>OX438585.1:2507500-5007500 GCA_949316365.1 Hoplodrina blanda
TCTTTGGTAAATAATAATTTACTCCATGAAATCCATACACTAATCGAATTAGACACAAGTGTTTACTTATTTTGAAAGGTTATTATTTCGTCCACTTCAAAATACTACAGCATAGAGTATAGTTATTACGACACCCGTCATGTTTCGAGTCACTGAATGACACTTCACTCACTTCACAACACTATTGATTTTTTATTTTTTCTGATGAGAGATTGCGATTTGGGAAGGTTCCTTCTAGCGTAAAGAAAAAGCTAAAAATCTCTTAGAATTATCTGGAACGCAACCTATAGTGTTGCCAGCCAAGATATTTATGAAAATCGACTAAATTTAAAAATACACAAAATTTTTTGGACAGCTCTAGTGATTTTTGGCGCCAAAAGCTAACAACTGTCACTCAAGTTGTGTGCAAAACTGAAAGAGCATTGTTTGTTTTTGATATAAAATTTATTTGTAGATTATTGTTCTTAAAAAAATGGAAGACGGTGATTTCGATCAACGTTTGAGAGACCTACAAAGAGAGTATTTGGAATTCCTGGATGATGAGGTGGGTAAATAACTAACCTAACTTGTTTTATACCTTTCACTGTTTTCCACTCGTTATAAACGTTTTGTTTGGTAAACTTTCAGGAAGATCAAGGAATTTACATGGAGAAAGTGAAGCAGATGATAGCAGATAAGTCACAACGATTAGTTGTAAGCGTAAATGATCTGCGACGTAAAAATCCCGAGCGTGCTCGAACGTTGCTGGACAACGCTTTTGAGGAGCAGATAGCGTTCCAAAAAGCCCTTAAGGAGTATGTCTCATCCATCGACCCCACGTACGCGAAGGTACAGGAGGAGTTCTTCGTCGCATTCAATGGTAGTTTTGGAAATAAACATGTTACACCCAGAAGTTTGACATCTAGGTAAGTTTGTTTACTAATTTTGTTAAGATCACTGGTAAAGATAAGAAGAGCATTAAAAACAATTTAATTACAGATATTTAGGCAACCTGATATGTGTGGAAGGCATAGTGACAAGGGTATCCCTGGTGCGACCAAAGGTTGTCCGCAGCGTGCACTACTGCCCTGCCACTAAGAAGGTCATGGAGAGGAAGTATACTGACCTGACTTCTTTTGAAGCATTCCCTACATCTGCTGTGTACCCTACTAAGGTGACTAAAAAAAATTATCAATTTTTCTTTTTTTTTTTTTAATTTCTGTAAATGGGCCCAAGGTATCCTAAAAATTGTATGGACAGAGACCAAAATGATTTGAATTTTTATTGATTTGAGTGCTTATTAACTGCATTGTTGCTCTTAGTGACTCCAAATCTGTTGCCATCAAGGGCCCATTTGTAAGACATATTAGTAATTTAATTTCATGTTAGCTACTTGACATGGGCCTTATAATTTTTGCCACCCTCCACTTTCAGGATGATGAAGGCAATCCCCTTGAAACAGAATATGGTCTCTCCCGCTACAAAGATCACCAGACTCTCACAGTTCAGGAGATGCCAGAGCGGGCCCCAGCAGGTCAGCTGCCCAGGAGTGTGGACATCATCTGTGACGATGACCTGGTGGACAAGTGCAAGCCAGGAGACAGGGTACAGATTGTAGGCAACTACAGGTGCCTGCCTAATAAACAGGGTAGCTTCACTGCTGGTACTTTTAGGTAAGTAGATGATGACGTTGTATTTAATAATATCAGCCACGTAATTTCAAATTTATCAAAGGTCTCTTGTTATGCAAAGAAGGCACAATCACCACCAATTGCTTGAGGTGGATTACGATTTTATACTTACTAGAAAAGTGGCAGTTTTCATTGTACAAGATTTTCTTTTTTTTTATAACTACCTTTTAGGGAGTCTGTTTTCTTCAACAGGGAACTGAATTTCTTAAGCAAGATATGCAATCTGAAGGTAATTTTTTAGCATCAAATCCCGAGATGAATGTATTTCTTGCCAAATCTAGGAAGGGATCTATATTGTATCTCTTAAAATGTATATTAATGGTTGTAAACAGCCTTGACTAAGGAATGAAAATGTTTAGTTTATCAACTAATAGTTGAATCTACTGCTGTCCTGCAATAATGTGATACCATCAAACCTTTTTTTTTACTCCTGCAGAACAATTCTAATAGCAAACAACGTGACACAAATCAACAAAGACATGAACATGAACATTACCCTTGAAGATGTGAAACTCTGTAAAAGGTTAGCGAAGCGTGGCAGCACGGACATGTTCGAACTGCTCAGCAAGTCACTAGCACCGTCTATACATGGACATGACTATATCAAGAAGGCTATACTTTGCTTGCTGCTCGGGGGAATGGAGAAGGTCCTGCCTAATGGTACAAGACTCAGAGGGTGAGTTCACTTTACCATTACTTGATTTGTAATTTTTTTTTTTTTTCAGTTTTTAGTTTACGAGAATCACTGTTAAAATCAGTATCTAAGTAGTTCAACTAATTTTTTGCTATGTGAATGACATTGTTGGTATGAAGCTGATCAAGCTAAATTAATTTAAGCTGTTGTTGATGTTAAAAGATTTACACTCTGTCCATGTGCAAAAAGACTTTATTTAGACACTCACTTCATTTTTAGAAGCCTATTCATTTGGATCTGTGAGAATTGAGATTTAATCACCCCTAACATAAGATTTGGTAGCAGATATACTAATCAACTAATCAGTCTTGCACAAACCATCAGAAATATCAATATTTAAAGGCTACAATGACTCATTATTCTCAGTGACATCAACATCCTTCTAATCGGCGACCCGTCAGTGGCAAAGTCCCAGCTACTGCGCTACGTACTGCAGACGGCCCCGCGCGCCATCACCACCACCGGGCGAGGCTCCTCAGGCGTCGGTCTCACGGCCGCTGTCACTACTGACCCAGAGACTGGGGACCGCAGGTCAGTTCTATGAATTCGAAGGACAGGTTATGAATAATCATAATCATTAATTCTTTGAAAACAATAAAATTACTTACTATCTTCCTCTGTCAATATTTCTATTTAATTGTTGATTTCATTACTAAACTGCTTTTTTATATAATTATGTATTAGCTTGAATAGCTTTAGTGATTTGTTTTGTTGTAATTCGCAAGTGCTGTGCACTCCTATAAGTGTCAAATTCACTGCAATTCAATTACTTAAAACTAACATGGCAGTGTATGGAAAAACAAAATTTGAATGCTATTCAATAAGAAAAAAAAATGATTTCATAATAAGTTATGAAAGTCTCTTGTCTGGTACACCAGCTTGGAGATATGTATGTATGGGTATCTACTTTCTGTCGCTACTAAATCTACAGAGAGCAGCATCATCAAGCCCAGTGTTTATTCAGTGTTGTAGTGACCTGTTCATCTTTAATCACTTGCTCATAAGGGCACCTGTTCACTGATAGCGTCTTTGTCTTCCCAGACTGGAAGCAGGCGCCATGGTTCTAGCGGACCGCGGCGTGGTGTGCATCGACGAGTTCGACAAGATGTCGGACATCGACCGCACAGCCATCCACGAGGTCATGGAGCAGGGGCGCGTCACCATCGCCAAGGCGGGCGTGCACGCCACGCTCAACGCGCGCTGCTCCGTGCTCGCCGCCGCCAACCCGGTCTATGGACGGGTGAGTTTATTTAGTTTTATACAGGGCTTCAAAATATAATTTATAAAAATCAAGTATCAAGACTCAATCAATCAATCAACATTGTCCACAGTACGACCAATACAAGACGCCCATGGAGAACATAGGCTTGCAAGACTCGTTGCTGTCACGTTTCGACCTGCTGTTCGTGATGCTGGACATCGCAGACGCGGACCACGACAACATGATCTCTGAACACGTGCTCCGGATGCATCGGTACAGGTAAGACCATTTCATACGGCGACAATCAATGTGAAAATATGAATTTATTTTATGGTGTACCAGCGAACCAATGGCTTCGCACGGGTGGAATGTGGTGGAATCTATGATTGAAAACCGCATTCAAATCCGTTGCGTAGTTTAAATGATGTAAAGCATTTGGACGGCGGGAAGCGACTTTATTTTATACTATGTAGAGATATGTGATTCTTTCAGAAACCCAAAAGAGCAGGATGGCGAGGTATTGCCGATGGGATCTACGGTAGAGATGCTGTCAACAGAGAACCCTGACAATGATGAAGCTGAGGTAACAAGGTTTACCGATAATGGCTCTTTTCGCTATTTTTTTATTGATCTGGTCATATTTTTAACGTTATACTACCATCATTTTCTAGGAAACGAACGCGTCAATATACGAGAAGTACGACCCTCTCCTGCACGGTAACACGCGCAGCAAGAAGGAGCAGTACCTCAACACCAAGTTCATGCGCAAGTTCATCCACATCGCGCGGCTCATGAAGCCCAAGCTCACGCAGGAGGCCTCCGACGCCATCGCCGACGAGTACGCCAGGCTGCGCAACCAGGACATGATGGATAGCGACGTGGCTAGGGTCAGTACCATACGAACATATTATACTGTTCTTCCTGCATTAGGTGCCATTACATCGTTTGAAGACGGAGACGAAAATGAAACATTTTCAGTGTCCTCAGCTTCCTTGCACAGACTAATAAGCAAGATTAGTAATCTGTCGGCTACTGTATGAAACTACCGAGAAACTACTGAGTTAGAACACAATGGTGCAGGCACGCATACAGATAAATTACTTCGTCGGAACTATTTAAAAAAAATGAGTACAAAATGGTGATATTTAGCTGCATTTCTCCTATCTACTTGTCCCCAGACACAACCAGTGACAGCTCGTACACTAGAAACCCTGATCCGTCTGTCTACGGCGCACGCGAAGTGTCGCCTGAGCTTCAAGATAACACAGGACGACGCGCTCGCGGCCATCGAGCTGGTGCAGTTCGCGTACTTCAAGAAGGTAACTATTGGGGATTGCAAAATAGTTAAGAAGTCAGTTGAAAAGCAATCCTTTCCTCTAAAACAAATAAGCTTTGTTATAAATATTATTTCCTTTTATATTAATTTTTTTTTTTTTTTTATTTGATATGTATTTATATATTACACTAGCTGACCCGCCGCGACTTCGTTCGCGTGGTATCCTACACTACCAATACTCTAACCCTAACCCTGCCTTACCCTACCCCCTACCCTACCCTACCCCTACACTACCCCTACCCTACCCCTACCCCCTACCCCTACCCTACCCGACCCCTACCCTACCCCTACCCTACCCTACCCTAACACTACCCTACCCTACCCCTACCCTACCCCTACCCTACCCCTACCCTAACCCTACCCTACCCCTACCCTACTCCTACCCTACCCCTACTCTACACCTACCCTACCCCTACCCTACCCTACCCCTACCCCTACCCTACCCCTACCCTACCCTTACCCTACTCCTACACCTACCCCTACCCCTACCCTACCCTTACCCTACCCCTACACCTACCCCTACCCCATATTTTCTCACCTTTAAACCTTCCCTAGACCTCCACGAACATTTCAAAACTAAAATCAGCTAAATCGGCCTAGCCGTTCTCGAGTTTTAGCGAGTTTACACCTTGGGTCCGAAAAACCCAAATATCTTACGGACCCCTATTTTTTCTAAAATAAAATATAGCCTATGTCACTCGCAGATAATGTAGCTTTCGAATGGTGAAAGAATTTTCAAAATCGGTCCAGTAGTTTTTGAGTTTATCCATTACAAACAAACAAACAAACAAACAAAAAAACAAAAATACAAAGTTTTCCTCTTTATAATATTATTATATTATATATACACCGTGACTTTTTAGTCGTCTTACAAAGGCAGCCCAGTTCATGTATCCATTGACTAGTAACCGTTCATAATAAAAAAAATAGGTATTTATGAGATTTGAATAAATTAAAAATAAAAATATTATTCATTATTATGACGCAAGGCGTAGTTTTAGAAACACCCTGTAGCTAATCTCGTTGAAAAAGGAGATGGAATGATCTGCTCGACTCGTGCGCTAGGTAGGTATACTCTACAGTTTGATACGTAAACATTTTTGACCGGGTGTTTCATTTCTAATGTAAAACAAAAATAATGAAAAAATAATAATAATCGCGCCTAGAGGTATTTTATGTCGGATACATTGAGTGGACCACTTTTGTAAGACGACTAAAAAGTCAAGGTGTATATATATATAGTATAGAAGTATAGATAAATTACAATTTAATGTCAATCTTAAATACAAACATAAAACGGTGGTATAAATTAAATAAATACGCCGTCAATGGTCACTAAATAATCCACCCCTAATCGTCCCCGGAGCAAAGGTGCCTATAACACTGGCCGCATTGCCTCGCTGAATAGCGATGGCCAACCTTTGCACCAAGAATGACCTAGAGCGGGGGTCACCAGTTGCCTCCCCGAGCTTACGGCCCAATTCCGCCACAAAACCCTTTATATTAAATCTATTATCTATTATTTGTCAGGTGTTAACAAAAGAAAAACGTCGCAAGCGCCGCGCGTCATCTGACGAAGAAGCTGCCGCAGACGAGGGAGAACAACCTGCCCCGCCGCGGGCCAAGAAATCTAGGAGAACGGTAAATATGTCACAGTTTCAGTTACTATCTTAAATGTTGGAATGCGTGTACAAGACTAGTTCGCTAATTGTGATTAAAGGGTGCGAACAAAATATAATTATCAGAGGAATTTTACTTCGAAACTGCTCAATGGACTGTGGATGACTGGTACTGTTATTCGTACGTACAGGACCTTAAAATTCACCTGGTAAACTAAAGATCCATTCATAATAGCGCAGATTGGAAACCACTGTATGGCTGGTCACGTCCACGCGCCAGTCTTAGTGGTAAAGCGCCTAAAAGCGTATCTATCTATTGCACTTATACCACTTGTGTTTATGTGTACAGGGAGCACAGGGTGAGGACCCATACGCGTTCTCATCGGACGAGGAGGCCGAGCCCGTGCTGCGCGCGGCGCGGGCCGAGCAGCCCGAACCCACGCAGCGCACCACCCGGGCCTCGCAGAAGGCTATAGATAGCAACAGGTATGTGACGAGCGAAGGTTCCAAACAGCACTAAACATAGATGTTTCAACCGGAAATAGACCACAACGAAACGAGACTAACCAACCTACGTTTCGCCGATGATATCGTCCTCTTTTCCCCCTCAGCCACAGGACTATTAGTTATATGCTAGTCTTATTGCTCTTGGTAACCTCGACTGCTGGACGAGGGGTCCTAGGTTTGATTCCTAAATCGGCAATCGGCGTTGTTAATTTTCCATTACAAATTCAGTAGTGCATCTTAAACATGGGCGAAAAGAGTTACTTTGGTATCATTTAGGGGCACGTTTTCATGCTAGTCAGAAAGGGACCTGCTAAGTGGACGCCATGATTTTTCAAGATTTTTGCATGATGAAGATGTGTATAGGTGTAATTATGTATTGTTGGGATAGTTCCTTCTTATTACAGCCATAACTTCTTACTTCCAGATTAACTCAGTTCAAGTCAGCGTTGCAGCAGTTATTCCGCGAAGAACGCGCCAACTCTCTCCCGCTGTCCCGCGTGACGTCATACGTCAACGACAAGTATTCGCACGAGATCTTCGACGACGGAGAGATTCAGTCAGCGCTGCACAAGATGACGCAAGACAACCAAGTGATGATGGCTGATGATATTGTGTTCTTGATCTAAGAACTTGTTGAGTCTGTAAGCTTGCTGTGGACTGTGAGATGTGTCATGAATGTCGACGTTTGACAAAATTTGTGACACTTGTCGCGTTTTGTGATAAGATGATTAGAATTATGTAAAAGTTGAAATTCTGTTAGGTTAAGGACTTGTTTCCAATATATTCTGGCTGGCCATAGTTAAACCATAGATTTTATGATTGTATACTACATCCAATCTCACTAACCATCGATATGTAATTATGATTGTTGTATGTATGTATGTGTGTGTATTTGTAACTACATTTCATCACTTCACAGCTATTTTCATATAACCATGCAGAACAATTTATGTTGATAGAAATATATGAAAAACAGATCCAATGTACCAAGGTCATCACTAATTTGTAATCCCCGCCTATTTTTGTATTTTCATATCCTTTGTTACTGTTACAAAAACTGTTATAGAATTAAGTACCTACGAATCAATAAGAAAAGTGCCTTTATAATTATGTAATTCCTAAATCAAGGTAAATTAAGATTGACAAGAAAATAAAGTATCTGATTTTGATAATCAAATTATATTTTTTACTTAAATACACAATCCAACAACTCGGTTTAGGGGGTCATTTTCTTCCTTTTTTCCCTTTGCCTTTGCTGTGCCCTTCCCTGCCTTTCCCCTTGCCGTGCCCCTCCCTGCCTTTACCGAACTTATTTATTTTCCCGCCGAAGACTTTCTTTTGTTTATTGAAAGGTTTCTGTCCGCCATCGTTACCATCTCTCTGGAATCTTCTACCACCTTTATCATTCTGGAACTTCCGGCCACCTTTCTGATCATTCTGGAACTTCCTACCATCTTTCTTATCAGTTTGGAACTTTCTGCCATCGTTTTGGTTTCCCTTGAAAGGTCTTTTACCATCTTGTCTGTTTTGCTTGCTTGGGTCCTGGTTCCTTTGGTACTTCTTCATAATTTTTTTGTCAAGTCGCATCTTCTTGAAACCTCGTGGACCGTCTTCGTCGCTTTTCCGTTTTTTCGGGTTGCGTGAGAATAGGTCTGAAAACAAATTAATTGTATAATACAAACTTATGAGACACCAGGTTTGATTGATTGATTTTTTATGTTTCTGCTAATTAAATAGTTCAGAATATGACAAAAATTTAGATAATGGTATATTTGGCAGATTGAGACTTAGATTGATAATATTAGATTGCGATAGTTTCTAAAAGTTAGTAGAATGGCCCCCCTGATTTGCGGTGTGGTAGTCTGCAGTGCACAAAAGTTAGCCACAAATTGTCCCTGTCATGTACATTCGCCTGTATCTGACAATGTTATAAAAATTGGGATAAACATACCTTTTTCAGGTTCAACGCCGACCTCTTGCCGGTAGTAGTCCGCGTCATCGTCCTCATTGTCCAGATCCATGTCGGCGTGTTGTGACTCTGCGTTTGCCAACTCCATCAACCTATATCATTACAAATCAATTAGTTTAACGCTCACAAAAACATACCCATCTTGAGCATCTTAACATTTCATTGAAGGCAAATGGACCATGATACTAATATGGTGGTTTGTTCTGTTTTCCAACTTCGACGCAACAAGCTAGTTTATGTGTGTTTCTTTGACTCACCTCTGGCTTTCAGTGACACCTTTCTTCTTCTGCATGCCTTCAATAGATTTCTGTTTGTGATCGTCTTTCTCCTTCTGTTTCCGTTTCACATTCTCGTCTTGTTGTGCTTTACGTTTCTCTTTCAGTCGCCTGGGAACGAAAATATTCTGTTAGCCTCGACTTCAACTAGTTTATTATGTGTGCTGTATTAAAAGAACAAGCCCCACAGTAAACCCCACTATAACCAACCATTTTACCAGAATATCTGCTATTGTATCTTATGCCGATCGGCAAGACTCGACGAAGATTGTTCGTAGATCTACGAGCATGCATTTAAAAGATAATGTAATAATGCATGTTAGATGTTACTCTTACCTCTTTTGTTCTCTCTTCTTCTTAATCATCGCTTTCTCTTCTTCTGTTTTCTCTACAAGTTCATGGAAGAGCACTTCACCATCCATTAATCCATCTTCTACCTGTAAAATAAAGAATTACCTCGTATAACAGAGACTGCATTGACTTCATGATAAGCAGGCAAACAAATCTGCCCACAAATTTTTATTCACGACATAGACTAACCTTGATAAGTTGGAAAGATATCCTAGGACCTAGCTCGAACAGTCTGAGGGCTGACTTGGATTCTGCGGCGGCGCCTCTCGACGCTAGGTTTTGTGGTAGGATCACTTGCGCGTTGGGGTCATCTTCAAATTCACTTTCTGATAACATTCCAGCTCTGAAACATTACGTTAAGAATTTAGTATTACGGTGTTCTTTGTTGAGAATCTTGAATCTACTGTTGGTATATGAAGTGATATAGTACTTACTTGTCGAAGAATTCTGACATGTCTTTACAACGATTCAAGTTTGGAATTTTGCCTTGCACCATCTGTAAGTAAAATATATATTTTTATACCAATACTGTGAACGGACGACAGCAGTACGTAGAGTAATTGAGGCTGGGCTAATGTATGGTAGTATCAACAAGCATTTGATGCACTTGCTGATGCACAGCTAGATGCTGAACCTTCAAACTCCAGGTGGTCATGCCCTAACATGACGTTTAGTAGATTCATAAATGGCGAAGTTGTATGAATATAAATCAATACACCAGAGGCTTATTATACCTTTTTGGTTCCTCTATTGAGTCCGACAGGCGTGGCCCTGATAGCGTAGTGTCTCATGTCGACCAGCTTTGTGGCAGGATTGTAATTCATCAGTACGCAACGACGGATGTTTTTTAGTTTCACCTAAAATAATTTAATTTATTTTTATAAATCACGTTACTTCACAACCTTTTATAATATCGGAGAAGACTCGAAGATCAGTCAAAATTTCAAGACATTTATTATTTCTAAAAATTCCTAAAGGAATTTGAAATCTCACCGTAGTAATATTGATAGTGGGGAACATATTCTGGAACATGGTTGCCATGAGCTTCATGTGCATGCCCTCACCAGAGAAGCTGTTCAGTACTATGAGCGGCGCGTGCTGGAACGCGCGCATCATCACGTACTGCTTGCGGAGAGATGAGATTACGTCGCGGGCTAAGCTGTACTGTCAACAAGAATATTACATATTTTAAAATTTCTCTTTTTTATTCTTAGAATTGAAGAAAAAATACAATACAATTACAACAGCAGCTCAGTATCAAGACTGTCTAAAAAAAATCCATAACAAAATTTTTACTAGTACATTACTAAAGAGAATTCTATACTTACACTGTGTATGCGGAACGTGAGTGTAGGTCCACGAGGTAAACGAGCCATTCGCATGTAGGAGCCGAGCTCTGTCTCCGTGAACATCATTAAGTGAGATACATGAAGATAGCCCGATATTGACACAAAGTCCTTTATTGTGTTCTTTTTTCTTTCCTGAAACACCAAGTTGTATTTGTTAATTTTATATTTCTTTTAAATCCAATTAAACAAACTATGAAATACCATTACCATTAACACTTTGACTGCAGGTGATCTTTTGCTACACGAAGCTGGAAGCATGCCTGGCTAGACTGTTGGTGTGTTCGCCAAAAGCACAAATAGTTGTGTGTGCACCGCAATTGTTTTTTTTTTTAGTATAAACACAATGAGTGTGTTTTCCCATAGTCAACGGGTTAAACAAAGTTTTCTATGATACTAAAAAAGGCAAAGAATCTGCGCATTGAGGTTGGGCTCAGTGCGTATTACTATCCACACTAATATCATACATGTGAAAGCAACTTTGTCTGTTTGTCACCTCATTACAGCAAAACCGCTAAACCAATGGAGATAAAATTTGACAAAGAGGCAGCTTGGAATCTGGATAAGGACCCAGGCTACTTTTTGACTGACATTTCGTCGGCGCTTGTGATTACCGACATTCTCGGGGACGTAGGTAATCGTAGGCATAAACTAGTGTTCTAATAAAAATATGCCAACATGCAATAAACGAGAAAGAGAATAAAAGCAGAAGAGACGAGGAAAATCAACAAGATTACAAACAGCTCTTATGTTACTGCCTCTGAAGTTAATGAAAGCTAGTAAAACAGTTCAAGTCTAACCTTCAATTGCGACGCAGTAAAGGGTTCCATGATCTTTCTGAAGTCCTTCATGAGGTCGATGAGATCCTTGCTGCACTGGCCGCGATGAATCACAAACGAGTGAGGAGCCTTCACTAAGTTCTCGGGCTCCAAAGATTCTTTGGACGCCGGATTCTTCTTCACACATTTACCTTTACGTTTACCCATGGTAAATCGCAATTAAATCACAATAATTACAGTAGTTTTGGAACTACAAAAGTCTAGTTTTACTTTTTGTGTAAATATCTCCTTATATTATGTGTTGAGAACTCATTCATAATTAAACAATCCACGAGTTATTTTTTATTTTGAGGTTATAAAACGCAGCATGAATGAAAATATTTTTACTGTTTTTGACATTGACACTGACATTAAGGAGTAAGGACTGTTCTAGTTCGGAAACATTTTTTTAAATTATTACCTTGCGTTTCTAAACGAACACTGCACAGTAAAAAATAAAATAACCGTTAATATGTAAGATGAATTGTTATTAACGTTTTATTACCGCATTCTTTGCCCACTGTAGTTATTTCATTCTATAAAAGTATTATTATTATTCACATAAACACTGGGCTGCAAAGCTGCGATCTCCAACCTTTTATTGAGAATTAATTTTTAACCGACTTCAAAAAAAGGAGGAGGTTCTCGGCCAGTATTTTTTTTTTATGTTCTTCTTCTTCTTTATCGTGTGGGCAGTAAGGTCTTACGACCACACACACCCTAGTGTCAGAGTTTCCAAACCGCCTCAAGGGCCTCTGACATGGTTTGAATGGAACAGTAAGTCTAGGTTTCCTCACGATGTTTTCCTTCACCGATGCCAGTGATGTCCAAGATAAACTTTAGAAAGTACATATGAATTGAAAAATTCACATTGGTGCTTGCCCGGATTTGAACACACAACCTCATGCATGAGAGGCGAGCGCCTTAACCACTGAGCCATCACGACACGTTTTTTTATGTTGTACACCGATTACTCCGAGGTTTCTAGTCCGATTAGTGTGATTCTTTTTTTGTTCGATGCAGTATACTTGCCATTTGGTCCCATAAAAATGTATGTATGTTTGTTTGGTTGGAATTTTATTGCAGCATCTTATTAAGCTCGTCCATAGAAACAAATTAAGCTCTGAGAAGTATGGCCCTACGACGGCGACGCACCGTTTCCGAGTTATGGGTCTTCGAAATTTTTAGTTTTTTATAAAACACTCTATATTTTCAAAATGGTAGGTATGATGAAAATCTTTTCTGAAAAGAAATTGTTGCTCTAGTCGAGAACCATGAGATGGCGTAAAGAAACCCGCGAAAATTAGTAAAAAAAAATTTTTTTGAAAATTTGACTAAGCCCCTAAAGATACGCAAGCTGAAGAACCGACACTTAGAAAATTTTTCATATTTTTTTTTCTAGTCAATAAATATTTGTGTGAAACAACCGCAGGTGGCACACGACCACGGCTATTACTTAAAAATTTCGAAAATATCGGTCAAATGAATATTGTTCTTGTTTTATACTTTTCACTTTCAGTGCGCGATTTTGTCGTAGTCGGGTTTTAGTTATTTTTAACTTATTTTTTGTAGTTTTTGAAGGCGGTTGTCTTTTTTTGTAGAGTAATAGACCTCGGTGTTAGGCGTTGCAATGTTAAATGTATTCCATACGTAGGGATATAAGAAATGACAAAAAATAAAACGAATAGATGAAGAGATGGATCTTCTCTCTATTAATCCAGATTCTGAGTTAGAAATGCATAGGTATGATTAAATAAAACTCATCAAAACAAATCAAAACAGCTTTATTTCCTGCTGGCTCATCTGTGGATTTTTGAAACTACACTAGGTATTCTTTGTCTAAGTCTCATTATGTATTTCAAGCGGTTTTGTTCAATTTATTAATTATTAATTGGTATACAAAACCTCTCCGATGTGAGACCTTAGATTACAATAGCTTAATGTTAAAACGAATAAATACATATTTTAATAATGTGGGTGCCGAGTACTTATCACTGTCCGATTTGTACCAGCATAGTAACACAAAGTTAAGTAATATGAGAAATAACAGCTAACCACTCTAGAGTTTCATACACATTGAACTCGACTAGTTCGGGAGCTTTATACCCACTACCACAGTTTACCCGGACACTAGAAATTCGATAGAGAGAAAGCATATGGTACAAAAACATTGACTTATCACGACACGTAAATACTGATGGTAAACTAATGGTAGTGGTTTTTCGAATCACAAAAGAATGGTTTTCAATTGTCTATCTTATTTTAAGTGCAATTAGGTGCCATATCGTTACCCAACTATCCTACTATTTTTGGATTTGAATTTAAAAGAAAATGTATTTGGTAGCAAGTCTGACTCACAGAGATTTCCGTATGTTATTATCTAGCTATGCACCGTTAGCGGTTTGTCTGCCGGTGGACTGCGGGCAGGCCGGGTGTCGTGAGACGAGCCGCCAGCCGCACCGGCACGCACCGGAACCGTATATATTGGATGAACCCCAACCAAAATATACAAAACATCTTACATCAATAAAGGTGCAATTGAAAAAATACATAAAAAATAGACAAACATTGTTTCGTTGAGAGGAACTACAAACATTATTCAAATTCATTTGCGATACTTTCTTTTTTAATATAAATCACAATTAAGAATGTTGCAGAAAAACGAAGATAAATTTTGTATTTATGAAATATAAAAAGCCCCTATTTTACCCCTATTAAATTAGCTACTATCTATAGTCCATTCTATACTATCGCAGTTAAATACCGTATCATTAAATTTATTTTAAAAACATATTTTAAAATGTGTACACATGAATGTGCCTGAAAGTTAAAGTAACACTGATAAACGATTCATCAACACTCGTTTGCTCAGTGCTCAGCGCGTCCCTGCGGACTCGGGAGTACATTACATCACATGATCCTACCACTGCCTACATTAATCAAAACTTAGCAGAAGTAAAATAGTCGTAAGAACTATTTTTATTGTGAAATAAAATTAAAGTAAAAAATCCACGTATAAAATGAGTTATTACGAGATCAGGTTCGACTCGAGCCTTGACAGTTCCTCAGTATTACTTTACTCTTTTAACAAATCTGTATATTAAAATTATTTAATCCGTTCATTTGTAGCGTGTAATATCGTAAGTTTCGAAGATGGTATCATAAAATATCAACTTATTAACCATCTTACAAAAGCAGTTTACTGAAAAACTACCAACAATTTTAGGACCCATAATATGGTAATATTCGTTACGCTACAAATGAACAAATGCTCACACCGACTACACATACAACGTTATCGAGAAGATGAGTTTAAGAGGGTACCCTCGTATATGACAAAACGGTACAAGTTGAAGCGTCAAGCTATTAAAATCAAATAGTGTCGCGGAGTTAGTAACATAGATTGTTTAAACATTTATTAACTAGTTAAGTGCGAAAAATTATAGGCACAAACTTTCTAACGTTCAGTTATAATTGAGATACTATTAACTTTTGATGTTTTAGCTATAATTTCAAATGGTGTGATGTCATGGCCTAGGTAGTCTAACAAAGCCACAATAGATGATGAATATCAATTGTGCCAATAACTAGTATGTCCGCACCGCGTGTTTCCGCGAGCGCTCGACGCACCGTATCACGTCTACTTCGCCAGAGATGTACCGGCTGCCATGTCCTCAACCAACTATAGTTAAAATAAATACTATTAGCACTAAAACCTAAGGTTTTCATTGAGCTAACTTAATCGATGTAATTCATTCGTAAACCTGTAATATTCCATTTTCATGCACTTCTTTAATTAAGTTTATTGACATTGAATCTATTATCGACTAGTTGACTAATAATACTCGACTACCGATACATCCCTGAGCACGCGGCGCAACTCTCCTCAACATCTATGTAACAAAACTAGTATCAATCACTTACAAATGTGCAACCACAGAGTAATCGTGGTTGAAGTTTTCGCAATAAACTACAAAAAGCTACACTCCCTTTTCGTACAAAGCATCACAAAAATACTACAAAGAAACGTGTAGACGTAACAGAATATGTTAAAATCGAGCAAAATGATCGATAAATTAATAACAAAATATGTTATATGCAAAAAAATATAATTAAGGTGTCGCTCGGGCCGATGTTGGAGGCCATCGAGCGAGTTAGTTCAGTCGTATGAACTAGGTATATTACAAAATCATTGCGATGCAAAGTTGGTGCCTGCATCAGTTTCGTCCAAACCACAGCCGAGTCGTTTAGTGTTGATCCATCTGGAAATTAATATTACGACTCACTTAATACTACAATAAAATTGCATTTAAATTAGTTCTAAACATAAGATTAAAGAAATAGGTCCTTCAAAAGAATCAGGCTTCATTTAAAACAATACTACCCTCATTTTGAACATCGTCGCAGATGGGTAAAAAATAATAACTCGCCTTACTCACTCTCTCTAAATTATCACTTTTATGTCGAAAGAAAAAAATACATGACCATGTTTACCAGCAAGCAGGTCAGATATTTTGTTTTATAGCAACCCAAAAAATAATTTTATAGTTAACTAGCACTTTTCCCGCGACTTAGTTCGCGTGATTTTTCTTACGGATCCCTATTTTTTCTAAAATAAAATATAGCCTATGTTACTCGCAGATAATGTAGCTTTCTAATGGTGAAAGAATTTTTAAAATCGGTCCAGTAGTTTTTGAGTTTATCCATTACAAACAAACAAAAATACAAAGTTTTCCTCTTTATAATATTAGTGTAGATTAATTTAAAAGTAACATACTTGTTCCTGTCCATTGGTCTCCTGCGACTTCATCACGTCTGGCAGATCCGGTGGTGAAGAGTATGGAGTCAAATCCAAGGCCTCAAACTCGCCATTTTCCTTCCTATTCATAGAAGAAAAAAAAATATCTTTAGATTATTGTCTTGTAATAAACACGTCATTAAAATTAACGTCGAAATTGGGTTAAATTATGTCATGATTTGTGTCTATCTTATGTTGGAGATCTTAAATAAATTACTTAATTAAAATTAAATTAAGAAATGTGTTCCAATAAAATAAAACATATAAAAACACTTTTGTTCACAACTGTACCCACCCTTTTAAAGTAATTGAATAATAAATGGTATTCAAAATAATGTTTTACAACAGATAATTGGTGCGAAGTTGTAGTTAATAAAAATGCTACGGTTTACATTGGGCATGGTGTTACCGCGTTACATTAGGTGCGACTATGATAGGACCGACGCCGACGCAACGAACTTTTGTCTGCTCATTGCATTGATTTTTGGTAATACTAGCGTGACAAATATGCGTGTGCAGCTAAATAGAAGCAGAAATCTTTAGTAGAAAAAATATTAAGATGAAAAGTTTGTTTAGGATTGAAAAAATGCTTTTGTGTTACATAGCCCGTTTCTCAAAAGGCTATAATTATGGTATTACGCTATGACCTACGTGAGCGAAGCAGCAATCAAAGACGTCACTCAACGGAAGTAAAACTGCAGGGTAGAGCCATGAGCTATATATCTCTGTTGTTACAGTAAACGCCAGCCACACTGGAATGAACAACTTGCGGTCGAGGGCGCAGTCGGATAGCGCAGTAGTATTTTATCTGCGTTAGTGTGGATCCGTCCATAAAATACTACTGCAGTATCTGACCGCACTCGCAAGTTGCCCGCTCTGGTGTGGCCGTGCTTTGTCACTATTGTAAAGGGCAAAAAACGCAACCTTCCATCTCGATTGGTCCTAACTTCGGACAAGTCTCGAACGGTTTCATTCCTGATACTTCTACATAAACTAATCTACTACTGCTCCTACTGATACCATGCACTAATACACCGTGAACACAGCTTTAGAAGTATAACTAACATAGAGACAGACATTCATAGCAAAAGAGTACTGATATGAATGTTCTGATTCATTTAATATTGAAACACAAACATGCAGCATTGGTTTAAAATCAATATTATGTCAAGGTAATAAAACCAATGTCGCTCTTAATTATTTTGCCATTGCAGTCAATCTGGCCACATACCCACCTAGTTTACAAAGCAGGAGACTTTACAATTTAATTGGGGTCTTTATCTGGGGTAGACAGAATGTTTTGTTATAGAAAAATACATTAGGAATTTTCCTATTTTGTGGGTGTGTTTACAAACATATAAACTCACATACACAAATAACCAGCCCCGGAACAACTATGTGTAGGCCATACAAATACTTGTTACTCGCGGGAGTCGACCCGTGACACGGAGCGCAGCAGCCAATCGCTCTGCCATTGCGCCAATCGTGTCATCAAAAAATGCTAACCTTTCAGCCATAATCACAAAATTTGTAAAGGTATCCAAGGAATGCTGAACAATGCATCTGATATAGTAAAGTGCTGTATTAGAAAGCATGGCTCGTCATAATTATTTACAAAAGCAATTCAGCACCGCACATGCCCTATTTTTAACCAACTTCTTTTGTTTTGCAATATTTTCATGTTATCAGCAAAAAAATCACTTCATGCCTATTGTTAGATGTGATTCATTTATCGATTAATAATTATGTTTTTAGCACTGTTAAGCTAGGTGGACTGCATTGCAGTTTAAACAGAATAGTTTGTCTTTTTTATTATTATTTTAGCTCAACCTAATTTTACATGGATCTTTCGTTTGGGTTTTGTTTGTACTTCTACTTTTGTATTGTATTTTGGTCCTCCTGCAGATGCAGGACTAACCCTGTTTGTATTGGATGGCTGTCCTATTGAACTGTGAGACTGAGTGCACTTGTGTTTGCACACACACATGTGCACTGTAAAATCTCTTGCATACTTGGCTAGTCTCCATTGAGATTGGCCACCATTAACAAAATGTGGTCTGGAGAATGTTATTAATAATGTAATGCTGTCAATAGGCAATACAGTTTTTGAAGTTTTTAGTAGCTGGCTACCATTTCAAAATCTGTACCTTAAAGCCAATCCAATAGGTGCAGGACACTGGGCCTTGGCAGTGGCTGATGTGAGGCCGTACTCAGCCAGGGTCTTCTCATCCTCCATCAGCTGGCTGTCCTTGTTGAACAGCATCTGACTTGGCGTTGTCACTTTCAAGATACCTAGTGATTAAAATAGGAGATGATAATTAATTACTAGTGTATAGAAGTGAGGCTAGTGTTTTTTCCATGGACAACAAGGGGGGATATATCATGAAAGAGAATTGGCAATAGTAAACTTTCTGTTTAGAATTTGAAGTACCTATAACTTATTTGGTACTACTTAGGGAGAAGATTCAATTTCAATCAATTAATTTTTGATTCGTCAATTTTGCACCAACCCTCAATATGAATGGGCCAAGGCAAGCATAGATTTTGTCACGGCTAACATTAAAACAATATTTAAAATAATGTCAATTAATTATTACAGTTTTATTTTCACATTTCATGGTCTTGTGGATTTCCTGCACTGATCACAATTTAATTATTATCACAAGAAAATCAGAAGCAAAAAAAATATTCACTATCACTTGTCAAGATAAACAATATTACTTTTTATCAACTTAATGTTACAGTTTCTTTAATTACTGTATGCATGAGCATCTTCTAGTTTCTTCTCATAACAATATACAGATTTCATAGTGTCCTTGTAGTGTTTAATTTGTTAAATAATTATTATACAATAAATATTTTTGTAACTTTATAAATCTCTTCCAAAGAGAGTGTGGCTTACTTATCTTTGTTCATATTGATTATTTTGTTGGTGTAATCACAGTCCAAAGTCTAGGCACACAAAGAAAGTGCACTTCCTAAAGTATGCATAAATATACTTCCTCTTGTTTTTTAAGATCTTGTCGTACAGTAAATGCTATCAATATTTTATTGTATTATGAACACAAACATACATAAAATCTTGACTATGGAACAGACCTGGAAAATGAAATGAGTCATATTTTCTCTACTGGAAAATGTCGTATTAGAGTACATTTCCAGCACATTATACATTCACGAACAATGAAGAATAACACCAGGCTAACAACAAAACCTACGCTGCGCGCCCGACATTGTATCCCGCGACTATAAATAGAATTTTCTCATATCGTGATAATCGCACCCACCTTCGATCATTTTCTTCAATTCCAGCACAGTAGTCGTGTCCTTCGCATCAGTGAAGATGGTTAATTTTTTTCGCCTAATCATTAGAAAGACATCCTGAAAACAAATTCCATTTTTGAGGTTACGTCTTTCAAGCTAAAATCGCACGTCAATAGAGCACTGATTACACAATTATTTGGTCACAATTATAGCCAAATGCATACTTCTGGAGACTTACCATGTTGAGTTAATATTTATTTTATATTATCTATTTATTTTCAGGAAAAAAAACTCTCCAAGGCGTACCTACGAAATGAAATTATAACGAAATGACAACTGCATGAATCCACAGATTATTTTTTAAACTATACTACTACGTTGACTTGCGTACCTCCAGCTAGCGTTTGATAATCGATATTATTAATGGCACACAAAATCGATTCCAATTTCCCAATGGATACTTACTATGATTCTTACTTCCCGATTCTCACTGTATAATTTATTTGTTTTAGTACATGGAGATTGGAGGGCTAGTAGCTAATAAAAACAAACAAAAAAGAATAAAGAATCTTATTTGTCTAGCTGTAAAACTGGTGATTAAAGCCCTGTGGAAAATCCTATGGATGGGCCCCTTAAACGGTGCAATTATTTATTATTTGTCTTTGCGATCCGTCGCGCGTCGTTTCAATCAAACCGATCGAAACGACAAATCGATAGTGAATCGAACGACAAATCAATACCGTTACCATTCATAATTTTTTATCGGTATTTTAGAAATAATTGATCGACTCGATTTTCTTCTTATTGATCGAAGCCTTAAAGTGATTAGTAGAAGCTAGAATTTTAATCTTTTATAATTTTTCGCCTATTTTAATTTCTTATGCGAAGACAATCTTTTTCTTTTCTATAATGGCGACCAATAGGATGACCTGTTTTTGTTCATTTTGAAGTTATAATTATAGATTTAAAGAAAGTTATAGATTTTTTAGCTTATAAAATGATTCCCGACTACTTAGACGTATTTTGGTTCTGTTTGGTTCTATCGTCGCAGGCCTGGCGGTCGTGTCAAGTGCGTCTGTGGGTCGTATTTTGCAGGGTCGCGTAGACAGGGTCGTAAGTTCGACTCTATCGTAGACAGAGGACTCTATTCAGCGCAGGCGTCAGTTTTCGGTGCGTTCTGAAGCTTAAATTATTAATGATTTTTTTCAAAACATTGAAGGTTTTGCTATGGTTTTGCTGTTCATTTTTATTTTTAATATTATTGATTTCAGTTGTATTCGTAAAGTATACGTAAGTAAAATGTTCACACTGATTTTTACACAAAGTAAAATGCCCGCACATTTTACTTGGCGTTAAAAATCAGTTTTGACGTTTGAACTTTAAAATCTTTACTTTTGAAGATGTTTTGAACGCATACATAATAAATACGCATTCACATTTTTTTTAGCTTCGTTTTCCTTCGCAGTTCTCTCTTCGCGAAAATAATGTTTTGTGTGTTTTGGTGATTTTTACTGCAATGACATTTAGATATTTAGTATTTAGAACATTTTCCTTCATACTTGTAATGTAAATATTATGAAAAAGTTGTATACATACATTAAATGATTAGTATTCATTATAACCTCTGTATATTAATAACATTATGAATCCGCAAGTTTGTTCGAATTGTCGTAACGAGAAGCCTGTGAATACGACGAATAATCGACTGGTGACGGAGAGCTGTGGTCATGTGAAATGTATTGATTGTTTGCTGCACGAGAAGACTGGTTGCCTAGCTTGCCTTAGTGAGAAGTCCAAGCCGAAGGTTGAGGAGGCTTTGAAAGAAAATGTAGAGGAGGAACAGGTAGACGACGATGACTGTCCACCGGCAGAGACTGAAGACAAGTCGTGTGACGACGAAGTGGATAAGGAGATACAGTGTGAGATTTATGATGAATTTTGTAAGAAAAGGAAACTTGAAACATCTCATATTAAGGTAGAAACAGGTAAGCTTCAATTTTGTGTTGTTTTCGAATTACAGTAGTAGTACTTCCATTAATCATATTAATTGGATCAAGTAGATTGAAGTGTTGTTTGCAAGAACTTTAATACCTGAATAAACTTATTAGTAAACAATGCAAAAGTATTTTACTAAGTGGCTCTAAGCTACCATGACAGTATTGAAAAGTCTATTTTTTCTATGGCATTGTTACACCAGCCAGGTTATATTTATTTTTAAGTCTTTAGTGCACCCTCGGTGACTATGCCAGCCTGGTATGACCAAACATTTTGAAGCATAATTAATAGCATACAGGCTGCAGCAGCAACCAGCATGCCACTAATTGTATGGTCGAAAAAGCTTTTTGGTTTGCAGAAAACAATAATTATCTTTCTGCTACATTGCCATTAGTTGTTATTTTGTGTTCAACTGTTCACTTTTTAAGCTTGTGGTGTCTAATAATTTTGAAACCTATTTAAAATAATTGACACACTCAAAACATGTATATAAGTAGTTGAAAGTTAGCTGCTGTATACCAAATAGATTGCTTGACTTTACTAGGTATATAAGAAAAAAAAATTGTAAATAGATATTCTATAATAATATCTTTTTAATTAATATAAGTACCTATTAGGATTACTGTTTATAACAAATATTCATGATTACTAGTACTTAGTCATTTTAAATAACAGATTAAATGAACAGTTTTAATACAATATTTAAAAACATTCATCGACAACCATGTTTCATATTTTCCAGATGCAAATGGTAAAATGTTTGTGTGCACTGTGTGCAAGAAGAAGTTCCATGCTCGCAGCCAGGTAGCATACCACGCTTACTGCAATGGACAGCGGAAGCCATATCAGTGTCCTGAATGCAACAAGGTAATTTAGTATGTTTTTTGTTTTTTCTGCCAAAATACAAAACAGTGTTTCCTTTCATCTTAAAGCTGTCTAAGGGGCCTCTGCAAGTTGGCTTCAGCTCCTCATACACCTTTCAACAGTCCAGACCCTGAGTTACATAAAGGAAAGGCCTGAAATATATGACAAAAACACTCTTGGATTGTCTTTCTGCAATGAAATTTGTTGTGGCTGTTAGAGCTGCAGTATTCTTACAATTTGGCCTATAAGACATTGTCCTACAGAAAATTTCAGAAGCCTTCCTCCATGAGCTTCCTAGAACACCCCCATGTATGATTATTTATAGTTTAGGAGCTAAATGTCAGGTAAAAATTATACAAATCTTATAAGAAATGTTTACATGGTGTGTTTTGGTGTGTCTGTGGAGAATAGATTCCAAAATTTTCATTTGAGCATCCATTCATTTCACTTCCCTTTAAATTGCAATGAGCGCTGTGAGTACATATCTGCACTTTTCTGAAAACAATATTTTAATAAATACTTTGCATAAGCTATAATATTAATATAAGCTAATATAATTTATACTAGAGAATATAAAATACTCTATATTATATAGTGAAAATAAAATCGAGATTCATTGAATGTACTGCATTGATTGGCAAATAATGAGTCTATTTTTATACAGCTGTGTATATTGGTATTATTTGGCTGACATTGTAGCTATAGTTTTTATGTATTTGTTTTATGTCATGTTATACATACACAGATGGGTATATTACAAAATCATCATCACATGAGCATTCAAAAAAAATTAGGATTGCACCCCTCTTTTCCTGCTAAGGAGATTTCTAATTTTCATGTTTTAACTAGTGATCTGGGTTAGCCTATGTTGTCTGTAGTTCAGGCAGACAACTGTGAATTATACATTAAACATTAAACAATTGTTTACATTCCAGACATTTGCTACAATGTCCCACTACAAATACCACATGCGTGTGCACCGCAACGAGCGCACGTACGCATGCGATGTGTGCGGCGAGGCATTCTTCCAGATGTCCAAGTTGCAGAGACATAAATTGAAGCATACTAGTGAGTATAATACTAAGATCCATACAATACACATATCACCTTTAAGTGAAACAGATCACTAAGCATAGAAGTGGGCCTAGAACTGAACCTTGGGGAATCCCTTTAGAAAAATAGGTCCTGATACAGTTAACATGTTAATAATAACTTTAAATACAGAATTGAATGTCTCTTAAACATATTTTGGACATAAAAGCTCAATAGACTGTCTATGTATTAAATTGTGGGATTTGTGGGTTAAAATGTGGGTGGATGTTGTGATGAACATAATCGAAAGCTTGATTACAAGAGAAACATACCACATTGTAAAATTATTGTTACTTTAAGCATTTCGCTATATTCTCCAGTATGCATCAATATCCAAAATTTAGAAAAGCTTTATCTTATTTTACAGAGGAGAAGAAGTTTGCTTGCAGCGAATGTAACAAAGCATTTAATAACCTGGCGTCGTTACGTAAACATGGGCTCACGCACACTGACGAGCGCCCTTTCTCGTGTCCTACCTGCGGGAGCAGATTCAGAGACAGCTCCAACTTGAGGAAACATGTCCGCAAACACGGTGAGATAATTGTGTCTCTATTTATAAATAGGTTTTCTCTGTTTGCTCTAGCTGTAAGATAAAACAAATTTATGAATATACCTACCATAAGGTATGCAAATAAATAAATTTGATATGAATACCTACATACTTTTACGAAAAATGTGAATATAAATTAAAAATTTAAACATTTATTTAAAATTCCATGTATTCTGATTTTTAGCCTTGATCTTTTTTATGAATGCTAGTTTGTCGTAGAAAGGAAGTGCGCTTGCGGCGGGTGGGGCGGCTGCGCGCGAGGCGCCTGCGCAGGCCGCGCGCCCGTGCGGCGCCCGCACCAGTGCCCGCGCTGCCCGCAAGCCTTCCACTCCAACAAGGACATGCGCAGGCACGCCGCCGTCCATACCGGTACGCATGAGTTTGATATTTCCGCCTACTTTTTACTACAGCTACACTGATATATTTGTCTTTGAGAAGTGATTCGAGCCCGGTCCTATACCGAGAACTAGTCACAATATTCACTGGTTTTCCTTGCAGATTCCAAACCCTTCCGCTGCAAAGTCTGCAGCCGACGCTTCAGAAGAAAAGATAACCTCGAGCGACACATCCGTAACACACATCCAGACTACGTGCCTGCGACCGCGGTTGATTGCGACGAGGCCGTGCTCAAGCAGATCCAGGCCAACGGACATGCCACTAAACTTGTCGACTACCAAAAAGACGAGAAAAACAAGCTAGAGATACTCAACCCCCTTCCACCTTTACCTCAAGAAGTAATACAAAAACATATGCACGAACACGACAAGAAGAGAGATGACGCCGAGCCAGACAAAACTATTGACAAGTCTTACATTTTAGTTGCCAATAACGCGCGTCAGAGCGTCATCGTTGGTAATAAAACGGCTAACGTCGAAGCGAAAGCTATGAAAAGTCCTTCTCAGGAGTGTGAATATGTACATAAAATTAGAAAAGCTTCTATTATACCTTTGCCACCTATAGATTTGCGGAAAATGATCGAGTTAGAGGAACAAACTAATTTGAACAATTTGGATTTGGGTGCTCCACCGAAAGATAAGACTTTGTACGAGAAGATTCTGTACGGGGATAGAGACAGGGATAAGAGAGAAAATGAGGAGTCGAACGGAGAGTCGGGAGCGGGCATACACTGGAGGAGGAAGCTGAAGCAATCTGTTTCTATAGGTAAGTCTGCTAATTAAATGTCGCCGTCGTTGAACAAATGGAACGATAGGCGCGTTCCCTAAGGCCCCTAGCACACGGCGTATTTTAAACGCGCAGACGACTCGCGTTTCAGGAACGTGCGTTTTCGGCGCCGTAAATGCTGATTGTTGCGTTTGTTTTGATGATGGTTTGGGTTTGTATTGATGATGGCTGTAACTGCGCTCATACGCGCAGTATAGACGGATTTCACGATCGCCCCGTGTGCTTAGGTTACAAGGTTGCGTTCAAATCTCGTTTGAAACGCGTATACGCGCGTCATCTGCGCGCATCTGCGCGTCGTCTGCGCGTTTAAAATACGCCGTGTGCTAGGGGCCTAATAAAAAGTGTTATTGGGGTTTTTCCATTACGAATTTGTCAGTAGCATCCTCGAGTTTGGAAGTTGTTGGTGTGTTATCCCCGTGCCTTTGAAAGCACGTAAAGCTGTTGGTCCTGCGCCTGATCTCTCACCGGTTGTGTGGAATTGCCGTCCCACCGAACTATGAGAGTGAGGGAAGATGCGAGTACACCTAGTGTTTGCGCACACACTTGTGCACTATAATATCATCTGCGCACTTGGCTTCGGTCAGAAGAATAATAGGCTAACTCAAGTACGTTTTTGTCTTACAGATATGAAATGACACGAAAGCTGGATCGAAGCAGGGTGGGCAGAAAAGGTAGCAGTTACTTTACGTTTATGTAGTATACAATCAATTTTATATGTATTTAATGCATATTACAATAAAATTAAGGTAATGAAATGATCTATGTATACAAAACGCGGCTGTACGTCGCGATCTATACTTTATTGAGTGTATTCTTCCAATACGTTTTAAGCATGTGGGTTTGCTGGTAGCTGGGAAAATTGAACCAGCAAGTTTGATAATACAGTTACTGTGTTTGCGCATCAATGAGTACCTCTACCATGAACATAATGGATAACTTTGATTACGCACGCAAGATATTCGTCAGCTCATTATTACGCAGTTGAACTTCTATATATTTTTTTTTACGTTACACTATAGCGGGGATATAACTATTGGGTAGTAGGCAACAAATAATAACTCTAAGATACAACTTCCCTAAATAAATACTTTATTTTAGCCTTGAAAACTCCATTAATCTTCAATTAAGTGTAAAATTAGATTTTGTTGCTTTAAAATCAATAAATAGTTAGTCAATTAAGTTGGCAAATAAGTGACGTTACAGTACCCTATTGCCATATAAAATTGTGAGGGAAATCGCGTTTTGACAACTTATAAAAAGTACGTCAATTGATCGGTGGTGACTACAACCCAATATTGCGTGTTGTTCAGGCTGCTAGAGGTGCTGCTGGGGCTGCTATGCAAAACTTAACCAGTCAATGTTACTAACAATAGGTCGTAGGTGCGTCCAAGACGCGATAGTGATAAGGTGTTAGTTATTATTCGCACACACAGTTATTACAATATCCATGTATTATAAATGTATCAGATTTTAACATGTTATACAAAAAGTTTAAATTCAAATTATTTAGATTGGATGTTTCTGGCAAAGGACCAAATGTTGTTTTTTTTTTATATTTTGATCTCGAAAATGGTTTTATAAACGAATTATGTTTTTAATCGAAATAGGGACTGACATGTCGGGGTAATAGACTGAATGTAATGTGGGTAGGTAACTACTAGGAGTATGTTTCGATTTTTTTATATAAAATGTCCTATTGCATAATTAAATAATACTTTTGTACGGTAACGTAAAGAAATGACTGCTGGAATGAAAACAGGCGACCGTTATTTAATATTATCACAATAAAATGCTCATATCGTTACAATGGTCTGCCAAAAGAATCTAAGTATGTGATAAAAACGGTTATATGAGTCTGGAATTTTGTGAAAAAATATATAAGTAAATAAAATATATAATATTAGTTTTATAAGAAGAAGATCATGATCTCTGATGCAAGTTGATCTCACGTATTTTAAGTTGATGTTAAACATTATTGCGCGGTACACTGTTGCATAAACTCGTTCACTTCGCCTTCATAATTTTGTTAAAGAAACAAATTAAATCAAATTACCAATTACAAAAATTGTCGTCGTCTTCGATGTAAACATATAGTGTAACTAAGGTTGTGATGTACCACTCATTTCTTTGCTAGCAATAATAATACAATATACCAAGTGCAGACTTCCAATAAATTCTAAACTAAATAATAGTGACAGTAGTGTAGTCTTAGCGTGTTGTCGGTTTTAGTTTTTCTTGTTTTGTTGTCAGAACCAGTGTGTTTGTGATGTTAAGAAGCAATAGGCTGTATGTACTATTGTACACCCAGTCCCATAGTACCCGATAACTAGAATCGTGCCGTAATATAGACAATAGTATGAAATAACCGATGTATTATAATAATAACCATTTACCTAATTAAGTGAGATAAAACACACTAACTAACCTTCGGTTTCACGAACTATAAAACAATGTGACACATTGTTAAGCGCGCGTAATGTGCTGTGATTGGTTGTCAATGGTTAATTTATTTCTTTCTCAAATATACGCTTTAAAACAATCGTCGGTTCAAGTTATGAAAGTTTCATACAGTGTGGGCAGAGGCCCATGGTTGGGGCAGTAAACTAGGTATTCTACCATAGAATATAGAAGTTTGCGGTACCGTTGAATATACTATTAAAAGGAAGTGAAAAAAGTTGTTGTTGTCTGTATGGGTAAAAATTCGGCCCCCAAATTTGCCGCCCTAGGCTCAAGTCTACTCAGCTTGTTGGTAAATCTACAAATTGTTGATAATTCAGTCGGCCTGTCGACCAATTCCAAAAATAATGTGTGCTTGACAATTTGTCACATTAACTTTTCGTTGATTTCCGTTCGAGAACCCGGAGGTAAGATTGCCGTAAGTGAACGAGATAGTTTTACAAGTACTAAGAAATAAACGAAGTAATGCCTTTTAGTCATCCATAAATAATTTACTGATCATCATTGTAACTAATGAAATGCGTATTTTTTACTATTGGTATATGTATTTTGCTAATATTTTATATCTAAACATTTGTAACTATTGAACTTAGATACAAATAAATGAATTGAAACTACCGCTCATTTGTTTTTTTGTTATTAATGAGCAGTGAGTGCATGGGCGTACCCAGCTTCTGGCGTAGGAGGGGGCAAGTCAGATTTTTTAGGTCGGATCGTCCGCGGCTGTTTTGTCATACACACTACACAAACACACCTACATGAATCATTAGGTGTATGTAGTTTAGTTTGAAATAAAATGTGTGAAATAAAACAATACCTAACATGTCAAATAAAAAAGCTTTTTTAAAAAATCTTTTAAAAAAGCTTTTTTACTTTTTTTAAAAATCTTTTTATTTTTCACTTTTTTTAGTGCTTGTGTGTTGTTCAAGGATTTCAAGCACTAAAAAGTATTTATTGTAATCCGTAGTAAAGATAATTACATCATCCACATAGCAGTAATAAAAAAAATGCTCACAAAATAAAAAGCACTAAACCAAATTGGATGAAATTTTTATGGGACCAAATGGCAAGTATCACACACAAAAAGAATCACACTAATCGGACTAGAAACCTCGGAGTAATCGGTGTACATACATAAAAAAAACCGGCCAAATTGAGAACCTCCTCCTTTTTTTGAAGTCGGTTAAAAATAAATGCTAGTCGCTCGCAAGTCCTTAACGAAGATTACCGAATACAGCCAAACCGGGCCGAGCGTTCGAACGCTCGGCTAGATTCGGTAATGTACGTCCGCCATCGTCGCGCGCGGTTTTTTGGCAAAAATTGCATCGTGCATTTTGTCAGTGTCTACTGCGCGGTTTATTTAAAAGTTAGAGCAGAAGGACCCGTTTACACTTTAATTAGTAATTAGGCGAGTTCATACATGTTCTGCGAGATTTCCAAGGGGGGGCAGCTGCCCTCCCCTGCCCCCCCCTGGGTACGCCCATGAGTGAGTGTCCGATCACTACCTGTATCTATTGCCAATTGAAACAATACTGTCTTGGGTTGCAGCCAATTTTTTGGTGTAGCGCATTAGCGAAATGTACAGAGACGAACTAACTGTAAGTACAATGTGTACCTTCTAAAAATCTATATATATAGAAGCGAAAGGTCACTCATTCGTTGAATGAAATCTCAGGAACTGGTTGAGCTATATAATATTTTTTTGTCAGGTAGGTCATTTACAGTGTGAGCTATGAATAAAAAAAGAAGATTGCGACAGGGCCGAATTAAGGGGGGGTCTTTGACTTCCACACGAACGAAGTCACAGACAGAAACCAGTTTAATATTATTAACCGCATCGGGGTTTAGCACACAAGTTATAGCTAAGCTTTGATTACCTTTGTCATACAAGAAGCAGTAAGTGTAAGCATGATAAAAGAAAGCATACATACAAATTAAATAACACAAATTCATCAAAGCAAATAAATGTAAGACGTATATACTAAATCCATCTCTGTCAGCTAGTACGCAGATAAATCACATGAAGAGTATTATGTAAGCCCGGCCTACTGGCGAGCCGTCGAGTTCACAGTCAATGTTACTACGTACGTCCGCATTCTACCGGCCATGGACATCGTCGCGACTATAACAGATCTGTACAAAAACAGTAACTGGAAGGAGATAGTCCATCGGTATCATGATCATCCTGAGAGGAACAAGTTGCTGTGGGTGTACCCTAGTGAGGAGAACTTCAGTTTCGTTAAGAAGTGCCTGGTGGAACTGCAGTGTGATAGGATAGTGAGCATCGGCTGCGGAAGCGGCCTACTCGAGTGGATGATCACCGAAGCTACCGGTAAATTGAATTGTTTTTTGTCTGGATGTATACTCGCGCTTCAGGGAGCTACCCTACAAATTACTTTTAACGGTTTACGAAAGTGTCGGTTATCTTAGCGGTTAATTTCGTGAAATAATAAATACTATGAAACTACGACACGACTGCAGATATTTATTAAAATTTTGAACTGAAGTTGTTCATTGAAATAACGGATTTTTTCAACGTTTTCAGGTGTGCCGGTGTCAGGTATCGAGGTAGACGGCGCTTGGTGGCGCTGCAAGTACGCCCCGCCTACTTTTATACCCCTCCACTTCACTCCCGCGGAATTAGACAAAGACACAATCACTTTACTGCAAAGAAATAAAAATACCGCCTTACTATTCTGTTATTTTAACAATCGGCAGGCGTTTGATGACTATCTCAAGTATTATAACGGGAGCGTGTTAATCATTATCGGACCACATCAGAAAGGGGTCCACACTGACCCTCAGCCATTCAATGACGTCACAGACGACTGGGTCATCTACAAGTCTCAAGAAATTAGAAGCAGTGGAGATTTTATAGTGGTGTACACAAAAACAAATGTAGAAACACATTCCATTTAATCAATAAATAATAATAAATATTTACTTACAATGATTAACATTACATTTAGTATTATAACAGTCTTTTTATAAAATTTCGTCTCGACTATACAGGGTTACTTCGGAGACAGTGCGCAAATTTTAAGAACGGAAAGATTTTCAAAAATAAAAAAACACGTGTTTTTTTGTTTTACCATGTTTCGAACAAAAATATAAAAAAAACGTCACACGAAAATATCACACCAAAACCAGTATCATGGTTACTCTACTCTTATCAGTAGGTAGATAATGACGAGGAGATACAGCTAAATGATTCCAATTATTCCTTCATACTTTTACGGGCTTAGGACCGTCAAAATAAAGAAGGGTGTACATTTATGAATTTTGCGGTAAGTATTAAAAAAAAATAATTCGCAAAAAAATTACATATATTTTTTTTCGTGAAATGCGTTCTATTAATGATACTGATTGCATGGAAAAAATATGCGCACTGTCTCCGAAGTAACCCTGTATAGAGGTGCACGTCAAGATCTACTTTTTGTGACGAAGTGTGGCCGAGACTTCGACGCAGTTATACAAACAATGTTTTTGTTAAAGCAACAATTACTTACAACACTTCTGTCTAGTGTTGCCTATCGATAGTCGACTATCGCTAAACTATCGATAGTCTATCGATAGTTGACGTCATATCAATAGTATCGATAGTCTATCGATAGTATCGATATTATCAATAGTGTCTCGATAGTATCGATATTATCGATAGTATCGATACTATCGATAGCACAAATTAACTAATACTATTGATTGGAGGCAATAGTATCGATACTATCGAAAGTATCGATAGTATTGCTCCTAAACATATGCTGGTCTTCGATAGTATCGATACTATCGATACTATTGCTTCCAATCAATAGTATTAGTTAATTTGTGCTATCGATAGTATCGATACTATCGATAGCACTATCGATATTGTTACTAGTTTTCGAGGTCACCTATCGATAGGGAAACTATCGATAGTTGGGCAACTCTGCTTCTGTCCCATATATTAAACTTATGTTCAATTTTACTCCACATAACTTTAAAATTATATCTAGCAAAGCAAACCGATGGTACATTTTATAAAAAGCATATTCTTCATGTCATGTTGGGTAAGCCGCCCGCCTCACACAATATGACCTTTATGACCAATATGACCTCACATACCAATGTGACCTTTTCAATTCATAATATGTACTTTCTAATTTTATCTTGGACATCACTGACATCGGTGAAGGAAAACATTGTGAGGAAATCTGGAGTTATCATATTACAATTTCAAATGCGAAATGATGGATGATGAACGGATGAACTAAACGGATCTGGACGAAATTTGGCACAGAGATGGATTAGTCTAAAATAAATCATTAGCTACTTTTTATCCTGGAAGAATGTACGGTTCCCGTCGGATAATATTTTAACTTTGAAGCGGACGAAGTAATGAATATAAGTTTGAAATCACCAATTAGTCTTGAGCAAGCGTGGTGATCAATGCTCGAGTCTTCTCTGTATGTAATAGGCTGGTATATTATACATGTCATGCATGTCTTTAACGAAAAAAAAAACATACCTAATCAATAGGTAGAAAATATTGCTTAACAAATAAGTACAGGTGCTAACGACATCACAGAAGGAGTTTTAGCTACAAGACGAAGAAGAGATTCATAATCAATTTTTCATAAGTTCAATGTTCTTGACATTTATTTTGTTAGTGGTCGGCCTCACGGCGGTGTTCATCATGGGATCCATTACACTTTGAGTGCAAACCGGCGAGTCGCCCCCGGCGCCTTCGCTGGCAGAGTCCAACAAGTCCCTCTGGTTGATGCTCGGCACTTCACTGACCATCCTGCTGATGTCATCCTGCTGGAAACCAGTGTCGCTGTCTAAGAAGTGGAAGTCGCTGTGCGGATATAACCCTTCCAGGTTGTAGTACATGTCTAACCGCGGCAGGAGCTTGTTGTCGTCCGAATTGTCGTCGATCTCTATGACGTCATTCTGTTCTCCCGATATCGGCTGAAGAGTGACTCCTGACAGGTCCATGAGACCTCCTGTATAATTATCCCCCACCAAGTTGTCTAGAAAAAACTTGTCCATTGTTATGGCAGATGGGTTTGCAGGTACGTTGTTAATTGGTAAGCTGTAAAAGGAGTCTGATTTAACTTCGTTTTTAATTTCGCTCATATTCTTATGTATTTCTTCGAGCGGCGGCGATGCTTTGTATTCGCGGCTGATAGCCGAGTTGTTGAGCAGGTTAGCATTACACATTCTTTCTAAGCTCGGAGACTGCGTGTTCTGTTTTATTGTACTCTCCAGTTTGATGTAGCTGGGGTCGGTACTTTGTATCTTCTGCGGCGGAGGGAGCATCGTCATGGCGTTGACGTTGATTTGCTGGTTGAATGAGAATATTTGGGGGTTGTTGTTCATTTCGTTGTCGACGGGCGTGGTCGCCGCGGCCGTCAACATGGGCTCTTGAGGATACGCCATTATATTGCTGGGAGACTCGCTCAGCGACGGCTCCGGCTGTAGCTGCATGAACTGCGTCGTGATCAGATTGTTGAAGGTCACTGGGCCGCCTAGTCCAAATCTCTCATTGTCCTCCAGTCTCCTGAACGCCATCTTCTGCTGAGAATGGAACATGTTCTCTTCATCGGGCCCCTTCAATATTAAATTGCTCTTCACTGATATTTTAGCTTTCTTCCTAGGAACTCCTTCGGGTTCCATCGATATGTTAACAGGAGAGTTACTAGAAGACGGTACGGGCAATATCTGCGTCGGTTTTATTATTGGTCCTGTCACTTTTGTGCTCGAAAGAGATATCTTGTCGGCAGGTGTCAACGTTATATTGTTGCGCAGGGATATTTGTGGTGCAGGAGGCAACCTGATCGGGAAGTTAGCCATGATGTTGTTAGTTATACTGTTCGGCATCGCGCAGTGATTGACAGTTAGGGGACTGACGTTATTATTTTGTAAGAGACTTTGTTCCATCGAGACGCTAGTGTTGAGGAATCCGTGAAGATTTGAGGGAGCGCCGTCGTAGGTGAGGAGTGGGTGCGGGGTCTGGTACTGATGCCTGTCCAACATGGTGTCGTTGGAGCTTTCGGAGGTGAGGCAGTCCGAGTTGTTGTCCTCCTTGCTCAGGTCAGTGAGCAATATTTGAGGATTGTAGTCTGTCTGCGGAGCGTTGCTACTAGTGGTGGTGCAGTAACTCTTCACATAGTTCTGCGGCTTGTTCTCCGAATAGCTGTCGCAGTCGTACACCTCGATTGGTATTTCGTTGACAGTCTTTGGGCAAGCCTCTGTACTTGGCTCAGTACTCACGATAGTATTTTCATTGCTTGTCTTAGCTTCGCTGGGTATTGTCCACGCCGGCTTGTTAGCTTTGCCGTTGTTAATATTTATGAGTGATTGTAAACCTTCCTGCTGTGTGTGAGTGCTGAGATGTTGGAAGTGTTTATCTTTATTGACACTTTTGAAGGGGCAGTACGGACATAGATGGATGTCGCTGGTGATGTTGGGATGTTTGGACACCATGTGGGAAGTGAACATTGTCGACTGGATCGCCGTGTATGGACAATGTTTACATTTGTACACATTGTCTTTTGAATGTGTTTTTTTATGTCTGCGCAGTGCATTGTGATCGCCCGTCCTGTATTCGCATTGATTACATCCAAAAGGTTTGTCTCCTGGAAAAAGAAAGATCTAATGTAGCTGAGTCCCATTTTTGCAGTGCAGCCAAAAGAGACATAATTGTAACAATAATAATTGGTTGTTTGACAAGATTGGTGTTAATTCAATGTTATCATATTTATATGCATAAATGAGTTAATAATATCAAAATCCAGCGCGTTTCAACGCCAGCACAACAGCTGAAAACAATCTGGTGCAATAGTCATTGATACTTTAAATATATTTTATCAGTTAAGTATTATAAAAAACATCAATAACATATGATCAACTGTAAGCGTCAGCTCACACCGAGACGCGACGCTGCGTGCACACTTTAAAAGAGCGACTCAAAATATAACTTTATTTTCTACACGAAAAGATACACATTTCATTGTGAGAATTTAGAATACGTTACACCACGCAGCACTACGTCGCGATGCGTCGCTCTACGCCGCGAGGCATCACGAGGCGTAGAGCGACGCAGCGGTGAATCGTGTACGAAAAGGTGTACGCGCGACGTGCAAGAGCGGCGACGTTGCGATGCGTCTCGCGGCGGCGCGCGGCGCAGCGCGATGTCACTGGCCTCTTCAAGTATCGTCACGTTGCGTCGCGTCGCGTCGCGTCTCGGTGTGAAAAGAAAAGAAAATTACTAACTCAATAATACATACCAGTATGCATTCTTAAATGCTGTTTAAGCTGTTCTTTCCGAGCCGAGGAGTAGTCGCAGTGGGAGCACTTGAATGGCTTGACCTTCTCGTGGACTTCAGATATGTGTGCCCGCAGCCTCCGTTCACTAATGAACTCTCGCTGGCAGATGGTACAGTGCGTGGCAGCCGCCTTGTGAATCATCTTGTGTTTGGACAGCTGGTTTGAGTTCTTGAAAGCCTTTGAGCATATTGAACCTGCACAGGGATCTATGTGAATATGGGGTAAAGCATCTGAGGGAGTATAATACTATCAAATGGAATTATATGTTAATAAACCTTACGCAACATAAAGGTGTTCACAATTATACATATATGACAGTGTAGCTGGTGCAGATTGGTTGCTGCTGCCTCAGGTTTGATTCCCAGTCAAAATTAATATTTATATTACTACAGGAAGTTATTAAGTTAGTTATAAGTATGAACGTAGATGAGGCGAAAGGAGTATGTAAGGATCGTAGCAGGTGGCGTTCTGTGGTTTCTGCCTACCCCCATGGGAAAAAGGCGTGAGTTTATGTATGTATGTATGTACAGGAAGTTGTTCTGGGTCTGGTTGTTTCTATGTTTGTAAACACACATAGTGTGGGGCAAAGCAGAAGACAAACAAAAAAGTTTTAGATAATGAATCTCATATTACCTTTATCTCTCTTCTCCAATCTATCAGTAAATAAGACATAGTTGGAATATTTTGCACCAACTTTGTAAAGTGTATCTCACAAAAATAGTGAGAGTACAAAGATATGATAGCTTCATACTTACATATGAAAACTTTTAACTTCTTATGACATTTCATGTGGATGTTGTGTAGTCTATACCTATTATAAGTCTTAAAGCCACACAGCTCGCATGTAGGCATCTCCATGTCTACCTCGTGGATCTTCCACAGATGTGTGTGTAGTGCATCAACTGCTGCAAACATTTTAGAACACTCGGGACACACTAGCGTCCCGTTCTTGTGGCATCGCCTGTGATATGCAAGAGTCTGATCCTCTTTCAAACGAATTCCACATCCATTGACTGAGCACATCGTTCCTTTGTCTACTTCTATACTGCTTGGTTTCCGCTCTTCAGTCTGATCAGACTTCAGTAGCAGTGGAATGTGTGATAAATCTTTTGTTTGTTTGGGAGACAGTGTGGCTTCCATGGAGGGTTCCATGTAGCATGGCTGTATGGATGCTATCAGGTCCGGAGGGACACTTCCTACTTGGATCATGTTACATGATGGGTTGGCTGCACCTGCCTCAGATACACTCACATACTGGGAGAGGTCATTTGTATACACAATATTAATACTAGCTTCCTGTATTATCTCTTTAGGATCAACCTGTTCAAAATTTGGTGTGCTCATTTTGTGTAATTCATCTACAGATATAAATGCCACTCCTTTTGGCAAGTTATTATTAATATTTGCTGCATCTGGAGCAATTTCTATAACCTGTGGTATCTTGATATTAGCCAAATTTTGTGAGCCTGTCCCAATTTGGGCTCCATGTGGCGGTTCGGCACCGGGGCTCTCTTTTTTTAATTTGGCATTTTTAAGGGCAATTTGGACCAGACTTTTAATCATTTTTTTTATATCTTTGATACCCATTTTGTGATGGTTACGAAGATGTGTTCTGAGAGTTTCCTCAGCGTCAAACACACTGGCACAGCCCGGACAAGGTATCTGAATATTATCTGCTAGACCATTGCTCTTAGCTAAGTCTGGGTGGACAGTGAACAGATGGAATTTTATGTCGTCCTCAGCTAGAGCCATGTAAGGACAGGCTTCACACTTGAAGAATGAAGTGGATCCCACAGATTTTTCTTCGTAAGACATCACCTTCTCCTTCAGTGAAGGCTTTGTTTCGTTTGGTGTTTGATTCGCCATTTTATTTATATCTAGTAGGAAGCATTGAGTAGACATATTCCGCGGTACAAAAGGCACTTCATTTAATATTTATTAAATCATTATAGATTCACAAACTGATAATACATATTAGCGCATTTTATTTTAAAACAGCTGTAGTGTAAACATCGGCGGCCATTTTCGTTTTGAAGAAGAAAGGAGACAAAACGGTACATTTTTGTGTGAGAACGACAAAGAAAACAAATAATATGCTAAAGATGTTAGATGGAAGAAATATTCCGTGTTGGACTATTTACCACTGACGTGTCTGAATGCGAATAACGCGAATTTTAGTCGATTTATTACAGTGATTCTCTAAAATAGTCTATGATTATTATGACGTTTGCTGCTATCTGTTGCTTTCTTTGTCTATGACCGGTAAATTGTGACGTATCTCATTGATGTCAGTGTTTAGCATCGTGTAATTAAAAGTAAAGTAAAGCAAAAACTACGAAAATGAGCGTGAGTAAACCAACATTTTAACAAACCTTTAATTTTTAAGTACTTCGCAAACTCATATTGCAATTGTATATTGTTATTTCAGCTGGAAATAGAATCGATGGTCCGCTACACGTCTCCGATCAACCCGGCAGTTTTTCCACACCTCACACTACTTCTCCTCGGCATCGGCATCTTCTTCACAGCGTGGTTCTTCGTCTATGAAGTCACTAGCACTAAAATATCAAGAGATCTATTCAAAGAGCTACTGTTATCATTGGTCGCCTCCCTATTTTCAGGCTTTGGAATTCTCTTCTTATTGTTGTGGGTTGGCATCTTCGTGTGATAACTTATATTTATTAGTTTGTAAGCTATGTATAGCATTCAGAGTGTGGTTGGCACGGAGGTTGGTTCTGTTAGACCAAATGTTTGTTTGTATTGATAATAAATTTTATATTTAAGAAAAAACGTTTTTTTATTTTGTCTTGCAAAACTTTATTACCTAAGTAAGTACCATTTTTATTGTTATTAATAAAGTCGTTGAGCTATGAACATAAACTTAAAAGTATTTTTCATGATTAGCACTAGCACCCGGGCCTGGTTCAGGCATGCTCTGGGGCGAGAGGGAATGGGATGCAGTCACCTCCTTCTGCGAAGCAGTAATGCTAGCGAAGGAGGAGGCGGGCCGCGTGAGGGAGAGAACATCCTCCACCTCACGCCCCAGCCGCCGCGGGAGACGCCCAGGGCGTCGGGCGTCGAGAGACGACATCCGGCCACCGTAGGCGCGGGCTTGCGGACGGCGAGTAATGGGTAGCTCGCCGTCCGATCAAGGACCATGCCCGGGTCGACGGCGCGTTCTGTTCGCGCGCGCCTCAAAGAGCTGTCAGCACAGGGACGGGGCCCCAATAGGGGCCAAACGCCTGCCGGGGTTGCGGGACGTCTTAACAGGATACCGTGGCCCCGGGACGTAAAGGGCAACAGAAGGAACTGGGTGGTTTTTTAGTCAGTAAAAGTCTGACAGTCCCTTTCGACTCCTTCCCCACCCAGGGCGGAAGGAGTCATTTGGTCATTTGATGATTTTTACCACTTAAAAAGTAAAAAATGCGTGATGCTAATGTGGTGTGCTCCACGGACCACCGTCTTGTCGTTTCCAAAATGAAGCTCCGACTGTATCCTCCTTGCAGATCACAAGGTGTGAAGCCTAAGAGACTAGACATACAAAAATTGCAAAGTCCTAAAGGTGTATATAAATTTTCAGAACAACGTAAAATATTTATAAAGAAGTAGCTTTCAAAATTGTCTCTTTTTCCTGATTAATTATTTGCACGTGGTCTAAAACTCAAACAAAGGCGGTACGTTGGTTTCCTAAAATGAACAAGAGACAATGTTTTCGGCACTTGTTTTATTAAAGTACTAGCTTATGCCTACCTGCCAGGGTTGCGGATTTTGTTCGAAAGGGTTACCGTGGCCCTGGAACGCAAAGAGCATTAGGAGGAATACGGATGGGTTTTAGTCAGTAAAAGTCTGACAGTCCCTTCCGCCCCACCCAGGCCGGAAGGAGTCATTTGATGATTTTTACCACATAAAAAAAAAAAAAAAAGCACTAGCACTGATTAGGGTAAGATTTTTACATATGTAAATATTTTACATAGTCCTACATCTTACAATATAGTCCAGGAAAATTGGGTAGATGACACTATTAACCAATAATTCCAAGACATAACTTCTATAAAGAAACACTATATTTTGGCCCTGAAAACCTGATTAATTTTCAAATCACTGTAAAATTGGATTTTTAACTGCTTTCAAATTAATAAATAGTTAGTCAATTGAGTCTGCACAAAAGTGACGTCACAGTTGAGTTTTGATAAACAAAATCTATGGGAGAATCGCGTTTTGACAGGTCATAAAAAGTACGTCAATTGATTGGCGGTGTCATCATCTACCCTATTAGTCAAATTTTAGCAAGAATCTCATATTGAGAGATAGTCAGCTATAAATAGGTATGTATAAACCTTTATTTTGTCACCCTAAGGCTAAGAACTCACGGAGCGATTTTGAACCGTGCCCGCCGCGGTGGCGGAACTGCGGTTTTATTTCCAAACTCACGAGACCGGTTATTTGCGCGGTTACACAGCCGTCGCGGTTGAGATTATCGCCCGCAAACGTGGCGCCCGCCGCACAGTGGTCTGGAAATCGAGCTCCATACTCATAGAAACTTAAAGTAAAGGATTAAAAAAATAAAAATTGTAATGGCTCTGGTATACCTCCCTTTACATAATATTAACGTATGGATGGTACAAGTCACAGTACGCGTGAGAAAAAAAAGATTTGTGTTTTTTTTGTATGGGAGAAAACACTAAAAGTACGTTTTTTCGAAACTTAATGGAACTGTTAGGCTGGTGCTCACACGAGCTATAGTCCCATACACGGCGATCAAGATGACATACAATTCATGTACCTTTAGGCACCGCTTCGCACGTAGCAAATTTTTGAAATTTTGATTTTTCGAAATGTGATTTTTCAAATCTTTGCCGTGGTTAAATGATGTTGCCGATTGATTTACTTATATTATAATGAGATTTAGCCTGCTAATGAACTTTATGATGACAATAATTAAAAAAGGTATTGATTGGATAGGTTCTTTTTTTTTAATTTCTTTTTAAATGATTTTGCCATCTATCATGGTCATAAGCATTGAGTGCTATACAACATGGTTTCCCATATTAGAAGGCTGCAGTGCTTTAATCTCAGCCTCAATCAAAGCCTGTTCTTCCACGATGTTTAACTTGTTTTCGTTTGAAAACTTTAATAGGTCTGCAAAACATGGTGGAAGATGGCTTTGGATTCTCCCATACCTTTTCATCGCCACAAACTAAGCGCAAAGGCACAAAAGAACACATAAAAATACTGGAATCGTCTTCGTCTGCCATAGTTTGCTTATACAAACTTTGCCCAGAAGCACCATCAAAGCCCCACTTGCATAATTATAAGTGTCAACTCTTCGCCATCCAGCGAAGATTCCACACGTAAGAATTTTCCAAGCTTAGCCACAGTTTTGCCCAAAATTGCTTGGAGCTTTACTTTTATCTCTCTTTCCGTGATGTCTGTGGTATCTTTTGGGGGGTAGCAGTCCTCCTTCGCCTCAAGGATGGCAGTATAAGAAGGATACAGTGGTATTCCTTCTTCTTTGCACAAGATCTTAATGTAAAAAGTATGAGACATGGCTGCAAGAGAACATCAAATGGTCCGAGGTCGTGAGGGAAAAAATGACTACTTCTGTAGTGTCGCTAGAGTAGCAACCATGTTCCAGTTCTGACTTTGGTGTAAATGAGAGTGCATCAACATCCTACACACCGGAGACGTGCAGTGTTGAAACATCAACATCAGTTGTAACGCCGAGAAAAACATTCGTGGATCTAAGCCCGCTACAGAAGAGAAGGAGAGTGGAAGAGCTCCTAACGCATAGCACTGAAAGCCTTGCTCATGCAACTGGTTTGAAAGCACAAAACAAGAATGTAGCAGATATCATGAAACTGGTATCGGAGCATCCCGAAGAGGCTATCAAGATAAAGAAATTGTTAAATACAAAGAAAACTGCATATATATTCCGCTCATTGAAGCTCATTTGACCTTATTGAAGCTTTCGATGTGGCAGTATATGACATTAAGATCTTGTGCAAAAGAAGAAGGAATACCACTGTATCCTTCTTATACTGCCATCCTTGAGGCGAAGGAGGACTGCTACCCCCTAAAAGATACCACAGACATCACGGAAAGAGAGATAAAAGTAAAGCTCCAAACAATTTTGGGCAAAACTGTGGCTAAGCTTGGAAAATTCTTACGTGTGGAATCTTCGCTGGATGGCGAAGAGTTGACACTTATAATTATGCAAGTGGGGCTTTGATGGTGCTTCTGGGCAAAGTTTGTATAAGCAAACTATGGCAGACGAAGACGATTCCAGTATTTTTATGTGTTCTTTTGTGCCTTTGCGCTTAGTTTGTGGCGATGAAAAGGTATGGGAGAATTCAAAGCCATCTTCCACCATGTTTTGCAGACCTATTAAAGTTTTCAAACGAAAACAAGTTAAACATCGTGGAAGAACAGGCTTAGATTGAGGCTGAGATTGAAGCACTTCAGCCTTCTAATATGGGAAACCATGTTGTAAAGCACTCAATGCTTATGACCATGATAGATGGCAAAATCATTTAAAAAGAAATTTAAAAAAAAGAACCTATCCAATCAATACCTTTTTTAATTATTGTCATCATAAAGGTCATTAGCAGGCTAAATCTCATTATAATATAAGTAAATCGATCGGCAACATCATTTAACCACGGCAAAGATTTGAAAAATCACATTTCGAAAAATCAAAATTTCAAAAATTTGCTACGTGCGAAGCGGTGCCTAAAGGTACATGAATTGTATGTCATCTTGATCGCCGTGTATGGGACTATAGCTCGTGTGAGCACCAGCCTAACAGTTCCATTAAGTTTCGAAAAAACGTACTTTTAGTGTTTTCTCCCATACAAAAAAAACACAAATCTTTTTTTTCTCACGCGTACTGTGACTTGTACCATCCATACGTTAATATTATGTAAAGGGAGGTATACCAGAGCCATTACAATTTTTATTTTTTTAATTCTTGACTTTAAGTTTCTATGAGTATGGAGCTCGATTTTCAGACCACTGTGCGCCGCCTCTGCGCCACTGCGATCGCCCGCCAATCGACCGCAGAGCGCGCGGGCGCAACCCGCCGAGGCTGCGGGTGACCGCGGCCCGCGCGATTCTACTAGTTGCCCGCCGGTGCAGCGGGACCCGCTAACAAACGCGCAGACTGCGGGCGTAAAACGCGTCGTGAAATGTGCTTTAATTTTTTACATGTCGACGGTTGAAAGGCTAATTGATCTAAGCTACATTTTGTGAAACTTGCAGGAGGACGGATCAAAGTTATTTTTTTTGAAAAAAAATTCGTAAAAAAACAACTATTTGATAGACTTTTATTTATTAATTACAGTATAACATTCCTAATTAAGTAAGGAAGTTTTTTAAGTTATTACTGTTGTAAATTGTGTATTATTTTAGAAAATTTATGTTGGTTAGCCCAAAATGCATCAAATTTAGCTATTTTTTGAGAAAGACAAAATGGTTCAAATGCCAAAGTTCAAATGTTAAAGTAGTTGAATGCAAAGTGGGCCAGACGACACACGTTATAAAAATTCGAAAAATCCAAATCAATTCCTCATCGATTCCTCAAATTTGTCAAGTTTTGTGTCGTATAGATCAATGAGCTTAAAAATGAGGCCTGTTTTGCAGTGGGTGCTAAACGCCAAAATATAGTAGACAAAAAAATTTTAAACCTGACTCAAACGACGGAGAAAAATTTGCTGATTCCGAATATGTATATAACTCAATATTGCAAAAAATGTCGCTTAAGGCGCGTTTCCATTATGCAAGTGATTTGCATACCAGTTGCAAGTTGCATGCAAATTGTATAGTGGAAACAACAACTTGCAAACAAGTTGCAACTTGTATGCAATTAGGTTTAAACTTGTACGCACAATAATCAAGTCGGCACATTTGCACGCAAGTTGCAAGCGCATGCGGTCGTGCATAGAGGATTACTTTGTTTATGACTTTATTACTTTGAGAACTAACTTGTATACCACTAAAATCTTGTATGCAAGCTGCAAGTTGAACAAAATCGTGTTTCCAATTCAAATCACTTGCAAACAAGTCTGACGTCATACATGTATGCAAACACTTGCATAATGGAAACGTGCCTTAGACCAATTAGCCTTTCAACCGTCGATGTATATAATATCTGATCTGCACTCTACAGAAGCTGCGGGCCCGCAACCGCTCCGTGAGTTCTTAACCTTAGGGTGACAAAATAAAGGTAGCCGACTATCTCTCATTGCGAGGTGAAACCCTAATTTTCCTGGGCTAATATAATTATATTCAATCATAGCAACAGGATACTCCAGGCATAGATAATACAATACTCTCCTGGAGTATTTTCACCACAGTCATATACAAGACAGCAATATTATTATAATTCATTTTAACATTATGTAACTAAAAACTTAGAAAATACTCTCCTTAAAAGACTTTTTTTGTTGTTATCTTGCAGTCTATTCAGGCAGAGCAAGAAGACAACAAAAAAAAAGGAAGTAGGTAATAATTCCTTTGTGGGTCTTGTTTAATTAATTGAAAAAAAGAAAGCAAATCCCTCACAAAGACAACTAGTAAGTCTAGGAAAGAATGGCACTGCCAAATTATTTTTTTTGTCATTAAAATAATATTTTTTTCTTAATGAGTCGTCAGACTGCACTATTTGGCATCAACATTGAAAATGAAATCAATTATGAATGCTGTTTGTTACGGAGCTGGATTCTAACGATTTGGGAAGAGGGTTTTGCTCTCCTCGGTCGCGGCGGAACGTGTCATCCATTAGAACTGTCTCATGCATACGACGAGATGCCAGCTTCTCGATGCGCTCGTACAACGTTGGTTGAGGGACCACTAACTGGCTGGAAATCGAAATGTAAGTATGTACAGTAAAAGAAACCAATTGTTTAGCAAATTGCATGGGCGCAAATACGATGGGGCAGGGTGGGGCGCTTGCCCCACCCTGGCTCTGACCTGTAAGGTACCTAACCAAATCTAAAAAAATAAATTATCCAGCTACTAACTACAATACATAATATCCGTAAGAAAAGTTCGAAGTGCTAAGGAGGTTCTGCCAGAAACCACGCCGGCTTCTCTTAAAGTGCCTATAAGTATTTTAGACTGCTGCCCCACCCTGAGCCCATGGCTGGCTGGCTACGCCCATGGCACCTACCTACCTACATCACTTGTGCAATACGGGTACGTACGACACGACACAGAAAATCGTAGGTAATGTGTCTGCTTAACAAAACAGTGTTGCTTGAACAAAACGAAATGTACAAATTCAGACAGAGTGAAGTATAACAACTTATGAGCCTCATTCACTCGGACTTCAAGTAGTGAGTGACTGAGCGACCACTTGATCGCCATCTGATTTTATCAGCTGCACCCTATCGGCTCGTGCATGACCTTTTGTAGTCAATACTGAATAAAAGTAATGATTTTAAACCTAACATTAATATTAAAGAGGATTTTTTTATAGTTTGTGAATATTCATGATGCATGTTCTAGGAAGTAATCTCTGGAAGCCCTGCTTCGGTACCGAAACTTCTTTCGCTCAAAAGGAGCTACGCTGTTTCTGACTTTGAAACAACATCTGGCTATGCCCATGTGCTGGTCCAAAGGTAGGTAAGTAAAGAAATGCTTGTCAATCCGCATTAAGCAAGCGTGGTGATTGCGGTGTATGTACATGACTTTTCGTATGAGAAGAAGCCTTTGCCCTGTAGTGGGACAATTAAATGATAGGCAGGAATAAATTATCTGACTTGAAGTCGAGTGCGTCAAGTCGGTATAGCTGCGTGTTCTCGACGGCGACCACGGTGGCCACGCGCTTGCTGTCCTTCATCAGCAGCACAACCTCGCCGAAGTGGTTGCCGTCGTCTAGGTGACACACCTGTAATGGGGGTAGATAATGAATAGGCAGAGCAAATGTAAGCAGGTGTCGCGCTAATGACGCTATAATTTGGGATTCCTAACCATGACAGCGGTGCTCGGCCCCAAAGACGGCCATTCAAAAAGAGCGTTTTTTGTCATGTCATGTACATATGTATTTATAAACTGTAATAGAAAAAAACCTACCTCTACCCCTTTCAAAGAGTAAACAGCCACGGTCCCGGTAGCGATAAAGTACATGCAGTCGCCAATGTCGCCAGCTCGTACGACCAGGTCATTGGACAGGTAGACCTCGGGGTGCAGGCAGCCGAGCACGGTGCCCACCACGCTTGCTGGCACGTTCTCGAACAACTTTACTTTGTGCGCTAAAGTGCGACAAGTGTGCAGCTTAATTTCGTCGCGAAGCTCCTCTGAATCAGACAGTTTAATTCTATTTAAACAAAGGTTCTTTTTGTTAAGTATTAAGAAAATCACCGAACTGAATGAGTTTATTATTTAGAAGGAGTATGATGATGAGATTTGAATGTGATGACCCTTTGATGGTCTCGGGGCAGTGTCGGGCACTGTTTGATAACGGAATAGAATGTCCCAAACATCTATGTGTAACCCTTCTAGGAGTGCAGCTAGCTTTAGCTATGATTACTTTACTTCAGTAATTTCCAAATGTTCAGTCTTCACATAACAACATCACACTTTTTTTTTCGTGGGGCAATCCTCGTGCGTTTGCTTCGTCTGGGGAGGACGGAGGGTTAACTCAGACTGTTACCGACTAATACTCCACGCTTCTGCTGCCACGAGTCGGGAGCAGTATATATATATTCATCTATGGTCGGGAGCCTGGTATTTACTAGACACCTGGTCCACGCCCCCAAATGGATAACATCACGGCTGCAGGTTGTGCTGCCTATCCTTTGCAGTAGGTACTGTTATAAGTATGTTGCCTTCATTTAAAAATGTAGACTTTTCACCTGAGAGGTAGTCGATATCGGCCTCCTCTTTAAAGTACCGGTCCTGGTATCTGTACTGGTAAAAGGCGCGGACCCTCTTCTTGAGAGAAAGCGGAAACTGTCTATATTTCATGTACTCCTGGTGGTAATTTAACATCATGGAATAAATCAAACATATTTCCGTTAGTAAAAAGAAACGTTACTTGAGACCTTACTCTTTGTGATCTTATATGACCGGGGTCTTTATGGCACCCGTGGCACATGGCAGTATATTCAAAGCTCTCTCTACAAATATAAAACTTTTACATGTAACTGTTCCTAAAATAGTACGGTAAGTACACCCTTCTTAGGCTGATAAAATTTTTCGCTGTTAAAATGTATAATATTAGTTTAAAGAAATAGATAGGTTAGTTCAATGGTCATGTAAACAAGATACGCTCACCTCCACTTGATTCATCAGCTCCTCGATCCGCACGGTGGAGGCATATAACGTGAAATAGCTCTTTATCAGGAACACTAAGCATAATAAAACAACAAGGGACACATGTAAGTATGTTGTACCTAACGCAGAGCGCAAGGTAAGCAAAAATGTATGTTAGCGTAGGTATGTACCTACGACCGATTAGTAGAGACATAGTATAAAGAGGGGTAGAGACTTAAGTTTTCTCAACCTAGGCTAAACAAGTTTATTGCAATATTAGTGAGTTTAATTTTACCGTACTAGCATTATAAGCGGTAATGTAAAGTAAAAAGCACAGGTGTTTTAAACCCGTGCATACGCTACATAACGGATAAATGTGTTGAGAAATTTGCTGTTGGACCATATGACGAGGCGACGCGTTTTCTTTTATATTATGGTTATAAAATTTAAAATATTGTAGATTACCTATGGTAAATACCATGAACATAGCAGCGTACAAAATGACAATGGAATGAATCATGATCTCATCTGGCTCAGTGGAACGGAACATAGTGAAGCCGGTACCTGAAAATAGGCAACACGGAATTCTAAAATAGGTAAAAAAAATATCTAGAGTAAATACTAAATAAATAGGACTGGTTCATTAAGGGACTGACGAAACGGCGTCCACCTTTGAATGTACGATAGGTCATCATCATCTGCCAAGCCAAGATTGGATTCCAGTCTAGCCGGATACAGCTGAATACCAGTATTATACTTACGCGACTGTCTATCTGACCTCCACAGCCCAGTTACTGGGTAACATGATGCCTCTTGGTAAGACTAGTTGTCTGACTTTTGGGCTTTTAACTACCTTCTTACTGGAGCGAGAATATAAATCAATTTCTTTAATTTTCAGGTAGGTACCTACCTACAGGTAATCGAATTTTTACGGATCACTCGTGAACTTTTTACTTACGTAACTACGTAAGTAGGTATATACCTTCCTACACTGAAGCATGGGACCAAAGACATGGAATAGTTTAGCTTCTGTACCATTAATTAAACCTTAATAAGGTTAAAATTCTTACCGAAAAACGCGGAGATTGCTATGACCATAGCTTGATTGTATCGAGTCGGTACATCGCGAATCATTAAATTTTCATTTTCCTGGATGCGCATGTAATAATTGTATTGAGTCGGCATTTCACCCGTCCCTGTTGGTTGACAGACAAAAAGATAAAGGGTGAAAAAGACACCTAAAAAAGGCGAAAGTTACACAATGAATACCTATCCATCATTACGATCATTTTTTTGTTCTGGATTAGACTTAGAAACCTTGTGGATTAGACTTAGGAACCTTTAAAAGTCAAAGTCCCAACTTTTGTAGGTACAGGTTCGAACTTCAATTGCCCTGTAAAATATCGGCTATTCGTATTGTTTAGGAACGCTGAGACTCCGTGAAAATTTTTGAATTTACTTTCGGACTCGAAACGCGAAATAGAGTCATGATTCGAAAACTGCATAATCCTCAAAAACAGCGATTTGGCACATCACTGAATTATTGTTGTTTGTAAACCAAATACTTAGCTTGTTCGACAGTACACGTAAGTTAATACTGACAGTAATAGATGACGATGGCCGACGAGTACATGAGGCAGGTGCACCAGTGGGCGGAGATCATGAACAACAGAGCGAGCCGCACCAGGCCGTGCACGACGTAGGAATCCGTGAATATCTGCACACGAACACACACTTTGTATTATTATTTAATAGATTTTGCCCAAGACTTCGTCCACGTCATGCTCGTGAACGAGTGCTGTCAGTTGAGATTGGTTATCTCTTAACTGCCTTGGCTTACATCTTTATGCTGTTTTTTTTTATAATTGTTTTATATTCATCTTCATTGTTTTCACATGTAGAATCAACAAGAATAGTGTAACCAGGATTTTGTAATAACCTAATTTAAAAAGAGGGCCGTGGAGTTTCTTGCTCGTTCTTCTCCATAGAGGCCTACCTCCGTTTTGGAACGAGCAACTAGCTTCAACTTTCGGACTAACTGACAGACTCCTTGACTATTCAAAATTGCCTGTAAATGGTCTAATTGAAATAAATGTTTTGACTTTGACTTTGACTTTGACTTTGAAGAATTTTCTTATGGATTCCAAATTTTTATGATAAACTAGCTCAATTTACAAAAATAATATTCAGGTCAATATTTTTTACAATAATCGAAATAATTATTAGAATGAAACCTACTGTAGTGCCAGAGAGGCAGAGATTATAGCGCGTTCAAATAAAAACAAACAAACAATGAAACTGTTCAGCTTAGTGCTTAGGTGTATATATGCCAATATAAAAGGTTTGGAACCAATCAGAGTGTTGAAAAGAATAATTATCTATGCCTACTCTGTTGGATGGTAACGTTGATCTAGTCTGGCTAAGTGGCTAGTTACTGTTGTCGCAAGCACAACTGCTGAACGTGGATTCGATTAACAGATCGGGTCAAGCAATGACGGATCCCGGATTTAAGATTAGTCACGAAAGAACTCAGATGCTTTTGGAGGGGCTTGAGTCCATTAGTTCCCCCCCTCGATCTGCCATTAGGGTAAAGAGTTATTGGGTTTTTTTTAAGAAACTCCTTAAGAGGAACCCGAAATCTAGATTTGTTTACGGCTCTGCCCTTACTAACAAAACTGTATGCAGGCTATAAAGCAGGAGTATAATATCTGTCGACCACTTCGGCCAATACAGCCGTGTATATACTTAACTGTATGAAACAAAAAAAAAATAGGTAGGTAGGTATATGATCTCCATAAAGACGTACTCTCAAGAACACTTTTAAGTCAAAGGCAAGTGTGTAGATCCTTGCGACCCTCACAATGGACAGCATGTGCGCTATGAGGATGTACCGCGCGCCAGCCTTTAGGCGCAGCAGAATGTATGCTAAGGGGACGCAGGAAGCCAGGTCCACGATGAACCAGCAGCGGAGGTAGCGGCTAGAACAACTCATCTAGTTTAGAATGTGTAACATGTTGGTTTTTATTCACTGACGTGGATAAGACGAGGATGCCCTCGTGTTTTCCGTACTTCCGACCTTGGAGGAGCATCGTGGGGATGTAAGTAGGACAGAAGATTTCTATGACGATGCCGAGGATTTTTCTCTAGGTACTTATCATTCCGTGGTGAATGATTACGACAGTTCAAATGAAGCTTCCAAGATTCCTCGTGATACCATCTCAGATGCTCATGTCTTGCAGCAGACAATGTTAGATTTAATGGTGATAAAATATAGTGGACTTCCCGTCCTAGTAAGGACTAGGTTACGTGACCGTAACATGAAGAGCTACATTGAAGTCTAAACTTGTGAACTAGGTTTAGTTCTGCGAAGAACTAACACACGTTCATGATATTTCTACCATTTTTCAGAGTACCTAGTTGGTGATTTTGAATGCTGATTAATTTTAAATATATTCTAAGCATGATACATTTTGATTGTAAGTACATTGGACATATTTGGCATCATCACTACATAGTATAAAACAAAGTCGCTTTTTCTGTCTGTCTGTCCCTATATATGCTTAGATCTTTAAAACTACGCAACGGATTTTGATGCGGTTTTTTTTAATAGATAGAGTGATTCAAGAGGAAGGTTTATATGTATAATACATGTACCCGTGCGAAGCCGGGGCGGGTCGCTAGTATTATATAGAATTCGATTGACGTAGACAATTTAATTATTTAGAGATTGTGAGTTAGCAAGCTCAACTGACGTTTGACTATCTAAAACTTCCTTATATCTTACCATATGATAGATTTCCTCCTCATAACAACATAGGAATGTCGTTTTTTGACGTATCCCGTGTTGAACTTGATGACGATGTCCACCAGACAGATGCAGTAGAAGCCCAACATTACCAGGTCTAACATGTGAGTTTTAAGGTTCTCCATGGGGTCGATGATGAAGAATAAGCGGAATGTCGACAGGCATATGTGTGAGATATTCACTACTATCATGACGGACATCCAGAATAAACTGCAATAAATCAGAGGGGTGGTGACTCGCTACTCTATATTCTCTAAACCTTGCAAGGTCCAAGATTATACTAGCAGCAATGCTATGAGAAATCTATAATAAGTTTGTACTTATATATTGTCATGGCAGGTACTCGTATCATGATCTGAAGCCTGACTTTACCCACCTACTCACATAGGCCTCTTCGTTTGAGTGTCTATCTTCAATTTCCGCGCTTTTATGTCTGCCTAATCCAAGTTCTTTAAATGATAGAAATAAAGACTTCCAGCATCATCATCATCTTTTGCCTAGTCTTTTTCCAAATATGTTGAGGTTGGCTTTTAGTCTCACCGGATGCAAATGCATACCTGTGTTTTACTTGGAGCGATTGCCTACCAGACCTCTACAACTCAATTACTGGGTAACATGATTATACTCTTTGGTATAACTCGTTGTCCGACTTTTTCAGGCTTCTGACTACACGTAAGGACTGTCAAAGATTTTCGAATGACAGCCAGGACTAATGGTTTTAAGTGCTTTCCGAGGCACGGAGGTATATATATCACACCATTAACTTCCAAACTCCGGGCTGCTGCTGAAAAAATCCTAATGGAAAAACCCAATAACACTTAGTCCGACCCGGGGATTGAATCCAGGAAGCTATGCTCAGGAGTAGTGCTCGCGACCACGAGACCACCATGACTCATGATATACCTGAATAAGCTAAGGGGGTGTATAACATTTCTTCCGTCATAGAGCAGCTGTCTCTGTCGCTCGGCGACGATGGCCGAGTAGCTACGGAAATGCTCGAAAGTCTCCGGGTGGTACTGGTTCAACTGACCGAGCTTGCACAGCTTGCGACAGGCTTGTCCAAGAAGAGACGTCTTTTTGGGAAGCATACTGTCAGAACCTTCAGAATAAACCTTATGTTAATTACGATAAAGATTACTAATGCAAGGTAGATGAGCTGACTTTGTCAATATGCGTTTTGGTGATTCGTTGAACATTCGCTCAATTCGAAAAGTTTACTGGGTTGGTACGTAGTCCTCCGAAGGATACGGGAGGCCGAGTTCCTGTGTAACCTATGTTTAGTAATTAATCTTTTAGGTGTTGCAGGCAGAGGTTTACCGTTACCTAGGTAAATCGATAACGTTAAAAAGTAGCGAGTCGAAAAAATTGAGATGAGACCTCGAATAGCTAAATATTGTAAAAAAACAAGGCATTACCGAGATTTAAATCACAATAATGTTTCTTGAGCGACATTTGTAAAACTCTGATGTAGAATGGCAAAAATATATTGTGGCTGAAAAAGAATACAGACTGCAGGGAACTTGACTTATCGACTGAGCCCGTTAATATTACTTTCCTAAAAGGACTGAGCTATCCAAGGAGCTATCACAATGCTGCATGACATGTGGTTTGTCAGGTGCATATGCAGCATATGCCCAAAGAGTACTATAATGTATCATATGCGATCATATGCCTATCCCACAGGTACCACAGACGCACTAAGTTTACTTATTTAATATTTAATTTTAAATAAGAAGTATTTGCCACTTATTTCATGCTAATGACATTAGTTCATAGAGCAACACGGGTACCTGACGGAAGGGGAGACGCCATAGCGTATTTTTTCAATACAGAAAAGTCTGTCATTTTTTGCGGGGGGAAATACACACACAAACACACTTTTCAATGCCCCACACAAAAACAATCGTCTGTCGCTACGAAACTCACACATAGAAATAATAACAATACACTAACAATTTCGTACACACATAGATACATTTTGTGTCATAACAGTGTAACGACATGATGCAACTACATTGACAAACATTGCTGTAACAGCTGTCGATACGCATTATCGATAAATTAAAGAACTCTGTTAGGGAAATCAGGTTTTTTACTTTATTTATGTTACTTATTACTTTTTCAACAGTTGTCAATTAAAAAATAATTAAAAGCATGTAGGTATAATTTAAAAATAATTAAAAGCATGTAGGTATAATTAAAGTCAAAGTCAAAACATTTATTTCAATTAGACCATTTACAGGCACTTTTGAATTGTCAAGGAGTCGGTCAGTTAGTCCGAAAGCTGAAACTAGTTGCTCGTTCCAAAACGGAGGTAGGCCTCTATGGAGAAGAACGAGCAAGAATCTCCACGGCACTCTTTCAAATTAGGTTTTTACAAAATCCTGGTTACATTATTCTTGTTGATTCTACATGTGAAAACAATGAAGATGAATATAAAACAGTAGTAAAAAATAATAAAAATAAATATGTAAGCCATAGCAGATAAGAGATGACCAATCCTTTTTTTTTTCTAAGACCATCCTTTCTTCTTTATGTATTAAAGACTTTTCATCTAGACTCTGACTCTTTATGACTTGTGTAATTGGACATTAAACTACCAGTTCATAGCACCTGCGTTTTCTTACACCCGTTCCCCGGCTATATATTTCAATAATAAAATTTATCAATTTAAAATAAAATATATGTTTGTGGTTTAATTTAAAAAATCAGTGATGGATTTATCTATTACTGGTTTTTAGATTTATCACTTATGTGGGTTTGCTTTTGTCATTAAGTAAGTAATTCTTGTATCAGCATAATTTTCCATTAACATACTACCTACATGACCACAACTTAGTCTTTAGTTTTTGCAAATGCAAATGTCACACATCGACTGATGGTAAGTAAATATTTTTATCGATAACAAACAAACAATTTACAAAATAACAATACTATCGCATTTGGTGACAGTGACTTAACAGTGGACCATTTGGTCATATGTTTCGACAGAGGGGAACGCCTGCCTATGGCGTCTCCCCTTCCGTCAGGTACCCGTGTTGCTCTATGCATTAGTTGATTTGTCTATGGTAGGTAGTCAAGGCTCTGGTCTATTTCTTCTTGTTGATACGTTGAAAACTCTTTGCACAATAAATATCTACCTATTTGGCGATTGCAGCTTGCAGCGTTGGTTTATTCATTTGTAGTCAAATGTGTCTAAATTATCGTATTCAATAAAACAAAAAGAATATAGGTATATATTTTATAAAATTAAAAAAAAAAGAAATGAAAATATTGCACTTATATGACACGAGTATCTTATATTTATACACAAGAATAAAAATTATTTATTGCATTACTCATACATACATAGAATATTATATTTAGTAATGTACTTAATTTATTTCCGTAAGTTCTGTGTGTTTGCGAACTCTGGGCTGAATGGAGTGGTATTGAAGCCAAAGTTGTTCTGATGATTGGCTATCGGGTTTCTGGCACTCGTCTGGAATAAAAAAAAAAATTATTAAGGCTATGATTAAAGGCTAGATTCAATGGCAGTACTTTGACTCTACTTTGCTTAGGGCGAACTTATAAAAGTTTAATAAGACTCATAAAATTTTACTGTTAGTTCCTACTAACAGCGCCATTTCTCTGAATGGTCATTTGGGGGTCCTTAAAATAACTTTTTCTTCCTCCGCCGATCCAGTCTACGCATTATTATTAGTTAGTAAGAAACTCAATTTGTCAACTATCAACATTCGTAAAAAAATGCAGGACTGAGCCCGTGATGACTCAGAGCCTCCAATAGGTTAAAGACGGCCTTGTGCATATTCGCGAAAATGTAGGTATGTATATTTCAAAATGAATGCTTACCACTTCAGGGTTTTCAACATCGATGTTTCTCATAGACTCATCAAGTTCTGGTGGGAAGTAGTCGTTCCTGAACTGCGGCAGGTCTTCGATGCCAATCAAATCAGAATCGTTGGACACCTCGCTTCAACGGAAAATAAAAGGTTAATTATTAAAGACTAATGGGGTTTTAGTCGGTAAGAGTCCGATACAACCCTCCGTTCTCCTCAAGTGGACGGTATCCATGACGCTAGATCTTACCTAATAGCATCAAAATCAGGAGCTTTGATATTTTCGTTCCAGATTGGGTTGGAGCCCTCAACTGCGTGCTTGTTGGTGCCGGGCGCCGCCAGGCCCACGCGGTTGAGGCCCGAATCAACAGAGCTGTACTTAGTCATTGATAGGGCTGCAATACGACGGTTTAGCCTGTGGGCACAAGCAGAGTATTAATAGTAGTCTGAGAGGATAAAATGTACAAAGTAATAAAACGCGTCTCGAGTCTTTGTTCACTTCGATAGTGTAAGATACTCCCAATTTACATGCAAACTAGTTCCCTTTCGTGTAAAATATTCGTCACTGGCATGGTGCACTCACGCGCGGTTTCTTATAATGAAGGTGATGAGCAGAACGATGCACAGCACGGCGAGTAGTCCGGCGAGCCCGGCCAGGATGTACACGACGAGCGCGTTGTCCCCGCCCGGCAACGGCAAGTCTCCTACCTGGAGCCCGACCAGCACCAGGTCCTTGTCGTCCAGAATTTGATTGATTTTCCATATCAGCGTGAGGTCGTTGCGCAGCCTGGCGACATCACAAGGTTAGTAATATTAATAGTAGTTTTCGAGGATTGGGGCTCTGTACCCCTGTACATGTGTCATTCAAGTTTACATATGCAATTAAAAAGTATTTTAAATGATTAATCAATACATGTAGTAAATTAAAGTAATAAAATCTTTGAGTAGTTTGTTCGACAAAAAATAAATTGATAATGTAATTTTTGAAATTTAATAATGTAGGTAATCTACGAGTATCTACTTTTATAATGTTTCGATAATACAAATTTGCACGACTAGAAAGTCGAATATATTGAAACCTTATGTACTTATGTCACTTTATATTGTATACTTAACTATATTATAAAACTGATTAAAAATTTCATCATTGGGGGTTTAGAATCATTTACTGAAGTAAAAGTATTTTGTTACAATGTCCCTTCCACTCGTTATAGTGATTGTATGGTGTGGGAGGATGTGGGAGGGTGTGTGAGGGTGTGCGTGACTCACTCGTCAATATCTTCAGAGGGCACGGGCAAGTCGTCTCGTATGAAGTGAGCCCTGACGTCCGTCATAGATTCGATGGCAAAGCCGTTGTCGTCGCTGGCGGGGAGCGTCTGGTCGATGTTGCACGTCATCTCGTACGCGGTAGAGAACGTATCAGCTATCTGGGGAACAGAAGGTACACGACATTTTCATCATCGTCATATCAGCCGAACGACGCGACGTCCAAAGGACAAAGGCCTCCCCTAAAGATAGCCACAATGAGCAGTCCTCCGCTGTCGGCATCCAGCGGTTTCCCGAAATCTTTACCAGGTAGTCGGTCCATGACATATATTATTTGACCGCTTCTTGTCTAATGTTTCATAAAATAGATGGAATACTTAAAAAACACAGAGAAATTTTTAAATAATAAACTTAAAGAAACCGCCAGAAACTTTAATGCACTTTAATGTTAATTTCTACTCTTTATTATTATTAATAAATGGATACTCACAAACTCTCTGTTTTGGTTGACTTGTTCTTCTGTGTTCTCGAAGCGGAAGTATACTCTGTTACGAGACGAGATCACGTACACCTTCATCTCAGCGCGGTCGCTCGCTCCACCTGTGTTTAGACAATGCTTTCACTACGTAGATGCATAATTCATAGGCACCTACTCGTTCTTACACATAAATCAATCTTTCCAGAGAGGGTTGCGGGCTTAGGAAGAGCCTTCACTTTCAGTCCTTTTTTTATTGTATTTTACGACATCACTTCAATCACTTTGGAAAAAAAAATGAAGAAAATGAGAAGAAATCTGTGTGCTGTGAAACCTTTGGGGGTTTTTCTTATTGATAGTTGATATGAAGCTATTTCTGTTTATAACGTTTAATTTTCTAGATCAGTCCTGTAAAATCATGACATCTTACTTGTATCAGTAGCCACGACGTCAAACTCGAACATGCCATGCATAGAGGCAGTAGGCTGGATGTTCAGCCTCAGTAGTCCCGTGTTCTGGTTCAGGTCGAACGCGGCTTCTTGGACGGTTTCCAGCGACGGGTCCACGACCATCGTTTCCCAGTCTATCATGTAGGTTATAGTTAGGCCTTCCGAATGCGTTGCCTGAAAATGTCGATTTAGTTTAATCGTGTTTCAGAAGAGAATTTAGATCGGATGGACCGTGTCTAGGACAATTCTCCATTCTTAGCATGTTGATTGCGTTCGTGGCCAAACTCGTCTGCCTAGCTTTGTATTATTCGCAATATCTCTTAGTTCATTCTAGTGGTTGATATGAGTACAGCCGAGTCTGTTCACCGATTGGTGTGAAGACACTGACCTGTATAGTCTCCAGTTCCCTGTGGATGTCATCTGTGTTGGCGAAGCCGGTGGTGTAGAGCTTCCTCGCGAAGTGCGGCCGGGGGTTCACCTCTCGCACCTGAAACGAAGCAGTTTATGGTTTTTAGTGATCTGTACCCAAAGAGTGAAAACATGATAAGGTTTATTACTGCCCATGCTCTGTCACAGGGCTGTTAGTTAACCACAAGACAGGAGCACGAACAAGTTAAACCGAATGTCATGTACAGTCAGCAAAACAGATAGGTATGCAGGGTCATCAGATCTAGTTGAAGTTTTCTGAGAAACCGATGAATGTTTTCAAATGAAATTTAATTTAAATAGTAGATAATAAACGGTTCATTAATTAAGTTAAGTTTCAATCGAAGACATCCATCAGTTTCTAAGAAAACTTAATTTATATCTGATGACCCTGCATACCTGTTTTGCTGACTGTACATGTGTCTCCTTTGTTGGAGACCCTAAATAAATCACTACATAGTATAAAACAAAGTCGCTTCCCTGTCTGTCTGTCTGTCTGTCTGTCCCTATATATGCTTAGATCTTTAAAACTACGCAACGGATTTTTTTAATAGATAGAGTGATTTTTTAATAGAGTGGTTTAAATGTATGATACATGCATAATATAGTAGAGAAACACTGATAATTTTAGAGGTTTCTAATGTGATGTCGTAAATAAACACATTTTTTTGAGCTTATTACATTGTAAACGCTGGCTGAACCCTTCGAGATAGATCAAATAAAAATACTTACTACAGTATTGTACACCTTAAAAAGGTCTACAAAAAAGTCCGCAATGGTATTATATTATTTATGTCTATCTCTGAGGGATAACCCACAATAACCATTTTTCAACCGACTTCAAAAAGGAGGAGGTTTTTTGTATGTGTGTTACCTGATTTCTCAGCCAATTATGAATAGATTTGGATGATTCTTTTTTTGTTTGAAAGAGTATACCTACTTCCGAATAGGTCCCATAGAAATATTGTCATGATCTGATGATGAACTTCGGAGATATGGAACGGAACTCCTTATAAGATCACAGTATAACTGTCGTAACAAGTAAAATTGCTTAATTGCTTTGTTTATACGTGTAGTCGATGACTGACTGAAGGAAAAGAGGGAGGGGGTACGTCAACCCCCCTCCTACTACTTTCCAAAATTAAATATATCGTGTGAGGTATTGTTTGAAAGGGCTTTTTGTAAGGATTTCAAACATTAACACACAAGCACTAAAAAGATAAAAATAAAAAGCATTTTTTCAAAAAATAAAACCGTAAAAAAGCTTTTTTATCCTTAACTTTTTACGAGAAATAATGGCTTATTGAAGAAGCAATTTTAGGCAATACAGCATTAAGTACTTACCTACCTTAAAAACATTGTGCATTTCATATAGATCAATACGGCTCTTTACAGTATATAATTTAAATGAATATTTTCGAAGATAATATTACAGATTTAAAATGCAGGTACCGGCCGGGGAGCCGGCAACCTCGAAAGAAAACATGTTTGTATTGTCTAATGATAAAAAAGCTGTGAACGTTGTATATAAAGAAATTTTATAGAATATTAATATCAGCATTATCAAGCAATATCAAGCCGGGGCGGGTCGCTAGTGAATAAATAAAATGCACACAGTTTCTGTGGAAATTTACATGCAGATGAAACTGCGAGGCGAAAGCTTACGTCCGAGCGTGTGTGCATAGCATTTTTACTACTTACATTGATGGTGACGGTGAGTGTGGAGGCCGGCAGGGCGGAAGTAACGGCGGGAGTGTTGCTGGCAGCCACATGCAGCGTGTGGCTTTGGCTCTCGGAACGGTTCAGCTCTTTCACCAGGTGGATCCATGCGCCATCCAGTGCGAAGTGGCCGTCCGCGTTGCCGCCTGCAATGTTATGAGTATTTAAAAGACACTGCATCTTTTCTATACCGTAAACACGTCGCTAAGAGGCTTTGTTCAAACAAAGCTATAATTTGTAAAGAACTACAGTAGGTATGCCTACTTCACAAGAATATTGTAATACAAATTAGCTTAATTCAGCTCATTTCTCGCCGCTCTAAACTCCACTGTTTACATAATTTTAAAACTACCAACTTTCGATTTGTTTTGTTTTGGTGTGCCAAAATCATTAACTATTAATTAAGTCGCATTAATTTTGAAATAATCCTATTTAAGTAAGTAACACGCAGCAGTTTTATTACCCGACTGCATAATCATTATAATAATGTTTTTTATTTATTTAATATGTTTTCTCTGTAATTAAGTGAATTTGTAACTTTTTTGAAACCAAGAAGTCTTCAACCGTAACCACTTCCGTAAGTTCGCTATTCGATAGGTACATAGTAAAACTATTTCCTCCACAGTATGGTTTTTATCTACCGCATAGTCTTTACTTACTAACAAAAATATCAAAATGATGAGTTTATAGAATCTTAAGAAGTTATTTACCTATGATGGTGTAGTAGATATCGTAGCAGTCGATGTCTTTATCACACAAGACGTTCTTAGGGTCTATAGCGGCCCGCAGTTGATACCGGTCCTCCATGCCTGCTTCTGACTCTGCAATGTTTGAGGAAATTATCAATTAAAAGCTCTATAGGCTCTATAGACTAAGCACCTAAGTGGGCCGCTGCAGCAACATGGGCAAAATCTGGTAGATCAGATCGCCACTTAGCACGAGTGCGACGCTGCCTTAATAAACATCTGGAATGCCAGATTCATTTCAAGTGTGTTGCCATCCCAGACCATTTTAACTATAGCAGTTGATAGGATTTCTGTTGATAATACGTCATTAGGTTGGGGTCACCACTTTAGAGGTATGAAGAACAGGGTCTAAAATTCCTCATCCTCTATTGAAAAGGGAGGATCCTCCACCCGGACTGGTGTTGGGTCTAGTGGGCTACTGCCCGACGGTTGTTGTGGAGGATTTTATGTTAATGTCGCGGAGAACTTTGATTTTGTTATGTAGGAAACGTTATTTGTAGTTCGCATGTAGTGCAATAGATGTCGCCGCCGTCGTAGCTTCTAAAGCCCAGTAGCGGCTGCGGCCGACTGCTGTCCATGGTCCTGGGTTCAATGTGTCTATTTGTTAGGCGATTAACACACGGCACCGCGCACCGCCGCGGATGGCGGTGGCTGCAAAGCGGAGTGCCGTGTGTTAATCGCCTTTTTCTGATGATCATACCAAAGAAAGCAACTTCTTGGGTGTTGGGCGAAAACACGGGTTCTCCTTGAGCTACGAAGACTACGGTGACGGAGCTGTCAGTACTCTTCGGGCCCGGCTCGTCGCCGCCATCCGTCGCGCGGATCGTCAACTGCACAACCAATACATTTATTTCATGAGATTATGTACACAAGATTATTGTCAGTAACGAAACAGTGGTATGTGGGTGTACTAACACTAAGTATCTCCACCTGCCTTGTCGGAGAATGAATGCAGCTGTGATGTTATCTCACAACACAAGCCAGTATTGTTCTACCAGTGCTACGACGTAGCCAGATACCAGATACCTATAGCTACGCGAGTTGGGATGACGTAGCAGACCACGTGCTACGCCGTAGCGTACCCAACTAGCAAAAACTAGGCTTACAACAATCTCAAGACTACTGTTTTTTTGCTCTTACATCACTCCTATATAATCGTATAAGCCTGGGTTTGGGCACCAATTATAAGCATATTTAGTTTAATATCGTTCTAATATCAGTCTAATTGAATGCTGTTTGCACTTACAGTAATCTAGCCAAAATTAATTTAAGCCGACTTAGGCTAATATTGCTTTTACGTAAGTATCTTGTAAGCCTGCATAGGCTTATATTGGTCTAGACCCTAGGCAAAATAAGCTCGTCAGATGAAACTTAAAAGTTCGTGTGTGTGCTTTAAAAAAAAATATTTTAAATTTAAAAATTTAATTAAGATTGCTGTGAAGTTAATGTTTATAGTTAGTGCCGTATTTATCAAGTGCGTGTATTTAAGTTTTACGCTTACGCTATTCGGATTGGAAAATATTATTTACTGTTAAGTTGACCTCGTTTTACGCTTCAAAATTAATGCGCCTTATTAAATATTGGTATTTCCTGCTCTCGTTTAATATTTTATTTGTTAATTTGTATTGATAGTGTCGCCATTAGCATAGCTGCATTTTGCAAGCGCACTATTAGACTATTGTAAGATTGTTTACTCTAATATTAGCATTCGGAATACTAAAGATATAACTCATCCATATTGGAATAAATTAGGGGTCCTCGCAAAACCTTAAATCGACAGGGAGAAAAAAGTCTTTTCCAGTTTTTGTAATCCATTATTACTATTAAAATTTAAAATTTGAAATAAAATATGGCCAACAAAATCTTACTCTTAAAATTAGTATTCCCAAAATCGATCTAAGATAAACGCTCTTATATTGGTCTTGTCTTTTGTATTGTAAATATGTTGATCCAAAATCACTCTAATACCATACTATCCAGTGCTATTGATCTTATAATAGTTTCAAATAAGATCAGAAATGCACGTACTTGCAGTGCTCTTATGCAATGCTGATATTAGTCTGACATTCTTACAATAGCATTTGGCAAGTCTATTATAATTCAGACGAGCTTAGAAAATATGCATATAAGAGCAAGTTTTCTCAAGTGCAATTAGTCTTAGTAAATGCTATTATAGGATTAAATGGCTTACAATAGCATAGTTATATACTCTTATATACATATATGAGACTTGGTTATGAGACTGAGCGTTCTTGAGGTCATACCGGCTTGTCTAAAAGTAATATAGGATCGATGGCATGTCCAAAACAGTTATAAGACCGCTTAAAGCCTACCACTCTTATAAAGTGCGGGTTCTGAGACTGTTTTGCTAGTTGGGTAGTCTTGCTAAGCCTCGAGTTACAGAAAAACTTCATTGTGGATTGTTCTAGTACTGTCCAGTGCACATTTCGCCTCTTGTGTATCACGCTACGAGCGCCCGCCGCCCGCACCTCTCCGGCGATGGACTCAATTATGTGTTTATGTTCTCCATCTGCATCATGAATGTTATCATAGAACTGACCTGAAACTGTTGAGCTCCCTCAGGCAAGGCCCGCTTCAGTACGAGTGTGCCGAAGTTCCCCCCGTCGTTCCACATGTCGAAGTAATCCGCTGCATCAACTGGCAATACAAAAGTATATGCTTTGTACTTGACGTTATTATAGTGTACCTTTTTTTTCCTCTTTTTAAACGACTTCAAAAAAGGAGGAGGTTATCAATTCGATTGTATTTTTTTTTTTAATGTTTGTTAGCTCCTTACTTACTTACGTCTGGGTGAACCGATTTTCATGATTCTTTCTTTATTTGAAAGTTGGTGCTTCCCGTGTGGTCCCATTGTCACCATTTCAATATCTGATGATGAACTTCGGAGATATGGAATGGAACTCCTCACAGAATCACAGCAGCAATATCGTAACAAGTGAAATTGCTTTGTTTATAGGTGTAGTCAATGACTGACTGAAGGAAAGGGGGGGGGGGGGTACGTCAATCCTACCAGTTTCCAAAATTAAATATATCGTGTGAGGTATTGTTTGAAAGGGCTTTTTGTAAGGATTTCAAACATTAATACACAAGCACAAAAAAGTGAAAAATAAAAAGCTTTTTTACAAAAAAAGATAACCGCCTTCAAAAACTACAAAATAAAAATAACTTTAGTTATCTTTTTTTGTAAAAAAGCTTTTTATTTTTGTCATTTGCGATCGGTTGTTAGACCATAAGCGAATTATTTCAGGGTATTTTCAAGGTTAGGCGTTCCCTGTGTTGTATTTTGTGCTTCTCGATTTCAGACTTTACTGAGGGCACGTGTAAATATTCGTGGATTTCATAGTTTCCAACAAACCTGAACTCTTTGTAGGCAGAGTATGTTCTACTTGCTGGCGGCACCCCACAGTTCGACTCCGTACGTCCATATTTTGTACCTTAGCATCATAAGGATGAAAGGTTTGAGTTGCCTAAACTATATATCGTTATTATACACCAGTAGCAAAAGGCCATATATTACGATTACTATTAATTAATGTCAACTGTATATTTGTTTTGTTGTTTGAAGTTTGTGTTTTTATTTGGCTTACCGTCTCCTACTATTGAGAAAGTTACAGTTCCGGCGTGTAAACCGTCTTCATCTGTGGCAGTGATGTAGGGCAGAGGCGCGCCCTCGGCACCCGCCGTCACTAGAATACCGTTAACTATTGCTCTGTCCTGATGGTACAACAAATAGTCCATTTAATCTTCTTTCTTTCTTTCTTTCCAAGGAGAAGAAAGAAACAACCCATTTTAATAATTTAATGTCGTGTAAATAATAAAAATAAATATAGAGGTCAGTTAGTCAGTAATTTATATAGTTAACTAAAAAGATCATTAGGGATCAATGGTTTACTAGTAGCCCTTTAAGGGTTCTGTTTGCGAATTGATTCACTTAATCCTGTAATTATCACCTTATAGATAATTTAATTAGTCGAAGATACTTTAATACTTATCTAAATTATAATTTATTTAAGTAAGTACTTGTATTATTTAAAATTGTTTTGAAGTCCATGTGTAAATTCTGTAATATTCATATGGCTTAGCTGTTCAGCGCTTTTTTATGAAACTAGAAGCTTACCCTAGACAGTCTGATGATGGATCCATCTTTCGGGAACACGAACTCAGGGTTGTGAAAGTTGTAAGGTCTGATCACTAACTGGTACTTTTCCTCAGACTTCTGTTGCGGTTCGCCGTGGTCGTATGCCTGCAGCATAAGGGTGTCACGTTGGAATTAAGATTTCGTTCTTGTTAGGGTTTCGCGCTCAATGGGTGCCAATTAAACCTGAATGCTTATCTGTATGTAAGTCACGGGGCTGTAAAAGGTGGCTAGTTGATTTTTTGTGCCATGGCTTTTTAAAAACGAAGGTGATGTAAATATAATTTGGTGGCGCGGAACCATTACAAGTTGTTTCAATGTTATAAAGAGTAATGAGCTCTTTGAGAAAGAGTTCATCCAAGGAAGTATACTACACCGTCTCTATTTACCAAGTAGCATTAGTAGAATAAAATATAAATAAAAAAATATTTTTAAAAACAAGCTTTTATTTAAATGAAAACGTAACCAAAAAAAAGAAAATATAATGCGAACTAAAAATAAAAAAATAAATTTATGTGACTAAATGTTGTATATATGAATATAAATCTTTTCAAAATATAAAAAATATATAAATTTTAAAAGCTTGAGGCACTGATGTACGCTATCAGTTATACAGGTGTACTGCACAATATGAGTGCCTCAAGCTTTTAAAATTTATATATTTTGAAAAGATTTATATTCATATATACAACATTTAGTCATTTAAATTTATTTTTTTATTTTTAGTTCGCATTATATTTTCTTTTTTTAGGTTACGTTTTCATTTAAATAAAAGCTTGTTTTTAAAAATATTTTTTTATTTATATTTTATTTTCTACTTTTTAGTCTTTTGAAATCTTGCAATCAATATAAGATTTAACATTAGTCAAGATTAACTTAGCCACGAGAAATTTTTTTTAGCTATGTACTATATTCCAGGTCCATTATCAGGTCAGCTCCATGTCATAACAATATTGCATTGTTATATAAGACGTCTGCCATTTTGAATTAAGAATGACGTGATTTTACTTATTATGCTTCGCTCACGAAGCCCTTCCATTTGATACCCATATCATAGGGGGTTACTACGGAAATTATAAATCGCCATTTTGTGACGTCCGCCATATTGGATATGCAATGACGTCACCTGTTATTACGGTTGACCGTTGAAGAGTTCCAGGGTTTGGAGCCAACCCTGGATGTGGCATCAATTTCATGGTGAACTCACCAACTGTCTATCATATCCGAACGGGTATGCAAAATGTCAAGTCCCTACTGCCGACCGTTGAGGAATTCTCTGGTTTGGAGCCAATTCTGAAGGTGGCAGCAATTTCATGGCGGACCCACTAACATCACCCAATGTCTTCCCAATGGGTGTGCAAAATTTTATGTCCTTACTGTTAACCGTTGAGGAGTTCCCTCGTCTGGAGCCAATCTTGGCAGCAGCATTACGTCATGCTTATCATAAACATGCATTGTCATTGGGACTGGACCAGTATGTAGAATTTCATGTCCCTGCTATTAACCGTTGAAGAGTTCCCTCGTCTGGAGCCAATCCTGGCAGCAGCATCACGTCATGCTTATCATAAACATGCATTGTCATTAGGATTACACCAGTATGTAAAATACAAAATTTCATGTCCCTACTGTTAACCGTTGAGGAGTTCCCTCGTCTGAAGCCAGTCCTGGCAGCAGCATCACGTCATGCTTATCATAAACATGCATTGTCATTGGGACTGGACCAGTATGTAAAATTTAATGTCCCTACTGTTAACTGTTGAGGAGTTCCCTCGTCTGGAGCCAATCCTGGCAGCAGCATCACGTCATGCTTATCATAACCATGCATGATCATTGGGACTGGACCAGTATGTAAAATACAAAATTTCATGTCCCTACTGTTAACCGTTGAGGAGTTCCCTCGTCTGGAGCCAATCTTGGCAGCAGCATCACGTCATGCTTATCATAAACATGCATTGTTATTGGGACTGGACCAATATGTAAAATTTCATGTCCCTACTGTTAACCGTTAAGGAGTTCCCTCGTCTGGAGCCAATCCTGGCAGCAGCATCACGTCATGCTTATCATAAACATGCATTGTCATTAGGATTACACCAGTATGTAAAATACAAAATTTCATGTCCCTACTGTTAACCGTTGAGGAGTTCCCTCGTCTGAAGCCAGTCCTGGCAGCAGCATCACGTCATGCTTATCATAAACATGCATTGTCATTGGGACTGGACCAGTATGTAAAATTTAATGTCCCTACTGTTAACTGTTGAGGAGTTCCCTCGTCTGGAGCCAATCCTGGCAGCAGCATCACGTCATGCTTATCATAACCATGCATGATCATTGGGACTGGACCAGTATGTAAAATACAAAATTTCATGTCCCTACTGTTAACCGTTGAGGAGTTCCCTCGTCTGAAGCCAGTCCTGGCAGCAGCATCACGTCATGCTTATCATAAACATGCATTGTCATTGGGACTGGACCAGTATGTAAAATTTAATGTCCCTACTGTTAACCGTTGAGGAGTTCCCTCGTCTGGAGCCAATCTTGGCAGCAGCATCACGTCATGCTTATCATAAACATGCATTGTTATTGGGACTGGACCAATATATAAAATTTCATGTCCCTACTGTTAACCGTTAAGGAGTTCCCTCGTCTGGAGCCAATCCTGGCAGCAGCATCACGTCATGCTTATCATAAACATGCATTGTCATGGGGACTGGACCAGTATGCAAAATTTCAGCTCAATCGGATAACAACAAATGGTCGAAAAATGGTTTGCAAATTTTGAAAGGACAACTTATTTACACACATGATACTTACATACGAACAGTGCAAGCTAAATAAAAGCTTGTAATAAAAAGAGAAGCTAGTAGAAGTCCATCGCTTACCTGTAAATGAATTTCATAGGTGCCCCAATAGCCTCGTAGGTCCATATTAGTTTCAAGTTCTCCAGTCTGCTCTATTCCATTTTCTGTTTCTATAGTAATGATTTCAAACAGCTTCGGTACTACGATATCTCTCTCTGTCGTGAGGCCTAAGATAGCGTACGCGACCAGAGAGTTGGGCGTCCCTGGCTCGTCCCGATCAAATGCGAAGATGTGCGGTGCTATACGGAAGCCCTGAAAGGTTTATATAAAAAATCTCAAAATTTTGGTTCTTGCGTCAAAAATGAAACAAGTCTAATTTTGTCGGATATAATCGGATGCTAAATATTTTTTCTTTGCATAATCAAAGATAAACTTTGCACGATAAATGTAGGTACAATATTTCAAATATTTGCATACCTTAAATCATTTCACCAGAAAATAAATAGAGAAGAATTTAAGTATCATCAATAAAAAAAGCCCACAACAGAATTAGAAGATTACCCGTAGTTCATTTTCAGAAACAGTCCAAGAAAGCTCACTCGGGCTCGGCATCTCAGGAGCATTGTCATTGATATCCAGCAATATTACTAAAATTTCTCCGTCGATCTGGTTGCGGTTGCCGTCTAGCAAATAACATGAAAGTAAAATAAGTAAGTATTGTTTTTTTTATTTAGTTTGCTAATTATGTTCCTGGACTAATCCTAATTTAGATTAGTTGAACTTCTTTCTTTATATTTTATCTAAATTAACATAAGATGACATAAAAACCAATTACTTACGATGCCGAATAATACCCATAAGGATCGGACAGGGTTTTTGTTACATGCTGTATAAATCATGTATAAATATTGTTATTCGTAGCTTGGCGCCGAGGGCACGTTTTTTCTTTTTTGTATGTTACGTGGCGGTCAAAAGTTTATGGTCAAAATCATCGCATTCAAATCATTATAAAAACTGAATTGTATTCAGTAACTGTAAAGCAAAATTTTCAATGCAACTTTGCTTTGACCAGGCAGTTTAATAAAAAGTTAAAATCGCAAATATCTTAAAGTATCCACTAGATCCTGAGCTGCTTATTTTTTCATAGGTAGTTATAAAGCTGAAGTATTATCAGCATAAAATAGTTCGTGCGGAAACTGCGTGCTTTTCGAAAAAAAAATCAAAATCAAAAATCGTTTTTTTTTTTAATCTTCTAAACTGTTACCAATTTTTATTTTATTAAAAGCCTTAAGAGCTCATAATTGAATGGCACATCATACTAAAAATAAATAGTTGTAAAAAAAACAATAACAAAGTAAATACAAAATATTTTTCATTTTTCGGTCCCTCCGGAACGGCGAACTTTAAGTATTTTTTTCTCGAAAACTATCCACATTCGAATAGGGGTTACTTCTAGACAATTGTTCAGTATAACTAACTACGTCAATCTGCGGGGTCAGTTAAAAAAGTCCGGTCCGAAGCGTTTTTGGAACACTGTGCGGCTCTCGAAACAAAAACAAATCAGCGTGTCATTCTTGCTCGACTAGCGGCGTCATTAATTACTCATTATTACTGAAATAGTAATATAGAGGGGCGCGCCATGTTATAGTAGTTTATCTCTAATCTGTTTATGGTTAAATGAATGCCAGTTTTGAAGTAGAATATACCCACCTCCTTCGCCTAAGAAGTTATCAATGATGTTGAAGAAGATCAAATGCCTCGGGTACTCTCCGTCCCGGTCGAGGACATCAGGCCCGGTATAATGCACGCGCAGCATGCCGGTCACCAGGTCTACTTCAAAGAAGTCGCGCAGCTGAAGGTTGACTGCGTAGTTGATCTGGTAGCTTACATTGTTGTGCGGCACTGAAAACGTATTTAAAAACCGTTACTAACAAAATCTCATTCTTGCGGACAATTAACCGGAATTAAGTGAAAACACACAAAGGGTGTTTTACCACATATTTACAAAACGTTTTAATAATAAAATTGTAAGGTTCATATGTAGGTACAATTTATAAAAGAGAAGAAAAAAATCATCCACATCGCTGTCGATCGATCAAGTGTCCAAAAAGCAGCACTGAAAAGGCCAGCCCTCTGGTCACGTGAAACAAATAACATCAGTATTATCGTATGTAGGTGTCCTTACGATCTCTGTCAAGGTCGCTGGCAATGATCTGGGTGATCTCGTATCCATGGGGTGAGCCCTCGTAGATTCTTACGGTGGTGTTAAACTTGTCTGTCTCAAGCCGAGGCACCTTGTTGTTCGTGTCAATTATCTGGATCCTTATCTGTCAACAAAGTTACATTGTTGTTATCATCAGCTTTGTTGTTGAATACTTCTTCACCAAGTGCCTTAATGAAATATTTTTTATGCCTTAGCTTTCAAACAAGAGGAAGTCTGAAAGTGGCGCCAGTGACAGAAAAGTTGAAAGGGAATCGTTTGTGTTGGTATGGGCATGTGAAGAGGAGGGATGAAACGCATGTGACCAGGAGAGTTATGAATATGAATGTGGATGGATGGAGAGCAAGAGGAAGGCCAAAGAAAAGATGGATGGATTGTGTGAAGAATGATATGAATGAAAGAGGAGTCAGTGATTGCATGACGGCTGACAGGACAGAGTGGAAGAAGAAAACGTGTTGCGCCGACCCCAAGTAACATGGGACAAGGGCAGGAGGATGATGAGCTTTCAAACAATATAAGGTTTTCTCTGATAATGTCTAATCACCAAATGTATGGAACTACTTGCTGCACTATAGACATACAATAATTGGTTTAAGTTTAAAATTAAAAAGCGATATAAGATCTCTCCCACAATACAGCTCTGACATAGAAGATAAAGTTAGTAAGTATTTCAGTTAGTGATTCAGATCTTACGTTTGCTTCATCAGTATTGATTGTTTTGTCGGGCGGGCATAGGTCGCGGTCTTCCAATGAACATTCGTCGCTGGCTACAATTGTGTAGAACAAGTAGTGTCGTGGCGGCTCATCTGCGTCTATAGACCGGCTCTCCTTCACAGTGATCTGACCTGTCACGAAGTCGATTGCGACTAGATTATCTGGAGTATCTTCTCTTGGCCTGAAAAACAATAACAAAAATGTTAATTTTAGAGCTATGCTTAGAATATTTGAACCAGAATTGTTGCACTCGCAAACTTATCAAGCTTCATAGTTTACTCGGCGTGTATTAATAAAATAACCAGCCTAAAGACTGATATATAACATAACAATATAAGTACGATTTCGCTCTGTGTCGTACTACAGATGTACAGTCAGCAAAGTAGATAGGTATGCAGGGTCGTCAGATATAGTTGTAATGTTCTTAGAAATCGATGGATGTTAAAAAATGTAATTTAATTTAAAAAGTAGATATTAAACAGTTCATTAATTAAGTTAAGTTTCAATCGAAGACATCTATCGGTGTCTAAAAAAACCCCAACTATATCTGACGACCCTGCATACCTATCTACTTTGCTGACTGTACATAGGCGACGGTGACCTAGCGATACAGTTTAAGAACCTAAACTAAAATGTCTTGCTTTTGAATCGTTTTTAATAAGTTCATGGTAGGCCTACTGTTTCTATTGATTGAGCCTACTGCTTTTTCTCTACGGAAGCATACGGTACTCACGTTATGGTGTACCGCACTTGATTGTACAGCGGTCCGTCGATGTCGGTGGCGAACACGGAGCCTATGACCACTCCACTGTCTGACATCTCTCGCACGCGGAACTCTTGCGCCAGCTGCCCCTCCCCCCATACCGGCGGGTTGTCGTTCATGTCTATTATCGTGATCGTGAATGTTGCTGGAATAGAGAACATTCAATTAAATCAATGCTATGTAAAACGGTTTTTACGTTCTTTTGAGGAGTTTCCCGCTTGGTATCTACTTAATAATACTACTATTTTAAAGTGAAAATTTTCTTGTGGGAACCTACGGTATCACTGACTTCTTTAGGTTTTTTTTAACGACAAGCCAATTCACAGGGGACGAAGTCGCGGGCAAAAGCTAGTTATTAATAACTAGCACTCTCCCCGCGACTTCGATTGTGACGTGATTTTTCTTACGGATCCCTAATTTTTTGATAATAAAATATAGCCTATAGCACTCAGTGATAACGTAGCTTCCAATTTGTGAAAGAATTTTCAAAATCGGTTCAGTAGATCCAGAGATTACCCCCTACATACAAACTTACAAACAAATGTTACCTCTTTATAATATTAGTATAGATAGGTACTATTCGTCAGTTTAAATGTTAAATCTGTGTATTGTTAGGTCTGATGATGGATCGTGGTATTGTAACATCCTGATGTTGAAACTGTAACCGCATGTTGCTGAGACAGTAGTTCTGCTTGTGTCAACGAGCAGAACTGACTTCAGAAGCAATTACTAGTAATTTGAGTATGTTAGTGTACTATAGTCCGTAGATTCATTATTATAACCGGAATTAAAAAACTGTAAGTTCCATTTTTAGTTAATTATATCAATATCACCACAAGATTAGAACTTACGCTCTGTGCGAATTTAAATGCCAGTACTTACATTCATCGTAGTCGTCCCCGATGACGGTGTTGAGATCCCGGACCCTGACGGTGAGGTATAGCACCTCAAACTCCTCATAGTCGATGGTGACACCCGGCCTAATCTCACGAACCACTACGCGCCCGGTCGCGATGCCTTTGCTATCAGCTGAGTGAATCGTTTCGATTGTTACGCAGCTAGAAATTGAATAATCATAATATTAATAAAACTGTAGGACAGGTTGTGCGAGCAGTTCGCCAATATAGTGACCTCACGGCCCGAAACTCTCGGGAGAAGTCACCGTCAAATAATTTATTTCAATTACTTGGACCATTAAAAGACACTTTTGAATGTCATTTACAAGAGAAAAGATAAATAATTCTGGTTCATTTAAATAATGTAGACCCATATTATTATAATATCCCTAAAAGTACCTATAATTAACTCATTTTTACAAGACAATCACATAGCAGTGTCTCCATAAAATGCCTACTAACCTACTGCATGCCTGCTTAAATTTATTGAGAACAGAATAAAATGTTAACTTGTCTTAGTGATATTTTTTGTCTTTATTTGCTAAGTTTACTATAGTCAACCGCTTCTTTATTTGCGTTTTGACATCCTTGATATATTATATAAAAGGCAACTGTTACTGACTAGCCGGTTGTGACTGACTGATGTATCAACACACAGCTCAAACCACTGCGCTGCGACGAAACGATTGCGCTGAATAACCTATCTGTGTGCCGAAGCATACAGATAGTGCAGTGCAATAACTTAAAACTAACTATTGTAAGTGGATTGGATGGATTTACTCGTTATTTTAAACTTCATTTAACCAAAAAGTATGACATACTTGTGGAACTCTATAGCGGGTGTCTCCCGGCCCTGTTTGGTAGCGTAAGAGGTGTCCCAAATGATCTCAAATTGCAAGTCGGCCGTTGTGTCCGGGTCGGTCGCTCTCAACTCGTCAGATATCTCCCATCCTTCCGGAACGTTCTCTTCTACTTCTGGACTACGGCGAGGCTGGGGGAAAAAGCGCTATAACTTAGAACGAGACCTTTGTTTTAGTGATGTACTAGAATAGGCTTTAGTATTTAAATACAAATATTGCTCAACAAAACATTATGGCTTTGTGTGCTTTCTTAAGTATCCTAATACTTACCAGTCTAAGCGTAGGTGGCGTATTGTTGACGTCTTCTAACTGTATCACCAACTGTGAAGTATTCGTGTGGTATGGGGGGTCGCCTAGCGTGTCATCGGCTCGTATCTATAATCCAAGTAAGAATTAATTTAGATTTTAATTAATTAAGAAAATTATATCCATGAGCTGAAAGAAATTCATACTTTTGAAACAGACTAAAACACCTGTTGGAAACTATATAACATCACGCCTGTAATCCCGAAGGGTTAGCCAGAGTACCCATTAGTACACCGTCGCCAGTTATGTTTAAGTCTCAAGTAATAGGGGACGAGCCTATTGCCATCAACCGGGCACAAATCCAGATTCCTAAGTTGCTACTGAGAAATTCCTGATGGAAAAACCCAATAACTCTTTGCCCGACCTGGGAATCGAACCCAAGACCTCATGCTCAGCAGTCGGGCTTTGCGACCAATGGACCAACGAGGCAGTTGCAGGCACCTGTAGGTACTGAAATGTACAGTAATTGTATTTTATAAGTAAAGACCTGTAATTGGCTGTCACTCTAAATTACTGTTCTTAGTCTATCTTAATTGCTGTTAGTTTTCCATATGACTTGTATGGAATGCCTATTGCCGTCCATTCCAGGTGAGGACATCGAGAAACTTTCGAGAAGTTGCGTAGGTCTAAAAGTGAGCTAGGATCTTATTAACTGCAATTAAAGGCTAGGCCACACCGAAGCCGGCATCGTGCGGGTACGCGGTCGCGGGGTCGCAGAAACTGCGTAGTACTGATATGGACCGCCGTGTAGGCGTGAACCCGTTCATACAAGTACAACTGTAACCGTGATTGTCATAAAAACATAACTTCACGCCTGTAATCCCCAAAGGGTTAGGCAGAGGTGTACCCATTACTACACCCACATTTCGCCAGTTATGTTTTAGTCCCATCATCCATGTAATAGGGGGCGGGCCTATTGCCATCGACCGGGCACAAATCCAGACTCCGAGGCTGCTACTGAGAAAATCCTGATGGAAAAACCCAATACTTAACACTATGCCCGACCTGGGAATCGAACCCAAGACCTCATGCTCAGCAATCTCGCTTTACGACCCCTAGACCAATGAGGAAGTCACATACATGGATAAAAATTTTTAAATACCTGAATAAACAGCTCATTCTGTCTGTGATAGTTGAAAGCATCATCAAGTGTGACGTAAACTTCACCGGTTTTTTTATCAATACTCAGGTAGTCAACGTTGCCCATTATTGTATGCCTGAAGAGAAAATTAACATTTGTATCCATTACTGATTCCATTATGTTAATGATTAGGTAACCAAACATCTTCACACAAACCATCGGGTTACACTTCTAACTCAAGCAATTCATACAATTGGGTATTTGTCTAATAGACACCATATACCAATAATTCCAAGACAAAATTTCTTAAAAAAACATGTAATGTTAGCCCTGAAAACCCAATCAGTTTTCAATGAAGAGTAAAATAGATTTTTAGTTGCTTTGCAATCAATAAATACTTAGTTAATTAATTGAGTTATTAAGTTACGTCACAGATAACTATTGTCATACAAAATCGATGGGGAATCGCGTTTGGACAGCCTATAAAAAGTATGTCATTTGCTTGGTGGTATCAAATACCCAAATAACGAAATTCATATTCATGTCATATTTTTTTGATCGGGAGTAATCGAATGTAGGTACTACCATTAAAAAACTTACTCGACTCTATCGCCTATGTCCAAGTCTTTGGCCAGCACTGTCCCCACGTGGTAGCCTGCGCCTTCCGTTTCCTTGAAGGTGACCGTCTGCATGGTATGCTCGAACATGGGCAGTTCGTCGTTCCAGTTGATCAAATTAATATTTATCGTTGCGACTCCAACCATGGTATTGTTCAACATGTCTGTTGCTACCGCCTGAACAATTTATGCAAAATTATGAAAAGAATCATAAATTGGTCTTGTTATAATGGTAATTCTTCTTCTTCTTACTACCCTTGTCTCATGTTACTTTGGGCGCCACATATGTAATAGCAATTCAAGTATTTAAATAAAAGAATAATGATGGCAACACGCATTGAAAGTTTTGCCAGCTTATTAACCTTGGATACATAGATAAAAATAATAATATTCCCGCCCGAATTTCGGTCAACGGCGGCTAACCTCAATGAAGACTATCCAAGTCAGGATATATTATAGTGCACGAGTGTGTGCTCAAATAAATATGCACCGTTCACTTTCAAAGTCCGATGAGAAGGCAATTTGACAGGACCGGGGGGAGAGATAAGAAATACCAACGGCTTTACGTGTTTTCAAAGGCATGAGGGTATCACACCACCAACTATCGAACTCCGGGCTGCTAGGTACCAAAAATTCCTAATGGAAAACTTAATAACATTCTGCCCGACCTGGAAATCGAATCCAGACCCCACGCAGCTTATGTTTAGTCTATACATAGTCAAATACCTATTATAGTATAACATACCCTTAGTTGAATTTTCTGAAATGGTATGTTTTCAAAATCAAGCATGTGATGGTTCACAGTGCCAATGATGAAAGACTGGCGCTGGTAGCCACGTTCTGGGGCGACGTAAAAGGCTGTATGGGCGTTTGGCGGGAATACACTCTCCAATTTCACAGTGTATTCTGCGTTTGGACCCTAGAAAGGCGAATTAACATCAAATGAACTAAGTAAACAAAATTCAACAGACACCAGCAAAATGTTACGCGAAATGAAAATTAATTTTTTATTGTGTTGTAGCAAAATAAAATATTTTAATGGAAAACTTTGACCGTAAATGAGGTACTCGTTGATTTGTAAAAAAACCTGTTTACGTCAATTTAAAGTCTAGTAAAAAGTATTATCCAATATAAAGTAGGTATGAACTTAGTGATAAAAGTAGTACTTAGTCCATTAAAATAATAAAAAATAATCATAGACCCTATAGGTAAGTGAAATAATAATTTAGAAACTTACAAGATCCCGATCGTGAAAGCCGAATTCTTCTAAATTAAGGGTCTGCGCAGTTTCCTCGTAAATGTCTATATTATATTCCTTGTGGAAAGGCAGTGGTGTCTGGTCATTGACATCGTTGACCATAATGACGACATCGGTGGATGTCTCGAATGAAGGGCTGCCTTCTACATCGTTAGCACCGTACTTATATGCTATTAAGGTCAGGTAGAACACCTCTTTTTCGAGAGTGTCTCTGTCTATTTCCTTGACATGAAGCCAAGCACCATCGTAACCCCCTTCTACAGTTAGAATGTCAAATAATTTCTCATCTTCTGAAAAGCAAAGAACTATAATTAGTATTACTATTTTATTTTCATTTACAAATCTTAGTAGGTAATCTTCGATTAGAATCGTTATCATTATCAATAATAATAATACCAGCCTATTATTGTCCCACTGCAGGGCAAAGGCCTCATCTCAAGCAGAGTAAACACTCTTGATCACCACTCTTGCTCAATTCTTCATCATAAGTTTAATTTATCGCATCTATGACATGCTTGCTTTATATAAATATACATATATGCAACTTCAAACACAGCTCACAATACGAAAGCTCGATTTAAATTCTTATTTATTACCTTTGTCAGCAGTTTCTAGCCGGTAGTGTACAGTGCTATTTATACCAGTATCACCATCAATAGCTCTTACTCTGAACGACTGCTCAGTCTTCTCATCGAACTGTCGCATGGCGAATATCTCCACCCAGACTGGCGGCCTGGACTCCACGTTCTCTACTTCAACCATCATACTTACAGTGTGGTTATTTGGTAACGAGTCCTGAGGATTTTTATGTTTTGTTGATTTATTATTGATTAAAATATACTTAAATATATTGTACACCTAAGTATCAATAAAAATACTCACGAATGCCGTAACTCTGAATATATGAAGCGGGCTTTCAGCGAAGTCGAGAGGTTGTTTCACGACCATCACCATGTACAACCACATCAATTGGTTTGGAACAATTTCGGGAATAAATTCAAAGATTTGTTCATCTCCTCGATCGCTGTCAATTGAGAAGGTCATGAATCTTGTACTGATCTCGCCATCAATGTCGCTGACCGTATACCTGCACTCTGAGATGCCAGACTCGCCATCTTCCTGGAAAAATACATTTATGAATAGGTATTTGGCCGGTTGAGTCAATGTTTAGGTACATCTGTAGCTTTCGGTTCGAAAGTTGAACTGTCTGTTAACGACAGGACACAGATCCAATATAATGCATAAGTGGAAGGTGGATACAATACAAATATTATGTGAGAATACAATTAGATTATAATTATTTCCATTCAACGTAGGTAGAAATCAAAATAGGTTGTTAAAAATAAAATAAAAATAGTGATCCCTTCTACAATATACCATAATACAGCTAACCAGTAGAGTTATAATTAAATTCATCATTTGCATGCTCCGTGAAAATTAAAGTGGATTCAAACAGAGTTTCAGTAATATTTCTACTTTTATTTTAGCATATCCAGTATGAGCCCTAGGGATGAGTAAGCGCACCTTAAAAGTTTACTTATTAAATGTCAGACGAGATACAGGTACAATAAAAAGAAATAATAAACATTTGTGTCTATTAAGTATAAGCCTATAGGCACTTTGTGATGCCTTAGATGCTGGCTTCAAAAATGTATTTAAGTTGAAACACTCACGGCTATCGTACAAGGGCCGATCAGCTCGATGATGGGCGCGTTGTCGTCGATGTTGACGATCACAAGCGATACTAGGACGACCAGCTCCTCGTCCGGTATTCTTATTCTGAACGAGTAACTCTGCATGTTGGGAGTCTCAAAGTCCTGCCTTCAGAATACACAATACTCACTTTAGTTTAATTTATTTTATTAGTATATCTAGAGATTAATCACTTTGCCAGCGACTACGTCTGCCCGTGAATTTGTGTGCCCTTTTCTGGAAGTAGAAAAACTGGCTCCAATGGTAAAAAATAATCTTTCTCCGTGAAAACAAAAATTTACTTATGATGATAATGTTGTCTTACCTATTCGTAATAACGAGATGCCAGTCTCCACCCTCTTCCGGTATCCTGCGAATTACTGGAGCGAGCATGCTGAAGGAACCATGAACGAAGGGAGACACCACGTATGGAGTCTCGCCGCCTGAAATATATAATCAATTGTCAGAAATTGAGAGCCTGTATACGTCTCATTTTAATTTTTAATGGAAAAAAAACTTGTTTTGATTTGTAATGTAAATGGTAACTGAAATTATATGTATACTAGCTTCTGCCCGCGTCTTCGTTCGCGTAAAAATCGGACCCACGTTTCATCCTCTTAGGGGGTGAATTTTGCCGCACGCTTACGTCAAAACATCTGTCTGCGTTCAGTGGTTTGAGCTGTGTACTTAGATAGATCAGTTAGTCAGTAACGGTTGCCTTTTAAATGTATAACGTGTGTTTATTAAGGAAACATCATTGTATCGTCTCAAGTTTGTACTTTGCTCAGGCTGAGATGGCAACAATATAAAATGTTGTCTTTATTAACCTTTATAATTGAGTTTGGCGATGGCCACGTCTCCTTCGATCTCCTCCTCCATGTAGATGACCTGCATGTTGGTGTGAGGGTCTACGTGGAAGATGTCCATGCACACATCGTCTCGCTCCTCGGCAGGTATCAGGGGCCGCTGACTCCATGGTAGTCCTGATGGTTACACATTTATTTCGCTTCAAAATCTTTTCCACTATGCAATCACCAATTTAAATAAAGATATAAAAAGAATTGTTACCATCAAAATTTGGGTAGTTGTATTCGGGTTTTGGTGGCCTTGGTATTTGTACCATATACCCACATATTTCGCCGACAACTAGAAGTAAAACAAATAACATTATTTTAATATAGGTATCTTCTTTCATTACAAAACGTGTCGTTCTTTCTTCACATTTTAATTATGAAGATTACCTTGCGCGGAGACGGTTTTAGCAGCGAGGATCACCAGCGCTGCCGTCAATATCCGGACGTCGACACTCATCTCATGTTCTTAATAATTAGCTCCGTATCTTATGACAAGGCTTTGGCTTAATTATACTTCTGTATACATAAATTGTGACTCAGAATCTGTGAAACAAAAAAATGCAACTTGCTTGTATTTTTATGGGTCTTGTCATAATGTGTATTAACTAAAATATTTATTAAAGATTACTATATATCTTCCTCTACATTCTCTATTAAACAAATTTTTGTATACATTTTATTAAAAAATTACAAATTATTTTCTTTTAAATATGTATAAAAATAATGCTTCGTCCGCTACAAGGTGGTTAAAACCCAAGTTAAGGGCGGTTAGGGACAGAGAGAGGAACCTCCTCACTATGCGTGCCCTGTCCATTATTATTATTCAATGTAATAAAAACATTATGAAGATTTAATAAAAGTTTAAATTCCATCACTTCGAGTGGCGGGCGATGACGTCTTCGATTGTTGCGTTGCGAAGATAAACTTTGTGATGCAAAAATTGACGATAGCAAATTGTATCGTATCGAACAACTTCTGAATCGGGCTGGCTACCTCCAGCCGTAGCCATATTTATACGAGGTACTTACTACAGTTAGCTTATCGTACATTCTAATCAAAGCGATTTTATAAAAGATAAATATTGATTATTCCTTTGAGGCAGATTGCGTGTCCAGTTAATGTATCTGTAAATCAATCATATGCTTAGATTTAACTTTGATTTGATTTACTCTATGTTAACGGTAAATATCTATTTTTTACTCAAACAAATGCTTAGCTATCTTCTTTTGTACGTAGCGCGAGACGTTTTTAAAGTAACTCAGGCGCGGATCCATCCCTTAAAAAAAGGACGTGGGCACGGTCACTTAAAATCGGCCAAGTGCGAGTTGGACTCAATCACCGTATCAACATCTAGACTCTAAATCAGGGGTCAGTCTTAGCTCGTTACTTCGCCCGGCCGTTTTCGAATTGACGTCAACAAAGATCGTATCGGATACATTTTTATTAAATTAGGTACGTTGCTGTGTTCTCGCAGTCCGTACAAAATGGGTTGGCGGTCCGCATGCGGATCGTGGCGAGTATGTTGAGAGTAGAGACTTTTTGTAACCACCCAGCACCCTCAATTTATGCCGCCCTTAATTTTTGCCGTTCTGGACATTTGTCCGGCTGGCCCCCCCTTAGATCGGGCCCAGACCCTTGCTCTAAACTAATGAACCGATTTTAATTAAAAAAGCTGGTACATTTTACACTGAATAATGTTATTTAGGTGCTTTTCTACAATAAAAAAATTCAAACTTAAGTTTTTTCGCGAATTTAGGTTGTGGGCATGCCCACCGTTCCCGGTGGACGCGTGCTTGACGTACCTTTTCTCTTTTCAAGGTTCCGAACGAGAATATCAAATACTCAGGTGCTACCCCTTAGAGCAGTGAAAAATTGAATTCCTAAGTCAACGCAATCTAAAGATAAGGTCGTTTTATGACGCATATTTTGACGCTCGATAGGGAATCAAAACCTATAAGGGATTTCCCGATGGCCTAGAATCATGGAAATTGGTAAGAACCAATACCATGTAGCATAAGTAAAGGAATAAATCCAAAAACCGTTTTGTCGTTACATCGGACTTTTTTTTTGTATGTTGTGCGTATGTTGTGTTAAATATTGTATGGTAGTCTTCCTGATGGTGACGTATGGAACCCTTTATGTGCGAGACCGGCTTTTTTATTGTATTTTTAACCCAAAGACAGATTTACGTAATACTAGGTAAAAAAAAATGACGAGCTACATAAAGATTTTATCTGACCAGGATAAAAACATTGTATACTTAAATAACAAAATATTGCAAAAGATATGACAGTTTTGTGCAATCAAGACAATCAAGGATTTAGGTAAGCGCATATAGATATATGCGCTTGATAGCCTTGATAATGGTAATTTCGCATGCAATTGGAATGTGGGGTAGAATAAAATTAAACTTCAAAAAATACCAAAACAAAAAGAACTATCGACCGGCTCTGGTTTCGCACGGGTGCAATGTAGATTCATAAACCTTCCTCTTGAATCACTCTGTCTATTGATGAAAACCGAATCAATATCTGTTGCGTATTTTAAAAGATATTAGCGTACAAACGGGGGAGCGACTTTTGAAGAATATATTGTTAAGAATTTATGCGTGCAAACATGCTTGTTGGCATGCATGTTTGCTTGGCCCTCTTCAGGTAGGGTTGCCAGATCTTTAATCCGGAAAGGCAACCAGGCAATTTTGGGTAAAAAGCCGGACTTTTGGGTTTATAAAGCTTTAAAAAGATAACAGTAGGATTGTATGTTTTATTCGACCTTTTATCATTCAACTTGTAATTAATTAAATGTAAAAAAGCCTAAGAAAAGCTTTACTTATGGGTCAATTAAGGCCATGAGCACAGTACTCGTAATTTACTACACAAAGACAAGAGAAGAATACAACACTATAACAACAGTTTAAGAATAAAAACACTTGATATACAAATTCGTGTATCGTATATAGTATTTTACTTCAAACATCACTATTAATCATCGAAACCGGATAATCGATTTGAATAATCATTTGTTGTAAGTATTTTGTCCATATCCTTATACAATAATCTTACCGTTTTGTCGACGTTTTGTGCTTTTTTTGTGTCTGTAGCACTAGTAGGTTACACTATTACACAAATATCACAAAAAAGGGCGAAATACAGATTATTCTTTTGAATAATGTTTAACACAAAAACCGTTCTGTTTGTTTCTCTTGATTGCGTGCGACTAAGCATTATTTTTTCGTCAAAATGTCATAACTGATAAGATTAGGCGATAATTACTTATTTTGCATATCGATTAAGGCGTCCGATAAAGTCTACGATAACACATTGCGTTTGGGATTTTTTTTGTGTCCCGAATACATCTGTTTCTTTGTTAAGAAGATTTTGCAATGATATCGATATTATGTATTTGAATAACTACCTATCTTCAGCGCGCCACATTGTCTGTGTGGAGAAACATTCTACGGAAACACGAAAACCCTTATCCGATAGCTATAAGCTTATCAGGTATCAAACACCATGATTTACTATTTACGTGTTTGATGAACTAAGTACTATCAATTTGATGAACTAAGTACATACTAGGGTAAAAATCATTTAAAATGACCAATTTGGTAGAAAAATTTGTCCACACGCGATATTTTAGGATATAATTATTTTAACTACGTAAAATGTACTTATCAGTACTTAGATATATATTGTCAAGCTGCATTATACAGATTTACATATTCATTGTCAATGATAAACAAATTATATTCCTTTTTTCTCAACCAAGTCGAATATTCTCCATACAAAATAATTTGTCCTCTTCACGAGGTGCGTAACAAAAATCATCTGAATAAATACATTAGTTACAGTATTAAATTATTGTTGAACTTATTATCAAGACGTTATTAATTGCCATTAGTTTCGGTAAAATTCATTTTACGTTAATTATTTAAAATATAAAAAAAATAGGTAGAAAGTAATGTCCATTATTTTGTTCATTTTTGTTGTTCATGTTTTGTAACAGTAAAATTTGGTAATATTTGATAATTATATTATTATATTATATTGCTATAACGAGCCAATCACATGCTAGAATCGACTATGAGTCGGCCATTTTGTCCAAGAGTGAAAAAAGTGAATGACGTGTGTTTCTGTGTCGGTAAGCGAAATTCCAATTTTAATTTGTCAGTTTTGTTTTGTTTTGAACAACGCAGGTGTGAGAACTTCTTATTATTTAATTGGTTGATTAGATAGATTATTGCTGACCCTTATTGAAAAGCAAGGTGGTTAGGACTCATTGAGATTTCTGTTTGGCTTAACACATTTGAAGTTACAATAAAGTATTTTCGGTTTTTCATTTTTGTTATGATTTTTTAATATGTTACAAAAATGAATAACTAAAATGAACTAAAGTCGCATTCACATAGCTGATGAAATATTATTTTTAGAACGTGATTCTAATGTTTTATGTCTTAGTGTATTTGATATTTAAAGTTTATTTGATATTTAAAGGATATTTTAAGTTCCTATTGTAATTAAGTTTTGAATCTGATAAACTTTTTTTTTATAAAACTACGATATTGTTAATAAGTCATCATAATAATAGTATTAATTTTGATGTAGCTAGGCTCAGTACTGATTTTATAAAAGTTAATAGTGCAGTGAACAATTGTGTTGACTTCTCAAAACTGATAAATGATTATACATATAAGATGACTATACTATTGATCTCTTTTTGCTGTCTCCAAATAAAAATTAGGTTTTTAAGGGAAATAATATTCCTTATAATTTAATAAAATAAATGATAAAAGAAATGTAACGTGTTTTATTGCGATACACCATATACGAAATCAATTAAATAAATACCTAATAGTCAGATATTAATGCGCATTGTAAACAAGCCCTAATATTTCATTTTTGTTATTTTTTTGTTACGCGTTTCATTTTTGTTACATTTTCTTTTTTGTTTCCTTTTTGTCGAATTGGTCATTTTAAATGATTTTTACCCACTATCAATTTGAATTGCCACCGACAAGGTGAATTCTGACGTTCTCTTCGCTTATCAAAACCGTCACGTTTAATAATTTCTAGTCTATCATCGATTGACGAAACTGAGATACTACGTACGCACAAACATGATCTCTGACATTTTCATATTTCTAAGCCACGTGGTTATACTACACCATTGACGTACGTACTGACCCCCTCATGGAGAATCAGCAAGATTAAAGATAGTTGAAAAGTTCACAACTGACCGTCAACCGTTTTTAAGTCTGCCGTTGTATCTTTTGTTGCATAAAGCTTAAATATAGGTATATGAAAAAATAAATGCTACTTTAGGCATTTATTTACATTGTTCAAAAATATTTATGAAATAGCTTGTATCCGCGACTTCGTCTATCTAGTCTTCAGAATTAAGCCGAAATATCCCATGATATATCGATGATAGGTACATGTTTACCAAAATCTATCTGCCTAGCCTTTTCACAACTATGTTGGGGTCGTCTTCCAGTCTAGCTGAATACCAGTACCTATTTTACATGGAGCGACTGCCTTTCTGACCTCCACAACCCAGGAACTGGGTAATACAATACCCCTTGGTACTTTAAGACTAGTTGTCAGACTTTCGGGCTTCTGACGACCCGTAAAAACTGTCAAAGATTCACGTATGACAGCTAGGACCAACGGTTTAACGTGCTTTCCCACGCACGGAGGAGTCTCGGTGTGTAAAGATGGTCTCCCATCCACAGACCAACCCCGGCAAACATAGCTTAACCTGGTGGATCGACCCGTGTGGCTGTTATTAGTTAGCCATGAGCTCACAAATACACAGTACAGTACACACATACAGGTAGGGTAGCAGGCAGGGCAGGACTCCAAAACATTTCGATATATATTTTTTTTTACCTTATCGCTTCTGTATAAGCGATATAAATGGTAATGATAAGCCACCAATCTATTTATATCTACTAATAAATATGATGTAGAGGTAAAGTTTGATTGTTTGTTTGTAAGCAGTAATCTCTAAAAGTGCCGATTACAAAAAAATATTTTACTGATACAAAGCAGTTTTATCGCAGAGTACCATACGATGTTTTATGATTAACTTGACTGCAACGCGGACGAAGGCGCGGTCATAAGTTAGTTCATAATACTTAATATTTTTATAATTCGTACATTATTGGTGACGTAGAATCGCCACGATAGCGGGACATTCCACCATTTTTGTTGTGGCTTTTATTAACAGTCTGGATTTCTTCTAATCTAGTAAGATATTTTCCAAATATTAAGTAAGTACAGAGCTATATGAAATTGACTGCACTAAAAGGAATCTACAGTACATACATAAGTACTATATATAATTATAGGTACTTACTTTTTGAGGTATTAAAAAGTTGATATTTAAATTTTAAAACCCCGACTAATTTTATCTCTATGTATAGGTGCACTTGCAAAAATAATTGCTTCTAAGCGATTCAATATAGAGTAATTTTTTTTATTTTTTTTTGTTAGGAAAACTTACAGCTAATAACAGAAAATAGATAAACAGTTAACTAAAATTAAGGCCAATTACAAGTTTTCACATTTAGAATGAATGTAATGATCACAATGATACTGGTTTAGCCAGAACCCATATAATATCCGTGCCATCATCATTATCTCCTGAGTCTTTTGACTTTTTCTCAACTATGTTGGGGTCGACTTTCACTATGACCGACTAATTAAAAAATACCTTAAAACAAAAAAGGTAGACTCGCAAATACTTTGCAAATCTTGGGTCTACGAGCAAAGACGACCATTGAAGTTTTACGCAAAGCTTCATTGAAAAATAAATGTGTTTGAGATAAACATAATGGTAAATATAAACAGAAATAGTTTTTTATCTCTTTTTCTTATCATTACTATTCTTTCACTCGCCCAGAGTCCGGACGCTGCGCGTGAGTAAGCTGATTGTACACAGCAGTAAAGTGGACTTTTATAAGTGGCAGTTGGTTTTATACATCATAATAGTTAGCAATCATCATCCGGGCCTCGGAAAGCACGTTAAGCCGTTGGTCCCGGCAGAAGCCCGAAAATGTAAAATACTGGTATTTAGCTGCATCCGGTTAGACTGGAAGTTGACCCCAATAGAGTTGAAAAAAGGCTAGGCAAATTGAATAGTTGGCAATCACAGACTTTTTTTTCTAGTTAACTTGTCCTAAAACCTTAATTCAGAAATAATTGCTACTTGTTAAGATACCTAATTCTGGCTGGCGCAAGAGGGTCGAAATACATAATCTAAAAACTAGAAACGAAAACAAAGCAAAATCGTTAGGTAAGTGCTAGCTGTCGGTTTGCTAATAAACTCACCTTAATAAAAAAATAACTATAATACATCTTAATTCCTAGATACTAAATAAATTTCATTTTAGTTATAAATAGTATAACTAAAATGGTAATCTCCTGTAAAGATCTTGGTACTTAAGGGTCATTACAAACCAATTCGGTTCGGCATTTTCAATACAACTTTTAATGAATTTGTATTAAAAAATAACGAACCGAATACTCCGAGCAACTATGTGTATAGCGACCCTTATGGAATTTGAATTACATTTAAATTTTAGCAAAGCAGTACGTATTGGAGAAATGTGTTTAGCCTAATCACCTATTAATTAACTAAAGACATAATTTGTTTATCTCTTGTAAACAAATCAATGATCGTCTAATAACAAATATTGACCTGCGATAAGGTCCGTTTTGCTCGCCGATGGGAGGCCTGGGCCGTGCGCCGGCGCAGTACTCATCTCAGTCGAGAGCTACTCGTTCACGAATCAACGCACCCTTATCAAGACACAAGTAAGTTTTAACTTATATTTATTTCTTTAATTTATGTTTTTTTTGTCATTTAACTATTTACAATGCTATTTTGTGTTCTTATTTGAAAATTATAAATTCGTCCAATTTAATGTACTGTAGCCAGTTTCAGAGATGTTTTAGTCGAAATTTTCAATTAGATAGTGTTGCTTTTATTCGATGTAGCGTTTTTAGTATTCAGTTAGAGAAGGAATTCCCTAAATTATGGATCTAACTATGTCGAATCAAGAACTATCGAGAGTTTATCTGAGAATCTTAGAAACAGAACATTAGTCTAATCTGAAATTGATATAATACAAGTTAACCTATAGTACTTTTAGTAGCGCATATGAAGTAAAATAACTTTAATCGGTCGAAACGTTTTATAATGAACGGTACAATAACAATTGATTACGTTTCAAGTACTAAGATTTATGAGAATATTAATTGAATTCAAACAAAAACAATAAGTTTCTGGACCGGTTGGGTTCCATACAATGTTTACTTTGCAAGTTTTGCATCGTACATGATAATAGTCACGTAGGGTTTTTAATTTTAGCGTTTGGTGTAGGACAATTGTGTTTTTTCATAATTCATTGTTTTATGCTAACACATAACATAACATCACGCCTGTAATCCCCGAAGGGTTAGGCAGAGGTGTACCCATGAGTACACCCACATTTCGCCTAGTTATGCTAATTTATACATATAAGCTGATGAGTGTTCTGTATGTTTGTTTAAACACGCTAACCTCTGAAACTACTAGTCCGACTAAAAAAATGTTTTTGTATGTGATAGCCACTCGAAAAAATATTTTTAGTGTAGACTCACTCTAAGTAGGTATAGGTATACTTTTTACTATGATTTTAATTGACTATGATTTGGCACAGAGATAGATTACATAGATAGGTACATAATATATTTCTTTGCCAAATTTTATCTAGATCCGTTCAGCCGTTTTGGCGTGATAGAGTAACAAACGTCCAGCCATCCAAACTTTTATATTTATGTTAGCAGTAAGATGTCAAACCAATAAACCTAATCTTTCTTATGTACGAAAAATTATCTTACGTAACGTTATCACTAATACTTATTCAAAGTTAAAACAAACCCATTGATGTTTGACCCGCGTTAGATAGTTCCGCTGAACGCTTACCCTGAGCGCATGCACTCGTGACTGCGAGCATGTGAGTAGACTGACCAAAGTTCATGCATGCTTCGAGCAAACAGTGATGAGCACACAGCGATCATCGTCCACCCCCGGCGATAAGCAAGGGTTGAGTCATATGGCTCACTGGTCATTCTAACATAACACAATAATGTCAAGACTACATGACACGTGACGCTTACAAAGGGTTAACAATGTACAGTCAACAAAGAAGATAGGGTCGGCAGATACAGTTGAAGTTTTCTTAGAAATAGATGAACTGTTTATTGCCTACTTTTTAAATTAAATTAAGTTTTAATCGAAGGTATCCATCGGTTTCTTAGAAAATATCCAACTATAACGGACGACCTTGGTTACATATCTCTTTTGTTGACCGTACCTACTTAACTAAATACTACGTATGTTAAATGTCTGTTGTTCCCTACAGGTTTAGGTTATTTTTATAATGGACTTAATTTCAATCCTTTTTCCTGAAGAGTAATTACTTTATAGTTAGAATTACAATAACATTTATTGCTTTCAGGCTTCGATTAATTATTATTGACTTGTATTGTTCGTGGCTCTCTTGAGAGTCGCCGTCAAGGGACACAAGACTCCCGGAAGTCTAACAATATGAATAGATATTTAGATAGTTTATGGTTTCTATTTATTGATGTTTGAGTTGTTCATACAAAACCAAAAACTTTATAAAAAAACAATCAGAATAAAAAATAAGAACTAAAACTAAATGGCATCAAAAAATTATAGAAAAGTATCACGGCATCGATGGCTACCCCAGCTATTGTAGGCAAAAAAGGCAGGCGTCCGAACATTATGGACATCAAACATCTCAATTTCGTAACGAATGAGTTACAGTACACATTGATTATTTATATGCAATGTAATGACAACGCTGGTCGGTACAAAGTTGACAGATAGCTGCGATTCCGGGAGAGGGCACAGTTTCAACTTATCAATTAGGGATTAGACTTTGTACCTACCTTGGTACCTAGGTGTCATAGGAACAATTAGTTAAAAATAATGTACAAATAAATATTCTCATTAAATATTTTAAACTTTATTCCGAGAGTAAAAAAAACTATGTTGCTGTGTCTTAATCAGGGACCATACGCATAATTGTACTTTACCTTTAAGCCTTAAGTAAGTAGGATGTAACATCTTTAAAAAAAATAATAATATGAATATGAAGTAGTTATCAAGGTCTTTCACTTTGAAATACGGACAATGGATCTTAAATAGAGTTGGGTGGGACACATGGCAAGGCGTAGAATGTTGATAATCTGGAAAAATGGACCGGTGACATTGTTGCCATCGCATTGGATTTCTTCCGGATACCAAATACCGATATCGATACTGAAATGGATACCGATAGGGGAGATTCTGCTTGTGCTAATTTCATATACTTTGCAGTGGGTGAAGTCATGTTCACAATCCATGGTTCATGATGAAGTTGAAGAGGCCATAACTATTTTTGTTGCCAAGCAACGCCATTGTTTTGTCTGCGTTCGTTTCTGTTTAAGATGTTGAGTTTAAAGAACTTTATTTCCCATACAAGCGTTAAGGGTCACTTACTTACCTAAATTGAAATACAGACATTAAAAATACTTATGCCAAAAAGAAAATATTAATTAACATTTTGATACGTATTTCTTCAATTTCTTCTTAAAGACATTCATACTGTCGCACTTTTTTAGGTCGTCGAGTAGTCTATTGTACAGTTTTCTCCCTCAAACAATATCGTTTTATTTCCATAATTAGTCCATGGTTTAGTAAGTTGTTGCGAGTCATCAGCCAAGCGGTAGCTGCCCCTTGGAGGTGCAAGCGGGCCTTTCGCGCGTTTGATTCAATTAAACTTTGCCCTTCGAAACTCTTATAGGTACCCTGCCAATAATGTAAAAGATACAAAATATACGGATTGACTTTAAATTTACTGGCCATTTTTTAGGAAAATGAATTACTTTAATTACATATTAAAGAACAAAAGAAATAATCATGTGTTCCGTACTATAACACGATAAAATATATAGAAAAGTTGATTATTTTATTCATATTTCACCCTATTACCCCCTCAGATACTTTTACCCACTGAAAGATTCAACTTTCTACTAAGTGATCGATTTCTTTACAACTCTAATCAATCAATTCTATTCTATCCTATTGTACCTATAAGTAATGGGTAACGAATTAAAAAACTAGCACAGCTTATGGGAATGATTTAAACAACAACTACGTGTTACTACAACACACGTAAATGAATAACTCAAAAGCCTTAAGATCACGCGTTATCCGAACAGCGATAAACATAGATGTGTACAGTACGGTGAATGTTTATTATAATTTCCATAGATAGAAATTCTTTAGAGGAATATTTTCGTCACGGCTGACTTATCAAATGTATCTACATCGAGATCATCATCATCTGTATATTAATTCTGTGGATGTTAATACTCAATATCCGTCTTATAATGTCTTCCTTGGCCTGAGTTTGTTGGAGTACGATCACACAAAGAGACACACACGTACATTGGCTCAATCAAAAGACTAAGTGCCGAAACAACCTCGCCGAACTAAATTAAACTATTCTTTCCCTCATAATCTCTGTATTAATATTCTTTCTCATGCTGTCTCTCTCATAACATTCTCTCTCTAGAGGATTACTTAAGACAGATTTAATCCATTCTACAATTAGCGATGACCTAATTCTATCACCAGTAGGTAGGTACTGTAACTTCTTATTACCAATAGATTGGAATTATTTTAAAACTCAGCGATAACCTTTGCAATAAAATAAACAATGTCAGTATTCATGTATAGATCAGTAATGAACGGCAGTCGTCGCCGTGAAAAATTACAATCAACATCTTTATTAAAATAGTGCGTTAAAAAAAGTTTTCATTTTGAATTTCGAATGTCATACGAATATAGCGCGAAAATAACAGTTACAAAGATGGCGGAAAATGGTGACGTTTATAAAAAAAGTTTTAATGGCACATGCACTTTAGGTGTGAATAAAAGGACGTCGGGTTCGATTGCTAAAAAAGCTGAAGCTTATTTAAATGCAGTTAAAGAAAGTGTAGGAACGCGGCCAGGTCTGTTTATTTTTCTTTTTTTTTTAATTATAGCGGGATAACTACACTGCTTGGGTTTTTTTTAATATGTATTTTGGTACATAAGAAACTATGATTGAATTATCTTGTACGTTTAAAAAGTTTGTAGTTTTGTGAACTTACTCGGTTATGTAAAAAAAAACGGGTTGCACTCCGGGAGTGCCGGCAGAAGTGAAAACTTGATTATTAACGTTTGCGTTTACGTTTACGTTTAACATACACGAACATTCGCGCAAGCGCCCTGCGCTGTCTAAACGAAACAGTAGGCCCAGGCATACATTTTCGCCGCGCCGTAGAGAGGGGATAGCTGTCTACTCTCCATCCGTCTTACGCTTTTTAAGATTTTATACCCATTACAGAAAAAGTGCTCAACGCCGCTAAAGAAGTTTTCACTTCAAAAAAAAATGTTGCATTTTTTAAATTATTAACATACTGAGTAATTTTTATGACCCAAGCGAGACACTCATCTCGCACGTTTTTTATGCACTGCATCGTAAAAACCGTCAAAACAAAGATAAGATTACTGCGTTTATGTTATTAAATAATAATATCATGAACCTACGTATATTTCTATTAATATGCACATCTAGAAAACATAATAATAAAGACACGTCGATAGTATGACGAAATCTCTTCACAGGATTGTATTAAGCCTACGAAATTAAGCTACGTTGCGCCTACGCGCTACGAGCCGTAGACCAGCGTCTACGAAGGTCTACGCACTCCGAAATGCGTTTAAAAAGACCATACAAATTAGTTACTGAATCTTCTAAGTAAAAATAAAAATTAATTGTAGCATTTAAGAAAAATTATAGCTTAAATACACACCGCTTTGGTTGTTTTTTTTTTTGTTTTGTTCATTATTGTCAGAACCGAAAATGTTGGATTTGGTATTTTTGAATGAAACGCTCTATAAAAAATGTGGCGTTTAGCAAATTACACCCGTATGAAGCCGGGGCGGGCCGCTATTTATTTCATAATAATTAATTATGTAAAGGAGTTAAATGAAGTAACATTCTGACTTTAATTACAACGGATGTACAAAGTCGACAGTTACATGCTTTAACCATTATTATGATCTCTTTTTTTCGGGACCTTACATGGAAACCTTTTGATTTCGGAGAAGGTCAAAGTTACAACTTTTTTTGTGTCCTTTTACAAAAACAAGTTTTCAATTTAATAACCAAACTTTAAATAGGCACCTCCGCAACCCTCGCACAATTGCATGCACCCATAAACAGTGATTTTTCACGCCAGTTCAAATAAAAATCTATTCCCAGCATGATTTTTTGTTCAATGTTACTTTGTTTGATGGGCAGAATAGGTAGTTAACGGCTATACGATGCGTCTTTTTACACCTCATTCAAAAATATTAATCAAAATGGTATTTTGTCAACAGTGGCAAAGGTTCAGGCACAGAGACCGAGTATACCGAAGTTGGAGGTGGTGCAGAGAGTGGCCGCTATACCCATCGTAGGGTCCGGCATCGAGGTCACCGAGAAGGTCTACCACAAGATCAGGGTAAACAATATTATAGCTTACTGAAACTAGTTTAAGAGTTAAAATAAAATAAAAACATGTTTATTGTGCGTTTTGTTTGTACAGCGAAATTATTTTTCTTTCTTTCTTGATGTGAAAGACACTATATGAAATAAAAGTTTTTCATGGCATGTTGCTGAATACTTGGCCCTTGAGGCGGTTTAGAATATGACACTAAGGTGTGTGGGGTCGTAAGCGATAAAGAAGAAAGAACATTAAAATATATTTTTAATGATGTGCAAGAAATGTTTTTGCTCACATACTTCGACACAGATACTATCGTTAATTACTATAATGGCTTCAGCAACATACCGTTTGACTGCTCATAAAATATATTTTACATTGGCATTATCATCAACAGGAGTCAAACCCGTTGATCCGCTGGTACTTATCCCTCGGGGAGAAGTCGTTGGCCACGGGTGTGCAGCTGGCCTTGCCCGCAGTGCTATTGTTCGAGACCCCCATTCACCAGCTCGACAAGTTCCTCTGCATGTCGCTGGATGTGGTTGAGAAGACCGTGCCCTCCATCAACCTGCCGCCGCAAGCAGTAAGTTTTTATAATTGCAAATATTCAGGATGCGTGAAGACTCGAAGACTTTCAATATATCATAGAGTAGAAGAAGTTATTTTGAAAGTAATTTTAGCTAACACTTATAATACCTGCTGACTCTGCTGCTCTTGCGATCGCAAAATGTGACTGCTAAACGTGGAGTCCGAATTCGAAACCCACGGAAAAAGCTGTATCAAGCGAGAAATTGAACGCGTTTAATACTGTATATTTTTGACAGAATCTTACCTAAGTTTTTTGTATTGACATAATTATTATATTAGACATACCTACATATATTACCTCGATTTTAGTTTGGTACTTTTTAGTAAAAGTTGGTTATATATTTTTACTCATACGGAAAATCACTGTAGGTACCTCCCCATGTTACTAGTAAAAGTTTTAATTTCCACGTTGATAAAATGGTAACCGCAAAATTACCGATAGTAAATGCATAGACATTTTTATCTTCTCTAAATTAGGACGGTGCAAGAATTACTTAATGTCCGGTTCAAGAGATTGCATTGGTTAATAATTACAACATTTATATTAAAGTTATCGCCTCCGGTTTAGGTCATCTTAGTTCATGTTATAATAAACTTGTAGCAACACAACGTCCGGGTAAAAAATATATTTATTCAGTGTCTCACCAATCAGGTACAATTACGTCATACTATTTACAAACAGATGTACTCCGAGACCCGTCGGTTCGTTCTCCGTCGCGCCGACTCTGTTAACCAGCTGGCCACTGCTGTGCTGGACTCTCGGGTCACGGCAGTCACGGCCACGGCTCTGGAACGCGCCCTGACCACGGCCGATAAGTACGTGGACAAGTACCTGCCCCCCGACCAGCAGGATGCTTCTGACGGTGAGTGTTACTGACTGGCAGTGAGGGACATGTAGATTAGTAAGATGCAGTGTTAGCGCAGTGATACACTCTATCAATGACAGTTTGTAGATCAGGGTAAAAATGGAGATAAATTCGTGACGGTAAATGCACATATTCTATGAAAAATCAAGATATTGTTGACTAGCAGTGTGGCCCGGCCTTGAAAATTGTAGTGTAAAATATAGCTAGGTACCAATGGACATAAGCTGCGTAAGCTAGTAGATATACGTCGTTATCACTAGCTCGCTAAGTGCATTATACCTAATTCTCACAAGCAGGATAATTGTTTGTAAATTTCGTAAGTAGCAGAAATAGACGACGCGACGACGTGTTGTTATTATACTTATTAAATTCCCGTTATCGTAATATGACCACTTATTTGTGATTAGATATAAACTTTGATATAAGTCTTGTATTGAGATTGAAACGATAGCCTCAAAATAAAGTTTTATTTAAATAGGTAGTTGTATGATCTCATCATTTCCTTTGTTTAATCTTTTCGGATTTGGAAATACCTGTCGGAACCAGTTTGCTATCTACCTTTCTAACAAAATATTGAAAACACAAATTGTTTTTCAAATTCAAGTAACGTGCCTGAAGCCTGAGTACATTTACCTCAGGCGCGGATTCAGCTCTCAAAAAAGGATGTGGTCACGATCACTTGAAATCGGTCAAGTTAGAGTTGGACTCATCAGTCACGCGTATCACATGCATATATTGCATCTAGACTCTAAACTACTAAACCGATTCAGAATTAAAAGCGAGTATACATTATACACTGAATATATCTTTGGTTTGGTACTTTTTAAAATAAGAAATTCAATCTTATGTTTTTTCTCGAATTTGGTTTGTGGGCATGCCCACTGAGCCCACACCGGAGGATCCGCGTTTGCTTTACAAAAAGCGTAGCCATACGATCTCTTTAAATAGATTATTACTCAGAAATCACACACAGCATAAATAACAGTATGTTATGACAAATCTGGTTCCAATTGAGTGCATCCACGGCAGTTGACAGACAACTCTAAACTATCGGCCGCAAGGTCACTTGATAACTTTAGTCTGAACCCTGTCTGGCTGGACCGCTCCTAATTAACGGAAGCATCACCTATTGTCCTTCTTTAATTAGTCCATATTCCAAAGTAATAAAGACTATTATTTATCTGTCTGGCCCCTAATTAATGAACTATGTAGTAATAAATGTTATTTTCGACTGTTATCTGTCTGGAGCCGGTGACAAATTAGATGTGATATCACCGCACTGGACTCTGCGCCCATTCATGTGCAAATAATGATTAATATGTTTATTAAGATCTATTTAAGATGTTTATTTTCTAACACACCCTCCCTTTACCTTAACTACCTTATAGAGTCGTTCTACACCGGATTGAGTCAATAGAAATGGTGAACTATGAGGCGTAACCGGTCAAATGTAAGAAATATCGACTTAACTAAAAGCCTGCTTAGGTTAGAGCCGCTATTCTATTCAAAGTTAGTTATTTCTGTCGAATTAAGATTTGTAATTGTTCCCTTACCTACCTATAAACCGGCACCGATTGTTAAAAGGCCATTAAAACTTAACAAAGGTAGACTGGTAGAAAACGCCCGAGGCAATAAATAAAACATCGGTGTCGGCGTTGGTGCCTAACCTCGTGTCCTTACCATAGTGGTGATCATAGTGACGAGCGCGGACGCGGTGGACTCCGGAGACAGCGGGCGAGCGCGCGCCGAGCGGGCCGTGCAGCAAGGCGCGCGCCTGCGCAGGAAGCTCACGCGCCGCCTCACGCGCCAGGCGCTCGCAGAGGCCAAGGCGATCAAGGAACAGATCCACGTGCTGGCTTATGTTGCGGAGTTGGTGAGTTCTTGTTTATGTTTAAAGTTGCTCTAGATAGGCTGTTTATTTCCTTCTGCTTCTGTTGAGTATACGAGCTAGCCCATTTGTACCAATATTTGTTTGAAATGCTTTGTACTTAGTTTCAACGGCTGAATAAAACCTTATATTGTATATAAGTACATAACTTTTTTTTTTAACGTTGAAGCAATAAATAGGAAAATTAGGGTTGTATAAGATCAGACTGATATTATGTAATTACTCGTACCTTCTGTTACAATTCTTAACATCATATTTATTATTATACAAAAAACTTAAAACACTAATATTCCTAAATTGTATCGTAGGTTGCGACCGACCCCGCCTTAGCTTGGCAGAAGGCTAAGGAGTTGTTCAACAGCCTGAGCGCCCCGGAGCCAGAGAACCAGGCGCGTCCTGCCACGCTGGAGGAACTGGTGGTGTTGCTAACCAGGGAGACTGCCCGGAAGATGGTGCATCTCATCCACTACACGCACAATGATCTGCCCAAGTAAGTGTTAGAGCAGGGTTGCGGATTTCGATCAGGGAGTTACCGCGGCCCTGAAACACAAGGGCATTATACACGGATGGGTTTTAATCAGTAAGAGACTGACACTTCCTTCGGCTCCACCCAGAGCGGAAGAAGTAATTTGATGATTTCCTATCCTTTAAAAAAAATAGGAAGTGTTAGACAATTGTTCTAGAACCTGGAGCTAGATAACCGAACAGATGGAGAAGATAAGACCTTATCCACTACGCAAACTATGTATTTATAAATTACTAGCTGTCCGCCGCGGTTACACCCGCGTCTTTGGTTACTGCTCCGCTCCCGTAGGTTGTAGCGTGATGGTATATAGCCTATAGCCTTCCTCGATAAATGGACTACCCAACACTGAAAGAATCATTCAAATCGGACCAGTAGTTCCAGAGATTAGCGCGTTCAAACAAACAAACAAACAAACAAATAAACAAACAAACAAACTCTGCAGCTTTATAATATTAGTATAGATATAAGTATGTATATCAGTTGTCTGGTTACCATAACACAAGCTCTGCTTAGCTTGGGATCAGATGGTCGTGTGTAAGTTGTCCCAAGATATTTATTTATTTATTTATTTAAACATGAGCAAGTTGTGCCAAAAATTTAACTCTTAGTTAGTTGCTAACAAGAGTTTAATTATAAAACGTTACACATAATGAATCCTTGTTAGCATCTAGTTTTATTGTCTCACTGAAGTGGAACGCCAAATAGATAGAATTCTTGGTAGGTAGATTACCTTCTTCTTTGTTCTATATTGCAGGGTCTTTGAACGATACAATAATAATAGGACACCGTTAAAGATTGAAAAAGGAACCTATAATAATCTAAATCTATAATACATACGGATTTTTTTTTTGTTTGATAGTTTAAAAATGCTTATCTCTGAAACTATAGATAGTCGGATATGATAGGCAGATTCATAAGGAAGTAAGTAAGTATAGCAAAGTAACATCACGCTACGACCCACGGGGTAGGAGCAGTAACCAAAGACGTAGCGACCACGCGTACAAAGTCGCAGGGAGCAGCTAGTATTCAATATTTATCTGCACAATGTATTGTTTTGTATACAATCTATTTTTTTTGTCCCAGAAACGTTCGTCAAGGGATGACGCTTATCACCAAAACCCTGAATGCTGCAACTGATGCTCTCATGAAGGTAAGATAAGAAAAGAAGTAGGTAGCAAGCAGGTACCATTAAATGAACGACAGGACGGATTTGGATGAAATTGGGCACAGAGATAGATAATAGTCTGGAAAAGCACATAGGCTACTTTTGATTCCAGAAAAAAGTACCGTGACCGAAAGATAAATTAGAACTTTTGGCTTAACTCTCAAATCTACGCAGACGCAGTCGCACGCAAGCTAGCGTAACATAAGATAGGTACCTACTTAGTTGTCCTGATGTACTTTGCAGACCGTGCCGGTGGAGACCGCGCTGTCTGAAGTGAAGGAGTGGCGCAGCAAGCTGGAGACTCTGCTGCAGCACCTGCAATCTGCTTCCAAAACATACTTGGTAATAAATTGAAAACTATGTAATCTCACCTAAATTCAATACGTTTATTGAAGTCAACATCATCATATCAGCTTAATGACGTCTACTGCTGTATAAAGGCTTCCCCTAAAGATACCACTATGACCGGTCCTGCGAAACATGACAAACACAACATTCCTGAATTAATATAAGTTAAATTCATTATTTCTTCAGTTTAAAAGAATCTGCTGTTGTCATTCATAAATAGCGCGCTTTTAAACTTGCCTTTCCAAATTGTCTAATGCTGCGTACACACCGCTCCAACGGATGCCAACGATTGGGTTTCGCTGGCCTTCGTTGGTCCTGTCTGGACGGTTTTGGTTTAGAAAAAAGAAAAGATGGCGCTCACGATATTTAAATCTATCCTCTGTTTCAGGAACACTTGGCCATCTTTCTGGCGGGAAATGAAGAACGTGAAAAGATCGCGCCACGGTCCACGTACGAACAACGAGACGATTCAGCTATCAATGGACTCAACTAATATTTTAATCTTAGATTATATAATGTCATTTTAATATAATTATTAGAATTAGGGTCTGTTCGCCACCTCTCAATTCACCAGATACTTTATTCAAAATTATAACAGAATTTTTATTCAAATGATTGGCCAAGTGTAATTTAATCGAATCTTTTTCGAAGGTGGTGAATAATAGGCAATTAGTAATTATTTTTATAAGAAACTAATTATTAGATATAATTTTAACCTTTGTCTTATCTAAAAACCTAGGCTAATTCCCGTTAAATAAAAACGTTTAAAATCTACATACTTAATCGCCATCTCACTTCAGCGACAGTTGAAGTCAAAAATCTGTCAAAAATATAGGGTCGATTGGAGGTATTTTTGACAGATTGATATTGACATTAGAATGCGAACGTTCTTAAAAATACGAAAATTGCCCCCTTTCTTTGCTGTATTTTTATGCGACATAATCTTTTCTTACTATCCTTATGAAAAGGTTATGTCGCATTCTGGTTTTATTTCTGTTTTTTTTTTGTATTATTGTTTCTATAAATATCAAGATTGTACTATTTGGGAGTGATATGAATCATTATGGGGAATGACTTTTAAAATCAGTCATCCACAAATATCACTCGAATTAAATAGATCAGATAAGTTACTTTAGTCCTAAGTTGAGTTAAAGTTGTTTAGCGTAAAAAAATCATTTAAATAATAAATAATAATGCCCCGTATTCATTGAGGAACAAAGTTGTACAACATTGTTTTAACAACATGTTTTATGTTGCACAATCCTTTATTTTCAGGCCTATTTAAAATAATTAATAATTTTATAGGAACTGACTATATTTCTTTAGTTACATACATACATTAACATTTAAATTGTATTTTTGGTGATATGTTCATGGGCCTCATGAATACGTTACATTTTGTTAAAATATATTTTATACTTTCTTTTAATCTTGTTTTATTAGCAGTGTTCAGCGTTGTTGGGTTTTTCCCATCAGAAATTTATCAGTATCTAATAGATACTTAAACATATCTGGCAAAATGTGGATGTACTAATTATAGGTACACCCCTGCCTAACCCTTCGGGGATTACAGGCGTGATGTTATGTTATTAGTAACCTAGTCTTAAATCCTACAGTTGTTCCACTAAGTGTGTTGTTATTGGTTTCATTGCTGTCAACGCAAGCGCATCATCAAGCATGAAGGTTTTATTTTCAACACGCAGCATCCCTCGTAGAAAAAAATAAAATTGACAGTTCTGTTGTCTGTAACGATAACGTCACTTCTTTGTCATTTCGACAAGCACTCTTCTCATTCTTTATGTAGCTAATAGATTTTTTTATTTTGTTTTATTTTAAGTAGCTACAATAACGATGAAATGAAACTATAATATTTGGATCAAATTAAAAATTTAAAGTCGCCGTTATTTTTAAAATGGCAAAATTAAATAAGATGAATCTTAACGAGCTGTTGAAAGAAATTCCGCAACATCCTTACTATGTAAGTATCAGTGGTTCTGTATAGTTTACCTGGCGAAGATGCCTGGGTTTCAATCGACCACGTACCTCTATTTTATAACGGGTGTAAAAAGACAAGAGTTAAATTATGTGTACATTTTGTTAGTTATGTTTCAAGTCCCTAGATAATGGGGGGTTAGCCTATTCCCGTCAACCGGAAGCAAATGTAGACTACGGGTTGTTGCTAAACAAATCCTGGCGGAAAATTCCGATAATTCTTTTCCAGAGATGGGAATCGAACCTACGACCTAGGTAGACATACAGCATCTTATCTTTTTTGCCTCCATCCATTCATATCTTCTACTCATATACCTACACAAAAGGTTAACCTGTGGACCATTCGTTGCAATTCGAAACTTAAGCTTTTATTAAGTCGATATAATTTGTAAACCAACATATTATCTAATAGTAGTTTCATAATTTCAGCCTAATAACGACGATTGTTCTGACGAGCTAGTACTGATAGAGTGCGATCAGAACGAGGTTCAGACTTCGGTAACAGAATGGACACCCCAAACCACTCTCTGGATGATGGCGCTCGCTCTACTGCTGTGGTTAGTCACGTATCTCATGGTGATGACGGTAACCATGTGCTTCGACATCGGCTTCCGCTCCGTTGCAACTTTCACCGGCTTGATACACTGGTACAACGAGTCCTCTGTGATGACTTATAGCGAAATAAATTATGATGCGAATAGATAATAAAACATGTAATTTTGTTGTACCTATTGTTTTGATTAATTTATTTGAGAAAACTGCCCAATTAATTTAGAAGTACTAAAATATTAGATTCAATCTTAGTATGGTTCAATACTTTTTCATAAACGTGATCGGAATTGATCATGTAGGTAAGGCTGGCTGCACAGCTATGTGGGAAACGCGTACGAACCGTCCTTATGCAAGTCGCCCGTCACACGTGTAACGCTCGCAGGGCTCTGATACGTCAATAGTTCAATACGTGTGCAGTTGCTATGTTCAGTTGTTATAAAATGGACAGCTCGTAACGTGCTCCACCCGGATGGTATTCCGTACGGAGCAATCGCATCGCTGTGAAACAGTATCCTAATATCCTAAAGCCACACGTGTGTTCCCACCATAGAGGAAGGTTCCCACTCCGGAAGTCTATATTCGATTGGGTAAAATTTGACAGCAGATTGCCGGAATGAATAGTAGATTATTAACCAAGGGGATAAAGCAGTGTCTTCTGTCGCGGGTGACGATTTAAATCGCGAGCGTAACGAAGGACTCGAGGTTTACTCCCGAGCGTAGCGAGGGTGTTAAAAACTTAAATCACGAGCGAAGCGAGGGATTTAAGGCGAGTCCTGAGTGTAGCGAGGGATTTAAGTTCACCCAAGACTAAGACAGCTTTATCACCGAGGAAAATACTCTACTTTTCGTACCATTTGCGAAAAAATTAACACAATAATAATATGAGATATGCATTTTAGAACATTAAGTTATTTATAAAAATAAATTAAAATAAACTTAACGTTTATGTATTTGAAGAAAACAAAAACGCGGTAAATTCCTAGACAAAAATTTTTTTGTCGGAAAAGCAAACGCATCAAGCTCATACGGCCTCGTCGGTTTTCGTAATTTTATTTAAAATCATAACTGCATAATAAATGCGTATTCCTTTTTCAAAAAGATGTATAATGCTTTTTATGTATACAAACTCAATGGTGTAAACACAGATGTAGTGCAGTATAAATTTCGGTATCTAAGTATTCCAAATTTAAATCACATTCTCTCCCTAGAGGTTATATGAAATTCAGTACAATTTTCTTTCCCTGTTTTTGACAGATTAATAATGACTATTGTTATGTTCGCTTTTTGTGGCATAGAATGTCACTTTTTTGAGCAAGTGGTACGAAAAAGTTATTTTATTTTATTTCTTGGTTGGACGAAAAACTCATTACTTGTAAGCCCTTTTTAGTCTTTTTAGATTTTCTACATTCTATTCTATTTTTCTTTATGGCAATCAGTGCCAAATGTACTTTTTAGCTGTTGGACGACTTGTCCAATGTCCTGTCGTAGCTGTCACTGTCATTGTGCCAGTGAGTGACATAAACGGGCTTCTTTTCATCTTGGTGTTTGCGTCATTATTCTCGTGTTTGTGTTATTAAGTTTAGATCAAATGAAAGCTTATTGTTAAAATATTAACCGATAAGACTTTTGGCAAAAATGCCTTCGATCGACGTGTTACCCCCTCCGGGGATGATAATGGAGCCGCCGTTGGAGGAGCCCCAAGCTCCTTCTGCACCTGTCATTGGCATTATTTATCCTCCGCCAGAAGTGAGGAGTATCCTTTGATATAAAATATTAGAGTATGTTGTCCTGACGATTATACAATTATCCGCTATACTCATATGTTATACCAAGAGACCAATGTATAACATAATTATGAGTATGATGACATTTAGGTTTTACATCATAACCTAATTGTTATTGTTTGGTTTTCTTTTTAACTACCAACCAACCAACTATGCATTTATTAGACATCGGCTATCTACTTATTGCCATTGTTTACTAATATTTAAAAAAATATACCATCTCAAGGTTCTGAATTAATGACGAAACATGAGTATTGATGATAAAACGTATTTTATTCTATCCTAATCTGTTTTCAGTCACTTGTCATAAAGTAATTTGCTGCGTTCTACAAACTGAAGAATAAAAGGAGTATTGACTGCCACACAGCTCCTAGTAATGGTGCTTCTTGCTCCTTGAATAGGTAACCTATCATACTTTTATCAATGAAATCAATTTCAGGTTAAAAAAAAAGCACAATTTCTTTAACAATCTTCTCTAGATATTGTGGATAAGACTGCAAGCTTCGTAGCTCGCAATGGGCCTGAGTTCGAGGCCCGTATTCGGCAGAATGAGCTCGGCAATCCAAAGTTCAACTTCCTCAACTCGGGTGATCCGTATCATGCGTACTATCAGCATAAGGTCAAGGAGATCAGGGAAGGGAAAGGTAAGTTTAAATTGTATTAATGGCAGCTTTTTTTTATTAGTAAAAAAATAGTACTTAAACAAAGAAATTGCAGTTGTGGTTAATGAAATTTGAATAGTCCACCCAATTTAATTCAAATATTATTAGAAAGAAATCTAAGTCTTCTGTTCAAACACATTTGTTGACGCACAACTTGATTCAAATCATGGACAGAAGTTCTTTTTGGTTCTTTGAGAAAACCCAGGTTCAATTTCAAACAAAAAAAAACCATTTTGATTGGCTAAAATATGCTTATCTGAAAATCTCAATATTTTAGCCATGTAAACTTAGTCTAGCTTGTTACAGCTGTGGTTTTATGTCAATTTACCCCATAAATAGGTCCAGACCCAGGTGCACCAGCCTTGATAGGACTTCCAGCGATCCAGCGACCCGGCCTCGCACCCGCCACCGCCCTTCGTCAACAGGAGCTCCTAAAAGCTGCCGCACCCGCCGAACCGCCGCCTCCCCGCGACCCCCCGCCAGAATTTGAGTTTATCGCAGACCCTCCTTCCATCTCCGCACTTGAGCTCGACATCGTCAAACTCACCGCTCAGTTTGTTGCTCGAAATGGAAGACAGTTTCTTACAGACTTGATGAAGAAAGAGGAAAGGAACCACCAATTTGATTTTCTTCGTCCGCAGCACTCGCTGTTTCAGTATTTTACGCGGCTGTTAGAACAGTACACAAAAGTACTGCTGCCACCAAAAGAATTAGTTTCGAAGCTTGCTGCCGAAGTGCGCAGCGGCGTGCTGGAGCAAGCTCGCAGCAGAGCCGCCTGGCACTCGCACCAGGCGCGCCGTAAGGCGGCTGATGAAGCAAAGATAGAGAAGGAACGTCTAGCTTACGCTTCAATTGACTGGCATGACTTTGTAGTAGTTGAAACTGTAGATTACCCAGCTGGAGAGCCCGGTGACTTCCCACCTCCAACAACACCACTTGAAGTCGGAGCGCGAGTGTTAGCACAAGAGAGAGGAGAAGATATTACACATGGAAATGACGATGACGACACAGAGATGCAGTTGGAATCTGAGTCCGAATCAGAAACAGATGACGACTTGGCAGAGATGGAAGACCGCACGCAGCAACAACAGCGACCCGACGACAACCGCGTGCAGGATATGGAGGAGGACAGCTCATCATCCGATGACGACGGACCTCCAGATAGCGGGCCGCGAGCGCCGGGCGATGAAGCACCGTTACCTCCCCGTCCAGACCGCGTGGTGGTTAAGAAGTACGATCCGAAGCGCGCCAGACCGCAGCCTACTCCCGCGTCGGAGGAATGGCTGGTGTCACCTATCACTGGTGAGAAGATACCTGCGAACAAAGTGGCTGATCACGTGCGCATCGGTCTGTTGGACCCGCGCTGGCTGGAGCAACGCGACCGCGCCGCGGCTGAGCGCACAGATAGGGATGAGGCGCTCGCCCCAGGAGCTGCTATTGAAGCTTCACTTAAACAGGTATGTTTGACTTCCATCATTATATTATTATAGCTCACATAACAATACATTTTAATTAGGATTGCATAGTTAAAAAAGGAGAAAAGAAGTCGATTAATCAAGTCATATCTTTTTACCCCACTCCAGCAAAGTTAAAAGGAAGTTTATGATTTTAGCAGGGTATTTATAAATTAACATATTATCAATTTAATTTTTTTCTTCTCTAGCTCGCCGAACGTCGTACGGATATCTTCGGTGTGGGCGACGAGGAGACGGCCATCGGTAAAAAGATCGGCGAGGAAGAGAGGAGACGCGACGACCGCGTCACGTGGGACGGACACACCTCCAGCGTGGAGGCCGCCACACGCGCTGCGCGGGCGCACATCACGCTTGAAGACCAGATACAGCAGATACATAAGGTAATATAACTAATTATATTATTGGCCCATGGTGCCGTTACTCGTCGTGCCTATCGATGTTACTTCTTGATATTACCCGTCGTCACGTTTAAATCATCGTGACTTTAAGAATTCCAATATATTTATTAAAAAAAACAGATAAAATTCCTATCTATCACCATGGTTCTGTTTCATCATACATCGGCATTTTATGAACAGGTCAAGGGTCTGCTTCCCGACGAAGAGAAAGAGAAGATTGGTCCGAAGCCGGTAGGTGCACCAGGAGTATCCCGCGCAGCCCCGCCCCGTGTGGCACCTGCGCCCCCGCCACGCCCCCCACCACCCGCGCCCGCACCCCCGCAGCCTCAGCCGGTGTTGCTTCAACCTCTACCCTCGCTGATGGTGCTGCCACCGATGGCCCCGAGGCCACCGTTGATTCCCACACCGGTTGGAGCGGTGACTGCAGTCGGTGCCGTGACTGCCGTAGGTCTGTATTTGTTTGATGTTTCAAACATTTATGCATTTCTGTAACTTCTTCATATTCAATACATATATCAACAAATAAATTGACCAATTAACATAACAACATTTTTTTGTTATTTCAGGTGCAGTGAATGCAGCCGGATTCCCGTACAGCGCAGTGCCAGTAGAAGAGGACGACGGGCCCGCAGCCAAGCGCGCGCGCACCGAAGATGCGCTTGAACCTGAACACTCCTGGTTGGCCAGACATCCTGGACCTGCGCCGCTACAGGTATGATGCACCAGAACTACTAGACCAATGCAGTTATACGCTGTACTTGTAAATCACGAAATAAAATAAAAAGTTTTTAGCTTGGTACGACTGGAGCTGTAACTACATGTAAAACGTGTAACAGTACATGAAAAAACTCAAATAATATGACAACATTTTAGTGTTATTTTTAAGAAACATAGGCTCAAGTAATACATATTTAAAATTGCCCCTAAATGAGGTGTTCATCTGCAATTAACCATCACACATTAAACATATTTATATGACTACATCCGACCATGCAGGTGGCCCTGCCGTCCCTGCCGGAGCGCGCGGAGTGGCGCCTGGACGGGCGCGCGCTGCCGGTGAGCGTGTCGCTGTGCACCACGGTGGCCGAGCTCAAGAACATCCTGCAGCGCTCCACCAACATGCCCACCGCCAAACAGAAGCTGCATTACGAGGTAAGCACTTTATTCATGTAGTAAGGTGGCAAATATGCAGATCACTGAAATGCCAAGAAGCTGACTGATGTATTGTTGGGACTCTTCACTGCTGTACCATTACAAGCGCTTGCACACTGCGTTGTGATGGGTGAGCAGTACCTGTTATGTTGTTTTTGTTTGGTTTATGTGAATGTTTGTACTATACTTTGGACAATAATGTTTGCGTTATATTAATGTTGAGATCAAGTTGAAATGCCTCAAAACCAGTAATTGGATCATAGAATTTATTCCTGCCTGATCACAACTAAGTATAACTGACTATAGTGCTTCCCTTTTATAAGATACTTTATTAGGTACTATTTGGTTGTATTGATTTAAAGATTAGTCTGACAAAGACTTGCAACTTCATATACGCTTCCTGCTGGTTCACCCTCCACTTGCAACTTCCGTAGGAAATATATTGCTGAAAAATTAAAATACTATCCCATATCAAAACTGAGCAGACCGTTCACTAACTGTCTCATTGCATGTTGCAGGGTCTCTTCTTCAAGGATACAAACACTTTGGCGTATTACAACGTGCCGCCCGGAGCAGTGTTACACTTACAAGTCAAGGAGCGTGGTGGACGCAAGAAGTAGCATTAATTACAAGAAATTCTTTCATAATTATCCTTCATCAAATACTTTAGTAAGTCTAATGCAGCAGTTTGTATTAGTAAACAACACTTGTTCAAGATATCTTCTGATTTTTTGAACTATTGTTGTAAATGCGTGTAATATTCTTGATATTATGGTGTAATGAAACCAAGTTAATGAAATAAATATCTATAACATACACAGGCGTCTTATTGTATGGTTACTCTTGACATTTCATCCCAAACTTATTTTTACTAAGTATAAAAATCAAAACGAGCACAATTTATAGCAAACATTTATTATAAAAATGTATAAAAAATAACAAAAAAGTACAATATATAATAACAAAAAGCTCTCTAGCCATCGTTTTTAAAACAGTTAATTGCGATTATTTATTTTTAGCAGATCATGTAATTATCATTACACATTGCCCATTTATAAAAAGTTTAACATTATTTTAATAAAAAATTCAAACATACAAAACATTATTATGCTTACAAAATAAAAATAACCATTGATGGAATGTATAAAACTGGATATTGCACAACAAAGCACCATGAGATTGTTAAGTAAAAATGTAAATAAAATTTATTTGTAAGTACATTACTTAAAATTATAACTATGATCACAAAACATCAGATTCTGAACGATTCAATAACAAAATTCAACAATAAACTTTAACAAGTAATAAATGCTGTATATGCATAAAATGGAATGTTCTACTTACAAATGTGAGAATTAAGCTTAAAGTGCTTGATTTAAGGTTTGGTTGCAAATTACACAACTACTGCCACATTAAATGTGAAATTACAATCCACTGGAGCGTTATTATCAATTAAAAATATAACGTCAGTATAAAAAGTTGGCCACGGAAGGTACCCCCATTCTGATCCCTTCTAAAAGCACATACTATAAAGATCATCTATCTATAGTCCATTTCAGTGGCGGATCCAGGGTTGGGGGGGCAGGTTAATTTCAATAATATTAGTTCACTTCAGCCCAAGCCAGCCCCCCCCGCGTCCTCTACGGGTCCATTTTGATTATTACAAACATTAGAAACGGCAATATTTATTGTGAAATGTCGAGCTTATCATTGAAATAATGATAGCGCTGTAACGTTACATTTCTAATATGCTTAATATAAATTAAGATTCTCATAATATCATTAATTCATAAAAAGCAGTTTTCGCTATATTGTTATGCTAGTGATCATGTAAGATCGAGTGTCAGACTTGGAAACTTGCAAGTCACTACAATCATAATTATAGTTTATTGGGATGATGACCATTGTTCACATTTGTATGAAAAACTTTAACTAGAAGTTAAAGTCGGGATAAAGAGAGGCACTAATTAGCACCAAGTAGATTTCAACAATTAGCTAGTAGACACTAGCAATCAATTGACATTGTTGACACCTATTTATTAATTTCTCAAAGAAACAATTTTATTCTTATTTTACAGTTCATCAAAAATTAAGCTAAAATGAAGAGTTTTTTTTTAACAAGTTGTGTTATTATTAGTTAATGAGACACCATTAACTAATAATAGCACAACTTGTTAAAAAAAACTCTTTATTTACTACCCAATTAGTTGGTAATAAAATGTGATATGTCGTTAGTTACAGTTAAAACGTTCCGCTTTTTGGAGTACCGTCCGAATGTTACACATACTTGTGTAATAATCTCTTTCTAAAGCTGCAACTGTCAGATTGAAGCCTTACGTTAGTAAAGTTAAGCCTGGCCGCACACGGGCTACCGACCACAACCGCAAAACGCCGAACCCACGTATTTCCTGTAGTTTTCATATATTTTATATGGACTCGCCGTACACGAGTGACGTCAGTGGTCGCCACAACGCTGCTTCTAGCCTCAGGTGGCAGCGTTTGTGGCTGTCGCATGTGGCCCGTGTGCGGCCAGGATAAAACTAAATGTGACTGAGATTACACATTACCCAAGCTTGGGTATGGTTTCAATGATTTTTCTGTAGCGAGCTAGCATTGGAGTGTAGATCTTATCGTGATCTGGGTACGGTGTCGCCACTGGGGAGACTTTCAACTCCGACCCTGCATAAAAAAAGAAACGCTTTATAAAGATGCGCACACAAATATACTAATAAATAGATAACCGACATTGTAATAAGATTCAAGAGGAATAATAAACAAGTTACCTACCTGGCAGTGTGGTACCAGTCTCAGCGCTCCACACTTCGGCGGCGCGTATAGCTGCTCCTAATAACGCCGCGTTAGCGTGTTGATCCTGAAAATATATTTACATATTAATAATTACTATTTTATTTAACAATTTAAAATAATACGTTGAATCAAAATAATTACGAAACGCGGCAAATCGCAATGTGTGTAATTTTGAAAATTCAAAGCACACACAACACAGTCACAAAAAGCGACTTTATTTTATACTAGTTTCGTTCCTGTGGTTTGTTTCTCCCGTTTTAAATGACGTCTTTGATTACTGCTTCGCTCCTGTAAATCTCTGCTATGCTCGTAGCGTGATATATCCTATAGCTTATACTATTCTCATGGATCTGGCTATCATAAACAAAAAAATAATCTTATTCGACTGGTATTTCCAGAGATTAGAGCGTTAAAACAAACAAACAAAAAGTTCTTCGGATTTATTATATCAGTATAGATTATAAAACATAGTCGTTTACCTGCACGTAGACGGGCGTGTCGAACACGTCAGCGAATATCTGCAACAGCTCCTTGTTCACTGAAGCACCGCCCGTCGCTATCAAACGCGACGACTTGTCTGAAATTATGACAAACTTAACAAACAATTTACTGTGTAGTCCGACGACCAACAGGAATGAATAACCAACAGTTTCATACAATCCCTAGTAGAGATAAACTATGATAACTTGGCGCGCCCCTCCACAATTCAAAACGTTTGAAAGTATTTATTTAAATAGCAATATGGAGGGGCGCGCCATGTTATAGTAGTTTATCTCTAGTACTGTAAAATCATCCGGAAATTATAACAACATTTTTTATAGGGATGTAGGTAACCGAACTGTATCGATAGTGGAAATAATTATATGAGTTTCTTGCCCATTTTCTCCACACCAAACTATCTTTTGGAGGTACCTAGATCCAATTTTTTTTTTTTAAATTTTATAGGTAACATTGCCTTAAATAGTCTTATTGAAATAAACGATGTGACTTTGACTGATTGGAGATTTCAAATGTCGACATGTCTCCTAATAGCATATGAACTCACCAAGTTTAAAGCCCATGTCCTCGGCATGCGCGCGTCGCGCGAGCGCCTGCCCCTCCAGCAGCGCGCGCGCCTCGAACTGCGGCGCCACGCGCTCGGCCGCGCGCCCGCCCGCCTCGTACACCCAGCGACCTGCGCCCGCGCGCGGGACTATCTCCGCCGTGTCGTAGTAGATACCTACGAGGAGAATACATTGCTCAATATCATTATGGTTACAGTTGTTACCCTCTAGTAACAAATGAACCTCGCATCTTGCATGCAAGGTTCACCACTAAGCCAATAGTTATGCCTTCTGGTTTTTTTTTTTACTTACCCATGTAGCCCATGTTTCCTCTCACAGTAGCTGTGAGCAAGTCGTTGAAGGCCTCCCAACTTTTTCCAGCTAGTCTGTCGCGGTGATTCTGCCGCGTGAGGGACCCGTTAGCGAAGCACAGGAGCGCCATGTAGGACGCGTCGGGCGTGGGGCCCACGAGCACGTGCCCCGCCGGAGGGGCCGCAGGCGTTTGCAGGCCGAGCAGTAGCGTGTCGCTGGTACCCAGGGAAAGGCCCACCCAACCGGCACGGAGGCGTAAACCTGAAATTTTGTCACTACCGTCAGTATGTTTAGTAGTGGACCAAAACATCTATGATGACAATGTGAATGTCAAAAGATGGTCACATATTATTATCATAATAATTTATGTAAGTGGTTGGAATTAATCCCAGCATCTTAACCAAGAAACAAATCTATAAGACCATAATTTCTCCACAGTATAAAAGTAAACAATCTATCAAGATAACAGATATGGGACAAGTAGGTAGGATAAACTGTACATTAAATCGTAGTTATTGATAAGAACGTCTTATCGTGTTTAGAGCAAGTGCTATAATGCGACGCCTTTGATGTGTTATCAGAACATGTTATTATATTACGATACACTGTTAAATGTTTATCAGAAACTATTCCGTTGAGTAGTTCCGCGGAAATGATTGAATACATGATTTTGATCTTTTTTTATTAACCACTAGTGGCCCGCCCCGGCTTCGCCCGGGTGCTATGTAGATACACAAACGTTCTTGAATCACTCTATCTATTGATGAAAACCCCATTAAAATTCGTTGCGCAGTTTTAAAGATCTTAGCGTACAAACGGCGGGAAACGACTTTGTTTTATACTATGAAGAGATGTACCTATTTTCTTAGATACGGTACGGGAATCCTTGTATATATTTTTGTGAGATGCCGATAAGCTTGTTGACATTGAAATAAAAAGGACAGGGGGACAAGGGCAAAAGGTCGCGATGCTTATGCCTTGATATAAGTTGAAATAGGTTACAAAATAATGAAAGTGATAAAACAAAAAACAAAGAACAAATTTATACAGTCCACCTACCTGCGAGTGCTGAACAGTTATCCCCGGTGAAGGCGATAACGCGACACTCCGGCTTGAACGCGTACCTGCCCACGAAGTAGGAACAGATGGGGCCCACTACTGTAGCACTGGGGACTGGGGTGCCCAGCTTGGTTGATAGAGACTCGTCGCCACAAGCCTAGGAAGTAATACAGGTTAAAACTAAAACTTCCTTATACCTACGATTTAACTCAAATAAGTAGTAGTATTTAAGCTTTAGACTAGACTACATAATCAGTCAGTTAAAAGTCAATGGGATGCCCGGCAGAAACATCTCGGTGAATATTTGAATTTCTAATTAATAGAAATCAAAAACTAAAAAAAAAATATGAAGTAAAATATGCAAGCGGCTTGAGAGAGCGTCATGCCGTTTGCCGTTACGAGTAACTAGTCAATTGTAGACATCAAAAATCGAGATTGAATAAAAAATCTATTAGTATTTAGTTCACCTGTAAGCACTTCTCATCCCACTGCTTAGTCCTGATATCCAGCAGGTTCATACCAGACCCGTCAGAGAGGTCTATAGGCGCTATCTTGCCGACCAGCAGCGAGCAAGCGAAGGAAGACACTAGTGAGATTCTGCTAGCCGCCTGGTACACGCGCAGACGAGAACGGAACATCTTGCGTATCTGGGGACCGGTGAAACGCTCGTATGCGCGGGAGCCTGTGATCTTTGAGAGTTCCTAGAAGAAAAGGAAAATGTAAAAATATCGTCACCTAGCATTTTTTCCACATTTTTACTATAACTATCATGTTTTGCTACATTTAATGCTTAAATAATGTGATGATAGAAGTTGGAAGAAGTCTATTTTTCTCCCCTCCCCTCCCCCTTACCTCAGCACCCACAGCTTCCTCCAGCGCCTTACAGTCTACCGTAGTGCTGGAGTCCATCCACACAGGAGAATCAGACACAAAAGCGGTTGCCAGCTGCGTGTGTAGGAACTCATCTGGTGACAGCTTGCCCAGCTTTGCCTCTGCATCCTTTGACCACCACACAGAGCCATGTTGCTGGAAGAAAATGTTAACTTTGCAAAATGTCGACAAATGTTTGAGATAGTTAGAAATATGTGATAAATCTTTTGCAAATGTTTGATGCACTAATTGTCTTGCTCATGGTAAAAAAGAAACAGTATATTTGTTTAGTTTGTTTTACTTTTAAACAATCCTATACTATGATACACTTAATTGATTACAAAATTTTCTGATGTATTAAGCATAGATTTTTAAATGAGTTTGATTAAAACTTTACCTGTCCAGCTCCCGAAACTGCCTCGATGGTAGAGAAGTCAACTCCAGCGACGACAAGACGGTCCATCACCATATCAAGTGCCTTCACCCATAGTAGTGGTGGTGCTATCACCTCACCACGTTCCACACCACGCACAACCCCACCTGCTGTCCTGAGAACAGCAGACAGGAGAAAAATATTAGAAGATAGCAAGACATACTGTGGGGTATGTCTTGTATCAGAAGAAAATGTGTTGCCCGGACTCCAAGTAACATTGGCAAGAAGATGATGATGACTGTGGGGTATCTTGGGCAGACTAGATAAATACTTAGCTTCAAATTAATTGTCTCTAGCAATTTACATGATATATACATGGCATATTAATTTCATAAAATACAGCCAGGGCCATTGGCTTCTCCCTTGGGATTCTAAAAACCTTTCTATTGCTGTCGTACCAAAAGCAACCTTACAAGATCCATGACTAAATAATTATTAAAATACAAATGATGATTAGTACTTGACCTTATGAGTTACCTACCTTCACCTCTAAGACTATTATTAGGAATGTTTTAAGTAAATCTTATTTTTGACAGTTCATTATTTAATATTTTAATAATTTTAGAGAGTTAACAGAAACATGTAGACACAAAAAAGAAAGTACCTGAATTCTGGCAGGTCAACATCAAACTCAACGTCAGCCTCATGCAGCACACTGAAGTCTTCACCAATAACAATGGCTTTTAACTGTAAGGGAACGAGTCACTTGGATTATGGTACCTATAAGCATAGTTTTACTTTCATTTGTTTTACAGGTTTTACTCAATTTATTTTAGGCACAGAAGGTTATCTATGGAAAATGTAAAAAAAAAACTAAATTAACTAACTAATAAATGCATTATCAATGTTTGGCTTTTTGTTAAAATTATAAATCAATGTCACAAGGGCACCGGGAGTTTCAAAATTACAAACAGGTCGATTATTACCAGGACCGACAAATAAGCTACATTTTAAAATATTTTTATTTTTTATAAAAAAGTTTGTCTAAAGTGCACTCAAGTAGCGTAATAATAATTAAAAAAAATATTGTTTCAAAGAATGTTAAGTTTTCAGTCAAATTAAACTATAGCGTCAAGAAAACTACCTATTAATAAAACGTGTACTTTGAAAACTAAAACCTTATCATCTTGTTTATCAATTTTGGTGAATTAATTAGTTAAGCGAATGTCCATAAAATTGCGTGCGAGGCAGAGAAATGCCTGGTAGAGAACTGTAAAACTTGAGAAAGTTAATAACACTTGTCTTCGAGTTAAAAAGCTATTTTTACTTACCCTTTGAGTGCTAAAATCAAATCCCAAAAAAGTTTTTCTTGAATCCCCAGACATTTTTTTTAATATTTTGACAGCACAGGCGGGCAATGACACAACACTGCGGTGCGTTCAGGAACGCGATATCGACTTAGCTTTCGTGACTGAATGCCGTTTTGTAAAATTCCAACGCGATTTCACGATATCATTATAGTATTTTATTAGCCTCAGCACACAAATTAATCGCTTTAGTCGGATGTTTGGTACAATTCGATAAAGAAGCCCCAGCAAGGTTGCTATTATCTCATTCAAATAGTTACGCAATCGTCACTTTGTCTCGTTTAAATACCTATTTCGACACCACACAATGGTATTGCTTTGACTTATTAGGTAATACTACCCACGGTAGTTGTTATTTTTATTAAAATAGTATGTATATTATGATGCATTGTAATTCAAAATAAATACCAGCGAGCACCTCTCCTGAATAATCCACAAAAAATGTTTTATTTTTAAAATTTCATCTCTTATTCAAGTGATAAGCCTGTGATGAGTCTCTTAATCTCATCACTGAGAATTCATATTACATTAGGTACCTAGAAAAAACTTCGCAGTAAAACGAGCTCCGACCTCGCTAGAAACAGTTCTATGTTGATAATAAAATTATGATTCGCCAACCGCTGTTGAGTGACCACTAGAAAATCAGCCAAGCATATCGACACACAATAAAACAGTTATGCTGCATTGTTAGCCTTTAAAGTAACATGCTGGTATGAATCATAGCGTGGACTGTGGAGGCTTACTTCACAGGTAGGTAAAACGGGTTCAGTGACCTATATAGCTCCACACTAATGACCGCCGCGGGTACACATGCTTAATTGAACAAAGCGCCCAATATTAGCTAAAGTATATTTTTAAAATAACCTGGTCAGCTAGTATTTACCTAGATACTGTAGGGTAGGTTAGTGAGTGAAGGAATTTCTACGTACCTACGTAGGTAGTTAGGTACTTGCCTCTTTGCGTTGAATTTTATTGAAACGTAGCTTAGTTGTGGTCTAAACGCTGTATATGTAGTTACTACTACTTTTCCAAGTAATAGTCTCAATTATAGTCAGTACCTGTCTATATAAAATATCAACTACCGTGCGTTAGTCTCGCAAAAATTCGAAAATAGCTCCAACGATTTGGATTTTTTATTTTGTTGTGCTTGTAAATGTTAGGTTAAGGTGTTTTTTTTTAGAAAATCCACCGGAAGAATTGCACCCATGCGAAACCGGGGTAGGTCCCTAGTAGGGTTGCCAACCCTACTATATATATAGTATCCTACTATATTAGAGCCCCCGCCTACCATATTTTTGGAAAAAAGATATAGTAGGCGAAACTACTATATTTTAAAGGCATCAAACTCTTAAGCAATTCGTTTCAAAATGTCTAAGCGTAGACGAAACGTCAATATTTATTTCTTAACGATTCTGGAATGTCAAGTTGACAGTTACGTTCAAAAGATAGTTTGACAGATTGGCAATTTTGATTTACGCGCTCTTGACTTCGTGTTTTTGTAACTACCTACTTACTTAGTTAATTCATATTATTAATAGTCAAGGCTAAAAGTAGAAAAGAAATATTCTTTTAAAAAATAAAGTACCTACCTATTTTGGAACCTACTATATTTTTTTAAATATTTTCCTTACCTACTATATTTTTATGGGTAATAATTTTAGAACTACTATATTTGACCGACAAAGAGTTGGTAACCCTAGTCCCTAGTAATAGATAACATATAGAATTTTCCCTTGAGAAGAGATGATTAAAGTTTAATAGCGCCTGATGTTTTTATATTATACGAGTAGTTAAGAGTATTTTGCTGTTGTAATATAAGTAGGCGATCAGTAGGTGGCGCTATGAGTATGATAATCGCTCGCTACATCGCTTGGGAGTATGAATGTTGTTTTAATGAAGAAACTTGCATGCATCGTCCATGGCCTATATAAAGAAGGACCATTTAGATTCTTTGATAGGTAAGTTTTGCGGAATCGAATCCCTAACATCGCAAAAGATTAAAGATATCTACATATTTAGGTATCTACCTGTACCTACATTATACATCTACACAATGTCAGTGGTATTCTTTTCGAAAATGAACAGATTTCTTAGTGATAACTGACTCCAAGCTATAAAACAGAAACAGACAAAAACAAATCATAACACAAGTGCAGATTTATAAACTACTAGCACTCTCCCTGCGACTTCGTTCGCGTGATTTTTCTTACAGATCCCTAATTTTTTGATAATAAAATATAGCCTTTAGCACTCAGTGATAAAGTAGCTTCCAATTTGTGAAACAATTTTCAAAATCGGTTCATTACTTCCGGAGATTACCCCCCTACATACAAACTTACAAACAAATGTTACCTCTTTATAATATTAGTATTTATCATACACACACCCACCCTAGTTTAGTAAACTTTCATAACATCTCGTGATGGCTTAGTGGTTAGGGCGCCTGTCTCTAATGCATGAGGTTGCGGGTTTAATAACGGGCAAGTACCAATGCGACTTTTCAAGTAGTAAGTACTTTCTCAGTAGATATATTTTGGCCATCATTGACATCGGTGAAAGAAACCATTAACATTAATATAAATTAGAAATCGTCAATCCGCCTTAAGCAAGCGGTATATAGATCAATGCTCGTGCCTTCTCTGTATGAGGTGTGGCCTTTACCGGGCAGTGAGACAGTAATAGGCTAGCATTATTAGTATTACTTGACAACAGAGGTGATCAGGTGAACGACGATGTCAGTTGCTATCCTGCATATGCATAGATCGCATCTAAACGGCGGGTACCTAACCCTATTCCTAATACGGTACGGCTCTACTTCTTCGTATTGATGATGCACCAGCTGAATAAGTATTTCATGTTTTGATCGTTCATTGTTTTTCCAGTTTTCATTTGTCTATGATCAAAATACGACCTTTTCCTTTATAAAAATATTACAAAGTTCCTTCGTCAGTTTTCTCAATATTCAATTCAGTCAACAATTTTCCCACAGCGTATCTAGCTGACCAAAAGGACCCACACATACACGTTCAAACTCACACAGGTTTCCGTGTGTGTTTACAAGGGTGGCATGTAACGAAACTAATCGAATGGAAAACCTACACGGGTGGCGAGGCGCGCTTTCGACGGCTATATTTATCTGTGCCACCCCACAGGGGACTGCTTGGACGCGCTGGGACGAACGCTTACGCCTTTAAACTTCAAATACGTGTCACTTTGCGAGCGTTTGATCAAGATATTACGGAACGTAGCCTTTCGGTGGCATTCTTTTTTTAAACTGGCCGTTACAAACAAGCGGGAAATTTTTCGGTGACTCGGAGGCTAGCACTTTGTGGAAGTTCATTCTATGAAAAAAAAAAGAATGAACATTCTCACGACATGACATTTTCATGACATTCTTTTTTTTTTGTAAGTCACTCGTAATAATGTACAAAATGCTATAAAGAGCCTAACATTAGCGAGTGCCTCACTAAACGTATTCGATCGATTTTTAAAACAGAAATACTTACCAGCTTCGCGCATAATATTTATTTAGTTTGAAGGCTTTACTCATGTCTTATTGTGTCGTATGAAAATGCTACAGAACGGTCGTATATCGAAAATCGACTTGAATCGAATACTTTACGTTGACGCGGTCGTGTATTATGCCCGACAGCTGCTTACACCGTTTTGCGTTAGAATCAAGCCAGTGGAGTACCTACCGATACCGAAACGACCAACAGTACCTAGGTATATGCGCTCTTGTCACCCAAAGTCAAAGTAAAAGAATTTATTTCAATTAGACCATTTTAAGGCACTTTTGAATTGTCAAGGAGTCACGGTTGCATTGGCATACAACCTTCGCAGTACCTAATTTATAACCTGGTCCTGCTCAAGCTATGGTCAAGTTATAAAAGTTATAATAAGTATTTTTTTAAATTCTTAAAAAAATTGTATATTTCTTTATTGTGGTAGGTATACTTTAAACTCCATTTTTTTATTATTTCAATATACTTTTTTATATTTATTAATATAACTTACTACTATTTTAGCTTTTTAGCATGAGGTAGATAGAAGCTTTGTCTAATATAAAATAAGGCAATCCATTTTTTAGAAGTCATGTATATTACATTAATAATTTATTACGATCAGTGATTGACTTTATATTAACTTTATGTTTTATTTTCTATGAATATCTGGACTACTGCTTATTACCTAGCGAGCAAGAGCTTACCTTATCGTCCAAGATCCCAGAGATCCCAGACTTACGTCATTTAAGCATCGCTGTACTTTTGAGGATAACAGTCGAATGTCGTTAGGAATGTTGCATCTTACCAGCTTAAAGATAAACGGCTGTTTTTTATAAATGTGTGTGATATTGTTGAAACATACATTATGACATTATTTATTATCAGAGCCGCTTTAAAGGTTGGAACTTTCTGCCAAAACAGAAACATATCGAATTCACCTACAAAGTAAAAATAAAAATAATTTATTTGCTTAAATACACTTTACCAAAGCAAAGCCAAGCATCATTCCAAACATTGAACTAGAAAACGAACAGATTACTCAGTATGCTGAACATTTGGCAGCTTTGGCATCGCATCTAGTGATTTCACGTCGCGCCGCTAGTTCGTGCCAAGTGCAACAGGTGGCGCTACCTGAGCGTACTACTTCTTTTGCATTTTGTTGTTTTTTTTACAAATTCTAGCTTTTGATGTGGTGAGCGGCCCATCGTGATTCTGTTGGTAGTTTGGGAAAAAGACCCATTATATACCAAATAATATATCATGTGTAACAAATGTCTGTAATGTTTTAAATTGTGGTGAGAAAATAAAATACTTATTATTATTATCTACGCATACCGCCCGGTAAACTAAGTAAAATTGAGCAAAGCTCTATAAGATTTCTTCCAGGAGGAAGATTAGTCATAAACATGAGTAATTAATAAAACTTTAAATATGTCTAACTTTGTTAAAAGTAGTAATATCCATTTTTCGAAAATGCTAATTTCTAAACAGTTCGTAACAATGAGCATATTCAAATAAACTGAACTACAGTTTATTTGAATATGCTCATTTTTACGAACTCGTAACCTTATTTCTATGACATTGTAGCGAGCCTTCTACGATTTCGTAGCGACTTTCGATGACATTGTAGCGACCTTGCTACGACGTAGCCGCTTTCCGTAGTCTCCTTTCTACGACTTTCGTAGCAAACCATCTAAGAAATACATAGTACACCTTATGTGACTTCGTGGTCGACTTCTAAAAGAAACCTTAAACGACTTTGTAGCGAACTTTCTATCGTTTCGTAGCAAGCCTTCTACGACTTCGAAATAAAGCTTCTAAGACTTCGTAGCAAACTTTCTACAAGGTTTATAGTCTTTTCTGGTTTTTTAAAGTAGTTTTTACTTTTTCGTAAAACTTCTTCGATTCCATCGTAGACGCTGAGAGACGTTGCGTCTACAGAAACAGAAACAGAAATTCTTGAAGTGATTTCGAATCCATTATAATATCAAAAGACACCTAACCACCTAGATATCTTCTAATTACTTACACCATAGGATTATTGTCAATTATGGAATAAATCAAAGTACTTATTACTCTAGAATTTTATATTTATGTTATGTGTTTTTTACACACACCGTATGTAGTTTTATAATCTGTGTTAATTAACCACAACTAACTGAGTACCACGTACCGCTGGTTCGATGCTCGTGCGGAAAAACAACTTATATGTATAATGTAATAATAATAATAACTCATAATGGGCTACTATTTTTTATATTTTTAAATGTTTTACGTTTTTTTTATTTTAATATTTAAAAATGTAACTATATATGTATGTAAAATAAATAAATGGTAATAATAAGCTTTATAGCGCGCGCGCGCTTTTTTATTTTTTTTCTTTGTAAGTATGGCGTTTTTCTAGGTCTATGTATTATAAAAAAAAACTACGCGTCGATTTGAGAACCTCCTTCGTTTTTTCGTAGGTTTACAAAAGCTATAATTATAGCCAAGTTAAATCCTACAAACGATGCTGAAATAAATATTTCGTGACTTGACATGAAAATCTGTTTGCATTTTCTAATTAAAATGCAAACAGATTTTCACGTCAAGTAAACGTTTAATATATACGAGGTGGGTGTGTATTGGCAACCAGGTTGCATACATAGCTAAATTAAACCAACTATTGAACAGTGTCATGCATACATTGCCAGCAATGCACACTCTCCGTCGGCATATTCCCAAACGATGGCCGGCCATAGTGTATACGGGGAAGTGGGTTACAATGGCGCTCGTGGGCGATGTTTTGTAACATGTAGCGGCCTACGAAACGTTGTAGTAGTTCTACGGACACAGTAAACTACTGGGTTACTTGAACCTCATTACAAAACATAGCTTATGTAGACCAGGTTTAAACTGCAGTTTTTGTTTTTAAAACTTTATCTTCATAGGAATAAAGTTCGAATAAAAAAATAAAAAATAAACCTAGTCTAAACACAAGCCTTGTTTTGTAACAAGCTGGGTTATGTATCAGATTGTAAAGGTACAAGTTTTAGTTCTGTTTACATAGTTAGAAATGAATCAAAATAACGTAATAGGTGTAATACAGTAATCTTCAAATTAGTAAGCTTTCGTAACATTAATAAATGATCAGCAACAATCAATTGTATCGTCCAGGCTGCTGTGCCACTGATACAGCCCAATGGATAGGAAAGCATTTTCAATTCAGCATAATATTAAAAAAAGTCGAAGTCAAAAGTCGACTTGTACAATTATTTTGAATAGTTGTGTAGTACATGTTTCAGCTTGGTCGCCGCTGTCGTGTGTTGATGTGCGGTGTGGCGCTGTACGCGCGAGTGGCGTCTGGGTGTCGGGCCGCGCCGCGAGGATGCTGCGCCTCTTAAATTGTAAACAAGAGCTTTTTCGATTGGTGGGCGGCAACGCGCAGGCGTTGCGCGACGTGAACTTGTCGCGACGTCCGCTTTATTTTATTTATCAGAATTATTTTTTAAGGATTCAGGTTTTTGGCGATTTTCAATATTTTTTTTCAAATATATTTCGAATTTTAAAACATTATTTGTACAGCTTTTGGGGATAAACTTATTTTTGGATCGATGGCCTGTTCAAAACCACAATCAAGTTCACATGTACCTATCTAAATATCGCCAAAAATAACGAGCCCATATTTCATAGCTTATCATCCTCGTAGACATAAGAGAATAACTCTCACTGCGTGACTCGTTGTAACTGTTACAGTACGAGGAACGAACCGCCATTCTAGGACACGCGGGAATGTAGGCTATAGTTAGCGTGTTTACATTTCCACACTGTGTAGTTATCGGCACAAAGCGTTGATATCCGTTGAGAGATGAAAAGCTTCAATGTAGGCTATTGTGAGCTAGTGCCATAAGTTGAGGAACATTTCCAGAGATAAGAGTGGAAATCGATTGTGGTGTGGTGAGTCCTGCCGCCGGCACGAGGTCGGGGCTGCGTGCGGCGCTGCGCGTGGCGGCGCGGCGGGGCGAGGGGGCGGGGCGAGGCGCGTGCGCGGGCCGGCCGGGGCGCGGGCGGCAGACGCGCCGCGATGGTGGGCCGCGACAGCCGCTCGGAGAGCGCGGCGCGCCCCTGGGCGCCGCGGCATGAGTAGCGCGCCAGCCCGGCCCGGCCCGCGCGCCCGCCATGGCGCAGGCCGCGCCCGCGCCCCATCGCACCCACTCCTTCGCGAAGAAGACCTTCCACAAGCCGACGTACTGCCACCACTGCTCGGATCTGCTGTGGGGCCTCATCGGGCAGGGCTACGGCTGCGAAGGTACGCGTCGCGCATGCGCCCCGCGCGCGTCGATACCGGCTCGGCGCGCGGCCGTCGCCGGCACGACCAGCGCGTTATGCAACCCGGAGCCCGCGCCCGGCCCCGGGCGTGTCCGCCCCGGCGGCCGCCCCGATCGATACGCCCCGGACCCGGCGTGCGCCCGGCCCTCGCTCCCGGACCAGCCTCGGTCGTGTTCACGTGCACACGTCGCGTGCTCGCCCTGTATCGCCTTGCACTTGAAATTTCAAGGACGTCCGTAGGAGCCGCTCCGCATGTGGCTCCTCTCAGTAGCTGGTCGTGGTACACGTGAGGCGGTTCACGCAGGCCTCCGCTGGTGTAAGTCTGTGGGGAGGTCGTGCTGGGGGTAGATCAGCTGAAACTCAAGGGTGTCGATGGCAAGCGAGTGAGCATTCGGGAGCATATCGATCGATCTGTTTTGTAAGAGGTTTTTTCGTAGCGGTGGCGCGGGGCGGGGCGCGGCGCTGCATCCCCCGCTCGTCTCCCTAGCTCGGAGCATCGTGTGAACGTGTCCCCGTGCTAGCCGTGGTGGTAAGTGACCATTAGCCGCAGGGTGTCCGCCGCGACCTCCATGGGACACGCGCTTGTTAATAGGTCCGAGATGAGAAGACATCTTGTTTTTGCGCATTTTGTTTTGGTCCCTTTGAGTAGCTTTACTAAAATGTTACGACAAACTGAAAATCGATGAACGCTTTCTTCTTGACTCTGACGTTTACGAAGCTTACGACACCCCAATACGTTATAGTTGAGTGTACCTTACGTATTATGTGAACATGTAAGGAACTTTAAAGATATAGCTCGTAGTAGAGCAGGGTGTTCGTCCTCGATGTTCGTGGCTTACGTTCATTCATTTGATATTGAGAATGAAACTAATACTTAAGTATTACTAGCGAAACCGCAAAATATTCGTTAATATAGTACGACAGTTTCACGTATCTACATTTATTCCATAGTTAGTGTACATTACATCACAAATATTCCTGTTAGTTTTTTTCCTCCTAATATCGAGCCCTACGTCACGTCATCGCGCATTGTTAACAAACATAATAGCTGGTACTTCAATTTAAAAAACCGAGATAACGTTTATTTAAATGCGGATAATAGTGTTAGGTACTCATTTAAAAATTGGAAAAATAGAGGACTTGGTACCTAGTTGAATGATTACAAATGTAGGTACGTCAGACGAAATTGTAACAATTTAACATCTCGTCCGAGCTGCGTAGCTCTGACTCGTGTAGCGTATCGATCTTCACGCCGCGTCCCAACGGGATTGGGCAAAGAGAAGCGACGGCAACACTCCACACTCACTACGCCCAACTCTGTGGAATCATTCCTGTTAATACTTATTAGTCCGGATCTAAAACGCAAACTCAAAACCACTGGATAGTGTTTTAACAAGTTATTAAATAACTACTTATTACTTACAAATCGAAATATAACCACGAATCAGAGATGTCGGTTAAGTAACGCGATTACCTTCTATTATTTAACTATACAATCACATCAAACTAGAACGAAGCATGGAAACTGGAAAGTAATAGAAACATGAAAGCTCTGGGCAAACAAGAACTTTTGAAATTTTTACGAAAAACTTGAAATACCTAACTTCTTTTTCCGCAATATTAAACATCGAACACCTCGTACATAATGTGAACAATCACTTACCTAATCATTACCAAAATACTCGTGTTTGTCATTTAGTTTTCGTAAAATTATATCCTTCCCTCTCGTACTCTCCGGGATACAAAAAACGTACCTATACTTACATACTAAAACTATTTGAATTGTTTTTCAACTAACCGTAATTGGCTCTGCTGAGAACTTATCTCGAAACATTGAATTCAAATAAACCACTTTTGAATGGTCAGGGAGTAACTCAAATCATTTTTTTTTTTAAATAAAAAAATAAACAGGCGCCTAAGAAGTGTCAAGGAGTTGGTCAGTCAGAAAGTTAAAGTTAGGTGCTCGTTCCAAATAGTCTAAGTTAAACAAACCGTTAATGATATAACCTACACATTTTTGACTATTGAGTAGCTTTTGTCACTTTCCTAACGTTTAATTATTAAGTAATATCACCTTTTTACTTTCAAGCAACTAAAAACCCAGATAAAGTACAACATATAATCTTAATAAATAATAAACTCATTTAAAAAAGAAGAATTTCGAAAACCGTCGACAATTCGCGGTGAAATCGGTGAACATACAAAAAATATATATATATTATACATACAGTCGAACATAGAACTTCCTACTTTTATTTAAATCGGTTAAAAGACAAAATGATTACACTGACACGACTTAATGAATACGTAACACAATATACTTAACTTATACCTAATTTCTTTACACGCTTATGAAACAGCTATACTTACCTACTATTGGAACCCACTCACTCTTGTCAAGTTATTTTTGTACAGGTAACTTGAGTAATATTGTTTTTTTCCTACAACATTACAAAGTTCGGCTAACATCGTTACATCCGCCTCCTTTTGTTCTCGCCGCCTGTTGCTAGGTCGACTTATCAATGTATTTTTTCCACTTTCCCTTACCGTCACTGCTATCTTTAGGTACATATTATTACTTCTCGTTAGGCCCATGAAGACGAAACCTTGACTTAAATAATATAAGTCTTAAATCGCCAATCCCCATTAAGCAAGCATGGTGATCAATGCTCGTGCTTTCTCAGTATGAGAAGAGGCCTTTGCAGTGGGACAATACTGGTTATTATTTTTAGGCCCAGTATACATGAAGCTAGGTTTATGAAGCTAGCAAGCTAGTACCTACTCTGTCTTCGTGAACACAGAACTAGCTCCATTTCTGAGCTAGTAAGCTTAGGCCAAGTCAAAAGAGTAAAGGCAAGTTGTTTAGCAATAAGCTAGTTGTTTACTATCGCGGCTTCGTAAGATTAGCCTCGTGGACATCGGGCATAACTTATAAATGTAAAAAGTTAGGTGATGATTAGCGTCTGCTTAAGAATTAGATAATTTTATGATGTTTAAGGGTGTCTTAACTTAAGGTAACGTTTCAAATTCTAACCATTTATCTTAGTTAGTCCATTTATTCAGTGAGAAAGTTCAAGTTAGTTGCTCGTTCCAAACAGTAGGTTCCTATGGAGAAGAACGAGGAAGATACTTCATTAACACTCTTTAAAAATCAATAGAATATTGCAAGATTAGGTTCCATCGTTCATCAATTGAATCTACGGATACAATGTGATGTGAGCCTTTCGGCGGGACATAGTATGGAGTCCATACTATGTCCCGCATTTTTATAAAATAAGTCCGCCTTTGTACTTACTTTGTTGTTGCATAAAGTAAAATAAACAAATAATAATAATATGTATCACATGGGACTTAAACATAACCATAACATGGGATTTAAAATTAAGGTAAAATAAACCTTTAGCTATTGCCTGAAATTCTGAGAAGCAGTGCATTGTGTTATTTTGTATCTATTTAAATGAAATAAAAAAGTAATCATGTTAATCGACTTTTGTTGCTGACTGTACTTCTGTTGCATAAAGTTTAAATAAATAATACTTCTTAACAAACGTAGGTCCAACACGAATGTAGTGACGTCATCATAACAGTCGAAACTTGGTACGAAAGTAACGAAAGTACTTCCAATATTCAAAATTCACTCATGATGTAATTGAATTATAATGTAATGTAAGTTAAGACTAGCTTCTGCTCGCGACTTCGTCCGCGGGGGTTTTTTTCCACCCGCGATTACTGCCCCGCTCCCGTGGGTCGTAGCGTGATGTCATATAGCGTCTTGAATCTAGTTATCATTTACAAAAAATAATTTCCTCAATCCGATTTCATTAACTAATTAAACAAACAAAAAACTCTTCAGCTTTATTATTTAGTTTACATTTGCAGACTATATTTTAATCTATGTAAGTATGAGACAATATTCTGCTTTCCGAATTTTGATTCAAAATGCTATGAGATAAGTTATAAGATACTTGTTAATTCGGTTCAAATTCTCTTACATTAACGTTAAGTTTGGCCATATTATATTTTATATTATTTTAATAATTTAACACCAAACAAATAACACCAAACACCAAACACACCAAATTGTCGTATTTTTTTTTTTATTTAACATATATCTGCCATCTCCTCTCCATAATCTTAGCGTAATCATACTACATTTTTTACTTAAAATCATTTCCAAACATGGTAGAAGTACTTAATACCTAAAAAAGTCGAAAAAGTAATGTCATGGATCTTCAACGGAGGCTATAATAGATAGGAAAAACTTTAAAATATAATTTCTCGCCCAACAAAAGGAGATGGAAGTTCCAACTTGATAGGCCAATAGGATATTGATCCAAAATAACCTTTTTTTACCGCATTAAAATTACAAACAAATAAGTAAAAAAAAAATTGATTGAGTAGATCTTACACATTTTTATTTCTCCATCATGACTCCGCTTACTGACATTTGGGCCACCTTTTTCATTCGCCGACGATTATTCTATTTATTTTATTCTGATAAATACAAAAGACAAAAATAAACTGAGTAGGTCCCAAACAATAATAATTATAATATCTGTACCGACTTCAAAAACAATAGATTTTGCAAAGTTTTCCAAGTTTTAAAAATATCGATATCACACCATTTTACCTTCCCCCTTTTTGTACATTGTACAGCAGTGAACTACAGGAAGCTACAGTTCATTTTCACAGTATTCGTGTTTGTCAATGTTATGTATCGTAGCAATCCGTAGCGGGGTCCGCGTAGCGTCGTAGAAAGTAGGCGTAGCAAATTGTTCGTAGCGGGCTACGGCGTAGTATTAGGTCTACAATGCACAAAACGATTGTTAGATTTTTATAATATTTATAGTTTGTTATATTTATTGGTGCTCAGTAATTTATGTGAAGCGTTTACTACGGCGTCGTACGTCACTACTGCAAGGTCCTCGTAAGAATAACTTTAGATTTTCGCATTTGAGGTCATAGTAAATTATACAAATATAACGGTTGGTTTCTATATTTACAGCGTGTTATTACTGGAATTAGCTGCGTATGATGTCGGTGTTACATGTGAGTTCCGTTTTCTTGACGTTTATTTGTTAGGTACAAGGGTACCTAACCAACACCATTATCTTCGAATAACGTTAAAATTCATTCGGTATTGTTACGTTTCCCTACTGATATCTAGATTATATTTACTTGTATGCATATTCTCTTTTTGTAAAGTATGCTTTACACTTACATGTTAAACGTAACATACAAAACAGTAACACATTGAGTCAGACGTATCTCGACTGTGAACGTATTTTTCCACAATACGATATTGTCCAACACTACACAGAGCTAAAAGGGCCCCTCGACACCCGTAACATCACACGCGTAGACAATAGGCGCGAAGGGACTGCAGAACAAACTGTCAGTGCAACATGCAAGACAGTTTCAAACAAAACCGTCGCGCGAACAAAACAACAATAACGTTCATTATGTCGCGTTGACGCGCACTATCTCGACACACGTCGCGCGACAAAGCGCGCGCGGCGAGACAATGCGCGTCCGACCGCCGGCACGCCCGCGCACTCGCGCCATTGTGCGCCTGCGATAAGGGATGCGACGTGTGGAAATGGACAACTTATTGTCGCACGTGCGGATACAGCCTTAGGACATCTGTTTTGAATAAAGGTGTGACGTCACAGAAGGCGCGTGTATTGTTGTGCGCTTATCACTTATCAGATGATTATGACGTGCCGGTGTTCGGTTACAGTGGCGATATCTATTGTTCAATAGAATAGAATTGAATTAACTTTATTTTGAGTAGGTACACGCTTTATACAAGGTTGCTTTCAATTTGCTTTCACTTAAGCATTGGAATCAATGAATATGGTATTTTTAGGGCATGTAGGTACTCACACATCAGATGAATGTTAGTATCTACAGCGCTAACCCCCTTAAATACATTAAATATCTACATTTAATAACCTTCTCCTTTTTTGAAGTCAGTTAAAAAGGGAAGAGAATCAACAGCAAAAGCTAAGCTTTAAAACTGTTTTTAAGAAAGAATTTTAATTACTCCATGTTATATTGAACATACTCTTTATGGCATTTGCCTCCGGGGGTACCCTCAAATACTAATGCTAACTGCAAGAACCAACGGCCAGCACCATCATCGCCAGCGAGCTTTATTTGTTCCCTCAACAATCTAAACTTTACGACCGACACAAATACTCGTACAAGTTCCAAATATCTTTCTAATTTCCGGCAATAATTCCCTCACAATTTGTCGCGGACCTATTCTTTAACGTTAATTTTTAATTAACCCATATTTACCGAACAAATAAATATAAACCGTAAGTCTTGTCTATTTGTGTTCAAGTTGCTTTAGCTTGAGTTGTAAGTTCGTGGGCGTTCAGGAAACACCTCAGGCGATGAGTATTTACCATTTGTTTTAATGGTGGCGGTCGTGGGTAGTGTGTGACACGACACGACATGCCTATTTCTGGACAATAATCAGATTAAAGTTTTAAAATTAGATATAAAACTTTGAATCGACAAAAAATTTGATCGAAATGGAATAGACTATAAATATGTTTTAATTATGTCTATTAATACGACACCACGAAGTAGGTAATGGATATCAGTTACAGAATTGTTACATTAAATATGTTGGTCGCGGTAATAATTACCCAGACCACTCAACTGCCACTATACTAAAGTAGCACATACATAACAACCCTCCTTCACCCTAAAACCATAAAATAAACACAATGCCACCAAAAACAAAACTTGTAAAAATTCCAAGTCTCGCAACTCAGTTCTTCTACCGTAAAAAGTTGTGAGATCCATGTAATACCAAGTCAGTCGATTTTTTCAGTCCCTACTTAAGGGACCTTCTGTCTTAAGTTATTACGTAATTAGCATTTATGTTTAATTATAATAGATTGACTTGGCAATCGCATGAAAACACAATGTAACTCACAATCAATACATATTGTAGTAATAAGATTGTTTAGTGCGATAGCAAAATCGCGCTAACTGAGTCGCGAGACTTGGTTTTTACAAGTTTTGTTTTTGATAGCATTGTTTTCATGCGTTGGCCAAGTCAATCTATTATAATTTAACATAAATGCTAATTACGTAATAACTTAAGACAGAAGGTCCCTTAAGTAGGGACTGAAAAAATCGACTGACTTGGTATTACATGGATCTCACAACTTTTTACGGTAGAAGAACTGAGTTGCGAGACTTGGAATTTTTACAAGTTTTGTTTTTGGTGGCATCTCATTTCTTTTTGTAGAAAAAAACTGAACTGCATAAATAACTTTGTAATCCCATATGATTATATCATGTCATATGGGATTACAAAGTTATTTATGCAGTTGGTGTATCTAGAAAACTGGCCTGAAATTGCAAAATATTTTAGTTTTTCCTTGATTTATACACTAAACACTAATTGCACTCAAAATTTGAAGCTTCTATGTCTACTAGAAGTGCCTTAGACTTTTGATAATCACACCAACTGCATAAATAACTTTGTAATCCTTTAAGATTATATGATGCCATATGGGATTACAAAGTTATTTATGCAGTTGGTGTGATCATCAAAAGTCTAAGGTACTTCTAGTAGACATAGAAGCTTCAAATTTTTAATGTGATTAGTGTTTAGTGTATAAATCAAGGAAAAACTAAAATATTTTGCAATTTCAGTCCAGATTTCTAGATACACCAACTGCATAAATAACTTTGTAATCTCATATGACATGATATAATCGTATGGGATTACAAAGTTATTTATGCAGTTCAAATTTAAGAATTGGTGCATCTAGAAAACTGGACTGAAATTGCAAAATATTTTAGTTTTTCCTTGATTTATACACTAAACACTAATTGCACTCAAAATTTGAAGCTTCTATATCTACTAGAAGTGCCTTAGACTTTTGATGATCACACCAACTGCATAAATAACTTTGTAATCCTTTAAGATTATATCATGTCATATGGGATTACAAAGTTATTTATGCAGTTGGTGTATCTAGAAAACTGGACTGAAATTGCAAAATATTTTAGTTTTTCCTTGATTAATATACTAAACACTAATTGCATTCAAAATTTGAAGCTTCTATGTCTACTAGAAGTGCTTTAGATTTTTGATGATCGGTTTAAGAATTGGTGTATCTAGAAAACTGGACTGAAATTGCAAAATATTTTAGTTTTTCCTTGATATATACGCTAAACACTAATTGCATTCAAAATTTGAAGCTTCTATGTCTACTAGAAGTGCTTTAGACTTTTGATGATCGGTCAGTCAGTGAGTGACAAAATTAAGAACTTTGACTAGATAAAATTCTTAAGCTACTGGTTCAAATTGAATGAAATTTGAAATATACCATGTTTATACAATGCTTGCTTGGTAACTAGAAATACAGGCTTCTAGTTTAATCCACAACGAAGTTATAAGGGGTCGAAAATGGCCTGAACTGCTTCGAGAAAAGTATGGTACGGCCGTGCCGCTTTTTTTTGCTCGACTTGGCGGGGGCACTGCCGTGCCCCCCGATCCAATCTAAAAACAAAACAGAACCATAGAAGAAACTTTCGTTACGAAGGTAAAAAAAACCCCTCAAGTGCAAAAAATAAAGTACATGTTTATTTTGGAATCCACAAAAGCCTATTGACGTTCTAAATATAGAACTCCTTGGTCTTGCAAGCGGAGTTTAAAAAAAAAAGTTGAATTGGTACAAGCAAGCTGGCTGTTGGTACCGGGGCTACGCCCGGCGTATGTAGGCCAGCCCTGACGTCACACGGTGATGACCCAGTTCCATTGCCATTGAGAGACGCGCGTCAATGGTGCCCCCCCCCCTCAGCCCTGGGCCCCCGGCCCCTGCACCCAACAGTGCAGTACCCTCTTCTTCGATAGGGAGCGTGCCCAAAATATCGTCAAAAAAGCAGCTAAAAATATTTATTTTTGTTGAATGAACTTGTTTAAAGCATATCATATATAGGGCGAAAAAAGGCAGAAAGCGACCTAGAGTAGCGTATTTAAAGTTGGAATTACGATATCATTTCAACAAAATCCATATTTCAGGACCGACGTAATAATAATGATTTTTCGAAGTAGGTTACTGAACGGACGCGAAAGCACGCTTTCATTCAGCCCCTGCACAGTGCGCTGCATTCAGAATGTTTAGTCAAAGGGAGCGTAGATTTCCGACACCGAGCACTTGCCGCCTTTGTGCTCCATGTAAGTGTCGCGGATTCACAGCGGCTTTAATTTGTTCTTTGTGGTGCACTGTGATGTTACTTTAAGCCTAGAATTCACTGGCTCGTTCTCATTACAGCCTTACTTGTTATATTGTGCTTCTTCTGAAATGAGGCTATATTTGCACTGTTTGCTTTAGCTTTCTTTATGCTTTTTCTTGACCTCCACGTTGTGAGTTGGGATAGCTTTTCTATCTTTTGTATAAGGTTAAACGATTGACCATGTTTCATTATTTAATTGTTATTTATAATATTCAAATTCATTTCTAAATCCGACTGCAAAAAAGAAACCTACATATATTTTTGTTATCGTAAGCGCTGATTTTCTCTCATATCACATACAAAAAAGTTCATGCGCTCGAGTGGCTATTCTTAAACTTCTCTCTTCTTCTTCTTAAACTTCTTCAGGTGATGAGAATAAAAATTCTCATCACCTGTGTACACTAGAACAATGGACACAAAGTACAGCCAGGCACAAAATTCACTATACGACTGCACAATAACAAAAGAACTTGCACAATGGGTAAAACTTTATCCTCGCTTTTCACACCGGTTACACCGGGCGATCTATTATTTATATCAGACGCGAAGCATTGTGTCTCTGTAAGTTTTCACTATTCAATTATTAATGCAGTTCTGTTGCATTCGCCTTTTGTGAAGAGCCTTGTCGACTTAATGATATGAACATAGACGCTCGCGCAACGGATCCATGAATAGCTGGATTCATTAGTGCAAGTACGGGGTAAGTGTTGCTTGAATAAGCGACGGCTCCTCATTAAAATATAGGTGTGCTTGAAGTTCTGCAGCTTCTGATTAGCAGAATTTATATTTTTGTAACATTTTACCGGTTTTATGTTTGGAAAAATTTCTGGCTATCATTAACAGTATTCTCCTAATACTCGTATAATTACTACTATTTCATAGTTGGTCGTAAATCTTTTGGATGTGTACAAATCTCATCCATCTCTTTATTAAATTACAATAAATTATATTCGTAAGATTACATATACTATTTAATTTTCTAGTGACAAACATCTGATAGTAAAGTTGCGTGTCAAAAACAAAATTAATAGGGTCTACTTTACTTTTTTGTAGTAGGATTTTAAAGATAGACGCAGACATAGATAAAGTATAGTAGGCCTTATAAATTTTAGCAATGTGTTAAACCATAAATCATATAAAAAATAGTTATGTTTTCATCCAAACAGAGATAGCAGTTTCCAAAACATCAATATTCATAAATTATATTAATTTTAAAAGCTCTCGTGGAACCGCACCTTTAAAACAGACTGACTACATCTTTCATTTACCTACCAAAGTATTTTTAAACCAGGCTACAACATAAACACGAAAACACTACTACTCTAATACATTACAAGCAGAAAAAAAACGATGTCAACGAAATAAAACTACAATTACTCTTCCTAAAATTTGAGCTATTAAAATTTGGCAATGGCGCGAATGTGGGTCATTCTCGACACTCACAATAGTTCTATTTATATCAAAGTTAAAACTAAAATACACCAGTATTCCTGTACGCACGGACGGAAATAAACCGGCTGTATGTGTAGAATAGGAGTTAACATTGCAAGACGTCCTACTTGACTTTAACGGGCGCGCGTCAAACGGAACGTTCCAAATAAAAATACGTTCGAAATTGCAGAATAAGGATTACGGTGGTGTGTGTACGTAGCTGTGACGTCATAGCTGTGTGAAGTGGGTTTAGCAGTTTTTGATACACCTATTTCTTTTTTCAATTTATAGTTATTTAAATATAGATAGTCAGACAGTGTTTACGAATATTAAAAAATACAAAACTTCTTACCTTCTCCAAGTTATCTCATATCTAAGCTTAATAACGATCTCATTCTAACCTGAGTCTCATTTGTCAAAAATACCTATTATTAGGTTCATGTTTTGAGGTGAGATTGCAATTAAATTTTACGGAAATTGAGCTTATTTTTTGTGATAATAGAAAATGATTATTTATTACCCGACTACGGCAAAGCCAAAAGGAGGGTTATGATTTTGACCGGTATGTATGTATGTATGTTTGTATGTATGTATGTTTGTATGTATGTATGTTTGTATGTATGTTTGTTTGTTCCCTCGTAACTTCTAAACTACTTATCATTACATGACAAATGAGGTGTCGTTAGAAGCGTCTCAGTTGTCCGCTGGTTATAGGGTAGGTGACGTGTCACCAAATCCAATATGGCGCCCCCAGGGGATGCGAAGTCGTTATCAAAAAAAAAAATTTTTTCGCACAATATCGACATGGGTATCAAATTAAAGGGCTTGATGAGCACATTTGAAATATATATACATTATATAGCTTTTACTAGCTACTTTGCCTGTTTTTAACAGTGTCAACATGGGTATCAAATGAAAAGGCTTAATGAGTACATTTGAAATTCACTCGCTACTTTGCTTTTATTATTATATCAAATAATTAAATAGAGTTATTCCTTCAAATAATATAACCCCCAAATAATATAAGTAACCCCCAAAATAGTGTAAATAAAAAATAAGTTAAAAATAACTAAAACCCGACTACGACAAAGTCGCGCACTGAAAAGTATAAAACAAGAACAATATTCATTTGACCGATATTTTCGAAATTTTTAAGTAATAGCCGTGGTCGTATGCCACCTATTCAATAAAGATTGTGTGAAACAACCGCAGGTGGCATACGACCACGGCTATTACTTAAAAATTTCGAAAATATCGGTCAAATGAATATTGTTCTTGTTTTATACTTTTCAGTGCGCGACTTTGTCGTAGTCGGGTTTTAGTTATTTTTTTAGTTAATATGTACAATATTTACAGACTTAATTATAAAAAAAACAATCACTTTAAAAATAAAAATAAACTAAATAGCGTCATAAAATTCTTTTTTTTTTTAATTCATAGAAAATAATAGATAATAAAAATAATACAGAGTATTCATAAATAATCTATGTTCGAGTATAATCAATGTATACTCGTATCTTGTCTATATACATATTATAAATGTGATATAATTACTGGTACAGTCGCCGAGTACGTCGGAGCGGGCCCTCGTCCCCTCTGTCGGTAATGAGGCTGTGGTACCCCGTGACGTCAGCACTATACGACCTAATTCTCGCCGATCTCGCCCTACTCACTACATACGAGTATAATGACGAGAATGGTGAGCTTTATTTCAATACTTTTGAGTTTGATGTTTTATCCTGGGAAACAAGAATGAAATTATAATTAATGAAATTAATTATTTAATATATTAATTAATTAATTATTATATTTTTTTAGCAAATTTTTTTTTTAAACAACAAAATTAGAGAGTTTAGCAAAATTAGTTCAAAAAACAATAAAAAATTAAAAAGTATTCTTTTTGAAATAAATATCTATAGAATTATAAAAAAAAAATCTCAATCACTAAAGACAGAGAAATAAATAATGATAAATAATAAATAACAATATAAGATTATTCTTCAAAATATGCGAATTGCAGAAAATATCTCAAAGAAAATATAAAACAAACATCGACGCTACGAGGATGTGCCGTAGCGTTCCGTAGCAAGGTCCGCGTAGCAACGGCGTAGCGCGTAGCTATTTTTAGACTGATGCGTACTTCATTGAATTGCTTCATTACTTTTAGGTACGCAAATGAAAAATATCATATACCTAAGCATCTTCACGCTTATAGGTAATTGGATGCTAGGTAGGCAGATAAAACTGTTTTGTATGTTTTTTCTAATATTTCTTATAAAACTTTACGGATGCACATTATTCATGTAATATTTGAGAAAAAAAAATGTTGTGTACTACTCTTGAAACTCCTCTATTGCTCTTTATAGAACAAACGATCATAAACTATTGTAATTAATGTAATTAACGACTTCATCACTTATTTATGTATTACTTCTATTTTAAGATAAAAGTTTATCTCCACGCTAACCACGGATCACGGCCCGGTTCAGATTTCCCACGGGTTAAGAGTAACTCTTAAATTGATTTAGGATTAATGGGAAGGAAATTAGTATGAGGCAATGAAGTTAGTTGGGCTTTTGTTGGCAACGTTACGTTCGAAACACTTAACTTTTTTTAAGCTTATTTAATGGCATTGTTATCTATATAATTATGTATTTTTTTATTGTCTCTGTATGCAGTGGAGGAGAAAGACCTCTTTTTACTGTTAGGGTCTCACACCTCAAAAGGAAACAACGACACCCTTAGGTATATGATCACTTTTTGCCCATCTATTATAAAGGGGTTTTTCTTAAGATCAATGCAACGTAGGAATTTGAAGTTAGAACTTGATACGCCCGTCTCCATTTTCTCTCGCACAGCGTAATCATATCTGTAAATCAATATCTTTTTAATATTAGAATCATCTTAGCTCCAGCACAATAAGGCTAACCAAACAGTTAATCTAGTTTAGCCAAGAGCTTGCAGCTTGAGCTTGCTTGCGAGCGCCACGAACACGGCAAAAATACTTGCAAAACCATCTTCGATCCAGATACAAACGTGAAAGTTTACATATAACAGTTTTAAACCGTGTATATTTAGTTAAAATGTGTGTGATGATAGGGCGGTTCTCATCTCGATCGGCACGAAACCGGGTCGGTTGCTCCGCTCGCTCGCGAACTGTGTCACTCGTGACGTCAGAGCGCACCGCCCGCTCCCCAGCACCCGACCAGCGCCGACCAGCGCCGACCACCGCCGACCACCAGCCCGGAATATTATGAATTATTATGAGTGATTAGTTATGTAGACACAACTCTTAAATGGGTCAACGAACCGGTGTGTGATTTTTTTTTCTACAAAACACTATTTCGTGCCAATTTCTGGTTGAGTTTTTTGTTTAATTTCTCACGTGGGCTTTGTTAATGTTTGATAAGTTGTTGTAGCTAAACTTTTTGAAGGCGTCGTCTGTAATGTGTCCGTTTTTGTATAATTTTCATTAATTAATATTATTTATCTAGTAGGTATTCATTTGATTATCGCTTGGTCGAGAAATGATTGCTAATGTCAATTTGAGTGTAATACCAGAGTAGATACAGTAAAGCAAAAGAAGGGTTCATAATAATATTTGTCGATAGTTCATATGTATAAGAATAACCTACCTATGTACAATAATGGTAAAAGGGAAAGAGTCTGAAATCTCCAATCTGCCTTGAGCAAGCATGATGATCAATGCTCGTGCCTTCTCTGTATAAAAAGAGACCTTTGCCTTTTAGAGGGACAATAACAAGCTGGTATTATTTAATAGTTAAAGGTTCATTGTATGTATGGTATACGTAATTTGGTTCTATTCCCGACTTGTCTAAATAGTTGCGAAACTACTATTTTACGTAGCACATAAGTGCGTACGTCACCGGCGGTAACTGACGGTTATTTTTAACTGTGTTTACTGTCGTAACAGTGTCTATTTCAGAAATGTGGACTATGTGTCGATTGGAAGGAGTTTCGTTAAGTTTTGAAAACAAAAGCCTCGAACATTTTACGATGTTTGGTCAAGCTTCGTTACTTGGCCTCCTAATGACGACTAACTACTCACTCGAAGTACTTTGAGATCTAGAACTATTGAATAAGGTAAAGATACCGCAGAAAAAATATCTAGCATGTCTCTGATGTTACTTCTTTGTACTTATAAAGAGAGCAGAGTTTTTCCAAATATAGATTGCTAGCTATATTTCCCGCGATTTCGTCCACCTGAAAGTCAAACCTATTTTTAGCTGACGTCTCCTACCTACCTGCCGATTTTTAGCTCCATAGGCCAAATCGTTTTCGAGATTTGGTGATTAATCAATCAATGGTAGGTATTTCGCTTTTATATTATAATCAATCCATTTAATTTTAGTCATGACATTCAACTGCATCTGGCGTATGAAACTAATGTGAAGTAACAATCAAACAAACTTTAAGATCGCAGTACTTTTACAAACTTACCTTGTATATGCACCAAGAAAGTATTGAGCACTTGCCGTAGCTTTCGCCACCATCACTTCCTCAATGTTTACACGAACTCCATACCATAGGGCCTCTCAATTCCTCGCTAATAGCATTCACTCCTGTAACAGTAACAACTGTGCTGCAACATTTACGGCCGCAGCTGATCTATTGGTTGTTAGAAAGATTTACCGTCCCCACCGCTGGCGTGACGTCATCACTTGTATTTATCTCAAGGCTCGCACTCCTAGGGCCTACTTCTGTTAAATTATGATCCAGCCGGCCAGCAGGTCGTTATTTATTGTAGGAGCTTTTTATTTAAGAGGTTGAACTGTATGAGATGTATTGGGTAACAAACCAATCGGAGCTGTAGATATTGGTTATAGATCCGGGTGGCGATTCTAGTAACCTTTAGGAACGTCCACATTTTAATGTTCGTTGTCACTAGTACCATTAACAGTTCCATGATAGACTACTGATGTTTTTTTAATCACTAGTTCCATTTTAAAAGAATCTAAAAATAATGGAACTACTTAGTGTTGAATTTTTTTCACTAGTTCCACATTATTACTTCTCAGTCTCAATCTGTCAAAAAAAAATTAATTGAGTTGAGATTGCGACAAGATTTTGATCGTTGATATTTAGGTTATTGGAATTAACAATAGACAACATGAGTTGACTATGTCACTTACAAATAATTTAAGATTGAATTTTGACCCTGACTAGGAATTAATTCTGTACACAAACCAAACCCAGATCAACTACTTGTGGGCGATTCAAACTTGTTACGTGCAGGAATCAAACCCGCGACACACGGCACACCACTTCTGTATTACCAAAACTTTACTTGTATTGTATTTCATATCAGGCTAGTATTCGCAACTCCAGTCTAGTACAAAAATGATGTATTAGGAAAAAAGCAGTAACAAACAATTCTACGTGAACATTTCCATCTACTTGAGATCCAGAGTCTGATTAGATTCGATAGTGATGATAAAAGCCTTAACTCATTTTCCTCATATCCGGGTTAAGTGTTTTTACCTCTAGTGTTTTTATTACACCCTTAAAAAACACAAGTGCCTAAAATAATAATGTGGAGGAACTAGTGATAAAAAATTCAACATTAGTTCCATTATTTTTAGATTCTTAAAAAAAATGGAACTAGTGATTAAAAAAATCATCAGCAGTTCCATCATGGAATTGTTCATGGTACTAGTGACAACGAACCGTACAAACCAGGAACTTTTTACATAGTCCCGTACGTTGGCAATCTATCTCCTGTACTAGCAGATAATTGTTTACTGGCGTCAGCGCAGGTGTCGTGTAGTTCCGCTAGAGAAGCACCGTTTGATCTCACTCACGCTGTCATAAACTATTTTAGTACCTTTATGGTCATCTATAACTGTCTATTGTTTGTCTATTCATTGATTAAAGGGAAGTCTGTTGGATGGCGCATGTTGTACTTGGATGTTTAAGGCGTGTCTCATTTCACTTCTAAAACCTTAAAAACAAAGAATATTTTTATACATGAGCTGTATTAAGGTATATTCTATCTATTTAACTAATCTACATATTCATTATCCTTTACACTTTGCCAGAACTACCTCGTAACTTATAAGGAAATGAGTAATACATACAAACATTATCTTCAAAATATGTTATTCAAAATATATCCTTAACCCTTTCGGAACTTTAGTTCGCCTCGCACTCGCACTGAGTCAGTTCCCAAGAAATATAAATAGGGAGCTTTATTATCGCTACTATTACCGGTGTTAGTCTGGAACGACGATTTGGACTATTTCGGATACGCATAGTAACTATAGAGGAAGGTAAAAATAGGTACAGTGATCCTAAGAATTAAAGGTCATAACAATTATTCGTAAGTTGGACAACAATGATAAAGCCAACATGTCTGCATCAGCCCTATGACTATGAGGTTATCGAACGCAACTACCTAATCTTTATCCAGCAAACAAGATGTAAAGGCATCGAAATTATACAGCCAAAGCTCCCGATGGGGATAGAGCTAAGCCACCCGCGACTTTCGAACAGCGAGGTGGAGCGCGATTGGCTTGCGCGTGTGACGTCAATGCCGACCTCCCGCCGCGCCCCGCCCGCCCCGCGACCCCCCCGCCGAAGGCCGCGCCACTCGCTTCTGAAAAATAATCACGATTTTCGGACGGAACGATTTTTTTTTCTTCACCACGTACACTGAGACTTCATTGTTTTAATGTTTGTAGGTGAAGGTGTTATCCAATTATTTCTGCGGTGATTTGAAATGTGGCTCGCACGTGTCGGCTGAGTCTACGAGTACCTACTGAGGTACTTATTGGTATATTTGGTGCTCAGTTACGTAGATCACGTAAGCACGAATGATTAATTCGTAACATAATGAACGTACAACATTGATGAAATTAATTGAAAGCTTGAGAAGTTCCGTTTTCGTTTGTGTTATTGATTGTTAATAACTATGGTTAATTTCCATGTTTCGTTCTTTTAGAATGTGACGTTATGAAGTTATTACGCAATTTGGAATTTTGGAACGAAACTTCATTAGTTGATATTAACTAATAAGCTCCACAACTGGGCATAGTCTAATGCGAAGGTGAATTGAAAGGAGAAGTTTGGTACATCAAACAATTTATCTTTAAAGAAACCATAGTGTTGCCGTTATGGGAGGCATACATTGTTAGCCGTCCCTGTGAGGCACACCATCGCCCGTGCTCAGTCTCCCATCCCGCGTGTTCTGTCCGCACTTAACTTAACGCTCTCTTGAACTCCAAGCCTGACATCAATGGAACACGATCTAGTCAGTATATATTTGTTTGAAGTATTGTGAGATGAGCGTGTGTAATCCATCCTTACTCGATTAGTAAGGATGGATACTAATATTATAAATGCGAAAGTTACTCTCGTTTGTAGTAAATCTGTCTGTCTCTCTGTTACGCGTTCACAACTAAACCACAGAACCGATTTTGATGAATTTGGTACGGCGTAGTTACATTCCACTAATTTGTCTGTGTCCTCGATAACCAACATTTACGCGGATAAATTCATGGGCAAAAGCTAGTTCAATATATTTTATGTTTTTAAGACCTCATAACACGTAACATTATAAGATTAGCCAGAGGTCGAAGTAGCTTGGAATGTTATTTTCGTCAAATTAGCTTTAAACGTTATTTTTAGTTAGTAGCATATTCTATATTTAAATTATTTATCCGTTATTTAACATTTTAGGCAAAGAGATTATGCTGCCAAGTGAGGAGGTGTCAGCCAGTTCAATATTAGAATTAGAATTAAAAAGATGAAAATCGAATGTTTTAAATAATTGCGATCTGCATAGTAACAGAAGAAAAAAATTAACGTTCCCTAACATAATCAGATCACGTGAAAATCAAAATTCATGTAAAACGCTGCACAAACGTAGCAAAGCACCAATTCAATTCAATTCTAGCTAAATAATGCACGTTTAATAGATCGATTCACTCATTTACTACAAATTTTAGGGATTACAAGAAGAATTAGATACACAAATCAACTACCGTTTATATTTTTGACCGACAACATAGTCGGTCAATAGCTTAACACTTCAAAATCTCAAACACAAGCTCAATCTTAAAAAACTTCAAAACTTAATCAAATCGATTCTTTCAAAGTAAGAAAACGATTATCAAACGATTGTTTCTCTCAATCGAGTCCATAACTATGGCCAGGCTCTCTACACATCAACATCTAGGACACAAGCTGAGTCTTATAACATATCCAAAACTTACCCAAATCGATTTAACAAAAAAAATCGATTACCAAACGATTGTTTCGCTCAATCAAGTCAATATACGGCTTGTAAAACAAGTAGCGAGTGACATGGAGGCCTATTGAGCTGAACACGCGACGCCAACAGGTGGCTTGAATTTTTACGATACATAATTAACTACCAGTGTATGCCGTGCTAAGGACATGCCATGGCGACAACCGTAATGACTGGGTGGCAAGAAATGTGAACATAATAGCTGTTAGAAGCGTTAAACTATTAAAATATTGAACTTTTAATGATAACTGTTGATTTGATAAGCTAAGTTAAAGGGGCACTTCGTACGGTTTAACAGTTAAGGATTTAATTTAAGTATTGAAGAGGAAGATGTTTGAACTTGAAGTTCATTTTTCAGAAAACTTCAGTTACGTCATAACCACTAGTAGGTACTATACTACAATAAACAAATGACGTTCCACCTTTGAAAGATTATCATACTTAACAAAGTAAAATCATATAAAGAAAAGCATAGAGAATAAACTGTTTTAGAGTTACCTACACTTTGGAGTAAACCGTACGAAGTGTTTGTACCTCTAAAAGAGAGTTACAGAATTAACTATTGAAGTGATGTTTGAACTTGATCTTTGTAAATGTCTGTACATTTACAAAAAACTTGCATATATTTAAAAAAAAACTAGAGAACTTCTCAATTTACGAAATTCGAATATTTTTGAATTTCGAAATTCAAGAAACCTTTTGAAGAATATTATACCCGATTGACAAGCATCCATAGAGAATAATTTACTAGATAATTAAAAAATAAAGTAAATCGAGGTTAAGTTTCGTTACCAGCCTCTAAAGTTCTACATACAAAAATTCGTATGAGGAACAATATTCAATCATTTCGACCTATAAATATAATAAAGAGCCCAATATGGCGCCAGAATTGCTCGCGTCGCCCGCGTGCGTGCACGCATGTTTACAAGCGGTCGCGCTATATATAGACTGTGGCGGCTATTTGTAGTGTCTCTGATTCATTGCGTTAATTAGCCTTATTCCCGACAACGAGAGGTTACGCTCAATTGTTTAATTTTAACTCGTGGATATTACTTTTAGCTCGAACTTGGCAATACGTATGATCTCCTTTTTTGTGAGGTTCGTCTGCTTTAGAAGTAGGTAGTTCGTAAATGTTGTATTTAGGTTTTACTAACCATAGATATATCTATCTATAGATATACATATATTTATAGGATTATTTTCGTTTGAAAAGCATTTTAGTTGAAGCTTCAGATTGCTTTTATTCGGTCATTTTTAGAACACTTAACCTACGTAGGTGTCCAATATTTGTCGTAAACATATACTGAACTCCATGATGATCATCACGCTATAGGCTATTGCCCTCATGCTATTTCAGTTCATGTCTAGTGAGTGTTTACTTTGGCACTACGGCTTGCGACCTACACATGAACTCGCCTCGGAATATGTTCTATAATTGACTATATTTCTGAAGATTACCGTATTAGGAATTGCTGAATTAAATCGTGATTTTAAAGCGGAAAATAGTTTCTCGTTCAACTCGTTCCCCACTGTTCTAATCAGTTTATTTTACTTGAGATGCTAATTGATTATCTTTGGCATAACTTTAGCAAACTGGCAATTATGACGTTAATATTAAATAGATCGCGGTACACTGCTATATATTCAATCGGGCCCACTGTTCCAATTTTAAAATCACGATGATGAAACAAAAAACGCATTCCATTTTCGTAATTTGACAGTTTCACTTTTTAAATAAGGACAAAGAGGTTCAATAATATCGCCTTGTTCCGGGAGGTGAAGCCGCGCGGGCTACGGCCGCGTCTATTCCAGCCAGTCCGTTTCTATTCCAGCCCGAGGTTATTTAAATATACCGTGACGTATTAGCGTCAGAACTCCACCACTAATATGTTTCCTTGATCCCCATCCGGCTGTGCCCTTCCGCGAATAAAAACCCGCTGTAGTTTATTGACAAGCGCGCACTATAAATAACTTACTTTTGTTTTATGGTTTGCGTACGTTTCAGGGTAAAGGTTATACATATTTCCGCTTATAAATAAACCCAGAGTAAAGTAACGCCAAACCTCGAAAAATGAACCCATGTTTAATTCTGGTGTAATTGTATTCCTCCATACAAAAAGTGTTTCTTTTTTTATTGAATTACTTTTAACCAATTACTTCTTAAGTTAGTCTTGAAAAAAATTGAAATGTGTATAAAAGTTGCATAGCAACATCCATTGGGTTCATTACCTAAAGCGCATGATGTAATGAAAATTATGATTTCATAAGGGAATAGTTTACCTATTTCAACGGCTACTACGTCCGCCCACGCGGGCGTACATTTTCCTAGGTATCTACTATTTTTCATAGATAAAATGTGTGCTGGTACAATTTTATTGCAGTACCTACTATGATGTAATTTAGTTTCCAGTTCTTCTTAACTATAATTGTTAACATACATTAGAATAATAACTAAACATTTTAAAATTATTTGGAAATGAAATAAAAAAATTGTCACGACACTTGCTACGGCGTAGCACTTCGTAGAACCTTCGTAGCCTTTCAAAAAAAAATATATTTTCCGAAACAACTCTAACTAACTCAAGTTTAATATTAATCAAATGTGTTTTAGACGTAGAAGAGAGTAAGAATAGTCGTAACGAATCCCATACAGCCCACGCTACACCAGACCGGTTACTACTGCATGATATCTGAGAAAATCGATTACCAAATGGAAATCTATACGTAATAACTATAATTAGAAAGATCAGACTATACAAATATTTGTACGTAAACCTTGAATGTAGGAGGCGTTTACTCTGAACTCGACATTTCCAGTTAGTATGTAAATGTGTACATTACTTACCTACCCAATATCATAACATCAAAAACCCACACTAACCAAACTGAAAGAGGTTACCGAACAGCCGGGCTACTACAGCTACCGGGGACAATATAAATTGGCAACATCAGTGTCTCCAGTGGGATGGCGGCGAGATGCGAGCATGCGCGGCCCCTATCGATCCATGCTTCGAGATGACTTCACGAGAGGCCGAGAGGCCCGCGCTCGAGCGCCCCAGCCGTGCATGTCCCGACGTTACCGACTATTTTGTCTATGGACAGGTCCACTATAATTCCTGTTAAGTTTAGTGTTCGATTTTTGAAATTAGAAGTAACAAACAAATATTAATACCTTTTTGTTAATATCATAGACACAGGCTTGAACAGACTGTCTTATGTTACATTTTTATAAACATTATATCGATTTTCGTACGAATAATACTCCTCAATACTCAATATTGTTTTATTCATAAATTACACCGAAGAGGCAGAACGATTAGAAAGCCATACATTAGTGATATCTTGGCAGCCACTTCAAACCTCTTACATTCGTTACTGCTCGTGTATCGGAGTTTCATGGTAATCACAATACACTGCGAAGATTAACTAGCATTTGACCTAATTCAATTAGTGTTTGAGATTGAAATCAGTGCTGTATACTGCATTAAATAATCTTTGATAAGTTTTCTGAATTTAATTCACCTAGATATTGCAAATTGTGATGAAATTGTGCTTTAAAGAATATTGGATCTTTTTAGGTGCGTTTAATGTTAATAGGCTGAATAGGTAACTTTTTGACGAATTCTACATAAAATCTGGCTTACTATGTGAACAGGGTATTGACAGATGCGTAGATTAATGTAAGTTACGGTTCAGATGTATTTAATTTTGGATTAAGTACGTCTTGATTTAAATATATGGTTAAGTCATAAAGTTAAACTGCTCGCAATCACATCAGGCTCCTGCTAAGTTAAAAATATATATTTTTACAAATTCAACAATTTGTACTGTAAATTCTCACCTAAGGTTACCTTCCAAAATTATTTTCTAATAATTCTCTTTCAAATGAATTTATACAACTGTTTGTTGTGTTTAATTATTCCATACTTGCAAACTTTATTGATATTATTTTGTTTATGATTTTTTCTGATGATGCCATTATAGTTATATGGTGGATAATTAAGTACGTATAGCCAAAGGGTCTTCCTATCATTCATAGGTATAGGATCCACAACACAACCCTATCCGTGCGTGGCTGTCCCAAGCGAGTGGCATGTCAGAACTTGATCATGGGCGGTGCATCGCGTGCCGGCTAATGTAATGCGTTCAACCACTTCATCACTACGTATACTATTAGCTTATTGAATATTTTCATGTAGGAAACAGATATGTTGTTCCATTACTGAATAGGTACGCTCGCGATCAATAGTAAGAACTTGATACGTGGTACTTTATTTAGTGTAGATATAATACTTCTGAAATCGCCAATCCGCCTTAAGCAAGAGTGGTGATCAATGCTCGTACCTTCTTTGTATGAGAAGAGGCCTTTGCCCTGCAGTGGGTCATTAATAGACTGTATTATTATTATTTATTACTAGCTTATGCCCGCGACTTTGTCCTCGTAAATGTTGGTTATCGCGGCCGCAGACGAATTTGCGGAATAACAAATTTTGAAAGGATAACTTATTTACATACATACTTACATACGAACAGTGCAAGTTAGCCTATGTCCTTCCTTGAGGTTCAAACTTATTGCGTATCAAACATTAAATTGGTTTAGTGGTTTATTATGTGAAGCGTAACAGACAGACAGACAGCGTTACTTTCGCATTTATAATATTATTATGAATAATAATAATATTATTATACTTCTTTATCATGCCTGTGTCCCACATATATTTTAGAAAGCAATGGTAAACACATATTAAAACGACCTTATCTGTAAAACAAAATTACTTTTTAACGACCACATTTTGAACGCATTTAAAAGCGTCCCTATAAAGGGTGTGAAAATACACTTAAGAAGTCAAAAGTAACGTGTTCTTCTTATTATTGCGAATTTATGTTTTTGTTCCGGACCATACCTGGGTACCTTCTGGTTACGGAGATTATATTGAACGTCAAAGTTCCAACGTTTTTTATACGAAAACAAGGATGAAATTTTTAACTAAATTTTAAAAACCTTCATGACCCCTTTTCTGTTGGATGCACATTGCGCACTATCGTAACAGTGATTAAATTCACACCAAAAATAAAAGTCTTTTCCCAGCAATAATTTTCGCTTCCGCATTTCATACAAACTGTCAAGTCCTTATTTTTCGAAATGAATCATCATCATCATATTAGCCTATGGCCGTCCACTGCTGAACGTAGGCCTCCCCCAAAGAGCGCCAACCATCCCAGTCCTGGCATCCATCCGCTGCCCGCCACCTTCTTTAAAATTCTTCTACCTTCTTTTCGAAATGAATGAACCGATTTTATTGAAATGTTCTTATCCAACTTTTCAGAACTATGTACCTATCCTACTTATGTGTAGGACGTTTCATATTGAGTTTAATGTTGCTTAGTTTGATGGCCAGTATGCGTAGTTTACGGGTATGTGATCAGCCTTTTTACACCCTGTATATTCAAAAATGCATCAGGAGCTCCATTGTATGGGTGACCTATCGCTATCGCTAACTGCTATGGTAATCGTTTTACGAGGTTACATACTCGTACCTACACTACTTATGTCATTTATTTTCGCGACTTCGTCCGCGTAAATGCAGACAAAGTGGCGGACTAAAAAGTAACCTACGTCCTTTCTTGAGGTCAATCTTACTCCGGTTCAGTGGTTTAGTCGTAAAAACGTAACATACAGATTAACTTTTACATTATAAAATTAGTGTGGAAGTTAATAAGGCATGGTTTTGCCAGCGCTATGGTCAATATTGCCAAAAATTACTAATGTTAAAAAAATGCTATAGAATACTTGTTCGCAATTTATTTTTGCTTAATACTTATCCGGAAATTAATCGCGAGTTTCTCCACATGGTAACACCTAAGTCGCTAATGGTCACTCATTCAATTTATTACAGCACTAATCGTAATTTACGACGCGAAACGAGCGCGGGGACATTATCACCTTACGCTCCCTAACTTATGACGTCACGTGACATTAAAACCTTTTTGTTACAGTCTGCAACTTCATAGTGCACGAGCGATGCGTGGGGCAAGTGGTGACGCCGTGCTGTGGGGTGGCGCCGAGCCTCATCAAGGTAAACTATACTTTAACCTCTACATGACAAAGCACACAACAGAAAAACAAAAGTCCTGATAATCAACAGTTGAAATAGCTATCAAGTTATTAATGCGTAGGGTAGTGGAGGACGTGCTACGGTAAAAGGATCATTTATAATTTCTGAACAAGTGTTTGCTTTAAAGTCTCTTGCAACAGAATGCGAGAAGCATTTAGTTGCATTTTGGAACTCAAAAATGGTTTAGGCCAACTGAAAATTATCCATTCGTCATAACAATTGGTTAATTATTATTCCTATCATATTTATTAAGTGTGTGTTAATATTGAGTATATTCTGAGATAGAAATGAATTATTTAAATTAGGTATCTAATATAATTATGATACTTGTTTGTTGCACAGAACCCAGTGGCTCACTGCTGGTCAGAGCCCACACACCACAAACGCAAGTTCTGTACGGTGTGCCGGAAGCGGCTCGATGAATTACCAGCCTTACATTGCATGAGTGAGTACTACACTTTAAAGTGATCTAATCAAAATAGGTATAAATTATATATATCTCTCCCTGTTCGTGTCTGATTGCCGTCCCAATGGAGTATGAGAGTGTAGGAAGAGGAAGTGGACCTGTTTTTCGCACACACTTGTGCACTATTATAATTATCTACTACGTACTTGATTAGTCTCCATTGAAGATGAGCCACCGTGACCTAAATTCTGAATTAAAATTTCAAAACAAATTCCAAAATTGGAATTCAGAAAGTATATGACTGTCAGAGACGACACTTTAAAAATCAAAACTTTTTTTAAACTTCATGTGCGGTCGTGTACAATTTTTTTCATGATGTTTAAAGTTTTTCTTTTATGATAGGTGACACGGTGAGATGCTGGTGTTACGAGTAAATATTATGACTTTTTGACTTGTAGAAAAGCTACTTGTGATGATGTATGATGTTATTTGTACTGCTACGAATGAGTATGGTAATAGCTAGTACTACTCGTATTTGTTTGGCTATTAAACATCTCAAGATTGAAGTGTAAAAGAAGTAAGCTCAAACAAAAGAGTCAGTTAAATGCTAGATGTGTTATACTATGACTGCATGGACCAGTTTCACCACCTCATAATAACTAATATTTATCAGACACCTTCCAAGTTTTTTGCCACATTTACTTAACGTATATGTAATGAAAGTGTTGTAGCCGGCCCCTAATCATTGATCTGTTCACTAATGTATGGCCCATCATACAGTATGCGAGTACTACGTGCATGGAGAATGCGTAGACTTCGCGGCGGCCGACTGCAAGGAGAACGCGACGTACTGCGCGGGCAGCGAGCCGCGCCACGTGCATCACTGGCGCGAGGGCAACCTGCCCGCCAACAGCAAGTGCTCCGCCTGCCGCCGCGCCTGCTGGTCGGCCGAGTGCCTCACCGGCTACCGCTGCGAGTGGTGCGGCAGCACGGTACGTAGCTTTACATCTTTACGCAAGTCCGCTTTTAGAAATAGTTTCCTTAAAACGTATCCATGTTAAGTAAGCATTGTTGGAGCATCACACCTAACCTACATTTGTTTCTTGACAATCTGGAAATATGGAATGCATTCATCTAAAGATTGTTCATTACTTTAAACAATAATTCATTCCACAGTGCCACGCAGGATGTCGCGCCCTCATACAGGACGATTGCAACTTTGGGATGCTGCAGCCGATATTCTTACCACCGTCGGCGGTGTCGATCCCGCGCACGGAGGTGCCCATGGAGGCCATCATCGGCGTGCACGTGCGCCCGCCGCCCTCGCAGCGCGACTTCGGCTGCCGTAAGTGTCCCACAAACAGTGGCCCCGGCAACCACCGCTTCCCGCCACGTACATGTGCCACGCAATTCGCAGCGAGCTTACTTAGTCTAGGCCTCGCTTGTAAAGTAGTCCGACGGTTCGCGCTCAGAGCTGGTCACAGGCACACACGGTCAGGAAACGGCTGCTCGAAGAGGTAGAGGATCATCACAGGAACTTTTTGCCAACCTTTTATTTTTCTTATGGAACGCTTTGCTCATGAACTCTTTATCTTACGTTGGGTTTGGATCATAGCAGTAATCTTTCCGAGTTACACTTCTTTTGGCTTGACTCCCTCAGTACACTTTTATCTCGGTCCGCGGACCGTGCACTCCGACCTAAGCCTCGGGGCGTCCTGATCGTGCGTGGCTGACGTCGGCGGCATAGTCGCGGTAGGCGGTGTAGGTCGGGCGCGACTCGGCGAATCGCTTGGCACATGCGTGGAGCGGCGTGGCGTGAGCGTGTGTGTTGGGGCAGCGCGCGGCGGCGGCTGGGCGCCGGCGCGGCTGGTGACGCTGGCGCGGCGCCTGCTGCCCGCCGCCTGCAGCCCGCACGGCGGCGCCTCGCCCCCCTACTCCCGAGGTAACCGCGAGCCCCACGACCCCACGACCCCACGCCCCGCGTCTAGCGCACCCGCACCGGCTCCGTACGGCTGTACCGACCAGGGCACCAATCATCAGCTTCATACTCAGAAGGCCTTAACTTCCGAATTCTATGTCTCATAATAATTTCGAATATTTCTTCTTATGGACGTCCTGGTCGATACAGCACATTGCATGTTACTTGGCTGAACTTTTAACTATGGTTTAGTAAAGTTGATCGTTGAAAGCTTTCGCTGTAAGCTTACCTTCCTTCTAGAGGCTGTACATCTATGGTAACCTATTTTTATTAATTTCTACTTTAAAATAAGGATGTATATGGAAAATAGTGGTAATCAGGCGAATTTGGCCAAAAGGCCTCATTGACTGTTAAAATTAAATGACAAGAAAATAACATTATTATTACATTAAAACTTTCCAAACCGTATACATTTTTAAGCAAAACTTAAAGCTCCCTCTATACTTCCTACGTTTCACTCGGTGTCTGTGTGTGCATGAGGCAGCTACATGCTTTATAACCATGTAACAAACACTGCACATGAGCGGCACCTAAATACCACACCCGATGCCGTCACTCGACACTGTCTTTTCATGAAACTACAAGACCCCAAAATTTTTAAAGCTACCTGCAGTAGTTTCATTGGCTGTCGGTTTCCTGTCAAATTCAATGCAATTTACTCGAAATTAGCAAATGCAATGTCGTACTTCAAGCAATTAAAAATATTTTATGAAGTGGACAACATCAATAATTCCATTAATTTATGAAAGTTTCGAGTTAAGAAAATATTTTTCAAAAGACGTATTATTGGAAATGAATTAAGACTGAATGCTCCCCTTGCCTAATTTTGTCCAAATTTTTATTCGACTTTATTCACACAGCTTTTATTTCAACAAATCTCTTTAAATCTTAGCTGTACTGTCCCGGCACTAGACTTGTAGTTGAGTGAAGCCCTGGATACATTTCCGTGCCCCCTCCCACTGCAACGCTCAGACCGGTCAGTCCAAGAATACTCATGATGCAGTATTCCAACGGCACGAAGGTAACAGACGGAAATCGCGATATTAACGACATACATTGTGTGTATTTATGTATGCTTAAGTGTCCAACGCCGCTTCGTGTAACATGTCATTATACAAATACATTTTCTACGAGCAATGGATTTGATGCATTTTACTTTAAACCTTTTCGAAATAAACTGTGAAATTGGCAAATAATTATTACATAATAAATGTGTTTAATAATGACATCCTAAAATCAATGTTTGTTAAAAGTTGTATGATCGTTACAAACAGGCTTGTGTGGGTTGATAATAAGAACAATATTAGTTTTTATTTTCTACTACATTACCTATGCCATGTAAAGTCCAAAATTAAAAGTAACACAATTGTAGCTTTGCAAAATACAACTTGTTAGTAGATAATGAAAATAAAACTAACATTTCCATACATCGAGACACAACTTATGAATTAGGTGCAAATGCAAGTTTTTGAAGAAATCAACTATTTATGCACCGCATACATTTGAAGTCTTGGCGTATGGAAAATATAAATAAATAAACTGTTTAACAAATTAAAACCGAATAACGTAAAAATGTTGTTTTAAACTAACAAACTTCCCTTTCTGCCTGCGTTGTCCGCTTACTTAGGAGAGCTGTGTCCTGACATTAAAACAATCCTGAAACTGCTTCAATAACATGTCTTACAGATAAACGAAAGCCTAGTGCAAAAATAAAATGATTTTACATAAAACACGACTAAACTCTACAGGAAGAGAAAATCAACACTTGATTTTGCCCCTCCTAAAGAAATTGAGATTAAGAAATCTCGGTTTCTTTCTATAAAACCTAGAATTATGTGTGATAATCCTGTAGCTTCTTGTGAACCACAAGAAACTACACATTTCTTCCAAACGCAGGCCTGAATAAAACATACATTTTCGCTATTCCATGGCGACGTGTTCCATGGTCGCGGTGCGATCGAGGGTGGGTATGTGAGCGATATGGGTGTTGCAGCGCGCAGCGTCAGCGAGGAGTTCAGTTCGGGCTGCGAGGGCCGTTCGGGCTCCGGCGGCGGCTCCACGGGCGCTCCCGCCGACCAGGACCACCGCCCGGACCACAAACAGCATCGGGACCGGACCCCGGATGATCGGGATGAAGGTACTGTCTCCTCATAAATTAACATTTCTAGAAGTCCACAACCACGCCGAATTGAGTACATAGTAAAGATAACTAACACAAAAGCAAAAGTAATTGTAGGTATTTCCTTCAATATATACACATCAAAAAGACCAAAGTCAAAGTCAAAGTCAAAGTCTAGGGATCAACATCCCTAACATTTGTTAGGGATGTTGATCCCTAGACTTTTTTGATGTGTGTAATAGTAAGCACAGCATGCAAAATATTTCAACATATTATATATAATAATATGTTTCTTTATTATAATGGCAACAAATATCACAGCAAACCGACGATAACATGTAGATAACTGGAAATTGTGTGTGCCGTGTAACAGAAGTGGTGAAGGTGTATGACGGCGAGGCGGCGTGGACCCGGCGGCTGTACCGGCCCGTAGTCGTGGGCCGCAACTGGAATGAGCGAGAGCTGGTCGCGGCCGCGCTGCGGGCCTTCCACGTAGCGCGCGACCCCGACCTGTTCGAGCTCACCGACGCGCTGGCCGGCGACGAGCCGCCGCTCAAGGACCCCACGCCGCTCGCGCATGTCACGCGCCTTCCCAACAAGAGACCGGCACTCTTCTTACGATTCAAGTGAGTGTGTTAGGACTCATCTCAATGCAGTAACCAATAGGAATAGACATCTTTTGGGTACGCTAGTTCCACCGGAGATTATACCCAACGCGTTCCATTAGGCGAGATTATGGTCCCTAAAAAGTTAAGTTCATAAAAGTATGTTTAAATGTGGTTGGACAAAGTTTCCGGTTATGCGAAATCCTAGTGAGTTGCGGTTAAAAAGAAGGAACCTGCTAATATCTACAGAAAATTCTTCGCAGACACCGATCGATTCCTAATAATAATCGCTTACTCAAATTTCCGCGAATTATACAACAACACTTCTTAAAAATACCTTACACATGTTTCCAGTAATTTCGTAACATGTGTTTTAGGAACCATCACCAATCCCACTTGAGTCATACAATTTCCTTAACCTACACTCTTTGTATACAGAGAGCCCGAGAGTGGTGGTGGTGAGGTACGAGTGTACCCGGGGCGAGTAGCGGGCGCTGGCGAGACGTTTGTGACGGTGGGCTGCAGCGGCGATGATGCCGTAGCCGACCTGATGGCCGCCGCGCTCGAACGGTTCGGACTCGACCCCGCAAGGGCCGTGCACGATTATCGCTGCTCAGAGATATTGCTGGACCGAGGGGGTAAGCATCTAATAAGTGTGACACCGGTGCCTGGCGTACGAGAATAAGTCAGGCTAAAACATTCTGATAATCAGTCTAGATATGTACAGACAAAAAACTCAACCATCTGCTAACTATTATGGATATGGCGAAAACTATAATTATACAAGTGGTACTTGGTCACACTCGGCTTCTAAATTCAAACATCAATTTGCCAAAAAATTCAAAACCTAGATCCTATTCTTTCTTGATTTCGACGAAGTCCTTTGTAACATGGAAGGGTGCAGCAGATAATCACGCGTAGCTTGCAATTGTTGGCCCAGTGTCGGAGCGCGTGCTGGAGGAGGACGAGCGGCCGTGGCGCATCGTGGTGCGGCTGGCGCGCGAGTCTGTGCGCCGCATGGAGCTGGCGCGCTTCTACCTGCAGCCGCGCCGCGACCCGCACGGGCCCACGCTCGCGCTCTTCGTGGCCTCGCTGCCGCCTGGCCTCTCCGAGAGGAACTACGAGAACATCCTGGTCGAGTTCCTGGGTGCTGGTGAGTCATTTTGAGAGAGGTTTTTAAACAAAAGCATACTTCTTCTAATATAGCATCTCACACAAGCAAAGAGTAGAATTTCCTTACGAGGTCTTAAGCAAGTAAATAGGACTACTCTTATAAAAACTAACCACAGCCCTAATTTTGCTAGACGTAAGGAGTACCTACCTACTTACTCCATAATTTTATTAGCTCTGAAATCACCTGTTCTTATTTATTAATTACCGACTTTACAGAATAAGATTGTATGTACGATTTCTAATTTTTTAATGTTTGCTCACACAGATAACAAGTTCACGTCAATCGGGCCGATTTACTACGAGTACGGCTCGATGGTGATCACGTATGAGGACGCGAGCAAAGCGGTGCGTGCGCTGTATGCGCTCAGAGAGGCCAAATATGAAGATAAGCATTTATTGGGTGAGCACAACCGAACCATAGGAACAGTTCACCTCGAGCTGACTTCACCAAGATTAACCGACGAAGATTTTAACAGAATAAATTGACTAGTTTTTCTGTTTTCGTTTTGCTCAAGAACTCTTCCCGATGACTAAGTTAATGGTTATTTAAAGCAGATGACAGTAGAAAGCCTCGACAGAGCAGTTGGTTCAAATAGTCATAAGCCTGATCTGTTCCACAGTGATGTTGTTGCCGAGCATCGAACCTTCGATGGTGCCGGCGGGCGTGAAGCCTCTGCTGGTGTTCGTTAACGTTAAGTCTGGAGGCTGTCAAGGCCTCGAGCTCATTTCTTCCTTCCGCAAACTACTTAACCCCTACCAGGTGTTTGACCTTGAAAATGGAGGTCCGCTGCCTGGGTAAGTTACGCCTTACTTATTTTACTATTGAGATTTTGAGATAAACAACTGCCCCTAAAATTTTTCAAGTGAATTTTAAGCTGTTCATATAGAATTTATTTTGTTGTCACTTTTGGCGAATTTAAAAATAACTAAGGTTTTGTTAAGTTATAGGTACTCTGTAGGGACTGTAGCAAATTCGCCGGAGTTTTTTCTTCTGAAGTCAGTCAACATTATACCTTTCGCACGCAGATTGTACGTTTTTCGTCACATTCCGAACTACAAGATCCTGGTGTGCGGCGGCGATGGCACGATCGGCTGGGTGCTGCAGTGCCTCGACAACGTCGGGCAGGACTCACAGTGCTCTAACCCGCCTTGCGCCATCGTGCCGCTCGGCACTGGTAAGCTAATTTTGATACTCTTATAAAACTCCCACAATCTCCGAAGCTAGATAAAGATCGCTAGATTCCTGTAATTTGAAAAGTCGGAGCTATCAACTAAAACCCCATTATGTAATCCTTAATTTCCTCAAACGCGAGTATAAGAAGCCTGAGAATCAATAATCAATCTTTAATCTAATATGAACGATTAGAAAATCATAATTAAGCCTTTAAGCACATTCTACGCTCACCGTATCTCTAAAAAAAATGTGTTCGCCACAAACTCTTTATCCCTTCTCAAACTTGTCATACATAAAACTCATGCAATCTTCAGGCAACGACCTGGCTCGCACGCTTCGCTGGGGCTCCGGCTACACCGGGTGCGAGGACCCGTTATCGCTGCTGCGTGACGTCATCGATGCCGAAGAGATTCGCCTCGACCGCTGGACCGTCGTCTTCCACCCTGAGGATAAGCAGGACGAGCCTAAAGAGCTCTCCAAGCAGCTACCTGGTTAGTGGGTCTAGACGTTAGCGACATGCAGAGCTAACGGCACTTTGTGATCAACGTTGAATGTAAGATAGGCATAGCCAGGGCTGCATGTTACGTTTATCGAATCAAAATAAACGGTATTATTTTAATTAACCTGGCTACGCCTAAGATGCTTATCATTGTAGCAAAAAAATCATCGGCTTTGTAGACTAAACATTTTTCTTTCATTTCATATAACATTTCACTAAGGAATTACTTTTGGACCTTAAATAACCTTTTATAACCTTAAATAACCTTTTAATGAAGAGAGCTAGAACATGGAAAAAACCAAAATGTTCTCGCTAAAAGATTCAAAAACACACATTTGTGCTACAATATTGTTTGAAATCAAAAGTAAAGCCACCTGTCGTCCACTCCATTTCATCAAGCCGTAGTGGTGACTACATTTGTGTGATTCCGCAGCGTCTGTGACCACAGGATCACAAAGCGAAGACAACTCGCAGATCCTGGTGATGAACAACTACTTCGGCATCGGGATCGACGCGGACCTCTGCTTAGATTTCCACAACGCTCGTGAAGAGAACCCTAATAAATTTAATAGCAGGTACGTTTCAATTAGGCTGTTCTTTATCATGATTTTTTGCCAGATATAGACCAAGTATTAATACAGTAACGCTTCTCGTTCTGCTGATTCCCCCGATATTCATGAGACTCAGCTATTTGTAATTAATCGGTGATTGAAACGAATTACAAAGACTTGTAGTTAAGAATCTGAAACGTCGAAGTTTCTCTAAGGTAGCCTAGAAGGACAACTACAGGCTATAATAGTTTAATTTTGAGAAACCTCACCGTAAAATACTCGGTCTTCTCCCATTTATACTGCAGAATATTTAAAACTGTCAATCCTAGAACCAGTGTTTGTACAGACCTGTAGCTACTTTGTAACTATCGGCCTCAACTCCTCACAATAATATTTGTACTCTAGGCTCCGAAACAAAGGTGTGTACGTGAAGATGGGACTCCGCAAGATGGTGGGTCGCAAGATGTGCAAGGACTTGCACAAAGCCATCCGCCTAGAGGTGGATGGCAAACTCGTGGAACTGCCCCAGCTAGAGGGGATCATCATTTTAAATATACTCAGGTAATAACCAATATTTGTAAATCTCGTCATTGACCTATCCAATGCTCACTCATGTACCAAGAAAAAGCGATAGAACTTTATTATAAATTGCACATCGCGGTAAAAGTTTTTTGGTTGGAAGAAAACGCTGCAAGCGATATTAAGGCGGGCTCCTATACATTAGGGTACTGCCTGTGCCTATATGAATTTCCTTCTACCGTCACTAACTACCATGGAAACTAACCTGATCACTTCCGCAGCTGGGGTTCGGGCGCAAACCCGTGGGGCCCGGAGAAGGACGACCAGTTCAGCAAGCCCAACCACTGGGACGGCATGCTGGAGATCGTGGGCGTCACCGGCGTCGTGCACCTGGGGCAGATCCAGTCCGGCTTGCGAGGCGCCATGCGGATAGCGCAGGTAATACTCACATGTAACCATATAAGACAAATGATGTGAAATGGATAGCAAGATGGAAAAAAAGTAGAGATATAGGTACATACACATAAGACAATATTCCGTTTGCGAAATGATTACTTTAGAGTTGTAGGTGATGATGACAATGTAGGCAATCAGCTTACGCCACCAATTAATAATGTACTCCCTTCTGCAACAAAACAAGTAGGTATAGTAGCATAATTGTTGGTTCTGTGTCTGGGTGTAATTTATCTATAGTATATATGTATTTATAAATTATAATTATAAGTATGTATATCAGTTGTCTGGTTACCATAACACAAGCTCTGCTTAGCTTGGGATCAAATGGCCGTGTGTGAGTTGTCCCAAGATATTTATTTATTATTATTATTATTATTTTGCCATGGAAAACAGAGCCCTACTTAGATGTTTATAATAGGTGACTTACAATTCATTAATAATAGCACCTGCATGTAACTTTTACAAAGGCTATCGCATTAGGATAAGAAACCTGTAATGGTAGTTTTAAGGATTTAAAATATAAATAAATAAATAAAGTTAAGAAAATAAGAATTACAAATAAATAAATAAAATAAAATCAACTTGAACAAGCCCATCACAATACATTTCATAAAAGCACACACACACGCTGAAGCCTACATAAATATGCCACAGGGTGGCCACATCAAGATCAACCTGAAGAGCGAGATCCCGGTGCAGGTGGACGGCGAGCCGTGGGTGGCGGCGCCCTCGGAGGTGGTGGTGCTCAAGTCTGCGCTCAAGGTAACTACACTCCATGCGCACTTACATACTATACTAGTACGCAACGAGGGTTGAGACATTATCTTGAGCAATTTTTTTTTTATCTATCGGGTGTAAAATGACCCTGAACGAAGCCGAAAGTGACATATTCCTCCCATCATTCATCGATGTTTCTTTTGTTCTGGACTTTATCTGAGAATCTTGTAGTTACGTAGATATTGAAGGTCAAAAATACCACTTTTTTTAACGTTTTAAATGTCACAACATAACGTAACATAACATTACGCTTAAAATATCCGAAGGGTTAGGCTGAGGTGAACTCATTTGTACACTCACATTTCGCCAGTTTTTTTTTTTTTAGATTTTCTTGTAATACCGCGAGCCTATTGCCATCAACCGGGCACTACACCAGACTCCGAAATGTCAAAGCTAATCTTTAAATACCTTACACGACCCCTGTACTGCTGCATACACCCGAATGTACAGCGTTTAGCGTGCGTTACATTGTGCGCTATATACCATAAACACTTAGATTACTTATATAATGTCTAAGCATAAACAGTGATTTTTCACACCTAAAATAAAAGTCGTTCCCCAATATTTTTTTTTTGTGAAGTAATAATTTAAAATGTAATACACAGCATACACAATATTAAGTTAACTATCATCGTTAAGGGCTAATAAGCTATACCTTAAAGCTTACAGTTGAACAAGATCTACAAGTCGGTTAAAATTCGAAATATTCAGAATGAATACCAATTCTAAGAATTCAAAAGTCTCCTTCTAATATACCTATATACTCAGCTCTCGTTGCCATAAGCTCCAGTCAGTGTTTGCATGTGCTCGCTTGCCTGAAGCCCAAACAGGGATTGAATAAAAAAAGCTTATTTACAATTTTAATTAAAAATATTGGATTAAACCTGTCTTATTCAAACGAAAAGTTTCGCTTGGTCAATTGGAAACTTGGACGAAATTAACTTCTCTATAAATATGAGTGTTTACAGTACTTACTGTAAGCTAATACCAAAATTTTGCTTAACAGTACTAAGATAATCAGACGACAAAATTTTAAAGACTTTATAACCTTTTTTTATATTGAACCAGAATTAAGAATGTCGGTTCAATACTTCAGTAGATTTAGCAATTAGAATCAGTCAGACATATCCGAGCACAGATGATGAAGCGGAACTTTGTAATTTAAAATATACCGTCCCGAGTCACGTATCGCCCGAGCACTCAAACTCCACTCAGCACCGATGTTCCACTAGTTATACCAAGCCGCGGTGTCGCCGCACGTGCGCCCGCGCATGCGCGACACCGCGGCTTCACAGCCCGAATCCGCCACCGGTCGGATTTCCACCTACGTACACCTGACATTACCGCAGCAACACCGGCACGTGCGGCGAACGCTACGCCCAGTCGATCGCACACAAGTTTTGGGCACATCTACGCTTTGATCGAACTTTGGAACTTTCGCTTTGTACATATTTAGTCTGCCACAGTCGTAGTAGCACGTCTCGGGGCTCGGTACACCCCGGGTAGGGCTCGGTCAGGTGTACGTAGTCTCGGGCGGCGGGGCGGTGCGGGGTGCGGGCGGCGCGTGACGTGCGTGTGCTGCAGGCGACGATGCTGAAGAAAACCAAGCGCGGGTCCGCGGGCGCGTCGTCGGCGGCGGGAACCTGACCGCTCGCGCCCCGCCCCGCCGCTGCCAGTCGCGCCCCGTCCGCAGGCCACCATGCTGAAGAAGCGCGGCAAGGTGCGGCGCCGCAACACGGAGCCCAGCATGCCGCGCTCGCCGGAGCGGCCCGAGCGGCCCGAGCGGCCCGAGCGGCCGGAGCGGCCCGAGCGCGAGCGCGCCGAGCTGCGCGAGCGGCCCGAGCGGCCCGCCGACTCCTGAATCTGGCTGAGCGAGCGCCTCATCTAACGCGCGCGCCCGCCCGGGGCTCAGGGCGGGCGCGCGCGGGCGCTCGCTGGCCAGTCCGCCGCACCTCTCGTGTATATAAAAATAATTTCAAAATATATAAACATAACTATAAAAAAAATAAAAAACTTAGGTCATAGAATTGTTGTTTTATTTAGAAAAAATCAATATAAATAAAATATTTATTCAAAATAATTATTATGTAAAATAAAAATGTAAAAGTATAAACACCAAAGTGTTTTTCTTTTGTATTCCTTGATGTGGACTCTGGACACACCCGATGTCCATCGCTTCAGGTCGCGCTGAGCCACAAACGTTTTGCTTCAATATGTAGCATACTTATATAGTCCTCACAATAATGTGTGTACCATAGGAGTTGTAATACGCAATTAAATAAGATAGAACAACAGGATAGATCTTGGAGCCTTCAGGAACCCGAATTCTCCAGATTGTAGGTATTTATTGCCACGCGAGGTGCTGTTGATACTACTAAAGACTTCGAGACTGCTACAGAATAATGATGATTACGTTTGTGTAAGTACAAATCAAGAATTGAATGAGGCACGCCTTGCCAGTAATGACACAAAATACGTTTGGAAAGCGGACGCCTACGTGCAGTAGGTAGTCTAAAACTAAGTAGTCATTTTAGGGAGTACGTACTAAGAGATGATTTGCCATTGCCAAAACTCATTAACAACCATTTGTTAATGAGCTACAAAAGAAAAAAATGAATGAATGAATGAAGTGAATGTTGGGTAGGTATACCAGAAGGGATGCCAACTTTTTGGTTTAAAAGATTTCAGGTGGAAACTCAGGACGAGGCGAGGCACAAAAACACTCGAAATCAATAATGAATCCCAACTCTTGGCTTTGAATTGCTGATTATGATTAGCACTCGCAAAGATGAAAGATGGCAAACTATTTACTGATTATTTACAAAGTTCGAAATCAAAATTGGTACTGCAATACATTAATAATTTAGAGTGTAAAAGGTAACCAATGTCATAAGCGTACCTCTCACAACTGTATGTGTGTATATCAAGATGTTTGAACGTAGAGGAAGTAGGGCAAGACTCCTAGGGCTTTAACAATTTATATGACTCCGGTACAGGACGGCAGGACGCCAAACGTCACGTGTTAACTGTAGGAAAAATGACAACCGCCCGTGTGCAGTCCATTACCCGCACTGCTTCAGTGCCACAGCAGTCCGGAACCAAACGCATAAATTGAAAGAAACCTTAGCACCTTAGCACCTTAGCACGTGTTCTGTATTTCTGTTTCTGCCTTAATTTAAAAAAAGGTGAACGGTGAACGGACGTCTGAACAACAAAAACAACGAAACTGCAATCAATAATTTTATTATCTCATCTCGAGACTTAAGACTAGTACAAAGCACTACTTTTCTTATTAGATACCGTTATTATGACTGTCTTTAGACTTCAACGTCATTAACAAAGGACTTTAGTCTTTAAGACTGTGTACTTTTAGCATAAATTAAATTAGCAAGCGATTATATATTGCTCGACAACTCAACTTGAGGCGTTACGAAAATTGAGCAGAATACATTTAAGAAAATAATTACAAGGATTTATTTACAATATCGTAGGAAAGTAAGTGGTCTACAAGCTCCGTATAGTCGAATGTTATATGAGATAGATTTTTGTACTTCATCAGTTACATGAAGATGCCACGTGTTGTGTTGTCAAGTAGTATGATAAGGACTTCACTCCTGACGCTAATTTAAAGTGAAATTCTTTTCAAATCGGTCCTCTATTTTTCTCTTTAAGGAGGTGCCCCACCGCCGACAAGACGGCATTTGAAGGCAATAAATATGAACTTATATAAACTAAAAAGACAGAATATTTTAGAATTAGCGTCAAGAAAACAAGCATTCTCTGTTAAATTTGAGACAATGTAGAACACTGGGTACTTACAATACTTAGCCTAAGGCAATAGAAATCACAACATTCGTGCTCAACAGCTTATAGGACAAGGGTCCATTGAAAAATACACCCAGAGCCGAAGATAATAAAAACTATTTTGATTCATCAAATTCGGGTATCAGTCACAATATGTTCAATCGACTCTAGATTTCTTTACACCCTTTTATCAAAATCGTCGATATATAAATACATTGAAAATGTGATCTAAAACTAACGATCATTTTTGTCTTTTCAATGAAATTGACAATTTAAGAGTTAGAGAATTAATTCATCATTTGAATTTTTATTTGGACATAGTTTAACCCGACTGCTACTGAATATCATAAGAATGAAACTAAAACACTGAAATAACTACAATACAAACGTCCTCTAATTCAGAACTCTTTGATAACGAATGTCTCCTACGATACGACGTCAATTTATATTAAACACCAATAAAAATAGTTATCAATTTAAGGCGTCTTACTCGTTCGATTGAAGAGTTATCGCGAGTTCCTCAATACCAGGACGAGTCAGAAGTTGAATTATATAATATGATATACACATAGGAAAACAATTATCTCAATTCGTACAAATCGAATAAATGAACCGATTATACGAGTAATTCGGAGTTTCATTTAAACACTACACTTAATTCATAAAACTTGCACAGACCATTATATGACAAGCTTTTGACAGAAGCTGCCTTATATTAGCTTAAACGATCTTTAATTACCGTCCCCTTTTTTTAACTTACGACCGCTTTTTATAACGCGATCTGTAGTCTATGGATCCATGCCCACAACCAGTCGATGGCCGAATTCGCAATCTGAAACATCGACACCCTTCTTACCCCAACTATACTACGGCCAGTATCCTTCTTAAGGTAGTCACACACGGCTCCGACACAGCAAATAATTTGCCATTCAATTTAGGGCTTTAAATCTTGTGCGTTAAAATATTTTTTACAATGACAAGATAAAAAAGGTGACATTGCCGTGCCGGAGCGGTGCTGTTGCATAAGCGATGACAATTATTGTAATATTTTTATACAATTCATCACATTTTTTATTAACTTAGATTAATTTTCGCCCATTTAGAATACATTTATTATTTAAAATAAAGTTGCTTATAGTGGCTTTCTGTTTGGCCGCTTAGGTCTACAAAACTACACAATGGATTATCACGTAGTTTTCAATACCATTTAGAGAATTTAATCCAGAAGATTTATAAGCATAATACATTGATATTTAACTTGAATATAACACAGAAATCCTATGTTCTCACATGTAACCTCATCAGTAGATCGGAACTGTGCGAAGCATGCGCCGGTCACTAGTTGTGTATTAGATTTTTGACATTCAATGGGAGAATTACAGCTATTTAGACTTAGTTTTTAAATTCAGAATTTAAATCCGAAATTTCCTTATAGCCAGCCTTTAGTGTTTTAAAAGCCTTGACCTTTACAGGCTATAAACAATTTAATTATACACTGTACCTAACGACAATCAAATTAAGACAATGAACATCATTTTGGTTTTAGTTATTAAAAGTACGTCGTATTGAAACACCCCGCAGAAACTTTATTTAAATCAAGAAGTTTCTGTACCTATACTATAAATAGGCAAACATCTTGAACAACATGGCGACGACTGGGCAAGTTGCCCCTCCCACTTTTATAGTATTATACTCTCAATGGGAACAAGTACTGGTTCAAATTGTAGTATTAACATAGAAATTCACGTTTCTGATTCCAAAAACTTTTATCATGGCAACACTGCGGACGTTTCACTAACATAATATTGTTATTACTTTCACTCACGCGTAGGAAGCCCATTAAAAACACACGCACCAAATTCAACACACTTATTCAATCCCTTTTTCTCTATCCAATAAACTAGCATTATAGCGTACCAGCAGTTCGGCTGGCAGTTGCGTGGGCTGACGTGACACTAGTGGAAGTAAGCTGTGCGCGTCACTCGCTGTGCGGCGGCGACACAGCGGCCGCCACGTCCTGCAGTAAGTCATCGTTTAATTCTGAAAGAATGTCAATCACAGTGTAATAAATGAATGAGTTGAAGTTCTTAAGAAGTTCCCGCTGAATCAGAGACCGCTTATCCTACCTAATACTCATATTATAAATACTAAAGTAACTCTGTCTGTCTGTTACGATTCCACGACTAAACCACTAAGCCGATTATGATGTAATTTGGTACAGGGTAAGCTTGAACCCCAACAATCGACATAGGTTATTTTTATATAAAGATAAAAAGGTGACTGCTCGCGGGCGGCACACTGGCAGCTAACGGTTAAATTTTTCGAGGCGATGCCGGCCGGGCCGTTGTCTTCGGTGTCGACAATAAAATAAGATTGAAAATGGCGTCTTCTCTGGTGTTTTACAATCGATAAGACTTCTATGTACATAATAATAAAATAGTAGCGAGCCATACCTAGCTAGGTGTAGGCGTGCGTGGTGCCGAGCGGCGCGTGCGTGTCGGCGGTGTAGCTGCGCACGCGGCTGAAGGCGAAGGGCGGGAACTTGCCCGGCGTCAGCTCGAACTGCGTCCACTGCTCGCGCCGCGCGCACACCGAGTAGCGGCGCCACGCCAGCTGCACGTTGCGGTGCGAGCGGACGCTGCGGAGCTCCAGCTCCTGGGGGATCACCACAACGTTAGGTATCTTATACGTCCAGCGCAACTCGAGCAGTTTGCCAGTGCCAGATTCTGCTACAAGACCTATATTTGGACAACTGCACTAACTTCAAAGTCAAAGCATTTATTTTATTTAAACTATTTCCAGGCACCTTTGAATTTTCAAGGAGTCAGTCAGTTAGTCAGAAAGTTGAAGCTATTGTTTATTTAAGCTAAGCAACAAAAATATACAAAAGCGGACTTAATACCTTAGGCATTCTCTACCAGTCAACCAAAGGTGGTGAAGAGATTACATGGCAGATGCAAACGGTACGAGAGTAAAACAACCAAATTGTAAAGAAAAAATAAATTCAAAACGTATATAGGTCTCTGTGGAGATAAACGAGCTTGAAACTCCACGGACACGCTTTTTAAATTAGTTTTTATACTAAAGACTCACCATATGGAAGGTCTGTTCATGTTGGTCGATCTCCTTGCGTCGCGACCGGAACCGCGTGTTGGACGCCTGAACAGTCTTTTTCTCTTGGTTTGTTTTCTTTATCACTATCACTACCTGTAACAAGCACTAAGTATATTAGCATCTATCTATGGTAGGTATATACAGGTACCCTACCTGGTAATTTGTAACCGATACACATGATTGTACTCATGATAACAAACAACTTTTCCAAAGAAATGTATTTTTTTTAAATTTGCAAAGCTCTAAATTATTAGGTAAGATCGCAATTTCAGTCTCATTCTGTCAAAATTGCCTCTAATTTTTGACGTTGAAAAGATTTTATATCGTTGATTATCGTTGAGAGATTGCGACTAGATTTTGAACGTTCTTAATTAGTAGAATTGGCTTTCGGATTTTTTCGTACCTTGTTTCCGATAAGCCGGTAGTGGCCGGCCATGATGCCGAGGCCAGGCTTGGCGTGGCGGTACTTGAGGTGCATCACGCACGACACCGGCTCCTCCGCCGTCGTATACATCAGCACCAGACCCTCGGAGAAGAACCTGCATCAGAATTGCATGTCTCACGTTAAACCCCCTATCAACGTGATGTTAAGCAGAGATAGTACACCTTCATTGTCAGCGAACCAACTTATTATAATCTTTATATTAATTCCACAAAAGCATAAGAATTGACACCTTTTTCCTTCAAATAGTTTACAAGAATTTAATCTTTATAGGTGTTATCTTTTAATCATTCAATAGTCGCTCATTTGGTCTCTATAAATACTTCTACCCACGCCTTCGTCTGCCCAGACTTGAGAATTAAGCCGAAGTCCTAAATTATCCCATGGTAACACAGAAACGAGAAAAAAAATATCCTGTATTAAGCTAGACCAATATCTATATGTGTGCCAAATTTCAGCTAATTCAGCCGTTTAGCTGTGAAAGAGTAACAAATGACTATCCATCTATCCTTACAAGCGTTCGCGTTTATAATAGGAAGAAGGATGGAACAACAGAATATAACAACAGGAGCAACTAACCTGAGATACCTGTAATAATCTATAAGATACCAGGGCTTATAGAACTGGTCCTGGAAGGAGTTCTCTCCGTGTCGGATGTACGTGGTCTTGCTGATGTACACGCCGTGCAGCTGCACTCGCGGACGGGACACGAACATTTGGCGCCACGAGCTGAAGCCACTGGCTCGGGGGGTGCCGCATTCTATGCCCCAGGTCCTGCGGGGTACCACATGCTCTTATAGCTTTTTTTTTTATGTGGTAAAAATCATCAAATGAGTCCTTTCGCCCTGGGTGGGGCGGAAGGGACTGTCAGACTTTTACTGACTAAAAAACCACCCTGTTCCTTCTGTTGCCCTTTACGTTCCGGGCTTCCGGGGCCACGTTATCCTGTTAAGACGTCCCGCAACCCCGGCAGGCGTTTGGCCCCGTTGGGGGCCCCGTCCCTGTGCTGACAGCTCTTTGAGGCGCGCGCGAACAGAACGCGCCGTCGACCCGGCCATGGTCCTTGATCGGACGGCGAGCTGCCCATTAATCGCCGTCCGCAAGCCCGCGCCTACGGTGGCCGGATGTCGCTTCGCGACGATGCTCTTATAGCTGTCGAGTATTTGGCTAAAATGAAGTGTCAAGCAGTTTAACAGCTATTTTCTGTCACCTTAACTTGTAACTGCGCTAAGACTCACGGAATTTAAGTAGAGAACAAGTCCTAGAAACTAATGACGGACGAGTCTTGCAAACCAGTCACATGCACTTTTGAACTATCAAGGAGTAAGTCAGTTAAAGTTGAAGGCTCGATCCTGGACACAAGACTGCGCATTTATAACAAAAGGAGCAATATTGAGCAATTTTTTGATGCATGCTGTTGAGGCAGACTTCACATTTGCTAGTACTTAAAATTTGCCAATTCTGAGATATTTAGGATTTCAATTGACTCACTTGACACACAGAGAGCGCCAGATGTCTGGCTCCCTGGCGGCCACGTACAGTCCGCGGCACACGCACGACACGCGCTCCAGCGACGACGCGTCCAGCTCCGAGCTCACCACCCAGCGCAGGATCTCCAGGATCACTTCGTACGGCAGCCAGGAAATGTGCGCGCCCTACACAACATACACATTCAAGTATGTTTGTTTATAACGATATTGTTTATAAATATCTTAATTGTACATGATAGAGAGAACTCTCAAAATATCATCATCATCAGGAATAGGCTAAAAACTTAAAAAGTTGAGACAAGGATAAAACAATATCACCTTAGGAGCTTAGACAAGGATAGAGCAACAAAAAGTCAAGATCTTAACTAAGACAGGCCTAACTGATACAGAATAAAATATTTCCGAACTTGACGTTTTTAATTAAATTTGAGTTTAAAATGCAATTCTGTCACCAGCAGGCATTTCTGTTCTTTTAGTTTTATCTAAATCTCACCTTAGCCTGGTGCTCAGGCTCGCACAGCACCCCCTTCCTGGCTAGGATCCTCTGCAGCCTCATCAGCAGGTCCTCACCTTCCACCGCGTCTTCATCATCACTGGGGTGTGCATTGTCTGGTCGCACCACTCCTTCAGTCTCCGATTCTTCCTCTGTAAAAAATGTGACAGATTCTGCTAAAGCCACTTGAAGTGCGAAAAAATATTACACATATAAAAATCTTTAGCAGTCACAACAAATGCTGCTAAATGATTCGTAGCAGAATGCAGAAAATAAAGAAATATACGCGAGAATCGAACAAACTACTTTTCGCCGTTAAGTATTCTGTGTAAACACAGAAACACACACAAACACAGAATACTGAACGGCGGAATACTGAACGGCGAAAAGTAGTTTCTCAAATTATACATCAACAAAGTATAGAGAGCCTATCTCTCCCACTTCATAAACGAGGTTACCTTCCGGAGTTTCAGAGCGCAGTTCATCGTAGAGGCGCGTCTCGACGTCCGGCAGTATCTGCATCGCTCGCTTGTAGTGCTGGATCGCTTCGTACAGCTTGCCACCGCGCTCCAACTCAACAGCATTCAAAAACAGCTGCTTCGCCTGAACCAAAAGTGTGTTGTTAAAGTCAAAATTGGACTGCGTGCTTCTCGCACCATCTATGCTTATTCGGACCATTGTTGTTAAAGCTAGTTTATTTATTTTCGACTTTATTTCATTCTGCAATGTTGTTATTTTTGTATGTAGTATAAATGGGATGAGCTGCACCCGAAGATATTATTATGTTATTATTTTAATTTAACATTAAAATACATGTATTTATTTATTTGCTGATGTTATCATATATTTATTCCCTAAAATAAGTTGATAGCAAAGGCCTTCATTCCTACCTTTTCTTCTTCAGTTACGGGTTCAGCCAGCTGCTTCTGTTTCGGAGATTGTTCCTTCTGGGGGGTGGATGTGGCCTCGAGTTCTCTCTGCGGGGTAGAAGTGGCCTCCAACTCCCGTTGCCATTGCTGGCGGAACGCCGACAGCTCGTCATCCCCGCTTTTCTGAACATTGACAATAACTCATTGATTAATTATAGTTTAATAAAAAGCAAAGTAATGTCTTGTGTATGTGCGTTTAGTGGAGATCTTTAATAAATAATCTCTGTTTAAGTTTCTTATGTAAAGTTCATCTTAGACCTTGTGTACATTAACATTACTTAATATATTATTTTATTTATTATCATCTTGAATACAAAAATTCTTGCGCCTTACAGAATAAACCATTATTATAAAATTATTGTTTACAATCGGAAAACAAAAGGTACACATGAAAACAAAGGGGGAAGCGTCGCTTTATATTGTTTTCATGCTCACACTGAATTATGTAATAAAAGTTACATAAATTATGCTCTTTTATAAAGACTCGTAGTGTTGCAATCAGTGTAAACTGGCTCTTAGGCTTATGGACAAGGTTTCTGCACAACAACAGTTTAGCTTATCCTAATCTCGGAATAACCGTAATTTTAACCAGACATCAAATGGATATTATTGAATTTAATACAGAACAATGGAGGTCTTCACAGATAACAGTTACAGTAATTTACTTCTGTTCCGATAAGAATTTGAATTAGATATTATGTTGTTCTGTTGCTGTTCTGTCAATAAACAATAACATTTCATTATGCAGTTAATTAAAAATGTCTATATCCATACTAATACTATAAATACGAAAGTAACTCTGTCTGTCTGTTACACTTTCAGGACTAAACCACTGAACTGATTTTGATGAAGCTTGGTAAGGGGGAAGTTTGTAGTTTTGTACCCCAAGAAAGGAATTATTTAATTATAATAGGGTAGATGACACCACCAATCAATTGACGTACTTTTTATGGCCTGTCAAAACGCGATTCTCCCATAGATTTTGTATGACAAAACACAACTGTGACGTCACTTTTGTGCAGACTCAATTGACTAACTATTTATTATTAATTTGAAAGCAGTTAAAAATCCAATTTTACAGTGATTTGAAAATTAATCAGGTTTTCAGGGCCAAAATAAAGTGTCTCTTTATAGAAGTTATGTCTTGAAATTATTGGTTAATAGTGTCATCTACCCAATTCTGTTGCTAGAAAGGAATTATTTAATTATAATTCTGTAGCTAGAAAAATTTCTTAATTTTACAAATAGCTGACAGTTGAGTTGAGAGAGATAAGTTAAAGAGTTTTTAAGTTAATCAAACAGTGCATTAATACTCTTCCATTAAACTACAACACTCCGTAGGTATATACACACAGCAATGTGGAGTTGTCAACGCCAGCCTGTTATACAATACAACCATGATACCCTCTAAACATCTGGTGGGAGATTTTAAATGCTCATTATGTTGAACTTTAATTGATTAAATACATATTATTCTTTCCTAGTTTTAAGTTTAATAACAAGGATGATCATGTAAAATTACCGACTGTCAACCAAACAAAAAGTTTAACCTTGATTGTCTTTCACTAAAGTATCTTTCATTTGTAGCAGAAAAGAAGGATGGTTCTTGGACACTACCAGTGTATTGTACCTACAATAATCACGAGTATTTACTTAATTAAACCTTGACCAAGCATGGTGATCAATGCCTTCTCTGTATGAGAAGAGGCGTTTGCCCTGCAGTGGGACAGTAATAGGGTGGTATTATTATTTATTTATTTAAACTTCATGCAACAAAAAAGTACAAAGGCGGACTTAATGTCTTAGGCATTCTCTACCGGACACCCAAAGGTGGTGAAGAGATAATATGTCAGGTGCAAAAAATTGTACATGAGTACAAATGAGATTTAAAATCATTAAAAACAATTAACTAAATAAATTTAAACATACAAAATAGTTAAAATAAATTACCTGTGAATTATCTTGCACAGTTAAGTTTTCAAGTGCATCGCCAACTTCTAACACTTCAGTTAGGGACGATGAAGAAGGGTCTTCCTGTTCCTCCCCCTCACAGTCGCCGCCAGTTCCACCTGCTGCCGAACCTGCTCCTGAGACTGATGCCTACAACAAATTAATATTTAACATTTTGGTCAGTCAGCATGGTGGCAGTATTAGCACAGTGGTTTAGCAGTATAGACTGCCCAGGGCTCAGGATGCAACCGATGATGCAGTTTATTTGCCGCTACAACTGAACATTTAAGCAAATTCTTACCATTTTTTAAGTCAATACAATATCGCTATTGAATGCAAAATGTACACTGCAACGATTACTGTGCTTTAAATATTTGTATTTATATATTTATAATTATTATCAGACGGTATCTCTGGTTATCTCAAATAACTACAGTGCCCGTAGTACGACAATCTCCAAATCTGACTATTTATTGACGTTTTCGTAATGAAGTTAAATTGACGTATGACGTTTCTCTGACTCTCATTGAAACAGATAATTAAATCAATTCAGCGTTCCAACCATGAAGGTATAGATAAAACTGGAGCCCAGACTTTGAATACCTACTTGAAGCTCAAAAAATGTATCGCTATCTCGCTCTCTGTGGTCTCACTCTCTCTTTTTAGCTTAGGATAACCTCCTAAGTTAGAAAGAGAGAGTGAGACCACAGAGAGCGAGAAGTTTTGTAGGTATTTGACTCAAACTTTTGTTCGAAGTCTTGACTCCAGTTTTATCTATACCTTCATGCCACAAACTAAGCAATGCTTGTATCTTGTGACTCAGATGTGTGAATTTTACAAACTGTGTGTACTGTGGTCTATGGAACACACACAGTTGACACCATGAAGGTATAGATAAAACTGGAGCCCAGACTTTGAATACCTACTTGAAGCTCAAAAAATGTATCGCTATCTCGCTCTCTGTGGTCTCACTCTCTCTTTTTAACTTAGGATAACCTCCTAAGTTAGAAAGAGAGAGTCAGACCACAAGAGAGCGAGAAGTTTTGTAGGTATTTGACTCAAACTTTTGTTCGAAGTCTTGACTCCAGTTTTATCTATAGCTTCATGGTTGATACAGTCCTTTGTGAATGTCATTAATGTCATTGCCAAAAACTGACAAAACCTCGAAACCATGGATATCGAAACATTGACCACAGTATATACTATTACCATGGGGTCTCAACTAGAACAAAATATAATTAGTCCTTCGGAAAATTTCATAGATGGCAGCATAGGTAGCAATTATGAAATAAACAATCACTAAAAAGCATTAAACGGCAGATTTAGGTCGAAATAAGAATTCATAAAAATCTAAACTTCATTGTTTAATGCTGATTCACCTATTTAAACTCACAAAACACGTATTTTTAATAAACAAGGTAAATTAAGAATTTTACCTCCATTCGAACTCATAGATTGAGCAAGCAGCCATCTGCAAATCATTTTGTTTAGAACTCTTTTAGCAAAAGATGGCGTTTTTCTCAATTTTGCGCTGTCGTCACTCCTTAATCGTTATTCATTTAAGTACGTTTAGTTGTTTTATTTCAAGGAAAATAATTAAAAGATTATTTTTTTTAATCTGGTACGCTACGAAGTAAAATAAAATTTAGAAAGAAAAAATACATGTTTTTAGTACATAATTATTATCCTTATTTTCGGTTTACTTAGCCTGGAACTATAAAACTTTCTATATAAAAGGATTGCACGAAACGTTTTTAAAGTACCTATGTATCTATTCCGTTTGTCAATGGCAAGTCAATAGAGACTGTTGCGCATTAAAAGATAATGTAAATAATTCTATAATCCTTAAAACTTCAGTCATAACTTAGTAAAGCGTAATTTTAGCTCCAGAAATCAAGTTTCCGCAGTGTAGCGGTTATCATGTGTGCTTCACATGCACAAGGGCCCCGGTTCGATCTCGGGCGGAAACAGTTGCTTTTTGTATTTTATTGCCGATCATAAAAAGTATCTTCACGCTTTTTATTAATTGGGTGATCAGAGAAATCTGAAAAATAAACATTTTGTTAAAATAAAAGTAAACTACGTAGGTACTACCTATTTCTCGCCATGAAACTTACGTTTAAAAATCTATGATTGTTATCAAGGCCAAGTATGCCGCAAAACCAAATTATTATCAGATTACGATAGCTCACTTTGTTTTTTTTTTTTGTTGCTTTGTATGATCTACCTATGTTATGAAATACCACGTTACCGATTTGGGGTAACATGACATGTAATGATAGTTGTATTGATCTAAATAAATAAAAAAAATATTTATTTAGATTGCGTCGGGAACAGTGGTCAGTACCTAATTGACTGACGCGAGAATGATTCGAGCGGTTACACGATCAGTCTGGCATCAGTCTGCTGTCATTCACAACAGAATGATGAAAAATATTTAAAATATTTAATTTTTGTCATTCTGGCGATTACAAACAAAACTATTCAACGTTTAACAAGTACCTAAGTACCTATTAAGTATTTTGTTTTTTCGTTCAAATTATATCAACTGTATGTACTAATGTACCTATACCTACCCTTTGTCGTGGTACATGACTGATCATGAAAATATTTTTTTATAGAAAAATACATAAAGCAATACCTATATGTATAAAACCCGGTTTTTCTCAAAAGTAAAATCAATCTCCCTCAAACTGCCCCCACAAAATCATTATCAAAACAAAATCGATATCCGAGTTCACTAATGCCAGGTTATAAAACTACGAAATCTTTAGAAAATCAAATCAGTGTGCAGTATATAAAAGCAAGATTGTTGTAGTAGGTACCTAGGTAAAACAGAATTCACAAAAGAAATGAAATAGATACCTACTAACCGAGCACCGAGCCTGTGACCGAGCGGTCAGAGCGGTGCCAGTGCAGAGGTGCGATATTCATTCATAACCCCCGTATCACCCCGCCCCGACCCCGCACGACTCATGACTCGTCTCAAAGGCACCGCCTTGTTGACTAAAGCAAAAAGTGATAACGCGATAACATTGAACAAAAAATAGTGTTCGAAAATTTCATATACATAGATAGGTAGGTACCTAACTAGGAAATATGTGTTTATGAATAAGTCTTACAAGTTTGTGAAAAAAATATTTGTCAGTTAGAATCTCCATTACCTACATTTAATTTACATGTGCAAGGTTTCTATCAAGTTTTTTTTCCTTTAGCTCCATCATCAGACCCTGGTTTCGATCTAGGACCATAGTAGGTACTCGTCAGGCAGGAGTAGTCAGGACGAACTAAACGATACTAAACTCGATGGGACTGTTGTTTTATTACGGAATTTAAGTATATGTCCACTTCTACTATCTTTGTAGTAGGTAAAACAGTATTCACAAAATAAATGAAATAGATACCTAGGTACGTACTTACGCGCAGACATAGCGTATTCAACAAATTCAAAACCTACCTACCTACTAACCGCGCGCGCGCCGAGCGGCCGCTTCATTCATAGGTATCCCCCGTCTTACCCCGCCGTGACACCACGGCAGACGACGTAGTAGGTAGGTACTGTCGGGCGTCTGTGTAAAGTGCATTTTACCGCGCACGAACGTTGTAATATTTTTGTAATTATGGGGCGTCTAAAGTGTCAAGCTTTCTCAATGGAGTGAAGTACCTACCTGTTCCGTAGGAACTACAAGTCAATCTGTGCTATCAGTTTGATTGTTAGTAGGTACCTACTTGATAGAATAAATAAATATTTTTATTAAAATATTCCGTTGGTTTTTTTTATTATGTTGGTACCTAGTAGCTACCTTCCTACTTGTATGCTCCTACTCCTAGTTCCTACCTATGCGCAATAACTAGGTAGGTACCTACATTAAAATCTAAATACAACATATTGTGGGTATCTAAATATGTAGGTAGGTATATATTTATTTATTTATTTATACCTAGTTAATTAATACGGCATAATACCAATTACATTAATTAACATAGAAACAAAGGTCACTCACTTAATCACTCATCACGAAATATCGAAAACCACTTGACGTAGGTAGGTATAAAGATGGGAGGTAAGTAGTTTATAGGTAGGTCTGTAGCCTTCCGCTAAAAAAGAGGGTCCAAAGTTTGTATGGAGAAATCAACTTTGACGCGGGCAAAGTCATAGGCAGAAGCAAGTTTTCGATACAAAGCAATTTTATAGTTAGCCTTTTTGTTAAAAAAAAGCGCCACTTTCTCGCCAAGGCGCGAACTGGCGCGTACCCATACCCATAGATTTATTTAACCCCTGCAAAAAATCTCTTAACGCGGATAGAAGTATTCACTTCAAAAACTAAATTACGCTAAGCGCCAACACGAGATAACAGTAACTTGTTGTACCTATTCACCTATTGTTATACTTGACCTTGAACGCAACGACTGCAGAGAAAGTACCTATCTAATAACGCCATCTAGTAGTATCGATGCCACGTAGTACGTATCTAGTTCGTCGCATAACTCGCATAGATGGCGTAATAAAATTAAAGTCTCTGGCAATTAGTGCGTCGCTGATGCTGCCATCTGTTATAAAAATGAAGGAAAGAAAATAGCCAGTCGAATAGCCAGACTTAAGGAGGTCTCATTTCTTTGTATGGGATTGGGTATCTGTACGTAGTATTATATTATCTGTGCTATTACCATGCAGAACACCATTTTTAATGGACACGAACACAGACTCAAACCAATCAATACTGCCACTGGTTGTCCCTTTGGTCTCCTCCTCGTAAGTGCGGCTGGTGAATATGTTATCCTAGTGCGAGCGTTATGTTAATGGGTTTTCCATAATAAGGAATTTTATGTGCGACACCCTTGGGACAGCATAGACGTCATACAGTTTCGTTGAACGTTGTGTGATGTCTGGGCTGCGCTAGAGCAGCAATAACTGCAGAGCAAACGTCACGACAACGCGACGCACGCGTCTCGTGGTATCTGTGCTGCGTAGATATACGCTGAACAAACGCTAGTGTGAAGGGGCCCTTATTAAACTAAAAAATACAGTTCTTTCTAGCAAATTCTCGCTCGGACGCAAGCTTATACATGGGTTACACGCTCAGTCTGGCGTCATTCTGGTCAATCAGTCTGGTCCGGCTAAGACTGATGCCAGAATGATGGATGAAAAACACGGTTACACGCTAATTCTAGACTGACAGCAGACTGATAAAACTTCAGTCATAACAATAGTAAAGCGTAATTTTAGCTCCAGAAAACAAGTTTCCATAGTGTAGCGGTTATTACGTGTGCTTCACACGCACAAGGCCCCCGGTTCGATCCCGGGCGGACACAGTTGCTTTTTGTATTTTATTGCCGATCATAAAAAGTATCTTCACGCTTTTTTATTAATTGGGTGATCAGAGAAATCTAAAAAATAAACATTTTGTTAAAATAAAAGTAAACTACGTACTATTTCTCGCCTTGAAACTTACGTTTAGAAATCTATGATTGTTATCAAGGCCAAGTATGCCGCAAAACCAAATTATTTGTCGTATCAGATTACGATAGCTCACTTTGTTATTTTTTTTGTTGCTTTGTATGAGCTACCTATGTTATGAAATACCACGTTACCGATTTGGGGTAACATGACATGTAATGATAGTTGTATTGACCTAAATAAATAAAAAAATTATTTATTTAGATTGCGTCGGGGACAGTGGTCAGTGATTGACTGACGCGAGAATGATTCGAGCGGTTACACGATCATTCTGGCATCAGTCTGCTGTCATTCACAACAGAATGATGAAAAATATTCAAAATATTTAATTTTTGTCATTCTGGACCATCAGTCCGTCAATCAACCGGTTACACGATAATTCTCCCGTCATTCTGACCAGACTGATGGACCAGAATGACGCCAGACTGAGCGTGTAACCCATGAATTACAGATTGAAATTACTGCGAACGCGCCTCGTATGTTTCATGTACCTATGTACAGCGATCGCTCCACACGTTATTTTATTCATCCGATTTTGTTTATTTTTAATTTACACATGTATTCTAAAAGTAATACAGTAATTTTGTTTTATATTCTAACTTTACTAAATAAAACAATATTACAATACACATGGTACCTGTATGTTATCTACAATATTATTTTTAATTCGCATTTAGTCTCATATAATTGTTATATGAATATTAACTACATTTGACTCATTCTTTTCAACATACAATTGACTATTAATAACAATCCAAAAATAAAATAAAATTAATGTGTATATAGCAGCCAATAACATATAAGTCCAGCCAAACCGCCCATGACCAGATTTAATTGTTTCCGCAGATATGATAAGAGCGGCTCCAAAGCTTCCAGCCATATAAGCAAACATACTCCATAAATATAAGATAATCAATGGTCGTTTATGTTTTAAGAGACCTATAAATAAAGTTAAATGCGTGATAAACACGAAAACACCCAGAATATCATAAATCCAATCAATTCCTGGAGAATACCATTCAGGTAGTCCATGTTCGAGCAGTATCTCCATTCCGGGCGTCGAAGCTAAGAACAAACACGCCATTGTAGGCAATATTCCTAATCCTGTTATAATATATGAACCGATTGTCAAAGGTATACAAAAGCAAAAAGTAGATACAGTGGGGCATGGATATCCGAATGCACTTAATACTTTAACGGATTCCTTATCCTGATTGGTATAGCCGTAGCGGTCAGGTAATGATAGTGGCTTGGATGGGTTCTTACTTTTAATACCCATGGCTATTATGTTAGCAATTTCAAATTTTCCTTTTTCTTTATATGGACATCGAAACCTTCGAATATTATATATATATTTTTTCAAATTAATTCTCAAGCACGAGCAGTTAGTTCAGTAGTCGAAATAATCCTGAGGAAATTCTCATTTTTTAGAAATAATACTTTGTGACTTTTTGACTGACAGTTTTTAGGAATGAGCCGCATGGCCCGCAAATGTACTCTGTGGGCCCGCATGCTTTCACTGAGCTCCTGTCAAACTCTTTCACAGAAACGTATTACTACTAGCAGTTTAGATACAAGCATAGACTACTACTATTTAACTGAGATACAAGTCTTTGTCATACTGACCATCCAGGGCGCTGACAAGAAGTAAGATCCCAGAGTCGCTAGACCTACGTCGTTATATTGATAATAATTATAATCGTTTAATCATGGCTGGATCATGATTTCTTGCTCGTGCTTCTCCCTCAGGGCCGCAGCTAGGGCCCCATTGTGGGGCAATGCCCTACCTTGAAATCACAAATGCCCAACCTTAGATCTCTTTAACCGAATCTGGAAGTTCAACTATCTTGTTCGCTTGTACTTCATCATTTAGTTCTTAGATCCATCACAGCCCTGTCTCCCTAACCTACGTTTTGGAACAAGCAACTAACTTTGACTTTCGGATTAATTAACCGGCTTCATGACAATTCAAAAGTGGCTGTAAATGGTTTAATTGGAATATTATATTATTATATAGGTAAATAAATGCTTTGATGACTTTGACTTTGCGGAAATTTTGATAATCGACCGAGCTATAGCCTATACGTAGTTACGAACGTAGGTATGCATAGGTACTTGCTAGTTTGAATCAGAGAGTATATAATCACTACGTTTAGTTTGAATACTCGGTCTGCGCCCCTTTTCAGGTACCTTATGGTTTTTATAAAGATGTGACAGAATATTGTTCAAAACCAACATGCGTTACTGCCATATGATACACTTTCTGTGGTTCATAAAAGTCTGCCCGATGCTTTCTAAAGGTGAACGCAGACTTGGCCGCACCGCAGTCTCCGCAGTCTTCGCATTTGAATTCTTTATATGAAGTTCTATGCAACCTCGCACACTCACCCGCGTCGCAGTCGCCGCAGTCCCTGAAACGACCGAACTCCCCAAGCCGCAGCTGATGACGTCACCAACGCCGGCCCGCATGCAGCGGACGCTGCGGCTAGCGCGGCGCGGATGACGTCATTCGCAATTTATATTACAAATACAAACTGTATGAAAGAAATCAAGTGCGATGCGTGCGCCCGTGCGCGCCCGACTGCGGTGCGGATAGATGTGCAAGACTGCAAGGCCATCGACAAAAAGCGATGACTGCGGGGACTGCGGAGACTGCGGTGCGGCCAAGTCTGCGTTCACCTTAAGTTTGAGTTTTGAAACGACTACGACTGGCCGAAGAAGTAGCTCAAAAATAGCTAGTATTACATGTTGGTATTAATATTAGTAGCTTACGCGTCTAGGATGTTAAATGTAAAGTAGTGGTTAATATTTTATTTTATTTATTGGGGATAAATAACAGTTATAGTTATAGTTACTTACGTTACAATAAATAGGTCAAATAAAGCTTATTCTATTTATTTAACAACGCCATAATTGAGCATGGGCTTTTAGACTGCTCACTTGAGCTTCCTTCTGATCTCGTAGTCGATTAATCTGTCTCGTATTTTAATTATAGTACGAAAAGAGTACAATTGTATTGTAACTAGAGATGGGTTTTTGCCTGGACATTTATGGACGTATTGAGTAAATGCCCAATAAACGTCCATTTACGCCCAATAAACGTCCGAAAACAGGGCATTTATTTTAATTGTAAAATATCACAAATTATTACATCATAATAAGTTCAAATTACTTTAAAGTGTTTTGTTTTTGTAAAATAAAACTAAACTACTCTAAACAAAATAGGGCCCATCACGTTTTTAGGGTAAAATTAAAAAGTATTAATGTTTATCATGTTTTTATGGACAGCCGTGTTTAGGCTAGGTTTTAAGAAAGTGTTTAAACGTAATCAATAATCAAAGTTGTTAATTTTTTTCTAAATCAAAAACACTTTTCAGGGAAATTGCAGCAAAATAATGGTAAATTTCACTTATCACTGTTTCTTTTTGCCTGTGGCTTGAGCGATGCTATGTTTAGAAGCGAGTGGGGCCTCCTCTACTCCGTATGCACTCGCTAGCCTATCAGGTACACTTTTAATCAGATGGGTAACGTTTTGTTCCAGTATTTGTTACAACAGACTTTTACGCGGGTTTATGAGGTCCTGTACACTATTCACCTGACTGTTGTTCAAGGCTTCTATTCAGTTTCAGTTGATCCCTTAAATATTTAATGGAATTGAGGTCGGGACTCAGTGGCGTAGCGTGGGTCTTTGCCGCCCGGGGCCGGCCGAATTTTTGCCCCCCCCCCCCCCCCCCCGTAATGATAAGTTTAAAGTTTAAATATTCTATTTAACGGACTATAACTTATTGAAAATCAAGATAAAATTTACCACTGCTTCGAAAGGAACATACATCTATCAGTCAGAGCCCGATCTAAGGGGGGGCCGGCCGGAGACTCGCACCAATCAGCACCAGGTGGTGGCCGACCTAGCGGCACGTGGGGTTGCGATAGACTCGAAGTGGCATTGCACAAGTCCGAGGCCATGTGCTTTCATGGTCTTCGGAACGCGCCACCGTCGGGTTCCCAAATATTGGTGGGAGGGGTTCACATCGGCGTCGAGTCGACTATAAAGTAGGACTCGTCCTTGACAGCCGGTAGAGCTTCAAGGAGCACTTCCGACGTCTGGCTCCGCGATTGGACCGGGCTGGGGCTGCTTTCTGGTGGCTCCTGCCCAACCTCGGGGGACCAGGCGCCTCCTGCCGGAGGCTCTACGCGGAAGTCGTGCGGTCCATGGCCCTCTACGGGGCCCCTGTGTGAGCCCCCACCATCAGGCGGCGGCCAACAGCCAAGTTGGTTGCATGCCAGAGGGTCATGGCCATCCGGATGATCTGGGGATACCGCACGATCTCCGGCGAAGCGGCAAGCCTCCTTGCCGGATTGCTGCCATGGGATCTGGAGGCGCAGCGCCGGGGCGAAACCCCGCTGCCGGGGCAAATCGCGGCACTGCAGACTGAGCTCCGGTGTGATCTCATGGCGGCATGGCGCATACGACTGTCGGAACCCAAGTTCAGGCACGCCGCAATCGCGGCGGTAAGACCTCTCTTTGAGGAGTGGCTAGAGAGGCGCTACGGTGTCCTCACCTTCCGTCTGACGCAGGTCCTCACCGGACACGGTTGTTTTGGGAGGTTCCTGTGTCATATTCAGCGGGAGGAAACGCCCGGGTGTCACCACTGTGTGGACCGCCCGAAGGACACGATGGAGCATACGATGCAGGTCTGCATTAAAAAATTCGTGGCACTTGCCGCCCCCTGACATATGCCGCCCGGGGCCATGGCCCCCCCGGCCCCTCCCAAGCTATGCCACTGTCGGGACTCATTGCAGGCCATAGCAAAACTGGAATACTAGTGTCAGAAAGAGCTCTTTGTGTAATACGGGTCGTATGTGGACAAGACTTATCTTGCATAAAAACAAAACCAGAACCCACTCTCTGTTAAAATGGAATGATATGAAGTCAGACTACTCGCTAAACATAACTGGTAGCAGTTACAGCACCCTCGTTCAGAATTACCAGCTCTGTTTTGCACACCAATCGAATTTCCGCCCACACCATAACACTTGAACCCCAGAAACGGTCTGTTCTATGGATGCATGGTTCTGTCAAAAGTTCGCCTTGTTTTCTCCACACTTGTATTTGTTTGTCATCACCATAAAACTTGACCTTACATTCGTCTATAAAGAGTAGCGGACCAAAATTAGCCTTGGTCCAGTACAAATGTTGGCGAGCGTACATTAAATGCTCTGCTTGGTGAGCCCTTGTCAGTTTGAGTCGAACGGCACATACTCTGAAACATTGGCCATCTTCGTGGAGTTGATTACGAATGATTTGATCACTGACTCGTATACCATTTGATTGCCACAGACGGGTTTGTAAAGCCCGGGCGGTTAAAATATTCTCCCGACGAGCAGTTAACCTGATACAGCGATCTTCAGTAGCAGTTGTAGCTCTAGGATTTCCTTTTCTAAGACTCCTAGCTGCACTCCCGATTTTCTGGTACCACTTCTACATGTTTCGGATAGCTCTTTGCGACACACCGACATGTATTGCTAAAGACCTCTGAGATTTTTCCTCTGAAGCACGACAACTGCTCTCGCTGCGGTTTCCATGTCCTTATGACGTCCAGAATCAGCCATAGTAATCAATATTAGCACAAACATCAAATAAAACTGTCCAAGAAAGCAACGACTAACAACAAAAACTACAGTCACATTGAGAACACAAGTAAAAGAATTTATTATAGCTAAATATTATAATTTTAAATATATCTTATATTAATCTTACCACTACTTAATGAAAAAGTCTTAATAACTATGGAATTTAACTAATTATAGTTTCTGCCCTGTTTTTGGGCATTTAAAAGGACGTTAATTCGTTTTTGCCCTATTTGCCCAGTTTATGCCCTTTTCGCCCAGCTGGGTTTAAACCCTCTGCCCATCTCTAATTGTAACATCACTATTATTCAATTTGACAGTGCGTGCGTGACGTCATTATTGATCATGTCTCACGTCAGCCAGTAATTATTTTGGCTTAATTTATTTTGTAAATTCCGGGCACAATATGTGTTATAATTAGGAGAAAAAGTGTTAATAATTTCTTTTACGTACATTCCGTGTCTTAGATATAAAATTTAGCTATGGTCAGTAACCTCTAATGACAAAAGTTTTCCTCTTTTTTATTGTATTTGTATTTCCTGACTTTATTAGGTGTGCCTACCAAAGTAGCTATTGTTATTTATTATCACTGTGTAAAATGGATTTGCTTACCTTTTCCTTTATTTCCTGCAATTATTAACCTCTCGAATGTGTCTCTTTTTCAGATGCAATTTATGTTATTATTCAGCCGGCAAGGCAAACTGAGACTGCAGAAATGGTACGTGGCTCATCCGGACAAGCTGAAGAAGAAGATCACTCGAGAGCTGATCACTACAGTGCTAGCCAGGAAACCTAAGATGTGTTCATTCTTAGAATGGAAAGATGTCAAAATTGTCTACAAAAGGTTGGTAACCCAAATCTACTAAAAGCTGTTAAAAGTTGTTATTAGACACTTGCTCAAATGCCAATCAAGTCTTCCTAAATACATAATATGCATATTGAATTTTGTATTCTATTTTTATGAATAATATATACACCAAAAATCAAGCATACAGCTTGTCCACTAGATCGTCAGGATTATAATAATACAATTGCATGCACTTACATTTCTTATGATAAGTATTTATTTCATAAAAAGTTTCTGTCCTGATAAGTCACCTGTTATCAGTGCAAACAGACTAATAGTGAATATCTTTGTTCCTGACATTTTGGAGTACTAAGACAGAATCAAGTGTAATAAAGTATTAATTATGTTTTCAACTGGCCTGGGACAATTGAATCCCCGGAGGTATGCATGCAGCATAGATGCAGCCTCAGGCCCCAATGTACCAAGAAGGGTATGGCAAATGCTGATCAAAGTCCTTATGTTGTTACATATAGGATGCAAAATTGATTCTGAATTTCATTACAAGTACAAAATATTTGACATGTTCATGATTAATTTACTGTACAATAAATTTATTTGTAAAAATAGCTTACAGCCGTGCAAGATGCTTTACATTTACTAGCTTCAACTTTTCAGACTAACTGACTAGTTAGTCAGTTAGTCTGAAAAGTTGAAGCTAGACCATTTACAGGCACTTTTGAATTGTCAAGGAGTTCCTTGACAATTCAAAAGTGCCTGTAAATGGTCTAATTGAAATAAATGTTTTGACTATTAACTTTTTTTTTGACATCAGTGATCAATTTTTTCTCTTGTATCTTAATTAAGATATAAGATTCAAATTTAATGATCAATAATTTCTGTTTTTCATAATGAATTAATATGTATAATTTTTCCTCTCTCTCAACAGATACGCATCTCTGTATTTTTGCTGTGCGATGGAGCAGGAAGATAATGAACTGCTGACCCTCGAGTTGATCCATCGCTATGTGGAGTTGCTTGACAAGTACTTTGGCAGTGTAAGTATTTATTCTTCTTATCCTAGACTGTAAATCTAGTAACATAAAGTTTTGAATAGGCTTCTACAATAAGAGTCACTGAAGAATTCTGATATAACCACTGAGTGAACTATGTATTACCTCCAGTAAATAAAGCTTTGGACACTGCCTACAGTAATGTAGTAGATTTGATATGCAAGAGATGATGTCAAAATTGCATCAAGCCACCATACTACACCATAAAAAATGTGAACTAAGTCTAAGGGCCTATTTCACCACCTTTCGTAAAGTTTCGATTAAATTACTTGGTAGATAATTTCATATAAATTCTGTTCCATTTTTGAATATATCGGAAGATTAGCGCTTAGTAAGAGGTTGTGAAACCGGGCCTAAGTGTGTCTTTATTGTGCACTAACCCAGACCCTAAACATGTCAATAGCTTATTTAAATATGGGAATGAACTTAACCTTCAAAACGAGCCTCCCGTACATTAATTTGTATTTTACCTCTTTCCAGTCTTTCATACCTGCAGTTCATATAAATAGTTTTATAAATAAACTACAACTTAAACAAATTTTTTTACGTTCCTGTTCCCAGGTATGTGAGCTGGATATTATCTTTAACTTCGAGAAGGCATACTTCATTCTCGACGAGCTGGTGCTCGGCGGTGAGCTGCAAGAGACCAGCAAGAAGAACGTCCTGAAGGCCATCGCTGCACAGGACCTGCTCCAAGAGGTCAGTAGCCAGGATAATGAGCTTGTCTAATTAACTAGGTGACGCAGGACGTAGTTACTATACACAACGAGTTTTACTAGTTGCTTTACTAACTGTGCTTAGTTATGATACAATAATGTGATATCAATAAAAAGCAACACATATTACTATTACTATTAAATTGTGTTGTAACTATTAAACATTACTGACATCGAAAAAATCGAATCTAAACTTTATTCATTGTAAAAATTACTATTAAAAAATGGTTTAGCTTGCACATTTGGTGAATCACGAAAATTCGGCGTGTACATTCCGTAGTAATGTTAGAACGAAGGAAAATGTTAGATAGGCAGGGCCGTATTCAGGGCGATATGTGAGTGCAAAAAAAAGCAAGTGCAATATTAGTTTGGAAGTTAAACAATTTTAAAGTTTTGCTATTTTATCTGAGGAGGTTGTTAAGTAATTCAATTATTTTTTTAATATTATGCTTTTATAAAAATGTGTTGTGGTCAAGTTAAGCATTTACTCTGATTCCTTTATTCGTTATTTAATAAGTAACAGTAGCTATGTAGTTCCTAAAATGTCCAACAAAATGTTTTTGCATAGTGGATATAAGCTTTCAGTGATTCATTTTGTTCCTTTAATGTTAATGTATTGTTATAATCAGTAATTATGAGTAGAAAGAAATGCGGATGGTTTAATTATTATTATGAATATATTAAGGTAATTTATTATTTAGCTTCTTCTTATACTTGAATTATAGAAGATTAATAATTTATACAAAAGAAAACTGCCATAAACAAACGAATCACATCTAGTCACAACACATCTAGATGGTTTTATAGATATAAATATTGAATAAAAATATATAAATAAAATATAGGTATATAAAGTGGACCAGTTAATAGGACAGTGGCCTCAGTAGTGCCTTTTGACTATGTATTAGATATTATAACACTAATGTACGCGTGTAGGAGCACTGCCTTTTAGATTAACTTCAGACAAGCACTAATGTCTAACACATATCAATTTCTGTGTAGTCACACAAATATTTAACTGGAAACATATTTCTTTCATGCTGTTACATACAGAAAATTATATCATTGGAAATAATAACGATATTTGCTTTCCTCAAAATGTCCGTCAATGAGAATGAGACAAATGTGTTTTCAGATTATACTCTACATATCACAAAATGATATTAAAACCTACTCTAAATTCAAATCTACATTAGAAGCTGTCCTTCGATAGATAACAAAAAAAAAACTAAAACTATAATTATAAAAAGCTATAAGAGTGCCTAAAAAACATGCAAATATATTAGATATAATTAATATGAGAATAACTAATTTAATAATTAGTATGAGAATAAATAATATCAATAATGTCAATTTAAATTGTATTTAAATGTTGACTTTCCATTATTGTGTATGATATTAAGAACATAATACTCTTTATTTGACGATTACAGCAAGAAAATAAAACTGAACTTATAAACAGCTTTATCAAAAGTTGATAGAATCAATCAAATAAAATAAAAATGTGAAGAGCAGTCGGCGTTTGAGAACAAACTTTGCTCAATTATTAAATCACACTAGAACTCGCTATTACTTCCTGTTTGTACATGTATTTATATCTGTCTCATATAAAAAACTAATCCTTCAGGCGAGGCGTCACAAATTGCTGAATTATTTTAGCACCAAGTGTATTTAAAATATTGTTCTCTATTTCTGTCAAAAGTTAAAAATTGACTAGAGACAAAATGATGTTTTGAACATCTTTAGTGCTAAAGGTATTTTATTTATTTGTGGTGTAACTGGGCCTTATAGGAGACAGAGTGATTCATATTTAATTTAGACATTTCTTGCTCAATTTTATTAGATAAGTATACTAACTACTCTCTTATTATATCTTCGTACGCCGGCTGTCCTCACTCTCTGCTTATACAATCTTCTTGTCTTCCACTGCACTCCGCTAATTTTCTCTTTTATTTTGGTGTGATATGCATGCATTGGTGGCGGTCAGGACCTGAACGATGGATTGTTACACTGATGTGTTGCACAACCTTGGACAATCACGAATTAAATAAGCTATTTAATTATCTGTTTGTCTAGTGTTTTTATTGCATGCGCTTCTCTTTACTTTTTATATCTATCTAAGCATATTTTATTTATTCGATGTACGTATGTAGTCTATATTGACTTGAACTAATTCTTTCCTTGCCACTCTCGCATGGCTATATTCAACAGACCTAGCTCCATTTACAATCTATCATACACTCTCAGCATATACTTACACACAGAAACAAAAAAATCATAAATAAATCTCAATTTTAGATCTTTCATGCGTTATTATGTACTTTTAGTTGTTAGGGAAGGAAGGCGTCATTATAGATAGTTATAAATAGTTTATCTGTATATCGTTGCTTCATATATGTGTAGTTAAATTTTATGATTATTACATTGTATCGGGACACTGCTTTACCGTGCTTTTTCAATTGAACTAAATATTTATTTGTTAAAATAGAATTTTCAACACTAATCAAAATATATTGTTCAAGCAATATACATCATTAATATTCTTGCAGCCATTTTCAATCCTATAAAATATTTAAGTGTTCTATATAATCCTATCTTCATGTACAATGTAAAACAGTGTCTTCTTTGGTTATGGTCTGGCTGTTCATGCATATACTGTAATGGGTTGTCGAAATACATTATATTATTATAAACAAATTAATCTGTTTTCTTGCATGTACCAAGTTCCTGTCCCAAGCATCCGTAGCACGAGTTAACTATTACAAAAATGGTAGTTTTATGAGGTTTAGTGGTAAATAATTAATGTTCGCGTTTCCTAAAGAATGACCGGTTTAAAAAGATACTCAACAAAGCCGAAAGTAACATGTTCTTCCCATCATTGCAATCATTCTTTTTTGTTCTGAGATAAGTATTAAAAGTTCATAATTCAAAGGTCCAATTGTTTATTAAGTTCAAAAACAAGCTTTAAATGTTATAACTAAACTTTAAATACCCCCAGGGCCTAACCCCAGCTTGTTGCTCCATGCACCCATAAGTACAAAGTTTAAACTTTAAACTTATTTGTTACATTAAAAAATAAAAGTTATTTCCTAGCAATAATTTTTGCTTCAACTTCTGCGGTTTGATGAGCAGTATGCGTAGATAACGGCTATATATTGTGTCTTTTTACACCCCGTATGTAATAATATACGTATCGTTTGTGTAGTTTTAATAATTCGTGCTGCGGATCTCCCGTGTGTCCGGTGTGGTGTCGTAAAGGTGCATTTGTACAACTTTTCTAACGCTTTTCCTTGGCGTGAACTAGTAATATAACAATTATATTAACAGCATGCTTTTTCGATTTTAATAATATTCATGGTTGATTATTAACAATTCAGATTCATAACAATTCAATATGATAAATAATAAATTAAGAAAAATTTTCGTGATTATTTAAAATCTTGTATGTTGCTTAAAAAGTAATATGAACTTATTTTAAATTTCGCAAACGTTTTTGTCACTATTTAAATTAGCATTATTAATTACAAATTCAATTTTAAAACGATACTTACCAACTACTTGAGAAACAAAATATTTACAAAAATTGCACCACAAAAAATTTAAGTTCGGCCCTGTAAACATTTTGTTAGAAAATATATCAGATAATTCAGATAGAACAGTATTCTATTTCTAACGAAAACCTACTTTCCCTATTGATTTTTTAGCTCGAACAATAATAAAGATACAGAAATAATTTTCCGAATGAATGCATGGTAAGGTCTTTGGACATCAAGTAATAAATTAAACGTCTAGCTTAGCTGCATGTTCACGGCGTGAATTGTGTTAGGACGAGACCGTGGACGCAGCGCTCCGAGAGGTGGGCCTCCTCTAGTGGACCCGAGACTCCGGGACTGGACTGCACTGCGCGCGCGCACCTCTACTTGCGATACAAGATTATTGAACCGCGGTGCACAATGGACGTTTTATGACTCAATCGCCCATTCAAATATGATGTTTGGACTCAAAAACCTTTTGCCATATATTTTTAATATCATATTTCTACATTATTGTAATCATTTTAGAATTTGTATAGACTGTCATTAAATTAATATCAGTCATACATTTTTAATATAGGAATTAATTACATTGATATAGATTTTCTACGAAAGACATTGGGCGACTGACTAGACATTGGTTTTATATTACATACAATTTCCATTTTAAAATAACTAGGTAAGTATAGTACTATAATGATGGGATTGTTTCTGCAGGCCAAAGCGGACCAAGAAAAATTGTTTTATAAACTCTAAATCCAATTTATTTTAATTAAATTTAATTAAACTGCCAATTTAGAAGGTTCCCTCTTAGCTATAAAATTAATACTTATTGTTCATTAGATTCTATTTTGCCGTTAGTGTAATGTCTATTATTTTGATGTTTGTCTATTTTATTTGTTCTGTTGAACTTTTATAATTTTATGGTTTGTTGAAAACGAATTAATATTAATTAGATGGAATTTATTATTTGTATAAGTTATTTTAAACGAATTTACATTATGTTGACATGACCTAACGAATTTGAATATTTAATAATAATAGGTATAACGTAAAATGCTTTTGTGGCGTTTGTTATAGTTATATAAGATTTTCTGCCTGCTTCGTTTACAAAGTAGATGCTAATTTTTCACTACGTAAACTTGAATTTTTAAATAAAATACGATAGTAAAATAGTTTTCGAAATTACTCTTCAAAATTACAATCTTTTGTTTGTTTCTATTCTTACGAGTATTATCATTATTTTACTTTATGGAAAATTATTTTTCATGAAATTATCAGACATTTATCTTAGATTTAAAACTTTGTGACGCAGACTTTAATAACATAATCAAGGAGTTCTTGTGCAATAAGGTATATTAATCTCTACACGATAATGTTTCGTTTCATGATACATATTATGTCTTTGTGATAAAATAACATATTTCTAATAAAATATATTTTACACGTTATATAAATTTACTTTTATTAGTGAAGTATTGTACCTGCTTACCTTCTAAAAAACTAAAACATTAATTTTCCTAATGTAATAATTTAAAACCCTTGTTTTTTTACAATTTGGTTTTGGTAAGATATTAAAGTAAAGCATTCTAAATCTGAAATTCAAATTCCAAAAGCAAAAAACCCGAGTTGATAAACACTGCGGAACAAAATTTAATTATAATCGTAAATTCAGTAAATTAAAGTTAAATTCAAGTGTAGTAGATAACCGAAAAGCGATTGCTCGGTCTAACGCGGCCACGAGCGACTCTGGCTCAGTGATACCCATTGTTGCAGGAGGAGACGCCCCAGGGATTCTTCGAGGACCACGGGCTCGGGTAACCAGCTGCGCACACGCACCACACCGACGCACCGCAACACACATACGTAGCGACAACGTAGGACATTGTAACGTTATGTATTTTGATATTAGAACATTTTATTAAACCTCGTTTTGATATTGTCGATATCTAAAGTTGCGTTGCACATACATAAAATATATTAAGTACAGAACTTTGTCAAAATGGCGAACATTATACTTGTTGTTTATATATATAAAAAAAATACTTATATATATCGTACTTCGTGCAGATTCATTACAATAATTTGTTGTGTGATTTAATTTGCATTATTATATTTATTTTAGAGCTTATTCTTACTAAGTAGTTATTAATTACAAAGCATTTTCTGCACTCGGAAGGTTGTTAACGCATAATTTTTTATAACCTTGGCAGCTACTGATGTACTTAATTTAATTTTAATTGTTTTATTACGAGTTTCGCACCGCTTTTAGTTGTTATGTACATACATATAAATGGTACATAATGTTAGTATTATGAATCAAGTATTGCCACTGAATGTAATTGTGGTGAAACATTTAATAATAGTTTGTGCCAAAAGAAGCAAACATAGTATGTACTTATATTTTCATATATTTTCGCTTATGATGTGATTCGTATTATAGAGTAGATCAAAGTATGTAAACCTCTTTTACGATCAATATTACACAGTATACCATTACATTTCGTAAGAATAGCCCTCCAGTTTTTAAAATTGTTGTATTGTATTATATAGACTGCTGTATTAGGGATTGTTGACATCCATGTATTGTGATAATTCTTTGGACCTATGTATCAGGATTTATGGGATTGAGCAACAGTATCAAATGTTTTTACCTCTATATTATAGCTTGGTGTTTATATAGCCGTCAGCCGGCACTCACCCACTCGCTGTGTTCAGAAGACTGTTCGAATCCACATCATTTGTATACATTTCTACATTTGTAAACTATACAGTATTTATTGCGCGCTATGTAAAATATAAATATTTGTGTAAATTCCGAAGTCTTACGTCAGACTCTAATCTCATATCACACGTTCCATATCTACAAATATCAAGAGGCCTAACAATCAAACAAATAACATTCTCTTTGAAATATATTGCGTATTAAAGTAATATTTAAGAATCAAACTTCGTTTTATTTCAATATAAAATCTTTTATTATTATAATACGCTTCAAAACTCGCTACACGATACAAAATATTCTCATTACAATATGCCGTATAAAAGCGATAAATAATTCAAAATTGAAGACATACTGACAGTCTTTGATGCATAGAAATACATTAATTGATTACACTTAATTAAATGCGCCATAACAATGTGGGTACAGCCTGTATACCGCCATTGTGGCTCTAAGCTTACTCTAAGGCACACTCGATGTTATTATTAGCGCGGCCGCGTGACACCCGCGTGATAGTTTCACGACCTCATTTCATATCGCAACATAAGGACATTTGCGTTATTGCTCGCCACTGCACAAAAATGCAACTGACGCTAAAAATAACACCTTGTCTGCAACTTACACGTACAAAATATAATATTATTATAAAAAATATGTGAAGATTTAATTGTTAGAAGTCTCTGTCGACTTTGATTCTGGTGTCGCTTTCACTTGGTTGGCGGTGGTAGGCGCTGAGTCCTGGGTGTTCTTGGGGGGTGCGGGGGTGGGGGGCGCGGGCTCTGCTTGGGGCTTCTCTTTCTCCTGTTCGTCCATCTCCCTCTGCTGCTGCTGACTGGTGACGTTGGCGAGGTGGAGAGCAGCCAGCAAGGCGGTGAGGTAGCGACGTACGTCTAGTTCCACACCTGTAATATCATGTAAATTGATAAGGGTGACGCAGGTGACACGATTGAGGTGCAATATAATTTGCAACCTGTGATGCAATGCTTAGAAAGCAATATCGATTGACGTAGGTATGTTGGCGTCAAACGTTATTTATGTTATCGAATAACTTAAATGTCAAAAGTAGAACCTTTATCTAATGTTTTGTTTTTAAACAATAGAATGCAATGCCTTTTGATAATAACAAGTTTTTGCGTTCAACATAGAATGCCTTTTGTGGAATATAATCATTTATGTTTCACTGGTGGAAAAACAATATCAACCTATATCTATCTATACCTATACCTACTTATATTATAAACAGTTTCATGTTTGTACCTAACTGATATCTTTGGAAGTACTGGTACGATTACAAAAATTATTTCACTGATAAATAGTTATATGTTTTATCGCTAAGTGCTTTATGCTTTTTTTTATTATATACTTGACTACCACGTGAACGAAGTTGCAGGCAGATGCTAGTCTGCAGTATCGCGGGTTCGATTCCCGCACGGAACAAATATTTTGTATGGCCTACAGCAGATAGTAAAGTTGTTCCGAGTCTGGCTGTTTGTGTATGTGAGTTTATATGTTTGTAAACGCACCCACGATACAGGAGAAATTTCTAGAGCGTGGCAACGTTTTTTTTTTAAATAAATAAAAAAGAAACTATGAATAACTGGGTTGTGGAGGTCAGATAGGCAGTAGCTCCATGTAAAATATATCAGCTGCATCCGGTTATACTGGAAACCGATCCCAACATTGTTGAGAAAGGCTAGGCAGATGATGATGAATGAATCTACTACAGATATAAAAATCCATTGCTAATTGTTAGTCTCGCTAAAACTCGAGAACGGCTGGGCCGATTTAGCTGATTTTGGTTTTGAAATGTTCGTGGAGGTCTAGGGAAGGTTTAAACGGTGAGAAAATATTGCGTAGGTGTAGGGTAGGGGCAGGATACCACGCGAACGAAGTCCCTAAAAACAGTCCTTTTAATATGAAGTCGGTCTCAAGGGTAGGGGTATTGGTAGTGTAGGATACCACGCGAACGAAGTCGCGGCGGGTCAACTAGTAAATAAATAAATAATCACCTGAGTTCCTCAGCTCGTTCACTTTATACGCGAGGTTGGCCCACACGCGGCGCGCGGCCACGGCGCTGAGGCGGCCCACAGTCTGCACGGTGTGCAGCGCCGGGTCGTTGGACACCGCTACAATTTCTTCTACAATTAACAAACCATTACATTCGTAAACATTGTCAACTTTCAGTTAACTACAAGTTGACATGCACTTAGGTCTAGGTTAGTTTTGTGTGAAGGTTGTACTAGAATAGGGTATATTTATGGTATAGTGCACAAGTGTGTGTGGAAACATCGGAGCACTCCCTCTTCCCTAACTCTGATAGTCCGATGGGACGGCAATCCGACACAACCGGGAAGAGATCAGGACCAACGGCTATAATACGTGCTTTTCTATACGCGGGTATGCCACACCACCAACTTTCAAACTCCGAGCTGCTACTGAGATATTCGTAATAAAAAAGCTCAATAACACTGCCCGATATGGGAATCGAGTCCAGAACCCCACGCTCAACAGTCGTACTTGCGACCATGTAACCAAAGGGGCAGAATAGAGCAAGCGAATCTAAACCAGTCGTAGCATTATTTGTGACATCTGCGATTTTATTTGGGGCACTCTTATATTGCTTTAGATTTATGTATATTTGCAATATATAGTAAGTATAGATGAGTGCTCAAATAAATGTGCACAATACATTTCTAATTTCTGCCTACCATCTAAATCATAAATATCAAAAATACCTACTCCTAAGTAGGTATTTTCGAGATATGATATAAGCCGATACATTGTCCTCAAAATGTACTTAACTTCTAAATCCTGTTACCTATTTATCTCTAGATAAGAGCATTGTGCAGCTATATTCGCTTCACTTATCATTTCTAGAATTTTATTGATTGGTCACTCAATCTTTACTGCTTATGACTCATTGAAGAAATGAAACAAATATATTTTACGCCTGACTTGTCACCATCTTTTCTTACGTTTATAAATCACGGTGACGATAATGTTCTGAATGACCAAGTTTTTTTAATATAGAACTGATTAAGTGGGTCTTCAGCGTATTGTGGAACAGTACACCCGCATTAAACATTTCTCCCTTTTATAATTATGATCTATGGTTGCAGGTATACATTATGGATCAACTCAATAGATAATTATGTTCTAAGCAATATTAGGCGTCATCTCCATGGGTGAGAGGATCGTGGCCAGTCTCGCTTATATTCCAAATTCTCAAACGAAGGTAAGATGTTCCTAAATGTATCTATGTCGGTATAGCGTAAGTCTTAAAGGCGACTTAAAAATGAGTTGGGTCTGGCCAGTGCCGGTTTTAGCACTACCAGCGCCCTGGGCGAGACTTCTAAGGCGCCCCCCCCATCTGCCATTCAAACCTATACCTACTGCCTTTACGAAAAAAAAAAGGGAGAGAATGAAAAAACATTATGAAGAAAAAATCTAAAAAAAAAACTTTTCTAGAGTGTTGTCCCCTTGTTTCGCAGAAAGATATTTTATAGAATTTTATTTCGCAGATAATGTTTCATAGAATATTCGGTTCTTGTATCTTTATTTCGAATATTATTGCTTCAAAGACTATTTACTTATATTAAACATATTGAAAACATTAAAATAAAAACAATTTCCTCCTCCCCCCCCCCCAACCCAAAATTTTAATAGTGGTGCTGCTCTCATGGGGCCTTCTAGGGGGGAGTGAAATTTCGGTTATTTTTCGCCTAAGACGCACCATTTTCGAGAAAAAATACATAGAAGCCTCCGCTGTCCTAGACAGTTCAAACTTTCACAGATGATGTATTCCTGCTGCCGCTATAACAACAAATACTAAAAAACAGAATACACGGAATCGAACGAGCTCAAACTCGACGGGGTTGTGTCGTTCTATTACGCAGTTCCTATGGCCACCTTCCAGCTCCATCATCAGACCCTGGTTACCATCTAGGATCAAAGTACTCGTCAAGTCGAATCAAACGAGCCCAAACTCGACGAGGTTGTGTAGTTCTATTACGCAGTTCATATGGCCACCTTCTTAAGTGGTTCTAAAGGAAATACCACTCCTGGAGGCACCCGTAGACAGAACTTCATGTTACCATATCTTCGACCGAAGATACGATATCCAACTCATAGCGGAAGCTGAAGATTTCTCTGGCACCAATGAAGTTAGGATATACACAGACGGATCCAAAACCAGTTTTGGTACTGGAGCTGGTGTCTTCTCGAATGACCTAAACATCAATATTTCAACAACGTTAGACAAACTAAACACAATCTTCCAAGCAGAATGCATTGGCATCACCAGAGCGGCTCAAGCAGTTGCAGCCAGAGACGTCGGAGATCTCAACATCAAAATTATCTCAGACAGTGCATCGGTGCTTCAAGCGCTACAAAACAATACGATAACTTCTGCCCTCGTCTTGGAGTGTCATAACACACTTCAACACATTGCAACGACAAACAAAGTAACCCTGCAATGGATAAAAGGGCACAGTAACTCACTGGGTAATGACGCAGCCGATGAACTGGCAAAAAAAGGCGCCAAGACAATAGTCCACGGTCCGGAACCGCTGCTGCCCATACCCCAAGCCCAAATAAAATCATGGCTGCGTCAGAAAACCGAGGAAAAACATCATACGGAATGGAGAAACAGTGTAACCTGCAGGCAAACCAAGGATGCAGTTCCGGTAGCATCAAAAAGACTTGCCCGCAGCCTTATCAGACTGGAACGGGATGAAATCCGTAAGATCATTGGTATCATAACCGGCCACTGTCCCCTAAACAAACACCTATTCACCATAGGTGTGACAGACAGCCCTCTGTGCAGAGGCTGCATGGAGGCGGAAGAAACACCACAGCACGTGCTCTTGGAGTGCAGTAGCGTGGCGGATCAACGTGCACGAACTCTGCAATCGCCGGCATCTCTCCCCGAAACTTGCAGCAGCCTGAAAAGGCTGCTGGCTTTCTGGGAGGACCTGGGATGGTTGGAGTGATTTGAGGATTCGACTTTTTACACGTACAATGGCCCAATAAAGAGGCTAAGTGCGGAAACAGCCCAGCTAACCTAACCTAACCTAACCTATGGCCACCTTCCAGCTCCATCATCCGACTCTGGTTACCATGTAGGATCACAGTACTCGTCAAGACGAATCAAACGAGCCATGCTACCCTATGTTGTTTGAACAGAAAAATATTTGAAAAAAACTTTCTTTTTCAATATTTCAAGACATTTTGAGAAAAATTCGAAAAATTCCCGTTTTTTCCCAAAGGATTCTGTCTGCGAATTTTTCAATGTAACATGTGAAAAACGGAAAAAAAACACAAATTGGTTTTTTTCGTGAAAGAAACAAATTGTTTTTTTCAGCATTTTTAACGCTAGTCCGGACAGGCTCTCACGCCTATTATCACCATCGAGGCGATCCGGCCGGTGCTGGCGGACTGGTTCGGAAGAAGGTACGGCTCCCTGACGTTTCGGGTGACGCAGATGCTCTCGGGGCATGGCTTCGGGAAGTACCTGTGTCTCATAAACAGGGAGCCAGACGCCAGGTGCCACCACTGCGTGGACTGCCTGGAGGGCACGGCGCGGCATACGCTGTCAGAATGTATGGCCTGGGAGGAGCCGCGTCGTGTCCTCATCTCTGAAGTAGGCAGTGACCTGTCGCTGCCGGCCGTCGTCGCTTCGATGGTCGGCAGCGAAGGGTCCTGGAACGCGGTGGCCTACTTCTGCGAAACGCTTATCTCGCAGGACTCGCTGCGGAAAAGGAAAGAGATATTACGACCTTTCTCCCGGCCCGCAGCAGGCGCCCCAGGCATCGGCGGCGCCCTCTTCCGGCCCCCCTAAATGGGCTAGAGGCGGCGGACTTGGGGACTCCATCAACCGAACCCAAGGTGGTGGTGCGTAGTGTTCCACGCGCGCCCCTCTCTGCCGTCGCGGGGCGAGTTAAACACCTCCCTCCCCTCCAGACCCAAAGTGGCCCGCGGAGGAGGGCCAGCACCAGTCGGGAATCGCGGAAGGAACGTGAACCCGGCCTAAGTGTGGGAGGGGAACACCGGGGTCGCTTTCAAGCAGTAAGAGTCTGACAGACCCCTTCGACATCCAAGAGGATTTTCCACCCCGGGAACAAAAAAAAAGTCGCATGGTTTCGGCGATAAGATTTGTCAAGTAATTCCTTATAGTACGTTCGGGTTCAATGGGGCCATGTTATTCGGTGATATACCTACTTATCGAAATCACGAAGCCTGAGCTAAGCGTGTTCCGCTTCGTCAAAAATAAAGCCAACTCTATTTAAATTAAATTTTAAAAAGAGATAGATAATGTAACGTGTCTTGTTTGTGGCCGCTTCCGGGTAAAATGAACAACAGTGTTAGTGTTCCGGCCGAACGCTGAGTTCCACTCTAGTGTTGTCACCATAGCGATTTTGTCGCTAGGCTTTGAGAATTTACAAGTAAGTACTGACTCAACGAGCGAGCGGCCCAGGCGCCCCTTTAGGTCCGGCGCCCGGGGCGGTCGACCTACCTCGCCCTACCCTAACGCCGGCACTGGGTCTGGCCGTAAATGAATCGAACTGTACGATTAACAGGGAAAAGGCTAGGCAGATGATCACTACGGCGATAATTTGATGACAGGATTGCGTGAATAACGTCCAGTGAAGATGGCGCCTTGATGTGTAATACAGTGCAACCTCGATATATTAAAGGTGAAGAGGATTAGAAAATATTCGTTATACCAGACAATTTGTTACAATAAGGTTTGTTTGGTACTATCAGGTCCCAGGGGATTTCGCAGGATTTGTTAAATCTAAGAAATCGTTATATTGAAGTTACACTGTAATATTAAAATGTACTATTTGATAGTTGCTTAATAATCTAATCCTTATTCATAGAAGCCTTGCTGGAAAAACACTATGTATATATTTCTGTAATTTTCATGATATCAAGCAGTAAAAGTTAACTACAAACAGCCATTCTCAATAATTGCAGCTCATAAAGTCGATGACGCCCGTAAAATCATACTGTCTATGTCACTCTCGAGGTATATGTAGCAACAGATGGTATGTTTTGATTGATAATCAGAGAAGTTTATAAATAATGAGGTAATTGTAACAAGAAACTCACTGCTAGGCTCTTCCTGCACGCCAACGGGGGGTAGGTAGTGGTCGAGCAGCTGCATCGCGTACATGGCACCTGCATCCACGCTGTTCACCGCCTTCTGGCCGTATGCTGTGGACAGCAGCGCGTTGGCCTTAGCCCAGGACAGTTCCTTGAGCGAGCTGACGCGCTGTTCCGCGGCTACTCGAGCTGTGTAGACCTAGGGAAGAAGGTTATGGCTTGTAATGTGCAACAGAGGAGCGTTTTGGTAAGATGTTGATGCATAAAATTACTATGCACCAGCCTATTTGTCCCACTGCTGGGAAATGGCCTTTTCACAGACAAAGAAGTCGGATTGGCGATTTGCGACATATTTTAATTATAAGTCCAGGTTTCCCCACGATATTTTTCTTCATCAGCGGCTGTCAGTGATGTCCAAGAAAATCTTTAGAAAGTACCTATGAATTGAAAAAGTCACATTAGTACTTGCTCGGAATTGAACCAACAAGCTAATGTACGAGGGGTAAGCGCCTTCACTGGGCTATAACGAAACCTAAATGCCATGTGAAAAAACCTTAATAAATATCAAAGAAATAAAAAAGTAAATATTGCAAGTCACGTAATGATCGCCTGTTTTATTTTTATGTTATATGTTGAATTGATCGTTATTCAGCACTGACGTATCAACGTTATTTGAACAGTTATTTTGGTCAATTACAATAACAACCGTCATTATTAAACGGACGCGCCCTTTGTGAACGTTTTGAAAAAGGTCGTTGATTTTATAAGTGATGTTTTTTATGACGCAGTTTACAAAGTTACTAATGTAATAAAGTTGAAGAGTTTGTTAGTTTGTTTAAATGCGCTAATCTCTAGAACTACCAGTCGGATTTGAAACAGTCTTTTTGTATATGATAGCCAGATTCATTAGGAATAGTATAGGCTATATAACATCACGCAATGACCCACGGTAGCGGAGTAGTAAGCAAAAACGTAACTTAAGACAGGTGGAAAGGGGTTGCGGGACGTCTTAACAGGATACCGTGACCCCGGCACGTAAAGGGCAACAGAAGGAACAGGGTGGTTTTTTAGTCAGTAAAAGTCTGACAGTCCCTTCTGCCCCACCCAGGGCGAAAGGAACTCATTTGATAATTTTTACCACCTTAAAAAAAAAGGCAGGTGGAAAAAAACACGCGAATGAAGTCGAGGGCAGACACTAGTAAATTTAAATTTAGATTCAGACGTCAATGTAAAAATTTGGATAATTGTATGCAGCTGATGCATATTTTTTTTAAATTGGTTGTTTCAATGACGAAATGATTTGATAAATCATAGAGCTGTTGTAAAGAAAATTTTACTAAATAAACAGTTGACTATCTAAATCCTAATTCGTATTAAACGGACTTCAGTCCACAGCTAACCTTGAATATCTATTAACATTGAGTGACCTACAAAAGTTAGAAGTCATGTAGGTATGTCGTAAATCACTTACAGATTAACTGAATATGTATCTATAGTTATGTAAACAAGTAGAGAGCTAAATCACCTAAATGTTATGAATTTTCATGACGCTTTATGAAAGATATGATTTGCATATGACGTGCATTTTTATGTACCTACATTCGCACATTTGCATGCCTCATTTTAAGGTAGATTGTAGGTACAAGGCCAAAATGCTGTGAACACCTGCTTTTTGTATACCTCCCTACTTTTCAGATCAATAAAGAATAAAGATATTCTAGTCTATTCTAACAAGCACTCTCCCCGCGACTTCGTCCGCGTGATTTTTCTTACGGATCCCAAATTTTTTAATAATAAAATATAGCCTATAGCACTCAGTGATAAAGTAGCTTCCGATTTGCGAAAGAATCTTCAAAATCGGTTTAGTAGATCCAGAGATTAGCCCCTACAACCTCACAAACATTATCTATCTATACTAATATTATAAAGCTGCAGTGTTTGTTTGTTTGTTTGAACGCGCTAATATTATTTGTGAAGACTGAAGAGTTCTCCCCCCCCCCCTTAGTATTTGATTATTTCGGCCGAAATTAGAAAAGTAGGCTATAGCTTCCATTTTTCGAGTCACACACTGTTAGAACGAGGCTAGTTAAACGTAGCAAGGTCCTTCCATTCCGGTTCATTGTCCACCGCGTGATTGTCTCGACACAGCGGCTTATCTTATCTGTGCAGCGGGACGTATCGCGTTCGCGGCCGTCATAAAAATAATACCGGCCCGACTAGTTGCTACCAACTGCATGGTAACGTGTTTTTATTTTTATTTATAGCTACTTGTTTACTCAGACATCTGCATCAACCTGGATATTTATATTTGTTGCAATTATTTAGTTACTGAGCGTAAGCTCTTTGGTACCTATCTAGGTAGTAGAATAAGCAGTGGCGTAGCTTGCCGTAGGTATATCAAAATTTGTTGGGGGCCCTTCTACGTAACTGCGCTGAAGCGCAAATGGAGGATAAAGATTTTTCACAAATAAAACAATATAATTATTCTTTCCCAGAAAGTTTAGCGTGTGGCCGAAGAGTTTCAATGAGATAGTGGATAATATTTTACTATTTTTTTCTAGCAAGGTTTCGGGGCCCCTGTAGCTGAGGGGCCCTGTATCTTTGATACGGCGGTAGCTACGCGGCTACGCCCCTGTATAACTATACACGACAGGGGAGAGGTATTTTCTCAAATAACCAAGATGAATATTATGAGCCGAGTTCCATTTTCAAATTGATTAACGCCGACAAGAACCTAATACCCTATTAGGTTGTTATCTCTGGTCACAAGGCATCGTAGCCACAACAACGTGATGAGTTTAGTAGATAGCGCATTTGCTATACACAGGAATGTACTGGAGTTACATCACTAATCGCGGTATACACCGGTTACATGACTAACGGCGCACCTGCCGTGTTTAAAGAAAACTTGCGTTTTTGTTAAGATGTGAAGGTACGGTCGAAAAAGCTATTTGATTTACAGACAACAATAACTATCATCTTTTTGCTACATTGCCATTCGTTGTTATTTTGTGTAAACTTTTTAAGCTTGTGGTGTTTAATAATTTTAAAACCTATTTAGAGTGATTTAAAAGGATTGACACACTCGAAACATTGTTTAAAAGTAGTTGCAAGTTAGCTGCCTGCATACTAAATGGCTTGTTCGACTGTACCTATGGAGTGAAAAGGTGAAAAGAATCGTCTCGTTGGGTAGGTACTTGACACCATTAACCGATAACTCCAAAACACAACTTCTATAACCCGAAAGCCCGATTAATTTTCCAATAAATAATAAATTATATTTTTATTTGCTTTAAAATCATTAATTAAATAGTTAATCAATTGAGTTGGACATAAGTGACGTCACTATGTCAATGAGTTGATAGTGTCAAGAACCAATTTATAAGTCTTTCGCAATCGTCTTCCTTCTTTAATTTAAGGATCGTAATCAATCTATGAATTTTCTCAAGCAGGTAATGGATTTGAGTAAGACTCGCTATTTCGTGGAAGGCTTACAGAAGGTCTAATTGAAATAAATGTTTTGACTTTGACTCTAGGGGTGGCTGTATAAGCTGGCGGGATGTTGTAGGTTCAACCAACTGGCCCAGCGATTGGCTGCTGCACTACGTGTCGCGGATTCTATTCCCGCACGGAACAAATATTTAAATTGCCTCAAGTAGTTTCCAGGTCTGACTGTTTGTGTGTGTGAGTTTATATATGTTTGTAAACGCTCACGATATAGGAGAAAATCGAGTCAATCTAAATCTGAACCATAATTTAAAATACTTACCTGATAAACATAGTAGTATCGAAGAACGGCAATCGATATAAAAACACCGGTTATGAATGAGTACCTACATGACCACATACGGCGAAGCTAATAGTTTCCAGACCCGAACCGGTCCGATCGCTTCCGACCAACGGAAATGGCGTTGCATACCTACTTTGATGCATGCACCATGTTTTATAAACATAAACAGCTCACGAGTGACGATCCGTTATAAAATGTAATAACATTGCATTGTGTGCGACTGTGAGACTTATTACTCGTCTGCGACAGTGATAGTGGGACATCCTGCCGGACTTTGGACCTTCATGCTTATATTGGAGCACTTCCTGAAGTCTGAGATAACGGGAATATCCGCGTCCGGAATGTTCTTGTAACACATTCGACTTTGAACACAGTTATCGAAGTGTGATCAAAACATACGATCACTAAATCTACATAGGTATCAACAAAATTTTGATGACGAAACAATCATACCTACTTACATACTTAGCAAATTATGTTTTGTTTTTCAATGCTAGCTGTAATTGAAAATTATTATGCACTTATACTCATTTTAGAATTTGTTGCGAAATGAGCTGAGTCATGCACGATTTGTGTCGTTAATAGACAAATTCCAAGATTGTTAAATATAATGAGGGTAGATGACGATTAATTATTATCAGCAATCAGCAACTGTCAGCAACTTTGTGCTAAATAAAGTACAAAGGTACTTAATTGAGCACCAACCTACGGACTTTTTACTACTCTGCTGTAATTCTGGGGTTCAGGGCAGTCAGTCCTTGTTCGCGCAGGTGTAGAATATAGGCAGATTGCAACCCTTAACATAAACCAAGAAAATAAAAATAAATTCTTACCTTATTAACATGTGGTGAGATTCTGGACAAGACTGCCTGTTTGGTGGTCTCTACGATGACCTTGGGGGGTTCTGCGACGAGGGGGACGCGGCGCTCCAACTCATCCAGGGCGGCGGCAACCTTGGCGTCGCCGGCCACCAGGGGAGCAGCCACGTAGGGCGCCGCTGTGTTTGCTGCGCGGTACACGCCCGCCTCGGCAGTTGATAATGCCCATTCTAGTAAGGAGTGGGCTCCTGTAGGAGAGGTTCTGTGTTAGTTTTCGTCTCTTGTGTTGGCATGACAATAGGAAACAGGAAGTCTATAAGGTTTGTAAACCAAACGGATGACGGTCATTTGTGTAGGGTTTTTGACTATTTAAAATGATCAGTTTAGTGATGAATAAAACTGTTGATAGGCCTGAGCTAACCCATGGGCACAATATGAACAGGGTATTATTTGAACCTGGATGCAACAAAAGGTATGAAGGTGGACTTAACACCTTAGGAATTCTCTAACCACTCAAATATAGGAAGTGAAGAGATTATATGGCAAGTGCAAATCAAGCAATTCATTTGTTCTTTTTTTTAAACTTTTTAACCCACCAGCCTATTGTTTTAAAGTTACACTACCAACACATCACAACTTGAGGGTAGATTTAAACTTCTAAAAAGTGAAAAAATAGAACATTGGCATTTTGCAATACATCTGCAAAAAAAGAATGGAGTTTGTACATGACATGTGCTCTCACTAACTTACATGTGAACATAAAAAGCCAATGCATGGTAACTACAAAAAAGTATTTCACAACATGGATCATAATTATATTTTTTAATTTGATTTGTATTTGTATCTCTGCTGGGGTAACGGTTTCCTTAAAACCCATAATTTACTAACAGGAAATTAATTCATTATATTTTTGATTATCTATGAATATTTATCTACCCACACGAAAAAAAAGGAATACCGGAAATGCTGTCTACCTTTACAGTGCGAGTGTCTGGTGTAGCAAAAACCTATTAAAGACCTATAAGGTAACTTGATAGTACCTACAGAAGTTAATTATTGGAAAAGTCACGGTACACCTACCTTTGACTTTAGTGTAGAAGGCTCCAACTTGTCCAACGGCAGCTCCTACTGTGGGCAGGGCCATGGCCTTCTGGACAGACTGTAGCTGCGGCATCGCTGGGGCACTTACTTCTGTAGCCATCTGTATTACAGGAAAAAAAACAATTATTATTTTATGATTGTAGGTAGACATGAAATCCTTTATGGACTGTTCTGGAATGTTAGGGAAAAAGTTAAGTTATTGATAGAAGAAACTGATCTTTACACATTACAGAAAATATCTAATTATTCTCATTTACAAACCAAATTAGGATGGTAGCGAAATGTTAGCAATCACTTCTGTAAAATTGCAACACAGGGTAAAAAAAACAAATAAGCACATTTGGAAATGGAACAATAACGAATTTCATAATTCAATAATTAATCTAAGTTTTCAACCTACCTTTTTAATAAAATCACGAAACTTTTGTTAGTAGAAAAATACTTTCTAAAATCCCGAACAATACGAAAATCTGAGCTAATAATTACTTGTTCGATGCGATTCAAGCGACTGACTGAAGTAAACTGATCATAAAATAGAAAATATATACGTGTTATGCCGCTTACTACGAGTGACGCTTATTTAATTATTTTTAATAAAAATGATTCAGGCTTTGTTTGGACTTTGATCAGATAAAGTTAGGGTCGCGACTTGAGGTTTGCAGAGCACACGACCACAGTTAATCAAACTCACTAAAAACGTGCTGACTGACTTTTAGTAAATTAGTAGATTATTTTTAAACATCTAAAACTTAAATGACTAGATAACAATATTCAAAACAAATATAAAATTTATATGATTGACGTTATAACATGAACCATTTTATAAAATATGTTTGAAAAACTCAACTACAATTACGTTTTATATCATCGTTCATTAAAATCGACTTGTTACAACAAACTATAACACTCAACACTATTGTAGATGGATGTTCCCGAGTGAAAGAGAAAGCTGATATTTATTAGGTTGGCTGAAAAGAGATGGGAAATAATATTTTTATTTTACACATTATTATTTTTAATTTCCAGATGTAATTTGTACCTTATTTTCTGCTAACATGCGATCCTTTTTTTGAATTTCTCAAAATTATTTTTATTTCGCCAATCATAACTTCATCGTCCTCATCAAATATTATTGGTTGGTGGCCAAATGCCAATGAATGACGAACATTGATCGCAAAATTTGTGGAACGAGGCCAGCACACGTGTACTCATACACAAACATTGGACGAGCGACGTGTTCTGATTGGCTGTTAGGAGATCTCTGTGGTTCTTGTTTTGGTTGTAGACTGATTAGGATTTAGGATTATAACAAAATAAATTGAAAATGTCGTGGAATAGTGATACTGTGCTGGAATTCCTGGAACTATACAGAAGGGAGCAACATCTATGGGATCCAAAACATCCTCTGCACAGAAATAGGAGCGAAGTTGCCGAATCCTGGCTCAGAATACAGGCATCTTTAAGTATTCATTGTTCCATTACTGATCTAAAAAAGAAAAAGGAATCCCTAATGACGTCCTTCAGGATGCACCTCGGCAAGAAGAAAGTTCAGCCGGGATATCGCACAACTTGGTTCGCATATTCACTCATGGAGAGCTTTCTTGGCGGCAAATACGAATGTGATAGCACAAACCAATTGGAAAATGAGGTATGTAAACAACTAAGTTACATAATTTTAATAAAACTTGTCAATTACATAATAACAAACATTATTTTTATGTTTTTATTGTCAAAAACTACAGAACTTGCGTTGCGTATATAATGTAAATATTGGACCAAATTGGACCCAATTGCGTAATGCCATAACCATTTTATTTGTGGGTTTGGCTGTTTGGTAACCAAACCTTGGTACATATATCGCAGAAAGCAATCTTTCTTTCTCATGTGGGCAATAAGGTTTTACGACCCCACCCATTGTTTTTTGTCAAAATCGGAATAGAATATTGGTGTATTATATCTAATACACCAATATTCTATTCCTATTTTGGGGACATTAGGTTCCCTAATGTACAAAAATGGTTGGTAACAACAGTAGCTTGAGCACGTACCTACGTGAGTAATCAAATATTTTAATTAGGGGTAGATGTGTAGATTGCCTCGTACGTACAGGCCTATTATGGTCGCAAAGCGCAACTGCTGAGCATGAGGTCTTGGGTTCGATTCTCAGGTCGGGCAAAGTGTTATTGGGCTTGACTTTGACTTTCCATCAGGAATTTCTCATTTCCATCGATGGAAGATGGAATGGATGGCAGTAGGCTCGTCCCCTATTACATGGGACTTAAACATAACTGGCGAAATTTGGGTGAACTAATATGGGTACACCTCTGCCTAACCCTTCGCGGATTACAGGCGTGATGTTATGTATATGTGCTGATTGGATTAGGTAGGTACTCCACATAGACGTACCTAATAAAGTAATTTCTTTGTTTCAGTACTTCACAAATACGGGCAATTATACGACTCAACCAGGAATACCGGATCACACGAATAACATTAATAGAAACGTTAACATTGCGGATAAACATAGTGCAATGGGCAGACAAAGTAAGACAGCGTCGCCGTGTCAGAAAACCTCCGGAAACAAGAATTCTGACTTAAATTACGCAAAGAAACGAATGGATGAAGCAGTTACATATCTGAAGAACGCAGGCGGCGTGAAGAGTGAAATGGACGAGTACGAGTTGTACGGCCAGTTGTTAGCAAAGAAATTAAGAAAATTAGACGAACACCAACGCGATTTGGCGATGCACGAAATCGATAATGTTATGTTTCGCGTCAAAATGCAGAGCGGTACATCTCAACAGAGAAGTTACTCTACTTCACCATCTCCTGTTCCTCGGAAGTTAAAATCTCCAATATTTATTGTTACGCAACAAAATCCTAATCTACAGTATGAAGATGAAAACATATCGTATCAGGAACAGCCTCCGTCTTAGCCTCGAGCACCTTGAAGACTGTTGAGGACTTTGGATTGAAGCTTGATCGATGGCTGAAAGCATCGCGATTGAGAATCCGGCCGGAATTTGATTTAGGTCGGGTCGCGGAAGCAGCGATATAAAAATGAGAATATCTTTAGATAATTAACTTTTTGTTTATTGTGTTTGTTGGAAGTATTACACAAGGTGTAATTCATAACTACTTAATATTATTTATAAAATGTTTAACAAAATTAAAATTTAGCAAGACTCGTCTGTAGGGATTATGTGATATTTTTTATAACCGGCTCACAAACTATATTTTGTTTAACAATTATTAGTTTTTTTTTTGTAAAATAACTACACAAATAAAGGTTCATTATTTAAGTACTTAGTACGAAAAGGATAATAGTTTTACTTTCCTGAATTATTTCACCTATCATGAGGCTGATGGGTTATTATTTATAATGATCTAAATATTCCGACGTCGTCATTAATTAACCTCGGTTTTCCATAGGTTTCATGACCAATGGAGCAGGCGACTCCTTTATTGGAGCCCATGAAAGCAAGCTTATTTGGAGAAATCTAAGTATGTTTAACAGTGGACTGTGATAGGCTGATTTTATTGATTGACTGAGTAAAGGGCCCGACAAAACCACAATCAAGTCATTTGATAAACCATTTACAGGCATATTTGAATTGTTAAGGAATCAGTCAGTCAGTTTCAAACTACTTAACGTCGCTGTTTCTAAACTGCCGCCTTCTCATAATCTCCAGCATTTTCATTTTGAGTGCCTACACTACCTACATATTGAAATCTTGAACTGGACCTATTGAAAAGAATTAGTGTGGAATTTCTTTAACATTCTTCTCCGTACGAAACTATCTTTTGGAGGGGATAACTAGATAAATTATTTTTCCTTGTACCTAAGTGAGGTTCAAAAGGGTCTTTAGATGGCCTCATTGAAAAACTAAATAATTTGGTGCCTATGTCTTTGTTATGATGTGAAACTGAGGCCTTGAGTTTACTTAAAAGTATCTAAGTAATGACTAACTCTCACGCCAAGGTCCATCTATACCTACCTACTCGTTAGAGCATGTTGAAATAATGACGTGGAGCTGATAAAAATGATGTAAGTAATTCGTTACGTTACGTTGGGTCCAAGTCCATATCCTTGAAGCATGAGTAGTGATTTCCCTATTCATCGTAAGTTCATAAGACACAAGACGACTTGGGTCACTTGGACATTGTATCCAGTCCAGTAACAATCAACATGTAAATTTTATATTCTTAGAACTGACGTGGCTGGTGGTGCCTTGAATAAAAAATAAATATTGTGCAAGCCCATGATGAAACATCTTTTATCACTAGTACCGGTATCCATGGCCCATTTAATGAAGATAGATCGTTTTAGAATTTTGTTTACTTTTCGAAGTTTGAACTACAAACTATGATGCCTTAGAAACGCATCGGTATGGCTCGCAGCATGGCGATACGCGTTAGAAGCGTGTTTGGGTCAAAGATCACTAGCAGTGTCAAGTAAATAATAATATTTGTCGGGAAAGTTAGAAAATTCCATCATGCGTCTTTGATTTAGGGTCATCTTGCATGGATACTATTTTACATTCAACATGCCAGGGTGAGGATAAATAAAAAGCTGACGATTTCTCTTCTTTTAATATTTACCTACCCAATCATTAATAATTAATACATTATTATAGAAATAGGAAATTGTGGTAAAGATTAAACGTTTGTTGTTAAGAGTGGGTAGTAAGCAAAATTACCAATCTTTTTTTTTATTTTACATGTACAATTCTAGATTTCTAGGCTTAATACAAATGTATGAAAACTACATGATATTTTCGAAGGTTCTCATTGATCAAAAACATAAAATAATAACATTTTCTCAATAGAAAAACATCACGAAGTAGCCCCTAATTTTTTTTTATTTTTCCATTTATACACGATATTATAATGACTAATATGACGAAAATTTGATAATTAGTTATATTTATACATGAGTGAGGGTTTTGTCTAGGCATTTTAGGTAATTCCTTTTATTTTTGTAGTTATTACGATAAAACACTTAACACGGGGCGCGCGGGTGAATTATAAAAGTTTGCTGGCTTTTGGCGCGCCCTTAAGTTGCAAGTTAATGCATTGCTATTGACCAAATTATTAGGAAACCCTGACTAGAGTTATGTGTTCTACCCACACCTTTTAGTGAATAGGTAATGTTTGGGTGATTATAAGAGAAATCATGCTGATTTAATCATGTTTCATACTTTCATGACAGACCCTAGAGCGAAAATCTTAAAATAAACAAGCAACGGCTAGAAAAACCAAATTATTTTTATTGTAGTTATTTATTAATTAACTGCATGAAAATCGACTAAAATCTACGGTATAAAAATCTTTTATAGAACATCACTAGCCTCCACAGCTGATTGTAGCGTTTCATGTATCAAAAATGAATCAAAATAACCATAGACCTATTGCCATCCCTGTTTCGCTTTAGCTCGATTCAGTAATGTCATCCTGCTGTCAGTAATGTCAGTTGATATCAAGTTGTTATTTGATTGCACAGCACTTTGTTTTGGTTTTGGGGAAAAACATGATCGTAAATAGTTAAAAACGTTTAGAGAAGAAGTATAAATATTGGTTTTTGATCCTTCAGATACTCATTAGATTATAGATCCAGCAGCAATGGCTACAATGGTAAAGGAGAAACGTAGAGATGTAAGTCGAGATTTGTGTTCAAAACACAATCCTTTGTCTTACTATTTGCGCAGCATAACATTCTGATTGCTAGGAATGTTATACATTAGATGTGCTATGTGCATGGCCGTAGTTATTTAGTATAAACAGATTTTGTATATGAATATTAAAGTGTCCACAGTTGCTCATAACAATGTTCAAAAACTTAGAATGTTTTCTGTCTTACCTTCTAGTTATTACTATTTTGGACGAGGTCTAATATCTAGCTAGTGTATATATCATCACAAGCATTATTCTTTATGCATCTTCCACGCCTTACCCCTCGATAACTCAATTTCTGGTAGCCTATTTGTTAATCTGTAGTTATCAGATAGCTACAATAATCATGTTTATCATTTATCAGTTAACTAGTCAAACAGCAAGCTTGTGATTGGACTAAAGTCAGAGTAATGTTTTGAAAAAGTGTAGTTTAATTTCAATGTAAAATGTTTTTTTTATTAACACTATTATACCATCTGTAAAGGTCTATGTATATGAAACCTATGAACCTAAGCTAGCTTTAACTAACTTCAACTCTCTGACTAACTGCTCAACTCCTTGAAAATAAATGCTTTACTAGTCAATGCAATAAAACTGACACAACATAATATTCTCTACTTTCAGAAAAAGAAATCAAAAGAAAGAAGCAGTGCTACCAGAGAACTATCACCAGTAGCGATAGAGCCTCCAATGCTTGAAGAATTGGTTCACAGCACTGAGAGCACTAGTGGTATTGAATCCTCAAAGACTGAAGATGTTGAAATAACTGAAGAACCTGAAACCAGTAATTTAAGTATAGAAATAATAGAAGAGACAGTGACTTATAGTGAACAAATTATAGAAACTAATGTAGATAATCAAGGTAGTATAGCACAATCTAGCTCCAGCGTGGACCATACTGTACATATCATGGAAAGACCACAGATTATTAAAATAGGTGACAGATCTAATATGTCTACTACAGAGGTCCCATTACCAAGTGTAGAAGGCAGTTACAAAGAGTTGAGTAAACAATTAGAAAGAATGGCAACATCAAATGAAGTTATAGAAGTTGCAGAAGACAGAGAATATGAACTTGTACATCCTGATGCTTATTTGATTACTGAGAAGGAAACACAAGATACTTCTTTTGAACATGTAGGAGAAGACATAATGCCATCAGCACCATGCTTTGAAGTGGTACCTCAGCCTGAACAATATGAAGAAGTAGTTATAGAAAGAAAGCCAAAAGTAAAATGTATGACTTTAGAAGATGCAATAAAACTGTGTGGAGGAAAGGAGATGGAAGAAGTCAGGGCTATGAGTGCAAGAGAGGAGGAGATAGTGGAGGCAGGACCTATGAGTGGCCCAGAGCATCCATTGGTTGATTTATTGTCTACATTCAGGTTTGTGTTGAAAGATATTTGTGTTTGTGAAGATATTTTTTGGGCTGAAGACATTTTAGTTTAGAGTAAAGCCAAGTGCAGATGGAGCACCTATATTCTTAGGCAGTTTTCATTTATTAACAGACAATAAACTAAAATACAACAGAAAAACAGTTGAGAATTGCTTAATTGCATGCATCATCCCTATGAAATTTATTTTTGCACAGAATTTTTAGTGTTTGTTGTTCACGTTAGCACAATAATTTGCACCTAGTCTAAGATCCCGTTATAAAACGACCTTCACCGAGATGCTTATTTAATGAAACGTATTTTATATTTAATTTAATATGTCAATAAATATAATCCATATGGGTTGCCTAGCAAATTTCAGTCCAGAGTATGTTTAATTAATAATTTAAAAAAAATATTTTTTTAAACATTTCACCGTTATGATTATTTGATAAATTCTATACCAATCGAAAGTATGAAGCCCATAGAATATGCAAACGTTAGGTTGCCTATTCTTTTCCGGTCACAACTATCGGGTTGCCAGGTATAAACAGGTAAATCTGTACTAGCATTTTGCAACGGTCTGTTTATTGAATGAAATTTAAATGAAATTAAAGATTATTTTATTCTGAACACGGTGGTATAGGGTTGCCTGCGAAAAATCAGTCCAGAATTGCGGTTGTCGAATTTTAAAAAGTAAAATGAGTGAATTTCCCGGGACCGAAAATTGCGTGGCATCAATGAAATCGGTACTAAAAAACATAGCTATAATGTTCTCACATTTTTTTCCGGTTAGGTGAAATAGTAATCTATGTGTAGCACTAAATATTTTATTAATTGGATTAATAGATACTCCAAAAAAATAAATTAAACCTCGAAATCTTTCATTGCCGTGTCTGTCCACACTTCACCTTGTTGTGTATTATTCCTCATTGATAAAAATCTATTGGTTATTTATATTAAAACCTAGTTTTATTTGATACATGAATAGTTAAAGTATTGTTACGGAATACATTTATTCAAATATTTAAACAATACAACGAATGGTTAATGAAAAATCATTTGTCCCAGAACTACCGTTCATCGCCGTGTCCTAATCATGTTCAAGGATATTGTTTTACCTACGACTTGCGTCCCCCCTCCCGGTATGCTAAACGTTGCATATTAGTGCCGCCTAAGTGCTCGACGTGGAATGACGTACACACGTGCCTGCGTTTTGGTGCCATAAATGTAAGTATTCATTTTTATGTTACTGGACATTTTTTTTTCATGGCCGTGGATAGGTATAACTTATATTTGAATAAGTTTGTCTTCATGAGTAAGCAATCGATAGAACACCATTTCTCATATGTTAATTTATGAAGTGTTTATTTCTTCGAATAGTTAATAGATTTTTTGTTATTTATATTTTTTGCCTTGATTTTCATCGCCGTGCTTTCATTGCCGTGGTTTCCGTGGCCGAAATTTGCTATGGCAATGAAGAAAAAGACACGGCAATGAAAAAAATTTCATTGCCATGCCTTGTAAAACAATTTAGCTTCATTGCCGTGGCCAGGTATTTCATTTCCGTGACTTGTGTTTTCATCGCCATGGTATGATTAGGCAAAGAAAACATCTTTTATCACCTGTAATACAGGTAATACCGATTACTGACAGTACAAAACTCGTCAAGTTAACTCTAGACTCTCTGGTCTCTCTTTAGACTTGATGAGTTTTTTACTGTACAGTCAACTACAAAAAGATGTTTTCATGTTAACCTTACAAAATGATGTAATATTTGGTACTCTATCACACGTATATACACTGACACACACGCAAGCACCCTCACATACTACAGTCTGATTTTAATAATGGATTGTTTATTTTTAGGATGCCAAGATGCCTAAACCAAAATTATCTGAAGAGGAGAGAAAGGAGAGGAAAGGATTGGCTGAACAAAAGCGACGTCAAAAATTAAGAAGCAACCCTGTATTAAAAGAGGATATCTTAAAAAAGCTTTTTACAAAAAGAAACAGCCGCCTTCAAAAACTACAAAATAAAAAATAACTTTAGTTTGGAAGTCGGAGGCTTTGGTTTTGTTTTTTGTTATGTAGGTATTGCCACCGACTTCCAAACTAAAGTTATTTTTTATTTTGTAGTTTTTGAAGGCGATTGTTTTTTTTTTGTAAACAAGCTTTCTTATTTTTCACTTTTTAGTGCTTGTGTGTTAATGTTAGAAATTCTTAATAAAAGCCCTTTTAAACAATACCTCACACGATATATTTAATTTAGAAAAATTCTCACAAAATAAAAAGCACTAAACCAAATTGGATGAAATTTTTATGGGACCAAATGGCAAGTATACTGCATCGAACCAAAAAGAATCACACTAATCGGACTAGAAACCTCGGAGTAATCGGTGTACATACATAAATAAAAAAATACCGGCCGAATTGAGAACCGCCTCCTTTTTTTGAAGTCGGTTAAAAATGATAGTGACGAAAATAAATCAGGCGAAGATATCAGTGCTAAACCAGTGCTAAACCAGTGCTAAACTATTCATGTATCAAATAAAACTAGGTTTTAATATAAATAACCAATAGATTTTTATCAATGAGGAATAATACACAACAAGGTGAAGTGTGGACAGACACGGCAATGAAAGATTTCGAGGTTTAATTTATTTTTTTGGAGTATCTATTAATCCAATTAATAAAATATTTAGTGCTACACATAGATTACTATTTCACCTAACCGGAAAAAAATGTGAGAACATTATAGCTATGTTTTTTAGTACCGATTTCATTGATGCCACGCAATTTTCGGTCCCGGGAAATTCACTCATTTTACTTTTTAAAATTCGACAACCGCAATTCTGGACTGATTTTTCGCAGGCAACCCTATACCACCGTGTTCAGAATAAAATAATCTTTAATTTCATTTAAATTTCATTCAATAAACAGACCGTTGCAAAATGCTAGTACAGATTTACCTGTTTATACCTGGCAACCCGATAGTTGTGACCGGAAAAGAATAGGCAACCTAACGTTTGCATATTCTATGGCGAATGCTACACGCTCGATATTTATCGTGATATTTGGATCGTAATCCAGGATCACGATAATTATCGTGTCTGTAGTAGTGTATTCACGTATCGTGATACGGATCGCTGGATTTCTAGAAATCCAGAAATCCACGATTTGGATCGAGTATCGTTGATAAATATCGTGCGTCTAGTCTCTAATCGATATTTATCGCGTCAGTATTAATTCTGTCAGCGATGGATGAGGACGCGCATCTTGATGCGGCGGCGCCCGCTGTACCTACAACAAACGACCAAAAGCATCTAAAAGAATTTATACAAGTGTTAGAAACACTGCCAGAGGTATGGGACAGCTCAAGGGCCAACAGTTTGAATAAAGTAAAAAGGGCGAATGCCTATGGCGAATGCTACACGCTCGATATATATCGTGATATTTATCGTAATATTTATCTAGTAATATTTAGTAATATTTTCGTATACTACACACACGATACGGATCGCGTCAGTACGACGGTAAATTTCATTGAGTACACTCGTACGTTTCGTATTAAAATATAAAAAAAGCTATGAGTGATAATATAAATAAAGCTTGCGTTGCTATTATATTATAGCGATAGCATTGAAAAGACGTACAAAACGAAAAAAATGGACGAAATATTGGTTTCAAGATCGAAAGAAATACACACATCAAAAGTGTCTAGGGATCAACATCCCTAACATTTGTTAGGGATGTTGATCCCTAGACACTTTTGATGTGTATATATACACATCTAAATTTTTATTTTTTTATTTTTATTTTTAATTCTTTCCTATAATTAGATTTAAAAGAGTTTATCTTTGCTATGATGTCTTTGGTAGTCGCGCCTGGTTTAATTTTTTTTTTAAATTGTTAATAGTTGCTCATAGGCATTCGCCCTTTTTACTTTATTCAAACTGTCGGCCCTTGAGCTGTCCCATACCTCTGGCAGTGTTTCTAACACTTGTATAAATTCTTTTAGATGCTTTTGGTCGTTTATTGTAGGAACAGCGGGCGCCGCCGCATCAAGATGCGCGTCCTCATCCATCGCTGACAGAATCAATACTGACGCGATAAATATCGATTAGAGACTAGACGCACGATATTTATCAACGATACTCGATCCAAATCGTGGATTTCTGGATTTCTAGAAATCCAGCGATCCGTATCACGATACGTGAATACACTATACTACAGACTCGATAATTATCGTGATCCTGGATTACGATCCAAATATCACGATAAATATCGAGCGTGTAGCATTCGCCTATGAGCAACTATTAACAATTTAAAAAAAAATTAAACCAGGCGCGACTACCAAAGACGTCATAGCAAAGATAAACTCTTTAAAATCTAATTATAGGAAAGAATTAAAAATAAAAATAAAAAAATAAAAATTTAGATGTGTACTTATATTTCTCTCGATCTTGAAACCAATATTTCGTCCATTTTTTTTCGTTTTGTACGTCTTTTCAATGCTATCGCTATAATATAATAGCAACGCAAGCTTTATTTATATTATCACTCATAGCTTTTTTATATTTTAATACGAAACGTACGAGTGTACTCAATGAAATTTACCGTCGTACTGACGCGATCCGTATCGTGTGTGTAGTATACGAAAATATTACTAAATATTACTAGATAAATATTACGATAAATATCACGATATATATCGAGCGTGTAGCATTCGCCTATGGGCTTCATACTTTCGATTGGTATAGAATTTATCAAATAATCATAACGGTGAAATGTTTAAAAAAATATTTTTTTAAAATTATTAATTAAACATACTCTGGACTGAAATTTGCTAGGCAACCCATATGGATTATATTTATTGACATATTAAATTAAATATAAAATACGTTTCATTAAATAAGCATCTCGGTGAAGGTCGTTTTATAACGGGATCTTATACTAACCTGCTATGTTATCTCTTCACTGACTTTGGTTGACTGGTAGAGAAGGCATTAAAAATCAAATCAAATCAAGACCTTGTCGGATTAAGTCTGCCTTCCGATTTTTTGTTGCATAAAGTTTAAATAAATAAACAATGTTAATGCCACGTGTTTTTCAAAAACATGATGGAGACAGCAATACATCCATTTAATTTCTGATTCAGATCATCACTAATAGCAGTAGAGCGCGAACGAATACAGCTCGCGTGCGGGTTTGCGGACGAAGAGAAAAAAAGAGCCACTCTTTGGAAGATAGAAAAGCGCCATGTGAACTTATCAGAGAAGTGCCAGTGTGGGCTTGATGTGAGTGTGAGGGCCAGTTATGAACATGCAGAGCTGGTTAAGGAGAGGTTACCTGTTGCTAAACTGAGGCTGGAAAGTCTATTGAGGGATGTACAGGACTCGTATTGCCATCATCAACATGCGGCGCTGTTGGCGCATTGTCAGGTAATTAGCAAAAATCTAAATTGTTTATTCCGAGCCACAAAAAAAAGTGTATTAAGATACTAGCTTTTAGACTACGTCGATGTAATAATGGTCTGTTAGAGCAGACGCAGACGAAGTCGCGGTAAAAAAGTAGCCTATGTCCAGTCTTAAGGTTCAAACTTACCCCATACCAAGTTTCAGCTGACAGACAGAGTAACTTTCGCATTTCTAATATATATTTTTTTCTGATATAATATTGCTTTTGAAATACAGGTAAAAAGTAACAATTCTAAAGCCATGCCAAAATAAAAATAAATTTTTTTCTTTCACCCAGATAGAAGAACTAATATCAGAAACGGTACAAAGCAACAAAAGTGTTATACGCGAAGCTTTATCGCTAGTACTACAAGCGCTGCGGCTGAGTGACAATGCGCCGGAAGCTCTCGCCAGTGCGCTGCAGCGCTGGGCTTCAGCGCTGTCAGCCGCGCTACTCGACAACCGCGACCTGAGGCAGCTGCTGTTTCTCATGCACCATCTTTTTCGGTAAGACGAGCTGTCTATCAGGCGATATCGAGGTCCTTTCGGTGCCAATTATAATAGTCGACTTTCATCACAAACTCGCATTTTGCGCTCAAACATATCATGTAACATGTTACGCATTAGGGTTGGACCACATCTGGCAGCACGGAATCGCCTTTTTCCGTCGCCCTTTCTCTTTCTGTCGCTTAGAACTGCCATTTGCTAGGCGGAGACAGAAAGCATAATGCGATAGCACGCGGCGGAATCCTCGAGGCGATCGCATTATGCTTTCTGTCTCCGCCTAGCAAATGGCAGTTCTAAGCGACAGAAAGAGAAAGGGCGACGGAAAAAGGCGATTCCGTGCTGCCAGATGTGGTCCAAGCCTTACGCGCTGTAACATAATTATGTTAATTAAGTTGTAAAAACAAATATTGTTAAAGACTGCGCTAGACTACGTTAAAATATATGTATATTTTGGAGTAACCTGTAATGATAGTGTTGTGTTGTAAAAATAAATAAATATCAAAACAACATTCTGTCTCAGACAACATCAAATGGTTGGAAGAGACAGCATGATGTTTGAATTCGTTTAATGATTATATTGCGGTTCTTAGTGGAAGCCCGCCTTAATGATGTTATGAGAGTACATTATATTTCAATTTCCAGGCAGTCCCGCTCCGTCCAGTGGGCGGCGCTAGTGGTGCACGCTCAAGTAGACGGCGCCTCCCCGTGGCGCATCCTCGCTCTGCTATCACTGCTACTGGCCCGGACCAGCACTGACACCGCGCTAGAGTGTACTGAAGGTAAGACTGAAGCTTATTTTTTTTTCTTTTGAGGCACAGGACCCTAAAAAGTGGTGGGTATAACATAATATTCCGTGCAGACGCCTCGGAGGCGTGGGAAGAGGTGGACAAGCACGGCGGCGCCGGCGCAGTACGCGAGGGCACGCTGCGCGAGCGCGACCTGCTGGCACTGCTGCGCGCCTTCCCTCTCAGAGACCTGTTGGCACGCCTCGTGCTGTTCACACATTCTGTAAGATATTATTGCGTAAAGCATAGTGTAAGAGCATTTTAAAGTAGTTTATTTTTATTGATTTGTAAGCTCGACGTCCGTCTAATGCATAAACGACTGTGTTCCTTCTCCGAAAACATACAATTATTTTACTTACCGCATATACTTAAGTATACATTCATAGTAGTGGACATAGACTGTTACCAAGTTGCACCATTAACAGATCGATTCGATGACCATTTTGAAGGAGCTTTTTAATTGGGAGCAACCCTTTCTTTGATTCACAAAGACACGAAAAAGTAGAAATTGTGGCTTCAGTCAGCTCACATTCCTCATCAATTTTATCAGGATATCCGACATGCCCGTCCTCACGAGTGGGGCGACACCACAGGGGGGCGGGGTGTGGTGCGGGCGTGCTGCGGCGTGCGCGCGCTGCTGCACGTGCTGCAGGGGGGGGCGCGTGCACACGCGGGGTACGCGCGCCTGCAGCACACGCTCAGGGAGCTGGCGGCGCGGGCGCTGCATGCGCTCGCTTGCTTGCATCTTACTTCTAGGTATGTAACCATAGAAAATAGGTATTTTAGAGGTTTTAATTTATTTTTATTTGGCGACTCGAGTGTTGATCGACCCCTAGTGTGAAATTTTATCCTATTCGATCTCGTTAATGTATACTTTCACTTGCATTTTATCTTTCTACTTTTATAAATGCGAAAGTCTGGAAGGATTGTTGTTTGTTACTCAACACACCAAAACAGCTGAACTGAAATGGATGAAATTTGGCATAGAGATAGATTATAGTCTGGAATAGCACATAGGCAAATGTGTAATGCAAACCCGTAACTAGTTACAGGTCCACAGGGCCTACAGGTAGTTGTTCCGGGTCTGGTCGTTCGTGTATATGAGCTTATATGCTTGTATACTCAAGACACAGGAAAGATGCACAGTGTATGTATTGAGAAATAAAGTGTATTCTTGTAAATCCTAGGTCATTCTACGCCAAAGAGTTAGAAGAGAAAATATCAGCGGAGCTGGAAGCGTCATTCTCCGCTGGGTTCAATTTATTCGAAGCACAGGAACTAGACAAACTGCCAGCGACGCTGCTCGCTGACAACACTGCCAAGGACTACTGCATATCCATTATAATTGGGCTACATGGTATGTGGTGTTTTTTTTACTTTTTGTTCTCACTGATCGAAGGTCTAAATCTATAGAATCTATGAAAATGAATAAAATTGAAGTGTCAGTTTATAATAGCAAAATACCAGTTACAAAATAAATATGTCTCCTGTGTTTACAAGCACCAATACTATATTTTAATTTATAAACTGGAACAATGCTGCTTTACTGCATACACACCGTGGTTCACGAATAATAAAATATGTGAAGAATCGTAGCTCTCTGGCCAAATTTACTCACACCAACTAACAGCTATACAAACAAAACACTTACACTCTTTCATCGTCAATGCTTTCATGCGATTGATCGCATTTAGGTCATGGGGTGGTACTCAGAAGAAGAGTGGATGGTGATTCGATGTTCCGCGGATACAGTTTTTGGCTGGTGGTTTTGGTTGGTAAATTATTCGTAAATGATGGTAGAACTTCCCTGAACAAATTCTTAAAAGAAAATTTGACATTATATTATTTCTATCAACAGATACATCTCCGAAACAACTAGATCTGCTGTCAATAGAGTTGCCGGTGCTGCCCTGTGACGAGCGCATACGCATAATAACGCAGGCCGCCATCGATCGCACACAGGACCACGAGCTAGCTAGGATTGTTCTAGAATACTTGCTACAGGTACTGAGTGTGTTTTTCAGTGTTGCTCTGATTGATCTTTGGGGAGGCAGTGGCATAGTCCAAAACCAGTTTGCTATTAATTATTATTGAACTTCAATATGTCAGTTTATTTGATCCTTTGTTGCTGGTGGTCACTGAAGACTACAACTTAAAAAAATGGTGAAATCTTGAGGCAAAAAATATTTTTTATCAAATATAAATCGGTGAAGAAAAACATCGTGAGGAAACCTGGACTTGTATTTAATATAAGTGTGGAATCTCCATTCCGCCTTGAGCAAGCGTGGTGATCAATGCCTTCTCTGACAATATTTGATTATACTATACCGTGCAGCTGTGGTTCATATAATAGGTATTTCACAGACTGGGCTCAAGCGCAAATCAGTATCGTGCAAGGGATCGTGCGACGCGTGTGCGCGGGAGTGCGTGGGGCGAGTACTCGCCGCGCATGCCTACTTACACACCACGGCGCTACATATACTAGCTGACTTGAATATAGGTAAGTGAAGAGATGCTCTACATAATTTGATTTCCTTTTATTTTGATGAAAACTTTGCTTGATAACAGTAGGCTCGCCCCCATTACATGGGATATAAACATAAGTGGTGAAATGGGGGTGTACTATTGGGTACATCTCTGCCTAACCCTTCGGGGATTACAGGCGTGATGTTATGATGTAATGTTTTTTTTTTAAATATAAATATACAACTAAAACTATTAATAAATTAATTCAGAATTTCTTACCATGTCTTTTTTTTTTAGTGGAATCCCTAGACCCATCTTGCGTGAAGACGTTAAACGTTAACAAGTGGCGTCCGTCCTGCATGGAGGTAGGAGCGCTACTGGACGACTGGGCTCGTCGCTGTCAACAGTTGCTGCAACACTTGTTACTGGAAATGGACTATACTCCTTATACGTAAGTTATGTCAGCAAACAAGTCGAAGGCCCACCTCATGTTACGTGGTCACCACCGCATATGAACCTATAAGTGAAAGCTGCATTTTTCAACCATTTCTTTAATAGACTGCCTCGTTGATCTCGTGGTCGCAATGCGCAACTGCTTAGAATGAGGCCTTAGGTTCGATTCCCAGGTCAGGCAAAGTGTTATTGGGTTTTTCGATCAGGAATTTCTCAGTAGCAGCCTTAAAGTCTGGATTTGTGCCCGGTTGATGGCAATAGGCTCGCCCCCTATTATATGGGACTTAAACATAACTGGCGAAATGTGAATAAGAAGAATAAGAATAAGAATAATTTATTTTGCCAGAAACATGGTTACATGATGTTATAAATATAGGTATATTGCACAAGTTCAGCATGTCTCACCGTATAATCGGTATGCAAAATTACACAATACAAAATTCAAAAATTTACAGAAATTAATTATGTCAGAAATTCATTACTTATTATAGAATATTTTAAAATTCATTATTATTAAATTCATAATCGACTAGTACTAAACAATACAAACATTTTCATAATTTTTTACATGTCATAAATTCAGAGTGTGGGTGTACTAATGGATAAACCTTTGCCTAAACCTTCGGGGATTACAGGCGTGATGTTATTTTGTGTTTTTTAATAGCATTGGTGAAATTTGTAAAACGCTTTCCACTCCACAGCGGTCTTCCCCTAGAAGTCCAGCTAACCGTTGGCACGTGGCTCTGCTCGTGGGTGGTCTCCCTCCCTGGCAGCACACCGGAGTGGTGCTGGAGCGTGCTCCGCCGGCTAAGAGTACATCGGAGCTGTTGGAACTTGCCTCCGGATGCGCCGGCGCCGGACAGTGAGCCAGTTGACTTGTTTAGCATGGCGTATGCTCTGATGTCGACGTCTTACGGACATTGTATACCGGTGGTGAGCATTGTATATTTTTACTTTTATTTAAAAAAAAAATGTTTTAATTCAGATTTCTTATTTACGTGGGTACCGTAAATATATTTCTTGCTCTTTTTCCCGAAGGCTTTTCCTTGTAAGGTATCTTTTCTTCACCATTTCCCCTTAGATATGCTCAGAAGGCGTGTCAGCGCTGTGCAAGCTGGCCGCGTGCCGGCCGCGGGACGCCGTGCAGTGCCTCGCGGGCGTCATGCTGGTCATGGCGCACTCGCCAGAGTCTGTCGCGTACACGCCCAAGTAAGTAGCATTACTTAGCTAATCTGTAGTAAAGCCAGACATAATCGGATGTATATTTCCCTATACTTTAGGTATTGGTTTAGTATGGAATACACATTTGATGTAAAATTCCCGCGATTTGGAAAATAATTAATAATACCGGCTTATTAATATCCTACTGCACTGCAAAGGCCTCGCCTCATACAGAGAAGTCATGAGCATTGATTACCACAGTTGCTCAAAGCGGATTGACGACTTCAGACTTTTGTTAATATAAGTTCAGGTCTCCTCACGATGTTTTCCTTTACCGATACCAGTTTTATCCAAGATACACTTACAAAGTACATAATGAATTGCAAGTCTAATGGGGCATGGCAGATAGATGACTTTAGCTGTTTTCGTCTTTTCTACTTCCTGGCAATTAAATATTGTCCTAATATTTTTCCTTTGACTACTGCATCGATTTGGTCACAGATTCACGGAGCTATTCACAACACTACTAAGCTCAGGCCCGTCGCTAATGCAGCGCGCGCTCGGTCGCGGCGGAGCGGCCGGCTCCGAGCTACTACTGCGGCTCATACTAGCGCAGCTGTCTGACGAGTGAGTACCACTTACCTCTAAGAGTCTAAGCTTTAAGAGAAGACACAGTATACAAAAAAATTGAAAAAAATAAATAAATTTTAAAAGAGCAAGTATGTTAGGTCTTACCAATTCTTCTCCATACGATACTACCTTTTTGGAGGGGAACCTAGATTTAATTATTTTTTGCTTGTTGATGATGATCGAAAGTATCTGGTCTAATTGAAATAAATGATTTGACTTTGAATGAATCAAAACAATGTGTGAAGCCGGGCTTTATCTAAAACTCGATAATTATATCTTATTAACTGCTTGGTTTTTTTTTGGTGATCGATGCTGTTTGGTGAAAAGATTGTTCCTTGCTGATCTTTGAAAGTCAAATTTTTAATAAACATCTTAGAAAAAAAAGGAATGTTATGAGGGTTAAAATGTAGTGTTTTTTTAGAGAAGTTGGGTCTTAAAATTATTGCTTAGTGATGTCTACACACGAATTTTAAAATCTTGTATGATTGACAAGGTTTAGCAGCAATTTGTCATGAGGCGAAAGGAATATGCAAGGATCGTACCAGGTGACGTTCTGTGGTTTCTGCCTACCCCGATGGGAAAAGGGCGTGAGTTTATGTATGTATGTGTTGTCATAGTCCTAATATAGTATGTTGTCCGTCAGGTCAGGCGCGGTCCCGGCGGCGGGGCGGCTGAGCGCGTGGCTGCACGCGTGCTGGCGCCTGCAGCTGCCACCCGGCGCCAGCACGCTGCTGGACGCCGCCGCGTGTGCCACGCGCCTGTGGCCACATCTCGACGCATATGCCAACTCTTTACTGCAGGTACGCGTGACGATACGTTTGGGATTGACGGGGTATTAGAAACAAGGTATAAAGTTTCTAAAATACATAAATAAATAACTCGTCGTGATGGCCCAGTGGTTAAGGCGCCCGCCTCTCATGCATGAGGTTGTGGGTTCAAATCCGGGCAAGTACCAATGTGACTTTTTCAATTCATATGTACTTTCTAAAGTTTATCTTGGACATCACTGGCATCAGTGAAGGAAAATATCGTGAGGAAACCTGGACTTACTGTCCCAATCAAACCATGTCAGGAGGCCCTTGAGGCGGTTTAGAAACTCTGACACTAGGGCGTGTGGGGTCGTAAGACCTTACTGCCCACACGATAAAGAAGAAAGAATGACTTATAACTTATGATCCTCCGACCAGACGGTTATTGCATCTAGTAGGCTACTGCGCGACGGTTGTTCTCAGGATTTTGTATTATGTAGGAATCGTCAGTTCACATTTTGTGCGACAGATGTCGCTACAATAACAAACAATATTATGGAAATAATCAAATTAAAAACTTATGTTTAACTATCTCCGAATATACTGCATTTAACTTATCTCTAAAACATTTTATTTGCTAGAATATAGTGCCAATACCAATTCACCTAAGACTTGAAACAACGAAACTTTTCTTAAAAGACTTTTTAAAAAAGAAACGAAATATCCCATAATTTATTAAAAATTGACTTCGCGACCTTTGTTCAGGAAGAAAACGCAAAGGAGCACATAAACCAGGCGGTCCGCAACGCGTCCAGCGCGCCCTTGCTGTGCGAGTGCGTGCTGCGCGCGTCGCACGCGGCGCGCGAGGCCAGCACGCAGCTGTACGCTCGCCTGCTGAGCGCGCTGCACCAGCAGCGGGTCGCGCAGCAGAAGATACACGTTGATAATGCGCTGCAGGTTAATTATTATAATTTTTTTAATGTGAAATTTAGCTTCTATTTTGATAACTATTGGTTATTTTTCACTAGCTTAGGTTGAAAATTATACCAGTATTATTGTACCATCAGAAAAAAAAAAGTTTTTAAGATTTTAAATTTCATCCAGATCCATTCAGACATATTGAGTACACAAATAACCAAACATACAAGTTTTCATATTTATAATATAATATACACCTAAGTAGAATAGTTTTAGATTTCTTCTTAAAGATCTTTCTCTATTAAATCAATTTTATTCATAAACTTGATTATTCTAGTGGATAAAATTTAAAATTGGGGCTTAATTATTCATTTCCAAATGGACTTTATTAAATATACATATTTATTATATAGAAAATAGGGGCCAAGATAACATCAGAGGAGCTCGTGATATACCGCACAGCGGCTGCAGCGCTGGCGGCTCCCATAAGCCACCCGTCGCACTTGACGCTGTGGAGACTGTTCATGCATCTGTATCTACAGACGCCGCCTGATTATGGGTACGTTTGTATAATTTACTCGTAATTTTATTTAAGAATGTAGGTACTAAATACCTACCTTTACAAATACAAAGAGGTTGGTAATGACATATTATTCCTTGAAAAAAGATAAATAGAGTTAATTTGCAACAAGTTTTGGCCCCGAAAACGTAGGGTCGAAACTTTGTTAAATATCAGATTATAGCACTTTTTAAGCATACCAGAAACTTAATAATATAAATAATATAATATAATAAAACATAATAAATATTCCACTTTATTTAGATTACAGTATAATAATTTGCTTATTTATATAAAAATATATAATTCGAATCTTAGATATTGTAAAGTATTAATATTACTAATAAGTCAATTTTCTTAGTAAGTTTAAGTTTACTTAATAAGTTTTACTATTTAGCCCTCTTCCTCTCTCTTAAGTTTAAGTTGCTGTGCCCGACAGGGTCCATAATGATTCTGTACCTCCATATTTATAAGACCATTAATGTACATTATGGAACGCAATAAATGATTGATTGATTTAATTGTAAGAAACACGAGTGGTACAGTCAGAATACAAATTAAAATTCCAATATTCCTCACATATTTTTTTAAAAGGAAACTCCTTACGTAATAAAGCACAATTTTATGATCACCAGGTCCACGCCAGCAGTGGGACCGCTATTCTTCAGCGGCCTAATAAAATCCCGTACACTCGCCCAAATCAAACGACGAATTTTAGAAACGATCACATATCACCACAACGAAGGCGAGACACTCAAAACCGAGCACAAATCTATCGATACTAGTGAACCACAATCGACTAATCGAGTAGAGAGAGCTACTCCAGTTAGGACTGACGACAGTCTGTTACCAGCTCTGTCGATAATCGATTTGACCGGAGAATCGAGTGGGTCGAGCGACAGCGAAGATGATGCCGATGGTAGCCGAAGTGAGAAGGAGTCGAGTCCGAATAGAGAAGCGATCGAAACGAAGCGGAATATAATTAATTTGATTGCTTATCATGCGGCTGCTGAGAAGTAAGTTTTATTTATAACTAATGAACTGCCCCGGTTTCGCATGGATGCAGATTTGCGACTTTACCGACGAATTTTCCAATTTACATAAAAACCTTGTTTACTTTAGATTACTGATAAATTACGGTTAACTTAGTAGGCAGATAAATTCATTTAAATTGTTTTTTTGCATAATTTTCTTGTAGATATTATTTTTCTGAACTTATAAACAGGCCTCTAATATTTATTTATTTTGAATAATTATGTGTTTAAGAGCAACTAATTCTAATGAAAATTTCCCATTTTTAGATTGCTCAATGAATATTTAAGTTGGTTGGAACAAGGTGAAAAAGTGCGCGTCGCACCTCACTTTGCAGATATAGCGAGATACATCCCAGAACATGTAAGTGCGAATATTATAATATTACGTTTTACAAACCTTTTACAAACTTTTGCATTTTATTGTCAGTCCCAATCAGTCAAAAATTTCTCTAATTTTCCAACTTAATTGACATGTCACTGCCATGAGATTGCGGCTAGGTTTTCAAAACCGTTTTATACTACAAAAATTAGCCTTCACATTTTAAAATTATACAGGCTCTAGAAGCGGCATGGAAGAGCGCCGTGTGCCGTCCGTCACCATCTGTAGAACTGGACTGCTTCCCGTCGCCGACTGCACCGCCGCCCCCTGACAACACACCGCGACAGACGCCCTTCCACATCGCTGTTAACAACATACTGAAGATTAAGGATCGCTCTCACACTAGGTATGTAGGCATTACTGACATTTGACGTAGGTAGATACTGTTGCTTATTAAATAACAGGGGTTTTGGCAGTCAAAAACGGTCCTTGACTTTTCTTGCCAAATGGTAAAAAAAAAGTTGCCAAGTCAATGAATGGAGAGAGGCAATTAGATTGAAGATAGTTGGGGTAAGGTTGCAGTTTCTAAAGAGGAAAAGTCTGGTCAAAAAGCCGGATGTTCCGTTTTTTTTTTACTCATTTTTCATTTGGGGGGTGTTGGGGGGTGGTGTTGGAGGAGCACGACTCGTCGTGGTCGCTGGCACAGCACTGTTGATTCTGGGGTTCGGGTGTTTCAGTGGTTCGGAATAACGTAGCAAATAGCAAAAAAGAGTAGTCCGACGGGACTGCGACAGGTTCATTATAATGTTGTATACTTCCATAACTACTTATTCTGTTCTCAGGCGAAGAAGAACATTGGTCAAGTCACCTGTAGAAGACGTTGACTTCAGAGACGCGCGCACTCTGATATCGCTGGTCGACAAACATCTGAATGACATCGAGAGGCTCGCACAGTAAGTTTATTATGTCATTTTATTATTTAAATATCAAAATTCGGACAAAACTTGTAAATTCAGCTGTGCTTATTTATTATAGGTTTTTTTAACACACTTTCTCGTAATGTGGTTCTTACTACACTGCTTTTAGGGTCACAAATCACAATGTGGTGTATTACGCACGTGTGCTTTTTACATTACATGACCTCATTACTGTAATGGTTTTGACAAGGACTTGGTTTTTTTTATACCTAAATATTTTATGAATGATTGAACTTTTAAGTTGATAATTAATTAAATATGATAAATTAACATTATATTCCACCAAATTGTTAATATTATCTATCTGTTGAACAGAGAGTGGTGTACGGAAGTGGCTCGCGTATCTTCACTAGACAGCAGGCTGTGGGAGCTGGTGAGCGTGCTGCGCGTGCGACGCGCGCTCCCGCCCGTGCGCAAGCACTGCGCCAACAAGTGCAAGCCCATCACTATGTATATACCGGTACGTATACAAATAAGGACATTAGCGGTCGTTCATTAATATTGATGTTGTTGTTTAGCAATTTTTTAATTGGTTCAGGAACAAGAATGGTGTATATCAGTAGACGCAGAGCGCGGCATCAAAGAAAACCGAAACAGCGCACGCGCATCCTTGCGACGACTAGCGCGCGCACGCCCGCATGCTGCACGCACGGCGGCTGCGCTGCATACTATTGCAAGGTAGAAGTGTACATAATTAGCTTATAATGTTCCCAGTGCACTTTCTTTATACTGTTCTTACTATTTTGCAGAAGTTTTGACAAAAGGTTTCACAGCCGCTAGCCGCCTACCTCGTTTGTACCTACATATGGGGGGGGGGGGGAGTTCTCATGGTTGTCCCCCGCCCTAGGGAAGGCAGAGCCGTCTGTCAGATCTACATAATCTTAATGTGTTCCAGACGCACGTGCAGCAGCGAGGCAGGTGTGCGTGTAGTGGAGCGCGCGTGGCGATGCGCCGGCGCACCTCATTGTGCGGCGTGTGCGCCTGCTAGCAGCGTGCTCACTGCACTGGTTGGCGACCTCGCTGAGGTAAAAACTTAGGGCTTAATATTTATACAGCTAGAGAGTTTTGTTGTTTGAACGCGGTTATCTCAGGAACTATTGATCTGATGATGAAAAAAAACCCGTTGTGTAGTCCATTTATCGAGGAACGTAACGCTATAACCAACGGGATCGGAGCAGTAACCGTTTATTATCATAAAATGATCTATATAAATCAATATATTACATAGTTCTTCAGCGATGATATGGTATCGGCAAAATTTAAACCTATCATTCCAGCGCTGGATATGCCACGACGGACGTATTTCCGCGGAGCTGTTGTGTGCGTGGGGCGCGCGCTCCGCGGGCGCGCTGCAGCAGGCGCTGTGCGGGGCGCTGCTGGCCCCGCGCCGCCTGCCTTCCTCTGACTGGCCCAAAGTGTACACTGCGCTGTTGAATTCACAACTACCGTCGCATACTGTGTTCAGTTATTTGTCTAAGGTGAGTGTTTTGTTGTGTTGATATTTATTTTCAGTGAGACATAAAAAAAATATTAAGATTTGTTTATTTTATTATTTATTTAAACTTTATGCAACAAAAAAATACAAAAGCGGACTTAATGCCATAGGCATTCTCTAACAGTCAACCAAAGGTGGTGAAGAGATAACATGGTAAGTGCAAGGTTTTCTGACGGCACGATTGTAGTGATGAAAGGACTCGAGTCTTTTAAGTCTTTAAAAAGGACTCGCCTCGGTTATGAGGGTTTGCGACTCAATCGAGTCCTTAAACCCTGAACCCTAACCCTTTTAAGAGTCTTAAGACTCACGACTCGAGGCTTAAACATAAGACTCGTCGTTTTAAAAAGACTCCCGTTTTTAAAAGACTCAGGCGCAACGAAAAGGTTCGAACCCTTTTGAAAAAGACTCAGTTCGTGAGTCGTGCGAGTCGCGAGTCGTGAGACGCGCGCGTAAATACTCGTCAACAATATGTTACAATGATTGGGCTTGTAGGTATTTTCTGTACCATTAAAAGTTATTACTATTATTATTAAGTATCTTCTAATCTGTAATAAATATGTTTTAATCATACACTGAAGTTTACATCATTATGGTCTCACATTAAACGACTCGCTTTGTTAAAAGACTCGAGTCCTTTTCTTAAAAGACTCGCGACTAAGCCTCGAACCTTTTAGTAAAGAACTCGAGTCGTTTTTAATGACTCGAGTCTTTTTTAATGACTCGAGCTTTTTCACATTAGTAATAAGCCTCGAGTCCTATTTTTGGAGTCGAGTCTTCAAAATCGAGGCTAGTCTTAAATAAAAAGGTTTAAAAGCCTCGAGTCCTTTCATCACTGCGATTGACGCAGTTGCTCAGCTTTTGGCTGCGTGTTGCGGGTTCAATTCCCGTAATGAACAACTATTTATATAACATTTCATAGTTGTTCTAGGTCTGGCTGTTTGTGTAAGTATGTGAGTTTATATGTTTGTAAACACACTTACGATGCAGGAGAAATTCTTAGTGAAAACGTTTTTTTTAAAGATGATGTAGATGAGATGAGCTTCTGTATTCATTACATCTTAAGTATTACAAATTATCGATCACGGTCTTATACAGTCGCCAACAACGAGCTTTCAAAACGATGTCGTCTATATATAATTCTCTTTCAGTTCGAAATGAGTCGCTGGTCAGACTCCGCAGACCCTACCCAACGTCGAGACATGCTTGAAGCCCTAATCCGCGCCGTCCAACGCTGGGGGCCTTCGCCCGCCGCCGAGCATAGCATGCTGGTGGAGCTACTAGGAGTGCACAGCGCAGTGCTGGTGGACGCAAGAGAGCTGTGCGCTCATGTAGTGAGATGTGTGACGGCATCTATCAATAACACGTTACCGCCTGAGCACTGGCCGCACGTCGTGAGAGCTGTGGATGCTATGGCGGCTGCCGTGCCGTTCGATCAGGTAACAAGTACTGGGAGTGCATAGGTGCTAGTAGATGCAAGAGTTGTGTGTGATGATGTGTCAGTTTATATTGAGTAAAAATCTTCGGAAGTGATTTTAAGTGGATGAGCGCAGCCCTTCATCTTTTTATTTTGCTAAGGTTTAAGCTTCTATTATGTATAACGAAATCTTTATTAAGTAGACTCTAAATGATTGCTTATTTTTATTCGACGGCGTAGCTTCTGAGCTGTGAGATCTTGTGTACGATCAAGAAAACTGATATCCTAAAACTCTTTTTTTTTAATACACAATTCCTAGAAATTGTTCGGTAATCTTTACTTATATTATGAAGGGTTTTTTTTTGTTTGCAAGAGGTAATCTCTGAAAGCACTGCTCCGATTACAACAATACATTCTTAAAACTTTGATAGAATACCAGTATTGCTGTGTGCCATAGACTATATTTTATGGTATACTTGACCGTCACGCGTACAGGCGCGGGCAGGAGTCAGTTAGCAACAAGCTTGCCCTAATATTTATTGTTATGTCTTGTTATGTTTAATGTCACAATAAAGAGTACTGTATCTAGCTAGGCCACCTCCTCCGCTCGCTGGGCGTGGTGTGGTGGGAGGCGCGCACGGGCGTAAAAGGCGCGCGTCACGCACGTCACGCTGCGTACGCGCCGCACGTGGCCGCGCTGCTGCACGCGTTGCAGAGAGCGTTTGTTGGTGCGGCCACTAGACTTAGCTATGAGCCTGAGAGAGGTGCGTATTACAATTTATTTTTGAATCTCTTTACATTTTCTATTCCATTTTTCGTTGTCCATTAAATGATTTATGGTTGTACTAGCGACCCGCCCCGGCTTCGCACGGGTGCATGTATTATACATATAAACCTTCCTCTTGAATCACTCTATCTATTAAAAACCGCATCAAAATCCGTTGCGTAGTTTTAAAGATCTAAGCATACAATGTGTCGTTTTGCATCCTCGTCAAATTCAAGGAGGTAACTATGCTAGTGATTCTAGACCCGAATCAATAATTAAATAGGTAGGTGTTTTTTTTTTTAATGTTTTCTTAATTACGGAAATCAGTAAACCACCCCGGTGAAAATGCGGCCCATCTTAAGACTAGGTTTAGGATCGCTGACCGCGCGCACACACACAAAGAATCGCAAACGATAAAACCACAACACAATAGACGCCGCCCGCGCACCCCTCTCCCTGTGGTGCCCCACTCCCGCGCCCGGGCGCCCGGCGGGCGCAAAGCAAAAAAATTATTAAATTAGTTCAAGTGATTTCGCCGCCGGCCGTGAGTGTATCGCAAATTTCGCTCCTTAGGTGCGTTTGCTTCGGTTGTTTTCGGTCGTATACGTGAATTATGTGATTGTGATGCCATCAGTGGAGCCATCCGGATGTTCGCAGAACGGTTTCCCAATAGGGAACCGCCAACGCAGAGCGTTATGCTGTCTGCTACACAGAGACTGCGGGATTTTCGCGGCAGTTTGACGTACCCCGACATGCTCAAGCTCGCGGCAGTGAAGGTCTGCCTGTCGCCTTGCAGGAAGATATCCTGGAGTACTTCCAGCGAGAGCCACGGGCAAGCACACAAAATACCTACTAAGGTAGGTATTTTTGTCGGTCCTCAGCCCGTTAAAGTAGGAAGGGAAATTTAAAATCAACCAATTTAATCTACAACTAAAAACAAAATCATTACTAATAATTAGGTACTCATAAATCATGAATTTACCTACAATGCGCCAAGAGCGTCCCGCCGCCGAAGCCGCCGCCGCCGCCGGTAGCAAGTAGGTACCTAACCTAAATCCCGCGCTCACAACAAATAAATGTGCCACAGCCTAGCAAAACGTCTCAGGTTGTACCTAAATCCTAGTAGGTATGTATTCTTAGCAAAATCGGTAGATTTGCAATAAAACAGAATAAAGCAAAATGGCAAAACTAACATTTTATCAATCAGCTGATAACGTAGATAAGTAGATAAATCCTAGTACGTATTCTTAGATCTTAATAATAAAAACAAGTGTTATTAATTAACATCTAAGGTTAATAAAATCTGCAATTTGCAATAAAACGTAATAAGCAAAACTAACGTTTTATTAATCAGCTGACCGTAGATACTCACGACTAGGGCATGCAAAACCGGTTTTCCGGTTTTGCGCAAAACCGGAAATCGCCCAAAATTTTACGATTTTTGAAAACCGGTTTTGAGAGCCAAAACCGGAACTCAGCTCCGGTTTTCCCATTATTGAGTAACAATTAACATTTTGATTTTTATCAACATTTTTTTCGAACACTCAAGAAATAATTAATTTTGAGGCATCAAATGTATCCGAACCGAACACAGCCTGCATCCACCCACTTACACGCCTCCCTCTACTACCCCCGCACCCGTAACCCGCCAGCCTGCGCCTGCGTTGTTGATCGAATGTTGGATGCACTTATATTCTTGAGATCACAAATTCACAATGACATTATCAAGAACAGCGATCTCTTGAAAACAAGTGATTTATGCTTTATTTAAATTAGTATACATAGTTGATTATTGATCTCTTTTTTAGTGCAATATGAATCATATTATAATAATGTTATTTTGTAGTTCGTCTTCAAAGTTACAAAAATGTTGATTTTTTTGATAATTGTGGGTGGCTGTGTTTAATATTTGAAGATGCTGATTGTGTTTTCTATGTTTAAAATATATTATTTTTTATAGCAGACTTAATAGATACCAAAGATACTTACCAAAAACTTACTTGTTGTTGATTTGATCTCAGTTAATTAATCTTTATACTATTATAAGTTCATTGTTATCTGTACAATTATTATGGTTTGGATTAAAAAGAAATGTATCATACAATTTGTTTTATTTGTAGACTTAGTGGGTATTTAAAAAAAATGGTGTTTCTTTTTAAATTATACTACATTCGATTTTTTTTTGCTAAAACCGGACCTAGCTCCGGTTTTCGGTTTTGGTCCCAAAAAAACGATGTTCAAAACCGGTTTTGATGACTTTCCGGTTTTGCATGCCCTACTCACGACAATCTAAGGGACTCACATACACTCACGCACACAGAGACAATTGGCGCTAAAGCGCAGAGAGTGATTCTCCAATTTCAAGTTATGGATTATTCTGAAATACGATTAAATTTTAACAACTAATAAAAAAGGGTGTTATTATTATTATTCAGGTCTCGTAATTTTAATTGATTATTTATGACTTTTATGACAACCTCCTAAATTTTGACGAGGATGCAAAACGACATATTGTATATAGGGACAGACAGACAGACAGACAGGGAAAGCGACTTTATTTTATAATATGTAGTGATACGGAAATATTGATCTACGTGAGACACAAGAGTTCATATGTAGCACACATGATTTCTATTTGCAGTATTGTATACTAGCCTTATTTTAATGTTTATGTACATATGTATAGAATATTCTGTCTTTAATTTTTTTCTCGTGATATTTATTTAATTACACGAAATAAATTACAGATGATAAATTGCACAGATTATCAAAGTTCAAGTCGAGACTGTATTCCTAAATATGTGTACACAGCATGACTATTTCAAAAAAGTAAACAATACTAAGAAAGTTACTAATAAAAATTAGTTTATGTGTGTCTTAACTAAATTGAATACGTACCTAAATACGAACCAGTTTACACATAACACTTCTACATTAAAACATATACCAGATATAAGCATCTGAAGATATTTTCTCAACTCTTCATAAAGGCTTCGTTTGTCCACAGTGGCGTGGTACGCGTGGGCCGCTTTACAAGAGTCGTGGGGGGCGTGGATCTCCCCGCACCCCGCCGCGCCCCCGCTGCTGCCCTCCACCGCTGAGGACGAGGCCTACACCCCGATGTTGAGACACTTCGTCGACAACGTGCATCAGATCATGCTTGACTGCCCTGGTAAGTTACATACCGACTCATCTTTTCCATCGGTATTTAAGTCACATCAGTGGAAGAAAACAGTGGGAAGAAACCTGGTCTTAAATTAATAAGTCCGGAATCGCTAAACCGCTTTGAGCAAGTATGGTGTTCAATGCATGGGCAATTGGGCATTGATCACTTCTCATACAGAGAAGGCAGGGGCCTTCTCTGCGTTGACTTCGAAGTTTGATTTTTTCACTGCTCCAAGGGTAACCTACCTGAGAACTTGATATTAATTTCAGCTTGATACCTCGCGTTCCTGAGAAAAAGGGTCTTGACGGACGGACAACAAAGTAATCCTATAAAGGTTCCGTTTTTGTCAACTGAGGTACGGAATTTATAAAAAAGCTTTATACAACTTTAAACTTTGTTCAGGTACGGAAGTCCACCTTCTCCAGCAAATATTCGAGTGGTGCGTGCAGACGTATGTGAACGTGCAGGGCTCGCCCACCGCGCCCAATGCTCCGGGCCCCTGCACGCAAGACAGTCGCGTGCAAGCGTCCGCTTTGCTCGCAGAGCTAGCCAAGTTACCGTGGAGGGAACACCAGTGGTTCTACGGGAAGTGCTTGCAGCAGGCGTTACAGGTTGGTGGACCTAGTCATCATTATTTGTTATTTTTTCCCTTGCTAACAAGGAAAAATAGTATAATTACATAGATGTTTTCGATATAGAAATTACAGATCCCCAATTTCTACTGTCTCTTGAGCATGTAAATCATAATTATTAAAGTAATTTAAACAACAGTATGAAATGCATAATATTGAATTAAATTAATGAAAAATTCTACATACATACATACATGAACTGACGCCTTTTTCCCATGGGCCCTTACATACTCCATTTTTTGTTTGAGAGCAGTGTGTGAATGTTCTGTATGTATTTTTGCGTGTAGATGTCGACGTGCACAGACCGAGAGCTAACCTCTTGGTGTAGCTGTGCGTGGCGCGCCACGCTGGCGGGCACGCTGCTGCGCGACTGCGACGCGGCCCAGCTGGCGCCGCGCCTCGCCTCGCTGCTGTACCTGTTCACTGGCACACACCTGCCGCACTCACACCAGGTAAGAACTTAAGAAATAATAACCAAAACATTAATTTCAGTTTGACAATGCCTTGTATTGATTTCCATTCAATCGTCACTTGCTGCCATTTTGGATTTTGATACTTACCTTTTTTTAGGTACCATCCCTAGCTCTTGAAACTTTACATAACAGCCATCTTAATTTGTTAACCAACCTTTTTCGTCGTAGTTCAATGACATTCGAAACTAGACTGCGACACTCCTCATATTATGACAAGCTCCTAAAACAGCTATAGGTCAGTTAGGCATGTTAAGTAATTTTTCATAAGCATTGCCCGTTCGGATTTAGATCTTCAGGTTTTTGTATTTTTATAATCCAGATATTAGACGAGGCTTGCAAGTTGCCGTGGTATCGTCTCCCGGAGCTTGCGCTTGATGAGGCGCTGGATCGATTCTTCATGCTGCACCACAACCCTGCTGTCCCCTACCACGAACTGCCGCAGTTCAGGTAAAACACGCTACTTTTAGTAGACCATCATTACAGGCATCGCATGGCGCGAACGGTGTTTCAGGCTGTGCGCCTGTTTTTAAGAATGTGAAATCATTAAATGCCTTCTTCCGCTCTGAGCGGAGCGGAAGACGAATGTCAGACTCTTGCTGACTAAAACCCATCCGTGTTCCTCGTAATGCTCTTTGCGTTCAAGAGCCGCCGCCGGTGATTCTTTCGAACAAATCCGCCACAGGCTGTGTGCCTGCATCACGATGTGCTTGATCGAAATTAGACCAAACCTTTTTATTTATTCAACAGGCTAGTCCTCGTAGCATGCGGTCTATCAGTCCCCGACGCAGGTACAGTACAGATCGGCGGAGCGTGCGGGTCTGCGCGTGCGCGCGGCGTGTCGCAGTGGGTGCGCGGCGCGTGCGCACCCGCGCTGGCGGCGCACGTGGCCGCGCACTGCGGGCACGTGCTGGCCACTGTCACCGACCTAGGTACGTTACGTGCTTTTGATACTGGCGTAGTGGGCAGTACGTCAGACTTATGCATTAATGAACGGACTATTTAAGAAAGAACAAAGTATTTTAGTTTTTTTTGTTTCATTAATTTTATTGTTTTACACTCGTTCAATAATTTACACCTGTCATGTTATCTCTTCACCACCTTTGGTTGGCTGATAGAGAATGACTAAGGCATTTAGTATGCCATTGTACTTTTTGTAGCATAAAGTTTAAATAAACTTGTCTAATAAGGCCTCTTAGATACACAACACCATGCCAAATCCAAAATGGAAACAAGGCCGACCCTTATTAAAGATGTTGCATTACACTTACTCTCTTTAACCATTGCAATTTAAACTGTAAAGAAATTAAATAAAAGATTTCATCTTTGCAGCCCCGTATTTAGATGAAGCTTGCGGTGAAATAGAAGAGTTACTCAGTCGTGCAGTCGTTATAATGTGCATGGAACCAGCGGCAGCCGCTGCACTACCGGTAAGCCCTTCAATACTGACGCTTTTTAATTAAAATGCTACTTTTTTATACTGCCAATTTTCAAGTACATTTCATACGTATCAATTTTTATGTACGCGTAAGCTGTTGTGATTGGTTATTGATAATTGGGTTGTTGACACTATTAATTAAACATTGCGGATAAAAAAAAAACAATTTGTTTTAACCCTGAAAACTTCATTAATTTTCAATTAACAGTAAAAGATTTTTTAGTTGCTTTAAAATCATTAAATAGTTAATCAATTGAGTTGGCAAATGAATGACGTCCAAGAACACTGTTGTCATAGAAAATCTATAGGAAAAATCGCGTTTTGACAGCTAATATATAGTATGTCTATAAATTCTCGTGCGTCCCCGTAGGTGAACGAAGTCGGGGGGACGAACGGGAATACACGAAACGCCCAATACAGTCAGCCGATTACAGCAGCATTCGTGCACTTGACAATTTGTCACGTTAATTATTCGTTTGAGAAATTGAGGGTTGGTCTTTTGATTTATTATCTTTTTTTACTAGGTATGGGTAACTTGGATAGCAAAAACTCCCCCGCGGTTAGTCCGCGCATGCGTGTCGGCAGTGGCGACGCTCACTGCATTCGAATACTTCGCTACGCTTGCTGACGCGGCTGTACAAGCACTATTATTATGCAACGGTAAGTTAAAATATAATTGACGCCATTAGCCAATAATTCATAGGCAAAACTTCTCTGAAAATCCGAAAACCCAAGTAATATTAAATTAAATTAGATTTTTAATTGCCTTAAAATCTATTAATGGTTTGCCAATTGAGTTGGGATGATGATGTCATAATGAGCAATTGCTGTACAAAATCTAATTGGAACCACGCTTTGCAAGCTTATAAAAAGTATGTAATGTCTACTACCTAGTTTATATCATTGTTTTTAACAATTTTTTCTTTTTTTAGGGGCAAATTTAGACTTGACTTGACTTTTTCAGAAGAGTTGAACAGTTCAGGCTGTGGTTTAGGCTAGTATATAAATAAAATTAAAATGAATAAAAAGCTACTCCATATAACGTTAACGAGAATTCCAATTTTATCTTTAATATAACTTACATCTTTAATAAAATGTTCTGTCTTTTCCTTCCCCACTGACAGAACCTTACGGCTGGCGTGAAGTGACACATCGCTGGTCTGCCTGCCCATGGCGTGAGTCACACTCTCTAGCGCAGCGCGCACGCCTGCACGCAGCGTACGCGTGCGCACTCACTCACGCGCATGTGCCATCTGCCACGCGCGCGACTCTATCTGCGTTACTATCCGCCTATTTACATTTGTAAGTTAATTCAACTTTTTACTAATGGGATACTATTTTGTTTGTAAGAGGTAATGGCAGTTCTTGAAGTACTGGTCTTATTACAAAAACTGGCACTATGTCGAACTGGGTACCACATTTTTTATGTCATCTTAAAATAGTGTTTTCTCTTTTCTAGCGTGGACAACGAACCAATCATAGCCGTGTGGATATGTTACGCGTGTCGCATAGCTATCACACACATCGACCAATCAGACGAGGCGCGGGAGTGCGGCGCGACTGCGCGTGCGTTGATAGCGAGGTGGATGGAGCAACCGCGGCGGTCCATACTCAGGGTCGTTACTATGCATGCTGATACTGATAAACCTACTGCATTGTGAGTATTGACCAGGTGTCGTAATTTTATTTGATTATTTATGTCTTTAAGTTACCCTACTGAAATTTGACGATGATGCAAAACTGCACCTTGTATAACAGTATTTTAAGTTTATTATAGGAAGTCGATCTAAAAACTGTTCTCTTTCATCCAGCCACCGCCTCCTCTGTCGCTACGCTCATTGCGTCCTCTCTCCCAACGACAACACGCGTCGAACGTACGAGACCACCTGTAGTGCCACGTTGGGCGCCAACAATGACGTCAGCAGCTGGGCGGGCAGCCCACAGCTGGACAAGCTAGTGCGCCTTGCGGTCAGACTGTGGCCCAAACATGAAAAGTACTTCCAGTACGAAATGGAAGTGGCGCCAGGTGTTAATGTAGTGAGTGTTTAAGATTTATTAAAAGATACTCGTAGTTAGATGAAGGTATTCGGTCTTCAACTCATTCGGACCCGGTTTGATTAGTAAGAAGCGTTAGTTTGGCCTTCGAAATTTAAACTTTTTAACGTTTTTTTGCAATTTATTTCAATCCTCAAGTATTATTAATAACTTACTGGTGCTGTTTCACTCGAATCTGTAATCGTAACCGTTTGAGACAAAATAAACATTTCTTTTTCCTTTTTAAACTCTAAGTTGATTATCGTCGTTTAAGTTCTACCACCACGTAAGTCAAAAATAACATCCAGTAGAGAAAAAAAATTGCATCATTTTTCATAGATACCATTATAGTAATCATTTTATTTGTGTGCTCTTCTAATTAGATCTGTTAAATATGTGACTATTATAAGTATTTAGTAAAAAATTGTACCTAAAACAGCTGTAAATTGCAATAAAACGTTAGAAATTTTAAATTTTGCGGGCTGCTTTATTTGCTCGAAATACTTTGGTTTTGTAGTGGCGCTATGTCGCTTACGCAACCACTTTTCTTAATGATTATGATTATAAATGTATTTGATTTGTACCTAGCCATAACAAGTGCTTATAAAAAAAAATAATGTTTAGAAAATGAGTATTATTTTGCTTGTTGTAGTCTTTGCCAAATTATTTAGAATAAAATATTTTTTTATGAAAGATTGATATGATATTTTTAAGTGTAGTTTTAGCCCTTATTACGAATGTTTGACTGACAACTACTTATTGATATTTTATTATGTCTGTGTGTAGGTAGGCTGAGGCTGTAAAAACTTTATTATTTTTAGTAGATTTATAATAGTAACCATTCCTAATATTCCTATTAATGATTGAATAGCTTAACACTGTTTCTCGAACGAAAAACAAAGCAATATTATTATGCCAAATGGTCGAACGCGATTGGTTGTTGATAATTGAGTACTAGACACCTCAATCAATTGACGTACTTTTTATGAATTATCAAAACGTATTCCCCATAGATTTTGTATGGAAATAGTCAAACATGACGTCATTTTTTCGCCAATTCAATTGACCAACTAAACAAAGCAACTTAAAAAAATATTTTCGCATTTAGTTGAAAATTAATCGGGTATAAAGGGCTAAAATAAAGTGTTTTTTTTTTAGAGAAGTGACATGGAAATATTGGTTAATGGTGCCAAGTACCCAATTCAGTCTTCAACCAGCTTATCATTTGTCGCATTAAGTTTAGTAATAGCAATAATACGTAGTTTAACTAAATTGATTCAGTTTGATTGAAAGGCAGAGAAATGAAAGGTCTGCTATTGAAGGTTAGTTTACACAATTTAATTTGGTTGCTTCATCCAAATTGAATGTATGAATGGGCTGTGTATTATGCCATACATATGTGGAATGGAATTATGTTATTCAATTATATTGTAGCTTAATATTTTCAACGTAATTAATGTAAGTACGTAAAGAAATTTTAAATTGTATACAAACGTTTATAATTATATTCTATTGTGTTACTGCCCCGTTGTTCTCGTGGTCGTAAGCGCAACTCGTGTGCGTTGGGTCTGGGGTTCGATTCTTAGTTCGGGCAAAGTGTTATTGGGCATTCGGAATTTCTCAGTATCAACCCAGATTTTGGAAGTTGGTGGTGTGAAAACCCTAGAAATTCGTTAAGCCGTTGGTCCTTCGCCTGACCTTTCCCCGGACTATGAGAGTGAGGTCAGTGCACCTGTTTTATTACGCACACACACAATAATAACTCCTGCATAGTGCGTAATTGAGATCGACCGAAATTCGGCCGTGAGAATATTGCGTTTTCGCTCCGACTAGTCAACAATTATGACAAAGTTATTGTAATCCACCAAAAATGTGATTAAAATTAGTTATTTTTGTACTTTTTGATATTAAAATTCGTAAATTGATATATTATTGTATTATTAAGGCAGCAAGTACTGAGAAGGCTTTGTAGCGGAGTTAATAGGTATGGTTGGGAGATGTGCGGTGAGTTTTGAAGTATCCCTCGTTGCCTCTCACCGCCACTCTGGCAGTTCAGAAATATTCTAGCAAAATACGACATCTTGACTTTCATGTTTTTTGGTGGGCTATGGTGGGCCGTCGAATCACAAAGCTCGCGCCAAAATATTTGTTTATTTAAAAAAAACATGGATATTAATGAATACTTAGTTTGATGGTCATGGTGTGTGTAGTTAGCGGCTCTGTGGTGTGTCTATTTACACCCTATAAGTACATAATTATGTGGTAATAGTTATTGTTTTATGTCGGTGGTCTGTTCTCAATAGTTTAACGTGATAAATTAATGCAGTACAATTTACAGTGCTAAGGTGCTGGTAGAAAATATATATGTATAAACATATCACGTCAGTGGCGGATCCAGAGGGGGGGGGGGCTAAGGGGCTCAAACCGCTCCAAAAAGCATCTGAGTTCTTCCGTGACAAAGGTCTTGCCACCCCCCCCCCCCCAAATGCCAATCCTGATCCGCCACTGTATCCAGCGCATAGTTAGAAGGTGGATTCAACACATTTATATCAAAAAACTAATAATATAATTTTTTAAAATAATTAAATAATATCCATACTACAGTTCGATCATACTTTTGTAATTTACATTATTCAAGTAACTTCGAAGACATAAAAAAATTTAGGAAATTAAATGTTTATGTACCGTTTCAATTTCATTGTAATATTTTGGGCACATCAGCTTCTGAAAGATATTATTATGTTGCTCAAATAAAACCATCATGTACTTTAGCTTTAAATAAATATAAAAATAAATAATATATAATTTGATATGAATAGTCGTTTTATTCTACTTACTATAACATACATCTAATTTAAATAATAAATAGGTTCTTACTTTTACAATAATTGTATAAGTAGGTACTTAATACACAACAATTGTGCAAATAGTTCGTCACACTAGGTTTACGCCATATAAATTCATAAAAATATGGCGACTTTTGTCTAAAACAGGGCTGTCCGAACTAGACGTGATCTCGGACCAATACAAATCAATAAATAGAATGGAGAGTCACAGAAAGAAATGCTTAAAATTTCCGAAAAAAAATCTCGTAAAGCAGTAAAGTTCGGGAATTCCCCGAATAAAGGTAAGCGTCCACTTGTCGGTATCGTACGCATCGGACGGATCGCATCAAACGGATAAATTTTTCACAGTGCGTCCACTATTTCGGCAGCCTACGGATTAGTGACGGTGAGCACCAGCATACGGATTGACGATGCCAGTTCATTCGGATTTTCGTAGTGAGCGCACGTGTGGACACTGTGAGAATGGAGGAAAGCGATGAAGAACAAACAACAGCGAGCGCGCGGGGTGCGTCCACTAGTCGGCATTCCGTATGACGTCATCGGCACGCATCGCAAAAGTTGCCTCTCGGAGCAACGGTGTCGGCATTGCCGATGTGCGATGCGTACGGTGCCGACAGGTGGACGCACTTATATGAGTTTCTATACAAAGAATACTACGATCCGTTGCGTGCGATCCGTCCGATGCGTACGATACCGACAAGTGGACGCTTACCTTTACAGTGACAGATTATAATTTTTTTTTGTATATTGATCAAAAACAAATCGTGGCCCACCACGGGACATATGCGGCCCGCGAGCCTTACTTTCGACCTTTCTTGTCTAAAATATCAATGTCCATTCTGCTGACAGCTGCTCTTATCAGCTGCTGATATTGATAAATAGATTATTTGCTACTTTACTGAGGTACTAATAGGAGACAAAGGTATATGGGGAATTCCTAGATACGTAGGTATGTACGCAAAACAAAGGTATACGAGATCTCGTCATTTCTCCACTGAAATTAACCTGAATGATAATTACATCAATGATTAAAATACTGTTTTTCATGGTTCTTAAATTGCCGTGTCTATTAAACGTAATTCAATAAAAACACCGAGAACAAATGATTTAAATGAGCACTGGGAAGGTTGTTACAAGGACAACTTAAACTTGTAACATTACGGTTCTTCCAGTTAATTAAGAATATAATGTTCGAATCTTTGGGCCTCCTCCTCTATACTTAATATTATAAAGAGGCACCTTACTCTTTATGAGATTTTTATGAGGTAATTAATCTCTGGAAGTACTGATCTGATCTGATTACGAAAAATCTTTTACTGATAGAAAGTTAAGCGCAGGCCACACCGCCAGCTAACGGACGGGCGGGCTAGGCGGGCGGGTGAAGCGAACGAAGGAAACTATACAAACTACGCGAAATATTGGCGAGCTAAACTATGGGGTTCACACCGAAAACTAGCGACGGATATTTCGTTAGCTTAGCTCGTTAGGTTAGTCGGTAGCTCGCGGTGTGAACCGAAGTATGTAAAGAGGTGAAACGATGTTCGTCCGCCTAGCCCGCCCGCCCGCTAGCTAGGAATCGTCGGATATTTCGTTAGCTTAGCTCGTTAGGTTAGTCGGTAGCTCGCGGTGTGAACCGAAGTATGTAAAGAGGTGAAACGATGTTCGCCCGCTTAGCCCGCCCGCCCGCTAGCTGGCGGTGTGGCCTGCGCTTTACACTATTGCCGACTGTCACGGGAGATGTTTTTATGGTACATTCGACTTCCACGCGGACGAAGTCGCGAGTAGAAACTAGTCTTAAATAAAACTATGTGGTAGGGGTACGTGAACCCTACAGGGGCTAACAAATACCTATGCAAAATTAACATCACACGAGCAGCGAAACTCTTGTCCTTTGTTATAGCTCTAAGGGTGAAATCGACCAAACTAGTTTACGTCATATCCTGCAATTAATTTTTAAATTGCCATACTAAAACTGTCGGACAACAATTTATTTCACGGATTAAAGATATCTCAAGATATCTAACTTTGATACAATCAGCCCTAAATAGTATGAAAATAACATAGTCTATATTCACTTATCGCTAAACTCCTTGATTGTTTTTGATTCGGTTTTATAATAAGTACATTCACATGTATCTTATCACAGTCATAATACCACCACGCCGCCGCCGCGGCGCCGTCAAGCACATGTTTCACAACGTTCTCCAAATTGGATACATTCAGTACCGGAACAAAATCGTTTGCAATTATCCTCCAGATAAGTTTACTGAAATTTATCTGGACTAAGAATTGAAGTCTACTGGAAGACTTTCCCGCTAAAACCTTTTTCCATGGTAATGTATAACAAGTCCTAGCACAGCAGATGCAGTGGCGACACCACTGGCTTGCGGAACACTGAGCTGACCCCCCCACAGCCAGCCAGGGGGCAACCAGCTCACAGCATGGACGGTGTCCAGTAGGAACTTGGTTGTGGTCAGCGAGGCCTGGGTGAACCGAGCGGGGGCGCATCTTTTCCGGTCTGGAGATTTCAGGGCCGCGGAAGTTGCGTTGAGGGCGCGGATCGATCTGTTGGTACAGAGGGTAAATTCTTTAGTTCCTATCCTTAAATATACTAAGTAACATTTTTGTATCTCTCTGTGTATCAGTTAGTTAAAAATTTAAACCCTTTTTGCCAACTACTTAAGCTGCGTTTATACTTAACCTGCCCGCGTGTCGCCACGCGTGGGAAAGCTATTAGTTTCAAATATAAGTATTTAGTAAAGGCTCTTGAGGCGATTTTGAAACTCTGATACTAGGGTGTGTGGGGTCGTAAGACCTTACTGCCTACACAATAAAGAAGAAGTATAGGACTGATCATTTTTCCCGCTCCGCGTGGCGTGTAGCAACCGACTAAATGTATGAAACCAATAACTTTCCCACGTGTGGCGACACGCGGGGCAGGTTATGTATAAACGCAGCTTTAGTCGTATAAAATAAATAAATTTAGTTCTTGTTGCGTATCAATGGCAAATGTAGATAAAATACTAAATAATTTGTTTTTTTTTTTTTTATTTGGCTCAGTATTCAGTTACGACTACACGTGCAGGTGGCAGGGCATGCGGCGCAAGATAAAAGGTAGGCCATGGTCTGCGGCGAGACGCCGCATAGGCTCTGAAGGTCGGTGCCATTTACTAAAATTATCATAATACCCGTAATAACCCTACTGTGTCATGTGTTGCTAATTTCGAACAATAACTTCCAGATTAACCGTAAGATATTAGATCAGTAGATCCAACATTAACTTAAAAATAGAAGAAATGACATAGTCTGCCAGGCTAATACCCTCGCTCTGACAAACCTGATGAAGCCGACAAATGCAGACAGCGACCAGAACAGCTTATGCGCCGTTTTTATTTTGAACTCAGTGTCTTTGGATACTTGTAGCATGCCAGTGTCGATGAGCCACGATAGTTTCTCAGCCTGAAGGTACGCCAGTGTGAAGGTACAGCCAGCCACGCCCAGTGTGCCCCAGAATGGACCATCCTGGAAAAAGAATAATTTACAACTTTTTCTTTTATGCACAATTATTTGCATTTAGTTTTCGGTCATTATACTATATTATACACTTTTTTTAAATAAGGATTTCTTTTTAATAAACACCTAAAATCTCAGTAAATAGCAGCGAGTACGGTAAGCGGCGGTACAAACACGCAGAATGAGTTCATTAATGATTAATATTTTTATAAGGGATGCAGAGCCGTTTATGTTTCTCACCATGCTCATGCATTTCTAACTGCTATAAACTGACCAAAAATAATGAACCAACTCACTTGCTTTCCAAGTCCATATGCTAGCGCCGTTTTCAGCGCTAATGCGTCATCGAATAGACGCAAGGATGCGCGGGCGGCGGCAATGCGAGCGCTCGCGGTCAGCACGTCCTGGCGCTTGCACGTGGAGCCCCACAGCTTGAGCGCGTAGCATGCTAGGTTTGCTACCTAGTTGATGAAGAAAGAGAACTTTGTACGTTAACAAAATTATAGGTACTACTTGCGTATGCATTGTGGGTTATTAAGGTTATAGGAGATAATCACAAACACCTAGGTAAACCAGGAACTAAACCATTGGTAGGGTAGGGCTCTGTATATCTAGATTGCACTGAAAAATGTAAGTAATTAATTGAGGGCTTCGAATGTACGAGTATTACTGCATAGCAGGGACTTCAAATTTGCTTATAAACTAGTCAATAAACAAATAACTAGGGTCTTACCTAGAGTGATCTCGTACTGTGTACCGCAGTGTCAGTGTAAAAAGCGCCTTAAAAACAGACACTAGAGTAGAAATTTAAGAAAACTGATAATCCTACCTTGTCCCTATTAGCGTGTGCTTGCAGCAGATCAGAGAGCTCGTACACGGCCGCCATGCTGTGCCCGTGTTTACGTCCACAATAGCCGTGTTCGTCCGCAGGACGTAACACCGATTACCGCCGATAAGATACTGACACCGCGAATACTCTCAATCTTTTGCCACCTCGTGTACTACTGAAAGTTATGTAAGCAATCAATGTGATAGTAACAATGCCATCTTATCAGCACCTATGTGAAGTTGACATCTGTAATCTTTATGAATTAGATATTTTGTACTGGATAGAACAAGTATCATATATTTGTGAATTATACATATCTGTCTATTGTGTGATAACTGAGATTATGGACACTAAGAACTATAAAATAAAAACATGATTTTTATATAACGGGTGTAAAAAAGCACTTGACTAAACAGAAAGTGTTCTGTATCTATCATTGTGATATTGTTTTTTGTTCTAGACGATACGGAACCTTCTGTGTAATGTCAAAGTTCTAACACATTTTACGTATTTTTAACCGACTTCAAAAAAAGGAGGAGGTTATCAATTCGACTGTATTTTTTTTATGTTTGTTAGCTCGAAACTTGCGACTGGGTGAACCGATTTTCATAATTCTTTTTTTATTTGAAAGCTGGTGCTTCCCGTGTGGTCCCATTGTCACCATTTCAATATCTGATTATGAACTTCGGAGATATGGAATGGAACTCCTCACAGAATCACAGCAGCAATATCGTAACAAGTGAAATTGCTTTGTTTATACGTGTAGTCGATGACTGAAGGAAAAGAGGGGGGGTACGTCAACCCCCCTCCTACCAGTTTCCAAAATTAAATATATCGTGTGAGGTATTGTTTGAAAGGGCTTTTTGTAAGGATTTCAAACATTAATACACAAGCACTAAAAAGTGAAAAATAAAAAGCTTTTTTACAAAAAAAGATAACCGCCTTCAAAAACTACAAAATAAAAATAACTTTAGTTTTGGAAGTCGGTGGCAATACTTACCTACATAACAAAAAACAAAACCAAAGCCGCCGACTTCCAAAACTAAAGTTATTTTTATTTTGTAGTTTTTGAAGGCGGTTATCTTTTTTTGTAAAAAAGCTTTTTATTTTGAAAACGTGTTTTAAAAGTTATAACTAATGTTTAAATAAATACCCCCAGTCCCCACTACCCCTGAATTTACTTTAACATGCATCTATGAGCACAATGTTTTGTGTGTAAGGTACACTACGCGCTATCAAAAACAGTGATTTTTCGTACCCAAAAGAAATAAGTTTCCTTGCAATCATTTTACAGTATACGTAGGTAACGTATTATCTGCTTTTTTATGTTATAAACGGATAATTTTAATTATTCTTTTTCTAAAAAAAAAACGTTGCTACACACTAGGAATTTCTCAAACAAACATATAAACTCACATACACAAACAGCCAGACCAGGAACATCTATCTGTAGGTCATACAAACATTTGTTACGAGCGGGAGTCGAACCCGCGACACTCAGCGCAGCAATCGCTTAGCTATTGCGCCAACTGTGCCGTCACAAAATTATTATTTTAAAAATAAGTATCTAATAATTGTTTTAAATAAGTACCATGTAGTAAGTTCATTAAAAAATAAACGGGTAGGCTTAAAACAAGCTACTATAATTAAAAAATTAAAAAACACGACTGCAAAAATTGCACATATTTGTACTTTGTTTACTCGTCAGTTTTTTTTATGACGATTTTTATTTACAGTGTTATATATTTTTTAAATCTACTTGTCAAATTCTAGACGATAAACAGAGACACGACCAGATTCTTTAAAAAAATAAATTGAGGCTGGTATTAATTTACGTTTTAAAGTGACCACACCGGTTTCTTAACTAGCCTATGTTACTCGGAACGATGCAAGGATTGTAACGATACCCCATACATCTAAATCGGTTCAGGCGTTTAAAAGTTATGGTGGAATAAACTCACATTAACCCTGAACACATAACACTCCTTTTTTTGGGGCAGTCGCGTAATAATAACGCGTGTATGTAATTAACTAATCGACAATACTTCAGGAACTAGATGTAATCTTAATTCAAATTCACTGTCAAAACTGCTTATCATACAAATATTTGTAAAGATATAAGATACGTAATCTTTATACAAGGAGTGACTGCCTATCTGACCTCCACAACCCCAGTAACTAGTACACGATATACCCCTTTTGGTAAGACTGGTTGTCATTCTTTCGGGCTTTTGACGACCCGTAACGACTGTCAAAGATCCACGTATGACAGCGGCGACTAATAGCTAAAAAAACAGGTATAAATAAATAAATTAAGTTATAGTGAAATAAAAACACAGAATCTAATTAAAAAAAATACTTTTTAATTTCGTACGTCACTGTCAAAATACTTATTGTAACTATAACTACATATTATATTACATAATACAGGTACAAACGAAGTTAAAGTCTTTGACTATTTGTATGATAATTCTAGTAGAACCACGTATGCACAGTACATTAAGTTGTATCACAATGTTGCAGCAACACGTAACACATACTTGTTCTAGTAACAAAAAATAAGTTGCTGTAACAATGGTGTGCAACAATTAATATGGGGTTTAGAGATTTAAAAAAAATGTCATTGACTTTGCGAGAAAAAATCTCATTGGCTTTGCATACAAGACGTTTGTATTAAGTTTCGGGTATTGTCGCTAAACTGTATAAAAACATACTCTTTTGTACAAATCATTACTGCCTTGCTCACTTTTTAAGTCTAACTGCAATTTTTACACCCGTCAACGATCATCGTATTATTGGGCAAGAATAATAATACATCTCAAAAATTAATTGGAGGCAAATAACACGCCTTTTTTTACCTGACCCAAAAAATAGGTTATGTTTCAGGAAGAGAACAACAAAACAACTTTATAATTATTTTATCTCTTTTTGCATTTAAGTTCCACATTTTCGACAGCTAGAACATAAGTGGTATTTTTTAGTTAGTAAAGGAATGTTTCTATGTCACTAAAAGTTTAACAATATTATATACAACACATATTTACAGAAATATAAATATAAGTACCTACTTAGTCAGTATATATTTTTAACGTTATATTTATACATTACTATCTTCACCTACCTATACAAACTTATACAAAAATGCAAGATACTAATCACAAATAAGTTGAACCTGCCAACCATTACAAAATTCCGGTAACCCCCGAATCCTTTCCACATAAATAAACCCTTTTATCAAAGCCTTATCATATCATTTCAACAGTCGTTTTTTCGCGAAGTACATAGCAATACCTATGAGGGAGGAGGAGGTGGCGATAGCTGCCACAGTTGTTGAGTCAATCTTCTCTCCCCACAGCCAGCCTTGGGGCAGGCAGCTGATAGCGTGCGTGATGTCCAGGCACAATTTCCCGGCCACTATACACTCTAGCTTCAGTCTGACGTCCAGGTGTTGTCTGGCTTCGCCTCCGTCTTCGGATGCTTGCTGTAAGCATTTACGACTCCACCACAGTTTTCTTATTGAGCTTGATGTTCTGGAAGGAAAGTTGTGTAAGTAATTTTTAGGTTTTAGGTGTCGTGAGTTCACGAATGTGCTAAGCCCTATTTATGAGCACTGCTTCGTCTGACCTGGGGGTCTCGGAATATCAATGTAAAGACTGATTTTGGATACAGAATTTATTTCCGCGTTTAAGCCCCGTGAGAGAATCGTTCACTTGGGCCAGTGCCCAGTCGATGCCAGTTTATCCATACGTTTCGCTCACATACATTTTGCTTTTAGAGGTACGTCATGCCATACGTCCCTACAGATTTTTGCATTTTACAGATTATCTATTATGAAAATCGCATTCAAATCCGTTGCGAAGTTTAAATGATCTATGCGTACAGACGGCGGAAAGCGACTTTGTTTTATAAAATGTAAAGATCACTCACAGACAGTGGCGTGCCTTCCATAGAAGCCGAAAAGCCCGGCTTGCTATCAATAACTCGAGATTAATATAATTAATATAAACACCTTTGAAGTATTATAGTAGGTAAATTATTGTCTATTATGAATAAACATTTTCAATTTCGCGCGTAATACGGCGCGCGCATCGTTGCCGAACTCACGCTGATAACGCTCGCAAATCGATAATCTCGCTGTGTATATTGCTATCCCGCCCGCACGCGTTGGCTTCTTATGTGGCTTGTCGGAATTACTGCTCATCCAGTACAAATTGCGAAAAATATATTAAAATCATTCATTCATTCCTTCGCCGATTTGTATGAAGAAGCAAGCCTGGCTTTTGGCTTTATCTAGCATGAAGTTGCTGAGAGTGAGATGCTGACTGATTTGAATTGAATTGAATGGTTGGTTTGTTTTGGTTCAAAGTTTTGAGTTGTTTACGGACACGGAGCATTTTTGTTGTGATGTTTATTTATCCATTTTCAGATTTGTTTTAACGTTTGTGATTAGATTATCTTGTGATTAACGTTTTTTATATCATGCATTCAGAAACGCATGCAATTATTATTTTTCCTTGTGAAGGATTAAAGTGTGTGCAATCATTACTCAGGAAGGTAAATACTTTTGAGTTTTAGAGATAATTATCGTCTCGTTACTTCACTTATACCTACTCCTGATTGTTATTGTTTAGATATGTGTTGTTATTTCTAATCACATTTAACGTATTGACAACATTCAAGCCGTTTTTCAGAGGTTAGTTGATATTGTGTGCGAGTCATTTAGCGTATCATGAACATCAAAAAGCTTGTGCTATCTAAATAGGTACGATACGATTCTAATACGATTTTATCTTAGACGAACATACACAACAACAATAAGGCGGTAAACCATCCAAGTATTTGTATAAACATCAAAATTATATTATTCATTCTATAGCTGATGTTTTTATATCTCGCATTAAACTCGAAGTTAAAATTTTAATTAAAAGAAATATTATTTTCTATCAACATCATACATATTTCTGCGCCATCTATTGGTCTGTGATTTTACTATCTGCGGTCGAACTGGACGAGCTCAGTGGCGCCGATAATGTCAATAGATGGCTCTTATATTAATTATGTGTAAGTTCGGTGTGATCGTGAAAAATTGTATTTGTTTTTTTTCCTGAAAATCTGTCGGGCTTCCCCTAGCTATGACCCCTAGGCACGCCACTGTCACAGAGTGCATAGATTTCAGATTTGAAGCTAAACATTTTTATGTATATCTAATGAAAATATATGAAGATTTATGAATGAATGAAGGTCACTAAATAGGAAGAGATAATGTATAATAGACGAAAATGTAGACAAGGAAGTAGTTTGACCAGAATTAGTTTCTCTAATGTCGTACAATTCTAATTAAAATGAAAATGTGCGTGAAAGAATTATTCAAAAAACGCTAGCTAGACGGTATGCGCCTTTTAAAGGATGGTCGCTACTTATCGTCATATACGAGAGGTGGGCTAACGGGAGGGGGGATGAATAGTTTGTTAGATATGTTAGTACCCTGAATTACCTGATCCGTTTTTCCTATATGTTCGTTCTAAGAGGGGGTCAAGTAATACTGGGCACTGACCGTACTATTTACATAAATATGATGCACTTACTGTATAAGACAAATAAACAGACTAGCAGCCCACAGCATCGTGCTGAACGTCTCCAGCTTGTAGGCGGACTTATCGCTCAGCTTTAGTACGCCCACGTCATACAACCAGCAAGCCTTCTCCACAGGTAGAAATGTTTGATCCACTATGTTGGCAATGACGCCGAGTGCTGCTGCCGTCGATGTTGCTTCCTACCGGATAGATGGATGTCATTTTTATAAAATCCAGTTGGTAGTGAAAGGACTTGATATTAGTTACAGCTAGAGGATGAGGTTGTTTTAGATACTTAAAAAACTTGGTGGAGGTCTTTGTTAACGAGAAAATAATTACACTATTTAAAATCTCCAGGGATTCATTCGCGTAGTTTTTTTCATCCGCGTTAAGTTACATCTTTGATTCCTGCGTGGCACCCATGGGTTGTTGTGTGATGTTATACTAAGCCTATACCTATACTATAGCCTATACTTTTTCCCAAGATTCTAGCTATCATATACCACCAGATTTTTTCCAATACATCTTGTAGTTCTTCGGATTAGCACATTTAAACAAAAAAACTCTTCAGCTTTATTATATGCTTATTAGGAGTCACAGACTTGTGCAGTGTTTGTAATATCTCTTGATACTAATTGTACAATAGTGACAAATTGTGTATACATAATCCTATCCAACCATTTCCTACTGGGTAAAATGTTTTAGTTTGAATGACAATAAATGGACAAAATGCAATCAGCATTATACTTACATGTCTTCCTAATCCATAGTTGTAAGTATGCCTGATCATGGGGATATCATCAAACAGTCGCAGCATCATCCTGGCGGTGGACAGCCGAGAGCCGGCCACCTGCCACGGCTTCTCTTCTTGGACACATCCATACAGTTTGCATGCATAGCAAGCTAGACGGACCACCTGTGTCAACATTAGGTTGATGTAAAGTAGTGTACAAGCGAGTTTTAGTTTCATGAATAAAAATTCAAATTGATTTTATTTCTAACTAAATATTTGCTAAATTCAATCTTACTATGTAATAAGAATGGAAATGGGTAAGGTTTACAATTACGTCGCCTTGATAGGGGGGTGGGGGCGGTGGGGGGAGGTTATGGGGGACTAGTGGAGTCGCCCCCCACCATTTTTCCCCGCCGGAAAGACGACATTTTTCCTCGACGGAGCCCCACTAGGGCTTTGTATCAAGTCACATAATAGGGTCGTATAGCGGACGGGAAAGGCGGGAAGAGGGGTAGAGACTCTCCAGACTTTCCCCCCGCCAGAGAGGCTCGACGGAGCCCCGCTTCGCGGGGCTCCTACTTCTGGGTGGTTTAAAAAAAAATAACCACGAAGGGGATGGCAGGGTCTGTTCGCTCGCTTCGCTCGCTCACTGGACCCTGCCATCCCCTTCTAACCTAACCTGTCCTAGTCGGGGTGCCCCAAGTCCCGAGCTCGCTTCGCTCGCTCTTACGCACAATACAATAAAACAACAAAATCGTGTTTATCTGTCACTGTCAATGGCAGCAAAATGGCGGCATTGCGATTCTTTTTACGCATTTTGACAGACGCAACTTTCAAAAACGTAAGAATTTAGTGAAATTTACGTTTCGTTTTAAGCAATAGTTAGTGATTTATCGATCTTTTTGAAAATTGTTTTAAATAATTTAACGCCGCTCCGGCAGCTAAAATTGCTTGGGGGTGCTTAAGATAAGTCCCCTTGACCCCCCCACAATGTCAGAATCCTCAAATTCAGGCGACGTAATTGTAAACCCAACCCAACTGTTTTGTTCAAGAAAGCATTAAAAATTGTTTCGATAATATTTTATGGCTTGTAGTATTGATAACATGAGGAATGGATAATATTTTTATCAACGTTTTTATATGATCTTTAACAACAAATTAGTAAAAGGTCAAGTTAACAATTAAAGGTGACAACAACTATTGTCACCTTTAATTGTTGACTTGAACAAAGTTATAAATGAGCGTCAACTACAGGTTATTGACTGGTATGACCGGTGTAAGTGTTAAATACCAAGGCCTTCGTGCTTCCGCATACCGTACCTTGTCTCTGCCATTATAGCTGTCCAAAAGATCACAAATATCGTCTACTATTGAAGACATTTCACTAACTTGGTAACTGCACTGTTTTCGTTATTGTAAGAATATGTTGAATTGATAAGCTGAGCTGGCTGGCAAGACCGCGTCTGACGCAGAAGCGTGCGCTCTTGTAGATCTGCGCTTGATAACTATTACATTTCTCCAATCTATTCGATTATTTAGTGTTTCGCAACCTTGAGGTCGTTTTCGAAAGCTGTTCGCCATTCGTGATTCGGCGTTTGCTGTCAAAAAACAGCTGATAATGACGACGTCAGACGGACTCAGACGTGACAGATCTTCGTTTGCAGAGCTAGTTAGAAATGAAACAATACAATAATATCTGTAGCAATTTATCTTTTAATTAATCAATTTATTGATAGTTTAAAGCTTTGAGATTTGAGACATCATCCTAGAAATTGTAGGAATTTCAACACAACATTTTTGTAATAATTAATAATTTTTATTTTCGTAACGGGCCTGCTAAATTAGGCATAAGAAAAGAAAACATTTCATGAAACGTCAAACTCAAAACGTCAAAATTTGTAATTTTTCGTAAACATTGCTGCAAAGCGTTTTCTTGTGACTGAATTGTGATGAAACCAGAACAATGAACGTGTTTTCAATAACCGACATCCCTGAGTTTTCGAAGAAGGACCGTATTGTGGTGGTGGGTGTAATAGGCAAGTCTCCGTATCGGTACCCAAACAAAACAACCCCACTTCTGCCATTTGTGCAGTCCAAAGAGGTAAGTGTTAATGCTTTTTCATTATAATCTGTCAATAAATAAACGTCCACTGCATAACATTACTTGTTTTATAATGGATTAATAATACCACCTTATTGTCTCACTGCGAGCCAAAGGCCTCTTCTCATACAGAGAAGGCATGAACATAGATCACCACACTTTCTCAGGACAGCTAGGCAATATCAGATTTATATTAATTTCAAGTCCAGATTGCCTTATATTGTTTTTCTTCCCCAATATCACTGATGAATATAGGATAGAAGCCACAAACTCATGCACAAAGGGCCAGCACTGATATATCACAGCATTTGTTTCATATTGCTCTTAATAGTTTCTGTATTAGAATCCACTTTTATTGTATCATTTAACATTTACTCCATCTAACTTTATTTGTCTACAGAATGGCATAGAGTGTCACTGGGATGAACGCCGTGCTATCCTCTACCTCCATGCCATAACATACTTAGACACCAAACAGCTAACAGTCCTAGCAGCTTCTCTCAATGAAGACTCCAAGTGTACGGACAAGGATGCGGATGCAGCTAACTGGCTGGTAGCATCGGGGGAGCTAGCCGCCGAGTCCTGTAAAGCTATAGCTCTGCTGTTCCACTTGTGTCATATTGTGGTACTGTCTTCTCCTACACCGGTCTTTGATCTTGGATATTTGCAGCTTTTTAAAGCTATTGATGCTTATAGGTAAGGTTCATTGAAATTGTTTGAAAGTTTTTTGTTTATTAGCCTATGTCTCATGGGTGGGCAACGCCTCCCTCAACGCCTTTTTCCCCCCAGGTATTCTTTTTTTGCACCACCTCAAACCACTTTTTTTTTTAAATCTGGAACCCTTCATTCTTTATTAATTTTTTTCTTGTCATGAATATGTCATTTCAATGGCATATAAAAATGTATGACAATGCCATGGAAATAGTATGTACAGTCAGCAAAACAGATAGGTATACAGGGTCGTCAGATATAGTTGAAGTTTTCTCAGAAACCGATGAATGTTTTCGAATGTAATTTAATTTAAAACATAGATAATAAATAGTTCTTTATTTAGGTTAAGTTTCAGTCAAAGACATCTATCGGTTTCTTAGTAAACTTCAACTATATCTGACGACCCTGCATACCTATCTGTTTTGCTGACTGTACATACCTAAATCTTACTTAAGTAATGCAGCAAGCATACATCAATGGTGTGTCATCTTCCAATTCAACCGACACATGACTATTGTAAAGCTCACAGTTGCTAAATAAATTCCATCACATACAGGACAGAGCAATCAACCCGCAGTACAGCAGCTCTTGCAAACATCAAAGCGACTGGCACGTGGGAGTCCCACGGCCGCTGCTGCTGCCCTCGCCTGCTGTTCCACTTCCGCCGCGCTCCCAACCCCGTGCGCAAGGTGCCCGCAGCACTCAAGAGATTGGAACATGCGGTGGAAGACCAGTTATACTTTATACTGAGGAAGGCGAGGATTATCACTAACGTCTGGTGAGATGTTTACCTTATAAATTCAATTTTTTGACTTGATATGACTGCCCAGTTGGTCTCATGTAACAAAAAGTGTAATAACCAAGTGTGGGGCCTAGGTTAGATTTCCAGGTCAGGCAAAGTGTTATTGGGTTTTTCAATCTGGAATATCTCAATTTAAAATTTTTAGTGCCCCACACTTGGAAATTCTCCTGTATCGTGGGTGTGTTTACATTCATGTAAACTCACGTACACAACCACCAGATCAGGATCAACGAGCAGTAGGCCATTCAATTATTTGTTCCGTGCGAGAATCGGACCCGCTATCAGAGCTACCATGTCCAATAAATAGGTATAAGTAAATAAAAAAAAATATGTGCATTTAAAAAAAAACTTTTTTATATTCTTCAGCGCAAAATCCTTATTCGCTATACCAAAGAACGAAGAATTTGTATACATGAGTGGAGAGGAGGAGAGTTCTGGAGCGCGCGAGGTGAGTGCGCTAGTGCGCGGGCTAGCGGCGCGCTGCACGGCCGCGCCTGACGTCACAGCGCAGCGACCCTCCTTCCGGTAAGCTATTCACGATAAAGCACTTATTACCACCGAATCGACAGGGTCCCTATCTCCTAAGTAGAGTAGTGTAATAACAGATAGAGAGATAGGCCCTACTGCTATATGTCGATTGGGTGTTCTCGACCGCACTTACCACGCCTCGCCCACCCTATCAATAGGACCCTACCGATTGGATAGCGTAATAAGCGCTTATGATAGAAAAATATTTATTTATTTAAACTTTATAGGTATACATGTAAAAAAAAATACATTGTACAAAAGCGGACTTAATGCCTTGGGCATTTTCTACCAATCTACCTTAGGGTGATGCAGACAAAACATAGTAGGTGCACAGGTGAAAAATATGAGCTGTGTTACAATTGGCTGTAGATTATTGGATGTAGTCCTACCAAAACTAACCAACACACGTCAAAATTTCTCCTAGTTTTCGAAGTCAATTGTAATGATTTTGGATATTTAGCGCTTTTTAATTTTAAATCTATTCGAAGCATAAGTTTAAGATGTATTGCGCTGTTATTGCTGCATAGTAATGTAACATTTGACTGGAAACATTTTGTGTACGGCGGCATCTTATGTGGTTGTAATATGAGCGATACTACAACATAGAGGTATAGTCTGATGTGCTGGCGACTGTACAATAAAGTCTTTGTATCCATGTTCAGGCAGTTCCTACAGACGCATGTGGACATGGCCTTCGGCGAGGGTTTCGATGATAACGTCGGGAAGTACGCGATGAGTACGTCGTTCTTTGAGGTGAGTGCGTAATGAGATTCTACACGCGCGTATACGCTCGAATTTTTTTCTTAAATTCTAGCAAAATCGAATGTGTATACTGTATGATTTGGACTCAAACCAATAAAAAAAAATAGGTAAATGAGACATTTTTGGCAGATTGAGACTGAGATCTGCGATTGTTCCTTGAAGTTATTACAATTGCCACTCTGATGTTAGAGGATAGACATACGATTTGTCATTAAATGAATGGGGTTTCAGAAAGCAATATACGTAGAAACCGCTTTTAGTGGGTTGTCGAAAGTGGTAGCATTGACATTGAAAATCTCTAATCAATCTACACAAATTGAAGCCCAAACGAAGAAGATAGAAGAACTATAATAATATCTTCTTTATTAACAGATTTTATGTGAGTCTTTAGTATCTTTGTTATTTCTTACCGTCACATGTTCGTGTCATAGTTACCGAGCGCATCATCCTGGCGCGCTGCAGCCCAGGCCTTGACCCCCGTGTACTTGGAGCCCCACACGCGCGCCGACGACGACTCGCCCTCTGGAGCCCTGTACGACGCGCTCGCTACAGACGTGCGCTTCTCACAGGCTAGATGTGCTAAGGTAGGTAACACTAAAGTCCACACATACACACACATGTAACCTACACATATGTAGTGTAGTCAAAGTAATCATCGATCATTTGATGATTTGACATCATCATCACAATAAAGGGTAGATTTTTGAGTTCCTTTATAATATTTATAAGACCTGTTATATCACCAATAATTGCAATAAGAAATACTTTGATTTTGATCATACTCCCTCTAGAAACAACTCACGAGAAGTGTGAATCTGTCAATTAAATAGTAAAAGCATAACAATGTGAAAAAAATGTGTCAATATATATTTATATCAGTGCTTACTAAAAAAAATATATAAGTTCTTCCATACAAAAGTACAATAGCTACAACTCTTTAAGGTCGAAATGTATGGACAGCTTTTTTTTATAAGAGAGAAAATCATGTACTTAATCTGCAAGGGCCATCGATCATCATCATCTTCCTGCCCTCGTCCCATGTTACTTGGGGTCGGCGCAAAAAGGGCCATCGATGCGCAACCTAATCCACAGGTTGCGCGTTGATGTCTTTTCCACCTGTATTATATTTATCATTCTGTTTTGTAACTTACTAGCCTTTTTTTTATGTGGTAAAAATCATCAAATGACTCCTTCCGCCCTGGGTGGGGCGGAAGGGACTGTCAGACTTTTACTGACTAAAAAACCACCCTGTTCCTTCTGTTGCTTCCTTTACGTTCCGGGGCCACGGTATCCTGTTAAGACGTCCCGCAACCCCTAGCCTACGATTTTTAAATATTGACGTGATTTCTAATATTTAAAAGTTAGTCGAGGCTTTTTGGTTCACGATAATTGTAATGCGGTTATTCTTATTTGCAGGTACTGCCCATAGCGCAGGCGTCATACGCGGAGGGCTTACCAGCACATTATTCGAGCCAACATCATGCGCATAAGGTCAGTTATGGTTATATTGTGTGGTTTTACGTTTTTTATTTCTTGTAATTTACATTTGATCGGGCCCTATTAGGGTCCGTTCACACAGACCGGCTCGGAGAGGAGATCAGATTCCTTATCACGTTGAAAACAGAGTTTTTAGTATTTGTAGTAAGGTTTATTTTTGCATGTGCACTGCTTTTGTCATTTGTCTGTCATAGGAGCGTATCTTTTGATCCCAAATAGGTAGACACTTGAAATTGTCACAGAGTGTAACGTGTATTAACTGTGGTCGCTATAACAACAAAAATAAACGTGTTTTTTTTCATACGTAGTATCTTCAATATTGTATGGTAGACCGAAACCCTTAAAGTGCGCGTCCGACTCGCAGTAGGCCGGTTTTTTATTAGAACTTTCACTTCGATCTTTTTTTCTTTATTTATTTCTGGATTTCTAATGCTTACGTATTCTTAATTGATTGAAATGCCTCAAGACGTATAATATCGGTCGTTGCAGGTGAGCTGCGCGCTGTCTGTGCTGGAGAGCATGGCGCGCGGCCCGCTGGCTCGCGGCGCGCGCTCGCGCCTGCGCAGCGCCTGTGCCGCGCTGTGGCGCGAGCGCAGCCTGTGCGAGGCGCTCTCGCTCACCGGACACGCGTGCATCGAGCCGGACCAGTCAGTACTCTAATGGATCAATCTAGAGAAAACACTTTCTAATATAAAAAAAAAATATCCAAATCGATTCACAATTTTGACAAAGATATCCCAATATATTAGTAACAAAAAGTAAACATCTAAAAATATGAAAAAAAAAATCAAATGCTGCGTAGTCTCGCAAAATCTCGAAAATGGCTCAATCCATTTTATTGTTTTATTGTTTTGTTTGCGCCAATACTGCGATGGTTAACATAAAAAAAGCAGCCGAAAAATCTAAAACATCTTAAATTCACCAAGTCATCTCTTTTGTCGGTACTTGATTAAAAAAGTTATTTTTTATTACCATCAATGCTGCGTGCACTCCTAACTCCACTTATCAATATATTCTATTCACTACAGTGACGGCAGCAAGGAGCACTCGTCAGGCGTGCGCTACATATCCGCGTGCAACTGCGGCCGCTGCAAGTGTTCCCGGGAGGACCCGTACTCTCTACGCAAGGCCAACTGCACGTTCTACGCCATGGCGGCCGAGGAGTGCGGCGTGTGCCCCACGCTGCAGAGCATCGACTTCCCAGTGTTCCAGCCGTCTACACCTACGTTTAAGTAAATGGACTTCGCTTATTTTGCTTATTTTCTTCCAAGCTAATGACCGTCGACTAACGTAAAATATTATTCAATTTTTAATTACTTGGAATTTGATGTTCTCCCGTCGTTTTACTAGGCGTTCCATGCGGATAAACGAATCCGCATGCGGTAACCGCATTAGGATAATTCAGTTTTGCATTTAACTACCAAGACATGCATTATTATCAACAATCTTTGTACGCGGCCATTGATAAGGCACATGGAGTTTTTAAGACAGACTTCACTGTGGAGACGGCTCTCCACAGTGATGAACTTCCTCAGAAACTCGCGTGTCATATCAATAACCAGGTACTGGAATTTAAATCTCATAATAATGAACATACACATACTTAGTCTTCTCTCTTCATTTCACAATCACGTGTCAGTCATGGGAATTTAAACCTTATGTCAATGTCAATAAAAGTCACATTTCCTCTCCAGAGCGGCTGCACTAAAGGCTACACAAGAAGAAGCACTGGAGAGTTCAGTAGCGCGCGGGTCGCCGGTGGGGTCGGGCGGCACGCCGGCCTCCCCCGACAACAACTGGTCCGCGCCCGACGCGCTGTCGCCCGGCTCCGCGCGGGACGACGACGATGACGACGAGAAGTCGCACGCCAGCGACAGCCGATACGTCGTGCCGGTGAGGGGGGAGACTGCCTCGGGTGAGTCACCTCGTATACTTCCTAGCCCCCATATGGGATAGGAGGAACACAGATATAATGCTCTAAATTACATCACAAATAAAGTTCAAAATTGTGTGCAACATATTATTCGCCGCAGCATTTTATTATCTCGCATGCAATTTTAAACTGTTTTTCTCGTAGATGTTGGTTCATTATCAATTCATCAATTGAAACTGCTCGAGTATATTGCTATTCTGTAAGCGTTAAACGGTATGCAGTCTAGATATTTTATCTTACGAAGGGGAGATGATCTTGATAGTGTGTAAAGAAGTGTGGGTGCACGTACACATAGTTTCTGTGTGTGTGAGGCGGTTCGGCCAATACTTAGCGCTCCCCAACTTGCACACAAAAACATAACGTAAAACAACAGGCCTTTCTTTTCCTTCTCCAACTCTCAATACATGTTGTTTTCCATGTTTCTCACATAGCACGCTGTATAAACTTTGAATACTCTGAAGACAAAACAAAAGAGATATCTTAACTCTTTAACGGCGTCGATATAAAATAATCTAGTCTTTCCTCCGAGTCAATTTTAATTAAGCCAATAAATGGTTCTTTTGAACGTCATACATAAGAAGAAGAAAAAAGAATTTAATCTAGTTGTGTTTAGTCTAGTTGTGTTAGTAGTTCTAAAAGTAAGTTGGACTTGGACGTGACCTCTGAAAACAATAAATTAAAAACAGCATCTCATCCACCCTTCCAGAGAAAGTGATGAGCCGTCAGCCATCCACGACGGAGTACCTGCCGGGCATGCTGCACACAGGCAGCCCGGCGGGCCTGCTGCCCACCTTCTCGAGCTGGTCCGTGGTGTGCCTGGGCGCCTCGTCGCTGTACTCGCACTCGCTGGGCCTGCCCGAACACCTGCAGCCTGGCTTCCTGCCACATACCAACTACTTGCTGCCTTGGGACTGCGCTGTGCGGTAAGTCACCTGTCACTACGTCCGTCTGACTTTCCTCATAGATCCTTATTTTTAAAAATAATGAAATATAACCGATATTATTCGATGATAACGTAGGTTTTTATTAGCGAAAGAATTTTCAAAATTGGACCAGTGGTTCCGGAGATCAGCGCTTTGAAACAAAATAACAAACACACACACAGCTTTAACTATTAGTACAGAAGTATAAATTAGTATAGAAATTAATAAATAACAAAAAAGAAATAAACAAAAGTAAACTTATAAAAATCTTTATTGATATTTCATTGAGACCAATATACTTGAAATCCCTGGCAAAAAAACCGGAGGGGTTTATTCACTGGCTTGAAATGACAGTAGATTTAACAAATCGATCAATATGCTGTCGCGTCTATAGATACGGTAATGTGATGGTGGTGTACGTTATTTCAGGTTGGAGTCGATGAGCGGGTGGCGGGTGTCGGGCCCGTCGCGCGGCCGCGGCAAGATCACGCCGCACCACCACCTCACCGTCAAGATCTTCATCGGGTTCGAGTACGAGTGCCCGAGGGGACACAGGTTAGTTCGTGAAATACTTTAAGTCCCATGTAATGAGACACAATTGTTCTGTCATACCGGTATGACAGTTGGGCCTTGAGTGAATAAATACTAAGAATTTTTCCAACCTGGTTGGAAAAAATCAAAAAATCTCTTCAGCTTTATTACATTAGGTGGTTGTTCTTAGATTGATATTAGATAATTCCTTAGATTATTAAATAGCATGCATAATAACCGTAAAATGTTTTGATTTTAATTTTATTTTCGGTTTCTACGTTAAAAAAATATGATACAACGAATAATTAGGTTGCCATCTTGAATTTTTGTATACACAATAATACATAAATTCAAGATGGCCGACCGTTTTGAGTGAAACGTTTAGTACGTTCGCGTATTGCGTTTTCTCATACTTTATACGCTCGTTCTGGATACATGTATCACTTGTGGGCCGCAGGTTCATGATGTCGTCCCCGGACAGCCCGGTGAGCGGCGGCGGGGGCGGCGTGACGCGCGAGGCGGGCGCGCTGGGCGGGCGCCTGGCCGCGGCCGACATGCCGCTGTACGCGCCCTGCGTGTGCCGCGCTGCGCCCGCGCAGCTCATGCGCGTGCACGTCGTCACGCCCAAGGCGCCCGTGCACGTCACTATGGACCCCAAGGTATATATCGCCACAATATATTGTAAGGGCCGCAGTGGCAAAGGGTCCTATCTGTTAGAGGCTAACCGAAGCAAATATTGCCTAATTCCTCGAGTAGTATTAAGATTATAAACTCAAAATTTTACTTTACTGGTTTCTGTCAACCGCATAAACAAAAATAAAATCGAACACGTTATATTTTAACTTCTACAAGCTTAAGCTTACCAGTATTCAATTGAAAATGGTTTTGTCTGGGTAAGCAAGAGCTATCTGAACAATATGTTTTTCAATTTCAAAATTTTGAAAATTGCCTTCCTACTTAACTAAACTCAAACACTATACAATCATAAAATTTATTACGTACTTTTGAAACGAGGCGCTATCACACAAACAAAACATTCACTAAATCAACTCTCAACATCTAATTCCAGATACAACCAATAGCAGGCGGACCGATCTTCATCCCGCAGCCAGTGGGCTCGCCACCCATCAAGTTATCAGCCTCGGCGTACTGGGTGCTGCGCCTGCCGTACATGTACAGCGACGAGCGCGGCTGCCTACCGCGACCTCGGCCCGGGGTCCCGCACCAGCCGGGGACACTCATCGCGCCACTGTTTGGACTACAGGACTAAACAATCGTATGGTCATATGTGACCTCGAAATCATCTAAAAGTAGATCGCAAAGAAAAGCAGATGATTCAACAGCAGTAGATTGAAGGCTCGTTTACACGAGGAGAGTTTCTCAACCGTTAGAAACGAGACTCTGCAGTCTATTATCGTAGTAACGTGTTTACACTCAAGCGAGAAACAAATATTCGAATATAAATCTCCGACCGATTTTCTCAAACTGTCAATTTTGTAAGGTATGTCGTACGCAATGTTTATACTAGTGTAGCTTTTATAATCTATTTTCGAGGGGATAAACTCTCTCCTTGTTGAGGCGGGTTGTAGAAAAAGTCCGACTTTATATTCGTCTCTGACAGTTTTAAATCTTATTGTGGCTAAAGTTCGATTTTTTATATTAATTCCTTTTAGAATGGTACTAAAAAAAAAATTTGGGCACTTACATTACTAACGCTGACTAAACCTTACGAGATAGATCAAATCGCATATTCTTACTCTCATGACTGTCCTGAGGCATGTAGTTAAACTAAAAAGATTTTTAGCATTAATTATTACCTACATTCCAAAGCATTATTCTGTACGTATTACCAAATCTATACTAATATTATAAAGCTGCAGAGTTTGTTTGTTTGTTTGTTTGTTTGAACGCGCTAATCTCTGGAACTACTGGTCCGATTTGAAAAATTCTTTCAGTGTTAGATAGATTAGTTATCGAGGAAGGCTATAGGCTATATATCTACGACCTACGGGAGCGGAGCAGTAACCAAAGACGCGGGTGTAACCGCGGCGGACAGCTAGTATTTTATATAAATCAATGTCCATATTATCAGTAGATTTGTGTCAAATTTAAATAGCCTTCCATACTACATAGTAATAATAGGACGTGTAAACAAAATATTGTGGTTTAATACTCAGTGTCTATATTTACCCAATTATACGATTTCTGTGCAAAGAAGCGATCATCAAGCTTTGTCTTGCCAAACGAAGCCTGCAGGGTATTTGGCAATATTCCCTCGCGCCTTCCTTACATCAGTAAGAGGTTCAAAGGCACCTGGGGTCACTCGTTCACCTCACGTGTCGCTGTCTATAAGGCACGACTGAGGTCACGTCACATATGAAGCTGTCAGTTTAGTCTCTGAGATTTATCATCTGCCTAGCCTTTTCCCAACTATGTTGGGGTCGGCTTCCAGTCTAACCAGATGCAGCCGAGTACCAGTATTTTACATGGAGCGACTGCCTATCTGACCTCCACAACCCAGTAACTGGGTAATACGATACCCCTTGGTCAGACTGGTTGTCAGACTTTCGGGCTTCTGACAACAGTTTTGTCTCTGAGATTAAAAAACAATAAATATTGACTGCATTTATTGAAAAGGTCATTGTAACGATAACTTTTACTGTGGAATAGGAGAAGATTAGTTGAATGAAAGACCAAAAATGAATTGAGGTGAGTGCAACGGAATGATGCAATGATGTCTACATTTTCGCAAATAATTTATTGTTAAATAAATAAAGTATTACTTAGACATGGAGTTTTATTGTTTTTTTTTATAATTGGTAATGTAACGCATAAGTATATTATGATTTCTAGGTAACAACGACCCATAACCTAATAAAATTAAACTTGAAAAATCTATTGTACACGAAGCGACTGCGAGGTAACGTGTCACGTAGTCTTCCGTGAAATCGTCGAAACATCGACAGCAAAAATATCTGCCGAAGTCACCCTTCGGCGGAAATTATAATTATTCAGATTATTACGCATCTTTCAATGTATAACATAGCTTGCAAGTTTAGTACGAGTTTAATACTTATGCAGCAACCCCTTTGTACTACACACACCTAAAGGGGAGTTCATTAATTACGTGAGGCGGTTAGGGGGGACCCAATATCACGTTGGGGTGAGGAGGATCTCTGCAAATATCACGCAATTCTTTTTTGTTTAACTTTAGTACTTTCTACTTAAGTATTTTATTGTTAAATTTCTCCATTGTGATTCGACACGACAAATCCCTTCACATCATTAATGGATGCCCCCTCACTAACGGCAAAGTAGAGATGAAATATTACACACATGCCTGAACAATCATTTTGTGCAAGGTTGCACACTTTCGCATATTTTTTATTTCATTTTAAACAAAGCTTACAGAAAAAAATTACAATGTACGTTGCATATACATGACATGGGTAATAAAATTGGATAATTGCAAGCAATTATTATTTAAAAAATAAATAATGAATGCTTGCACAAAATGATTGTTCATGCAATGTTCTATAATTCTTTTTCTTTTTGCTAACAAGTTAAAATCTTTTTTTTTATGTTTTTTTTTAACATTATTTTGTAAACATTGTTCAGGATAAAACCACGTTCCAATAAAACCTTTTGTGTGCTTTATAAAAATATCTAAAAATACAAACTCATATCGCTGACCATGAATAAATTAACCTAATATCTTACGTAGAATTGTTTTAAAAATAAACTTCCATAAATAATTAATTGAAATAGACTTGACTTCGGCAGACACAGACATGCGCATGACGTGGCGAACCACGTGCTTACCGGCGCCATATTGCGCGCGCAAATACATTCCGAATTCAAAACGTAAAATCATGATTTACACAAGTAATTTACCAATGATATTTAAAGAAAAAAATAAACAATGATTTGCAAAGTAATTTAATATTTTATTGAGATTTTTTTGCATCGAAATTAACAAAAAGTATGTGAATATGGGCGTGGCTTGTGTTGTGGAGTGAGTGGTAGGGGGTAGAGGTGGGGTGGGTGCGGCTTCTTGCTTCGTGGCGCGCGCTCTACTCGGCAGTCGTGTGTGCGCCGCCGCTGCGCTAGGAACCTAGCTCGGAACTCTGTTCGACTTTCTCTAGATATCATCGGAACTTTAAAACTTTGTTTTATTGGCAGTTATGCCGCTACTACATCAGGTAAGTATTTTTTTTAACTCTCTTGGCTAGATATTATTTAAATTCTTTTTTTCTTCTACTAAATAATAATTATATTGGACGTTTCCAAAATTGTTTGACCTGTAGTTAGTACTTCAATAATTAGTCTAGATTTTTTGGAATACTATTGATTTCTCACTATAGCTACCTGTTTCGCATTCTTTTCAAAGTCTTTATCTACCCGCAAAGAACTCCGTTAAACTTTAAAAACGTGTGCCATTTGCCCTTTAACTAAACTTTGTTAGACTACCCTCATTCTCAATATTTTTCAATATTCTTTGCATTTTTCGAATTCTTTAGGTATTCCAACTTTATTTGAATTGCGGCTTCCATAACGAATGTTAATTATTCTATTTAAAAATTTTCTTCACCTAAATTATTTTATAGCATTATAATTTTTTTATTTAATGATTGGCTCCCATTATTATCTTCTTGCATATCTTCAACCTCCTATAAATGTGCTTCTTGTACAGGACAACAGCCCCGGTGGTGGCGGTTCTGCGGAGAACCGCGGCTCCCTGGCCGACTTCCTTGGACTGGACACCACGCACCTCACAGAACCGGCATCCACTCCCAACGACCATCGTGATAATGTGAGTTCTTACCTTTATACATATCTAAATTTGTCGTAGAAAAGAAGAAAGATATTAACAACCTATCCTACCTAATACTTGGTTGTTAAAGAATAGTCGATACTGTTCTATAACACAAATTCGAAAAATACCGTTAATTTTAAAAATAGATCCTGTAATTAGTACCTGTCTTATTACTGACACTGCAAAGGGTCTTTTCTCTCGTGCTTTTACCGGGTTTGCATGACCTAGTTTAGCACAACTTTTTATCTACCCTAAAAAGTAACTTTTTCTTGCATCGCTTACACCAGATACGGAGGTTGTTTTTCGACTATTATAATGTGAGTACCTTTATACCATAATGCCTTTTATTGTTGCGTTTAACTAACTTAGATACTTTTGTTGTAATTATACTGTTGTTATTACAATTCTTTTAAAACTGGTCTTTTTAAATCTCTCGTCTCATCTACCCGCTTTTTTGTTTTTGTCCTAGTTAACTAGTTTTGAACTTTAGTTTACCTTTCTTCAAAAGCAAACTTCACCGTAAAAAAAACCGTAAAAAAAAACGTTTTTGAGATTGACATTCATATTTACATTGCAATTTTCCTTACGTACTTTTATGAACTCTTATTTTAAAGTTAAATAGTAACGGTTTTAAACATGTCTAACTGCCAATTCTTAAGAATGAAACAAGCATACAGCGGCCCCATGTTGGGCGCCAAGATGCGTTTTTATTCTAGTAACGCAACATACATCACATTCGTTATATTCATATAGCGCCAAGAGCTTAAATCAAATTTTAAGTACAAAGCACTCCGTAGGTTTTATTGTCCGTTCATAATGTACCGTACGACATCCGGTTTGATGCCAGTTAATGTTAGCCGAGATTGGTGCCAACAGTGGCCCGTATTAATGGGTCGGCCGTGCCAAATAATGCGGGCCGGATCGCTTGGGTTACTGCACTTGCATTAGCCGGCATCGTTGGGTTCCGTATCACCCCCGTCTATACGAGATGCGTACATTTTATGGTTGGCTTAATCGCTTGTATAAACCGTATACAATTTCAAGCTTAGGTTTACAGCTCTCGTTTATTTTACTCGTCTGCATACTCTGCATGTTCCTATTTCAAATTTGACCTTTACTCTTTCCCCGATTTATATTTAAACGTTTTCCAACCACCGTTCTATTTGAGGGTTATATCAATATTTAGAAGTCCTCAGTAACGTGGAGATTATCGATTTCTCCATGAATATTTCATTACCCACTCGGAGCTAAATTTTGTGAAGTTTAAAACTATTTTCACTTCCCGTTATTTATTGAATGCGTCGTGAATAGATGCTGAATCTTCTCAATTTAGTAATGTGCCATTCGGGCTCGGACATGTATGACAACGGATTTAACTGTGGAATATTTTCCAGTGAATTATCTTATCGATTCTGGTGAAATGCATTACCATGATTAGAAAGGATTTGTGTATTTGGAGAGGACTGTTTACGGTTCCCCTGGAATTTATCTGTATTGTGTACTCTTACGGAGTGTTTTGTTGAGGTAGAGGTAGTTGCTATTGGTCAAACTGAATCAAATTCGGATATATTGGGTACCATTTTTTGTTGGTTTACGTCCAGTTGCGTGCAGCCAGATTTCTTAATTCGTAGTCAAGTCAGGACCCTATGACGTGTACGTTTTTTGTATAAATAGCAAAGAAATTCATTAATAGTCGTTAGCGAGGGGGCATTGAAAACGTCGATTGCCTTTCAAAATATTCGTTGTTTATCCACATTCCACTTCAATCATTAACTTGTAAACAATACAGTTCGCGGATCTTAGTGTTGTTGTTCACCCATCCCAAACGGAGTGCCAGTGTGGAGCACCATCACAGGACATGCGTCACCTTCTCAGTTGCCCGTCGTGCACTGCCACCTGCACCATTGCCAGGTTACCAGGTTGCTCAATATTGGTCGGACAAAATTTGAGTCAATCGACACGAGAAGTGTTGAAATATATATCGTCACGAATCTCTACTTATTCTTAATGGTATAAATCCACACTTAAAAGGGTTGTGGTGATATGTGTATCTACAGCCTCGGATAAAGCACAGTCCGGCCAGGCGGCCACGCGGCCACGCTTGTCTTGTCTTGTGAAAAAAAATACGTCCTAGACCTTTGGTTATAATTGCCAGATCAAGCTCAAATTAAGCGGATTCTTAAAAGTAATAAAAGTAGTTTCTGCCAAGAGGTTCGCGTCACAACATACCCTCCAATATTGCGGAGCAAGTTAGCAATCGCGCACTTGGCAGGCGTCTGGCGGCGTATCGCCGGCTATTGGCATGCATCTGGCAATATAATATTATTTGTGTAGGCTCATGCCAAGGCCCTCGTTTAATCGGCTCGCGCCCGCGACCCGGAAAACTATCTTGGATACAGATAGGTAGCCAGGCTTTTCATGCTTGTTAGCTTCGGCACTCGCTGCGTTTGACTGCCTTCGATTAGGTACTTTACAATAAAATTGTTTCCAATATTTGTTCAGAACGATTGCCTAAGTAATGTTACTTGGTTTACGCGATGCAATTCAATTTTGATCTTTAACTTACTTTCGCAAACTGTTTTTTAAACCCTTCTATTATTCGATAACGCATTCAGTTGAGCTTTTAGTTGGTCTATTCATCTATTGGATAAGTTGGTAGTAAAGCAGCGAAAGTTGTTGGAAATGCATTGTGAAACAAATCATATTTTATGGCATTTCCGAAGCTGCGGTCCTCGATTATTATACGGTTACGGGGCATTAGGTGTTTCGGGAATTGTATTTTATAATTTATATCATAACTGCGACGTATGTTCGTGGATATTTTACTAGCGTTTCTGTTAATCCTACATCGTTTTGGAAGAGATAGATTTCTAATAGGGTTTCGTGTTCTGAAGTGGCCTGTAAGTGGCAAGAAAATTAGGATGATGAAAACCGAAATGATAGGTTTTATGTATTATTCTGCTTTGTTGTACTTTTTATTAACACTGCTGGTAGACCACTGCTTATCGTTGGCATTTATTTTATGCTGACAATTCACTTGCCAAAATATTCGCATTATTGGACAATACAAAATCAACTTTATTGCTATTGGCACTAGGTATATTTTGCTTTTCATTTCTTTTAAATTTCTGCCGGTTGTCTACTTATGGAATTAAATAAGTAGACATTTTGTAAGGATATCTTGACTGTCTCCACAGGAGTGTGGCGGTGATAAAGGGTGGCGCTGGAGCGATGAGCCGTTCAGTCCGGACGAGCCGGGCAGTCCGGAGGCTGCGCAGACGCCGCGCACGCTTGTGCCCCCGGCATGCTTCCCGCCCCGACATCCAACCGCCTTTGCTAGTTACAGGTACGATGGCAGTTTTAATAGAATTTATTGGGCTTTCATACCTAATACTTTAATCTTTTATTTGCGGTCTCTTGACTTGTAGGCTCTTGCAGACTCTTTACTTGACTTGTAGGTACCATTCCGGGCAAGTACCTTCCTACCTTGTCTTCTCTGTATCAGAAGAGGCCTTTGCACAGCAGTAGGACAATAATAGGCTGTTATTATTTTAATAAACTAAAACGCCTCCATTATATGTAGCTATTCAAAATGTACCAAAACATTTCCACTTCCCGTTAAAAGCTGAATTTTTCTTCTCAACACTTTGGCGCGTCCATTTTGCCCTCCATTAATACTAATTAAAAACTTGCGTACCTTAATGTGTCGCGTGGGTGAACGTTCTAAGTAGCGTAGTGTACTTTAATGTAGCAATTAGTACTAAGTACGCTTGTTGCAGCGAGAGTGCGCAGCCCGGCGCCCTATGGCCCCAAGAATCCGCCTCCGGACGAGGGATTACCGACCTTGTGGCTTCTTTAGTAAGTACCTTTTTTGGTTACGTCTTTACAAGTAGTTACAACTCTTAAGTTTTTTTCTGAGCAAGGTTTCCGTGAATAGTTTTTGGGAGCAAATTTTTGAGCCGTTTCCAATGTTTAATTTAATTTTGAGTTTTATTCAACGGTAAAAGGTGCTTCCAATTTTATTAACTTTCACTTGGGTAAAATGACCCATACTTGGTGATAAGCCTATTTTAATTATTACTTATTATAAGCTTTTTTTTAACAGGTTCACCGCCGGGCCAAAACTGTTGAAGGTCAAACCTCCACTAGCGTAGGTCACGGGTGACCTACGCGGCGGTTAATGGGTCAGTGGGTCGTCTTAGGGGCGGATTTGTTGGAGTTGGAGTATACGCTTAGGGGCACTATGAACAGCAAAGAAACAAAAAAAAAATTTTTTTTTGGTTGAAAAAAAAAAATTTGGGACTTAAAATTTTTTTGATTTTTTTACGAAAAGTTTTTTTGGAAAAGTTCCAATTTTATTGCAGCATCTTATTAAGCTAGTCCATAGAAACAAATTAAGCTCTGAAAAGTATGGCCCTACGACGCACCGTTTCCGAGATAAGGGTCTTCGAAATTTTTAGTTTTTTATAAAACACTCTATATTTCCAAAATGGTAGGTCGGATGAAAATCTTTTCTGGAAAGAAATTGTTGCTCTAGTCGAGAACCATAAGATGGTGTAAAAAAACCCGCAGAAATTAGTAAAAAAAAAAAAAATATGAAAAATTTTCTAAGTGTCGGATCGTCAGCTTGCGTATCTTTAGGGGCACGGGACTTAGTCAAATTTTCTAAGATTTTTTTTTTTACTAATTTTCGCGGGTTTCTTTACACTATCTCATGGTTCTCGACTAGAGCAACAATTTCTTTTCAGAAAAGATTTTCATCCGACCTACCATTTTGGAAATATAGAGTGTTTTATAAAAAACTAAAAATTTCGAAGACCCTTATCTCGGAAACGGTGCGTCGTAGGGCCATACTTTTCAGAGCTTAATTTGTTTCTATGGACTAGCTTAATAAGATGCTGCAATAAAATTAGAACTTTTCCGAAAAAACTTTTCGTAAAAAAATCAAAAAATTTCTAAGTCCTAGCGCCCCTAAGGCTACACTCCAACCGGTTAATGTGTTAAGTTTTGTCAACAATGTAACTTATATTTTGATAGTTTGATTGAACTAGTTTTTCGGAAACTTTTAGTACCTATGTTACCGTGACAAGGTACATCGGGGTGTAAACAGACGCATCACGTAACTGCCATCAAACATAAGTAATATTGACCAAAAATGTATAGTAAGCGGAATATTTCAGACTTGTTTTCGCAGAAGAATGAAAAGAAAATTGGAACTTTAACCTTCAAAATTTCTGGTACCAAATGGTCCAGTTTTCGGCTTCGTTAAAGGCGGCATAAAAGCAACAGGCCTATAAGACGCTACGTCATCCCACGCGTGGCTATTGGCCGAAAGAGTATTTTCACGGTGAAATTGCTCTAATAAGTGTCTTCTTTACTCCCGTTTACTCTACACGATAAAATGTAAATCTCCCCTCCCAGTGGTACAGTAAGTGCATGTTTCAGAAGGCTCTGGCGATGCCCTCCGCGTCGATGTCGGTGCCGCCAGCGCGGCTCGACTGCGAGCCACTCGAGCGCTTCGAGCGCTTCGAGAGACTCGAACGCTTCGAGCGTTTCGAGCGACTCGAACGCTTCGAGCGAAAGGAGCAGTGTGAGCGAGACGAGCCCTGGACCAAGCGGAATAACTCGAGGGAACATCGCAACGCTATGTTGCCTAGGCGTGCTTCCTTTTGTAAGTCACTGAATTTTTATTTGCATATGTAACACAACATATTACAGACAGAACATTGTATAGGTAACACTCGAGTTTAAGGCTCGGCGCAAATGGGCCACCGACCACAGCCACCGGTGGCTGTCGCGCGCTACCGCCACATTTCGAGTGTCAGACGCGCGCGACAGCCACCGGTGGCTGTGGCCGGTGGCCCATTTGCGCCGAGCCTAAAAGTTCAGATCGAGACTGAAATCCTAAACAAGTGTACACAGCATGACTATTATAGACGTACAAGACTTCTTAAGAGTTCTTTCCGTTTGTCATTTAGATGTTAATTTATCGAATTCATTTCCATCGAAAGTATTTACCAACTATTATTCAAATAAAAAAGCAAATTAGTTGGTTGAAATACTAAAATCGTGTTCTGTTTCAAGGTGGCGTAGTATCGTGCGGGCGCAACGGAGGCAAAATCCTGCGCTGGGGCGGCGAGCTGCCCCCGCGCTGCCCGGACCCTAGCGGGGGCTTTAGCGCCAAGGTGTTCCTGGGCGGCCTGCCCTGGGACATCTCGGAGGAAGCTCTCATGCATACGCTTAAACACTTTCAGCCTATACGGTAAGTGATATTGTGGAACCGCATAAATAAAGTACTTCAAAAGTTAGTTTCAATTTTCCAAGTTTTTTATTTTAACAAATTCTAGCGACTAGTTTATTAAATCTTTGAAAATCTGGGGAGCCTACATTTTATTTAATTTAAATATTAATTTAAATTAAAAAAAATGTGTGTGTAATGTTAATATTTAGACAGTCTAAAATAAGTTGTCTCTAATTTCGCCAGCGTGGAGTGGCCCGGGCGCGAGTGCGGTGGCGCAGGGCCGGGCACGGGCGCGGGCGCACCGCGCGGCTACGCGTACGTGACGTTTGAGAGCGAGCGGCGCGTGCGCGCGTTGCTCGCGGCCAGCCGGCGCGACGGGTACGACTGGTACTACCGCATCGGGGCACGCAAGATGAGAAGCAAGGAGGTATGTGCTGTTTTAATATTTTTAGATTGAAATATCGTGAATAGTGTTGTCATTTTAAATAAGTGTTTGCCCGTGAAGAGGGGGACAGCGCTATAAATGGCCGATAACGCCATCCCCTTTTCTGCAAATGAGAATTCTTACTGATATTATTTGGTACGTTTGTGTATAATTTATCCTAGATCCCATACTAAGAAACCCTGTGTCGTGAGAATGATGGTCGATTGATTTATATACTACCTCTACTCGCACTATCACACTCCTGGGTGCAGGAGCCCTGCTTTTATGATATAGGATGGTAGTCTGGTGTCGTAGACAATTTATTAATGGCAATATGTTGTCACTCCCTAACTTGTGCATTTCATATAACTAGCTATAAACTAAATATCTTCAATGACATAAAAAAGTTACCCACTTTATCAAATATTAAAACACTTGGTGTTGCCAACTTCAAAATTCTCTATTCTAGCTGCTTTCCCAACACTTTTTATCTTCGACCCCCAGGTGCAAGTGATCCCCTGGGCCCTCTCGGACAGTAACTGGGTGGAGGGCGGGTCGGTCCGCCTGGAGCCGAGCCGCACGGTGTTCGTGGGGGCGCTGCACGGGATGCTCAGCGCGTCCGCACTCGCTACCATCATGAACGACCTGTTCCATGGGGTTGTATATGCAGGTCAGTAGAACTTAATAAAAATACCAGCCTATAATTGTCCTATTGCAGGGCAAAGGCGTCTTCTCACACTGAAGGTACAAGCATTGATCATCATGCTTGCTCAAGGCGGAATGGCGATTTTAGACTGACTTGTATTAATTACTAGCTTCCCACGATAAGGCTGGGCGCAAATGTCCGGTTTCCGGATCGGGTTTCCGAATCAGGAGGCGAGTATGTACATACACACACATGCATAAATTACACACACATGTAAAAAAAAATTAATGTATGTGTAATTTATTCATGTGTGTATGTACATACGCCTCCTGATTCGGAAACCTGATTTGGAAACCTGATTCGGAAACCGGACGTCTGCGGCCTGCTTAAGTCCGCGTCATGAATTTGCATATTCAAGATTTTATTCAATCGAGACTAATTCTAGAGTAGCGCTTTAAAAAAAACACTTCAGCTTCATATGTGTATAGATTAGATAAGACCAGGGTTCCTTACGATGTTTTCCTTAACCTCGTGTCGATGTCCAAGATGTACTTAGAAAGTACATATGATTTGCAAAGTCACATTGGAACTTGCTATGTGTCGAACCCACAACCTCAAGCATAAGGCAGGGGCGCTTTAAGCACTGCACTCTTCACGACTTCGTAAAATAAATACATAAATGAAAATATCTGATAATCCCGAAGGACTAGCATAGCGACACAACGGCCATGCTGGATGGATAGTGCACCTTCTATTTTGTTATTGCCTCTGTTTGCAGGTATCGACACTGACAAGTACAAGTACCCGATAGGCTCGGGGCGCGTCACGTTCAACAACGTGCACTCGTACGTGCGCGCCATCTCCGCCGCCTACGTGCAGATACACACCGAGAAGTTTACTAAGAAGGTAACATTTCACTGTCATTGTAATTTCAACCTTATGTCAATACTCGTAAGTGCTTTGTGCTCGTACATATGTATATGAAATGGGTTTTGTTTTTATTCGGTATTCATTTGTCGTACTTTTTATAGCCTGTCATTGTTGCTAACTGTAAGCAATCAAAAAAAGTAAAATTAAATGGGTTTTTAGGGCTAAAATAAAGTGTTTCTTTAGAGAAATTTTCTCGAAATTATTGGTGTCCACTACCACTGTAATGATTTTGAATATTGAACACTGAATAATTATTGTTTTTTTTTATTGCAGTAATGTAACGCATAATAAATTAGTTTGACGTTAATAATTATATTCAGAATGTCAATAAATGTATCTATGTATTCGCTATCGTCACAACGTTCTAGTATAAAACTTACGTTACAGATACAAGTGAACCCGTACCTGGAGGACTCCATGTGTTCCATATGCAACCTGCAGCAGGGACCCTACTTCTGTCGCGAGCCCGTCTGCTTCGGGTAAGCGCTTGTTTTACATTCAAGATTATTAAATGTAGTTTTATAATGCTACGATCTTGTAGAAATAGAATAAACATTTGTGTTGCTCTGAAGAACAAAGAAAGTACATTTAATGTTTATTTATCCTTCCATAGCTTTTACACGTTTTATCTTTAAATATAAAATGCTATATTAAGCTGTCATACGTGGATCTTTGACAGTCGTTACGAGTCGTCAGAAGTTTGAAAGTCTGACAGCCAGTCTTGCAAAGGGGTATCGTATTACCCAGTTGCTGGGTTGTGTAGGTCAGATAGACAGTCGCTCCATGTAAAATACTGGTATTCAGCTGCATCCGGTTAGACTGGAAGCCGATCCCAACATAGTTGGGAAAAGGCTAGGCAGATGATGATCTTTAAAATATAAAATGATAATCTTCATCTGGGTCAACTTGATTGCACCTACGATCGGAACATTCTACTAATTAATAATCAGTATTTTCTTCTTCATAAACGTAACATTGTGAAACACTATACTTGTTTATGTCAAAGTTGCGTCTCGTCTGTGTCAAAGTTGCATATTTTCCGGGATAAATAATAGCGTGTGTTATTCCAGGCTTATCTATCTCTATGCCAAATTTCATCCACAACCGTTCAGCCGTTCTGGCTTGATTAACAGACATGTCGTAAACTTTCGCATGTATAATACAATACGCAATACTTTTGCTTTTGTAAGGAAACGGCAAACTGTGACGTTACTAATTACACATTTCAAAGCAGCAAAGTCGAATTTTGCAGTAAATTTGTAAAACTAACGTCAGTCTGGCTGGTAGAGAATGCCTTACTTTTATTCACTTAATTTGTCCCAAATAGCGCGCAATGGATTAAATAAATATTTTTGTTTCCAGCTACTTCTGCCGCTCGTGTTGGTCGTGGCAGCACCCGACGGACAACCACAAACCCCTCATGCGCAATTCCAAAAGCTCGGGCGGCGCGCCCCCGCAGGCCGGCGCCCGCGCCCTGCTGCCCGCGCACTCCCCGCTCTCGCCCAGCGAACAACAAGTTGCCTTGTTCAACGGGATGTGCGGCCATGCTAATGAGGGTGAGCTAAAGTATTATTTTGCAGTTTTGACACTTAAAGAAACTTTCGCCTAACTTAAGGCGATCAATAACTTATTTTTATCCAATTTATTCAAAGTTGGACATATTTTTTTTTATGGAGTCTCATCTCTTCTATTGAATTTCTATTATTTGGTGTACTGTACCCCTTACCGGTTACCTGGAACTATGTAAGGACTTTACCCCCCACCCTACCCGAAGAATGTTTCTATTAATAAATACTTTTCTGTAATTTACAGCATATAAACTATTTTGTCCATAATAAATGTAATTATTGTCCAGGTACACCGTCCCCTGCGACGAGCGGCACTAGCGAGGAGGCGAGTGGCGGCGGCTCGGACGCGGCCGAGGCGGAGGGCGGAGGCACGTGGCCGAAGTAGGGCTGCGCCCTCGCTGTTGTCGACCCGCTATTAAGTTCGGCGCTTCGCCAACATTTTGCTTGTAAGGTTGATTTTTAAAACAAGGTACTCGAATGTGCTATATTTAAATTTTTGGAAAATTATTGGGCCTATAGCAAAACTAGACTAGTGTATCTACTTTTACCTAATTTTATTACATAAATAGTCTAATTAACGTAAAATCTTTTTACAAATCTTTACGATCGCGCGTTTATCTATGCGCGTATGTTTACGCGATGACACGCGACACTCGATAGTTCGCTTAAAAAATTTCGAGCGTCATCGCACATACGAGTACTGTTGTCGACAGCTCAATTATTGATCTCTATTGTTATTCCAGTTGATTTAAAAAATATTTTATAAGTTATTTTTGTTAACTTTGCTAACAATTTTTTAGTGAAGTGAAATATTCACATATTCACATATTTACAATTGTTTTGTTTTTGGCATTTGTCAAGCATTTATATATTATCATTCACTAAATCAATCGTTTTACTATAAAGTATTTAATATTATAATACGCCATCAGCGTAGAGATGTTCCTTAGACATTTTACGTATGTGCCTATTAGAGTTAGGTGATTTTAATCTATTTTGATGTGCCTCCTAGTACTAGCCCCATAGGCATGTGCTTTATCATTTTAAACATTTTAAATAAGCTTTTAAAATGTATATTAATCATTGTGATTTTAATATTTTAAGAGAGTTCATAATCTGAAATATTATGAAATGTTGATTTTATCTCGAATCGCTTGTTTGATTTTAAACTAAGTATACAAATATACTGTTATTGCAATGTTCTGATTTTTTTTTAAACAAACTTCTCCCTTCACAATATAAGAGTAAAACAATTACAGTGCAGGTAAATTCACTTTTATTACCTACCAGCATTAAATAATATGTACATAATGTAAGCAACTCTTTTACTGAGTGAAATGGTACAGACTAGTAGTTTAACAATGGGGGGCCACGACCGGGCGGGCCTGATACCAGGTCCGGGTCCTATCTTGGGCCCCTGGCACACCCGGCAAGGGGCCCGCTCGTACGTAACCGCGGGAATTTTTCCCAGTAGGGAATAAAATTTCCCCATAAGGATAAACGTTTGCTTTTTATCCCTGAGGCATAACACACTAAGCGGCAGGGCACATTCGGTTCGGCATTCGTATAGCAAATGGCGAGCTGAATGTACCACCCCGTTTACCCTCTCACATCGGCGCAGTCTTAGGGCTATATTTCACCGGGACACCATGGCGGCGCAACCAGTCGCCGCTACCAACAAAATGTATACAGCTCTATAGAGTTACTCACCTGGTGTCCGTTTGGTTGCGCAACCAATTTGGCGGCGCGACCAGCTCGGACGCATGCATAGAATGTAATGTCTGCATGGTGTCTAGTTTGGTAGCTTACGGACACCTCGGTGGCGTGACTGGTTGCGCCGCCATGGTGTCCCGGTGAAATATAGCCCTAAATGATCCATCGCGAGATGTATAACACTTTATTTATTTATAGTATATTTTTTTTTTAGTTTGATAATCCAGAAGATCCTATCAATTTTACACTTCGCGTCGCTTCGACCTCTGCGCCGATGTGAATGGAGAACCTTACATGCTCGCGGGTTGTTATACAGCAAGCCTGCAAATTCGGTTCAGTATTTTCAATACAACATTATCAAAAGTTGTATTCAGAGTGCCGAACCGAAAAGACTCGCTAAAGTGTATAGCGACCCTCGAAAAGAAAAATCAAACGAATTGTCACTTCTGTATAAGGCTAAGAACTCACGGAGCGATTTTCACCCGCGTCCGCCGCGGTTGCAGGCCCGCAGCTTCTGTAGAGTGCAGATATACATGTAAAAAATTAAAGCACATTTCACGACGCGTTTTACGCCCGCAGTCTGTGCGTTTGTTTGCGGGTCCCGCTGCACCGGCGGGCAACTAGTAGAATCGCGCGGGCCGCGGTCACCCGCAGCCTCGGCGGGTTGCGCCCGCGCGCTCTGCGGTCGATTGGCGGGCGATCGCAGTGGCGCAGAGGCGGCGGGCGCCACGTTTGCGGGCGATAATCTCAACCGCGACGGCTGTGTAACCGCGCAAATAACCGGTCTCGTGAGTTTGGAAATAAAACCGCAGTTCCGCCATCGCGGCGGGCACGGTTCAAAATCGCTCCGTGAGTTCTTAGCCTAAAGAGGGGGGCCCCGCACCTATACGTTCCTCAACGGGCCGTATTCCCGTTTCTTGCGCATGCTCGAGATGTTTGTTGGCTGTATATTGTAGCTAGTCGAAGCTCATGCTCATGTCGGACGTGTTGGTCGCGTCGGCTGTGGGCGTGGCGGGCGCGATGGCTGGTAGAGAGATGTTCACTGTGGGGAACGGGAACTGGGGGATCTCTTCCTCTGGAACAATGAATTTTTTATTGTTATTTACTTACTGTTGCTTCTTCGTCCGACCAAATTCTTTTTCTAAACAACCTCTGCATTGAGGCGAACAAAACAATAAAAATTATACAAATCGTGCGAGTTATTTTGGAGTTTTTGATTACATAACGCACGGAAATTGATTTTTCTTTACTATAATTATCAGGCGCTATTTCCACAATCTAAACAAAGGCAAATAAAGGATTACTTCTGAACTTATTAATTTCAACTTAAAAAATAACAAGGCATGTGCAGAGTTAGATTTACATTATGACTTTTGATGTATTTCGCAAAATAAATGATCTTGCTCCCTACTTACAGAAAACATCGTGAAAAAGAAGAGGATGTATAATAAGAATGCTAACTAACCTGTAAGTTGCGCATCAAGCCTATCCACAATAGCGTCGAGCAGCGCCAGCGCCACCACGTCATCCGGATCCTTGGCGAGCGCGGCGTGCAGCACGTCGGCGGCGTCGCGCTCGCGGGCCAGCAGCGCCAGGCACAGGCCTATGGCGGCCAGCGTGGCGGGGCGCGCGGGGCGCAGCGCCAGGGCGCGCTCGTGCCACTGCAGCGCGTCGCCCGGCCGGCCCAGCGCGCGCGACACGTGCCCCAGCGCGTCCAGCGTCGCCGCCCAGCGGGGGGGCACCTGCCGACACATTATTATATGCAATGTGTAACTGAATAAACGCAAAACCTGAATGTAGTTCATTCCTTTACACGTTGTATAACATTATTCGCTATCAACATTGACTTTAGTTTTTGATTTTTCGATACGGCTAAGGCGTCCTATTTAAAGTACCGCGCTACATGCCCGCGTACACCAATTTCCGTGGTTCTAAACTCAATTTAATTACTTAAAGAAATTAATTAAATTATTTATATTAGGTTTTCGTTTTTCCATCTGGAATTTCTTAGTAGCAGCCTCGGAGTCTGGATTTGTGCCCAGTTTATGACAATGGGCTCGCTCCCTATTACATGGAACTTAAACATAACTGGCGAAATGTGGGTGTACTAATGGATACATCTCTGCCTAACCCTTCGAGGATTACAGGCGTGATGTTATGTTATGTAAAAAAAGAATAGTTCACATAACTAGAATACCAGTCAATACATGGTCCTATTAAAACTAATAAGTAATATATTACAGGCACTTGTTACTATGATTGCACTCACCTCCTGCTTGTCGGGCGGCGTGGCGGCCTCGAGCGCGAGCAGCCACAGGCTCCTGGCCTCGAACCAGTCTCCGTCGGCGAAGGCCGCGGCGCCCGCCTCGTGCGCCACGTGCGGGTCGCGCACTAGCGACAGCACGCGGCCCCACTTCGCCTTCTCGTTACACTCCGACTCTTCTACGGCCTGATGAAAAAAAATATACTTCAATTAGTAGTGCCATTAACCAATAATTTAAAGACATTACTTTTCTAAAAAACACTTTATTTTAGCCCTGAAAACGCTATTACTTTTTAATAAAACTGAAAGATTTTTAGTTGCTTTGAAATTAGTAAATAAAAAGTTAGTCAATTAAGGTGGCGTACAAGTGACGTCACAATTTACGATTACCTAACAAAATCTATGAGGGAGTCGCGTTTTAACAAGCAAGTACTTAATAATAAGTATCAATTAATTTGTGACAATTAATTGCTAATGTCTAATACCCTATGGTAAAAAATAGTCTTTTTTTGAAAAGGCGATATTTTTCTCAACAGTAGCAACTAACTCCGAGTTAGGGCACGTTCACATAGAACGTCCGATTTTACAGGATCCGTTTTAACTGATCCGTCGCTACTGGAGGTAATATTCACACAGCATTTACAGGACCAATTTTAACTGATTCGTCGCTACTGGATGTCGGATCCGTATTTTTTACTGGATCCGCAATACTGTATTCTGTGTGAACTCGCTCATACAACTACATACGCTAATAACATATACGTTTAAACGGACCAGTAAAACGGACGTTCTATGTGAACGCGCCGTAAAATGTTTGGCACAAGTCCTTAGGAAGGTAATACTGACCTTGGCCTTAGCATTGTTATGCAGTGCCGCGGCCCTGGTGAGGAACCTCTCGCACATGGTGAAGTTGTTCAGCAGCGAGCACTCCACGCCCACGTACAGGGGCGGCAAGTGGCAGCCGGCCATCAGCTGGCTCGCCTGCAACGTCAACATTTTGAATATTTATTATTGGAGTATTTTGAAGATGAATCTGAAGGAAGGTGTAATTATTAGGTTTTCTTACAAGGTTTAATCGGACTTGTAAATTGCTTTGTATTTTTTTATATTATCTTTGTTGTGTCTGCCAAAATCGATGTGTCAAATTATATATAAGTTTTGTTTTATGTAATAAAATATTTATGAAAACTAATTGGAAATCTTTTTAAATACCCACATAATCATCAATACTTATGGTCGCTAAATAGCTTTGGTTTATGTAAACAGGCAGTAGTTACGATACGTGTGAACAGGCGCTGTCACCCTTAAGTTCCTCCGAGCCCAATCTTAATATCAAGACTGTTTCGGTTATCTCTGAGGCATCACCGAATATTACTTTCCGCAATGCCAAACGCAAGCGCTCGGAAGATAACAGTGACAGCAAGCTGGCAGTATTCATGACTGACATGAAAAATCTATTCCAGGATTTTAAACTACAGCAAGATGAGAAATATGATAAGTTGTTAGCCTTAGCTAACAGCATACGTGACTCATTTGACCACCTAGCCAGTCAGCACGCCAGCCTCAAAGCTAATGTAGATAAGCTAGAATCCGAGCGTAAAGAAAATTTAGCATATATAAGCGAGCTTGAGCAAAAACTGGACAAAATGGAACAAAGTTCGAGATCGGCATGTATTGAGATTCGAAATATTCCTAGTAACAGATCTGAAACCAAAGCGGGCCTGTTGAACACAGTGTCCGGAGTTGCTAATTTACTTGGTATAAATATCCAGCAGAGAGACGTGAAGGACCTATTCCGGATTAAAACTAAAGATCCGTCTAACAACCCCATTATTGTTGATTTTAACTCCGTTCTCCTCAAAGAAGAGCTATTAGTAAAATTTCGTAACCACAATAAGAGCTCCTTTAGAATAACTACTGAACACCTTAAGCTGGATGGCCCTACAAAGCCGATCTTTGTCTCCGAAAATCTATCATCCAAGAACAAGAGACTGTTCTTCTTGGCCCGAGATGCTGCTAAGTCAAATAACTATCAGTTTTGCTGGGTCTCCCATGGAAAAATCTTCGTCCGAGAAAAAGAAGGAATGACGCACTTCCAAGTAAAAGATGTGACAGATCTGGCTCGTATCGTTAAGTCACCGTGACTATTCTTATCTCAATACCTAGTCTCCTCATTTTATAGAAAACTGTTTTTGTTAATTTTGTTATTTTTGCATGCTAGTTTTAAAAGGTGTATTTATTCCTCCTATACTGTTGTTAATTATTATTGTGTAACTTGCCAACGTTTTCCGTATAATGCCGTATCTACACACACACCTCATATCTCACACCCACACCACACACTACTACGCTTTCCAACACTTAATTCTCCAATTATCCACATAACATATCAAACTCTAAGCCCCAACTGTATACTGCTTTTTAATCAACACACATTATCTTCGTCCTTTCAACATGTCAGTTCACCCGAGAGTAGCTTCTCAGCACTGCTTTTTTGTTCTTTGGTTATTATAAAAATTAAAAAATGGATACATTGACCAAAATTGCAAACGAGGTTGAACAAGTTTCTGTGTCAAATTGTTTCACCTCCTCACCAGAGGACAGTGCAAACTTCTTAAATAAATCTCTACACGACTTCAAAATTTTACACACCAACATACGTAGTATTAACTGCAACTTTGATAACTTGGTCTTATTCCTGCATAGACTAAATTACCAACCTGACGTGATTATTCTAACGGAGTGCTGGCTGAGTAAGTGTCATTTCATTCCCCCCCTACACGGATATAACTGCCATGCTTCGACCTTTGATAGTCAAAACGACGGTGTCGTCGTCTATGTAAGAGACCCCTTTAATCCAGTCGTCGTTGTACCCTCACTTAGTGACGCAAACTGTGTTTTACTTAAATTCCCAGAAAAGCTAGCCTTGGTCGCCGTATACCGCTCCCCAGCTTGCAGAGATTTAAGCCGGTTTTTCTGCAGCCTGGACAGTTTGCTTGGGACTCTCGTACATTTTAAATCTGCAGCAATTATTGGGGACCTCAATATTAATATTGCACCAGACTGCACTGACCCAAATTCTGACGAGTACCTCAATATCACTGCGTCCCGTGAAATGCTTGCTGCTTACACTCTTCCAACTAGACTATCTAGCTGTCTTGATCATGTGATTATTCGCTCGCAATCCATCACTACCACCCTGGTTCTTGATTCTCTTATAACAGACCATTCTCCTATCATTCTTTTTTGTAATTTAGATATCAAAGCTAAATCTAATCAAACGCGTGGCAACAATCCAAAAATCGATGTCCCTAGTGTTGTTGAATCTATTTCGAAAACTGACTTCAGTCAAATTCTTAACTCTAATGATCCAAATGAAACTGCCGAGTCTTTTGTTTCCATATTGTCCACTGCCATTAGGGTAAACTCTTATCCCTCTGCAACTCCCAGTAGACGACGCATAATTAAGCCGTGGATTACCCCTGGCCTTTTAAGGTGTATACGACACAGAGACAACTTACATCGAAAGGCCAAAAAACATCCCGAAAATGCAACAAATAAGCTAGTCTTCTGTCGTTACCGAAATTTTTGTAATAATCTCTTGAAAAAGATAAAAACAGAATATGAGCGTGGAGAGTTTTACAAGGCTCGTAACAACCCAAAAGCAACATGGGCTCTCATTAAACAGATAGCTAACCTAAATAATAATAAAACACCGTCCTCTGACCTATTAAAACTCTGCGATAATCCCATTCAATCAGTTGATAAGGTAAACGACTACTTCTCCAACGTAGGTAGACTTCTAGCTTCTAAAATACCTCATCCACGGGCCTGTGACAGTTCCACATCACCTAAAGTAGACGCAAAGTACTCGTCTTCCTCAAATCCTCATTCAATGGCTTTATACAACACCGATAACTCTGAGCTAGACAATATTATTGTTAGTCTAAAGGACAAGTCTGCGGTTGGAATTGACGGTATTCCTACCTCAATCATAAAGGCAACCAGATTTATCACCATTCCGGTCCTAGTTCACATATTTAATCTATGCCTCTCACTGGGTGTTTTTCCTGACATTTTTAAGACTGCTGTTGTCCACCCAATTTATAAATCTGGTGGCAGGGACAGTGTCACTAATTACAGACCAATATCGGTTCTAACAACCCTTTCAAAAATTTTAGAAAAACTTCTTAATAATAGATTAACTAAATTCCTTTCAAAATTTAACGTTTTAGCTAGTAACCAATTTGGCTTCCGAAGTGGCAAGGCCACAGACGATGCCGTCTTGGAACTAACAAATACTATAATTGATAACCTTGATAATAAAGATAAATCTCTTGCGATATTTTTAGACCTCTCTAAAGCTTTTGACACTGTCTCTGTTCCCATTCTGCTCTCAAAGCTTGAGGATGTTGGTATTCGTGGCGTTGCCCTGGATATCTTTAGAAGTTACTTGTCAGGGCGTGGACAGCTGACAAAAATTGAAAATCACCTTAGTTCAAAGAAACTTTTAAACTTTGGTGTTCCCCAGGGTAGCGTGCTTGGGCCTAGCCTTTTCCTCATTTACGTAAATGAGCTATGCCGATTATGTCTTCCCAACTGTAAAATTGTTACATATGCAGACGACACTGCTCTAATTGTTCACGGCCGCAGTTGGAGTGAGACGTCCAAAAATGCTGAACTGGCACTGAGTGCTGTTATGAAGTGGTTGAGTGCAAATCTCTTGACCCTGAACATTAATAAAACCAAGTTTATTACCTTCTCCATTAATAAGTCGGGGCAACCCCTAACTCCTATCGCCCTTCTCGCGCACTCATGCCAGAACCAAACTTCAGACACTGGCTGTGGCTGCCCTCAACTAGAAGCCACCCAGTCAATTAAATATCTTGGTGTTATAGTTGACTGCCACCTTAAATGGCATCTACAGATTTCCTCTATCGTGTGTCGGCTTAGAAAACTCTTATATGTCTTCAAGAAGCTAAGAAGCCTAGTAGACTTTAAGACGCTAATAACCATTTACTTTGCTCTTGCCCAGTCAGTACTGGGTTATTGTATTACGGTATGGGGAGGGACTCATAAGTCAGCGATGTTGCGAATCGAAAGAGCTCAGAGAGCAGTCCTGAAGGTCCTCGCAAGAAAACCGATCCGCTATCCCACTACGTCACTGTACTCTCTCTGCGAGGTCCTAACTGTTAGACAGCTTTTTATCTTTAATACAATAATACGCACGCATTCCAACCTGCGCTATGATCCAGAAAAGTGTAACAGTAGGCGTCGTTCGGATCGTGTTTGCAATATTGAACCCCGCAGAACAGCTCTTGCTCGTCACCATTATACATACTTAAGTTCTAAGCTCTACAATAAAATAAACAAACATATAAATATCTATCCTAATAATATTATTCAATGTAAGAAGAAACTTGGCCTTTGGTTGAAATCACAAACCTACGATACAACAGAAACCCTCTTGGAAGTTTAACATCACAGCCACTCAAAACACATCTCACTACACAACCAATAACTACTAAACACCAACTTCACACACACGCACTTCCCTTTCACTCTCTCACACACACACGGCTTACACCCTACGATACCATACTTGTATTTTGTATCTCATTTTTAAATTTTAATTCTTAGTTTAATGCATGTAACATTACCTTAAGTTTTCAGTTGCCTTTAACCTAACCTGGAACACTATTCCTCTCGATATGAGACGGGCGTTGGCAGCTGCGCCACAGTTTTTAACTTTTGCAGCTGCCATCGTTTATATCTGTTTAAAATTACATCTGTTCTGTTCCTAATAAAGAATTATTATTATTAATTATTATTATATTTATAACAATTTGACATTGTTAGTGCTTTTACCGTAGAGAAGACTGTACTTCTGGACATGGCTCGTATTTTCTGGAGATACCTCTCTCTCTGGAGCCTTGGCCAGCGGTACCGGGGTTGCACTATTTGTATAAATTAATTCACTTCTGTACGTATCCCACTGATAATCAGAGAAAGACCAAGCTACGCAGTCAAGGCCCCAGAGAGAGGAACCTCCGATCAATATGAGCGTTCCGGAGAATTCTTTCCGGAGCCTTGGCCGGTACCGGGAGTGCACTATTTGTATAAATTAATTCACTTCTGTACGTATCCCACTGGTATCCAGAGAAAGACCAAGCTACGCGGTCAGGGCCCCAGAGAGAGGAACCTCCGATCAATATGAGCGGCGTCCAGAAGTACCACTCAAGCTCTTGACCCATTTGCTTCTTAAATAATATAGGGCACATATGTTACCTTGAAGTAGGCCGCCATGGCCTGATCGTGCTCGTTGTCGGCCGCGAAGCTGTGTCCGTACGCGAGCCACACGCAGCCCGCGCTCGGCTCCAAGCTCTTAGCCTTGCTTAAGTAACGACGTGCTAGCTCGCTTTTACCTGGTCATAATGTTATTTTTTTATATGGTTATTGTGGGTTCTATCTACCCTTTAGAGTAAAGTGTAGATTTTTGAGTTACTTACATATTTGTAAGACCTTGACTTCAGTAAAATTGTGAAAGAAGGATGATGAATAATATTAAATCTTATAACCGAAGATATAATTAATACTAAGTTTAGAAAGTTTTGTAGCCTAAATGGCGGGTAATTTGAGAATGATGACAAATTAAAATTAGTTTATAAGAAATAAGGAATATACAAAGAGAAAATAGTTTTGGAAGGACTTGGGGGAGGTTAGGGAAAGGAAAATAACCATCAACCAAAACTTACCAATTAAATAATAATAGCACCCCACCGCGTACCACGAGGTCCACGCGTTAGGGTAGGCGTCCACGAGGGAGTGCGCGAAGGCGAAGAGCTCTGCGCTCCGGCCCAGCTCCACCAGGCACGCCGCGCGCACGTCTGCGCACAGCCAGGGGCCCGCGCCGTCCAGCGCGCGCAGCGCCTCCGCCCAGCGACACGCCGCGCACAGGCGACGCGCGCGCGACGCTGCTGCCTCCAGCATGCGCGACCCCACCGCGTTCGCCTCCGCTGTTATCTGTCGCGACAACGTCACTTACTGGGACTTCAAAACTATACCTAACTTCTAGTAAGAATAAATTTCGATTTGAACAAAAAAGGCGAAAATTCTTGATACAATTTGTCAACATCTATAGAATACTCTAACTTTCCTTGATGCTAGTACCTTTAAAGCAAGACTTTTTTCGAGAGGATGTGGATTATCCGAGGTATTATTTTTTTGAGTGAACCCTTAATTCTTTTATTTAAAAAAATCTAAGTCACTCCTTAGCTATCTCCCAGACCAAGTTTCGGCAGGTTGGGTTAAGCCGTTCCGGAGATTAGCCGGAAAAAGAAAAGACAGACAGACAAACATTTTTAAAATTGGTTTTTCGTTATAGTAACCATTTAAACATTTATATTATGCATTTACTAAAAACCTATTGTTTTGACATAACAAACACACACTTCAATCTTATTATTTTATTTGCATAGTTATAATAGATGCAGATATAAAATAAAAGCAAGTACGAAAAACGAATAGCACCCATTGACAAACTGGATGAAGAAGGTGAAGAACGAAATTTTGTGGTGAAAATTAAGATAATCCGAGTTCATTGATTGATACTTACAGGACATTCAGTGTCAACCGGTGGCATGGTGACGGGCGCAGGCGAGTACCGGTTGAGTCGCTCGCGGTACGCCGCACGCAGCAGCGCGCCCTCTGCCGCGCTCAGCTGACTGTTTATAGGAAGCGATTCTATCAGCTCACTCTCTGCAACAAATTGTTAAACATTACAAAGACTACCAGAGAACCTAACTTAAACAAAAGTTTCTACGCACAGTCAGCTAGATGTCAAATTCAGTGTAGATGTAGACACCGCGTAGATACTGCGTATAGGCACGAAAGTGGCTTTTGAAAGGGGCAACTAGATTAATTTTTTTTCTTGTATATGACGTTCAAATGCGCCTTTTAGTGGACTAATCGAAATAAATGATTTCACTTTGACTTTGACATAATTACATTACATAAAAATTCTGTATAGAAAAGTAACACCATGTTAGTACAGCGTCTTTGCAGTGTTTAAGTTTGCCATACACACCCTGGTGTGGCGTGAGGGCGTGCTGGTCCAGCAGCAGGTCGAGCGCCTCGTAGTGAGCGCAGTCAGCTCGCAGCGCTGCCGACAGGGCCTCGGCCGCTGCTTCGCGCCGCTCCAGCGAGGTCAGCGCGCGCGCCTGCCATACTAGCACGCCTGCTAGAGCGCGCTGGAAACAGAACCTATGTCTAAGCCCTGTATCATCATCACAAATGAAACATCAGAAATCGTGCAAGGACACACTTTAAAACATCTTTAGGGCTTATACGGAAATGGGGGGGAGATCCAAGTATTAAAGACTTAAAACAAGTATGGAAATAATAAAAACATTCAATAGAAGACTTACATTATGTGTCTGGTCAGTGTTCCTGGGCTCGAGAAGCATGGGGTCACACTCGTCCATCAAGTTCAGTGCCGTGGCCGGCTCCCGAGCTGCTAGGAAAGCGCGCATCGCCACGCCCAGGCATAGCAGGTGACGTCTGACACAGAACAAACGTATTTTACACAAATCATATTTTGAAATTGAACAGCTTTCAGTTACTACTGTGAAAGTGATAGAAATTGCTGCATTTCATCCCTATAAGTTGAATAATGAAATAATAATAATAATATATATTGGCATAAACAAGTTACAAATAATTTGTGAATTGCTAGTGTTTGTGGTAGGTAATTTAAAGCTGTAAACCCCCCCCCCCCCACGTAACCTGTATAGTACGACCGACGTATCTTGGCGGTATGAAGTTAGCTGTTTGGCTGCGCAATGGATCTTATAGAAACGAAATTGTTTACTGCGCAGCAATCGGCTGACTTCAGAGCCGCCAAGATACGTCGGCCGTATTGTAAATAGGGATAAAATGCTTGTGCAGTAAGCTGTAAGTGTCATAAATGAGTACCTATTCAAATTAGGGACAATTTTTTAAAATAAGAAATTACTGGTTTCAATTCTGATATCTTTCAAATTACTGGAGCTTAGATAACCTTGATTAATGTAATTAATTAAGATTATTGTAATTATAACTCAGCTTAAAAAGCATTTCAGTAGTCACAAGACCTTTTTAATGTTTCATATATAATAAAACATTGAAAAGGTTTTATAAACCAAAGATTACAATATGATATAGTACAGTGTCAAACTTATGGCAGCTAGGTAGTACTCTACTCGCTTCACATACTCCACCCCTCAACTGACATGTCAAGTTTTTACTGGTCAGCTAGCAAATAGTAGTATAACACAGCAAAATACTACATAATTACCTAGCCTTGTAAAGTAGGTAAGCACTTCCTAGCCTGAAGTCCCACTTTAACCTAGTTCAGGCAAATGTTTTCTAGATGGTAAGATATTTAGTAATGACTTCTTTTACTTTCTATTTTCTTTTACTAAATAAACATTTTATTTTATTACCTATGCAGGCCTCTTGAAGTGACTGCATGTGCTGCTCTATGCAGCTCCCCTCTAGCGAGCATGGCACTAGCCAGGAGCCACACATCATCCCCGCTGGCAGAGTCCAGGCCACCGCCTGCTGCTGCCGCTGCCGCATCTGCCCAGAACAGGGCACTGGTCCATTGACCCTAGAATACATAGTTATAATCAGTTTGGATATTAACTTGTACTTTGAGCAAATGTGACTTAGATTCATTCAAAATGTGAGAAGTATAAAAAAGTTTTCTACTTTATTTTAAAGGGCCTAATTAAGAAATATGAATTGTTACTAATTATATGTCAAATTATCAAAATTATATAGGACATGTTATCACTATTAGGTAGGCGTCGTAATTAGAACATTAATGTATTAATCAATGTGAGAATCTTTGAACAAGAACCATATCAAAGTTTTCTTGGAGATACCATATCTCATTTTGAAGGTTTTCAGCAGCATTAAGTTCAGTACCCTTATGACTGTAGGTCTCTAGAATATTGATAATAATGACAACAAGACTTTTGTCATTGTTTGTAGGCAAAATAACCTACTCAAACAGATCTCAAACAATTGTGACACAGAAAAGATAATATTTACCAGTTCAGAGTATTGTTTGACGAGCGATCGCATCAAATCGATATTCATGCACCCTTCTATACTACTTCTACCTGTAGGTTCTGATTTATCCATCGCACTAATGAATCACACTAGTATGTTTAAAACCAACAAGTGGACTTGCACATAAAGTTTTTAAGTTTTAGGCCTGAAAATGGTTACAATTAGTAACAAAACTTGACAAAATCAGTGCCAATGAGTTCGAGATTTCGTAAAAGGATAGATCTAAATAATACAGTGTTTTATCTGCTTTTTATTTAATATTTTAGTCACTGTTTTCGTTTGTCCCGCCGACAATTTGACGTTCTTTTTCATTGATTGACAGTTTGTTGACATTACATCATTCATTATTTCAGCTGAATTATTCATTCACCATGGTATTATAATTGTACTCAGCCGTTGCAACATTATTCCTATGGTTACAGCGCTCAAAAAAAATTCACTGCGCTCCACTTTTTAATTTTTTAACTTAAATGTAATTGACTTTAGTTAAAATTAATGACAAATTCAGTCGTTTTAGTTTTACTTTTTAGTGGCACAAATTAAATGTATCGTTATAAAATAATGAAAATAGGAACGCAGTTTTTTTAGCTTTGCCTCAACTGAACAATTCTGAATAATACGTTCGAATTCAGGTGAAGCATTTTATTTGCTTTCTCTTTTACTCTTTACTAAATTTGTAATCTCTTTGTCTTTCTTATCTCGAATACAAATACAACTCAATTTGGACGAATGTACCCATGCTGTCAATTGACAGATTTGAATTTTGATGACGGAAAGAAAAAGGTTATACACAGTAAAAGAGGGAATAGGCTGATTAAGATTTATTTATTAACCGTCACTAAATATTACTTAGGCGTTCCTAGTTTTTTATTGTGTAGTGTAATTATAGAATCAGAGTTTGAGTATTGCATACATTCTGGTAGTTCAAATAAAGCAACGTGTCCTAGGTTAGGCCGTTAGTGAAACATGTTAGTATATTTGAAATAACATGACTGAGAGGAAAATGTGCAAGTTTTACAATTTAAACGTGCCTGAACGTCGATCTGGGGAGGGTGGGCAGGGTGGTGGCGCTACGCAAAACCACGGCAACAATGATGAGGATGACAGGAACTCTGAGGAGGCGACGCCGCCGCCTGTGCCGGCGCACGAGCACAAGCTCGAGTACAGCTACTGGATGTGGTTCTCGCGCCGTCCGCCCGCGCGCGAGCTGTCCGCGTCCACCACTGGTTACGTACAGGTTTGTTGATGTCCGTGCTAGCATGCCATGCTGACGAGGAGGTGCATATCAAAAGGTATGCATCATACATTCAATGCATTGTGGTCAAGACAATGTATAATTGATACAATATTATTGAGCTTGTGTGATTTGTTTTGTATCTGAAATCTGAAATTGAGATTACCATAAGTATGTAAGTAGTACACTACGTACTACTACTTACATACATATGGTAATCTCAATTTGTATAAATATGCAAATTAATATTAATTTACATACCTAGTTATGTTTATCAATATGGCACAGTTTTGTTCAACAGTTGGCTGACTTTTTAATTGCAGAATACATTTAGTTACAACAAGTACATATCTTCCACATTCATGTCATGTAGTCTGTCTGAATGAAAGCCTCCCTGAACCACATTCAATGTTTCAAATTAAACAGATATTGAATCCAGGTTGAACTTTCTAAATACTTTTGCCACACTATTGTGTTCAGTTATTTATTTTGCTTCTTTGAATTTGTTAGATGAATGCAAGATGAAATAAATATAATTAATTTTTATTTGTTCGAAGTTGATATTTAATGGCGATCCTTTCGTCTGTAATAATGTTAGTTATATCTTTATCAATATGCCTTGCTCACCATGTCTTTTCTCATTATCATAATTCTTTGTCAGTATAAGTTGTTCACCCTATTTTTTTTATGACAACTATGGGTGTATGTTGTTGCACCTCATTCACCATTCTTTGTCTTTGACCACATGAAACACCATGTTTTGGTTATTCATTAACTGCATTCTGATTTGATTTTTGAACTAAAATATAGCCTAGCACAAGGGGATAACATGGCTTCCATAAAACAAAAGAAAATTTGAATCTGACCAATCATTCCAGAGATTAGCGCATTCAAGCAAAAAGACAAGCAAACTCTTGTGCTATATAATATCCTGCCTGATTAGCTTACCTTAAGCTTAGCTTGTCAGTCAGATTGTATAACTAAAAGCTTTAGACCATCATGCCTATTTGCGAACTTATTAGAATCTAGACAATGAAGTAGGTATGAGATCTACCAGAATTGACTGTACACAAAAATATCTAAAACTAGTTTAATAAAAAGAAATGTATTTGTATGGCTCCTGTAACCTATAAATATAAAAGGTACTGACTAATTCAACACACAGCTCAAACCACTGAGCATGTAGGCATGCGCTAAGAAAGGATTTTCCAAAATTCAACCCCTAGGAGATGAAAGCGGGGGTCCGACATTTACACGGATGATATCGCGGGTAAAAGCTGGTTTTTTTAATAAAATATTTTACCATATTAAAAACTACCACTAGGAAAAAGTAAAAAACATTTGACAGAATTACTGTTAAATTAAATGTTACTATTCTGTGTAGGAATTCTTGGACAACAAGCTAGCTTGCAACATCTAATTATTCCATAGTACAACATTTGCATGCAACTTTAAGGCAGAATGTGATCGTTATATGATACTAAGCAAATAAAGATTTATTCTATTCTTCTTCTTGCCATAAAAACAAATTCTTTTGTACAAGAAACTTGCAATGCATATTAAATATTTAAGACAGCCTTAGCTCTATTGATTCGTATTTAATAGCATGACCTACATTCTAAATAGTTGTATTTAAACTTGTCTCTAGATACTAGGTATATCTGTTAACTAGGTACTTGTATGTTTTACGAATCTCAGTAAGAGATTTTTAAGATAAGGCAACATAACAATGATGTAGTTTAATCCTAATATTTATATTTCTTGTATCAATTTCAGGCGTTACGTCTGGTGGGTAGGGTGGCGAGCGTGGAACAGTGGTGGGGTCTGTACACGCACCTGGCGCGGCCTTCGGAGCTGCCGCCACTCTCCGACCTGCACCTCTTCAAACTGGGCATCAAGCCCATGTGGGAAGACCCTGCCAATGTCAATGGAGGGAAATGGGTAAGGATTTTTGGGGCGGCGTCGTAAATCACGTGCGCGTCATGTGACTTTTAGATCGTTAAAATACGGTTTCAATTGCAATGTCAATTTCTGCTTGTGAAATATATAAGAGGTAGAGCAGTAAATTTAGTGTCTGGAACATGTTTGAAAAAAGTCTTTGTGACAGCCAAAAATATATTTTGTAAAGGTTCCGTTTTTCCCTTTTGGTAGTACAGAACGCTAAAAGTAATGTGCATTTTGTCATTGTCTATTAGTAATCATATTCTGAGAAACCGTTGCTGTTTTGTTTTATATTAGCGACATGCGTTTCGGTTGTGGGGTTGTTGAGAACCGAGCTAAATGGTGTTCTGATGGAATTGCTAAAGATGATGCAGACTCATCACTAAAAGTATTTTGTTCGATTCTCAGGTTGTACGGCTACGTAAAACACAGACGGGTCGTGCGTGGGAGGACTTGTGCATGGCAATGCTGGGCGAGCAGTTCATGGTCGGCCAGGAGCTCTGCGGGGTCGTGCTCTCCGTACGGTTCCAGGTAAGAAGTCCTTCAGAGTTATTCTGTAATATGAAATAGCTCATGCTGTAGTGTTAAGAGTGGCTAGCCAGAATGGTATGGGGCTGATGCAAGGTGTGACAGACAAGGCAAGGCAAGGCTCCCTTTTATAGAACTGGAAAACAAATCAAAATCAGGACAGTAACCTGGCTCTCGGATTGTAGGCAGCTTTGTCTCAACAGACGGTTGTAGTCTCGGGTATAAGATAGTAGTGTCGTTGCAGGACGACCACCTAGCGGTGTGGCACCGCACGGCGTCGGACACGGCGGCGGCGGCGCGCGTGCGGGACGCGCTGCGCCGCATCCTGCAGCTGCCGGCCGCCGTGCCCATCGAGTACAAGGCGCACGGCGACTGCCTGCGCGCCTCGGCCGGCCGCGCCGCGCCCGACGAGCCGCCCAGCCCGCCCAGCCCGCCGCCCTCCTCCTAGCCGCCCCACCCCTCCACCTAGCTCCGGCAACGTCGTGTGATACAATATCGAGTGAAGGATTTAAGTTCTCTGACTTTCCGATCTGTTCGTATCGTAGCCGTAACGATAGTGGTGCACCGTTCGGCTCGTTCGGCCGCCGCGGATTAATTGTTTTTACTTTGCCGCTCCGACACTGTAGAAACGAGACTTGTGACCGTTAACCCTTTGTTGACTATTAAATCAGTACCAACCTTAGAAAAACCTTTGTTATAGGCTAAAGTTAACCTTCTACTACCCCACTACACTAGCTAGCGCTGAGTTTATAGACGATATTGTATTATTAACTGTGAATCTGAGTGAGATGACGACTGCTGCCCGCAATAGTTGCGCCGGCGTCTCACGGCCGGCCCGCGCTGCCGATGTACATATAGTGAAATTCGAAGTAAATTAAACAAATTTGTAAAAGCGGCGTCGAGCCGTGAGACCGAGCGCCCCACACGCTACATATTGTACAGTGAAAAGACCTGGATTTTAATAAAAATAAAGAATCAGAATTTGTATACTTTAAATGTTTTTTCCTTCTGCTATTACCTACACGATGTTAATGCGCATGTCAAACATATTCCTGTCTTATGGAAACTTTTGGATACTTATTTAGATTAGGTCCTGGTCTAAAATATCAAGGTCAATGGACTGTAAATAAAATATAATATTTGTCTAGAAAATATATTTTAATACATCAAATTTCAACAGACATTCACGTTTGTTAATTTAAAATAAAAAATAAATGATAAACATGGCCATTAAGACATTCGTTATTCGACTAAACACGAGACGAGGCATCGACATCAAACATTATGTCTAATAGTGTCTACACACTACCCAATCTAAGGACTTCCACTACTTCTTTTACAATAGTTATTTTACACTAGAGTTGTGAACACACCATAAACAATTTACAATGGAATTAGGCCTTTTCTAACATCATTGAACTATAGAAACAAGTTTTTCTACAAAAGTGAATGTTAAAAGACAAATAATGCGATTTACATAAGCTATCGACAAGTCTTTTAAAACCATTTGTATGAAAAATCTATCTATTCTATAGACCCTATCATAAGATTTCTGGGAAAGTGTGTTCACAACCTAAAACTCTGACATTCAGACGAAAATATCCTATACTAGACTTAAATCTACATTATTTACATTTGGCAACATTACTTAGTCTATGTGTGGTGATATGCACACGGCATAGGTAAATCAAATTCGCTATGATTTCCCATTATGATATTTCAATTATGTTCTAAAATCACAATATTTTCAATGATATTCTTTTTCAGGGGTTTGTTCTCTTGCGTCACTTTGTGAAATATCTTTAGGTGCCAAGATAAATTTGCTACAATTTTCCACAAAGTGGCATAAGAGAACAAAATCACAGTTTTCTTTACAAATAAAGTGCGTTTCAACATTATTTTAATTCTAGATTTTGAGAGAGAGATGACCACTTCTATCAATATTGTTGTTCTCTCCTGCGAGACTCGACTACGTGCAGTTAGCATAACCAGTCCTGTATGGCACAACATGTACTGTTTACTTACTTCACAACGATTTTACGACTAGCCCCTTATGGCCTGGCGACAACTGGCGAAACGGCACGGCAAAAGATTTTTATGTGCCGAAGCATATTATACCGTAATATTAGGACATTATAGTTAACATTATGCTGCTTAGTTGATGTTTGTTGATATTATACTTCAGCAAATAAAAATCCCTAACCGTGACATGACCCCAGTAGGCGCCGGGCGTAGGACTCACACGATCTCTTATGAATGCATATTTTTACATTCAAATGCAATGGACAGTGTTTTAAAAACATAGTTTTAGGGCTTGTAGCGCCTTTACATACACTCAGGCCCACTTGCGCCAAAAACTAAGAGTCAGTTGCTAGCACGAGATTAAATTACAAAATGTCACACATTGGGCTCGCAACTAGCTCTAAGTTAATAGATAACCTTGGCTGGTGCAAGCGGGCCTCAGGCGATGCCTGTTAGCCAGGTGTATCGCACAATGTTACAATCATCTCCCACCTTCCCTTTCATAATTTTATTATAAGAAGCGCGTGAGTGATAAGTACTAACAGTGGCATGACCTAAGACTGATTAGCGCTAAATAACATTAAAATTAACTTAGCAAATGACATTCACTTACGCAAATACTAACACCTAATTTCATTGCTTCAATTTTCCAATAATTTAGCACTTTTTTTAGAACGCCTCACAAATTAAGAACCAATAAACTAAGTAAATAAAGCCAATTATAAAAATAATACCAGTCTTACTAAGTAAGAGGTCCCTGTTTATAAGAATCAGGCAAGATTAGTTCTGTCGTATCAATTCCATTTAACTATCAAGCAATTTCATTTATTCTAGCAGTGGAGCAATGGCCAATAAAGCCATAAATACCCATTTACAAGGAGCAATAGAATTGTTAGTCAACAATAATAACATAACGCTTCGCCTGTTTCCGAAGAGTTAGGCAGAGGTGTACTTATAGTACACCAACATTTTAACAGCAAAGCAATATTAGAGGTTGAGCTTTCACACAAAGTTAAGATAAATTATGATACCAGCCTATTATTGTTCCGCTGCAGGGCAAAGGCCACTTCTCATACAGAGAAGGCATGAGCAGGATCACCATGCTTGCTTGCTCAAAGCGGATTGGTGATTTCAGACATGAAGTCCAGGTTCCTTACGATGATCGTTCACCGATGTAAGCTATGACCAAGATAAACATATGAATTGAAAAAGTCATATTGGTACTTGCCCTGAATCGAACCTACAATTTTATGCATAACAGATACTATCACGTGACCTAAGCCACTGGGCTATCACGACAAAGCTAAAATGGTGCATGTTAAAATAATTATATTGCTTTCAATGATTGCTTTCTCCAACCAATTAAATTGCTTCATGTAAACGAGTCATAATACATACATGATTGTATAATTTAGCGCATACTATCTACTATAATATTATACTACTCAAGGGACCTCATAATATTTAAAAAAATACATCTAAAAATAAAACATGGATATGATAATGTTACTAAAAGTAAACAATAACACGAGTATTCAATAAAATAGCGTAGCCTGATTAAGCTGCCTTTAAATCATATTAATTTTGTTAGTACCTACTTAAATATGCCGAAGCTATGTAAAATATTAAAAAAAAAATATAGACATCGATTTTTTGATCAAATAAATAAAATCGAAAACCGGAGTCGAACTCGACTTTGAAAAAAAAATTACACACAATAAAAAAATCTCTTATTATACAAGGTGAAAGGGACATCGTATCAATGACTATACTATACTATACCTTGGATTCAGCAAAATACTAGAACCAGACAACCTTGCGATGAAATTTTTCCTCCGTTAATCTATACTAATATTATAAAGTTGCAGTGTTTGTTTGTTTGTTTGAACGCGCTAATCTCTGGAACTACTGGTCCGATTTGAAAATTCTTTCAGTGTTAGATAGATTAGTTATCGAGGAAGGCTATAGGCTATATACCATCACGCTACTACCTACGGGAGCGGAGCAGTAACCAAAGACGCGGGTGTAACCGCGGCGGACAGCTAGTTTAGAAATAAAAAAACACATTTTCCATAAATTTTACACAGCTGTTTTTTTATATAAAAATTGATTGATTAGCGCGCCTTGGCAGTGAAACCGACTTGAATGCTGTGACGGCAATCGGCATGACATCGTCATGCTGTGAAGCCCTCACTACGCTGCCGCTTTTTCCTTCTTTCGTTATGGATTTTATTAAGACATCTAATATTATCATAGATGTTTTACATCTGCCGAGAGTCCCATGACGGGCCTTTTTTTAATAGGTATCCGACGAAATGTTTCATCCCGGGTAGGTTTAGAATCAGAAATTGAATCCATGGAAAAGTTTTCGTTACGATATCCTTTCCACCTACATTTTCATCAAAGATACAACAGTGTCTATGATAAAAGCCGGTTCTTAGACATTAATATGTAAAAAAAAAACTTTTTTTAAATCATTATTAATTTGATATTATAATCCGGTTGTTTATCATGGACAGCATTGTAAAGTAGTTACATTAACTGCGACATTTACTAGATTACATTGACGGCGCGAGAGGAAACGGCGTCAGATTAGGAAAGGGACCGCGAACGACGACAATTACCATACATTAGACCAGGGATGGCGCACATTTATCAGTGAACGAGCCATTTTTTAAGAACTTCCGGACTAACTGACCGACTCCTTGGCAATTCAAAAGTGCCTGTAAATGGTCTAATTGAAATAAATGTTTTGACTTTGACTTTGAAAAATAAATAAAAATGTAGCTATGAGTTGCGATCAACGAATCTTGACTTAGTGATTTATTAGTTATAGATAAAAATAAAACCATCTTCAAAATCTTTATTTGCAACTCGACACAACTATCGTAATCTTTACTTTTTACAAGCTTTTATTTAGCTTGCACTGTTCGTATGTAAGTATGTATGTAAGTAAGTTGTCCTTTCAAAATTTGCAAACCATTTTTCGACCATTTGTTGGTATCCGATTGAGCTGAAATTTTGCACACACCTTTAGTTCTGGGGACAATACAATGTCCAATACTCAATATTGTAATAATTTTAAATTAAAGCTTGTTTTTAAAAATATTTTTTTAATGTTTTTATTTCTATATAAGATGGGTTTGCTCTTGACTCTAGTCTAGGTCAGAGGACAAAGTTTATTTAATTATTGGGGTGCCCGATTTTTTTTGTTGCGTGCGTGTCTTTGGTTCGCCATCCCTGCATTAGATCCTGGTAGGATGTTTATGAAGGATGCTTATGAATAGCTGCGTAAGTCGTTTGTGAGGCAATCAATTCAGCGTCTAGTCTATGCCTGGCCTTTCATAAGCCCGTTTAGACAGACAACAAATGCACTGGGATTCATTCGTTCCAGCAAAAAATATAACAGTAATTATTGTCTTTGTATAATTGTCTTTTTTTCTTTTTCATGTTGGGCATTATTTGAAAATGGAAGACATAAATCCATAATAATTGAATTAGCAAAAAAACAAGGACGTGTTCAAAATGTCCGTCTGATATCTTTGCCCTTTTTTAATATTTAAAACGCAAGCTGCCCTTAATTAGTGGTGTCGGAATCTCATAGATCATTAAAAAGGACGCATTCTAATTTAGGATCGACCCGATCGCTACGAGAATAGGTTACTGAGATGAGTTATTACAGCTGTTTCATTTATTCGTGACTAAAAAACCGGTTGATTTCTAGACTTTATTTTTTCTCGGAGAGGTTGGCATCTTGCTTGCTTGGAAAGTAGACACCATTATCCAATAAATCCAAGAAACATCTTTTCTAAAAACACATTTTAATTTTAGCCCTAAAAAACCGGTTAATTTTCAATTGTAAAACTGTAAAATATATCAACTGTAAAATAAGATTTTATGCTAGTCAATGAAATTGGTAAACAAGTGACGTATACAATCTGCTAATGCGATATAAAATCTATAGAGGAATCACTTTTCGCTTACAAAAAGTAAATATGTCAATTGATTGGTGTCTATCTATCTACTATTATTTCGTCGTCGTTCGTTCGGGAATACCAAGGAAACTAGACTTCAAAGCCTTGATTTCTACACGTCAAGGGGAATAGAGTTCATGAATATAATTAGGTAAACACTAATAGTGACTTTCCATTTCCACATTCAATTCCTATTATTTTGTGCCCATAAAATTACTATAGTAGAAATATTGATTGGACTGTGTATTTTGTTTGTATTTCGATGATTAATGTGCGTTTTGTAATCATTGATTAAATGAAAATATATTTAGTTTACCTAAATATATATACTGCTTTTTGTCTACTTCATAAACTCTTGTCTAAATTTTATCATAATCATTATAATTCATAACAGTGCTCAAATTATAAAAAACTAAATCATAATTCAAATCAGTTGCTTATTTCAAACAATGTCCTCTTAATTTTAAGAAATCATGGTGAAACTACACTACACCCACGTAGGTATAAGTATAAAAGAAAAAGATAATATTGATAGTAGTATAGTGAAAGTAAATGACTGGAAGTCCCTTCCGGCCCGCGACTTTCGTCCGTGTGGAAGTCGAGTATACCATAAAACATATCCTATGACAGTCCGCAAGTGTAGTTTTCTATCAGTGAAAGAGTTTTTGTAATCCAACCAGGACTTCCAGAGATTTCCACTTACAAACAAAAAAACAAAAAAAACTATCTCTTTATAATATTAGTACAGATATAACGTTTATATAGTGTAGTTTCAGAATGATTATACTGTAAAAAATTGGGTTTTTTTTTAAACCGTTTACTTCAAGTATTTATATACGAGACGTTTCGCTTTTCAATAGTTAAGTCATAGTTTTCGATGTCTACGTGAGAATAAATCTATAGTGACTTTTAAGACCTCAAATTCGGACGACCAATGTACTATTGGATTAAGTTTATGAAACAGCCCAATTTTTTACAATACATAATCACTATGTTACCGTCTTTAGTACAAACGACGGAACAAAATTCGAATTTTACAGGACTCTTACACCAGCTCGAGAATCCTCGAAACACCACAATCCGATTCAACAATATAGTATGTATTTTGATTGTCCAATTCATAACAAATACTTTGTACTTTACCTTCGACAATCAATGGCTGCCGCTTTACACTGAACTTTTAAGATATAAGATAGGTACAGAAAAGATTGGAGGTCGTATGAGCGTAGCAAGAGTCGCGTCTTCAGCCTTCCCTAGTCCCATGTTACTTGAGGTTGGCACAAAACGTTTCCCTCTTTCATTCACATATCACTCACTCACTCTTTTCATTCATATCATCCCAAACACAATCCAACCATCTTTTCTTTGGACCTTCCTTCTACACAAATTGATATTTTTTACTCTTTTAGTTAAATGCGTTTTTCCTTTTCATTCATCAGACACACGTCAAAATTAAAAATATATTTTTCCAAATAAAAAAAAACGCATTTGACTAAAATATCTAACATCTCCCTTGATATAAAACTACGCTAACCCAGTCACGCCCACTCCAAAAAAACTGTCTCTTAAATCCTCTGTACCTACTTCAGTAATGTGTTCAGAACTGTATGAGCGGCAGCTCGACGTAGTGACGTCAGCAGGGCTGCTGGTCGGCCAGCTCGTGGATGAGCAGGGGGGTGGTGTCGGGCGTGAGCGCGGGCGCAGCGCACGCGGGTTGCTGTGCGCACACGCGCTCCAGCACGCACGACGCGGACAAGCGAGCTTCGGCGTCGTGGTCCCAGCACTCTTCCATCGTGTCGCACAGGACTATTAAACCCTGTGGATGAACTGGTTATTAGAAGTAGAATTTTTAACTTCATAAATGAGTTCACTCTTGACATCGATCTTGTTTGGTGGAACCTATGATTAAACGAGTGCCCAGGAGATGCCTGTTTAATCTTGGTATCTCTTAAACAATCGTCTATCGGGTGTCAAAGATAATAAAAAAAAAACCGAAAGTTACATATAATTCCCATCACAGCGATAATTTTTTTGTTTTGGACTATCTCGACTCTTATATCTTTATATTGTGACTCTACTAACTTAGACGACACGGTTAGCGCAGTTGCTGAGAGATTGGTTGCTGCGCTAGGTATCGCGGATTCGATTCCCGCACGGAACAATTGTTTATAACATAATGTGTTTGTTTCGAGTCTAGTTGTTTGTGTACGTGAGTGTATATGTGTGTAAAAGCACCCACTACACCGGAAATTTCTAGTGTGGGAATGATGTGGGAATTTCCGGGAAATATAAACCTAAAGTGTACGTATTCAATATTAATATTTATCGCAAACAGACATAAAGGGCGGATGCTGCTATTGATTAGTTCGCCCGATTAGTTATAACTGAGTAAACATTGTGTTAATCTGCAATCATTTTATTATTTTTAACACATTAATTAGGTACTGACAAGTTTTAAAATGCCTCTCGGTTCTGAAGATTTTCATGTTTTAGGAAATGTAAAGTCTGATTTTTCCATAAATATAAATATCAACCCTGTCTTTTAAGAATTCTCCACCATAGATAATACCTAAAATAAACATATCCTATACATCTTGGGGAGCCAGTTGCTGCTGCTAAAAGTAGGCTATGCAGTGCCTAAAACATTCCGCTGCTGGACAGAAGTATCTTACTGCTGGACAAAAGTAGCTTTCTGCTGGGCAGAAGCATCGTAATAGTGGGTAAAAGCTTACTTATTTGTGTCTAACTGGTAAACTCGATTGTACCTTACAGATCTACTTACGGGATGGTTCCGCCAATGCGGCGGTATATGCGGCCTGAGTTTCCTCTGCACCACAGCCTCCTGCATCTCTTCAAGGCTAGGATGAGAGCCGACTTCCTCTTCAAGAGGCAGACGATATTGTCCTGGTAATTCTGGAGCCGCGTCACTGCATCTACAAAATGTTCAATATAAAATGTAAAAGTTGATAGAGTGCGAAACAGAAAACGGTCGAAAATGCAATCGCTGTTAACTGTATTGACACAAGCTAACCCATTGCCCCATTACTAGATAGGAAAGATGATTATAGACAGATAAATGTTATCAGAGAAAATTTATGAAATGTCTTATTTAAAAAAAGAAAATTGGAAATCTCTGTTTCTATGGAAAACTTGAAATCGGTCGAATGTAGCCGTAGCACAATATTTCTATAATATTTTCTGATAACTTTTAAGACTTATGTATCTTGATTATGCAGGAAATTTCATTAAAATCAGTTTATTCATTTAAAAAAAATAAGGACGGAAGAAAGTTTGTATGAAATGCCGTACGGCATATTATATACGCTTATATGCATTTAATACGCGTATAACGTGTGTTGTAGAAAGATCCACGTGTTCTATTCTATTATGCACGAGCTAAACTCAATTTAGACTATTTCTATCTTTTTCTAGATAACAAAACAAGAAAGGGAAGGTCGTAAATAAGAGTTGTCAATTTTAGTTGATCAAAAACTTCCATACAATTACAGATGTTATTTATTTTTGTATGCCACATCATTGGTTATAATTATTATAATATTATCTATTGGGAAAACTCAGAAATGAAATAACTTTTCCGTTGCTATCATGTTTAGCGTGCTTTGTTTGTATGGCTATCACCTTATTATGTAAAAATTAATATCTCCGACGCATCACTGAGTCATCACACCATCGATCAAAGTACTATTATAGAGGTAAAGTTTTTTTTTTATTGATTTTAGATAATCTCTGGATGTAGTCTGATTAGAAACATTATTTCACAGATAGACTATTGCTAAGTGCTATAGGGTATGTTTTATGGTATACCAAACTTCGTCGCGGGCGGAAGCTAGTATTACATAAAGAAACGTCTACGATACATAGAAGCTGTAGCCCTTGGATGCAAGCGACGACGTTGATCCGGTAGGTACTACACTCAGCTTAAACATATGGCTAACTAATTACTTCTTTACGCGAGTCCAAAATTTATCTTTTAGCAAAAAAGATACAGTTTGTTTCTAAATCTACAAATAAGTAGTAAATAGCGAAAATAAATTCTAAGCTAGGAAAAGTGTATGCTATTTAACCGTTTTCCAGATTACATATACGATATACGATACAGAAGGACCGTCAAAGTTAATAAATATATTTAATTAATATGAATAGCTAATACACAAACTAAAATCCGTAAATTAGACTGACAGCCAATTACGGTTTTTCATTTTATATAAAATACAAAACTATATTCTGCTAGCTCCTGCTCGCGGCCGCGTCCGCGTGTCATAGAATTATATTATCCCACGGTAACCGTACATTTTTCCGGGATAAAAGTAGTCTATGGGCTATTCCAGAGTAGAATCTATATCTGTGCCAAACATCTAAACCCGTTAAGCCGTTCTCTCGATTGAGTAACAATCATCCATCCATCCAAACTTTCGCATTTAGAACAGTATTAAAAACCCCTTCCAAAACTACTCGTGTGCTTGTATCTTTAATTCAAACCAAACATCATTACTGACAAGAGGCTAATAACTCCATAAACATACTTTACGAACACCATCACAAGTTTCATTCAAATAGATTCATCAATTATACTACAAACAAACACATTCGATTTGTTCGCCAAAGTGTTGGCTTTCCAAAATACTTTCGCTAAATCAATCATTCAAAAACCCAGTTCTGAACTGATGAATTTGACCTAAAAACACAAATGGAGTGTTTCTAAACTTAGTTTTCGTTATTCGACGACGAGTGCACTAGAAAGGTTTGCCAATATTAAATGCAACGGTTTTAATTTTGCTCTTGATATCGAAACTATAAAGTCTTAAATCGCAGTAGTAAGTCATTGGGTATCATTCGTCATACATACATAATGGTGACTTTACTCAATAAAAAGTTTTGGGCGAATGGTGTCATGTATCGATTTTTTCGCGGTAACGTGACACCTCGCAGTGCAACACAACGCCGTCACTTCGTGTGCAGTAATTTCTAGTTTTTTATTTATTTATTTTATTATATTATAATTATTATTTTATAGATAAGTATTGTTTATATTTTTTTTCTAGGGTCCTTGTCTGTACTAAATGAATAAATGAAATATAAGAATTGTCTTTTTAAATAGTCCTGGGTTATTTCTCGCTAATATAGTAACTGATATATAAATACTGCTCCAAAAGTATGCGAAATGTGACGTCAATGTGATACTTGATATTTAAGTTATACCTACGTCATTGGTAATGAAGAAACATACTAATAAAATATCCTATTTCTTAACGTTGCATTAACATTCTTGCCAATGCAACTCAATTAACAAAACCGACTCACCTTGAAGCGATCTCCCACAGCACAAGCGCGCACGCATACATGTCTATCCTTAGGAAAGCGTCTTTCGTGAAGTTGATGGCTCCGTCCAAGACCTCTGGTGCCATATACCGTCTCGTTCCAACCTGACCGTGGGCATCGCCGCATCCTCTCCCTGCCACAAATATTAAGGCGAGGCCAAAGTCCGCAATACAAGCGCTTAGGTCAGCTTTTAGGAGGACGTTCTTGGATTTAAAGTCCCGATGAGCGACGGCTGGTTTTCCGCCTCCCTCTTCATGAAGATGGGCAAGTCCTCGCGCTACGCACGCCGCGATACGCCAAGCCTCTACCCAAGTTAGCGTGTGACCTTTTAAATAGTCACACAGGGAGCCCTGGAAAAAAGCATATAGCTAGACTTCTAACTGCGAAAATATATTAAGCTATAAGACCTAATAAACGTGTAACCTAGTAAACATTTTACTAATTTATCATTCTAATTATACATAGTCGCGTTAACTTGTAGAACCTGTCAGAAATTCTTTCTTGCTTCGAAGTATATGTACCTATCAAGATGCAGGCGGATATTTTTAACTTGACCGTATTGTGTCGTGCGACGGTCAAGACTTATGTAACATTTTACACAATTGAGAACTGATGTACTCAGAAAAACATTGCTTACGTCACAAAACATTCTTTGTTCGTTTATCGAGATTATTTAAAATGTGTAAAATAGGCTGAAAACAAGCAAAATTAAGTCACCTTCTCATGGTAAGCTGTGACCAGCCAATATTCAGCCTGAAGGTTGTCGCCTTTCTTGTCTACGCCAATATAATGAAGGATATCTGGATGATCCATCCTCGCGAGTCTAAAGATCTCTTGCTCAGCTAACCAAGACTGCTTGTCTTGTAGGGGAAACACTTTGACGGCAACGTCTCGCTGGCCCAGCTTGGCTCTCCACACTGCTCCAAATCGTCCTCTCGCCCTGACCTCGCACAACGTCACCTGTCCCACTAGACCGACGACCTCGTTCTCCATACCAGCGCCAGCAGACGGAGGTCTCGACAGCGATGCCTCACCATTAGCTAGTTCAGCAAACGACGTGCCTTTACGCTTCCTATACAGCAGGTAACATCCAACAAGGATTGCGAACAGCAGAAACAGGGGTGTTAATGTGTAAGCGATGACTGCTTTCGTGTCATCGTCAGCGCTTGGGACTGGAGACGCCTGCACTATCTGCGGAGGGCTGTCAGTTTGCGATGGTATTCCAGCTTCTATACCAGGGAACACTACGTTCTGATTGCACATATCTCCTTCGCAGCAGCAGTGGAGAAGCGGCAGCTTGGAGTTATGCAGCCTGCAGTTGGACGTCCTGTCTGTGCATGATACAGTATCCACGAAACATCCTTTTACCTTCGGGTATGCTGTGATGTTATTGAATTGCCACAGTACAAAGCAATGGTTACTTTTGTCTGCTTCAACAGGTGGACACTCTTCTTTGATAACGTTCGGGACGCATGTTGAGTTGGCGGAATCACATGTGGACGTTTGGGAACCATTGAAGAATTCACAGTACCTGGTCGTGACTCGGCCTTCTTTCGGCCGAGGCGGAAAATTCTCGTCAGAAGGCGGGGCTGCTGTTAGTGACGTCACTTGAGTACCTTTAACAAAAATATTTTTTTATTGCTCTACTATTTGCTAGTTCATACGTGAACCGGAAGGTTAGACAGATTCCTAATATCTGGTTTACACAAACACTAGGAACCCGCCCCGGCTTCGCGCGGGTGCAATGTTGATAATAATTATATGTACAAATCGTCCTCTTGACTCACCCTAGAATACACACCCTACAATTGCCTAGGAGAGGGACAGAAGAAATAACAAAAAAAAAAAAATCCGCACAGAGTTGAAAGAGCTCCATACAATTAAATTTTGATCATACCTATTTTTTATAATTAACTGTGTCATATTATAAGCTTTCAATTTTTTTTAGTATCGTGTGGAAAATCACCATCATCCTCATCATCCTATAAATATTCTTTCAGACTCCTAATGACTAAAAACTTTCGGCTTCCCGGTAGTGTGCGCGCTTTCCGCAATAAGCTATTTTATTCCTATGTCAACTCACCAGATAAATTTAGATATCAAATACACATAAACAAAGCTCTGTTAAATGATTAATCTAACATTAAATATAGTTATAATAGTGATTCAATTATCCAGGAATTAGTGACCTCCGCTTCTATCAGTAATTACTCACCGACCTAAACAAAACAATATTCTATGAGTTTTAAATGGTGTACCTGTTTACACTACACCATACAATCATACAAAAAAAATATATTTTAAAACAAGCGAATATTTCCGCATGGGCACAATCTTCCAACATTTGCAGTGGAATTAAAAAAAAAAACACTTTCATTCAAGCCTTGTCTGGGATATTACGATCCCAAAAAAAGAATTCTGATTCTCATAGATCGGTGTTATCTACAGATGCTTTAGACTTCTCGCATACATGTAATTTCAAGTTAAATTGGACTAAGTTATGCAGAAACCTTCCACTCCACTATGGGAAGTAGTAGTAGGTACATTGGGTCATATTTTATATTGACCTAAATTTAGTTTGAGCCTTGTGAGGTTAAAGATTATAAAATAAAAAAAAATAGCCTCTTATTAGAGTATTGATTGGTTTAAAAAGATAATTGCATATTTTACTATTTAATTCAGTTGAATGCAAGCTAAATTTTTCCTAATTAATATTAACAAATACCTACTATAAATATGTTTATGCAGGTTTCATAGATTAATTTAATGTAAATATATCAAAATAGTATAATCTTAAGCAAGTATTAAAATAAAATAGTGTTTATCAAAAGGTCACACAAGCATGTTATTGATTGTTATATTATATTTGCTTGTAGATTTAAATTACACTAACAATAATTAACAAAAACATGAATTAATTTCATTAAGTACAACATTGATACACAATACTTATCTTAGGATTTATTTTAGTATGCAAATGAACTTCTGAATATCATTAATGAGTAAAGTACTAACTTGTGTTGTGAAAATAAAACTATTGTAATGTAAATAAATAGTATTTGTCAACAAACTGACATGAGACAATGGAACATTAAAACACAAACATAAACAACAAGAACTAATTTTTCCCGAAAAATCCTACGAATCACAATAAATTATTTTATCAAAGTTCAAACATTGGCGTTGTGAAGACAATGATAAATAGACACAAGGCTTACCTAACACTAGCATCGCCGTCAGGTACAATATCCTCGGAGCCATCATCAGAACCATGGCGCAGGCGGGTACAGCCCTCTGGACCCGACGCGACAATCCAATGTTATTTTTATACGCGGCCCCGACATCAAACGTCTAGTCTATTTAGGAAATTCCGACATAAGTACATGCCAGATAAACAACGCACATCCCAATATGGTCAATTCACACACGTCCACAGCATACAATTACACAAGGAACGTTGCAGTGTGCACGATGATCAATTTAAATTAATCCAATAATCTCAATTGCATTGATTTCAATTAGTATTTCCGAAAATAAAGAGCATTATACAAATCGCAGTACGAGGCTTCACTTTTTTGACGTTTATAGTGATGTATATTGTATTGGGATGAGTTATGTTAGATTAGACCCGACTAAAGATACAGAGATAGTAGAGTGTACAATATTGTAAGCTTGAACGTGTTCATAGGCTGTCCAGGTTGAATATTATTTATTTTTAGCTTATGTCGTCCCATAACTGCAGGGCAAAGACCACCCTTTTTCCTTTCGAATCCTCTCTAGCCTGAGCTAGTGTAGACCAATCCTGCCTGTTAGCGTCTAGCTAATCCTGCCAGCTCTACCTCTCCTCACTTCCGGTCTGCTGCGATATCGCTGGACGTTTTCTAGGACCCACGTTGTGGTAGTTATTGAATAGAATAAAAAAAAATGGTCGCACTAAATCGTATTCGACTAAGACAGAAAGGTGCAGCACTAATAATTTTCTTTGTAGTAACACAATGACGCGGGGATGGCAACTTTGCATTTGACATGATTGATCATGACACATGACACACGTAAATCATGAATATACAGCCCTGTCAATCCTGTCAGTCTCAGTAGTGTCTGTCAGTGTCAATCTGGCACTAATAAAATGTAAACAACAAAACATATTTGAGTGCTGAATCTATATAATAAAATATGAATTTTAAAATTGCAGATTGCTGATGCTAAAATGTTATGGGACGTGACAATTTGAAGTCAAAATGTCATTCTTCTATTTAACTCCAGTTAAAGGTGACTTACCTGCACATTTATTAGAAGTTATTCTTGTTAATAGGTTAGGGCATTTAAAAACGATTTTTAGCGACGAACCTCTTACATACAATGAATATGTTGTAGAAGGAAGTATATACGATAATGTTGGACATTTCATACTGTGTATTATATCGATTTTAAGCGAAAACAAGGAGTTTTCTGACTACATTTTGAAGACTGAATTGGAGCTATTCAAGCGTCGACTAACATCTCTAACTGCCTATGAAATGAGATCTTTTGCTAAAAAACTACTCAGAAGTATTAAAAAGTATGGCAGTGTACCGACACTTATTGAATCGCTGCAAGTACTATGTCAACATTTGATGTTAAAAGATGTGGCCCAGCATGTTTGTTCAGCACATACCAACAGCTGTTCTGTGCACAATATTAGTTTGTACTTCAAGCAATGCCTACATCTCGTAGCTAGAAGACAAGTTGAAATAACAAATGGTATGGCCATCATACCATGTGGAAGATGGAAACAATATTTAATATATCTTTTTAGAGAAAACTTAATTAACCGTATAAACAAAACTGATGTAGCGCCTCTCAAGAGTGACTCAAGGATAATGGAACTTCTTTATAAAATAAAAAAAGAATTTACTTTTTCTAAAGACATGACTAATGTATTATTGAGTAAAGATGTGGACTCTGCATCTAAATTTTTCCCGCCTTGCATGTTAAATCTGCATCAAAACTTGAGAAGAAGGCATAGACTATCTCATACACAGAGGTTTCACTACAGTTTATTTTTAAAAGATATTGGCATGTCTGTAGAGGAAGCTGTAGACTTTTGGAGATCAGAGTACATTTTGCATCCAACTGGCAATCACAGTTGTTGCCATAACTGGGAGAAGGATGAGAAGAAATACTTGTATGGCATAAGACACATGTATGGATTGGAAGGATGTAGAAAAAACTATGCTTCAGTGAATTGCCAAAGAATTCAGAGCATAGACAATTCTTGCTCTGAAGGTGGATGTCCATTCAAGTCTTTTGACAACAACAAAATGGTTCCTCTTTTAAAAAATTGTACACAACCTGTTTTATCACAGATTAATGAATTAAAAAGTAAAGGATTATACACAGGTGCTTGCATGTTATTTATGCAAAATTGTTATTCTAAGTCAGATAATTGTGATAGTTTTAGCTTTCATTTTACTCCTGTTAAATATTTTAACATAGCTTCTAAAAGTAAGGAAGCCAAATTATGAAAAAAAAAATATTTAAGTAGGTAGGTAATAGGTACTTATACATAATTATGTATCAACTTTTCTGTTTTGTTTTTTAGATAAATGTATTAAGTTGTCATCATCTTGTCATAAAGTACATAAATAAGTAAAAACCTGACACGCAGTTAAATGAAGTGCTAGAAAAAGATTGTCTCACAGGTATGAGTGACAGAGAGAGAAGACGCTATTGTAGAGCGTCGTCTCGCTCTGCCGAACATTTTATAAAACTCGATGTGCCTTAAATGTTGTACTAGGTAGCTAATGTCCGTGAATTTGTCCGCGTAAATATTCTTAATTTTTTAAAGTGTAGTCCTATAGCACTCAGGGATAAATAAAATAGCTTCATATGAGCGAATAAAATTTCAGAATCGGACCAGTAGTTACGTAGATTATCGCGTTAAAACAAACAAACTCTTCAGCTTAATAACATTAGTATAGATTGCTATACTTTTATTTATAATTTTACTAACATAATTTTAATTTATTATAATTGAGTCTGTCTGCTACTTCAAATATTGCATAATTTGTAATAAGACTGACAAATGATGTTATTGTGTCCAAACATATAATCTGTCATCAATCTAACAAATTGCTCACGTCTCTATGAAATACTCCGATATATTTTTTTTTGAATATTTTTTACCTACTTCAATAAAAATGCTGACAACAAGACAGTTAAGTTTTATTTCTGACTCCATTTTTAGGATTCCATACATAAAGTTCAAGCGGATACCGGTCTATTGCTCTCGCTCATACGTCCGTCTGTCTGTCACTTGAAATCTTCACAAAGATTGCATTACTATGGCCGCTATAACATACATACATAAACTCATGCCTGTTTCCCATGGGGGTAGGCGGAAACCACAGAACGCCACCTGCTACGATCCTTACATACTCCTTTCGCCTCATCCATCTCGCCATATATGTATGGCCGCTATAACAACAATAAAAATAAAATAATGTTAAAAATTAAAGTGGGTTCCCTATATCATATTGTTTCTTTTGGAAAAGATTTACCCTCTATTTGCGCTTTGCCGCAGTTAGGTAGAAGGGCCGCCTAACAAATTTTGATTCAGGGAACGTCTAGGGTAAGCTACGCCACTTCCTAGTGACATAATTTATGTGCGAACAGTTCTCCACTTACTTCTCAGCCTATTCCTTTCGGGGAATGCGACGTTTAATACGACGTTGTTTTCCTTCAACATGCTACATCGCACTGGAGGTTTAGACGTTAGTCTAAACCTCAGTGCCAGCCTTTTCCTCACTAAATTAGGGTCGGCTTCCAGTCTAATACGATGCAGCCGTATACCAGTGTTTCATGTGTTTCACATGAAGAGACTGCCTATCTGACCTCCAGATCCCAGTTACTGGGTAACACAATCAGAAGCGTAGCGTACCTTGGCGGGGCCCCGTATAAAAATTTGTTTGGGGGCCCTTAGGAAGGGTAAAGATTTCTCAAAAAAGAAAAAAATGTTTGCATAAAATTAAAAGAAATATTTATTCATTATATATAATTATCAATCTTTGTATTATAATGCAAAGCTCGGTCTGCGCCTCGTAAATAACTTAAACGGGGAAATCCCGCAGCCCGCTTTAACCGATGTAGGGTGTTGCCAACTTTTGAACGCACGCTTTAGGTACTCGAGAAAAAAGAAATTGCTTTTTTTTAATTTCTCAATTCTAAAATTTAAAAAATTTGGGAAGTTTTTAATAATTTTTGCTTACGCACCTTAGGGGCCCCCGTAGGCCGGGGGCCCCGTATAATTGATACGGCAGATACGGCGGTAGCTACGCCCCTGAACACAATACACATTGTTAAGACTGGGTTTTAGAATTCCGGGTTTCTGACTACTCGTAATGACTGTCAAAGATCTACGAATGTCAGCTGGAACTAACGGCTCCACAAGTCCACAAGCTTTCCGAGGTGCGGTGGCGTGACACCAGTAATTTGCAAACTCCGGGCTAGGTAGGTACTACTGTGAAAGTCCCTAATGAAAAAACCCAATAACAATTTGCTCGACCTAGGTATCGAATCGGGGACCCCACGCTCAGCAGTCGTGACAGCGCAGTCTGATGCCTACATCAGACTGCGCTGTCACGACTGCTGCTGCGACGTCGCACCGCAAATATCTGCGAATTCGCATCGCATCGCATCGCAGTTTTGTGTACAAGCCCGTATGTAGATCTCATTTTTTTCTGGAGTCTATAGAGTGCTTCTAGAGTTGAAAAGAGGTACGAATGCAAGAAAATACGTTCTCTATGATGGATATGTCTAGATGTCAGAAATCACACAGTTTCAATCTTAAAATGTCAAGCTGGTGTCAGCTTAGAGTTTCCTATTTTTTCTTTGATTCGCTTTTAAAGTATAATCTAGTTTTATAGTGATTTAAAAACTTTTTTTAACGTAACCGAGCTTCATAATATTAAAAAAACCGGGATAGATATTAATAAACCGGTAAACGTAAGTCCATTATTTAAAACGTTAAAGCGTTGTCAAGACTTTCTGTCTTATACAGTCAGCATGGGCGTACCCAGCTTCTGGCGTAGGAGGGGGCAAGTCAGATTTTTTAGGTCGGATCGTCCGCGGCTGTTTTGTCATACACACTACACAGACACACCTACATGAATCATTAGGTGTATGTAGTGTAGTGTGAAATAAAATGTGTGAAATAAAACAATATTCATGTCAAATAAAATAAATGCTAGTCGCTTGCAAGTCCTTATCGAAGATTGCCGGGCCGAGCGTTCGAACGCTCGCGCGCTCGGCTAGATTCGGTATTAATGTACGTCCGCCATCGTCGCGCGCGGTTTTTTGGGAATGCATCGTGCATTTTGTCAGTGTCTACTGCGCGGTTTATTTAAAAGTTAGAGCATAAGGACCCGTTTACACTTTAATTAGTAATTAGGCCAGTATATACATGTTCTGCGGGATTTCCAAGGGGGGGCAGCTGCCCTCCCCTGCCCCCCCCTGGGTACGCCCATGAGTCAGGTCACTATTACAAGTAGGTAGTCTGTGAGACAGGTACCTACCCTAGAAGCGGTACCAGCAGGCTGAGTAGGCTTGAGCCTCAGGGGGCAGATTTTTTTAGGGGCTGCAGACTTTTTTAGGTTTGGTACATACCTACATATTTTTTAGGCGGCAAATTGCCCTTTTCCTTTTCTCCCCAAACTTCTATATTCTATAGTAAAACACCCAGTTCGCGGCCTCCAACCAGTAATAGATATCTGCCCACACTTTGCATAAAACTTTTGTAAGAAACTTTCATAACTTGGAACTGACTAGTAGAGGGCGGCAAATATTTTTTAATGCTAAACTTAGGTGTTTGATTCACATACTGGGTCTTATGCCTTCTTAGTACGTTACACCATAGGGCGTAGGATTTCCACGCTCAAGGCGAAAATACCTTATTCATGATACTAACACTGTGCCACGGTCAACACATAAAATGATAGCGAAGCATTGTTTACCTTCTTTTTATTATTACTACGAGTATTTTGAAACCCAAATCAGCATAAAGTAGGCATCGATCGATAATGTACTGTCCCCGATAACTTTCGATTTTATTGTCACACTAGCGACCCGCCCCGGCTTCGCACGGGTGCATGTGTTATACATATAAATAAACCTTCCTCTTGAATCACTCTATCTATTAAAAAAAACCGCATCAAAATCCGTTGCGTAGTTTTAAAGATCTAAGCATATATAGGGACAGACAGACAGAAAAAGCGACTTTGTTTTATATTAGGTAGTGAAGCTTTGGCCGCGACTTTGTCCGTGTGAATTTTCTTGCAGAACCCCCATTTTTTTTAAATAAAATATACCTATGGCACAATTTTTTAAACAAGCAAATTCATTATCGTTGTCAAATGGTAGGACCACTACAGATAGGCCTAAATATTTGTAACAAAATCTATTTTGCAGCTACAAGATACCACCAAAAATTATAGCATCCGTTATTTGTAACGATTCGGTAAAGTGTTGATGACAGAACTTGGAACCCTCCTATGAGCGCTTTTCCTGCTCAATATCTTTCTGCTTGTCAAACGTGGCGATTAAAACAATATTAATAATATTCCCCCAGATCGATTAAGGTCACGGTGGCCAATCTCATAGTAAACTAGCCAAGTGCGCAGAAGATATTATACTGCACTAGTTTGTGCGCAAACACAGGTGCACGTACACCCCTTCTTCCTTTCCTTTTATGCTCCGATGAGACGGCAATCCCCATACAACCGAGCAGAAATCAGGCTTTCGTGCTTTCCAAGGCACGGGGGTGTCAAACTATCAACTTCCGTGGACAATTTAACCCTATTATTTAGCACCAGTCGTTTACCTAGGTGCAAAAATAATGATAAGAAATTGTTTCCATATCCATCGCAATATTAGCAGACCCAGTAACCTAGAATGACAGAAGACATGAATTATTGATGCTATGTGGCCAAGGGCAAGACGCCCTGTGTCATTGCAACTGGCCCTTCAGTGCAATCAATCCAATCAATTATTTGCGGCGTTGAAACTATGAGAAGTCGAACCGAATTGAATTTATGAAGCTTTTGACTTTATGGCTCAACCACCTTTGAAAATCAACTAGGAGTCAGTGAGTCCTAGTTGATTTTCAAACGCTGTCTCATTATTCTAACTGCAGTAATTGGTAACTTCACTCGTTTAGTCATTGTTTTAACAACTTGGTTGAAAAATAAAATATAATATATCCACGAAGGGGATGGCGAAAGGAAAAGCTCGAGTTTTTCTTCCTTTTTTTCTTTTCTTTAAATATATTTTATTTTTCAATCAGGTTTTAAATAATGAACAGAGATGTATGGTATCGTCAAGTTAGTATGTTTTAGATAATTGCTTCGGTATAACGACATGTGAATATCTACTAAATTAATTAGGTAGTTAAATAATTATCATTAAAAAACCATTTTGTTGCCATTACGGTGGCGTCATTGCGGTGGCGCAGTGGGCCACCAGCATGACGGATGAGCTATTGTAATCATGATTGCCTATATAATTATTACTTATACACTTTAAATACACAGATTTTTAATATTTAATATTTATTTTATCATAAAACACAATTATGTAAAAATAAAAAAACGAAATCATATAATTATATAACTTAGTTTGGCACTAGATCACGGTGTATGTAATGCCTAGGGTGAGCATATTTTGACTATCACACTGTCTCAAGAAAAAATATAATTTTGCTTTCTTAATTCATTTAACAAAATCTTAAGAGACGATAAATCTCCCGATAAGAGGATCATTAATAAACTTGAGTCTTGAAACGTTTCGTGTTTCGTTGCATTGTTTTTTCAACATGTGGATAAGCATTTTTTCTTTCGCTACATTTTTTTATGAGAACTTAATTGTGATGCTTGTCTTCGCTCACAAAAAATCGTGACTGCCTTCACCTTCAAAAACACGAACTCCAGTTACTGAAGTGGTTGTCTTTAGAAGCGATAGCGAATGTTCCTTTCATAAATAAAAGAGCAGTGAAGGCAGTCACGTCCCGAAGCCCGATCACTAACGAATGCGTTTAGCTCTCACAACTAATCATAACTTACTACTTAAACCTAGGTGCCATAATACCGCTTAGGTATATAGATTCGTAAAATAATCGCAGTTTCAGAACAATTAGGCGCGCCACTAATTTCTTATGACCATTTATAGCTCGGCAAGGCAGCAAGGCGCGTCCGAGAATCAGTTTGCACGCACCAGTAGTAGGCGCGCTGAAACATCTGTTCATATCACACGGGACACAGCAACTGATAACGTGTTTTAGTCGCTTCAGGTTGTTCGCGGGCGCGGCTGTCGCCACCACAGCCATGGACGAACTCCACAAACCCCGCGAATTGTTTCCGGTCAAATTCGACGGTGACCATTATGACTTAAAAAAATTCATGCGAGACCACCCCGGTGGTGTGAATACCCTGAAAAATTATGAGGGCAAGTCTATACTGCATGCGATGCAGAAGTTCGGACACAGCAGCAGTGCGTATCACATGATGAACGACTTTAAAGTGGACGGTGAACACTTAAAGGATGTGAACTTGACCGGTGAAGTGAGTGCGAACGGGAGGATCATCACCAGTGAGGAGAACACCAGGAATGTGGAGGAGATCAAGTTTCTGGAGGAACTTGAGGTTTGTTACTTTTCTTTTTAATATACACTAAGTAACTAGGTAACTAATAGGCAGAGACTTGACGAAGGTGTGTCAAAAGAAAAATCAGACTAATGCACGTCCAAAATTTATTGCTAATCTACAAAACTAAGTTATTTGCAAGCTGTCCATTTGTTTTTGAATAATGAATAGACAATAAAGAAAGTGTGTTACGTGTCTAGATCATGAGATAGTATCGGCGGACGGTGTCAAGGTGGCAATAACAAAACTATGCTGTATTACATAATTTCGATAATGGCCGGGAGTTCAAAGAGAAATTAAGTATGGAAACGTATTTACTTAATTTTTGTTGACAAAACGTAACGTTATGATAAGTAAATAAATGACTTTCCTTTTTGTCGGTTAAGAAGAAAATAAGTAAGGACAGCGACAAACTTTTACATTTATTCGTGTATTTATTGTGTATTTAGATTCAAAATAGACACAAAATAATACGTTGCACTGCCCTTTTGCGCGTACGGAGGAGTGTGAGAGTAGTAAAACTTCAGTCACATGGAAATTAGTTCAGAACATAAAACTAAGTAAAAATACTTACGAACGAATTTTCAACATTGGGCGATCATTAGTATGTTTAAATTGATAATTATCTATTATATACTTATTACATTGGTTTCATATTAATATTTCATAAATTTTTAATGTTAGGTGTATTATGCTCGATAAATCCAGGATATAAATTAGGGAAAAGGGAAAATTCAGCTTTTTCCGTTTTTGATCAATGATAAGAACCATGGGTGTAGTGGGTATTGTATTATGAGCCTAGTGCTAATAGTATAAGATCCCGTTATAAAACGACCTTCACCGAGATGCTTATTTAATGAAACGTATTTTATATTTAATTTAATATGTCAATAAATATAATCCATATGGGTTGCCTAGCAAATTTCAGTCCAGAGTATGTTTAATTAATAATTTAAAAAAAATATTTTTTTAAACATTTCACCGTTATGATTATTTGATAAATTCTATACCAATCGAAAGTATGAAGCCCATAGAATATGCAAACGTTAGGTTGCCTATTCTTTTCCGGTCACAACTATCGGGTTGCCAGGTATAAACAGGTAAATCTGTACTAGCATTTTGCAACGGTCTGTTTATTGAATGAAATTTAAATGAAATTAAAGATTATTTTATTCTGAACACGGTGGTATAGGGTTGCCTGCGAAAAATCAGTCCAGAATTGCGGTTGTCGAATTTTAAAAAGTAAAATGAGTGAATTTCCCGGGACCGAAAATTGCGTGGCATCAATGAAATCGGTACTAAAAAACATAGCTATAATGTTCTCACATTTTTTTCCGGTTAGGTGAAATAGTAATCTATGTGTAGCACTAAATATTTTATTAATTGGATTAATAGATACTCCAAAAAAATAAATTAAACCTCGAAATCTTTCATTGCCGTGTCTGTCCACACTTCACCTTGTTGTGTATTATTCCTCATTGATAAAAATCTATTGGTTATTTATATTAAAACCTAGTTTTATTTGATACATGAATAGTTAAAGTATTGTTACGGAATACATTTATTCAAATATTTAAACAATACAACGAATGGTTAATGAAAAATCATTTGTCCCAGAACTACCGTTCATCGCCGTGTCCTAATCATGTTCAAGGATATTGTTTTACCTACGACTTGCGTCCCCCCTCCCGGTATGCTAAACGTTGCATATTAGTGCCGCCTAAGTGCTCTACGTGGAATGACGTACACACGTGCCTGCGTTTTCGTGCCATAAATGTAAGTATTCATTTTTATGTTACTGGACATTTTTTCTTTCATCGCCGTGGATAGGTATAACTTATATTTGAATAAAGTTTGTCTTCATGAGTAAGCAATCGATAGAACACCATTTCTCATATGTTAATTTATGAAGTGTTTATTTCTTCGAATAGTTAATAGATTTTTTGTTATTTATATTTTTTGCCTTCATTTTCATCGCCGTGCTTTCATTGCCGTGGTTTCCGTGGCCGAAAATTGCTATGGCAATGAAGAAAAAGACACGGCAATGAAAAAAATTTCATCGCCATGCCTTGTAAAACAATTTAGCTTCATTGCCGTGGCCAGGTATTTCATTTCCGTGACTTGTGTTTTCATCGCCATGGTATGATTAGGCAAAGAAAACATCTTTTATCACCTGTAATACAGGTAATACCGATTACTGACAGTACAAAACTCGTCAAGTTAACTCTAGACTCTCTGGTCTCTCTTTAGACTTGATGAGTTTTTTACTGTACAGTCAACTACAAAAAGATGTTTTCATGTTAACCTTACAAAATGATGTAACATTTGGTACTCTATCACACGTATATACACTGACACACACGCAAGCACCCTCACATACTACAGTCTGATTTTAATAATGGATTGTTTATTTTTAGGATGCCAAGATGCCTAAACCAAAATTATCTGAAGAGGAGAGAAAGGAGAGGAAAGGATTGGCTGAACAAAAGCGACGTCAAAAATTAAGAAGCAACCCTGTATTAAAAGAGGATATCTTAAAAAAGCTTTTTTACAAAAAGAAACAGCCGCCTTCAAAAACTACAAAATAAAAAATAACTTTAGTTTGGAAGTCGGAGGCTTTGGTTTTGTTTTTTGTTATGTAGGTATTGCCACCGACTTCCAAACTAAAGTTATTTTTTATTTTGTAGTTTTTGAAGGCGGTTGTTTTTTTTTTTGTAAACAAGCTTTTTATTTTTCACTTTTTAGTGCTTGTGTGTTAATGTTAGAAATTCTTAATAAAAGCCCTTTCAAACAATACCTCACACGATATATTTAATTTAGAAAAATTCTCACAAAATATAAAGCACTAAACCAAATTGGATGAAATTTTTATGGGACCAAATGGCAAGTATACTGCATCGAACCAAAAAGAATCACACTAATCGGACTAGAAACCTCGGAGTAATCGGTGTACATACATAAATAAAAAAATACCGGCCGAATTAAGAACCGCCTCCTTTTTTTGAAGTCGGTTAAAAATGATAGTGACGAAAATAAATCAGGCGAAGATATTAGTGCTAAACCAGTGCTAAACTATTCATGTATCAAATAAAACTAGGTTTTAATATAAATAACCAATAGATTTTTATCAATGAGGAATAATACACAACAAGGTGAAGTGTGGACAGACACGGCAATGAAAGATTTCGAGGTTTAATTTATTTTTTTGGAGTATCTATTAATCCAATTAATAAAATATTTAGTGCTACACATAGATTACTATTTCACCTAACCGGAAAAAAATGTGAGAACATTATAGCTAGGTTTTTTAGTACCGATTTCATTGATGCCACGCAATTTTCGGTCCCGGGAAATTCACTCATTTTACTTTTTAAAATTCGACAACCGCAATTCTGGACTGATTTTTCGCAGGCAACCCTATACCACCGTGTTAAGAATAAAATAATCTTTAATTTCATTTAAATTTCATTTAATAAACAGACCGTTGCAAAATGCTAGTACAGATTTACCTGTTTATACCTGGCAACCCGATAGTTGTGACCGGAAAAGAATAGGCAACCTAACGTTTGCATATTCTATGGGCTTCATACTTTCGATTGGTATAGAATTTATCAAATAATCATAACGGTGAAATGTTTAAAAAAATATTTTTTTTAAATTATTAATTAAACATACTCTGGACTGAAATTTGCTAGGCAACCCATATGGATTATATTTATTGACATATTAAATTAAATATAAAATACGTTTCATTAAATAAGCATCTCGGTGAAGGTCGTTTTATAACGGGATCTTAGACTATAATACTATCGAGAGTGGGTCCATCATTACTTTTTACTAGAGAAAACTATAATAGCTTCAACTTTCTGACTAGACTAACTGACTGACTCCTAATTGACAGCTTCAACTTTCTGACTAACACTTGTAATTGACAATCCAAAAGTGCTTGTAAATGGTCTAATTGAAATAAATGTTTTGACTTTGACTAAAGCCGGGGCGGGCGGGCGCTGTATGAATTACTGTCCAACTTTTTTACAAATTGTGTAAAAAATTTTTTTCACACAAAAATAGCCGATACCCTTTCCCTTTCCGATTTTTATAATTTTTTGAGTGAATTTCCTAATTTTTTGTCCTAACCTTGTCCTACGTAGGTACACAACAAAAAATCTACCAAATTGGTTTAGGCGTTCGCTCGCTAGTGATGAACTTTCATCTGGGGAGGGATAGGCAGAAGAGTACCCATTATTACACCCACATTTCGCTAATTATGTTTTAAGTCCCATGTCATAGGGGGCGAGCCTATTGCCATCAACCGGGCACAAATCTAGACTCCAAGGCTGCTACTAAGAAATTCCTAATGGAAAAACCCAATAACACTTTGCCTGACTTGGGAATCGAACCCAAGACCTCACCTCTCAGCTTTCGAAACGCATGCAAAAGCATCGCTTGACTTATTGAAATAAAATAAAAAAAATGTGCCTAAAGCTAAATACGGCTATCGGATGGCTTATCGTTTGTTATCAGCCTACGTTATCGATCTACCACAAAATGTTCCCTAATTTAAAAGACCCGATAGCGTTCGTATAGGAAAATCGTGAAAATTTCCTTTATTTAGGGATTAGTATATGTAGTTGTTATTTTTCACGAATGAACGTCATTCATTGAAATGTAGATAGCTGGTAGGTACATAGGTATATTCATACTCCATCATACTATCTCTATATAGGTACCTAGTATAAAACAAAGTCGCTTCTCGATGACTGTACGCTGATCTTTTAAACGCAACGCAACGGATTTGAATGCGGTTGTCATCAATAGATCAGATACGAATGATTTAATAGGAAGGTTAATGTATCTACATTGCATCGGGTCGTTAGTAATATTTTAAATGCGAAAGTAACTGTGTCTGTTTGTTTGTCTATTACTAACGCTTTCACGACTAAACCGATTTTGATGAAATTTGGAACGATGGAAGTCGGAACCCCAAGAAAGGACATAGGCTGCTCTTTATTTCGCGACTTCGTCTGCAACTGCGACAACCGACATTTACGCAGATATAATATAAATGCGTCAAATACGTAAAACTTGGTCATTTATAAAATAAAAAGATTTTTTACAAAAAAAGATAACCGCCTTCAAAAGCTACAAAATAAAAACTTTAGTTTTGGAAGTCGGCGGCTTTGGTTTTGTTTTTTGTTATGTAGGTAAGTATTGCCACCGACTTCCAAAACTAAAGTTTTTATTTTGTAGCTTTTGAAGGCGGTTATCATTTTTTGTAAAAAATCTTTTTATTTTTCACTTTTTAGTGCTTGTAGATTAATGTTTGAAATCCTTACAAAAAGCCCTTTCAAACAATACCTCACACGATATATTTAATTTTGGAAACTGGTAGAAGGGGTTTGACGTACCCCCCCCCCTTTTCCTTCAGTCAGTCATCGACTACACGTATAAACAAAGCAATTTCACTTGTTACGATATTGCTGCTGTGATTCTGTGAGGAGTTCCATTCCATATCTCCGAAGTTCATCATCAGATATTGAAATGGTGACAATGGGACCACAAGGGAAGCACCAGCTTTCAAATAAAAAAAGAATCATGAAAATCGGTTCAATCAGTCGCAAGTTAAAACAAAAACAAACATAAAAAAAAAATACAGACGAATTGATAACCTCCTCCTTTTTTTGAAGTCGGTTAAAAAGCTTAGGAAGGTACAGTCAATTAAGCCATTTGGTATACAAGCAGCTAACTTGCAACTACTTTAAAACAATAATAATAATAATAAAGATTTATTTTCTCACCACAAAAGGTACATTTCACGTGGTATCAAAAACAATACATAACAACTACAGTTAAATACTCATATTGTAGGAAACTGGTGCCTAAGTTAGACGATTTCAGGACACCAGGACTATACTACTTAATAATTGTACTCGCATATTGTCAAATGCAACAATGTTTCGAGTGTGTCAATTCTTTTAAAACACTAATAGGTTTCAAAATTATTCAATCAATCAATCAATGCGTTTATTGTGGATCATAGGTACAAAGAAAATTTAGGTACAGGTGTTCTGCAATACATTTGATCGGCTATGTCCCGTCTTTAAGACATACAATATAAATTATTACGTATTTTAATAAATTAACATTACATACATATTAAAATAGATTAGGAAAAAGACATTAGACACCACAGGATTAAAAAGTGAACACAAAATAACAATGTAGCAGAAAGACAATATTGTTGTCTGTGAACCAAATAGCTTGTTCAACCGTACTTGTTGCATTTACAAATAAAAACTGCGATAGGATATTTAACGTGCCAACCACGAGTGTGTCATACAGATAAAAGTATCGTAAATGGGTAATCTTTCAGATCTAGATACGAACGAGTATTTTAGTGCTTAAAAATTGTTTCTGATTACCTACCTGCTTAGTGAGCTCAAGGTTATGTTTTACATACATTTATTTTTTAATTTGTCACACTTCATGAATTTAACGCATAAGTAGGATACATAGGTTTAAAAAGTTATAAGAGAACATTTTGAAAAAATTGTGTTACTGCCAAATTCGACAGATTTTAAGGCTGGGCGCAAACGTCCGGCTTCACATTCTACATTCACTTTTTTTTACATGTTTTCCAAGTTTTCCATAGAAACAGAGATTTCCAATTACCTTTTTCTAAATACGACATTTCGAAAATGTTCTCTAATAACTTTTTAGACCTATGCCGAAATTAATGAGCCGTTATTAATGAAACTTCTTAGTTTCATTAATAACGGCTCATTAATTTCGAAAAATAAGGACTTGAAAGTTTGTATGAATCTCTTAATCGTTGGTCCATTCCAAATTTTTATTTTATTTTTGGGGAAAAATACACTATTAACTTTACATAATAATTAATAATGAGGAAAATTGTTTTCCTCATTATTAATCATTAGTATGTAATTTATGTAAAGTTAATGGTGTAACTATGTGGAACTAACGACGTAATTTTCGTGTTATAAAATTATATTACCTAATTAACTAGGCATACGGGAGAGAATACAAAAACTAGATAACTTATTCCTACGACTTCGTCCGCGTAACTGTGGGTTTTCTTCGGGTCTTAAATTATTTTTACGCGGAACCCTAATCTTTTTCTTAAATAAAAGGTGCCCAAGTTATTTCTTATAATATTATATTATATGCCATTAAAAGCCACGTCAAAATCGGTCCAGTCGTTTTGAAGATTAGACATCAATTATGAAAGTTACATTACATACATTACATTATATTAAGTCGAATAATTATAATTAATTGACAAATTATATCGATTAACAATAAGCTAACTTCATGTATTTAGTGAAACGCTGTTATTCTGACATTACAAACATAGGCTTTAAACTAACATAAAGAAAATTCTCTGCAGATTTAAAGTTCACAGCTAACTGAAACTCTCAATTTGTCAAAAATGCGTCTAATTTACCTAAATTTTTTGACATTAATAGTCGCTAAGATGAGATTGCGACCGGATTTGATACGATTTTAATTAGTAGATTGGCCTTCTGTATACCTATCTATACTAATATTATAAAGAGGAAAACTTTGTATTTTTGTTTGTTTTTTTGTTTGTAATGGATAAACTCAAAAACTACTGGACCGATTTTAAAAATTCTTTCACCATTAGAAAGCTACATTATCTGCGAGTGACATAGGCTATATTTTATTTTAGAAAAAATAGGGGTCCGTAAGATAATTGGGTTTTTCGGTGTAAACTCGCTAAAACTCGAGAACGGCTGGGCCGATTTAGCTGATTTTAGTTTTGAAATGTTCGTGGAGGTCTAGGGAAGGTTTGAAGGTGAGAAAATATGGGGTAGGAGTAGGGGTAGTAGGGTTGGGGTAGGGTAGGGGCAGGATACCACGCGAACGAAGTCCCTAAAAACAGCCCTTTTAATATGAAGTCGGGAAGCCGGTCTCAAGGATAGGGTAGGAGTAGGGTAGGGGTAGGGTAGGGGTACGGTAGGGGTAGGGTAGGGGTAGGGTAGGGGTAGGGTAGGGGTAGGGTAGGGGTAGGTTAGGGGTAGGGTAGGGGTAGGGTAGGGTAGGGTAGGGGTAGGGTAGGGGTAGGGTAGGGGTAGGGTAGGGGTAGGGTAGGGGTAGGGTAGGGGTAGGGTAGGGGTAGGGTAGGGGTTGGGTAGGGGTTGGGTAGGGGTAGGGTAGGGGTTGGGTAGGGGTAGGGTAGGGGTAGGGTAGGGGTAGGGTAGGGGTAGGGTAGGGTTAGGGTAGGGGTAGGGTAGGGGTAGGGGTAGGGTAGGGGTAGGGTAGGGGTAGGGGTAGGGTTGGTGTAGGGTTGGGGTAGGGGTAGGGTAGGGGTAGGGTAGGAGTAGGGTAGGGTTAGGGTAGGGTAGGGTAGGGGTAGGGTAGGGTAGGGTTAGGGTAGGGGTAGTGTAGGGGTAGGGTAGGGGGTTGGGTAAGGCAGGGTTAGGGTAGGAGTATTGGTAGTGTAGGATACCACGCGAACGAAGTCGCGGCGGGTCAGCTAGTCTACCTATATAATTAAAATCGATGACTCAATTGTCGTTCCTTCGATTAGATAGCGTAGAATTAGGCAAGTAGACGTGTCAAGTGTTAACTTGTAGGTATGCTCGTAGCACATTTTATCGATATCAAAATAAAATTGACGTCATACCGATGTCGATAGATATCTTGTCAGTTTTGTTGTAGTTAATCGATTTTGGTTTAGAAGCTGATTCAAGAGCTGACGTTATTTGGCTAGGTGAGGTATCCCTATCTCACCGGATGATAGCCTAGGATATGAGCTGATTCATTGCAACATCGCACCTGTTTCTTTAAAGGGTCAGGCAGAGGTAAATAAAACCTACCAGCCTATTATTGGCCTATAGCAGGGCAAAGGCTCTTCTCATTCAGAGAAGGCACGAGTATCGTCAACTTAACTTGTCAACTTTGTTTATACGTATATGCGATGACTGTCTAAAGGAAGAGGGGGAGCCCGTACGCCAACCTCTTACCACTTTCCAAAATTAAATATATCGTGTGTTGTATTGTTTGAAAGGGCTTTTTGTAAGGATTTCAAACATTAACACACAAGCTCTAAAAAGAGAAAAATAAAAAGCTTTTTACAAAAAACGACAACCGCCTTCAAAAAATACAAAATAAAAAATAACTTTAGTTTTGGAAGTCGGTGGCAGTACTTACATAACAACAAACAAAACCAAAGCCACCGACTTCCAAAGCTAAAGTTATTTTTTATATAGGTTTGTAGTCCAACAGCATCTCACCAGCTAAATTTAAGTGCCATGTAAAAGCTGGGGGCTAATCCAGACTCTGGACTGCATCTCTTAACCGAAAGACGTCCACTGCAGTCGGACATATAACGACCAGCTCGTGCTTCTTGCATCCAGTGGATTTCAGCAGGTCATCAGTTGACCTTATGGACCGACCCATTCTGACCTTTCGGTTCGAGGTCTGCAGCGCAGTCAACTTTTCATTCTATGAGCAATGAGTTGTTTAACTAGTCTAAATGACTAAATATGAAGCGTATCCGTCTTTGTCGTCATGTTATAGTAGTGTCTTATCAGTGACTGCGTTATCGAAACGTTTGGAAGGTGGTGTATCGGCAGGTACTTGCGTGACTGATAGCTCGTGTTCCGATATCCAGCGTTTTTTTTTATTGTTGTTGATATTTTTAAGGCCGCTTAGAATGCACTTGCTTTAAACCTTTTTGAATACTTTTCTCAATTTTTTTATCTGTTACCGCTTGTTGGTTTTTAAAGTATCCGTCGCGCGTCGTTCTTTTTATAAATGATTTTGACACTTACTTTTTTTTTTTTACTTTGATGCGAGTATGTTTTGTGTTTTACTTTTTCTGGCACTTAATTAACTTTTAAGTATGTGTTTGAGTTCTCAAACGTTCTAGAGACCACTTGACTATGAGTGCGTATCATAAGAAGCTTAAGTGGGTATGTAGGTATAAGTACCTACTTACCTACTTATGTCATTATAATATTTGCCCTCTATAAGAATTCCTAAAACATGCAATGGTGGCAACAAGTGGCATTGACACCGTCCAGAGATATTTATTAGATTCTGCTGTGGCCTTGGCACAAAAGTGTTTTCCTTTTCAATGATTGTGTGAGTATTTTAAATTCGTTAAATATTCGAATGGTAATAGAAATAACAACAATTGTAGGTATAACTATACACTATGTAACAAAAACCCTGTCCGATCAGTGTTGCCGTTGATCAGTTTTTATTTTTTATTTTTATTTAATTACTTCTTCTTTCTTCTTTTTTTTTTCACTGGGGTAAAATAATAATCTCAAATCCATTAAATGGTTACGTATAAGTATGTGTACGCAGTACGATGCCGAATAATACCCTTAAGGATCGGACAGGGTTTTTGTTACATGCTGTATTTACAAGTACAATAGCTTCAGTCCGCGATTTCATCCGCGTGTATTTTTTAACCCCCAACACAAAAACGAGGGGGTGTTATAAGTTTGGCGTGTTTGTCTGTATCGTAACTCCGAACGGATAAACCGATTTTGATTTTGTTTTTTTTTTGTTTGAAAGGTGAATTAGTCGAGAGTGTTCTATGTTTGTATGTTTGATGAAAATCTTCCAAGATGGCTGCCATCGGAGATTTTTTTTTAATTTTCGCAAGTTACGTCTTTGGTTACTGCTCCGCTCTCGTGGGTCATAGCGTAATGTTACATAGCCTATACTATTGCTCATAAATCTAGCTATCTTAATACAAAAGATTTTTTCCAGTCCGACTGGCAGTTCCAGAGATTACTGCGTCTAAACAAAAAACTCTTCAAGATTTATTATATTAGTATACGTAGAGTATACAGCATGTTACAAAAACCCTGTCCGATCCTTAAGGGTATTATTCGGCATCGTACTGCGTACACATATACGTAACCATTTAATGGATTTGGGATTTTTTTTTCCCCAGTGAAAAAAAAAAAGAAGAAAGAAGAAGTAATTAAATTAAAATAAAACATAAAAACTGATCAACGGCTACACTGATCTGACAGGGTTTTTGTTACATAGTGTATAGAATATGTTTCAGAAAGTGTTCCAGAAGCAAACACAGACCCTTGCCTATGATACCTGAGACTAGTACCTACCTGTACCTACATACCTAAGCAGTTTATTGTTTCAAAGAACCACAAAGGCAACTTGTTATTAATTCGTTAGACCAACAATGAATAGATTCATTCTTTTAAAAACTTAATGCCTACTTAAGTAGGTTTGTTTTGGTTTACATGTAGGTAGGTAACATGACGCCACGATTGCCACGAACAATGATTACTGACTCGTTGAGTTGAGTAACTGCAGGTGTTTTTACCCGACTGCGGCAGAGCCCAATAAGGAGGTTCCTACCTGATGTTTTTAGTTTGTATGTAGTAGTAAAGTTCGAGTCTTATTTTGATGGTGGTTTTAGATCGACTAAGAATATAAGGGTACAAATCCGGACTCCGAGGCTGCCACTGAGAAATTCCTGATGAAAAAACCCAATAATACCTACATTGCTCGACCTGGAAATCGAACCCAAGACCTCAATGGTCAGCAGAGTCACGCTTTGTGATCACTAGACAAACGAGGGCTCGCCCCTTATTAATGGGACTTAAACACACCTGGCGAAATGTGGGCGGACTTAATGGGTATAGATACACCTCTGCCTTCTGCCTCTACGTCTGCCCCTCTGCGTCTGCCTCTACGGCGATTATAGGCGTAATGTTATGTTATGTAGGAAAATACTTACATAATTGAATAGTAGACACTAATAACCAAAATTTATTTTATTTTTTATTTTGCCTTGAAAATCCGATAGATTTTTGGTTACCCTGAATTCAATAACTAGTTATATAGTAGGTCAATTGAGTTGGAAAATAAGTGACGTCACAGTTTCTATTTCCATGCAAAATCTATGGGGGAATCGCGTTTTGACAGGTCATAAAAATAGTATCAACAGGTGGTTCAATTATTGGTAGTGTTTACTACCCCATTCTGACACACTGGTACAGCCAACAAAACAAGTATCCAGGGTCGTCAGATATAGTTGAAGTTTTCTTACAAACCGATGGATGTCTTCGATTGAAACTTAACTTAATGAATGAACTGTTCTTTTGAAATTAAATTACACTTCCAATCAAACTAAAAACCAAATCCATCGGTTTCTAAGAAAACTTCAACTATATCTGGCGACCCTGCATCTCTTTTGTTGACTGTACTTACCTGTTTGTAAATAATCGTACGTAAAGGTCTCTATTACACATTTTCCTTTGGACCCCTCGGTCTGGGGCCAGTCTTACCTGGGGGTATCGTATTATACCCAGTTACTGGGTTGTGGAGGTCAGATAGGCAGTCGCTCCATGTAAAATACTGGTATTCAGCTGCATCCGGTTAGACTGGAAGCCGACCCCAACATAGTTGGGAAAAGGCTAGGCAGATGATGATGGTAACTTAATCGCGCCAGAACGGCTGAACGGATCTGGATGTAATTTGGTACAGAGATAGATTGTATTCTGGAAAAGCACATAGGCTACCCGGAACAATGTACCGCCCCGTGGGATCATTTATCAACTTAGACGCGGACAGAGTCGTGGGCAGAAGCTAGTATTTTAATATACTGAAATCGATAGCCTTTAATAATATTATATTATATTATAATATTAATTATATTTTTAATTTTTATATTAATATTTAAAAATGTAATTTTTATTTATTAAAAAAAAATAAACTCATAAAAACTCAAAAAAAATAAATTCATTTGCATCAAGTTTTACATTTTACATTAAATATATGGTGGTACATACACTTTAAAAGTCTACTTCAGCCCTCGAGCCTTAGACGTTAGACCGTATTTCTTTTGCTGTCTGTACGTAGACACCTACCTACTTTAAATATGCGTAAAATCATGACGCTTCAAGAAATTGGTAGGACTAAATACCAATGTTAATAATCATCAAATTATCAGTACCTAGGTTGGCCCGATATCAATTACTGATAACCAAGGCCGGTTTATGGCAACCCAATTTTTTACCTATACAGCATGTAACAAAAACCCTGTCCGATCCTTAAGGGTATTATTCGGCATCGTACTGCGTACACATATACGTAACCATTTAATGGATTTGAGATTATTATTTTTCCCCAGTGAAAAAAAAAGAAGAAAGAAAAAGTAAGTAACTAAATTAAAATAAAAAATAAAAACTGATCAACGGCAACACTGATCTGACAGGGTTTTTGTTACATAGTGTATTAGTAAGATACAGATAAATTGCTGAGTAGTTTCGGAGTTCATCCTGGACCAACAACATGACGCGTAATTCTAAAATGCTGAAAAGCAGTGCATTGTATTGTTTCATGTTCATTTACCTAATGCTAAGAAAAAGTAACAATGTTACACAACTTTTGTTGTTGACCGTACATGAATCAATCATACCATACATAGGATAATAACTAATTAATATTAATACCAAACACGGCTTGCAGACATTAATTGAGACATCAGAAGGCCAATTCTACTAATTAAAAACGTTTAAAATGAAAATCGACGACAATCAATGTGAAAAAATGTAGATAAATTGAACAAGAATTTGAGACTAAGATTAGATTGCGTACGTTCCTAAAAGCAAGTAGAATTGCCTCCCAGATTAAACAATAAGTAGGTAGTATTTATGATTTTAATAAGAAATGCGTGAAATACAGCCATATACTTTTGAAAAGAAATAAAAAAAAATCTTAACATAGGTTAATTTAAGAAATTAGCGGGAACTTAAGAGTTTCCTCAGAGATTTGCCGTCTTGCCGGCCGGTGCGATCCATCTAGGAAATCATAGCATAATAATTGCGTAGAAAACACCATTCAGAAAGGTCAGGTGCGGAGTACTCGTAACCGGCGCGCTTACTTGTATGAACGTAGATGAGGCGAAAGGAATATGTAAGGATCATAGCAGGTGGCGTTCTGTAGTTTCTGCCTACCCCCATGGGAAAAAGGCGTGAGTTTATGTATGTATGTAAGACACTATTTACCAATAATTCCAAGACATAACTTCTCTAAAGAAAGAATTTATTTTAGCACTGAAAACTTGATTTCAATGAACAGCAAAATTCGATTTTTAATTGCTTTGAAATCAATAAAATAGTCAATTGAATTAGAAGTGACGTCACAGCCCTACAAAATTTTTAGGGGTATCGCGTTTTGATAGTTTATAAAAAGTATGTCAATTGATTGGTAGTGTGTACAACAGTATAATATCACGCCTGTAATCCTCGAAGGGTTGGGCAGAGGTGTACCCATTTCGCCAGTTATGTTTAAGTCCCATGTAATAGAAGGCGAGCCTATTGCAATCAACCAGGCACAAATCCAGACTCCGAGGCTGCTACTAAGAAATTCCTGATGGAAAAACCCAATAACACTTTGCCCTGACCTGGGAATTGCACCCAAGACCTCATGCTCAGCAGTCATGCTTAGCGACCACTAGACCCACGAGACAGTTTCTAATACCCAATTTCCTTTTGTCTTGATTGCTTCGACAAAGGGCAGGCTCACCTTAGTTAAGTGCAAGTCAAACAATAACAGTTCATGTTCTAATAATGGTCACAGAGTGGTTTTAGTCGATCAGAGAGGACAATCGTACACCTTTGCCTTTCCAAAATTTAGTGAAGATGGATGGATGGATGTTTGTTACTCTTAGGGCTGATTTTTCAATAGTCAGATAACTTTTATCCAAAGAATAAAAATATGACAGTTTGACATACTTACCTAATTATTTTCTAAACGCTAAAGCTGTCAGAATCAGAATCAGAATCAGAAATATTTTATTTGTGATACATAGGTAGGTACATTGGTTGGACATGTTTAAGGTTGATGTGCGCTATGATCAGCCTATTATAGGCATACAAAAAGAATTAATTCGCCAAAGTCAAACCGCCATATTTTTAGCCCTCCGTTAAAAGTTATCTGACGTTTGAAAAATTAGCCCTTAAACTTCTGCTTTCTGCTGAACATAATTAGCTCAAAGGCACACATAATAGGTGACTGGTAATTAGTGAACATACTTATACAATTGATAACAAGCAACATTGAAAAAAGAAAAAATTGCGAAGCCCATGACCTCAATCACCTCAATAAAATTTTGAGTAACAAAAATAACACACAATTAGCTGTAATTTAATTTAGTTACCTATGCCTTTTTTTTACAAACAAAATTACTTATTCAACTTTTTCATTAATTATTAATTGTATGAAATGCGCTTGTGAAATGCGCGCGTCTGTGGTCATGCGCTTTGCATACATACATAAACTCACGCCTTTTTCCCACGGGGGTAAGCAGAAACCACAGAACGACATCGCTCGCGCTTTACTTTAAAATAAATAGTTTCTTTGGGAATTTAAAGTTGTTTGTTATCATGAGTACCTACAATCATGTGTTGAAGTATCAATCACTAATTACCAATCACCCTATCTACATCTAACACTAGTCTACACTAATATTAAGAGCAAAGATTTGTATTTTTGCATGTTTGTAAGGAATTAGACCAAAAACTACTGCACCGATTTCAAAATTATTTCAACTTTTGAATGCTACATTATCCCTAAGTAACATGGGGTATATTTATTTATTACTAGAAAAAACAAGTCACGGGCTGAAAATTATATAATTATTATGGGTATCACTCTAAGAGCTTTGGTTATATGTATTTGAAAGCATTATAGGCACTTCTCCGATTGGAACGTCGTTTCGTTACTCTAACTAATTAATATCACCTTCTGACCTGTAATTTTCTTGGTTTCAGTCCCGGCTAGACTGGTCGAAGCCTTTGCTAACCCAGCTAGACGCTATCGCCCCTCACTACGAAACTTGGGTCAACAGCGCAGTGTACAGGAAGTGCAGACTCTTCGCCAGCCCCATATTAGAGAGCCTGACCTACACGCCCTGGTACCTGGTCCCCATGTTCTGGATACCCATCATACTGTATCTAGGGATCACACAGTATTTTGAGCTGGTTGCTTGTGGAGGTAATTATAAAAGCTAAAGTTGCTCTTATCTACCTGTGGGCAAATTGTTCAGCCGCGAAAAAACATCTATTACACAACGTGTATGATAATTTTCTTGCATAGATATGCAACAAATTTACTGACTTTTACTAGGTGCTACGGATTAATGCTGCGGAAATGCGTTCCTTGCAAGGTATGTGTGTTGTGTGGTGTAACTTTGAACGATAGAATGAGGAATGAGGTTATAAGAGACCAGTGCGGATTAAAAGAGGATGTAGTGACAAAGATTGAAAAGGATATGCTTAGATGGTTCGGTCATGTTGAGAGGATGAGTAAGCGATTAACAAAAGGACTTAACTTATATAGAACTTATGTGGCAGATGTGAGTGGCAACGCATGGTCAGTGTAGGTCCCCTACGTCCTAGGAAGACCTACACTAACCTTATTGGTGAAGTTCTTCAGAAAGGTCGGGTGCGCAGTAAGTACTCGTAACCGGCGTGCTTTTGAAGCAGGTGGCGTTGTTGCTTCTACGTACCCTCATAGAATAAAGGCGTGAGATTATGTATGTATGATTTTGATATGATATTTTACGAAAAGCTTTCCCTATCAACATTCGCCACTGTATTTCCTTTACCTATAACTATTTTAATTTTTCCAGATACTTGTCCAGACACACCCCTCACAAACTTCCAGTATTTCTGCCACGTAGGATTAGGAGTACTGATCTGGACTGCATTAGAATACACCCTCCATCGATGGGTGTTCCACCTGAACCCTGGTTCTTCAGTCACAATGATCAAGTTACATTTCCTCCTTCATGGAATGCATCATAAAGTAAGTATTACAAAATATGAACATGGTTATGGTTGGCTATTATCAGTGTTACAATTTCCAATTATTCTCTTTGAAGACATGGCTAATAAACTTTTTTTTTATGCATTTAATATGGGTTCGCTCTTGAGTCTAGTCTAGGTCAGAAATAACATAGGTAAAGCCTACGAGAGTGAGCTTACCCAGAAAAATCCTTTTCGCTTTAACTTTAAAGAGTTAGACGGCAGATTTGCGATTCGTAGGAGTCCTACCTCATTCATTTGTCCATTTTTAATTCAAATTTATAAAAAATAGATTTTTTGCCACAGGTACCTTTCGACGGTCTCCGTCAAGTGTTTCCACCGGTGCCAGCGTTGTTCCTGTGCGTCATTTTATACTCAATCATAGCGCCGATACTCGACATTCCTAAGTTAAAACTAACCGGGGCACTTATCGGTAAGCATTAAATTAAAACAACACTTTTTTTTTTCCTTAGGGAAATTCTCATGGATATCCTCCAACTGACGAAAAAAGAGGGTTAGGTCGGATTTTTTCCGGCTAAAACCCCACGGTTCCAGCTACTATCACGGGTCGGGAGCCCGGTATCTATCTCTATTTTATTATACTATCTATCCCCTTTTTTATTTTTAATCTCTAGAATGTCGCGTGTACAGCATAGAATAGAACATAAGCTTATAGATAAGCGCACAAAATGCCGACTCTGAGCTGTTTATAAACTTCTTACTATTTAAAGAAAAATAAAACACAAACACCTTCTAGCATTAATGCAGCAGCTAATAAAAACAGCAGCGGTATTCTGTAAAAATGTCCCTCGGTGAATTGATGTCAAATGAGCATCATGGCAGGTTATCTACTTCACCTTAATTGCAGAATAGACCTACAGGTTTAGGTAGGTGTGTTACATTCAGGGACACGGCTTATAAGGTACCTACTAGAGCTCCGCAATCCCCTTCGAGTCTTTGGACTAAGTGTGGAATAGGTACTCATGTGGTTTGTGATAGATTAATTAGGTAATCTGTATCTATCTGTCTATCTACATCTATCTTTTATCTATCTATATAAACAAAATCGAAAACGGCTGGACAGATTTAGCTGATTCTTTTTTTTCTGTTAGTATAATTTCCCGGACAAGGTTTGAAAGAAAATTTTTGGAAAATCCATCGGTAATATCGGAAATTTCCACCCGTGCGAAGTCGGGGCGGTTCGCTAGTTAATAATGGGTAGCGAATGGATCTTGAAATTCTTGGGCCTTATGAAATTATACAGCGTGTAAGAAAAAGGGCACCCCCCCTCCTTTTTTCATTATTATTAGGTTATTAAATTATTTATTTGAAAGAATTCTTTAGATACGATATACCTACTTAATATAGGGTATCTATCACATACCTAGTAAAAAGATAGGTTTCTTATCATTTTTATCAGTTGGATAAGCCATTCTCAAAACTGCTGTAACAATGTTAATTCTTATTATCGAATAGTCATAAATATAAAAACTATCAGTAACACTTATAGGCGAGATACATAATTTGTTATATTTATTTTGTGATCCAGTTTCATTGTTGCTACCCAGACTCGTATACTTATAGAATATTTGCATAAACACTAAAACTGGTGATCGACTAACCCAATTAGGTTATCGGGAAGGTCTAGTTCTGGTTTTAAAGACTGCTGAGCCCTTAACCATGAAACTTAAGAACTATGAAAAGTAATTACAGGAACCGGGTATATCTCAATTTATATTACTTTACGTTACTGCTTTGCTTCCGTAGGTCGTAGTGTGATGGTAATAGCTTATAACCTTCTACGATAAACGGGCTATAATACTAAAAGGGATTTTGTCAAACCGGACCAGTAGTTCCTGAGATTATAGCGTTTAAATAAATAAACAAACGAATTAGATTTATTTTATTAGTAGCTATGTTATTATTTCTACCAAAGACATAGGTAGGTACTAATTATAACATTACTAACTGCTGCCAGCAATTTTATTTCCGGATTTTTTTGGGCCAGGAACCCTCGCGTACGCAGAACGAATCACCAAAGTTTCATCACAATCGAATCAATGATTTAGGAACATAAAAATTAAAAATATAGAAACATTTATTGTTATTTTTATACTTACATTATTTACTAATAATGGTACGTCGATATTTAATAATTATTCAATAATAAAAAAATATGTTTATCGGAATTTACCCGGTGTTAGTCAATACCCCGGTGCACCTTAATTATTAGTAAAACAATATTTATCTAGGTGGCATTGACCTGTAACTATTAAATTAGAGGTCACTGAGTACCGATAAAATTGTAAATTCTCAATTAATGTACAACCTCCCATCTCATTAAAATATAATAAAAAAGCTTTTAAAAAAGTAGGGCAACAGTCAAAGATTACATCGGTTTTATTTACATAACACATAACATAACGCCTGTAAACACCGAAGGGTTAGGCAGAAGTGTACCCATTAGTACACCCACATTTCGCCAGTTATGTTCAAGTCCCATGTAATAGGGGGCGAGCCTATTGCCATCAATCGGGCACAAATCCAGACTCCAAGGCTGCTACTGCGAAATTCTTCACGGAAAAACCCAATAACACTTTGCCCAACCTGGGAATTGAACCCAAGACCTCACGCTCAGCAGTTGCGCTTTGCGGCCACTAGACCAACAAGGCAGTCTATGAGATACAGTGTGTAAAAAAACCCCTCACAAAGCCGGTTATTTTACCTGTGTATTAGGCAGCAGCGCGGCAGCCGCAAATTTGGATTTTCATACAAAATGGGCGGCTGCCGCGCTGCTGTCGCAATGCTTGCGACGTAATGTGAAGGCGGCCTTAGATACATACGGAAACATAGATACTTTTATCTTCCATATCCGTCACCTTGTGTTTATTTGTCTTGTAGATAAGCTTGACAAATCTTATGTACCACTAAGCACTAGCTAATGCACGAGTTCTCGTTCGCGTGAATGTGGGGTTTTCTAAAGGGTTTTACTTTTTTACGCGGAACTCTAATTCTTTTTCTTAATTACAAGTAAGCTCAGTTACTCATTATAACATCAGCTATGTAACTGCGAACTCCCGACAAAATCGGTCCAGCCGTTTTGAAGATTAGATGGAACAAACAGACAAAAAGATTAAAAATGATTTTTTTTTGTTAACGAGTAGGTACCGTGTAAACATTCACATGCATTTAGTAAAAAACTGTTATTTTGACATTCTAAATAGACAATTCAATTTTATTTATTCGTATAGATAAGAATACTAGCATACTTTAGATGTTTGTATCATGTATGATATATATTACTTATATAATAAAAACGTAACATCTTTGATAAAGTATCGAGAATTATGTCCCTATGACCCAGTTCTGAATCTGAATCTACGGTATGTGCTATTGATTTCTACGGGGAGGAGCGGCGTGTACGGCGCGTATGCGCTGGCGTGGCTGGCTGTACTGCTCTATTGAAAATAAGCAGCACTCGTTGCGTTTTTAGCGCGATTTTGTAACGTTCACGACGAGTGATCGTCTTATCATCGTATTCTTTCTCCGTCGTTTAAGACCTAGCTATAATTTAATCATTATTACGTTTGCTCGCAGGGTACCTGACATACGACATGATTCACTATTACGTGCACCACGGTTCGCCTCGCGACGGCACCTATCTGTACGCTATGAAGAGGTATCACTCCAACCATCACTTCATCAACCATGACAAAGGTAAAGACTATATCAAATAGACCTTGGCAAGAACAGAACAATCCGTTACGCAAAAAAAAATACGGGGTTACTAAAGTGGGATTGCGCAAGGGAACATTGCCCGTATGTCAGAGGATCTAAGGCTGATTTCACAGCTGTCCGGGAGACGCGTACGAGCCGATCGTAAGGGCTAGACGTGAGGCACTAGCTAGAACATCGTTTCACAGCGACGCGGATTGGTCCGTACGCGACCATCTTACTACATCTCCCGTGTACGGTCGGCCCGTACGGGTCTCTCGGACAGCTGTGAAACCAGCCTTATGGGTCACTCTACAGGGCATGAGATAATGCGACTGCAGCCTCTTCTTCTTCTTTTCGAGTCGATGGTTTAAGTAAATCCTACGTGATCCTACGTCCTACCTCCCGGCTGTCATACGTGGATCTGTGACAGTCGTTACGGGTCGGAAAGTCTGACAAGCATTCTTACCAAAAGGTATCGTATTACCAAGTCACTGGGTTGTGGAGATAGGCAGTTGCTCCATGTAAAATACTGGTATTCAGCTAAACTGGAAGCAGACTCCAACATAGTTGGGAAAAGGCTAGGCAGATTGATTGATTGCTGCATCCCAATTTAAAAATAGAATGTTAGCAGGTAGGTACAATCGAAGTCTAAAGTGAATCTAGCAGACTTGTACCTACTTGTGATACATTATTGTATTGTAGGATTCATTACGATTGTAATTTTGGCTGATATTTCGATTTTATCAGTGACTCAGAAAGATAAACCTCATATTGATAAGGTCCCTCAGTTGCGGTGACAAAGTGGAATGTTTGGGTGTAACTAATTTATTATTTTGTTTTGTTTCAGCTTTCGGCATCAGCAGCAATCTCTGGGATCGCGTTTTTCAAACGTTTGTACACGTTAAAAAGTTGGGTTTTAGCTTACACTGGTAGGAATAAGTTGTAAGTACCGAGTTTAATTGTTGATATTCTAGTTTTCTTAATTTAAAGTACCCGCAGTGCTATTCTGTAAAAAGTCTCTCTCGATTTTATGTAAAGTGAGTTTTGGGATAATTAAACTGTGAGCGTGGTATGCGTGGTAAGCGTGGTGGTATGATGTCTTACCTCAATTTCAGTTTACCACAATTCAGCATAGAAAGATTGTTACCGGCCGGTACCGACACTGATGCATCTTGTGAGTGCATCCATGACGTGTTAACTTAGTTATCATGTAAACCTTTGACTATGAAGGTGTAAGGGTAATATTATTATTGTTAATGTAACAATTTATTATTTAAGATGTTCCGTTTCTACTCGAAAATATTCAAAAATAGAATTTTAGTGCAGTTAATGATTTTTAAATTTCTTTCCTTTGTTAATAGTATGCTAATTTCGTGACAAATGTTTATTTTTCTTTGTAAATTGAATGTAAATAAATAGCCTTATTAACTCCTAAAATTTTAATACATAGTAGGTATGTATATCGTCAAAGCACTAGCGTTGCATTATAATAATTTCTGACAGTGCAAAAATGTCTGTTGACCTCACAAACAGGGTTACAAGGTTAAATAAGTGCGAAATAAAAGAATAAGTAGCAATACCATTCAAATATGTACTTTCTAAAACAATAAAATTGGCACAGGTTATCTATGTTTAAATAATTATTATTGTGTCAGTAACATTGGCGCTAGGCGTACTACGTTCAAAGTACAATCATGAACAGAGTGCTAAGTGTGAGTTTTTTTTCACTCACGTTCGATTGCGAGCGCGTTAGTATTTTGTATGAAAAATAAGGTTTTCCTAGTGACCACCAGATGGCGCAATAACTTTTTTCCATATAAAATTCTAAATCGAACGTGAGTTAAAAAACTCACACTTAGCACTCAGAATGAGAGCGACATACGTCCTTCCCTTATAAGCTAACCGATTGTAGCGAAAGAAAGTTTGTTGTTATTAAAATATTTAAGTAGGTAATTAAAACCCCTAGTATGTACGTATTTCAAATTCATTTTTGTTGCAGAAGTACCTAATTATTACATAGCTTAGGTGTCTGTGCCATTAATGTTTTTTTTTAAGTTTTGCTTAGCTAGCCAGCCATTCTATTTTTATTATATTTGAATGTAACTATATTTCTTATTCGGTAATTGTCTGTCACCCGTAATACCTCAAGGGTCGTAAGAGAAACAATATTTTTATATAAATTAATTTGAATACACTTAGAGCTCAAATTAATTACCAGCCTTATTAAGTTACAAGGAAAATAGCTTATTTAAGGATTAAATAAGAGCATTTTGTTAAGTTTACATACTGTACTTATGACATTTTAGGTAACATTCCTGTGCACGAATATCGCTCAATGTTACATGTGTCTCATTTTGCTACGTGTGTTTGATATTTAGTACCAAAAACGCTCATATGGCGCTAGTCGCTCATATGGCGATAGTCGCCAATATGGCGCTAGTCGCTTATATGGCGCTAGTCGCTCATAATGGCGTTAGTCGCTCATAATTATGGCGCTAGTCGCTCAATGTTGACACTTAAGTTAGTTTGCTTGTTACTCGTGCTAGTGGAACAATTACCTACTAGATACAGCAGGCTGAGTAAAACTATAATAAGCATAAAACTCCGACCTATACTATTAGTCTGTGATGAATTGAGGATAATTGAAATACTTAAAATATAAGTAACTATTATTTGGTATGGTTGTGGTAATACCCAGTTCTTAAATATAATGTTATGTAGTAGATATAATGTACCTATGAATATGGACGCATGCCTAACTCAAGAGCAGTGCCGGTTTTAGCACTACCAGCGCCCTGGGCGAGATTTCTAAGGCGCCCCCCCATCTGCCATTCAAACCTATACCTACTGCCTTTACGAAAGAAAAAAAAGGGAGAGAATGAAAAAAACATTTTGTAGAAAAAATCTAAAACAAAAACTTTTCTAGAGTGTTGTCCCCTTGTTTCGCAGAAAGATATTTCATAGAATTTTATTTCGCAGATAATGTTTCATAGAATATTCGGTTCTTGTATCTTTATTTCGAATTTTATTGCTTCAAAGACTATTTACTTATATTAAACATATTGAAAACATTAAAATAAAAACAATCCCCTCCTCCCCCCAAACCCAAAATTTTAATAGTGGTGCTGCTCTCATGGGGCCTTCTAGGGGGGAGTGAAATTTCGGTTATTTTGCGCCTAAGACGCACCGTTTTCGAGAAAAAATTCATAGAAGCCTCCGCTGTCCTAGACAGTTCAAACTTTCACAGATGATGTATTCCTGCTGCCGCTATAACAACAAATACTAAAAAACAATACACGAAATCGAACGAGTTCAAACTCGACGGGGTTGTGTCATTCTATTACGCAGTTTCTATGGCCACCTTCCAGCTCCATCATCAGACCCTGGTTACCATCTAGGATCAAAGTACTCGTCAAGTCGAATCAAACGAGCCCAAACTCGACGGGGTTGTGTAGTTCTATTACGCAGTTCCTATGGCCACCTTCCAGCTCCATCATCAGACCCTGGTTACCATCTAGGATCAAAGTACTCGTCAAGTCGAATCAAACGAGCCCAAACTCGACGGGGTTGTGTAGTTCTATTACGCAGTTCCTATGGCCACCTTCCAGCTCCATCATCAGACCCTGGTTACCATGTAGTATCACAGTACTCGTCAAGACGAATCAAACGAGCCATGCTACCCTATGTTGTTTGAACAGAAAAATATTTTAAAAAAACTTGCTTTTTTTCAATATTTCAAGACATTTTGAGAAAAATTCGAAAGATTCCCGTTTTTTCTCAAAGGATTCTGTCTGCGAATTTTTCAATGTAACATGTGAAAAAACGGAAAAAAACCACAAATTGGCTTTTTTCGTGAAAGAAACAAATTGTTTTTTTCAGCATTTTTAACGCTAGTCCGGACACGCTCTCACGCCTATTATCACCATCGAGGCGATCCGGCCGGTGCTGGCGGACTGGCTCGGAAGAAGGTACGGCTTCCTGACGTTTCGGGTGACGCAGATGCTCTCGGGGCATGGCTTCGGGAAGTACCTGTGTCTCATAAACAGGGAGCCAGACGCCCGGTGCCACCACTGCGTGGACTGCCTGGAGGGCACGGCGCGGCATACGCTGTCAGAATGTATGGCCTGGGAGGAGCCGCGTCGTGACCTCATCTCTGAAGTAGGCAGTGACCTGTCGCTGCCGGCCGTCGTCGCTTCGATGGTCGGCAGCGAAGGGTTCTGGAACGCGGTGGCCTACTTCTGCGAAACGCTTATCTCGCAGGACTCGCTGCGGAAAAGGAAAGAGATATTACGACCTCTCTCCCGGCCCGCAGCAGGCGCCCCAGGCGTCGGCGGCGCCCTCGTCCGGCCCCCCTAAATGGGCTAGAGGCGGCGGACTTGGGGACTCCATCAACCGAACCCAAGGTGGTGGTGCGTAGTGTTCCACGCGCGCCCCTCTCTGCCGTCGCGGGGCGAGTTAAACACCTCCCTCCCCTCCAGACCCGAGGTGGCCCGCGGAGGAGGGCCAGCACCAGTCGGAAATCGCGGAAGGAACGTGAACCCGGCCTAAGTGTGGGAGGGGAACACCGGGGTCGCTTTCAAGCAGTAAGAGTCTGACAGACCCCTTCGACATTCAAGAGGATTTTCCACCCCGGGAACAAAAAAAAAGTCGCATGGTTTCGGCGATAAGATTTGTCAAGTAATTCCTTAAAGTACGTTCGGGTTCAATGGGGCCATGTTATTCGGTGATTTACTTTTCGAAATCACGAAGCATGAGCTAAGCGTGTTCCGCTTCATCAAAAATAAAGCCAACTCTTTTTAAATTAAATTTTAAAAAGAGATGTAACGTGTCTTGTTTGTGGCCGCTTCCCGGTAAAATGAACAACAGTGTTAGTGTTCCGGCCAAACGCTGAGTTCCACTCTAGTGTTGTCACCATAGCGATTTTGTCGCTAGGCTTTGAGAATTTACAAGTAAGTACTGACTCAACGAGCGAGCGGCCCAAAAGGGGCGCCTGCGGCGCCCCTTTAGATCCGGCGCCCGGGGCGGTCGCCCTACCTCGCCCTACCCTAACGCCGGCACTGCTCAAGAGGCATTACCTATTTATGATAGTTTCAGAACTTGATACATTATTTTGTGGCTTCAAAAGTCACACAATAATACCATTTAAAAATTACCAAAATGAAATGAACGGTGCTTGCAAATTATGTTTTTAATTTTCAATTTAATTTATTTGAAAATCTGGTAATTTTATCATGTACTTAACTGTATCTGTACTTCAAAACAGGAGAAACTTGATGTGGTTTTACCAATTTTTTTTTGTGTGAAAACTTCTTTAGCGGCGTTGAGCACTTTTTCTGTAATGGGTATAAAATCTTAAACTCGCGTCAGGACACGTGCGCGTCAGGACACGTGACCAGCTGCCCTACCATGAACTCTTATTGCGATCCAAAAAACTGAATTGTTCTTCAAATAAGTCAATATAACGCATCAATTTATGTCATTTATTGACGTATTTTCTCTTATCGCGATCCAAAAACTGAACTGTTCTTCAAATACGTCAATATTACGCATAAATTGATGCGTTATATTGACTTATTTGAAGAACAATTCAGTTTTTTGGATCGCAATAAGAGTTCATGGTAGGGCAGCTGATCGAAAAAGCGTAAGACGGATGGAGAGTAGACAGCTATCCCCTCTCTACGGCGCGGCGAAAATGTATGCCTGGGCCTACTGTTTCGTTTAGACAGCGCAGGGCGCTTGCGCGAATGTTCATGTATGTTAAACGTAAACGTAAACGTTAATAATCAAGTTTTCACTTCTGCCGGCACTCCCGGAGTGCAACCCGTTTTTTTTTTTTTTAATGAATTTCCATCACTCAAAACAAAAGCAGGAAAAAAGAAAAAAAATGTATTTTCCCTAAAAATTTGGTTAGTTCACTGTGATAACTTATCGTATTTTCGCATTACGAAGGTTAAATTATGCGGGTACTGCTCAGTTCTTGGAACTGGGCGTTGGACTGGAATACCCAGTGACGTCAGTAAAGGCACCTACCATGTTATTGTGAAATTAAGGCATTAGGGGGGCGCTGTATAACGCTCGCTTGACGGCACCTACCGCACTCCAACAGTTAGCGTCACATCTTTGCCCGTTTAAGTGCAAACAAAGTTGAGAGATGGACGACAAAGACGAAAATTCGGTTGTAATTTCTTAAAAATCATTCGAATCTGAATAGAGGTACTGGCGACCTTATATTGTGCACCTACTAACTAGACGATGTAGAAAAACGACCGCATAAATCGAGTTTGTTTTTTTTTAATTCACATTACTGTATTTCTGATTAATAAGTTTGGTGTAAAATTAATATATAAGTAGTGTAGTATGGACTCAGACGCGACTCGATACGCTGCTTGCTATATCGCATTGAGTATAGCTGCACCTCTAAAGACTAAAAATATTATACTATTGTACTTTTTGTTGCATGTAAATAAATTATTCAGCGTCGCAGAGACACGCGGCACCGGGCGGCGCAGCTCTATGCGGTTGCACCTTCACCTTAATGGGTATCGAACAAAGTATTGAAGAAACATGCCTTTATTTTATATATTAATATTACTTGTTTGCCATAACAACCTTGTTGTCAATTTTGTATTTAATAAGAAAAAGATATTTTTGGCCATACCAGGTTTCTTCACGATGTCAGCCTTTACCGATGTTAGTGGTGTCCAATGCATATAAACCTAGAGAGTAGGTACATATTATGAAAAATAAAAAGTTGAATCGGTAGCCCGAAGTTCACGACATACTTCACGATTTTACTACCTACCTAATTAGTATTTAAAACCGTGCCATTAAGAATTATAAATTAATATTTTTAATAAAAAGCTTTGTTTAAATATTTGTACTTTTATTTTTAATTATGTTTTGTGGAATATTATAGGTACTTTCTTTATTTAAACACTCAAACTCGAAACTTAAAGCCATTTATTTCAAATAAAAAAAAGTACCTACTTACAGGCACTGTTAAATTGTCAAGGAGTCAGTCAGAGAAAGAACCGATGAAAAAGAACGAGCAACAAACTAAAACTTCTTTCTTCTTTCTGTCTTTTAAAAATCAATAATATTTTAGGCTACATCATCCATGTTAAATCTACGGTGAGAACAATGTAACAAGTCGTGCACGTTAGTAATAAGGAAAAGAACGTAAAATATTGCCACCGCACCTTCCATTTCATTTCTCAAGAAAATCGTTTTCTGGGCGAGGGAAATGACAAAGTAAACATGATGTGAAGGTATGATAATTTTATGTATCAAGGTATTCGATTGCTAAATTAAATAGCATTTCTTTTCGAATACTTAGATAAGAATCAATAACATGTGAATTAGGTAATCCGATGAATCATGCAAATGCAACAAATAAAGAGAATTGTGAAAACAACGTAAGTACCTAACATAACACCTACATGCTTTATCCTTACAAACTGTAATACATCTACCTAAAATTAACGCAATGTACGTGACATGATTAGATGGATTTTTTAATCAATTTTTTTACTAAATTTCAAATTTAGTTTTTACTAAAACTTTCTACAAAAAGGACTACAATTCTGTGTTTGACTGTACCTACATTTATCATTTTCGTACTTAATTCGGTACTTAACGACAATCATTTAGGCCAATAAAAATAATTCTGAACTTGTTCTAATTTTGAAACGATATATTTTGTTTTTTAAACCATTTCATGGTAGTATAATTACCATTTGTAATCCTGTTTCCATTACTGTGCCAGTAACTATGATAATGATTAGAGTGGTTCACGAATATTGGAGAATGTTGCGTGCGTCTGTATTTCTGTGTTTAATAATTACTGCCAGTGGAACTTTGGACCTGGATTTCTTGACCGATGACCTCATTCCTGCAGTGGCACCCATTTTAGCCAATACTAAATCTTTATTAGAAGAGATATTCCATATTAATAAACCTCGTGCGGGTAAGTATTTTCAGACCATTTCAAAATTAACGTATTTTTAAATTTATATTTTTAATAATATAATTTTTAAGTTAGATAAAAACCATATTTGCTTTGTTGGCATTTTATTGTAAAAATATCGAAGGAAAAGGCACTGAAAACTAGTGAAAACCGAAATACAGGCTTTGCCCAGTTCGGTTGCAGTGACATTCATTTATTAGAAATTAATACTGCCAAACTTATGCTTTGTAAAAAATTATCAAGTTTTTTTGAGAAATAAATTTACTTACTTACATTGTAAATAATTTATAGCTAGTATTTAACTATAAATCAAAAAAACCTTCAAAAAAGCCATCGTCACAAATTTTAATTATTTTACTTCAAGATATGCTTAGTGAAAATTATGCAGCATTTGTTATTATAAGGGGTATCCATGACTGCAATATCAAACAATTACCCCTCGATTGTCCCTAGACACTAATTATGGTGCCAACTTATCGATATTGACTTGATGATAGACGCATTCACGTTCAAAGAATTTTACGATCGATAGGTTCGACAACTTTCTCAGAACTTTTATTTGTCTTTTACATGTCTTCGCATAATTTACCGCCTAGAAAAGTGCTATAATTTTTTAAAGCACAGTACCTAAGCTTTATTTATTTATTTATAGTTATGTAATTGATAAATGTTAGAATTAGGTAGTTGGCACCACTAATCAATTGACATACCTGCTTTTTATGGACTGTCAAAACACGATACCACATAGTTATTGTATGGCAATATGGAACTGTGACGTCACTTATTTACCAACTCAATTGACTTACTATTTAATGATTTCAAAGCCACAAAAAATCACATTTTACAGTAAATTGAAAATTAATCGGGTTTCCGCTGAAATAAAGTGTTTCTTTTTTAAAAGTTTTAATGTGTCTTATAATTATTAATGGTTAATGGTGTCAACTACCCAATTAGAGCAGAAGTATAAAACCTTGAGAGATGTTGTTGGCAGTTATCACACCGATTTAAATTCAAAAATTCGAACACAGACTACGACGAGGGACCTATCCCCTCCGATGTAGTAACCGAGTGCATCCGACGTGGACGCGAACTGGCCCGAGCATCAGCTCGACGAGGCAACGACCTGGTAGGCAACGGCGTCAATCTGGAAAATTGTTCGCCAGCCATGACGAACTTCTTCTCTGGCAACCTGCCTTCAGAAATCAAGAAAGCGTCTGATACTTCTCAAGAGATACTCACTGGAACTAAGCTACTGCAAATGAAAATGTGTTCTGGGTATAAAATCGTAAATATATATTACTATATTTTACACTAGCACTCTCCCCGCGACTTCGGTCGCGTGATTTTCCTTACGGATCGTAAGCCGGTTTGATTTGAGGAGACACAGAATTTGAGAAAAAGAAATAGTGCCCATTTGCCTAGTTCTGTGTCTCCTGTTTATTTGGAGGGAAGCGGAAATTATGTTTTTTCTTACTTCTCCGCTGTTATTTTCAGCTTATTTTTGTTATGGGATCTAAGACAGTTAAATTAGTTCTCTGGGACTTGTCGAGCTTCATTGCCTCGGCGTGTTTCTGGCGGTCGCTTCTGTTGATTGTGACTTTCAGGTTGAGAACAATGTGGTGCCTATTCCCAAAAAAAAATAACACCGAATTCTATCTGACTTTTGTTCGAGATCCGCCAAAGAAAAGAAGATCAAACACAACTTTTAGATAAATGTAAAATAACTTTCTACGGCCATGCTCCGGCCTACGGCGTTCTTTTAGAATCCTGAAGACTTGCAGAGGGTAGAGTAAGAGTCGTCGGTCAATGCGCAGTCTCATTTTTCCCCACAGTAAAACTCCGAACACATTCATCTCGTTCCTGGAGGAACAAGGAGTCCAACTGAAGGATACCACTTTCTGCCAGCCAGTGAAGGTGTGCTGCACCAGTAGTAGCAACAAGTACCGAACAATTGATGGCACGTGCAACAACAAGGAGCATCCCGAGTGGGGTCGGAAGGGGGCTCACATGACCAGGCTCGCGACACCTCGGTATGCTGATGGTGTGTATGTTACAAACTAAGCTAAGTAACTAAATTTTCTGTAGGCAAAATGGCAAGAATTAATCGAGAAAGAAAGTTATTTGAAATCAGTTTCACTTGTAACTGGTAAGTGGCCTTATGGCCGTTTAGAAATTCAGGACCTTTGATTGCCATTCTCTTAATCCTGTAAACAACCTTAGCATAATGCCATGGTCAGCGGAATTTACCTAATTCTATATTGACGACTTGCCGTGTCCACTTTCTTTTCTAAATTTTCAGGCATCTTCGCAATGCCGGTAGCAAAGAGCGGTCGTCCGCTGCCCAACCCTCGCGTTATCTCCACGCGGCTGTTTTCGGACCAGAAAATAGGTAGCCACGTGCTCACCAATTTGAATATGCAGTGGGGGCAGTTCGTCACGCATGATATGCTGTTCCATGTCATGGAAGTAACTGGTAACTTGGTCATGTATTAATTACTACGTCACAAACACAATGCCCATAGTGCAATGAGGAGATTCGTAGACGAACCAAAATTACCGACATAGTCCAGCTAATTGGCAAGTCGAAGTGGCAGTGGGCAGGCCACATAGCACGCAGAACGGATGGCCGATGGGGCCGTAAAGTTCTCGAATGGAGACCACGCACCGGCAAGCGCAGCGTAGGACATCCACCCACAAGGTGGACGGACGATCTGATTAAAACCGCGGGATCGCGCTGGATGCAAACCGCTTCCATCCGGTCTTATTGGAAATCTATAGGGGAGGCCTATGTTCAGCAGTGGACGTCCTACGGCTGATAGATAGATGATGATGATGATGATGATGATGAATGCCACACGGTGGATTGTTTAATGGCCTTCTTGCTAGCGTACGAGTGCGATTTTCCAGTGGAAGTGGACCGCAGTCATTCTCACTACTCGAAATAATTGTTTTTCTTTTAAGCTTATTTGTGATTCATGCTAAATGGTTTAGTTACACTTCAGAACAATGGCGGTTGACCACTTTTCAACGTTATTACTATGGGCGTAAGGGTGATAAGTGATTCACTGCAGTTGTCCGCAATTGTATAGCTGAGAGCCATACAAAAAACTTATGTCCACGTTCTGTAATCAGGTCATATAGGACATCCAATGCATCATTAATAGATTCCTTTTCTAGACAACGGGGGCATCCAATGTTGCTTCGGCAACGGCAACGAGGTTCTGCCTTCGGAGATGCTGAACGATAAGTGCATCCCTATCTCCGTACCTGACGACGATCCGTTCTACCGATACCACGGTATTAAGTGTCTTAACTTCGTTCGATCTGTCACCACGCCTAGAGACGACTGTTGTTTGGGACCTGCGGAACAGGTATATTATATTATGTTTTTTTATTTTTTTATTTTAAACTAGCGGACCGCCCCGGCTTCACACGGGAGCAAATTTCTGACTTTTCCGGGATTTTTTCCGACAATTTCTTTCATAGAAACCTTGTCCGGGAAATTACGAACACAAAGCCGTTCTTGAGGTTTGCGCTAAGCACATTTAGCCATTAATTTGTACTTATGTATTTAGACAGATTAACCTGTCAGTCCTACTTCTGGGCAAAAACCTTTCTCCACTGTTTCTTTAGCCTTAAGAAATGAGCGGAAGGTGATCCATGACCATATTATTATGTATCTGTGAGGAAGACCTATTTGATATCATAGTATCATCTGTATTCCTCGTTGGGGTAGGCAGTTTAGGGTGTATAATATCTGTCCCTACATTTCAACAGCTAGTATAATATTAAGTATACCATGGCACAAGTGTTTCAACTTTTTTCCAAACTTTAATTGGAAGTCAGCAGCAGACTGCTGATAGTTGATTGTGTGTCATTTTTGTTGCTCAATATTCGATTGGGGCGACTTGGCAAGTTAAAAAATCGTTTCTTTGGGAGTTGTTTTTTATAAAGAGTACAACCATGTGTTTAAGTTTCGGTCACTAATTAATTACCAGACACCGTATATAAAGGATTTTGCTAGGACTCTAACTGCGCATTAAAATATTTTCCTTTTTAAGATGAACACGGTAACAAGTTATTTAGACGGGTCGACCATTTACGGGTCCGACAAAAAGCTAGCGTCGAAGCTCCGCAGCAAGATAGGCGGGCGCCTGCGCCAGGAGATGAGGAATGGCAGTCTCCGTGGGTTCCCGCCCAGTGTCAGTGACAAGGCCTCTGTCTGCGACTTGAGGAACTCGTCGGATCCTTGCTATCTTGCTGGTAAACTTAAACTCTTAGTTCTAAGGAACATCTCTACAAGCAATTTTTAATACTACCAATTTTTACAATGGGACCATGCGTACTTTCATCCCTAAAATATGCGTTTTAGATTAAAATTAAAGGTCCTATAGCTAGTTTAGATTCAATTAAATACCGCTTTACTAAGACCCTCAGCCATCTTCCTTGTTTGCGTTTGTTATCTACATTTCCAGGTGACGCGAGAATCAATCAAACTCCGACCCTGGCCTTGTTACACACGCTATTCTTACGGGAACACAACCGCATAGCGGATAGCTTGCACGAACTGAACCCGCTGTGGAGCGACGAAAAGCTGTACCAAGAGGCACGGAGGATCGTCATAGCTGAGATCCAGCATATCACGTACCAGGAATGGCTGCCTGGTAACTTTGGTGAGAAGATAGGTCGTAAAGAGTTTATTATACAGGGTGCCCGGTAAAGAATGGATAGTCTTGAAATGGGTCGTGGTAGAACTAATGACCATTCAGAAAAAAAATACAAATAAAAAAAAACCAAGTAGTACCAAAGATATGATTCATTTAATAATATTCGAAGTTTTTTGTTACCTTATTTTACATTCTAGTACACCACGACCACGAATTAATGAATTCCATCGGTTTTTTATTGTTAAAGTAATTTACGTTAACTAAGCTGATAGACAAGTAATCAAAAGAAGGACTGCTATTAAGCGGTTTTAAAAAAAAACAACTTGAATTATGTTCTTTTGAAAAAATTCGTGAAAATTTTTCTTTTTGACAAAGTTTAAGCGTCCGTAGTTTAAAAAAAATGTATCGAAACACAAGTGGCCAATAATTTTGTAAGATCATGTGTGCTTATAGCCGATTCCAAAATGGTATGATTTCTTATTGTACCTAATGTAAATAGTGAATTATTGCTATTCGTTTTCAAAAGGAGTGAAAATTGGTTAAACAACAAAGTTTAAGATATTGGAATATTTATTTACATTAAATGTACCTGGTCATTGGGGTTTAATAAAAAACATCATTTGATATTAACAACACTGTTTTTGACTGCTGAGCATGAGGTTGGGCAGTGTTATAGGGCAAAGTGTTATAACTGGCGAAATGTGGGTGTACTAATGGGTACACCTCTGCCTAACACTTCAGGAATTACAGGCGTGATGTTAACACTGTATTCGTTGTAAATTACAATAAATGTTCAAATTGTCTGCCACCCATTCTGATTCAGACCTTACATCTTAGAATAAATGCTCTCCTAAGAAGTGGCTTATCACGTCGATTGCTTATTTTCGATGTGGTTGACCAGACACAGCTTCGTAAGTCTTCCAAGGATCGGCTTCGCGTAATAATTTTCCTTAGGACAGCCCCAATAAAAAAAAATCACGGTCACACCACATTTTCAAACCCACAAGTCCCACAACAGGCTAACCAAGCTTTCCTATTCAGTACTAACATCTACTAATCATTTTATTTATACCCAGATGGTCAGGTTCATCTAATGTTCATATTTGTTACAATATTGCAAACTTTATTGTTTTACTAAATTTCACTCCTTTTGAAAACGAATAGCAATAATTCACTTTTTACAATAGGTACAATAATGAATCATACCATTTTGAAATTGGCTATAAGCACATAATTTTTTAAAATTATTGGCCACATAGGTTTCGATACATTTTTTTTAAACTACGGACGCTTAAAGTTTGTTAATAAGAAAAATTTTCACGATGTTTTTTAAAAGAAGTTGGTTTTTTTCAAAACCGTGTAATAGCAGCCCTACTTTTGATGACTTATCTATCAGCTTAGTTAACGTAAATAACGTTAACAATAAAAAACCGATGGAGATCATAAATTTGTGGTCGTGGTGTACAAAAATGTAAAATAAGGTACCAAAAACGTCGATTATTATTAAATAGCTCATATCTTTGGTCCTACTTGATATTTTTTTTTATTTGTATTTTTTTCTGAATGGCCATTAGTTCTACCATGACCCATTTCAAGATTATCCATTCATTACCGGACACCCGATATAATAATATATATTTTTTATACATAACATCACGCCTGTAATCCCCGAAGAGTTAGGCAGAGGTGTACCTACTCATTAGAACACCCACATTTTGTTATGTTTACGTCCCATGTAATAGGAGGCAAGCCTATTGCCATGAACCGGGCACAAATCCAGACTCCGAGGTTGCTACTTAGAAAAAATCCTGATGGAAAAACCCAATGCTCGCTTGTATCTTTTCTAATTATTTATGTTCTTAGGGGAATACTACCTCCGTTACTACGGCATAACGCCGTCCACACTGTATACTCGCGACTACAATCCAGAAGTGAACCCTGGAGTGATCAATGGCTTTGGGGCTGGCGCCTTCCGGTTCCTGCACAGCCTCATCACTGATAACATAATGACGTGTCCTAGCAGTTACAAAGCGGCTTATTTGCACAGGTAACTTTATCGTTGTAAGAATTACTCTTTCTTAACTTTAAGTAATGCGCTTATAGACTCTTTGAATTTATGCGTTTGGTGCCGGACTGCATCCGCTCTGGAGCAGTGCGGGTGTCGGTCTGCACACGGATGGTTGTATGTTTTCATGCAGTTTACCAGTATACCAAATGCTTAAGTTGAAAGAGCCCTAAGTACCTATAAGCAATACTAACAGTTTCGTCCACAGCATGGCATGTTTTTTTTTAGACCGATTGTCGTCAGTATTTCAATATATGCTTTAGTGTTGATTTTGTCTACTTTCTCTTATACTTCTCCTTAGCATACCTTAAATCTTTGCGAATTGGTTAGAGAACCGTGTTGCAAGAAAAAAAGGTTGTCGAACGATGAACTTTTGCGACTATGCTGATCGTGCTGGTCTGGTGCTAAGGAGGTTAATGGACCTTTAATGTTAATGGGAATACTTTGAATAGATTTTTTTTGCTGCTTTTTAATATACCGAATACAAGCTTGATAAAACAAAGGGAGAACCTTAGGTAAAAAAGACTTTATTATCTTGATGACTAATTAATACTATAACGTTTAACCTTAATTTTAGGCAATGTGCCTTGCCATGCTAACGATTGTAAATTTCATGTTGCCTCGAATAGCTCCCTAATTAGTCAAATACCATGTTGCTAGTTTAGTATTAAAGTTCTTTTTTTATTCTTTACCTTTAGTATTGCTAAAACAATGTAATTTCCAGATTAAGCGACAACTTCGCCAACCCAAGTCTGCTTGAAAAAACTCCTGATTCGTTGGATGATGTTGTCCGAGGAATAATAGCACAGAACGAGGGAGAGTCAGACCCGTACTGTTCCCGGGAGATCACCAACTATTTGTTCAAATCAAACAACCGATGGGGCATGGACCTCATATCTATGGACATACAACGAGGCAGGGACCATGGGCTCGCCTCTTATAACGATTATAGGTAACTGCTGGTTTTTGCTTGCGACTTGAAACGCCACGGAGACGAAAGACGCAGATTAGATAGATAGTAACCGATGTCTTTTTTAGGTTTACTCCGTACCGATTTCATCGAAATCGGTTTAGTGATTTAGACATGAGAGCTCAACAGGGAGACAGAGTTACTTTCACATTTATAATACAAGTATTAATATGAACTGAATGCGGAATCTAGATACCTACCTAAGAAAAGGGAAGAGAACTAAGCATTCTGTTTAAACTCTTTCAGGGAAATTTGCGGTCTACCAAAGGCAAGGAGTTTTCAGGATTTGGCAAATGAGATACCGCAAGACGTAAGTAAAAAGATACACATAACATAACATCGCGCCTGTAATCTCAGAAGAGTTAGGCAGAGGAAGTTGATAAAATATGATGTACTTATGCGTTCAGAAAAGAACCGTTTCCAACAGTAGAAGTCCTTCAGCAAAAATGCTGATGACGACACCTATAAGCAAATACCTATCGTTCTAACATAAACAAACCTTTTGCAAAAATACCCTTCTTACATTTCAGCGTATAAACGTTCTCCAATATCTATACGAGTCTGTGGACGATATCGACCTGTTGGTTGGAGGTGCCATGGAGCGCGCGGTGTATAGCTCCATCGTGGGCCACACGTTCCAGTGCATTATCGCTGAGCAGTTCTACAGGACCAGGATTGGAGATCGGTTCTTCTATGATAACGGGGAGATGGCGCATTCTTTTACGAGTGGTTCGTTATGACATTTTTTTTGGCCCTCTAGAATTTTTAAACATAATGTAACCAGGATTTTGTAAAAACTTAATTGAAAAGAGTATCCATAGGTTTGATTGCTCGTTTTTCTCCGTAGTCACTCACCTTTCGGAACGAGCATAAATTTTCTGACTAACTGACCGACTTCTTGACAATTCAAAAGTATGTGAACGGTTTAAATGAAATTTGACCATGTCAATACGTCTTCTTATAGAACAACCACACTTCGCCAGTTATGTTTAAGTAATAGGCAGCTAGCCTGTTGCCATCACCAATCACGACTGCTAAAAAATCCTGATGGAAAATCCTGGTGCGTGGTGGTGGGTTTCGTTGGACAGCAAACCAACCGGCGCGGCGACGGCATATCCGGTATTATGTAGTCACCGCCACTCGCTGCTTCGCAGATGTGTTGCCACTCTAGAGTTATGCTGAAATGTCTTATGCAGCCAAACAAACAAAACACGAATAGCAACTTCAGCACGTTACTATTTTTATTTATTGATTGTAAATGGTGGAAAATAACACTTTATCGCGTGATATTTTCTTTCCAGACCAACTAAAAGAAATAAAGAAGACGTCAATGGCTCGCCTGATCTGCGACAACACTGATGGTGTGCACTACGTGCAGCGGAAGGTGTTCGAGTTGGAGTCCACCTACAATCCCAAGTACAAGTGTGATGATTACAACGCTGTTCCCTATTTGGACCTCACTCCTTGGAAGACACCTACCATCTTTGATTGAGAAGAAAATTTATAACGTTCGGTATGCTTGATCTATATGAAGTATTGCTTGTACATTGCCGGCTCTTACTTATTACACCTAAGAGCGATTTCACCAAATTTTGATACCTAGTAGAAAGGTCCATTTATAAGTAGGTACCACACTAATCACGGACAGTAGAAAAATGAACATTTAAATATGGGCTTACGCTTGTTCTTTGTAGACACACTTTACAGAGACTAAAGATAGCATGGAATAGCAAACCACGTACAATAAACGAGCATGCTGCAATCTAGTCACTATAAATTGTATCTACAGAGTACGAGCTTAAGCCTATATTTGAATGCTCATTTTTCTGCTACGGACCTTTAGTCTTATCGCGAATAAATATTCCGTACCAGATTTTCCATAAATTAACAGTCAGACGTTTTTTTTTATTCCACAGATAAAAATGGATTCCAAAGATCTGCCTAAATAAGATAACCTACTACTTTTGTTATGTTGCAGTATTATGTTATGCATTGTTTTATTAAGTACTAAATTAAATGCCATATTCAAAATGTTACATAGGGTAGTTTGTACATAAAAGAGAAAAACACTTACAATTTGTTATAAACTATAATATATTAAAAAATAACAGTTTACCGTTTGTCATGTTTATTATTTAAAACCTTATTTTAAGTACAATATTATAACAAGATAATAATTATTATAATTTATTTATTTAGATAATTTGTGAAATAACTGTAGTATAATATTATAATATTATGTGCCGTAAAAGGGCTATAAACTATCGTAGGTACAAGACATATTTCACGATACAATATGAGGTGTAAAAAGACTTATCATATAGCCATTAATAATACCTAGAAAGACACAGATACACATTAAACACAACATAACGTCTGTAATCCCCGATGGGTTAGGTAGAGGTGTACCCATTAGTACAACCACATTTCGCCAGTTATGTTTTTAAGTCCCATGTAATAGGGGGCGAGCCTATTGCCTATTGCGTAAGAAAAAAAAACACCAAAAGACGTTGGAAATTTTGATCTTCAATATCTCCGTACCCTGACGACTCCCAGTTATGGTCCGGTCCGAAACGAAAAAAAATAATCAAACTGATGGGAAGAACATGCAACTTTTGGCTTCGTAAAATGTCGTTTTTACACCCGTTGTTTATAAATGGCAGGATGATGGAACAACCTTTGGTTATAACATACTCGTAATTAACAATAGGCCTACCAATTGCTTGATTTTAACTTCATGGTCGTCATCATGAGGATACAAAACTGAACGAGTGAATTTAAAAGGATTCACTACATGTATTCTTGATTTCTTGCGATGTTAAATTCAAACAGAAGGAAGACACTACTTACCTTAAAAAACAATGAATATAGGTTGACTGGTAATTAATGATCGATACTTATACACATGATAACAAACAACTTTCCCAAAGACACGTTTTGTCTTAATTACAAAGCGCATGAGTCCGCATGACCTCAATCACCCCAAAGGCGTGCGCGCACAAGCGTGTTCCATGTGGAACGCGTACAGTGTCGGCTTTTTGTGCGTCTGCGTTTATTTATGAGCTTATTTACCTATGCAGTACACGCGACATTCTAGAGAAGTTAAATAAAAATATATATAATGTGTGGTAAAAGTTGAATAGTTTTGTTTGTAAAAAGGAATAAGTAACTAAATTAAAGCTGATTGTGTGTTATTTTTGTTACTCAATATTCTATTGTTTTTTAAATTACCAGTCATCCTATATAAGGAATTGTATCTACTTACATACTATATAAAGAAACCTTTCTGATTATCTACAATTTACAAAACTCAAGATACTACTCTATTCCATGCACCTAAGGTTTAATTTACAACAAAAACCTACAACTAAATCAGCAGGTTCCGATTATTTTGTTTATCCTTACCCAGGAAAGTGCTAATTTTATTCTGGAATGTATTCCAAGTGACTGAAGAGTTGACGATCTGCGACAGGCCTGCTGGCCTCACGAGCCTCTCGAAGAAAGGTCTCTTGTACAGGCGCTGAGCTTCAAGCCTCTGGTCTTCGGTCACTCGCCGGTCGTCCAAATGGTATAAAGACGGAAATTGCGAGATTATGAAGAGCCTGGAATGTTGAAAAACAATTATATTCAGTAATTGTACAAAGCTGAAGAGTTTGTTTATTTGTAAACGCTAAATCTCTAAAACTATTGGCCTGATTCTGAGATTTCGTTCGCTTAAGCCTAAGGTACAGGCTCGGCCTAGTTTAGGTGTTAGTGGTCATTTGAATTGTGTTAAATTGCAGAATTGTACCTACTGTTTACCAAAATCAACTTGTAAATTATTTTTGTGTCAATAAAGCTTTTTTATTTTTTATTTTATTTATTTTTAATAGGAAGTAACGTTATTCCTATATCTCGTTACGTCATTATAAAATTTTGACAATTTTGGGCTGGCTCAATTTGAACTGTCATCGACATGCTAAGAATTTTAAAATAAATTAGGAATTCGTATGATGAGAATGTGATTTTTTAAGTTATTTGTACTTTCTAAGGTTATCTTAACATTGATGAAAGAAAATGTGAAGAAACCTGGACGCTGGAACACTGATCACCAGTCATCTGAGCAAGCGTGGTGATCAATGCTTGTGCCTTCTCTAAATTAAACTCGTTTAATACAATCAATTTAAGGCCTCGGCCTTTGCCCTGCAGTGGGACAATAAAAGGCCGGTATTATTATTTCTGATTCATATAAAACTTTTAAAACTCAATTACCTGTATTGTAGGTACTCGTAAAAGGTGCCTCCATTAAAGTAGCTCGGTGCGGCCGGGTTGCCCATCAGTGACAGGTACTGCAGGTTGGGACATGACTCCTTCAGCTTGCCCACCCACGGGTAAAGCGACGCGATCTTACAACGATTTAACCTGAAACGTTAGAAAAATCATATTTTTATCAGCCTGACTAGTTTAAAATTTAGAAAGCTGTATTCTGAAGTTTTCCAAGTACACAAAGGAATATCACTGCTAGATCTCAGCACTGTATAGATATTAAAATGCAGTGCATTAGAATCTATTGCTATATGTATACTAAAGTCTATTCAAATCCTTATACCCAAATGATTTAATTTCCACTTTAACAAGTATCAAGTATAGTGTGTTTGTACAGTGTGGATTAAATTGATCTTAGAGTAACTAGTACTAATTAATAAAAAAATAAAATAAAATGTTTGTAAAAGTTTTAGTGAAAATTGAACTTTCGAAAAATAACTCTAACACTTATTATAAAGATAATAAGTGTTAGAGTTATTTTTCGAAAAAAAAATCATGCTTGATAGTTAAATTGTGAACACAATTTCTTGAGTGAACCATCATTGAGAGGTACTAACCACAAAAGTTCCAGCTTAGGCAAAGGTGGTAGACAGCAGTTCTCTGTGATAGGGTTGTCATCAGCTATCAAAGATGTAAGGCTTTTGAAGTACACCAGGGCATCCAAGTTTCTGAAAATAAATTTTACAAAATATATTTAAAGAATAGTGGTGTTAACATAATTTTATTATGAATTCCTTTTGTATTGTATGTATGTTCAGAAACACTTATCTCACACAAATTGTACAGACCAGCGTTGCCAGATTTTTTTTGCCAAGCCGGGATAGTAGATAGCAAAAACAGCCATAGAAAATGTATTCTAATTAATAAAAATATAATATTTTAAATCAGATTTACCTCATCGTTAAATAGTTGAGTCTCATTCGTCTTCTGATTAAAAAAACATAAGAAAAACAGAAATTAAAATCAAAAATGTTTTATTCTTTAGAAAAATATGCTTCACAAACCATAGAAGCTTTTAATGCAATAACAGTTCAAGATTGGAAAAAAGGCTGTGAGCATGTAAAAAAGCTGGACTGAGCCTGTCCCGCGCGGGACATTTAATTTTGATATAAAAAATCGGGACGTCCATCCAAAATCGGGGCGTCTGGCAACGCTGGTACAGACCCAGAACAACTATCAACTATCTATAGGTCATACAAAAAATATTTTGTTTCTCAGAAGAATCAACCTTGCAACACATTTTGTACCAGCTGCAAAATAATTAACAATACCAGCCTATTATTATTGTCCCACGAAGGCGAAGGCGAAGGCCTCTTTTCATACAGAGTAGGCACAAGCATTAATTACCACTCTTGCTCAAGATGTATCAGAGACTTCTTATTCATTATTAAGTCTAGTTTTTTTTCACAATATTTTCTTTCTCCAATATCAATGATGTCCAACAACAAACAGAGACATTTGAATTGAAAAAGTCACATTGGCACATGCCTAATTTTGGACCCACAACCTTAAGCATGAGAGGCGGGCACTTTACCCACTGGGCTATCAACAAAGTTTATTTTTCTGACTCTTAAAATCATTAAGATAGTTTAATACTTACGTTATCTTATTGTGACTTATATCCAGGTACTTGATGTGATCAGAAAACCTCTCTACAATAGTTTTAGGTATTTCATACAGGCGCTCATACGCTAGCGTTAGCTTGCCGTTCTCTTCTTCATTGTCACCTGTTGTATCTACAGACCTGCAAACACATACATATATTATTTTTAATGCTAGACATAATAACTGAAGATATAGCTGTAACTCTATGCTGGCAGGAATTCTAAGTTACATGTAGAAGTTATGGAAGACATTTTTCTTTTATTTTAAGCGTTAATGGCATTCTATATTAATTCGGCCAAACACTGTCTTATCAATAAGTTTGCCACGATCACAGTATCCACCAATTCCTGAAGGAGCTATCAGCTCATGCTTCGTGGAAGTTAAGATAGGCATTTATTTTTATAATTACTTTGGTACGTATACCTATATTTATTATATATATATTTGAGACCAACTTTGACAACATTATTTACCTTTACACAGTAGTGAATAAAACGAATTAGATAAGTGGAACCCAAAAAGGATAGTGTCTAAAAATTGTATCATTTTGTGTCTGCGTTCAAAGAAAAAGCCATAACATACGTACGTTATAATATCAGGAGGTATTGGCGTCTCCGACATATCTGTCATGGAGTCAACTAGTGCATCTCTTGAGACATCCACCGATATGACACCATCATCCGGTGCAGGCTGCACACTTGGATAGCTGAAAAACATAAACATTTGGTTTTAATATTGCAATTATATATTCATACATGAACTCACGCCTTGTCCCATAGGGTTAGGCCGAAACTACAGAACGAAAAAATAATATGTAGGATATCAAGTAATCTAAAAATATTAATATTGCAATAACAATATTTTTATATTACTTCAATGTGTTTCTGCAGACAAGCACTGTATTACTATGGAGCAAGGCTGTTTTTTTAATGAATTACCAATGCTAGGTTTTAATAAACAAGAGGAAACTCTTCTTGCTCAAAAACTTTTTTTATAAATATAAGTTATGAATAGAATTACATTATGTATAATATTTCAAAGAATTATATTTTGTCATTTAGCTGGAAGTAAAGACTGGTATTTATTTTTAATTAATTTATGTGTCAGCTAAATGTGTATTAATGAGTTTGAAACCTTGAAATAGCAATAATGAATATTTGAATAATGTGTACCTGCACGAAAAAGATTTTTACGAAAACTTGTTTACAAAATGAGCATTACTGCAATTATCTTGCAATTATATAAATAATATTTAATGATACACACAACCTGTTTAAACTTTTACTTTGTCCTAATATTTTTTTTGTTAAAAAAAAAAAACAATAACATCACAATCTTCAATCTTTCGCAATGACACAAAATTAAATAAATGTAAGTCAAGTGTTTCCGCCACAAAAAAATTAAACACTGCAGTAATATTGGACATGGTAGTTTTTGATGGTCCTTTATAGATGTTTTTCTAAGCATTATTTTAATTAAGAAAAACATGATAATATTCAATTTAAAGTGATTGATATCTTAGAGTTAATTGAAACAAAACTTATATTTTTTTCATTAATTTGTACAATAATAACTATTTTAACTCTCTATAAATCTTTTAAAATAATAGTTTCAGTTTACAAAGACAAAGATCATGAAGATTTATAGACGTTAACTAAGTACTGAATTAGTGGATCACTTTGAAAAAACGGCTGAATGGATTTGAAAATACTTTTATGACCATGCACATAAGCATTCAAGTATTTACACAAAATAGTTCCGGGTGAATTAGGACGAGTGTTAATATAAATTTTAAATGAAAGCAACAGAAATAATTCTAAAAGCTTTAATTTAGCATTCATTGAAGCTATTATCAAAGTAGATACCTACCTTATATTATGAGAAACTTGTGAAAAGTTATAATCAACGTCATGCACACACATACCTGTTTATATACGATTGATCATCATCCATTATGTATAATGAGATTACTTATTGATAATTTCTTCCTGACAATTTTAAAACCAATTATTATTAATTATTTACAATATTGATTTATTTAAAACCACTGTTTGAAAAAAATATCATTGAATCTATTTGATAAACGATTCGTGACACAATTACACAATGTTTGTAAGTAATAAATATCTTTAGTTATTCAATGCGTCCATGTGCGCGGTTATCTATCGACTCGGTAAAGCAATAGCGGAGGCAGAGATAAGTAAAATTGTTTATTTGTACAGCAAGGTACTAAGTACCTACACTGATAAGAAAAATCGAGGTTCGACATTTGATAATATACTTGGATTCTTTAAGATTGAAAACATACCCCGTTGAGGAATAATCTAGTCAGCACTATAAAGCAGCTAGATTGTCTTAACAATCTAGCTGCTTTGGCAAAACATGATAGATTTTTTTATGTGTTCTTAAAAACATAAAAAATTAAATATAAAAAAATATTTTTAAAACCAAGCTTTTTTTTTAAATTTTCAATATTGAGTATTGGATATTGTATTGTCACCAGAACTAAAGGTGTATGCAAAATTTCAGCTTAATCGGATATCAACAAATGGTCGAAAAATGGTTTACAAACTTTGAAAGGACAACTTATTTACATACTTACATACGAACAGTGCAAGCTAAATAAAAGCTTGTAAAAAGATCAATCATGTTTGGCCTTTGTGGTGTACAAATATTTAAATAATTAGAGAAGGAACTACTCTTTAAACGTCTGTGGGAAGGAAGAAAAGATTTATGAATTTTATTATCTTGTCAATCCAACTTTTTAGTTTAATCTAATCTGGAAAAAAATTGAGGAACCGTTTCATTCAATGAATAACCAAATACATAATGCCATACATTAGGGCCGAGTATTTGAATTCTCAAACTTTTTTTACTTCTTCTTGCGTTATACGTTATAATAAGATCTAGAGCGCAGATTAGTTTTTCATATAACAAGACAGTCTTATGAACTAAATAAGTTAATGCTCGAGTACCTCTTTTTTTGTTCTGGGGTGGAAAATCCTCATGGATGTCCTCCACCCTTTCTGTCAGACGCTTAGTGACTAAAAACCATCCCGGTGTTATTTTCTACACTTAGACCGGTGATCCTAGGAGCGTAGGCGCCTTCGGCAATATGCTAGCTACCAGTACGTAATTTAACGGCCCCGAGTGGCTATCTGCAACGTGATAGGAACAAATCCTCAGCTTTTTCTAGTATGAAGATACATAAAATATTAATGGATTTTTATTTCAATACTGATTTATCCCCTATTACAATATAGTACAGTTATTTGACGTAAGTTCAAGTAAACAACAACTTCTAAGTATTTTTAGTTTTGCACTGGGGTTTATCTGTCACGCCCTTTTATCAGTTGTGTTAGACTTTTAGTAGAAATTTTACTTTATAATGATGTCAACATTGTTATCAGTAACGTCATTCGTTCGTTGTTGACACTTCTTGACACGTCATAAAACAACAACAGCTGCTGTTGGCAAAATAACTTCAAGTGAGAGTGATTTTTTTAAAAACTATAACTTAGTTGTACGTTTAAAAATTGCAACATGGACGTAAGTACATTTACACTTATTATAATTGCATAAAACAAACAAAAACCGTGTATTTAAATTCATAACCTGTTTTTAGGAGAGCAATATTCCCATAGATATTAATATTGGGAAGTTACAAGACTGGTTGGTTAGCCGTCGCCATGTGAATAAGGAATGGCAGAAGAGCGTGCCAGCTGTGAGGGAGAAGATCAACAATGCGTTGCAGGACATGCCCAAACATGATGATATAGCTAGCTTGTTATCTGGCAGCTATATCAACTACTTCCACTGCCTGAAGATTGTTGAGATATTGAAAGAGACTGAGGCAGATAGTAAGAACCTCTTTGGAAGGTAATTATTACTTATTTAGTTTAATATTTCTTCAGATGGAAGCTGTTCTTAAAAGCCGCTGCATGGAATAAGTTTAGTTATAGTTAAGTAGTATTAATCACTAATATTACTTTACAATTAATATTAATCTGGAATCACCAGTTTGTCTTGAGCAAGCATAGTAATCAATGCCTTCTAAATATGAGAAGAGGCTTTCGCCCTGCAAAGGGACAATAATGGACTGGTTTTATTATTTTTTTAATATTACTTGTATAATGAACCATACTATGATTTTTATAACTTATTTCTAGGTATGGATCACAAAGAATGAAGGACTGGCAAGACATAGCCCGTAACTATGAGAGGGAGAACCTGTATTTGGCCGAGGCAGCTCAAATCCTGGTCAGGAACATCAACTATGAGATCCCTGGCCTCAAGAAACAGATTGCTAAAGAGGACCAGTTGCAAGTTGTAAGTATTAATACTTATCTTTTGTAAAGATTAAAATAACATGGACAGGTGGACATACTGTGTTAGAGGACACATATTTGCCAGTAAACTTCCCTGTAATGTTAATTATTTTGTATGAATTGAATGGATACAATATAAAAATATAAGAGTCAAAGTATCACTTCTCCTACAAATATGTTCTCATGAAATAACTTGGCAGATCATTTGAAACAAACTAGCTGTCCGCCGCGGTTACACCCGCGTCTTTGGTTACTGCTCCGCTCCTGTAGGTTGTAGCGTGATGGTATATAGCCTATAGCCTTCCTCGATAACTAATCTATCTAACACTGAAAGAATTTTTCAAATCGGACCAGTAGTTCCAGAGATTAGCGCGTTCAAACAAACAAACAAACACTGCAGCTTTATAATATTAGTATAGATTCTGTTTCATGTCTTAATACATCTGGTGAATAGTGTCTCAGGCAAATGTGGTGCAATAGGCTCTCAAGATTAGAAGGAGGAAGAAGTGAACATTTTTCTATTCATAAATTTTGACAGTAAAGCAATCCACAACAGTGTGTTGGAATAGCCTATTGAATTTATTGACTACTTTAGATTACAGTTCTAGAAACACAACAACCAAACTCATCCCTAATATCTCCAAATAATCTAAAACAAATACATATCGTTTTTTGGCAGGAATGTGAGAAGAAGCATACAGATTTCTTAAAGAATGAAGCGTCAAGTAAGTCGGAATTCCTGACGCTTTGCAAACAGCTCGGTATCCAGGGTGACAGGATCAAAAAGGAGCTGGTGGATAGGCTTCAGGAACTACCTGATATTTATGACAAGGTATGTCTACTTTACTGAGCTTAAGTCTATGGGAGGGTGAGGGTTGTTTATGTAAGTTTTAAAGTGGCCTAGTGATACTGCCTCGTTGGTCTAGTGGTCGCAAAGCGTAACTGCTGAACATGAGGTCTTGGGTTCGATTCCCAGGTCGGGCAAAGTGTTGTTGGGTTTTTCCATCAGGAATTTCGCAGTAGCAACCTCGGTGTCTGGATTTGTGCCCAGTTGATGCCAATAGGCTCGCCCCCTAATACATGGGACTGAAAAATAACTGGCGAAATGTGGGTGTCCTAATGTGTACACCTCTGCCTAACCCTTCGGGGATTGCAGGCGTGATGTAATGTCTAGTAACATCAATTTCTTTATCTCTGAAGAATTAAGTTAGCTACTACTGGGGCTGGTCTAGCCTGTCTACCCAGGAAATGTGACACATGCATTTAAGTATTGCCAGTTTTGAAGAGAATAATAATGTTTCTTTATTTTAATGGGTTTCTCCTTATACAACGTGTAACGTTAAATGCGCAAAACCTGAAAAAAGTTTGATCAGAATAACGAGCAGAATCAATTGAACCACTTTTTAATATAGGTCACATTTTTCAAAAAATCTTCATTAAAAACGTTGCCGTGTCTATTTATTAGTAGGTCAAGCCATCCGGCGCGCAGCGGCCCGGTGACGAGTTCTCCCTCGATAGAGCGTCGTCGCAGACGCAAGAAACGATCAGAATTGCCAGTAAAACTAAATCAGCACATAAAACCTTTACTTTTGTTTTAATATTTTTTTTTTGTCTGAAATAGGTCAATTTAATTAAAATTCAGTTGGGGTATCTGAGGTTTTGCGCATTTAACGTTACACGTTGTATTATTTTCTCCAAGACTACTTGATTCTGAGTGTCAATTTTTCAAAAATACTTCTAATTTGCCTTCATTTTTATATTGACATTGCTGTTGCATGTTATTCTGACGAGAATTGGCCCTCTTGACACTGAGATTAAATTGCGATTTTAATTAAACCATAATTTCGTTTAGTAGAACTGGTCTTCTGTTATTAAACATGGAATGTAATATCCTTTTTTTCAGATAGGCAAATCATTAAAACCTCTGCAGCCAGCCATTGACCTTTACTCAGCCTTTTCAAAGTACATTTTGGGTGACAAAGCTTCAGAGGTGTTGCCATTATTACAATATGTAGTAGAGCATGGCAACACCACGGTGTACGAGTGGAGTTACGGGGAAGCCCCATTGAGCGTGGAGCATGATCCGCTGCATATTGAGCTTGATGACGAAGATCAGGGGGCTGGAGATCAGGTAATTTAGTTGGTTACGTTTACAGTATTTCAGAATACACCCCTTTCCAAATCGCCTCGTTGCGTATGCAGGCAGTGTCGCGTGACTATATATCACTGTGTGCGTGCAGGTTTTACGCCCCACCTACCTTAACCCAATGGCAAGATTAAATTCGAAGTTTAAATTCGAAAATCATCTACTAAACAAAATCCTATTTATTTATTATTAATTCGTGTTGAGAATCAATAGCATACCTAATTAAATTTGACAAGGGGGCAAACTGCAGCTCGGATAAATCTTGATAGCAAATTGAGATGAAGAAAATTGTAGAGGCGTATTTTACTTTTTAGCACTATTTTGTTTGATAAAGGGTCTTAAGCTATATTCTTTAATATTCACAGATAGACTTTGGCGACACTGCCGAAATAGATTTCGGCTCAATAGACGTAGCGGCCGCTGACATTGACTTCGGTGACGGCGACGCGGGCGCAGAGATCGACTGGGGCAATATTGACGCTGCACCTGAGAATATTGTAAGTAAAATTTTTACAAAAGGTTCACAAATGGCGTCATAGTTTACTATTGCACATAAAAAGCTCATAAAAAGTATGTTAATTAATTGGTATTGTCTCATACCCCATTATGTTATTTTTTCTATTCTAGTAAATAAATAAATAAAAAAGTATCTATTTAGGTACTATAAATTGCATGAGGAATAACTATTCTTACCTCGTTTTAGGGTTAATTAATATTAGCACGATGTACTGTCAACAAAAGAGATAGGTATGCAGGGTCGTCAGATATAGTTGACCCTGGATACCTACCTCTTTTGTTGACTATACATTAGATAATCAAACGGGTCGCGTTTGATTCTCTTTACCATTTCTAGCCACAGGTCAACGTTATAATTAGGAATCATTTTTACCCAGGAACTATCCGCTGACTTAGCACAAGTGTCGCTGGAGGAGTCAGGCATAGTGGTGGAGGAGCAAGGCGTGTGTGGCGGAGTGGCTCGCGGGAAGGACGCCTTGACCTTGCTGGACAACCCGGCCAGTAGGAGCCAGATCATTGACCAACTTGTCGAGGTACGTAGACGTAGGTGAAAATATTTAAGGGAAATGGTAGACCGCGAAATTTTCAAATTCTCTACGTTTTATGCAATTGGGTAGTTTAAAAAATTCTTTAAAAAAATGCTTCTTTAAAAATTATATATTTTTAAGTCTCGAAAACCAGAAAAGTTGATTTCCAATTTGACAGTAGATTTTTAGTTGCTTTGAAATCAATAAATAGTTAATCAATTATTTATTTTATTATTATTGTTATTTATCAGACTACAGAGAGGTTCACTTGTTAGTAGCAATATAACTTAGCCTATGTTAGTACATAATAACTAGAACAGATCGGGTACGATTGATTAGCGACTACACTAGCGGGCTATCTGCCCGGGTGGCTATCGATTACAGGACGATTATGTAGAACGCGCAAGAAATTCCACGGACACTTTTTTCAATTATGTTTTTACAAAAGTTGTCAAACTAATTTAAACCCTATGTCCCCCAGTTGGAGTCGTTCCTCAAGATGCGCCTGTACGAGACCAACACGTCGGGAGACAGCCTGTCGCTGAGCCTGCTGCAGCAGCTGCCCACGGAGAGCGCGGCCGCGCTCAGCGCCATGCTGCGCGCCGTGCAGCTCGCCACCGCCGACATGACCGCGCCAGAGATCAACCACTTGCACAATGTCAAACACTCGCCTAGGTTTGTGACTTTTTTTAGGAAATGCACGGTAAAAATAATAATTGAGAATCGAATGAATTTCGACATGATTGTAGACCTCTAAAGACATAAAATTTAGTTGCACATTAAAAAATAATAGTTATGGAATAGTTGAAACATATAAAAAGTACGGAAGAGCTCATTTTCCTATAAATAAACAACTAAAAAATTTACTCCTTTGGCGGTTTAAAATTATATACTAAATTACGGTAAAAGTAAAAGGTAGCGCAATGATATCCCTTTCACCTTGTATATTTTATACCTGTACTTAAATAACTTTGAAGTATTCTATACTAAGTAGAAGAAGAAGTAGAAAGTTAGATACTAAGTAGTAGAACTATAGTATACTAGCCTACCATAAAAGTATCATATTTCAGTTTTTTTAATTAAATCTTTGTCCGATTTTTAGGAACAGCTTTAATACTAGTTCTTTGTTTCCTAAGTGTCTTAGTTACTATGTTTGCTTACCACAGATACGTAGATGTGCTAACAGCTCAACTTAAACAAAAGTTGACCCTCTGCGATAAACTGTCCCGCCTGGCCACCCGCGCCGCTGAGCAACGCAATGCAGCCGTCGCATGCGCAGCCGAGCTCAGGCCCGTGCTCACGCGCATCGTGCAAAGGACTAAGGAGCTGCAGGCACAGGTGATGGATAAATGAACATACCTAACAAATCACTTGGCTGCAAAATAAATAATTAACTATCAACATATTTTTATGAATCTACATTCTAAAATTATTTATTTCAATTAGACCATTAAAAGGTGCTTTCCAAATTGAATCTAATTGTATTTTCCAAAAGGTACGTTATGCTTTATTACATAAAGCTCACAACTACGTATTGTCCACAGATCGAGAGTGATATATCGAAGAAGTACAAAGGCCGACCAGTGAACATTATAGGCGGCGTCAAGTTCTTATAGAACGGTGTATTTTATTGTAAATATTGACTGTATTCATTATCATTATTATAATATAATTATAAATGGCTCATTTGATACAAGGTTGGAGTATTTTTTAATCCTTTTTTAAGATAAACCTTAGTGCCTAAGCGTACACAACGTTTCGAAGTTAGCGTTGTGACATAGCAAATTCATCTTTATCTCCACAACGTAACGCACATATTTCTTCTGATATAAAAAAATGCGCGAGTTGGACGGTATTCGCGCGTCTAAGTGCGACCAACGCGTAGTCACTCGTCAGTCGGAGTTGATAAATGTAAAAGTGTGCGAATGCGCCCGAATTCACGCGAATACGGATGAGCTTCGACTCTGCGCTAGCATGAATTGACCATGGGTTTGCCACGTATCTAAGAAATGTTGATTACTTAGATACGTGGCAAATCCTTGTGTTGTAATTACTCTATACTTAAATTAATAGTACTTAATCAAAGTTCTGTAGAAAATAATATTTAAATATTGCATCACGCTGACAAGAAATTTCTTACACGCGTCCTATGCTATTTATATAAATATAATCAATATATGATGATAATAGAGATTTATCATATTACTTTGAAAAGGTATAGGTGTAGGTCATTTTACATTTATAGGGACTTAAAATTTGTCTAATAATTTAAATAAACACTTGGTTTAAAATTTGTCTAATAATTTAAATAAACACTTGGTTTAAAATTTGTCTAATAATTTAAATAAACACTTGGTTTAAAATTTGTCTAATAATTTAAATAAACACTTGGTTTAAAATTTGACTAATAATTTAAATAAACACTTGGTTTAAAATTTGTCTAATAATTTAAATAAACACTTGGTTTAAAATTTGACTAATAATTTAAATAAACACTTGGTTTAAAATTTGTCTAATAATTTAAATAAACACTTGGTTTAAGTTTTTATAGTGTACTGGCTTCTGCCCGCGACCTTGCCCGCGTCATAGTTTACATGTTTATATCCCACAAGAATCGTACAGTTTTCTGGGGTTAAACTACTGTTTAACCCGAGAAAACTGTACTATTCTCGTACGTGGTATTCCAAAAAATAATCTATATTTGTGCCAAATTTCATCCGGATCTGTTCAGCCGTTCTGGCGTGATTGAGCAACAGACATTCATTCATCCAAAATTTTTTGCATTTATTATACCCAGTAGTTATAGTAAGGTTAAAGTACATACAAGTCTCACTTCAAGTAAGGTCAGAACATCAGAATATGCACAGCAATTACAGAGACAGGTCTGAAGTCCGAATAAACACTTAGATCTATTCGCTAACAGTGTTGAAGTGGACTTAGGTACAGTCGGCAAAAAGTTTAGTGGTCAGGAAACAAACGAGCAACTTAGGTTTCCCAGTGGGCAAAAACGGCGGTGGCACACTCTTGGATACAATATTCGGGTTGGGCAAACTGACACGTATTTTCTAATATAAAACTCTCAGTAACAGTCCGAAATCTATTTGCTCGACTATTTTTACATAATCTGGAGAAATGAGAGCCCGATTTTGCCGGGAATTTCACTGACATATACTTAGCTGATACTTTAAGGAGTAACTTAGGCTACTTTTATTTTGGAAAAGGATTAGGATTCCGTGCAAATATATTAAAACTCCGGGCATAAAGCTAGTACAAAATAAAGAAAGCCTGCGTCGTCGTTGGTCTATAGTTGTGGTCGTGAGCTACCACTGCTGAGCATGAGGTCCTGAGTTCGATTCCCGGGTCGGGCCAAGTGTAATTGAGTTTTTTTAGAAACGCCGTAGTAACGGCACAGGCACAGGATATTATTTGAATTTATTTTAAAGTATATATATTTAGAAACTATTGTATAATTTATAGGTACGTAAAAGCTAAACAGTTTAAAAATTACTTTCTCTGACAAATGCATGCTAAATTACAATATTATTTACAAAACAAACAAATACGATATTATCTTACTTCCGCAATATTAACGTATGTATACAGACCAGAAAATTGCTCACGATCTCAATACAAATTCACTCAGATCAAAAGGCTCCATAGCGGGAGGTCTGTGCCCGTTGAAAAAATTACGGATCATTGTACGCACACCGCGTATGCTCCGCGCGCGTCTTCCCGCTCTTTTTGAGCGCGAAATTTGACAACTTACAATAAAATTACGTTTTTATTGACAAAAAAAGCAACGCATTTTTTATTCCATAAATCACAACCATTGAGTATGGCACTCAATTTTATTTAATAAATAAATAAATAAAATTATGTTAAGTGCTCTAAAAATAATATCAGTAAGCAAATAAATTAAACACACTTTTAAAATCCATTAGTGATGTGATATGTTTATATTATGGTGCGATACTGATTTTAAAACCAAAAACAAAAATGGTGTTAACAAGTTCAAACACAACCGACAATTTTAAAAACACGAGTGTTAAAAGATTGGTGACATGTGTTATCAGTGCGTGTCGAAAATTAACTAGGTTTGAGAACGTTTATGCGGGTCTATTTGTGTTGTTTGTGCCATCAGTGATCAGCGAAACAGGTGAGAGAAAATATAAAGAGCCGGCATCGCACAGTTTTAATTAAGATCGATTTGTTTCATGTTTATTATTGCAACATTAGTACTTACACACTTTGAAAAAAAAATCAAGGTGTCCTAACTATTACCGTTCAAAACATATACAGCCCTGTGACAGAGAGACAGGACACAAGGACGGTTGAGAGAGAGCAATAGGGCTCCGATTGGACAAAGGGTCCAAGGGTATAAAATCCTAACAATAAAAAGTTAATCAGTTCAGACAAAAATGGCCACTATCCTTTGATCTTTTCAAAAAAGATTTTAATAAATAAACATAACATCACGCCTGGGATCCCCGAATGGTTAGGCAGAGGTGTACCCATAGTACATTTGAATCCCGAATTGGTCAGCGAATGCTGATGATCGACGATAAAATAAAATGAGCTATAAGAATAAAAAAAAACACATCGGGTTCCTTATTCCATTTTTATCAAAAACTGATACCTACGAAATAAATTTACCTACATTAATTAAATCTATAAAACTATCCGACGTTAGATCATCGATTTGGGAATTTTCAAAACACAAACGAGTTTTGTAAATTACCATCAATCGGATCTATAATTCTACATTTTTATTTATCTGTCTACTTTCAACCTTTGATTGGTATGTTTCATAAAGCCTTGAATTTACTAGGGGCAAACTAAACAACACAATATTACAGATTGAAGATTAATTAATATCTAGATCTATAAGGTCAGCGTAATTACCAAATAATAGCGAGCATTGTTCTGATCTTGGGCAGAATATGCAGCATTCACTTTCCATATTAGTTTTAGACAATGACACTTATTGAAACGTAGGAACCTATTAATTACCTAGGTGTAGGTAGGTAGGTACTACTATGTTAGGGCCTTCAAGACACAATAAAAGGACTGAGAAAATGTATCATTCAATTTGTATAGAGCCTATTCCCTTGTAGCACTAAAATAGCATGATGTAGCTTTGTATTTATTATTATTATAATAAAAATTAATCGCTAAATGTGTTGCTAAGCGCAAAACTCGAGAATGGCTGGACTGGTTGATTCTTTTTTGTTGTGAGTAGGTACTTATTCGTAATTTTCCGGACAAGGTTTTATGCAACTTTTTTTTTTTAGAAAATCCACAATTTGCGCCCGTGCGAAGCCGGGGCGGTTCGCTAGTATTTATTATTTATAAAGTGGAAGAGATTTTTTGTTTGTATGTTACGCGCTGATTTATGCAACTGCAATTCGGATTTGAAAAATTCTTTCTGTAGGTACTTATATGATAGCCAGATTCATGAGAAATAGTTTAGGCTATATAACATCACGCTATGACACAGGGGGGCGGAGCATTAACCAAAGACGTTAACACGGGTAAAAAACCACGCGGTCGAAGTCGCGGGCAGAAGCTAGTGTGATAGAAAGAAAGGAAGAAGATATTTCATTAGTTGGACGTAATTAATTAATTTTGATAGAACTTCATTTATTCAATCAATTGTTTAATAGGTACGAGCAATGATAAAATAGTATATCATTGGGTACGAGTATATGAGTAGGTTTTTTTTTTAATCATCTTGCATACTAATTCCCCCCGTCCATTAATTATTCAATTTTGAAAGATTGTCCACTCGACCGTCGACCGCTACAAAACCTCTGAATGTCAAGTCCAATTTACATTAACACACTCCTTTTTGCTATTCGTAATTGAGTATGGGAACCTATTCAACTTTTACATCGACAAAGTTAGGGCCGTTAATTGAATTTTTAATTCTCTCTGTAGACATACGTATCGATCTACCTTTTTTGTACGCCATCTACCTAAATGGTATGGTATTTTCTCATTTTTAAGACCTGTATTATTTATACTGCTATTGAGAAATACCTGATGGAAAAACCCAATCACACTTTACCTACCCGACCTGGGAATTGAACCCAAGACTTCATGCTCAGCAGTCGCGCTTTGTGACCACTAGACTAACGAGGCAGTAAATACGGGGTGGAGAAGGCATCGTAGCGAAAATTTTTACCATGGATATGTTATGATTTGCTGTTCCATACAATAGTGCAACACTGTGTATGGAGTAGTATATTTTTTAAACTGGGAAGTCTAAAATCAGGTACGAATAAATCCATATTATGCTAAAAGTATACGTTACGAACAATGATATTGGTTACGAAGTACCAAGTATAGTTGTCTACCAATTATATCCTTGTCTTATCTTGACCTTTACCTACCTGTTTTGCCAAAAAACCGATAATCCGCTCCAAAAAAAGCTTTAGAAAAAATGTAATGGAAGCACGGTTTAAAAATCTCGGGGGCCTTGCCGTCATAGTGTGGGAATGCCCAAAATTATAGCAGACACAACAATGCGTAGTAACGCAACTGTAGTAACCGTGAAACATGCTTGGTACCTCACTATTACATAAAAATGATGTCAAGTAGTGAAGTGAACTTTTCCGCGAGCAGTGTCTCGTGAACGCAACGGAACGACGAGTCCAATAATCGATTCTCCCATTAACTCGATTACACAATGCATTTCCGACGCGATTGTTTGTAACAGATGTCGTATTACACCCATTGACTTATTTAATACGTCGTCAAAGATCTAGATTCACATCTAGGTATCTAGTTTTTTTGCGAAGAAAGAACTTGTCAACTAAGATCTAAGAAATAAAGGCAATGATCCCTGAATCCTTGAAAGTTAGTTGAAAACATTTTTAAAATGTTTTTTTTTAATAAAAAAAAAATTGGAAATCTCGTTTCTATGGAAAACTTAAATTCGCTCGAATTTTACTGTAACACATTTTTTTGATAATGTTCCAAACTTACTTTTCAGCCCTATGTATCCTGCTTATGTGTAGGAAGTTTCATTAAAATCGGTTCATTCATTTCGTAAAATAAGGACTTGAAATGCCGTACGGTGTAAACGGTTTTGACGTTTATCAGGTACAGACGCCAGCAGATCAACCTATCCGAATCTGTCAAATTTTACCAATCGAATATCAACCTTCCAGTATTGTGATAAGGTTGAAAATCTATTAAATTTGACAGATTGAGGTAGGTTGATGTGCTGGCGTCTGTACATACCGTACAAAAACTGCTTCAAAGTACATAAGCAACAGGGTTCTCACAAAAATAATACAGTCTACGCTCATTACATAAGTAATCTTTTTGTTAGCCTCAAGGCAGTAGGCCTACTATACCATAAATTAGACAATTACAATGCACAACAGTAAAATTGTCTATGTGACGACTGTCACGGCATTCATTGCACTTCCTCTTTAGGCCACATAAGGAAGTATGTCATAAAGCCGTACATGGTTATTGAAACAAAGAGCGCTCAATCTTATTAAAAAATAACACGGATAACGGATAGGTAGTTGTCGTAATGTCTATAATATAAATCTTAGTATGGCATATAATACACCAGCGTTTGCCCTCGACTTCGTCCGTGTAAATGTCGGTTATCGCGGATGCAGACGAAGAAGCGGGATAAAAAGTAGCCTATGTCCTTTCTTGGGATTCAAACTTACCTCGTACAAAATTTCATCGAAATCGGTTCAGTGGTTTTGTCGTGAAAGCGTATCAGACAGACAGTCTGTTCTAAAAATATAATGTTCACTTCCCTCCAAACAAGCAGGAGATAGAACAGAACTAGGCCAATAGGCACAAAAGGATGTGAATTATTGGATGATTTGTAAGAAGTACAAAGTAATGCTGTAGAAATTCAGTAACTTTGACTCTTAATTAAAATAATAACGTAATAGGTGTTAACATTATTCTGTTAAAGTTATTATCACAAGTAACAAGGCTTACGAAAACACGCTGTGTCTACCTTAAAAGCTTTTCGATATTCCAATTTCCAAACTAAATTAATTTCGTATCAATAAGGAAAGTGTCTGTTAAAGAACTAATCTTATAACGGTAGGTAGGTACAACGCTTCGCTAAACCATGTATGATGTGATTTATTATTCATACTAATCATAAAGCTGAAGAGTTTGTTTGTATGTTTGTTTTGTTCTACCGCGATAATCTCAGGAACTGCTGGTCTGATTTGAAAAAATCCTTTTGCGTTTTTGAGCCCATTTATCGGGTAAGGTAACATCATGCTATTACCCAGCAGTAATCAAAGATGACGTAATTTAACGCGGGTAAAACCGCGGGGTTTATTTTGTTATGAATTTATAGTTTAGTGAACTGATGAGGGATAACATAAAGTATAGTATAAAGGTGCGTTACCACCCGGGCTGTGCGAGGCTACTAAGCGAGGGACGTGTACTTTACCTACCAATAGGCTAACTTACTTCATTTTTACGAGCCTTGCATAATGTAAATCAGAAGGCCAATTCTATCTTTCAAAATCTAAAGCAAAGCGTTAAAATGCAAAAGGCATTTTTGACAGATTGAGACAGATTAGATTGCGATCGTTTTTAAAAGTTAGTAGTATTGTTCCCCTGGTCTGGCCTGGCAGAGGTACTTGAGAGCTGTGTGCGAGAAATGAGTAGGTAGGCATGCGATGGAATGTGTGGAAACTGTGGAATGGCTCTGCTGCTGGCCTGGTACACCGCTTCCTCGCACAGCAGAGTCTGCTTTGCATCCTCACACCGCTTAGCTTCCTCGTACAGCATTGGAGCAGAGGATTAGTGAAGACGCACCCTTAGCTATCCTTTTCAAAGAGAAAGTAAACTCTGACTGGTTACTTAGTTATTTATTTTGAACAATTCACAATACGCCCTACAAAATTGGAAGAAATATCAACAAACTAAAATTAAGAGTAGGTGCAAAGTAAAATAATAAGACTACAAAGACTATTAATTAATATTAATTGAAGTAAACGAGTTGCTTGTGGATGTAACTAAATATATATACATATAACTAACTACTAGTCCCTGATATCTATACTAATATAATAAAGCTGAAGAGTTATTTTGTTTGTTTGTTTGTTTGTGTGTTTGTATAAACACGATAAGCTTTGGAAGTACCACTCGGATTGAAAAAATATTTTTTTTGTGATAGCTGTGCGCCATAGCTTGGTCTTTGACTAATTCTCAGAAGTCCAAAATCAAGGTTTGCCAACGAGCAATGGAGCGCAGTATACTAGGTGTTAAATTAACGGACCGAGTTCAAAACACAATACTGCGCTCTAAAACAGGGATAGCTGACGTGGCTCAAAAGGTTGCTCAACTTAAATGGGACTGGGCAGGGCATGTCTGCCGCATGTCGGACAAAGGCGCTCCACCCACTGCCCCGCGCCCCGTCGCAGATTTATTCAGGCAGATTTTACCGTTGTATGCAAGTATCTCAATTTATATAGAAATCACGCCTAGCACAACACACTGCCGACGCGGAAACGAGCGGGAAGGCGCACCGCGCGCAGATTCTGCCAATCTGCGCGGGAGCGCAGGGCGTGCCGCGGGATATGACACACTGGCTCTGCCGTCCCGGGCGTGATTTTATACTGTAAAGACGTTTGCACGATGGATTTCGACGTAGACAAATTTATTTAGCGCGAGGCCGTCGTAATCTGCTTCACCGCGCGGGGGAGCAGATTTCACCGCTAAGTAAGGCAGATCTGCGCCTCCGTCGCCGCGCGCGTTATCTGTCGCTCTGCTCACCGCGGCGGGACGCATCTTCAGTGGGTGGAGCGCCTAACGGTGGGCCCAAATAGCGCAGAACTGGTGCCCTGAAACTGGGAGTCGCGGCCGCGGCAGGCCACGAAGGAGATGGCGGGTCGAACTGGATGGATTTCTCCAAAACTGGAGGGATGAGGCACTGAATCGGGAAGGATGGAAGGAGGCCTTTGCCCAGGAGTGGGACAGAATAGGCTAACAAAAAAAAAATGTGATAGCTATATTCATGAGAAATAGGATTAGCTATACAACAACACCACCCACGGGACCGGAGCAGTATAACCAAAGACGTAACTTAATTCGGGTGAAAAAACGTGAACGAAGTCGCGGGCATTTATTTATTTTCAAGTAATTTGTGAAACAAAGGAGCTTCAACGACTTCCACATAGTATCAAGTTCAGGTGCCGGAAGGGCTCTCGAGTAGGTACTACCATCACCTAAATTACCGACGCCAGACAAAACCTTCAAAAACCCCGGACATAATCATAAAATTGAGATCTTTTCGCGGACGCCCTTGAGAAAAATATTTTTACAATAAAAAAAAACATCGTTTATATTTCTAATTTCTCACTGAAGGAACACTAGCAATATGTTTGACGTACGAGATTATGTTCTATGAAATCGTGGTGCACTCAATTGTTTTTTGATGTCGTTTATCTTTTAACTAATCAGGATTTACAAGAAATTAATGAGAAAGTTTAATGAAAAGGCAAAAAAGACGCATTATCAAATCCCCTTCCGGACGACCCTTGAACGCCCAGGACAATCCAGGGAATCACGGACGGAAGTAGTCCAATCACACACGATCACAAAAATAAAAAAAGTGCATCCATTCCGAGGTCATTAGCATTATTAGCCGCGTGCGCACAGCCTCAAGCACCCATTATAGTTTGACACTGACCCGTATTCCTAATGTTATTTAATCATCACTTGCATTCAATTTGATATCGTGTTCTGACATTTTGTATCCGCCGACATTTTTTTGTCTATGTAATTTGCAAACACTCGCAAAATAGAATCTCAGTTGTAAATCTTTTGAATACATAATGTAAGTCTTGTACATAAAGTGCAGTGTAAATACTTTGTAGTAATGTTTGTATAGCATGCATATACTAATAATAATAATATACTAGAGGAAGGTTGCGTGCAATTATTTGTAAGATATACTTATTTGCTTTGCCTGTACCTATTGCGTGAGAGTCAAAATTAAGTCTATTCTAAGTCCTACTTATAAACTACCTGTCAAATTTTAGCTTCATAGGTCAAGTAGTTTTCGAAATTTGGTCTTTAATCAGTGGGTGGAGTAACCTTTCGCTTTTATCTGACTCAATTTAAATGTTTGCGATTGGATTTAAATGTTCCTTGTCTTAATAGGTTTTATAATATGTCGTAGCAAAGAAATTCCCGGGTTGACAAGTTTTACTGGTTTTAATAATTTGCAATTTGTGAAGTGTATTCAAAATCCTACCGGGGTGCGGAACAATGCCCTGAGCGAGCCCCGTTCCCCGGTCAAATGTAGTTGAAGAAACACCGTGGGGTTTTAGCCGAAAGAAGCCTAACAAACCCTTTCGCCTTTCCCGTGGCGGCGGCAGTATATACAAATATGATGTTTGCTTGTAAAAGATTGCGGCAGTAAGCAAAACCAGTTCAGGCCGGACTGACAGACAAACTAAATGGAATAACGAACTTTTGTACAGCAATCAAATACTTTCGATTACCATAATAATGAGGTACTCGTATCTATTACTTGTGATGGTTTATAGAAAACGTAAAATAGCCTTTATTATAATTCAGTAGATTTCACTTATAACTGCAACATCATGGTAAGGTAATGGACACCTTCACTTTCTATTGATATAGAAATTGTTCGTACATCACACACCTATAACACCTAAATGCCATTATGGTCGAACGATTTCACTAAAAGTGCAGGAATATCGATCAACTGCATGTTTTCGTGTTTGTGAAATAATTTATTGTTAATGTTTAAAATTAACCTTTACAAAATAATATGAACCAAAATAAGAAATCAATAACTAAGAAATATCATACACATAACAATTGAATTAAACTATGCAGTTAACCTACAAATTAGTCCTTGAACTGCACATCTACAGCCGAAAGCACTGTAATCATTTGTTGTCAGCTCCCACTCTAAAGAATCAGCATTTCTTTAGCTAACTTGAATTGACTTTATTACTTTAATAAACTGACGGATAGACTTTGAATAAAATCTTGAGTCTAATCTTCCTTTGTTTATAAAATATTTTGGAAGTCAACCCTGTGGCACTTGGCTTTCAATCAGTAAAATAATTTTTGTAATCGAACCAGAAATTCTAGAGCTAACGTCTCAAAAAAAAAAAACAAACGTAAGTACTCTTTATGATATTAGTGTAGATTAGTATTTAGTTAACATAATTTAACAAGTTCCGAAGGATTATGATTGTGCTCAAAAAGTATAATCAAATAACAAGCTTCTCAATTTGGGCAATTCGTAAAAAAAACTAGCTGCCTATTCAGACTAACCGCGCGATTGCCAATCGTTTATTGTTTACATGGTCATCTCCTCATTCGCCACGCGGGCGTTAGACTTTCGAGTCAAGAAGCTGGCGGCCGTGACCTTCCACTGACGCTTGGCTTCCACCATAATTTAAGAGAAAACTTCCCAGTCAACCATAAAAAACTGTCAACTGTCCACTTTCTTACACCTGAAATAAGTAAAAAACGGTAAAAACAAACTCAAATTACCGTGGCTCAATGGAAACGTATCGAACCACTTTCGTTGGCGGTCAACCAGTAGGTTGTAACCGTCAAAATGTGAAGAATTACGACTCGGCCGACATTATCGCGCTTTCACTTATGTAACTAAATTATGTCCGATATAAATAACTGACAATTGACCAGTAATACAGGTTTATGCTCAGTGGCGTTGCTTGCCCTAGACGGTCTCTGTATCAAAATTTTTTGGGGGCCCTTCCCCCATCTCCCAGTAATCTGCGGCGAGCCCAAATGGAGGGTAACAATTTTTCGCAAAAGAATCAATGTGTTTATTTTTGGGAAGTTTAGCGTACGGCCTAAGAGTTTGAGTCAGATAGTGGATAATATTTACGAATTTTTGCTTACGTGGGTTTGTGGCCCCTGTAACTAGGGGCCCCGTATCTTTGATACGGTAGTAACTACGGCCCTGTGTACGCAAGAAGAAATTGTCCAAATCATTGCGGTTATGAACTGATTGGGCTCACGATTAGTATTACCTAAGGTTTTAAATTATTTGTACCTACCAACCTCATTCCGACTATGAAATAAAGTTTCAAAGTCCAAATGTATAGAAAACGTAAAAAAAAACAAACTTTTGTTGTAAGGTCAAAAAACTGTCGTAAAAAAACCATTTGACGTTCTAAAGATAAAAAGATAGCTTAAACACACATAAACATGAAAGGAAAAGAAAAAGAAACACGTGGAAATTGCTATATTATTGAACAGATAGAACGCTGACTCATCGGCATTGACTTTGGCGCAATATAAATTGTAATAGACAACTGCCGACCCTGGATCGTCTTAACATCAATCTCGTCACACTGTTCAGAAATTCGCAGTAACTGACCAAATATTTATTGGAAATGAACCATTTGGGTCAAGAGCCAAAAATCTTCAATCAAGATGGTCAATATTGTGCAATAAAGTCACTTACCTCGTTACACAGGAGCTGATTTAGCAAGATCAGGCTTAAGGCACTGTCATCAAAACTAAACGGAGGCATATGAACATGAATGAAACATGAATCCCGCGGTTTCACCCGCGTTCGTCTTTGGTTACTGCCCCGCTCCTGTGGACTGTAATTGATGTTATAGTATGTAAAAAGTATGTAAAGGATGTCCACTGTTCTATGTTAATTTTATTCATATTGTGTATTTATTACTTATACAACAAATGTAATAAATGTAATTGGTTTTAAACCGTTTTAATTATCTAGAATCTGACCAAAATATTATTATCTAAAAATATTTTTTCCAAGCGAAAAGCTCGGGCGGGCGATTGTTTTTCGTTACGAGTCGGCAGAAGCTTGAAAGTCTGACAACCAGTTTTACCTAGGGGTATCGTATTACCGAGTTACTGGGTTGTGGAGGTCAGATAGGCAGTCGCTCCATGTAAAATACTAAAATATTGGTACTCAGCTGCATCCGGTTAGACTGGAAGCCGACTCCAACATAGTTGGGAAAAGGCTAGGCACATGATGATGATTTTTCCAAGCCCACTGGTAGTACCTACTAGAGATTAGCGCGCTGTAAACAAAAAAAAAACTCTTCAGCTTCATTACTTAGTATAGATAAAGTTTCTGCGCTTGTTCTATAAAAAAGATAGGTATACGATTTTATGCAAATATGAAGAATCTATGTGTTTGCATAAAATCGACCACCACGGCAAAGCAAACGCGCAGAACACACAAGAACAAATAATTTTATAGTTAAACAATACCGGTAGTACCGGCTTAAACATTTTAAATATATATCTTCTGAACAGGTTCACATTTCTTTGTATGTATTATAAGGATACTAGCTTCTATCTGCGACGTCGTCTGCGTCAAAGTTAAAATATTATCCCACGGAAACCGTACATTTTATCGGTATTAAAAGTTGCCTATTTGCTATTCCGGAGTACCTATAATCTATCTATCCAGATTTGTTCAGCCGTTCTGGCGTGATTGAGTATCAAACATTTATGCATCCAAACTTTAGCATGAATGATAGTAGTAAGATTTAATTCAATTGGGTAGGAATTCCATTGGATAATGCGGACGAACAACAGCACAGTACGCTGACCAAACAATCTTCAGTTACATAATAGCTGACCTCAGAGAACCGGTACTGTACAATGGGATATGATCCAGATTTGGACCGATACCACTTGCTCGGAGCACTGTGCAAGAACTGTTAGGCAATCTGGCCGTGGTACTAGTTTTTGTGAATTCCAATTATAAGGTTCAGTTTCAATTGAGGTCGTGGACTTGAGAACATCGAAATGCGAAGATGAGGCACACATTGCGACAGTACGCATTTTTTTCGATAATTTAAATATATCTAGTATACCTACTACAGTGATATTCTGTGAAAATCACTATCGGTGGCTTTAGGTAAAAATTAGCGATAAATGAGTTGTTAATTCCTGATCTTACTGTACTATTAATAAATGTGTAAGTTTGGATGGATGCATGTTTTTACTCAATCACGCTGCTGAACGGATCTGAATGTTTGACATAGAGATAGATTATAGTCTGGAATAGCAAATAGGCTACTTTTTGTCCTGGAAATATGTACTGTTCCCGCGGGATACCTAAGTATATATATAACCTAACTTTGACGCGGTCGACGATGCGGGCAGAAGCTACTTTATATACATAAAAATTATCGTTTATCTCATCTAGGCTTCAAGAACTAGAATTTGCATCATAGTAAAACAACACGTATTTTCTGATGATGAAATTAAGATGTTTTTAAACACGTTCTGTTGTAACGACCTTTTATGATGAGCTTGAGCTGATCGCTGATATGTGTCACCTGTCAAAGAGCATTGGAGTTCTATTCTGTAAAATCACCTTGCTGAACTTGGGTGAGGTGAGGTGAAGGTGAGGTATCGCGGAAGACGCAAAAACTCTCGGTACTATCTCCAGCGGAAGTGTGGGACGGGATCATTGGGGTGATTTTTAAGTCAGTTAGAGTATAACAGAACCTACGGAACCCCCCTACGGAACTAAGAAGGTAACATCATTATAATACTAGCTTCCGATCTTGACGTTGTCTGCCAGACTTCAGAATTAAAGACAGTCAAAGTTCTTAAGTAACCCACACAACGAGACAAATAAAATCCTCGGTAACCTTCCTTCCTTTCCGAAAAGGCTTTAAAATGCTGAAAGATTAAGCTTAAAATAGTAAAATCATCCTTAAAGTAATGGGCCATGACTTTATACCAAGGGACTAATATAGAACACCCACATACATCTACACCATATTCATAAAATCTAGACCATTTTACTGCGTATTTAAAATTACCATATATCTATATACAGTGTACCTTGAGACAGTCAAATACTGGCCAAGGCGGTGTTGCTTAAACCTGATTGTCTAAATACATGCAGAGATGAAACACAGTGGCTTTGTATCAACTGTGAATCATGTAAAGGTTATTTTAATTAAAACGGGTGGAAGGGATATCGTAACGAAAACTTTTACCATAACATCACGTCTGTAATGTAATGTAGAGGTGTACCCATTAGTACACCCACATTTCGCCAGTTATGTTTTAATCACATACCTACAATATAATAGGGGTGCAAGTCTATTGCCATCAACCGGGCACAAATCCAGGCTCTGAGGCTGCTACTGAGAAATTGCTGATGGTAAAACTTAATAACACTTTGCCTGACCTAGGAATTTAACCCAAGACCTTATGCTTAGCAGTCGCGCTTTATGACCAATGAGGTAGTCCAAGCAAGGGTCTGGTAATAAACCGGCTAAAAACATCTCGTGGTTATGGATTATTAAGGATGATGCGATGCGATACAGTTACAAATAACAGCAGTTTAAATTAACATCAGTCATTCTGCTGATAATTTGCATAATCTTATTAATGTTTCTATGTAGAATCTAGACTGGCAAAATAAATCGAATGTAGGTATTCTTCGTTTTATATTTTGTTACGATCATTCAACTATTAGAATTACATAACTTATAAATTAATAGACAGACAGGCAAAAAATTAAATTTGTTTTTGTTACAAATGTGTCGTATTTACTTTCATATAGGTACTTTTAGTAAAAAGCTGTTATTTTGACATTACAAACAGACACTTCAATTTTATTAATTTGTATAGATCTATATTACCTACATCATCTCAGATATTCCTTTCCAGTTAACATTTTCCACACCAAATTACTTATATTCAAACAAAACCAACTTATTGTTCATACTTAAACGGTTTATCATTACAAAAGAACAAAAGCTTAATCGAGTGTAAGATTAACAAATCGCGAACATAGGGCAAGGTTAGATTAAATAACAATACCAAAGAAGTACAATGAGATTCAACTTCGCTTTAATATAATTATGAGATACACATTCTGTGTACTTAATTAAAATGAAAATCTTGATAAAATAGCAGCTATGTCATTATGTATTTATTCATAGAGTCGCATGTCGCATAACACGTTTTGCATTAATAGTGCAATTAAAATTGATTAGTTAAATAAGAACAATGATTCTTTTACATTTCTTTTGCCTCTGTATTGTCTCACACAAGCAATTTAACCTCGGTTTCAATCTGTCAAAAATGCCTCTTTACCTACATCTTATGACATTAATTTTATTATTGCCGAGAAGAGATTTTGTAGGTACAGAAATAGATTAGTCTGGAATAGCACAAGGCCGCATTTTTTTATCAATAGTCATAAATTCAATGACATTCTGTTGTAAGAATAAGAGCACTAAACATCAGGCCGTCTTCGCCTTTACTTGACCTAATGAACAAATAAGTAATCGGAATAATCTAAGTAAATTACGTAACTTAGCTAATTAAATCTAAATAACGTGAATTTTTCATGCAAATAAAATGGAGACTTCCATTTTATCACGGGAAGTGAAATGTCTATTATCTATGCAAAAATGTGAAGTATTGTATAATTAACTACTGTCTCACATTACAATAATTCTTTTACTAAAAACGTACAAGACGTAGGTATGATGGCTATATAATTCAATGATTCATATCACAGGTGGGTTAAGCACGTTAAGCCGTTGGTCCCGGCTGTCATACGTGGATCTTTGACAGTTGCTACGGGTCGTCAGAAGCCCGAATGTCTGACAACCAGTCTTACCAAGGGGTATCATTACCCAGTTAGTGGGTTGTGGAGGTCAGATAGGCAGTCGCTCCATTAAAATACATTCAGCTGCATCCGGTTAGACTGGAAGCCGACCTCAACATAGTTGGGAAAGGGCTAGGCAGATAATGATGATCACAGGTAGGTTTCCTGCTTTACTTTGTTTTTCTTAGATCTCTTCCCGATCGTGTGGTATTGCCGGCCCATCGGCCAATAAGAGTAAGGAAAGAGGGAGTGCACCTGTGTTTGCGCAAACACTACATGTGCACTATAATATAAAAAATGAATTAAAAATTTAATATGTAATTTGAAATTATTATTTATTATGTAATTTAATTTTAATTATTCTACAATCAATAATTATGTTGTACTTATTATTTATCAGCGCATAATGTAGTGCATGTTGTGCTTTTCTTTAAGTGATGAGGCGCTTAAACTCAAGTTTGCAATGTACAAATTATATAGTAACAGTGTACTTATCGTTGAAAAGCCTAATAATAAATAAATAAATAAAATATCTCTCTCATTCTTGGCGAGTCTCGAAGTCTCGCGAGAGACCGAAATATTTTTTGAAGTGAAAACTTCTTTAGCGGCGTTGAGCACTTTTTCTGTAATGGGTATAAAATCTTAAACTCGCGTCAGGACACGTGACCTGATCGAAAAAGCGTAAGACGGATGGAGAGTAGACAGCTATCCCCTCTCTACGGCGCGGCGAAAATGTATGCCTGGGCCTACTGTTTCGTTTAGACAGCGCAGGGCGCTTGCGCGAATGATAATTGTAATAGTTACCGCTCAATCCCCGCGCACATGCGGGCCGCGATGACGTAATGACGACGTAATTTGACACCAGCCACAAAAAATGCTCGTAAGTGTTTCGACTTCGTCGTAGAGCGATAAGGGCGACTGTTTTGAGATCGTAGATAAACAAAGCACGTAGTTAAGTAACAGCGGTCGCCCTTTGTCTTTGTTCCTTTTGTAAACAATGGATGTAATCTGAGAACTGACCAAAATAAACAATGTTATCGTATTGTTATTGTTCTATGTCGACTGTTATAAAACTAGAGTCGCTATGTACACCGAACTTTGTAAGCTACATTATGAATAAACAAGGAATGTAACAACAGCGTTTTTTTGAGAATCATACGTACATTTTCATAATATTACAACTCAAACTTCATAGCGCGCGGCGCCATTTTATATGTATTTATACATATGTAAATATGATTTTGTAAACACTCTAATCCATGTTTTGTACGACGTACTGCGATAGCAAAACCTGTTTTGTGATGGAAAATAACCAGAGAACATACTTATCTATAAGCGATAACCGTACCATAGTACGGTATTTCTATTTAGTAAGGTTTTATCAGAGAATGGCTAAAAGTACACATGTTCTTGTACTTTATCGATTTGTGATAAAACTACTGTAGCTATGTACACAAAACTTTGTAAGTTACATTATGAATAGACAAGGAATCTAACAACAGCGTTTTTTTGAGAATCATACGTAACATTTTCATAATATTACAACTCAAACTTCATACGGCGCGGCGCCGTTTGTAGGTATTTATGTAAATACGTATATATTATTTTGTCAAAGTGATTTTATGATGCTATTTCATGAAAGTATTGTCTAGAACGAAGTAATCACTCGTTGTAAATGAATATTACATCTATTTTCTGTCGATTATGCACTAAAACAGCGAAAATTCTTTGAAAAAAGTTTACGATTTCTCACGACTCTTGTCAAATCAAAAAAATCAAATTTTATGATGCTATTTCGTAAAAACATCACACATAACGGTGTCCTAACTAATATTCTACGTAAAAAACACTGCACTTACCTTCAAATCACTACAATAAATCACAAAACACAAAAAATGTGGAACAAAAACCCGCATTGTTGACAAAATTTTGAAGTGGGCCAGATGTCAACTTCAACATTTTTTTTCTATATTGTTTATGGATATTTGCGTTCCGAGTGATGTTTTTATGCAAGGCAACATCTTTAGCATACAGATTAAAAATATTCTGAGACAATATTCGACTAAATTCATATTAAAAACAGCTGTTAAAGCCGTTGACAGATGAAAAAATCTCATGACATACCGGTGTGTCACGCGGGGCTTGACCGGTTAGTCAAATTTTTAATGTAATATAAATTGTCATGTTTGTGTACGATAGCGCAATAAATGAATATTGTATTCTACCACATAAATGATAGTACTTTTATACTGATAAAGCAATTGGTGCAAAATTATTCCCTAACCATTCCAAAATATCAAACATGCTCAACGTTAATAATCAAGTTTTCACTTCTGCCGGCACTCCCGGAGTGCAACCCGTTTTTTTTTTCTATACTAAGTAATGTTATAATTGTTTTTTTTATTCTTACAATCAAACAATTTTAGATCTTGGTAATCTCTCAAAATACTGGTAAGATTTCCCAAAATCTTTCACTGATAAAAAACTATATTATTGCCAAGTGTCATACGATCTCTTTTGTTATATTATGATAATACTTGACTTCTAAGCGGACGAAGTTGCGGGTAAAAGTTAGTCTTCTATAATTATTAGCCTGCTTACCTAGTTTCCTAGCTACTTAAAATTTTAACTCTGCCGGTGTAACCATATAATTATGACATACTATCAAACACAGCAGCCACGCTCGTGCAGTATTCATAGATTAATTGATTATGAATAAAAATGCATCCTACTTCCTTCTTCCTTCCTACTACTATACCAAACAAGAAAGTTAGTAAGGATAGATGGATAATGCACCTTGTATAATCAATACAAGGTACAGTTTTGCATTCTCGTCCAATTGAAGGAGTTAATTATGTTAGTGACTCTCAACACCAGGCTATAGATAAGTGCCCAGGGCCCCAAGAACCCCGGGGGGCCCAGCCTGCCCTTAAAATAATCATTATTTGCGGCTGCTGTCCCATTCTACGCATTATTAGGACCCGAATCAATGACAAAACATTTTATTTACAATAAGTTTCTAGCTCCAAGCTTATGATATATTAGTACTATGTTTCTTTTATTGATTACCTAATAATAATTTTTCTATCAAGAATTTCTCAGTAGCAGCCTTTTGGAGTCTGGATTTGTGCCCGGTTGATGGCAATAGGCTCGCTCTTATAGGGGTATAACATGGGACTTAAACATAACTGGCGAAATGTGGGTGTAGGTACTAATCGGTACACCTCTGCCTAACCCTTCGGGGATTACAGGCGTGATCTTATGTTATATTTTTATGTTAAAATATGGTAATAGGACATCGTTCGTTGACCCTTTGACGTCATCACGCTATAAGAAGTCATATATATGTGAGAATAATACTTAAATGGAAGAGTCATTAACATTTATACTTACCTACATATTCTATTGCGTAACGTCATCAAAGGAATAGTCATTTTGAATGACCTCTGTGGAATTATTTTATACTGCGCATGATTGACATTCATTATAGTATAATATGAATCCGAAAGCTCGCCTATTTCTTATATTTCGATATAGGTATCTCTGAACAAGGTCGTAGCTTGGAATTTACTTCAGCGGGGCGGGAGGGTGTGGTCAAACTGGCCTGATACAATAACATCACACACTAATCAAGTGGGAAAAACGTGGAATCCAATTAAAATTAAGTATAATCATAAAAAAAAACCGGTCAAGTGCGAGTCAGACTTGCACACGAAAGGTTCCGTACCTCCGTAAAATATTTAACACAACATACAAAAAAATTAGTTTGTAATAGCAAAAAAGTAATTATTTTGTGATGTAATTACACGGTTTTTTGATATCTTTCTTTACTAGTGCCACATGGCATTGCATCTTGCCTTTCATGATTCTAAGTCAAAGGGAAGTCCCCTATAGATATATGCACTATAGCGAGCGTCAAAATATGCGCCATAAATGATCTTATCTTTAGATTGCGTTGATTTAGGAGTTTTGATTTTTTTCGCTGCTCCAAAGGGTAGCAGGCCTGAGTATTTGATATTAATATCAGCTTGATGCCTCCACCAGTTCGTAAGAAAAAGGGTCTTGAAAGACGGATAGCAAAGTGATCCTATAAGCGTTCCGTTTATACCGACTGAGGTACGGAACCCTAAAGAGAAAAATTAGTCAAAATATTTTGGGTAAAACCCCAAAATCCAGTTCTGCATATGGCCTTGTATCTAATTGATGATCGTCATCGCTTAAAATTGGGATTTCCATTAATCTAAGTGTTATTTCTAAATCAAATGTTGTTGTTTTATTGAATAGCTACCATTATAAAATGTAATAACGAATCGATTTAACAATCATAACCATACGAGCAGATAAATACTTAATTAACACTAAAGCGTCTTTAAAAATTACATAACATTATGAATGCATCGCAAAGGTCAATATGTCACCCACTTAGCATTTTATAACTCTATTGTATTCATTACTAACTAATGCCTGTGTGAATTTTGGTTATCACGGGCTTTTATTAACTAACTAGCTTCTGCTTGCGACTTCGTCCGTGTAAATGTCGATTATTGGCAATCTAATCTTGTTTCCCCATACAAACTAATAGACCTCCTGTCATCCCCCTAGAGACTGAATTTAAAAAAATTCTTTCTTGGCCGCTGTCTGCTAACAATAATCTACCTCCATGTGTTTATACGTCAAGCGGTTTTCGATTTATATATTTATATTTAGAAGAAGAAGAAGATGATAGATAGATTTTTATTTTCTACTTACTTAAAATAATAATGTCAGAGGCTCATGAGGCGGTTTAGAAACTCAGACACTAGGGTGTGTGGGGTCGTAAGACCTTACTGACTTAATCATTTTTATTTTATGAATTAAAAACTGTACCTCCTATTATTATCCTTTCAATGTTCTAAATATACATTCACATAGTCCGCTAGATCCATCACTATTGTATCCGTATCGCACTATCTTCATTGTAAACGAACCTATTCAATTAATAGTCATTGTCCCGTGACAATCAGGGCGTGAACACTGAAACAGTATTTTTGCCACAAAATACAAACGTCAAATATGGATTACGATCTGAATTGATTGTTTGAGAAACTCATTTGATATTTATATGATATCCTGGTCAATTGGTACGGGTAATATGTTAGGTAGACTATTACCACTGGTAGTACTTCCCCGAACAAGCTGCTTCACAAAGAGCTCTAATACATTATTATTATACATTTTTTATTTAATACCGATTGCCAAGCAAACTTAATAGGTGTTGTATCGATGCTTAAGAGAACCCCTCAATGATGGATGATGACATTGATATAACGTTCATAGCCATTTCGTATATGTTAACTACTAGTTACCAGTCACTCACTGTCATAGAGGTCACGTCAGTGAGTCACCGGTAGCTGACTGACTATGAAGTCAGTAACATACTTAAATTACGGCTACTAGCACGTCTGGTTAGTAGCTGGAGTCTGAATGTCGGCAAGAACATCCAACTCAGTTACTCACCCTCAATTTTTCTCTTGTTCCAGATTGGCCAAGCCGCCTGACTTTCGAGCACATTTACAACAATACACAATACGCCCAGTTACAACCCTTATACAGGCCATACAACCCAGTCACTAGCGTTAACAGCCATCGTAATAGCAATAAGTATAGTTACAATGATAGCCTAGATAACGAAGTAGATGATCGACCACGTTATAAAGATGCCACCGGTCCTCTACTCGTTGGGTTTGCTAGAGACCCTTTTAGATATTCAGTACCGGAGGATGATTATAAGAAAGGGGTTAGGTAAGTTCTCGAAACAAGGATATTTTCTTTCTATTTTATTAGAACCATTTTTCTATACAAAGTCAAATCGTTAATTTCAAGTAGACCTTTAGAAGGCACTTTAGAACGTAATTTACAAGAAATAAGGAGTACTAAATCTAGTTGTTACGATTTTACTTCTTCCCACGACTTCGTCATTTATGATAAAAGCAATTTTGTTTTAACATGTCCTATAGAATTCATCAATAATCTAGCTTTTTAACCGACTTCAAAAAGGACGAGGATATTAATTTGGATGTTTTTATCAATATTTTCCACTTACCTCCTCTAATAAAATATTACCTAATTTCGATTAGAAATCTACTTTGCCTGCTCCTTACCTTGCTTATAAAAAGCAGGACATTGCTCAAATATCTTCTCCAAAACAGAAGGGTATAATATTCCCAACTCTTTTCAGAAACATAGATCCTCAAGTGTACATGAGCAAGATGGAGAATCGCGGTAAACGCGGCGTTTTCCACCTCTACAACATGATGTACTGCGCCACTGGCTGTGACCCCCTCTCTTATAAGGGTTACGGCTGCTACTGCGGGTTTCTGGGGTCGGGGAGACCTACAGACGGTATCGATAGGTGAGGATCCATCTGTAATACCTAATTGTCTCATTCATTGGCAATGAGACATTTCAAGGTCAAGGACTCTTCGTCCGCTATTATTTTTTGATTCATTTCGTTGCGAAATCCAAGACAGTAGACTCGGCGCTTTTCTGGCGGCCTCCACTGTTGATTCTGACTTTCAGGATTTGCAGTGGATAGTAATAGTATGGCAGGATTGACTCTTCGTCAAGAGTTGGATGGAGTTACTTACGTCTCAGAACAAAAATGGCATGTGGGCCTGGGGCTCTGATGTCTACTATAAAGCACCGGATTCTTTTTTATATCCCCTTTTAAAAGCTACACATGCAAATGGTCACATGCAGGTTTCTCACCTGTTTAACAAAGTCTTAATCATCTGCAGGTGTTGCAAGCAACATGACAAATGTTACGAGGACCTCTACTGTCCTTTCTACACGGTGTATCTTCAGCCTTACTTCTGGAAGTGCTACCACGGGCAGCCGCTGTGCGCGCTCGAGAACTTTGACACGCAATACCAGTTCATCAACGGCTGTGCCGGCAGGCTGTGCGAGTGTGACAGGTACGAAGTAATAGACTAGCATTGTGCAGAGTTAAATAAGGCTCTGTGTTCTCTGTGTCCTCAGTCGAACAAAAGCCCTCCTTAAAACGATGGCAGGTTAACCTAACTACAAGTAATTGCTGGACTAGTTAACTTAAAATCATGCCACTCCTGCCCAGTACTTTGCTTGTGTACCAGTGCTTCAGTACCAGTTAGTACCTACTTAGTAAGAACTTTTAAATGGTCTCCAAGCAATGGGAAGACCGATCTTTGACAAAAAAAAAACACTTTTCATACTTAACGTTGTGGAGGAACAACCGAGAGATCCATGAAGCCCATTCCTAGCCTTTCCATCAAGGTTTAAACCTTCCAAATCTATTAAACTTCAAAAATATACTTTCTAGAACCTCTACCAATAAACTTCTCTCATTTCAGAAAATTTGCAATGTGCGTCAAAAAATACCGGTGTCCAAGGAAGCGAGCTCTGTGCCGCTCATCGCCTATACGGCTGTTGCAGAACCTACTCATGTTTCGATGACGAATATCTTTTACTGTAAACATTATTGGGTAGTTGATACCTAGAAACAAAGGAAACACTTTATTTTAGCCCTAAAAACCTGATAAATTTTCAAATAACTGTAAAATTTTATTTTTTTATTGCTTTCAAATTAATAAATAGTCTGTCAATTGACTCGGCACAAGAGTGACGTCACAGTGGTTTATTGCGATACAAAATCTATGGAAGAATCACGTTTTGACAGATCATAAAAAGTACGTCAATTGATTGGTGGTGTCATCTACCCTATTGGATTGGCTTTTAAGTCGTATCTAGAGATTTTTTAATGTTTATTGGTTTAAAGCAGTTGGAACTATTAGTACAATTTATTCAAATAAGTATCTTAAACTTTTATTTACTTAGTATGTGTTCTGGCAATAGTTTTTTGTCGATACTGAGGCCAAGAACCCAAGCTGTCAAGACTTTTGTTAAATATTCTATTGTATATATTTTTTACCTATCAAGCTAATGATAGGGCTGCCATCCGCTCGGGATTCCCCGGATTTGTAGCCCAGTGATCGCCCAGAAGGTGCGTTCAAAAAGGTCCGAACAATTGAGTGTCAGGGGAATCCCGATTATTGAAAGATTAGCAATAAATTAAAAAAATAAAATGTTAAATGTTGTTTTTATTTTCATTTTATAAAAAAGCCACGATTTCACCTAATTGTCCGGAGTTTTTGAAGTTATTGTCCGATGTAGACAATTTAGGTATTAGCAGCCCTACCTATACAATTATTGTCATACGTACTTAGTTAGTTACCAAGTCATTCCTATGGAATGTATACCATATTAAAATCCTAAACAAAATATATATAAGTACCTACTGTTGTAAATAAATTAATAAAGATATTATGATCCATATGATGTAACTTTGAAGTGGCGGCGGTGTCCCATAAAATTTAAATAATTATATTTAGCTTTAAAGTGGAGCTAAAAATTTAAATATACACAATGCAATATTTGCTGAGAAAAAGTAGTCACACTTTGTCTAAGACAAGTTCGGTTCAAATGGTTCTAAATAGTTTATACTAGCTCCATTTTACGGTTTTGCATCGACCTTCCAACATAACATAACATAACATCACGCCTGTAATCCCCGAAGGGTTAGGCAGAGGTGTACCCATGAGTACACCCACATTTCGCCAGTTATGTTTTTAAGTCCCATGTAATAGGGGGCGACCTTCCAAACAACCAGTATAAGTTTAACAATGTAGCAGTAATCGAAATTCTAAAACGTTTTCATATTTTACTATAACTACTTGCATAAATTACACTTTGACGCAAAAATAAATGGCGTAACTACCAATTTTTTTTTGTAATATGGAAAACAAACATTGCCATGAACAAAGAGTAAAAACTATTTTGCCATGGGACGGTATGTTAGACACAAAAGAATTTGATTAAAATCATTGTGATACTTTCCAAAAATTTTACAATAATACCTACATTATGACACAAGTGAGCTAAGTTTGTCATTACGTGGTGTAATGGAGCCGAGAGAGTGTAAGTAATTATAAATGCTCATGCACATGATGTTCTACGCTTAATTTCTCCCCGGATTATGAGAGTTAGGGAAGAGGGACTGCATTTGTGTTTGCGCATATACTTGTGCACTGGTAATCTCTAATGTACTTGGCTAGTCTCCATTGAAATTGGCCATCCTGACAAAAATTCAGGAGAGTATAATATTATGATCCCAAAAAGTGGTGCAATAAGAGCCATTTTACTAGTTGAAAATATTATTATATGTATAGTATTTTCACATTGTGATGGAGTGAACGCACGAGTGGCGCCTTATCTTTGCATCTAGCCGAATTACAACTAACTATTGTATCAGCCACACAATGGCTCTCACGATGCAGTCACAGTTCGCTTTGTACGAAAACTATTTAAAAAATAATAAATAACTTTAAAGCAAAAGTGAAAATGAACCATATGGGGTTACTAGCTTTTGATCGCGACTTCGTCTGTGTATATGAACTGAAAGTGCTAAATTATCCCTAGCCTACCTATTGACTCCGAGGTAATCTGTTAACCACGTCATATACTGATCTTTTGAAATAGATATACAACAATACAAACATAAGAGAAGTACGTACCAAGTTATATGTAGGCGTAAAGGGTAAGGTAGGCATCTGCATATCACAATGTAACGAACACAATAGAATACCCAAAAATAGAACTGATTAACAATCAAACCTAAACAAGAACATATTTATTTATAAAACATCGATCTTGATACAAAACCTTACCTTTTCTGCTTGATTGGCTCAGAATACGTCTTTTCATTACAGTCTGCACGACTATTCAAAGTCACGGCACACGAATCTCCAACTCAACATATACACTCTCTCTATCTTTTTGGATAGCGTGAAAGGGACAAGCGATTATTTCAAATATTGAGTGTATAGTAAATGATTTGTGCAGGTTTATTGGTGTACTGAAGTGGAAAGACATGATATTGCGGACACTGATAAGAGTTTGACTGGAATGGAATAAGATATACCTATTACTTAGTATGTAGCTTGCTGCTTACTTTAGCAACCAAGTTTAGTTATTTTAAATCTTACAGTAAACTTTTTCATCTCATTACTTTGAATCAGTTATTGTAAAAAAAAATACTTATTTTAGAACTGAAACTGTGTTGTTAATTTTAAATTTAAAACTGTGCATAAACAATAAATTAGATGACAGATTTTACGTATGAAGTGCCTAGAATATTTTTACACAAGCTTATATTACCTTAATAGGTATTAATAAAAAAGCGTTATAATCTAGGAAGGCAGGTAACATAAAAAATACGAAAAGTCATCAACCATTTCCGAGAATCAAGATCTGTTGAAATTAAAGTTTGACGAGCTCTTTAATTACACGCCACTGTAGGACACATTACCGTGGGTACGTCATCACACGTGTGACCGCAGTTAATGTTTCACTTTCATTGCACTTCACTGTTCACTACGTACAGGTGTTGAGTTTAATTATAGTAAAAAAAAAAATATTTCATTTCAATTACACCATAGGTGTTTTTGAACGTCATTAACCGGAATAAAATAATGAATGTAGTTGTTCCTGCCAAAAGATAAGGTATATTATTGAAAACAATGAGCAAGAAATACAAAAAAAAACTATTAATAGAAAAAAAGCTAGCTTATAAATAGGTAGTACCTTAGTACTAAATTACAATTGTAACATTTACGATATTTTACCTTCTATGGCGGAACATCATGGCAATTTTCAAAAAAATATTAATACTTACATTCCTGACTAATAATTCCAACCTGTAGATGTGCGAGCTGCGTCGTTATATTGACTTACGTAAAGATGTTAACTGTCAGCTAAGTGATATAAATCATCATTGTTCACACCATAATATCTCATGAGGGTCTCATGACATGGCCGACCTCTTTGTTAGCACTGTACTTCCATGGTTAGATCCCAGGGACCATGCGAGACCTATTACTTTCATTGGCGTATCTAAGGTTATTTTTGAGGGCTGGCCTCTGAGATGCCATGGCCGATGTGATGAAGCAGGTGGCTACTTAGGTATCCATCCTAGAATTCAGAAATCCACGGCACCGTTATTTACAAAATAATATTTGATCTAAAATAACCCTAGGCACGGTAAGGTTTTAGCCACTTTTCCTCACTGTGTGCGATGAACGTGAGCATTGGTTTCATTGGACTATAATCCAGGCTTGAGTGTAATGACAAACTTAGCTCATTTGTAGATCAATATCATCATCATCATCATCAGCCGAATGACGCCCACTGCTGGACATAGGCCTCCCCTAAAGATAGCCATAATGACCAGTCCTGCGCTGCCAGCATCCAGCATCTCGTCGGTCCACCTCGTGGGGAGTCTTTCCACACTACGCCTTCCGATACGTGATCATTATAATAATATGAACATTTATTATACTTTGGTGTCATCAACATTTAAAGGTAAAAATCTACATAAAAGTTCGTAACTATTACTGTTATGTCAAGTTCAAGTTATTATGAGGTGTTATTTATTATTAAAGAATTTATTGACCCAAGTGGGGTCACCAAACTCTTTATTATTATAAGACTTAATATTCTGAGTTGGTGTTGTATTTATTTGGCATTTAATTTATTAAACATATTGTAATAAAATACCTGCGGCGAATTAAAAACGGTTTGGTATCCTGATATGACCCTGGTAGGTACTTATGTCTAATATTGCAAAAATATCCACTGTTTTGATCGATGTTGATATATTCAGTAATGCAATGCAGAGAAGAAAGGGTCAGCGACTTTTGTGAATGTTTTTCATTGAAGCAGACTGCTTTGGACTAGTATTAAAGAAAATAAGGTAAAAATTTATAGGTACCGTAGTAGAGGGTGAGTTTCAAAACAAGGGGCGACTTCAATCATTCATTTTATGGGAAGAAAAAAATTTCATTGAATTTAATTTTGAATTTTACCTTCTATTAGGAATTAATTCTATACTTAAACGCATTAAAGTAGTTTGGAGTGAAAAATAACGTTTCATAGTTAATCTTGAACATTCGTCGAAAATGCGTTCTACGTCAGGGTGGGTGACTTTAAACGGCAATTAAAAAATGCGGGTAGTTGGGGAGTGGGTAGCCCCATTTTCAATATCGGTGAAACTAACGGGTTTTATTTTCTTCTTCTCCTAAATCATTAATATTTTTTAAATTAAAAATACTTATTAATTACTGTAATCATTTACAGAGTTGTATTTCTTTTGTCTTTTTCATTTTAGAATTTTGTAAAAAATATTATTAATGCAAATCAATCAATCTCACCCCATACATGTACGTAAACTATGCAGTTCCCTCTGTTATTTTGTATCTTGTACCTAGATTGGAAAAAAATATACATTTTGAAACTTTAAAACATGAAACGAAATACTCGGTTATCTGCATTAGGTTTGTTTCTACCGAATTGCATTATGCCTATAAACATTTTATCGTTGGTGATAAAATGGCGGGTACCTGCACATTATACAACATTCGACAATTCTAAAGTTATGTAGCTCCTGGTAAAATGCAAGGACACCATAAATTATTATTTTCAAACAAAATAATATGAGTGTGAGTACCTACTTGTGTGGTAAAACCTATCGATAATTTACTGCTATAGGCACTATAAAAATACGACATTTTCTTCCACTGCGGTTTAATGGAGTTCAATCATAATTGCCAATTAACTTACATGCTGATGTTGAACATTTTAGGACACTTAAAAATTATGCGTCGTGGAATACTCGTGAGTCCGTCATTTTAGCGTTGGTAACATCGCCGACCGTACCAAGATGATGAAGAAAAGCTGAAATAATTTTGAATAGATTTAATTAATATTTTAAATTTAGAACCTGCATTCGATTCAAGTAAGTCTTATTGGTTATTTTTCTTAGCTCTAGATTCTTTATGGATTAGAGTAATCGCATTTATCCCCAAAGTGTATGCTCTACTATATGATGAAGGACATGTACCTTTCGGTGTGTACTATATGCGCCAAAAGTCGATATGCAATCGTATAACGAAATAGCATGAGGCTTAATTTGACTTACGACCTTCTACTTTCGAGAATAGACATATGTCGTCGACAAGTGATTGTAGTTCATAATTTCAACGTTATAAAACAAGTTAAGGTGGCCTATCGGATAAGCTTATGCAGATAGATGCGTGGATCAGTGAGCCGTGAGTTCGTATCCCGCTCCGACTATACTCTTTTTGTATGTTTTTACTCGATTGGAAGAAATGAGACAGAAGTATAATATTCTTTATCTTGTTCGCTTTGTTCACACATTTCGTAAAGTTAAAAAGGTAGATCATAGAACAAATAATTTAGATTTCTATGAGGTAGACAGAAATAAGTAGGTAATGTAGTAATGAGTTTTATGAATACTCGATTGGAAACGTTGTCGTTTGGTTGTAGTTGTTGGTTAGTGACGTGTGGTTTATTAGATAGCGGTAATTATTCACAAAAAAATTGCCAGCAAATATTAACATTGAGACGAAGGCGATTATGCGTTGCATAAAAGTGATCTTATAATAGAACGCAAATATCTATGAAACCGGACTGAATGTGAGTATTATATTATTGTGTTATTATAATGTAACTTAAACTTTTGTTTGAAAATACCTAATATTATTTGGTGACATAATTATAAATTAGTTCTTTTTATTGTTTTTGAAATCCATCTTAAGGCTGGAAAGATAAATAAATTCTGTTTATTATTGCATTTATAAATGTAGACTTAATATCATATTGTTTTATTAAGTAAATGATTATTATTTTATTAAATAAATATTACTATATTATATAAAAATTAAGTCACTTTAGTATTTTGTTATACCTGCCTAATAGAACTTTTGTTTTGTTTTAGAGGAATACTGTTAATCTCTGGATCAGGAGATACGAGGAAGAGGGTAGCCTAGTTAGTCGACAGCAAAGTGGAAGGCCGTCGCTTATTAGCGAGGCGCAGCGACGACATAATATGGTGGCGAATATGAATCGAATGGTATCACACCAACGAGGCAATTTGCCAAACTATTCGACACTTCATTGCAATCTGTTCGACGGGCCCTCCACGCTGAAGGCTTGCATCACAGAAGACCAGCTAAAAAGCCCTTCTTCACAAAAAGGCATAAACAAGAACCACTAAGTTTCTCACGGGATTATTAAGATTTTGACTGGAAGACTGCTATATTAAAAAAACCTAGATGTTTTGGTATTATTAATTAGACAGTGTAACTAAATATTTAGTATTTTAATATGTCCGTCATTATTCAATGATCTTAAATTGAGGTTTAGTTTCAATCATCTTTTCGTCAAGAAAATGAACACTTAAGCTATTACCTCAATACATTTATTGTGACGTTACATATGAAAAAAACATATTCATAATGTCTAAATCAATATAAAGAAATAATTATATTTGTTTTCAATAAACTCTGCTAAATATCGATACCTATAATAAGTGGGTATTAACAATCATTTATTTGTGTTATTAGAATATTCTTTTCTTGTTATATTGTTATGACGTGGGTAAACACAAAAAATCTTATGAACGGTTACAAGTGAATTTCTTTTATCTAAGTAGGAATGTAACGTCACAATTCTTGTCAGTTAATTAAATAAATAAATAAAACGAATAAACCTTTATTGTTATTATTAAGCACGACTTTTTTATTTCCACCTTCCAACACCAAAAAAGTAAATTAAAAATCACATAAATAGTTAAAACTTAATACAATAACTAACATTTTCTTCGTATAAAAATAAATAATAAGCATGATTCATTATTAATAAGCATAAACCTAACAAGTTTTTACTTTTCATTATTATGGTTTCAAAGAAACAAAAAAACAGCCAAGAAGTAATTAAGATACGAACTCAGACCTTATTGATCGTGAAGCTGTTGCTTAGCCTAAACAGCTACCAACACATATTATATTGATGCGAATTTTAGCAATGCTATGGTAAGAACAGACGCGTATTGTAAATGCTACAGAAATATCATGCTATTTCGCGTAGTGTGACGACAGTTTATTAGTGTGTGTTATCTGTGGAATGTTGAGACATCACTCATACACACACACGCACCCTCATTGACTGTGTCGCTGGTGTCGCGCTTGTATATTCGAGCTAAAATAGCCTTTATGGCGCTGATGGACTATTGAACGTTTAGTGTACATAAGGCTCTGCTCGCTACATGGTTCTATTATTCCAAATTCAGCATCAGCGCATTATCAAGGCAACGAGGCAAGGCAACCTTAGTACTGTCAAAACAAGCCAATCCACAAACTGGTCAATTATTAAAATACTTACGTCAATCCTATTCAATGTAATAATTATTAAATGTGTTACATATATTATCTACTAATCAGCGAGAACAGTTCAATGAACCTATACTTATATCCAAAACATGTTTAGAATTTTAAAATAAATCAAAATTAATACCTACAATTACTTCAAAACTTGGGTTTTTTTTTTAACGCGGGTTGATTAATTTTGGTGGAAATATACCCAATCCTTATTTGCGAATTTATGTAGGTACATACCTACAATACCTACTTAACAGCAGTTAATGAAAATTCTTCCTTTTTTTTTCAGAAATGCAGTTCACAGTCAAAGTTTTGGTGGCAATATTAGTTTTACAGTCAGCTTTTTGGACGATAGCAAATCCTATGTGTGGGCGCATTAATAATTGCAATAACCAAAAAATCGCCAGGAAAATTATCACTTTCCCCGTTTACTATCCCGTTTTTTATTTCCCAGTTGTGTACTACCCCATGATGCCGATGGCTTTCCCAATGGTTTACGGTTGATAAGAAATTGAATTGATAATATTTAACTTGTAATTTTGTAAATTTTATAAACGTTTGTAAATAAATTTTAATGATAAAGTAGTTTTAATTAAAAAATAATAGCAGCCTATTATTGTAAAACAATACTACAACATTTTAATTGATTTACGTAACTTTTACACACGTAGATATTGAAATTACAAACATAAAAATATGAAATGAGTTTGTGATAGCGTATATGTATGGTGTACATTCTTCATCAGTGTAGAAGGATCTTAACAATACCAGCCTATTATTGTCCCAATGTGGGGCAAAGGCTTCTTCTCATACAGAGAAGGCACGGGCATTGACCACTACGCTTACTCAATGCGAATTGGTCATATGGGCTGTAAAAAGATACACACATAAGTACTGCCTATAAACTTTCAAGGTTTTAAGTACATATGTAAATAAACTGAATTGATGATAAAAGATTGTGCATCGTCGTCCCTTATTCCGTGTATAAACAAGAAATGAGTAGGAGTCGAAACAAAAAGGTAAATAGTTGAATAATATAGAAAGGTAGGTATATACGATCTATCATAGCAATCAATCAGAGCCGTCAGTACATCCGTAATTAAATCAAAATTTTCTAAGACAAACAGCTTCTCGCGAAGACGGGCAAACAGATTCAAAAATACACTGAAGACATTTTAGAAGTTATATTTCATAGTTCCGTGCACACATAAAATATACAAGTAGGTAGGTACTTACGTATACAATAAGTAGGTACCTACCTAACTATATTTTTGTATAATGCAACAAGTTTGTTTATTTATTTATTGAAGGAACACAAAACTCAATACGTATAATACATTACATGAGCATCTGAAAGCACAATAAAAACATCTATAAAAAAAGTGACTGGATCATTTTTAAATACTGACTATTTTTTGCCCGCGACTTCGTTCAGGTGAATTTTTTACGGATCCCTAATTTTTTAACAATAAAATATAGCCTAGTACTTGGGGATAACGTAACTTTCTATTAGCGAAAGAGTTTACAGAATCGGGCCAGTACTTTCGGATATTAGCGCGATCAAACAAAAAAACACTCTATAATAATAATACCAGCCTTTTACTGTCCCACTGTAGGGCAAAGGCCTCTTCTCATACAGAGAAGGCATGAGCATGATCACCACGCTTGCTCAAGGCGGATTGGCGATTTCAGACTTATATTAATTAAAGATAGAAAAGGGTATGCTTAGATGGTTCGGTCATGTTGAGAGGATGAGTAAAAGACGATTAACAAAAGGTATTTATATGGCAGAGGTGAGTGGCAACGCAGGGAGGGGTCGCCCTAGGAAGACCTACACTGACCTTATTGGTGAGGTTCTTCAGAAAGGTCAGGTGCGGAGTACTCGTAACCGGCGTGCTTGTATGACGAGATGTATGAACGTAGATGAGGCGAAAGGAGTATGTAAGGATCGTAGCAGGTGGCGTTCTGTGGTTTCTGCCTACCCCCATGGGAAAAAGGCGTGAGTTTATGTATGTATGTATTAATTACAAGTCCAGGTTTCCTCACGATATTTTCCTTCACCGATGTCAGTGATGTCCAAGATAAACTTAAGAAAGTACATATGAATTGAAAAAGTCACATTGGTACTTGCCCGGATTCGAACCCACCACCTCATGCATGAGAGGTGGGCGCGTTAACCACTGGGCCATCACGACACTTTAGCTTTATAATATTAGTATATATTTCAGATGTACCTCCTAACAGTAATCATTACACTATCAGCATCAGTACACTGCTACCACCGCGACTACGGCCCCGTTTTCGGACACTTCAATCCGACGTACACGGAACTGGCAACCGAGTGCACAGAAACCGACAAACACTCGTGCCTGGTCATCCCTACGAAGAAGATTTGTAGGGAAAAGTTGACAAAACCATTAAAGTGAGTAGGTACCTATGCTTATTAACGTACCTATATATATGTAGTTTTGGGATCGTGGAAATAAAATTTATACAGAAAACTTAGCTGTACTTATTAAATTTATTATACAGGTGGCTTTCTTCAGTCTTTTTATGTCCCCGCCGTCAAACCTTCTCTCACTCCACCTTACTTACTTTCTTTCTCTGTCTCATTCACATCTTAACGTTCCATTTCATACACCATTCATACACTCCATTTTACTCCAAATTGTAGAAAGGAATTTTGAACAAAAGTCAATGTCAAAGACGAATCATTTAGATATTTCAATTTGATAATTAAAATGAGATTTTTGAATGTCTTAAACAAGGAAAAAGAATGGAATCTAGTTGACCTTCATTACAAGGTTCCAACTACTTATTTCGCGTCAAAGTAAATATATTATCTCACGGGAATCGTACATATTTCAAGGATAAAAAGTAGCCTATGTGCTATTAGAGACTTTATCGATCTCTGTGCCTTTCATCTAGATCCGTTCAGCCGTTCTGGCGTGATTGAGTAATAAACATCCATTCGTCCAAACTTTCGCATAATATAATACGCACATAATAAAAAAGTGTTTTCATATACGAAAACACTTTTTAGGTAAGCATTTTGCACAAATGTGACAATTTACTTGTGAACAATTCACGTTGTAATTTTATTTAATTATTAATTACTAGCGACCCGCCCCGGCTTCGCACGGGTGCATGTATTATAAACCTTCCTCTCGAATCACTCTATCTATTAAAAAAAACCGCATCAAAATCCGTTGCGTAGTTTTAAAGATCTAAGCATATATAGGGACAGACAGAGAAAACGACTTTGTTTTATACTATGTAGTGATTCATTTTAGTTAATGCTTTCTGATTTTATTTAATGTACCTAGTTAAGTAATTTGGTTTTTAATTAACTTTTAACCTGTGATATGTTAATATTTTATGTTTGGCAATAGGTGTAATTTAGGTATCTGAAAATAAATGAATTTATTACTATTTTACTCAGGTTTGTATTCATCTTTTTAAGTCCATTCATGCCGATACCGTGGTGGTATTTCTACTGCCAGTGGGTGGTGACTCTTCCACCAGCGCCCACGACGAAGACGAGCACCATACATCCATACTACAGGAAGACTTTGGATGAAGCGCTGCAGTACAAGAAAGGCTTGAAGAAGTGGAATAGCTTATGATATAATAAAGAGTATTTTGTTTTATTTTTCTGTTTAGTTTTAGGGGCCTACCCCTATCCCTTATTAAAACAGTATTATTTTAATATTACTTTGTAATTGCATACAGTAATATTAAAATAAAAGTAATATTAAAATGGTAACTTTTTACCATTACTGGTAGGATCCGCTACTGGAAATGGTAACTGTGTAGTTCACATTGCTTTGTAGGTCTTTATCATGAAATAACAAAGCTTATTCCATGTTGATGTAACGATAGCGTAACACGTTAATTGTTAAAAGTTATAGATAATGGAAATAGCATAGGAAGATACGTACCTATGCTATGCTATTTCTTATTCTTTTAAATAAAAGAACACTAAGTTTCGAATCAACCATTATCCTTGAAGTATACTTTGAAAGGTTGCTTGTGTTATTAGGTATATGAATCGTTTTAGGTACATACAAGTTATGCAAAAATAAATAAAAGTTCCTTACCTGTGCTACACAACTATCTCCTTTCAAACAAGTAGTCTGCCTTCAAATCATTTTAATGTCAATGTGAACAATTGTCGCAGCACTGCGCTGGATCAATGTATATTTCTCATCACGATAATGGGTGCATTACTATAAACAAAGACAAATAATACGCCGCCGAGTCTTTTGTACGTCGCGTTATGCAGAGCTTACAGAGTAACAATATACTCTTGTAGTTTTTATTGAGAACTAGCGAACAGCCCTGGCTTCCCAAGGGTTAACGACTTTTCAAATGAATTTTCCAAAAGAAATCTGTCATTTGAACCTTGTCCGAGAAAATTACATATACAACAAAAAAAAGAATCAGCCAAATCTGTCCAGCCGTTCTCGAGTTTTGCGCTTAGCAACACATTTAGACATTCATTTTATAGAAGAAGATAGAGGATATTATGCTAGTGATTCCTAACAAGAATCAATAATAAAGTAAAATAGGAATGCTGCGATGAAAAACTTAGAAAGAATTGGTTTTCCAAAAGTTATGCAACATCACGTGGAAACGGTAGAAAAGCTTTTCAAAATGGAACACAAACATAGACATATATGCTACCTTTTTAAAAGTTCTTTTAGACCTGAAAATCCTGTCAAATAAACTTATATGGCTAGATATTATGGCTTAAATCTTATATGGTTATATGCCTTATTACTTCTAAAATGTACTGAAATTTTGATTAACAACAAACGCTTGGCAAAAAAAAACAGGAATGTGTTTGAGGCTGAATCAAATTATATCTTATCATAACGACTATCCCGCCATCGACGAGGTCACGACGGTCTGTGATGGACCTTCTTCGTCTTCTTGCAACATGTCTGAGCTGTTAAAAGTACCTAGGTTATAAACGTAAAAGGTTAAAAGAATTATTGTAGTGAGAGGTCCTAGCTTCGGTTTTGTTTGAATGTCATCAGGATATCTTTGTCGTACCTAAATGTCATAAAAACCAGGGAGGGAATTCTACTAACTTTTAGGAACGATTGCAATCTAATCTCAGACTTTGTCGAAACTGTTTATAATCTAATTATATTTTATGACATTGCTTGTCGGTGAGATGAGATCGCGATTAGATTTTTAAATTGTAGAATTGACCTTCTGAATAACTTTAAAAGTCATAGGTAAAGACCCGATTTTTTTATTTGTTGTTGCTCGTTTGGCCAAAGACAACTATCTCTTTTTGATATAAAAATAGTAGGTACTGAGGTATCGCAGTTCCTGGATTTAATGAAAAGGTGTTTTTTACTACTTGTTGTTTTCTACGTACTTTTTATGATCTGTCAAAACGCTATTCTCCCATAGATTTTGTATGGTGTAAATAACTATGACGTCACTTTTGAGTAGACTCAATTGACTAACTATTTATTAATTTGAAAGCAGTTAAAAATCCAATTTTACAGTGATTTGAAAATTAATCAGGTTTTCAGGGCCTAAATAAAGTGTCTCTTTATAGAAGTTATGTCTTGGAATTATTGGTTAATACTGTCATCTACCCAATTGCATTGCATGTTTTTAGGGTTCCGTATTTCAAAAGGAAAAAACGGAACCCTTTCAGGATCACTTTGTTATTAAATTATCATTAATTCAACACTTACAAAATTTTGGTCATTCTAGTCTGTAATAAAAACAATTAAATGTTATTATGATAATTTATAAATTAACAATGGAGTTTTTTATTTCTGAACAATTTTCTCCTGTCAAGCAAAAAAAAAAAACATATTCCCTTTTCGAAATCTTCCTTTTATAAAGAAAAAAGAGTTTAAGCTAAAAAGGATGCATTCTTACTGGCGTTATTTGATTAATTAGACATAGTTAAACTTATCTTATGTATTAGGTAATTATTCACGACTTATGATAAGTTATATTAGAGCGGCTTTGTCAACATCTTAGAGACGAAACCCCCAAGGGATGCCGCAAATTATCTAATTGATAAATTATAGTTGTGTGGCCTTTTGGCTAATGGTGACGCGCTAAGAGATATTATAATAGATTATGTACATAGTTGAATAAGCCTGTCTATAAATATGTCTAATTTAACCACTTATGTAAGTACTATATTACCGAGGCTGCAAAAACATGTTACTAGCTTCTGTCCGCGACTTTGCCCGCGTAGAAGTCAAGTAGTTATATCTAAGGCACTCGGATATACAACACTCGGACATACAACGTGTAACGTTAAATGCGCAAAACCTCAGACACCCCAACTGATTTTTAATTAAATTAACCTATTTCAGAGACAAAAAAAATCATTAAAACAAAAGTAAAGGTTTTATGTGCTGATTTAGTTTTACTGGCAATTCTGATTGGTTCTTGCGTCTGCGACGACGCTCTATCGAGGGAGAAGTCGTCACCGGGCCGCTGCGCGCCGGATGGCTTGACCTACTAATAAATAGACGCGGCAACGTTTTTAATGAAGATTTTTAGAAAAATGTGACCTATATTAAAAAGTGGTTCAATTAATTCTGCTCGTTATTCTGATCAAAAGTATTTTCAGGTTTTGCGCATTTAACGTTACACGTTGTATACATCCGCAGCATTCAAACTTTACCTCTTTTTAATATTAGTAGGTAAGTACATAGATTTTCTACAATCAATAAAATACGTTATATCAATATTAAGAGAATTCAATTTATTACCTTACGTTCATTATTTTTTGATTGAAACATCGAAACGAGGAAAAAATAAACGATATACGAGTATACCTAAATAGGTTTTTTAAGAAAAATAAACGTTCAAAAATTCAAAATTCGTCCTTTTTCTTTTATTTGGTGGGTGTAAAGTAATACACGATAGATTTATTATTCTTGATTTATTTGTGTTTATTAGTACTACAGGCTTAAACAATCCGGAAGTATACTACTGCTCTTTCAAAAAAAAAAAACGAAATCGGTCTACAATTTATTGCGATACAGTGAACTACGTTACCACGAATTTAATGCGAGCGAAGCCGCGGGCAAAACCAAGTTATTTATATTTAGGGTGTAGAACTATAACCTCGCGCAAAAAAAAACAATACCATTCATGATTTTTCCAGACATAGAAGCGTGTTATGAAGGAACCCAACAAATACGAGAACACAAAACCTTTACAGTCGCAATAACGTTGCTATTTGCCATCATCTTCCCTGATACACACGTACTATTTATATTAAATTTCTTCAATATCTGTGAAGAAAATATGTTTTTGGCTCACTATATTGCCTCAACAGGAGGTTAGTAAGCAGGCGTCTTGCTTTTTTACGAAATACTTTTTTTGACGTTCGTAAACTTGTTAATGTCATCATTCTACTGTGAAAAGAGATGGTGTTGATTAGGTATGCTGTCTCTCGCGCACACTGAAAAACATTAGAAGAAAAACTCAAGCAAGTATTGATTTTCTATCTCAATCGTTGTACCCAAACGAAACCATTCCATCGCTCTATCTGGTGGCTAGGTGTATTTTAGCTCAGAGAATTTTCGTAGGCGTTTAACCACATTTTTTTAACTCTACTAGTTATCTATTTCCTTAAAGCACGTTAAGCCGTTGCTCACGGCTGTCATACTATGGATCTTTGACAGTCTTTACGGGTCGTCAGACGCCCGAAAATCTGACAACCAGTCTTACCAAGGGGTATCATATTACCCAGTTACTAGGCAGTCGCTCCATATTTAATACTGGTATTCAGCAGCATCTGGTAAGACTGAAAGCCGAACCCAATATACGAGTAGTTGGAAAAAAGCTAAGGCCACAGCTCAGTAATTGGGTAATACGATACCTCTTAGTAAGAGTGATTGTCAAACTTTCGGGCTTCTGACGACCCGTAACGACTGTTAAAGATTCACGTATGACAGCCGGGACCAACGGCTTGACGTGGTTTCCGAGGCATGGAGGAGTCTCAGTGTGTAAAGATGGTCACCCATCCACGGATCAACCCCGGCAAGGGTAGCTTAGCCTGATTGATCGACCCGTGCGGCTGTTATTACTTAACCATGAGCTTCTAATATGCCAATGCTTAATTCACGTGTAAAATACAATTTAACACGTCATTAATTACGTTTAACTATATCAAACCGTTTATTAGGTAATAATTATTTGATTAAAAGATTTTATTGTAAGTGTTATTAAAATTGGTTATTAGATGTTGTTCTTGTGATCGTTGTGGATAACTCATGTGGGTACCGAGGGCGAGATTAATTTTTGTACGTTTTTCATTTTATTTATTTTTGATGGGTATGTAATATAGGGGCATATCTGGGCATCACTTTACATAGCTGTCAAATGCGACGATTTAATTTAGTTATTGTTAGAATTAGTTTCGTTACAAAGCCAGAAAAATACTATTACAAACATAAATACTAAGTAATAGGTATAATGTAATATTAAAGTATAGATTATTATTTAGGAATTTCTCAGTAGCAGCTTCGGAGTCTGGATTTTTGCCCGACAATATGCTCGCCCCTTATTACTTAAACAAAACTTACGAAATGTGGGTGTACCAATGTGTACACCTCTGCCTTACCCGCTGGGGATTACAGGCGTGATGTTATTGGTATAGATTTTTGTAACAAACCGTATCCTTGTCCTCAGCGACTATGTATCATCACCTTTATTTACCTGACGGTAGCCAACTGCCGGCTACGGGACCGTTACAGACAGGCCAAACGTGCATTAGAGCAACAGAAAGGACAAAACCCCCCAGAAGACCACTCGGACCCCGGGAGTCCGAATCTTAAAGACCTTAAAATACCCAACTGGGACTTCTGCTCCGAAATGTTCCTTAGACCTGAAGACTACAATTTGGTCCTTCCATGGTGGTACCACTACTGTCAGAGTGTTAAGCGCAAGCATTTGCAAAACGAGTTTATCGATTATAATGAGATGCAAAAATACGTCAAAGAAGAAGTGGAATTGTTTAGAAAGAGATTGAAAGGCAACGCTACTGAATTCACAGCCTTGGAGAAGGACTTGTTACAAAGTATTCGTAAATAAAGCTGAGTAGGCATACGGTATTGCAGAAGCAAAATAAATTTCTTCATGAATAATTATTTTGTTTATTTTAAAAATAGCAAAATTATGTATTTTAATATCCTCATATACATATACTCGTATATACTTATATATACACATCAAAAGTGTCTAGGGATCAACATCCCTAACATTGATTAGGGATGTTGATCCCTAGACACTTTTGATGTGTGTATATAGGTATATAGTTACAGGTTATAAGTAGTAACAATTATGGCCTCAAAATAGGGTCCTAGGATCCGTATTCTAAGTTCCTTAACCTTAAAAAATCCTGGTTACATTATTTTTGTTGATTCTACATGTGATCACAATGAAGATGAATATAAAACAGTAGTAAAAAATAATAAAAATAAAAATGTAAGCCATAGCAGTTAAGAGATGACCAATCCCGACTGACAGCACTCGTTCACGAGCATGACGCATGGATCAGCACCATCTAGCTCAAAAACAAACGCTCAAAAAGAAAACAACGTCTAAACTCGGTTAGATACAAAAACACCCCGTTATCACGAAAGCAGTGTAATTAAAACATTTGAAGTGGCTACTTACACTGGAGTGAGAAATAATGAAGCCGATAAGCAAAGTTTATCATTTTTATTGTACTCAGATAAGTTTGTGGAGTAATTAATTTGTACTCCACCGCTGACTAAACATTAGTATTAACTGTTTGATTAACTGAGCTTTAGGCTGCGTTTCCACCAGAGATGTGCGAGGATGCGTAGCGAGGGATGTGTTTGCAAAGAACCAATAGAATCGCTTCATTTACCTCGCCTCGGTCAGCACAGCTCTGGTGGAAACGTCTCAGCGGAGCTAGATTTTTGCGCATACAAAACAAGCGAGGGATGTGTGCGAGGGATATGTACGAGAGATGTGTGCGAGGGATGTGTTGCAGAAATCTAATCTATAATAAATCTGCACCACACATTGATGCACATTTTCACAGTTCCGCTACACATCCTCGTAGGCACATTTTCACCGCACAGCTTTGGTGGAAACCCCCACACATTTTCACAGCACAGCTAGACATCCTCGCACGACACATTTCCATCGCACATCTGTGGTAGAAACGCAGCCTTATGTGGTGCATGATATTATTATGAGATAGATCCATATTTGATTTGAATTCACGTTTCATACATTGCATCGGTATGCCGTGATGGACCAGTAGTTAAGGCGCTTTTCATCTACGAGGTTGTGGGTTCCCAACTGAGTCAATTACCAATTTGGGTTTTTCAATTTCATATTGACCTAGTTTCAAGTTTATCTTTGACGTACGAGTAACTGATATCTGTGAAGGAAAACATCGAGAAACTTGGACTTTTTAATCGTGAATAATGCTCATGCCTTACCTAAATGTATGAGAAGAGACCTTTGCCCTTTTTTTTTTAGGTGATAAAAATCATCATATTATGACTCCTTCTGCAGTAGGATAATAATATCCTGATATTTTACTATGCATATTAGGTCTTGATTGTCCATGGATTAAAATGTTACTTGTTGACACAATGTGACTACAGGATTAAAAAAAATATTGGTTATCTTTAATGTTAATAAGAAAAAACCTTCAAAGTTACGAGTTAAATTATGTACCTAGGTATACATACAATGATCACTGCATGATCCCGGGCAAACATTTCCAATATTAAAAAATAAAACCAAACCCCCTAATATTTTGAATTTGAATTCGTTTTGGATTTCACCTGAGTATTTCATAAAACATATAAATATTTTCGGCCAGGCACTGTAAAGGATTACATCCTTTACAGTGCCTGGCCGAAAATATTTATCCTTTACAGTAGGTACCTATATACTAAGGTCCTTTTAACCTGAAAAGATATTCAGTTAACGGTTCGAGAGTCTGTCTGTATGTGGAGCGCGTGACAAATAGGCGATCCTTGCAATGTTTACAAAACATGGCGAGACCAACTTCCTCCGATCACTAGTGTGTCGATAACGTATGTGCATGCGCAAGAACCTGCATCAATGTAAACTGTGGCAAACAATGGATTTATTCCAAATTGTGAGTAACTTGAGGACATTTTCGTGTAAAACGGTTATTTTGATTTATTCTCCTTTATTTTGTTTATTCTATTAGTCAGGTATGTGGAATTTGAATTTTATTTTAGTAGTAATTGAGTCGATATTAAATGTAACAAACAGTATATCATCCCATCCCTCATTCTAATTTCCCCCATTTTAACTTCGTGAAGATCTCTCTAAACAATCGAACTCCTAAATAAGGAACAGTACCTATTGTGAATTTGTGATTTATTTATTGATTTATACCTACTTTATATTCATCAAAATCTGATAAGAAATGTCAAATTTTGATGATCATGAAGTAGGTCCTAAAATTATTCAGAAAACACAGAGTAAAAAAAAATTGTGTTTGTCAAACTGGTAGTATTTTTTCTAAAAATACAGACTTTTCTGTAATGATCTTCTACCTCTTGTTTCAGTTTATATTAGCACTTTATATCACACAAGCGTTCACAAAATCAAAGACCAGAAAACATAAACCAAGAGCATCAGACGAGGGTAGCATAGAAAACCTTCTGTATATTAAGGATTGCCAGCGCAATGAGAAAAACGAAGCGAAACCTCTCCGGTACGTAATGCCTCCACCGCCACCATCACCACCACCCCCACCACCACCCCCACGGCAGCCCGAATGCCCCTTTCCGAAGATGTGCTGCTCCATGACATGTGGCAACGATTGCGGTGGCAACCAACCAGCCATGTCGCACCTCAGGCATTCAGAACCATTCTCCAACATCCAACGATCCAACGCAAACCCCGATCCACCAGAAACGAACTCAGTTCAACCACCAATAAAACGCCAAAGAAGGAAGAAGATGAAGTTTCGGCCAAACGATTTGCAGGCTTCACTGCCAAAGAGAAGACACCTCTCAGGGTTGACGAAAGAAAGGATAAAAGGGGTGCTCGCCCAAGATGATGATATTAGGAAGATATTGAAGGATCTCGTGAGGGTAACCATGCAGAAGGTGGATCTGCAAGATATGATCAACTCGCACTCGGAAACCTATGCTGACGTGTACACGGAACCATCTGTACCATCTTCAATGTTTAATCCACATGATTACGACGAATAAGACATTCTGATCTTTTTAGACTGAGATGCCACAGTCGTCACACCTACGTCATTTCACAGTGACAGTAATTTTGATAATACATAGAGGAACATGTAACTTAACTGTTCTTCTTGCATACCTATGCATTATTGCGTGCTCCAACACTGGGCTTTTTTTCATATACGTGTTACTCAGTCACATTCAAATGTACAGTAGCCGGCGATAAATATTGCACACATCGACCTTTGGAAAGAGACAATCGGCTTATTTCGGCTTCGTAGAGCGTTATCTCTGTCGCACGAAATACAAACAGTCCGGTATCTATTAGGAGCTGTTAAAACAATTTATGATTTGCTTCTTTTGATAATTCTTTTTATTCTTTGTATAAAATGCGAAATACGATAAAGGTCGATGTGAAATATTTATCGCCGGGTACTGTAATGACTGCTTTTAATATATGTTTTAAATACAGGTTAAAAACTATTTAACATTAAAACCTAATTCAAAACATAATTAAAAACTAGCCGTTTCAGTTGAACGTAAATGGGTACGATACCTTTTTCACCTCATATCTAAAAAATGGCCCAGTATTCAAGCTAGCAAGTCTGCATATAATGTAGGTATCTTCGTAACTAAAAATTCCTCTATCGATTGTAAAAATTTCAGCCATGCTACATGGGGGATGTTGGTACGTTTATTTATTTTTTTATTATTATTGATTAAAACTTCAAATTGTTTAGGTATATGTTTTGTACGTGCATTTATGTTTGTAGTATATAAATTAAATTTTGTAAATTATAATAACTTTTTAATAAATATAATCGTAGTATAACTTTAAACCAAAATGTCATTGACTTTTTTAATGTTAGAAAGTGTTACTAAAAAAATTTCTACAGTACATGAGAAATATTTTACAATTTCGTTATTCCAGTTTTGAAACTGTCGCAATTCTCACGTGGCATTAGCACAAAAATGGCCGCCAACCCGCCAACAGAACTTTTGTTAACAATTATCATGCATTATCCTGTAACGAGTCGTCCGTTTTGTAATGCGATGCAAATTACCACAAAATACTTACCGTGGAAGCTGGGATTATTTTGAAATTCATTTTTGCTATTCACTGTATTATTCACACATTCTACCAATTTATTTTCTTTCCTTATAACTATGAGCTTATTGCTATAAATGCTTTGGCACAATTAATCTGCATTGTAACAGCTTCGTTGATCTAGTGGTTGCAAAGCGCGACTGTTGAGCATGAGGTCTTGGGTTTAATTCCCAGGTCGGGCGAAGTGGTATTAGGTATTTCCATCAGGAGTTTCTCAGTAGCAGCCTCGGAGTCTGGATTTGTGTCCGGTTGATGGCAATAGGCTTGATCCCTATTAGATTTAATACATAACTGGCGAAATGTGGGTACACCTCTGCCTAACCCTACGGGGATTACAGGCGTGATATGATAATATATACACATATAGTTATATTATGTTATGCGATCAAAAACACCAGCTTCTAATAAAAGCAGTGTTCATTCAATTCTCCATGATTATTATTTGACCACTTTTTCATTAATAAAAAGAAATCTCTAACTAGCCGAGGAGCCATTGCTCGGAGCACGTTTCTGGACGAAAAAGAAAACAAAATGGCGCGATTCTTATTGTTCCATTTTTAAATAACCGTCGATGTTTGCAATCAATGAGGGAATTTTCTACGGAAATGAATTAATTGGCATTCGAATGGTGGGCGAAGTTTATATAGAAGTTTATATAGTTCTTTGATCATAAAAAAAAAAAAAAATTATGGTCAAAGAACTATGTCAAGTCTGTTTTTTGTTGTAGGTACTTTAGTTAATCTTTTTCAGGAGAATGAAGCCGGCTGTTATCAATTAAGGGGTTTAGCTATACTACTCTTGCGCAAACGAAGTCGCAAGAAGTCAAGCCCGTGTGTAAACAATAAACAACACGTACTAGCTAAATGTGTTATATTTAGCTAAAACGTAAAACATGTACAAAAACTAGCTGTCAAACTTAAATATAAAGTACCTTTTATACCTGAGAGCTGAAAAGTGTCAACATTGAATATAGCAAGTACGTATACCTTCTTAACAGCATATTCTTCTATCTATTGCCTCGTTGGTCTAGTGGTCGCAAAGCGCGACTGCTGAGCATGAGGTCTTGGGTTCGATTCCCAGGTCGGGCAAAGTGTTATTGGGTTTTCCATCAGGAATTTCTCAGTAGCAGCCTCGGAGTCTGGATTTGTGCCCGGTTATTGGCAATATGCTCGCCCCCTATTACATGGGACTAAAACATAACTGGCGAAATGTGGGTGTACTAATGGGTACACCTCTGCCTAACTCTTCGGGGATTACAGGCGTGATTTTATGTTATGTCTTCTATCTATTCTCAAAACTTCAACCGTGCTAACATGACGTAACCACGTAGGACACTGGGCTCTTGGACCACATTTATTTAGGTCTCAAGTTCAAAAGTAAACACTGCATTCTCTGAACCGAATAATATTTTACTGAAAACTTAACGTAACTCGCCAAACTTACTTGAACTAAGTTACAAGTTAGCAATTTTAACAAGCCACTTGAACTTAGAAGGTGGTGCAGATCGCAGAGAATAAATACAGCCCGAGGACTTATGTTAAGAAGTATATGTGTGCAGGTGAATTGCATAATACAGAATTAAGCCTCTATTTGCATTATTTAATACTAGCTTTTGCCCTTCGTCCGCGTATATGTCGGTTATCGTGGACGCAGACGAAGTCGAAGTCGAATAAAAAGTAGCCTATGTCCTTTGTTGGGGTTCACCCTGTACCAAATTTCACACAAATCGGTTCAGTAGTTTAGGCGTGAAGAAAAGACAGACAGACAGACAGACAGAAAGACAGACAGACAGAGTTACTTTCGCATTTATAATATTAGTGAGGATTCGCTTCTCCTAATTCTTTTGAGGCTATTTAACCCTGAATAGCTCAAAAAGATAAGCCATAATATGCATAGTTACCTACTAGGAAGTCAAGGGTGCCTACTTTAGTCATCGAAATACCTTTAGCAAGAGATGCTGGATATTTTTTTCTATAAAGGTTTAAAAACTGTGAACTCTAAAAACTTTGAATAATGTGTCAAATATTTGACATAAATTGTCAAAAATATTTTACACATTAAGTACATTAACATTTTCTTTTTCTGAGAGACTGGGGTTTAATATCTTGCATAATTCTACCACAGATAATATACAGGCTTACTTTTAATAGGTAGGTACGCTACCATTATTATTTTTAAAATGATTTTATGTTGATTTAAATATTTAAGAACAAAGGAGAATAACAATATAATATAAACAATACAAAGTAACTGAATCCACTCAAAATCGACGTTTGGAGGATTGGAGGAAAGGATACAATCACAAGAATCAATGAATCTTTGCTTACCTCTAAAAGGTGCCAGCGTAATGGTACTCCAATGTCCAAACCAGAGGGCAATACGAAAATTGGAATAGGACCTAAAATGCAAATGGCGGAGGGCAAAAACACTTACTAGGTATTACTTATGTAAATGTTAACCGTTTGAGACGCGCCACGTGAAAGGAAGCATTTCTATTGTGATTTTACCCGACTGCGGACGAGAATAAAAGAAGGGTCATGTTCATGTTAGAAAAAGTTTCATATTGGTTCCAGCTTGTTGCCCTAAATTGATATCTTAACGCTTTGAACAGTGAGGTAGACGGAGTAAGAAAGAATGTTACTGTAAGGAAAAGGCTTTGTTTGTAGTTTATATTTAGACTAATAGATGGCGTTGCAGGTTAGTAAAAGTTAAGCTTACAAAATTATTGTTTTCACTCTGAGTTGGGCTTAGAGTTGGAATAGGGCAAAATAAAGTCCTTCAAGACACAGATAGTATGAATAAAAGTAGAAAGAAACTCAATTAAATAGATATTTTATTCACAACAAGCCCAATGCATCTTTTTCAATTCATATTTACTCTGTAAGTTTATATTAGACATCACCGACATTTGTGAATGATAACATCGTGACTCGTGAGGAAACTTGGACTTATACCTAGCCTAGTTAGTCTAAGTGGTGATCAATGCTTGTGCCTTCTCTGCATGAGAAGATCTCGACGCCTTTGTCCTGCTGTGGGACACAAATAGGCTGGTATTATTATTTATAAATACTTTTATTAGTGACGAAGGAAAGGTAGATTTTTTTTTAACCGGGAAAATATGGCTCGTTTTGGAACGCCATTAGAAACATGACGCGCGGTCGTGAATTGCAAGTACAGTCGAACAAGCCATTTGGTATACAGGCGGCTAACTTGCAACTACTTTTAAACAATGTTTTAAGCAACGACCATACAGCCTATAGACGCCTAATACACGATCTAACGCACGAAAACTATTCTGCCAACTTGCTGAGGTACGAGGGGGACGGGGTACTGCGTTCTGATTGGCTAACTCAAGGTCAGTGCAAGTTTACGGCTCACAAGAGTGGTCGAAACTAGTACGAACTTGGTGACTATTGGTGAGTGACGACGGTTATAAGACTTTTATGCCTAATGTGTTGACAGACATAGGTCGTCTGTTATTAGGAGTCTAGGTATATATGGTCGTTGGTTTTAAGTGTGTTAATCGTTTTAAATTACTTTAAATAGATTTCAAAATTATTAGACACCACAAGCTTAAAAAGTGAACACAAAAAACAATGAATGGCAATGTAGCAGAAAGATAATTATTGTTGCCTATAAACCAAATAGTTTGTTCAACAGTACTATACGAGAAAGTGCGCACGAGTTATAAATGAAGGTAGACAGACACTGTAGGCACTCTATGTGATAAATGATGACGTCATAATAGTAACATCTAGTTTCCTTTCAGTCGCTGTTAGAATACATTCGTTGTATTCTGTTTTAGAACTAGCTTTGGCTCGTGATTTTGTCTGCGTTGATTTCAGATATAATGAATGCAGATTTGGATATTTAAACACAGGCTGGCTTTAAATTCATTTGTGTTTCTTTAGGAGCTGGGAGTAGGTACCTACTTTTGAATATAAGTAACTTCTATGTGTGTGTGTCTTTTTTTACTTCTTTTTGTGTGTTGTAATTTTATTTTATTTTATTTTTATTTTATTCTGAATTTTTGACATTTATTATTTTTATTGTTATTATTGTATTCTGTATTGTGAAATGTTTGTAAATTGACTTCTATGGGCCTAATTACCCGAAATAAACGAATTTTATTTTATTTTATTTATTTTTTATGTGATCGACTCTGAAATAACAAAACATTTATTTGAAACAGGTAGGAACTGCCTCGTTGGTCTACCACCGACTGACTTGTCTGCTTTATAATGTTAGTTTAAATTAGGTATAAGTATTACCGTTGTGTATAACTTTAAAGGCCTTTATTAGGTATACAAAACTCCCGGTGTACAAGGATTATTATATTTTAAACAAGTTAATATTGTGGTTCATCAAAAAAATATAATTAAGGGGATATTTTACAGCGTAATATTAACGTTAATCCTACTTCCTACTGTTATAATAAACGCGAAAGCTTGTAGGTATGGATGGATGAATAGATGAATGGATGTTTGTTACACTTTTACGCTTTAACGACTGAACGGAAATAGCTGAAATTTGAAAGAAGCGGAAAAGCGGAAAAAGCTGAAGCTTCATGATATCTTCAGTGGTTTTAAAAATGAAATGAAAAATCTGTCTTCTGCCCGCGATTTTTTTACCTGTGTTAAGTTACTGCTCCGCTCTCGAAGGTTGTAGCGAGATGTTATACTGCCAATACTTATTCCTCATCTTTCTTTATCGTGTGGGTAGTACCTAAGGTCTCTTATGACCCAACACACCCTATTGTCAGAGTTTCTATACCGCCTCAAGGGCCTTTTTTTTTTTTAGGTGGTAAAAATCATCAAATGACTCCTTCCGCCCTGGGTGGGGCGGAAGGGACTGTCAGACTTTTACTGACTAAAAAACCACCCTGTTCCTTCTGATGCCCTTTACGTTCCGGGGCCACGGTATCCTGATATGACGTCCCGCAACCCCCAATAGGGGTATTGGGGCCCCGCCCCTGTGCTGACAGCTCTTTGAGGCGCGCGCGAACAGAACGCGCCGTCGACCCGCCTCAAGGGCCTCTGACATGGTTTGAGTGGAACAGTAAGTCCCAGGTTTCCTCACGATGTTTTCCTTCACCGATGCCAGTGATGTCCAAGATAAACTTTAGAAAGTGAAGAATGTGAAGCCTCATGAAGATTAATTCATGACAAATTTAGCGTTAAAACAAGCTAACAAACAAAAAAAACTCATCCACTTTATTATACGTATAAAAATGGTAGGTGAATAAACAGATAATATTCACTAATGTACGTACAGAATTCAGTAGAACGCAGTATTTACCTAAACTCTTACTGTTCGTAATATTTTAGTGTAATCTGAAACTCTCTGTAATCTGTGTACAATGCAGGTGAAAAAAGACTTTACATTCTACAATTTGCTTTGTATAAAAGTTTTAAGCTTGGTATTGTAAACAGTCAGAATGGTTCAAGACATACGGGACATCGACTAGCATACTTTTGCCATAGATGCAGTACCTACATCTATATTTATATAAAACTCAAAGGTGACTGACATAGTGATCTATCAACGCACAGCCCAAACCACTGGACGGATCGGGCTGTTTGGCATGCAGGTTGATGTTATGACGTAGGCATCCGCTAAGAAAGGATTTTTTAAAATTTACCCTCTAAGGGGATGAACGGGGGTCCGACATTTACGCGGACGAAGTCGCGGGCAAAAGCTAGTGATTGTTATTTTTGTAGATTATTTTCAAAATAATCTGTTGTTCTGTACAAAAGTGCTAAAACTATACCTGAAAAGATCAAAATTATATTTTCAGGTTTCAGAGCGTTTACGCTGTAGCCATTTTCATAGAAAACTCAAAATCGGTCAAATTTCGCCGAAACACAATTTTTCGAAAAGGGTTTTCTGATAACTTTTCAGACCTATATATCCTGCTTATGTTTAAGAAGTTTTATTAAAATAGGTTCATACATTAAAAAAGGGGATTGAAAGTTTGTACGAAATGCCGTTTGTATGAGTTTTGTTATTAAATAAAAGACGAAAGGCTTCGAGAATATACCTTCCACAGTGTTTACAATTTACCGTGGATCCTAAACATGATTGATCCCAATATTTTTAGGCTCACGTAAAAATAGGCCAACCAATTCCTATCAATCGGTCGTAAATCCAGAAAACAAGATACTGAGAAATTGCAAGAAAAATCCAATAATACTTTGGACACATTTTCTTTTCTTTTTGTGTGGAGAAATCCTCATGGACCAACCTGAGGAAAAAGGAAGATCGTATGATTGTATGATCCGCGCCCCCGACTGGTGTTGGCCCGTCGACAGCGAGTCAGTCATTAGTACACCCACATTTCGGGGGCGAGCCTATTGCCATCAACCGGGCACGAATCCAAAATCCTGATGGAAAAACCCAATAACACTTTGCCAGACCTGGGAATCGAACCCAAGATCTCAAGTTCAGGAGTAGCGCTGTGCGACCACTAGACCAACGAGGCAGTCATTCAAATAACTAGTATAATATGCTAATCATGTAACTTTATTCGACGGCGATATCCCGAGGGATCGCGGCCGTTGGGCAAAAACAAGAAACTGCTGATTGGTACCCTGTTTGAATGTAGAAACTAAATTGATACACTCACACATTATTCAAACTTCGCCTTTCTGTGTATCATTGTAAGTCTTAGCTTTTTCCCGCGACTTTGTCGACATAAATGTCGGTTGTCGCGGAATAATAAGTAGCCTATTTCCTTTCTGGGTCCAAACTTACATTCAAATTTCATCAAATTCAGTTCTGTGGTTCAGTCGTGAAAGTAGCGTAACAGACAGACAGAGCTACTTACGCATTTATAATATTATAAGTATAGATTAGTTTTCTTTACATCTAATAAATTTCTGTGTAAATATAAAGCGCTGAACCTTAACTATTACGTTTTACATAATGTTAACTTTCTCACTGTAAGTATTAGTAAGTAGTAAAGTCAAAGTCAAATCATTTATAACATTTATTTCAATTATGCCATCATAAGGCATTTGAACGTCACATAGGTAAAAAAAAAGAATTAAATCTAGTTGCTCCTTTCAAAAGGTAGTTTCGTATGGAGAAGAATGAATAAGAAACTACATACTTTTAGCAAATAAAGATATCAAATAATTCATTCATACATTCAACATAAATACATAATTATGTGACTTTATAAAAATTACTTTGTAAATAATATTATCAATATCTTTTTATAATATTTATTAGTCTTTCTTTAAATTATTAGTTCTACGATAATGTTTTACGTCATAATTTAAAAGAACAGGTGAAGCCGCGCTACGCAATGCTACAAGTGCTACGCGGCTACGAGTGCTTTGTAATCACTGCTACGCGCTACATGTAAACACAGCACATCAACTTTGTAATTAATATGCTGGTTGAGTGCTTCCTAGTCTAATAAAGTGGTAAAAACTACCCACAATCAACTGATTGCACGTTTTAATAACTTGGCAGGCGTCAAGTTTGGGTGTGAGGGGGACAAACATAGAGCTTTTTCGTGCCGTCTCTGTTGCTCGCTGAGGTTGAAATCTGTGTTGCGAGTGGCCGACGAACGTAGGGCGGGAACATAGTACGATGCATTGTATAGATATGTCATTTAAGCTTGTAAGTTTTTAATGCTTGTGTGTTTATAAAGGTCAATGTCATTGATACGTTTTTTTTTTATTTGTATCAATATTTTTAGTAATATCGAAATTGATTATTATTCGTGTGTATGAAATTTTTGTGTTGAATTTTTATAATGTCTTTTTAGTTTTTAATGATATTTACAATGTACTTAATAAAGAAATGATAATTATTATATAACAAAGAGAAATGTGAATAAAATTGCTTGAATATTTCCGAGTTCATTAAGTATAATCACGTATTTATTCTTTGGTATATTTTGATTGTTCTGTATTGCTTATAAATTTTGAACCTTCTAATCTTTAGCCTATTTTATACTTAAATCATTATACGACATCTTCATAAACATTAAATTATGACATTCCAATAAATTAAACAATGCCATTTTACATGTGGTTCAATTTAATGAGAAGGATTTTCGAAAGTTTCTTATTCCAAACATGTAGACACTTTAATCTTAACTTACACAATTACATATTTAACATTTAAGTGTGGCCGTTGATAAATGTAAGGGGCTTTGTGTGATTTATATGATTACAATGTTTACATTAAACATGATAAAAATTGTATTTCTACAAATATTGGGTGTAATGAGACCAATCACATTTCCAAAAACCATACCTATTCTACCTATTATTACGATCATCTGTACCTGGAAATACACTGGTTCTGAAGATATTACAGGTCAAAGTTAGGCGATTAACCCACGGCACCGTACGCCGCTCCGGCATGCGGTGGCGGTGAAGCGGATTTCAATGCGGTTGTCCGCACGGCGATGCGGTTCGACCGCATGACCGCACGGATCGATTTTGACCAGTTTTGGTTTTAACCAGTTATTTTTTACCGGTTTTGACCAGTTTTCAGGGTGTCCAGGTTGGGGTTTTTTTCCCCCCAATTTGGGGAAAAAATTTGGGGAAATTTTTTTAAAAATTAAAACTGCGGGGTAAATTCTGGGGAACACATTATTTCTTGGCGTAAGTTTGGGGAAAAATGATTTGTGAATGAATTTTTTTAATGCAGTGCGCAAATATTGACATCGCGGAAGGTGGCGGAATAGAGAACAAACTGCTATGGGTGCGTTCCATTTCTCGCAATACGTAGCAACTGTGAATACACGCTTGGATACCAACTCTTTTCTTGTTATTCCGGTCAAAATAGATATTCAAGAGTAAAAAATTCGCAACAAGCTGAAAATTTGTATGAATGTTGTGAACATCGTCATAAACAAATAACATATAACGCCCTTAAAAAAATTCCATTACATATATTTACCCCCTAAATTTGGGGAGAAAACCCCTAAATTGGGAACCCTGCACGATGATCCGCACGGTGATGCGGCGCCCCGTGTGTGAAGCACCGCACGACCGCGCGGACGTCCGCACGGTGATGCGGTTGTGACGAGAACACCGCTCGACCGCGCGGTCGTGCGGTGCTCGTGTGCGAGGTTCAAGCGGATTTCATAGAGGCTAGTGCGACGTGAGAACCGCATCACCGCATGCCGGAGCGGCGTACGGTGCCGTGGGTTAATCGCCTTACACATGTTTACTAAATTTTTCTATACGAAAACAAATTTTAAATCTAACTAAACTTTAAATATTTCCACAAAAAATTGTGTCTAAGAAATATTTTTTGCTCAAAGTTACTTAGTTTGATGGGCATTATACGTTGGTAATGGATTTGTGATTTGTCTTTTTACACCCAGTAGGTAGGTATCCAAACCAGATACTTGAAAAAAAAAACCTACCAAAATATATGACTCACACTAACGCTAACATTCTACAACCATTACAAAAACACATTATCATCAAGAACACAATACAAACAAATGTTTTAATACACATCTGCTGACGTCACTCATCCCACGCAGCACCGGTCTATGCAGCTAAAGGTCTATGGTAGCCGTTTAAAAGCGCGGCTCTTTCCCGCCCAAGCGCACTCGACAGCTAAACCTTAGGGGCATAGGCCATGCACTGATCACTTACAAGTACAGCCAGTGGTGAAATAACGAAGATAAGAATACTTTCATTCAGTAAAAGGTAAGTTTTAAATATAATTATTATAATAATTTTGGGATATTATCCAAAAAAAATTTTTGCGTGTTTTGGAAAAGTTCGAATTATTTTAATTGAGTAATATTCTGAAAGTAATGTAGTGTAAAATAATTATTATAAATCTGTGGCATAATAAAAGTTTTAAATAGTAGATTATTAACCAAGGGGATAAAGCAGTGTCTTCTGTCGCGGGTGACGATTTAAATCGCGAGCGTAACGAAGGACTCGAGGTTTACTCCCGAGCGTAGCGAGGGTGTTAAAAACTTAAATCACGAGCGAAGCGAGGGATTTAAGACGAGTCCTGAGTGTAGCGAGGGATTTAAGTTCACCCAAGGCTAAGACAGCTTTATCACCGAGGAAAATACTCTACTTTTCGTACCATTTGCGAAAAAATTAACACAATAATAATATGAGATATGCATTTTAGAACATTAAGTTATTTATAAAAATGAATTAAAATAAACTTAACGTTTACGTATTTGAAGAAAACAAAAACGCGGCAAATTCCTAGACTAATATTTTTTGTCGGAAAAGCAAACGCATCAAGCTCATACGGCCTCGTCGGTTTTCGTAATTTTATTTAATAATCATAACTGCATAATAAATACGTATTCCTTTTTCAAAAAGATGTATAATGCTTTATATACAAACTCAATGGTGTAAAAACAGATGTAGTGCAGTATAAATATCGGTAAGTATTCCAAATTTAAATCACATTCTCTCCCTAGAGGATAAATGAAATTCAGTACAATTTTCTTTCCCTGTTTTTGACAGATTAATAATGACTATTGTTATGTTCGCTTTTTGTGGCATAGAATGTCACTTTTTTGAGCAAGTGGTAGGAAAAATAACTTTACGGCTTAGATTCAAAATCTTAATCTTTTTAAAGTAGGTATCACCAAAAAGGTTTTTTTTTAAAATTGTACAAACCCTTGCTATAAACAACTTTCCGTGGCGTATAAAGTAGAATTCAAAACTACATACTTACTATCCTATATCGTGTTTTAACTGTTAACATAAAATAAATTAAAGTTTAAAATAAAATCAGTCGTATATAAATGAACATAATGACGTGTTTTGCATAAATAAATAAACAGCCTAATTACTATATATTTCTCACAATGTTTTCCTTTGCCGATGTAAGTGATGTCCAAGATAAACTTAGACAGTACTTATGAAAAAGAAATAGTCATATTAATAATAATAATAATAATAATTTATTTAATTCAAAAGACAACTTACAATGGTCCAATGGTTAGTAAAAAACTTATTATCTAGTGGTTAGTAAACTTAACATAAAGATATATTATATTATATACACACATCAAAAAAGTCTAGGGATCAACATCCCTAACAAATGTTAGGGATGTTGATCCCTAGACTTTTTTGATGTGTATATAAGATATATTATATTATATTGCTTTACTTTATTTAAACTGGTCTTGCATAACAATTACTAATTGTATGGAAAAGATTAGGTTAACAACGTCTAAGAAAAAGTCAAATAAATATAAACTCTATATATTGTCTATATACATGTGATTACCAGAAATTTACGAGCATTTTATGAGATACGCATTCAGTTCGATAGATCCGTTCTTATTAGATTTATATTTTATAATATTCTCTTTCCAGAAACGAATAAATGTCTTTGATACGTATTTTATGAGCAAAACTGTGCAGTTAAACCGCGAAAACAACAAAAACATAATACATATAATAAAGTTAAATTCTTACTTAAATGCGTTTACGCTATACGGCATTTGATACAAACTTATTTTTCGAAATAAATGAACTAATAAAATTTCCTACGCTTAAGTAAAATAAATAGGTCTAAAAAGTTATCGGAGAACATTTTCGAAATGGCTTATTTAAACAAAATAATTGGAAATTTCTGTTTCTATGGAAAAAAATCGGTCGAATTCAGCTGTAACAATTTTTTTACAAAATGTTCTCTGATAACTTTTTAGACCTTATGTATCCTGCTTATAGGTATGTAGAGAGTTTTATTGAAATCGGTTTATTCATTCCGAAAAATAAAGACTTGAAAGTTTGCTGGAACTGCCGTACGCCGTAAACGGTCTCAACTTATTTCAAAACTCAATTTTATGAAGTATTGAACGTAATTTTCTTTATAAAGTGCCCCCACATAACTATAAGTACTGCATTTATTATAACATTAGAAAAATATCGTTATTTCAATGTTAGCATAACCTTAGTTATTTTACGATAAATACAAAGAAACGTAAACTATTTGCCATTTACATGAAAAAATATCACTAATGTGCCGTAATTTCAACAATAACACCTAAAACTGTTATTATTTGGTCGCTTTTTGTTTAATAAGTGGAGAATAAACTTCTAAAAGTTCATACCAAAACTGCATTATGACATAAAAGTTTAATAACGTTTGCATCCGTTTGTAAATTAGCTGACGAATTTAATACCACAGCGTTGCGGAAAGCAACAGTTGTCTTTTTTTTTTTTTTTTTTTTTTTTTTTTTTTGAGGTGGTAAAAATCATCAAATGAGTCCTTCCGTCCTGGGCGGGGCGGAAGGGACTGTCAGACTTTTACTGACTAAAAAACCACCCTGTTCCTTCTGTTGCCCTTTACGTTCCGGGGCCACGGTATCCTGTTAAGACGTCCCGCAACCCCGGCAGGCGTTTGGCCCCGTTGGGGGGCCCCGTCCCTGTGCTGACAGCTCTTTGAGGCGCGCGCGAACAGAACGCGCCGTCGACCCGGGCATGGTCCTTGATCGGACGGCGAGCTACCCATTACTCGCCGTCCGCAAGCCCGCGCCTACGGTGGCCGGATGTCGCCTCGCGACGTCCGACGCCCTGGGCGTCTCCCGCGGCGGCTGGGGCGTGAGGTGGAGGGTGTTGTTCTCTCCCTCACGCGGCCCGCCTCCTCCTTCGCTAGCATTACTGCTTCGCAGAAGGAGGTGACTGCATCCCATTCCCTCTCGCCCCGGAGCATGGCCTGAACCAGGCCCGGGCGCGAGAGGTCGCCGCCGCCTATCGCCTCCGTGAGGACACGGCGATGCTCTGCCCAAGCTGGGCAGACCTGCACCGTATGCTCCACCGTGTCCTCCGGGCGGTCCACACAGTGGTGACACCCGGGCGTTTCCTCCCGTGCAATCCGACACAGGAACCTCCCGAAACAACCGTGTCCGGTGAGGACCTGCGTCAGCCGGAAGGTGAGGACGCCGTGGCGCCTCTCTAGCCACTCCTCAAAGAGGGGAGTTGTCTGAAACGAGAGCCGTCCTTTGGCACGATATTTAGTTCTCTTAGGAAAACTAAATGTGAAGTCTATATGCTCATCATATATACGGGATAATAATTCATATAAATTAATGCAATAATTAAAAGATCGTGTGTTTTATCAGCAGCCCTACCATGAACTCTTATCGCGATCCAAAAACTGAATTGTTCTTCAAATACGTCAATATAACGCATCAATTTATGCGTTATATTGACGTATTTGAAGAACAGTTCAGTTTTTGGATCGCGATAAGAGAAAATACGTCAATATAATGACATATATTGATGCGTTTTAATGACTTATTTAAAGAACAATTCAGTTTTTGGATCGCGATAAGAGTTCATGGTAGGACCCCAGAACTATGATCTTTTCGGCTGTTTTAATTTACTTTTCAAATTAATCTTAAAAAAGTTTTTTTTTGTAATATAAATCCGACAGTTTTGTATAAATTTTATATTACGTTTTTAAAGTTAAACCGATTTTGTATATAGATAGCATGAACTCAGTAAAAGGACATGCCTTTGTCTTTAAAAAAGATATTCCCTAATAAAACAGAGCCTTTAAAGTGTGTACTCTCAGAATAATCCGAAATCTATGCGTTTGAAATCTTTTCCTAAAACACAATACCCCATTACAGGGCAAAGGCCTCTTCTCATACAGAAAAGGCACGAGCATTGATCAGACTTATATTAATTATAAATCCAGGTTTCTTCACAATGTTATCCTTTAACAATGTCAACTATTATGTGTCCAAAATAAAATAAGAAAGCCTAAACTAGCTTTAAAATTAATCATGAACAGCATCATACAAGACTCACACACACACACACCTATTTTCTCAATTCTCATTTCTCGTTTACTATGGTCGTGTGAGCAACAAGAATGTGTAATTTGGACATCCCTGTGGTAATCCGTAAAACGTTACACGTAATAGAACCGTGCAACTTGCAACACGATATGACACGCAGCTGCAGTCTATGTTACACTCCCTTTATATAGAATTTGTTAGTAGATATATCTATGGATATTCGCGGATATTCATATTTCATTTTATTCATTTAATTTATTCGTAAAACAATTTATATTGTGTTGATTATATACACAATCATGCAATTTACTAACATATAAATACAAAGAACTAAATATTATTTTTATTTTATTTTAGTTTAATTGAAAATTTAAATTTATATTAACAAACAATTATAAATAAAATGTCAAACAATCTCTTCAGCTTTGTTATATTAGTGTAGATTGAAGATATTTAATAGTCTACAAAATATCTGATAAAAAATTGTATATATTTATGTTATTTTATTTAAATTAAGAATGTTGGACATTAGTCTAGTGGTCGCAAAGCGCGACTGCTGAGCATGAGGTCTTGGGTTCGATTCCCAGGTCGGGCAAAGTGTTTTCGGTTTTTCCATCAGGAATTTCTCAGTAGCAGCCTCGGAGTCTGGATTTGTGCCCGGTCGATGGCAATAGGCTTGCCCCCTATTACATGGGACTTAAACGTAATTGGTGAAATCATCATCTGCCTAGCCTTTTCCCAACTATGTTGGGGTCGGCTTCCAGTCTAACCGGATGCAGCTGAATACCAGTATTTTACATGGAGCGACTACTTAGCTGACCTCCACAACCCAGTAACTGGGTAATACGACACCCCTCGTAACGACTGTCAAAGATCCACGTATGACAGCCGGGACCAACAGCATAACGTGCTTTCCGAGGCACGAAAGGATGTCAGTAATGTCTAAGTTAAACTTTTAACGTAACTGGCGAAATGTGGGTGTATTAATGGGTATGTACCTCTGTCTAACCCTTGGCGGATTACAGGCGTGATATTATGTTATGTTATTTTAATTAAATTAAGAACAATAATCAGCTAAGTCGCACCGTCGCAAATCAGTTATCATTTTAATTTTATGTTGACGCAGTTTAAAGTTTCATAATATTTCAAGTAACGTGTATATTTAATGATTTTGTTTTCTCCCAAGTGATTAGAAGTTGCGACGACTAATCTTGCTCATAAGTTTGTAATTTTCTTAGTTGAGCTTTTGAAACAATACTTTATTCATGCTTAATTCTAGTGGGGAATAGACAAACAAAAACTTAAAAAGAAAAAAAATGACAGCCGACAATGAAATAACTTTAATTTTGGAAGTATGCGGCACTGGTTCTGGTTGTTGTTTTGTATTGCCGCTGTCTTCCAAATTAAAGTTATTTTTCATTTTGTAGTTTTTGAAGGCAATTCTCTTTTTTGTAGAAAGTTTTGTAGTACCTACTTCCTATTATACAAATCCATTAAGTAACCGTAATACTACGTAAATTAACAAGCAAATGTGTTTTCCACATGATCTCCTTTCACTGCATGTACTAGTAGCACTAGCAACCAGCTTCACCTTTCGGATTAACTGACCGGCTCCTTGACAATTCAAAAATGACTTTAACTTGACTTTGACTGTTTGTAGTACAAGTGACTTAGGTACCAGGTGTAGCTTTTATTAGTTAACGCTCCAATTAAGTTTAAATAAAACACTGAATCACTTTTTATACTATAATTATTACAAAACATATAATCAAAGTATTACAATAATATTGAAATTACGTGCTTACATTGCGAGCGGGGAAAAATAACTGCCCGATATTTAAAAAAACTCAATCGTTTATTATTTTAAAATTCGAATTCTTAATGGAATTCGACTGAGTGTTTGGATTAAAAACGTTTCGGCCAGGTTGCCGTGGTATGCAACCTTCACAGTACCTATATAACCTATACTATTCATTGATGAGGAGTTCCATTGTTTATCTCCGAAGGGGTACATCTGAGCTTCACGAAATTAATATGAGAACACCTCAGAAAAACCCTTTGGGAAAGAATATTTAAGAATTGATCGATAATTGGTGGAGAAATCAGTAAACATACATAAAAAAAACATACAGTCAACAACATAGAACCTCCTACTTTTTTACGTCGGTAAAAGAAATGCGTATCATACCATGTCGTAAATTATACTACAACTTGTACCCAGGTCAACATCTGTATCTATCATTTCATAACTTACAATGTAAATACTTCAAAATTAAATTCTCATTCAAACTTTCTAACAAATAACTAGAACTGTCACATTACGACAGACCAAAATACCAATATATCACATTTAAGATACATTTTGTCATCCAAATATGTCAGAGAAATCAATGCGCGTAGAAATATTTCAATAATTTCCGTAACGGCTTCAAGTTTATCATTGTTATGATAGGTGAGTGAAAGTTTGGAAGTCGGCCCGTCAAAACTTCAAAGTGATAAATGGCTTGAAATTATTGTAATCATTGTAATTGATAAACGTCATCGATATTAGCTTAGCTGTTACTAATTTAATTAGTATTTTTCTTTGGCAATGGTGGCACCGTCAGCGTTAATTAAAATCTTAATCTATACTTCTACATTTACACAAATCTGTTCATTTATAAAAGTACACTAACAGCGTATACATTATGCATTGAAATTGAAGTACAAAGTACTTGTGACAAAGTATTATTTCTATGTACACACCAATTAGAGGTCTACATAGCATTCTCGATAAAATATAAAGGACACGTAGAACGAAGACGTAGACGTGGAACGTAGATGAGGCGAAAGGAGTATGTAAGGATCGTAGCAGGTGGCGTTCTGTGATTTCTGCCTACCCCCATGGGAAAAAGGCGTGAGTTTATGTATGTATGTATGTATAAAGGACAAAACTGCTTATAAACTAAACAAGGAAAAAAACTAACTGAGCAAAGTCAAGACAAACTATATATATAATAAAAACTAAAATGCATACAAAGAAAAATATAAAATAACAAATTAAATACTGTAAAGGGCATCATAAAAGATCAAGAACAAAAGTAACTATGAACATATTTATCAATATATAAATCTAAACTAATATTATAAAGAGAAAAGATTTGTATTTTTGTCTGTATTGGATAAACTCAAAAACTACACACTATTTAACGAACGGAACGCTTAAGGCCAACCTTAAGGCATTAGAAGGAACACGGAAGGGGGTTTTAGTCAGTAAGAGTCAGACACTCCCTTCCGTTCTGCCCAGAGAGGAAGAAGTCATTTGATGATTTCCTATCCCTAAAAATAAAAAGTATTCAGTATTAAGAAAACTATTCAAGTACTTAGTAGTTTTAATTATTTTTTTTTTAAAGCAGCTTTGCGTAAAGCCTACTCTTATAGCGTAGTCTCTGTTAAAAAACTGTTATAAAGTTCTATATTAATAATTATATACATGTACTACATTAATAATTCTTGTACTCACTTCATAATTCAGTTTCAGAATTAGTATTTTTTTACCAAACTACTTCAAACTTTGTTTCCATTTTCGAAGTTTTTGTAATCATTTTGGATATTTAACGGTCGTTAATTTTAAATCTGTTCTCAAGTATAAGTTTGAAATGTACAGCCGAACAAACTATTTGGTTCAATAAATTGTCTTTCCGCTACATTGTCTCTCATTGTTACAAGTATTTTATGTTCACTTTTTAAGCTTATGATGTCTTATAATTTTGAAACCTATTCAGAGTGATTTAAAAGAATTGACACACTCGAAGCATTGTTTAAAAGTAGTTGTAAGTTAGCTGCCTGTATATCAAATTGCTTGTTCGGCTGTACATTGAACTGTTATTGGTGGTTGTGTTGATGTTAGCCGTGGTTGATAATTAATGAATTATTTTGACGTAGTTAATGTATTCTATTCAAAGATTAGCTTATGACCCGCAACTTCGTGAATGGCGGTTATCACAGGGTAACCTTATTCTTTTTTTAAATAAAAGTACCCTTAATCCATTTAACATCGACTATACCAACGCCAGAGGAAAAAATTAAAACGATTTTTTTGCGTAGGTAAATCATCCATTTTTTTAAATAAACAGCGGTTATTTTGGAATTACAAACAGACACTTTTATTTTATTTATTTATTTGTATAGAGTATAGATTGGGGATTATACACGGTTACTTTTAGGTCGTTCTTAAACCGAAAGCCGTAAACTCGATCATCAAACTCGAAACGATTGGGACCATTTTTTTTTCATATATAACAATAAAAAAAAAACGGCTGTTCAGTACATTTATGTTCGTCTAACTCGTCAGAGTGTACTGAACAGCTGTTTTTTTATTGTTATTTTTGAAAAAAAATGGTCCCAATCGTTTCGAGTTTGATGATCGAGTTTATGGCTTTCGGTTTAAGAACGACCTAAAAGTAACCGTGTATAGTTCATTTTGCCAAAACTAAGCTTGATTCTGCCAAACACTACTTACACTGATTGTTTTTTTTTATTTTTAGTTACAAACGTTGCCCCACACTTGGGATTTTGCCTTTATAGTGGATGCGTTTACAAACATAAAAATTCACATACACAAACAGCTAGATAGACAGATTTGAAACCATCACAGAGCGCTGCGAGGTACACGTAAACAACAGCATCTTTTCATATTATTTGTAGTTCCATTTTACTTACCTAGTTGTTTGCTAGCACTCCGCAAAACGTGTTACTTTTATTTCCTATTCTTCTCCACGAAACGTTTCGAAAATCTTTGTTTAATTGATAGACCGAAAACGTTTTTATTTATTTTACTTTTAACATAGTTTTTTGAAGATAGATAAAGTTTCATTAGGATCCTGGGATTGATTCCCAGGTTGGTTATATTGTTATTGAGTTTTTTTTTTATTAGGAATTTCCAACTGTACGGAATAAAGACATGGGTTAGCGAGATACTTACTATATAATTCTGCCTAACCTATTGATAATACACAGGTGTATTATTATTAAACCATATTTAACCTTGCGAGCTTTCAAATGTAATACTTTGCGCTGTTGTCTGAGATATAAAGTCAAAATCAAAGCATTTATTTTAATTAAACCATTTACACCACTGAATTGTCAATTGGATATCTAATCGAATCGAATCTAATATAATTATCGAATCTAATATATATTAGGAGTTTTGCTTAATTCCGAAGTCTACGCAAACGAAGTCGTGGGCAGAAGCTAGTTTATATAGATTGAAATTGAATAAATTATTGAATAGGTATTTCTGTAAACTGTATTTTTTTTTAAATAATGTAGGTATATTCTCAAGTCCATCATATAAACGAATGTATGTAAATAGATGGTGTCGCGTTTCTAAATAATAACTTTAAGTGCTGAACCGAACGAAGGTACCTAATCATAAATTGATGAATATTTTTACGAGAACATAAAACTGATTGAAACTCTTGTTTTTTTTGCTAATTTGTTGTTGATGGTTTCTTTTATGGATTTTTAGTAATCATTATAAAATTGGAACACACATGCTCGAGCAAAAAAAGAAAGTAAAAAATCAAACTGAGCCGAACCGAAAATTTTGCACTGAAATATATGAAACAAGAAATTATTTCTTTCTTATCGAAAGGATTTTCTTGTTGAAGTCGTAGCTTCCAGCTGTGACTTCGTAAGTTTTTTTTGGGTTTAGCCCGCCTCCTACTTCTAACCCACTGCAACTCCTGAAAGCTAGAATCAACAGTGGAGACCAGAATAGCGCCGAGGAAATGAAGCGCATCGAGGTCTGGAGAAACGATTGAACTGTATTAAGTCTAACGATTACGATTGCGAGACTGTAATTTCGTCTGCATAGACTACATAATAAGCCAACGTCTTAATGTATCTTACGGGAACACATAACAGGATAAAAAATCCTGTATGTTATAACTACCGGCACGTAACTTGGCAAGAGATTTTCGTAGTGGGGGAAGTTCGCGCATATAAAAATGTATGAAATTGTGCGTGCGCAAACTTCCCCCACTACAAAAACTCTTGCCAACTTACGTGCCGGTAACTGTAAGCTACATTTAAAACTATATGTGGACTAAACTTCAGCTAATTCCGTTCACTCGTTAAAACTAGCAAGAGTTACAAAAATCCATCCATCCTCGCAAAGTAGGATTGGCTTTTGTCCTCCACTCTTTTAATAAACCGTTAATTAATTATTGCACTCATTAATGCATGCAAACATTATTAATTAAAATAACCAACTCGACAATAAGTTTGCATGTTGATAAAGTCTTGAAATGTAAAAAGAAAAGTGCAAATTCTTAGATAAATTAAATAGAATAGAAACATATACATAGGTATATTTATTTTTATACATTTTATTTTAGTTGGCAATCCACAAAAATCGTGTTTTCTGTTACCTTAGTCTTTTGAATTCATGTGATTATATGAATTTGATTTGATTTGAATTTGTAAGGAATTGTCATGATTATGGAGCTGATTAATTTTAAATCTGTTGTAGGTGTTCCTACTAGCTCTGTTTTGCTGGATAGTAATGTAACACATTTAGAATATTAAATTAGTTGATGTGGCTATATGAATCAAATTACTCAGAGATTGTGAGCTGGATATTTTAATGAAAAAATGTGAGTAGGTTTAGTATAAACTTTTCTTTTCCTTGAACTTTCTGTCATTGAGTTAAAGTCGACTATTCAGTCAGGTTTATTGCCTTATTGCTGCGTAGATAACCAACTTTTTAACTAAGTTCTGCGATTAAAGCACTCTTCTTCAAAGTCTTAAGAAAAATGTAATTGCTCAGAAGCAGGTACCAAAGTGTCTAGACCGGCGGTTCTTTAACTTTAACTTTTAAAGCAATGGAACACTTAACAAAGCTCTTTTATTCTATGGAACCTTAAATGAAATGATTTAAAATGAAGCAGTTTAATGGAATGCAGTATTAATTTATTTTAACAAAATAAAAACAATGAAAAGTATATAATTCTCAAAAATAATTGTAAGGGTCCGTTCACACAGACCGGCTCGGAGAACATCGGCGCGCATTTTTCTTTTCACACAGACCGGATCGTATACGCTCGGAGTTGGTCAGAGCGGAGCCGCCAACTATTTCACATAGAAGCTGGAAGCGATCTGAAAGCGAATGCGCTCGGAGCCGGGTGGATACACTACAAAGGCAGTACCAGTATTCCACGCAGTCCAAGTTTTGTTTTCGGTGTTAACGTCTGCTTTTCGGAACATGGATTTAGATAGCTCCGATGAAGAAATATATTTTTTTGAAGCAGCAGAGCAAAACAAACGAAAGCGCAAGCGGAGCCGATCGGCTGCGCGAGCGAGAAAGAGCACGCAAGTCGCAATCGGAGCCGATCGGCTACGCGAACGAGCAAAAGTACGCGATCGGATCCGGTCAGCTCCTCTTATTCTTTCACACCAAGCGCGTTCAAGCATTCTTAATGACAAAAGCAGTGCACATGCAAAAATAAACCTTACTACAAATACTAAAAACTGTTTTCAACGTGATAAGAATCTGCTCTCCTCTCCGAGCCGGTCTGTGTGAACGGACCCTAGGGATACTACTTTTTTTGTTTTAAACTTTTTTTTAAATATTGACTTATTTAAAAAAAGGTTTAAAACAAAAAATAGAAGGAAAATAGTAAATTAATAATTATAATAATACAAAAATGAAATGCTGTAATATACTTTATTCACCAGCAAGGATTTAAGTTTTTTCTTAAATAAGAGTTAGTGTTGCCCAAATGCAAGACCAAGACGAGACCTTAGCCAGTCTTGGTCTTGGTCTTGCGTCAATACACCTGGTCTTGGTCTTGGTCTTGGTATTGCGCTCTCAGTCTTGGTCTTGGTCTCGGTCTTGCAGCAAGAGTCTCGCAAGTCTTGCGAGACTCTACTACAGACTTGTCGGCGCATCACATATGCGCGTGATTCACCGCGGGGCAAGCGCGGGGTTCGGGGGACCGAACCCGCTACGCGACGACGGCGGCGCTGCGGGCCCGCCACACCACTCAGCTCACAGACGCGCTTCACCACGGGCATTTCTTTGTACTTGTTTTACTGTGTGATTATGGTATTACACCTATTTTAATACAGTCCACTATCTTTTATTATAAAGTCCCGATTGAGCCTATTCATTGATCCGGCTCGAAGGACCAATGAATAGGCTCAATCGGGACTTTATAATAAAAGATAGTGGACTGTATTAAAATAGGTGTAATACCATAATCACACAGTAAAACAAGTACAAAGAAATGCCCGTGGTGAAGCGCGTCTGTGAGCTGAGTGGTGTGGCGGGCCCGCAGCGCCGCCGTCGTCGCGTAGCGGGTTCGGTCCCCCGAACCCCGCGCTTGCCCCGCGGTGAATCACGCGCATATGTGATGCGCCGACAGACTAGGCTTAACGGAAAATGGACGACACGTCGGGCTTATATTAAAGGTAAAATTCGCGATAAATACCCGTTTACATACGTTTTCAAACGTTTGTGACCAACCAGTCCATGCCCAAAAAGGCTCGACTGGCTGTTCACAACGGCGTGCTGGTGCCTACACTTATGTATGGAAGTGAATGTTGGGTTTGGCAAACGAGGCATGAGAGTAGGATTAATGCTGTGGAAATGCGTTCCTTGCGGAGTATGTGTGGTGTAACTTTGAACGATAGAGTGAGGAATGAGGTTATACGGGACCGTTGCGGATTAAAAGAGGATGTAGTTACAAAGATAGAAAAGGGTATGCTTAGATGGTTCGGTCATGTTGAGAGGATGAGTGAAAGACGATTAACAAAAGGTATTTATATGGCAGAGGTAAGTGGTAACGCAGGGAGGGGTCGCCCTAGGAAGACCTACACTGACCTTATTGGTGAGGTTCTTCAGAAAGGTCAGGTGCGGAGTACTCGTAACCGGCGTGCTTGTATGACGAGATGTATGAACGTAGATGAGGCGAAAGGAGTATGTAAGGATCGTAGCAGGTGGCGTTCTGTGGTTTCTGCCTACCCCCATGGGAAAAAGGCGTGAGTTTATGTATGTATGTATGTATGTACATACGTTTTATAATGAAGACTAGACTACTTGCAAATACCTGTTTGTCTATTGCTATTTATTAAACACGTTAGTTTAGATATTAGAATAACGTAACAGAGTAGGTACATATTGAGCTTAAATTAACATAGGCATAGTGAACCACCAAATTAATAAAATTAACTTGACAACTCAGACCAAGAGCTTGACAATAATTAAAAAAACTGACCCTTTTTATAACTAAGGCGTAATTACTAACTCTACTAAAATATCAGCCTTAATGATTAAAATTAAATCTTTGAATTATAAGTACAACGCAACATGTATTTTTATTGAACACTATTTCAATCCCAACGAATTATTTTTTTAAACTAAAAAAAAAATATTTTTATTCACATAACTAGAAAGAAACTCAATAGGTTGATGAAATTAAAATACTATCTATGTGCGGGCAGCCCTAACGCGTGAGTATGTAGCACGAAATCGTAGGTACTTAATTCAAGGTTACGGCCGAGTGCAACTACTGATTATCTTTAGGTATATTGTGATAACGCCCAAATCTCAGTTGACTTAACTGCGAGACGCAAGAGTCTTGCAGGCTTAGTCTTGTTCTTGCTCAAATCTTGCAGGGTTCAGTCTTGGTCTTGGTCTTGCTACAATAAGTCGGTCTTGGTCTTGGTCTTGGTCTTGCAAAAATGCAAGAACAAGACCAAGACCGCAAGACCAAGACCGATTTTGGGCAACACTAATAAGAGTGTGTTTAATTCTTTAATTGAACTGGTTAATTTATTAATTTATATTTATGGAGCGCACTGTTGCTACATGACTGCCTCACCATTGTTTTCACTTCAACAACTGCACAATATAACCTACCACTAAACAGCGACAACTTCAAACAAAGCGATATTACTAAACCATCGTTAACGAGAACTTAGCACAAAATATTTAAACTTTACTTAAGTAGTTTAGATTGATCATTACCAAGTTTCAGTTCAATATGAAACATGGTCTTGACATAAGAGAAGTTGATAAGTTTTGTAGAAATTATTCATATTGGTACCTTTAAAAGGTCGATGTCCCTACATCGTAACGAAAATGAATATACTATGTAATTACCCCTCCGGCCGTTTTCGCAACTCAGTTTTGTAACCAGTTGCGAATCAGGAATAAATACTCCTGATTCGCAACTGGTTGCAAATCAGGAATTTTTCAATGTTTAATAACTTGGCGTATTTGTCTTCTTGAACTTACGATTCTTGAAATATGAGCCCCGCGTGGCGGAGCTTCGTCGACCGGGCCTCATTTTTTTAGAACAATTTTTAATCATTATCTTAGCTAGGTACTGGTTGCGAATTGGGAAATCATTTTCTTCCATCGCAACTGTGTAAGTTTTATTCCTGATTCGCAATTGGTTACGAAACTCAGTTGCGAAAACGGCCGGAGGGGTAAATACACTATGCTTATACCATGAATTCAGTACCTGATTGTAGACCACAAAGCATTACCATTGTTAGTCTAGTTGTCGCAAAGGGCGACTGCTGACCTTGGGTTCGATTCTCAGGTCGGGCAAAGTGTAATTGGGTTTTTCCATCAGGAATTTCTCAGTAACAGCCTCGTAGTCTGGATATGTGCCCGGTTGATGGCAATAGGCTCGCCCCCTATTACATTGGATTTAAAAAAACTTATCTGGTGAAATGTGGGTGTATGTAATGGGTATACATCTGCCTAACCCATCGGGGATTACAGGTGTGATGTTATGTTATTGTTTAAAAATCTGCTTTTCCATACATTTTCTTTGTAGGTGTTGCACTTTTATATAGAACAGCTGATTTTTAGCGGGTCGCTTATTATTTAGCATCACTGTTATATTATAAAGTTAAAGTGTTTGTTTGAACGTGAAAATTTGAAACAAAAAAAAAATCTCTGTTAATTGGAGGCAACGTAATCCCTGACTGCTATTATAAGCTATATTTTATAATAAAACTAGCTGAAATATTAAGACCAATAATTGAGATAAAAACTATCCTATCTTTTAAGCTGGAATCAAAGAGCTGCACACGGTGTGCTTTGATTAAAATCGGTTGAGTAGTTTAGGAGTCTATCCCGGACAAATAACGTGACGCATAATTTATATATATTAAGATTTCACGCGGCCAAAGTCCGGGTAAACGCTAGTGCAAAACCTACCAAGAATCAATTACTGGTGAGGGAAACAGACCCTATAGGTAATATAGTTACAAGTAACCGTGTCAAGTTGTACCGATGGCCAGAAACGCTGTAAGTGAACATGCTAACTGCCACAAACTTAATTATTGACCTAACGCCTTCCTAACTCACCGATCTATTGGGTTATGTGGTTTACTTGGTAGAATTCTGTTGACTAACGTTGGCCTAGTGTTCGCAAAGCACGACTGCTGAGCATAAGGTCTTGGGTTCGATTCCCAGGTCGGACAGTGTTATTGGGTTTTTCCGTCAGGAATTTCTCAGTAGCAGCCTCTAAATCTGGATTGTGCCCGAATATTAAAATTAATTTATCTAAAAATAGCTATGAAAACTTTTCGATAGGCAAGTTATCATAGGCATGTTTTTTAATAAATTATATTTGATAAAAAATATGTCTCATCTAGTTATCTGATGGGCGAAGGTCGATCTTCCACGGCTCTTAGGCTATAATAAATAGTAAAAACTAAAGACAAAGTAACAAAAGACTGTCAACGCCAAGTTAGAAAAGACTGACTCCAATGTACACCCTTCCTACAGCTTCAGCTTGGAAGAAGAAGAAAACGGCTCAGCAAGCTCCTGTACAACACGGCCATGACAGTAAAGACCGCGACAAACACAGTACTCTCACAGAACAACCAATTCACTAAACTAGAACTATTTACCCAAAAATTAGTCAAATGCCAGTCCAGGTTACCAAATTGCATTACAACACGAACGTTCTCAAATACAGTTGCCAAACACGCCTTCACAGAGACGCAAACGATAAAATCAATTCTACGGCAAAATGCACCGAACTACTCGAGAATTCAGAACAGACGCACAGCCACAAATCGCATTGTCGCCAGCGGCCATTCACCATTACATCCTGACCTCTCATTCGAGTGACTGCGAGAACATTGTGGAGGTGGAGAGGTATCGAGGGAGTTCAAACAACATTGGTCACGATAACGGTGTCTCCGGACGTCCGGTTATGTGTAACTAAGTTGTTTTCCCGGTGGGAATGTTCTGATTACGTTTCGCTGCGGATCGGCTGGTCAGTATTTGTCGGTTTGCTGGTCGTTATATGAAGGAAATATCATTATTTTGTACTGAATACGGTTTTCGAATGCGAATTTAAGTAACAATTTTCCATGCTGCTTAAAATTAGTTTTAATTTGAGAAGATAGTTTTGTATGGCTATGGTTTTCTTTGTAAAAAACCTAAATTTTATTGCTACGGTTGCATTAATTTAATGAATGTACCTACCTGTACCTACCTAATTTCACTTGATAATCCATTTAAAATCAAATCGTTCTAAACAAGTTCAATAACCCTCGACAAAATACGATTGGCTAATAATGATATTCCATTCGTATTTGAATATTTAAATTAGTGTTCCTATTTCAAAATGCGTCAGGTTGTTCCATAGTAACCTTTCCCTATTTATTTAAATTATTTTACCATTTATCCAATACTTGACATTAAATACAGCCTGTATTAATTTGATCGATTTTCGCAATAATTTCGATCATAAGAAATTCTTTCACAGTACAAATGTCATGTGAATATTGACAATACTAAGAACAGTGAGCTCACACACATCTATGATAAAAAAAAAACAAAAGAAAAAAGGATTTTATTATGATTATTATTTGACAAGGGCATACTAGTGTTGATCTGCTACTTCGTCTGCGAAAACTTCAGAATTAAGCCAAAGAGAAAAATCTATTGAGTTTATGGTTATAATTAGGAAAAATCCTGAATTATCCTACAGGTATACTGATAATGTTAAGCTATATTAATATCTTTACATAATATAAAACAAAATCGGTATGCTTAGATCTTTTAAGCGCAACGGATTTTAATGCGGTTTTTATCAATCCAAATTTCACCTAATTTACTTAAGCCGTTTAAGATTGAAGTTACAACATCTAGCCAGCCATCCGTATAAAGTTTCGTATTTATAAAAGAAGAATTAGTAGTCGAATTGTTGAAATCTAAAATCCACAAAAAAATTACAACAGTGTAGGTAAATGGAAGTACCATTTAAAGCAGCAATTTTCTTTGATAAATTATTAGTTACTACCTATTTGTCGAAACAAGCTTCAAAGTCAAAGTATTTGTAAAGATTCCGTGTGGTGTTGCCAACAAATGAAACAAAAGAAGTACTGTTTTGTAAATAATGTAATTAGCGGTATTGTATGTTTGAAAAAAAAACAATTAATTTCTGTAAAACATTAATTATCACAATGGACTTACTACTCTCTGGCTAGAGATCTCAAAATCGATAAAACTACGATACCTACTTGCTAACTTCGCGTTCCCATACATTCTTAACTATCATCATCATCTGCCTAGCCTTTTCCCAACTATGTTGAGGTCGGCTTCCAGTCTAACCAGATGCAACTGAATACCAGTATTTTACATGGAGCGACTGCCTATCTGACCTCCACAACTCAGTAACTGGGTAATACGATATTCCTTCGGTAAGACTGGTTGTCAGATTTTCGGGCTTCTGACGACCCGTAACGACTGTCAAACTTCCACGCATGACAGCCAGGACCAATAGCTTAGCATGCTTTCCGGGGCACGGAAGGTTTTAGTGATGTCTAAGATAAATTTAGAAAATACATATGAATTTAAAAAGTCACATTGGCATTTGCCCGGATTCAAACAACTCATCATGACAGGCGGGCGCTTCAACCACTGGGCCATCACGGCATTGTTCTGTGTGAATACTAAACAGAAATAACAGAGATATCAGATGTCCTTTGTAAACGTGCAACAAAGCAACCATATTGCGTCTGATTCCGCACATTAATGGAAAATCAAGAATCTATTTTAGGCATTTTAAAACTACGTTTGGCCCAATTTCCAAGTATCATTCAGATGTCTTGATAAAAATAAATCTTGATAAAAATAAATAAAATAACGTAATTACAAACAACCCTACACAGAACGACAAGAATAGAACCCCCGGAAGATTTCAATGAATTCGAAAAGTTATGGGAATCTGTTAACATAAACAAAATTCATCCTTTTCATAAAATAACTTGGGCCCACTCACTTGTTTGTTAACTTTATCGTTAAAATTATAATCACTGAACCGTTTTCCTTTTATTAACAATTAAATTATATTTATTTATTTGTACATACATATTAATTATTAATATGAAAATATTTTAAAACTAGCTGACCCGCCGCGACTTCGTTCGCGTGGTATCCTACCCTACCCCTCCTACCCCTACCCGTACCGCTACCCTACCCTACCCTTCCCGTACCCAACCCCTACGCTACCGTACCCTACCCTTACCTACCCCTACCCTACCGTACCCTACCCTGTACCCTACCCCTACGCTACCGTACCCTACCCTTACCTACCCCTACCCTACCGTACCCTACCCCGTACCCCTACAAATACCCCTACCCCTACAAATACCCCTACACCTACCCTACCTCTACCCTACCCTACCCCTACCCCATATTTTCTCACCGTTTAAACCTTCCCTAGACCTCCACGAACATTTCAAAACCAAAATCAGCAAAATCGGCCCAGCCGTTCTCGAGTTTTAGCGAGACTAACAAACAGCAATTGATTTTTACCTATAGAGAAGAGAAGAGATTGATTTCGCCATAACTTTCAAACCAAACGTTCAATTTTAATGAATTAAAGACTAAATACTATCTACATAAACAGTAGTTTGTGACAAAATAGTTTTTTTTGATAAGGAGTAATGACATGTGTAAAATAAATGCGTTTAAATGAAGTTCTAAACAAATTCAAGATTTTTAAATAAAAAAATGGTTTTTGTGTTTAACTCGAAATAGATAGGTATAGTGTGTCGCGGACTTTTTTGTAGATATTTTTAAAGTCTTTAATTAATTAGAACATTTTATGGTCCTATTCTTTTATAGTTTAGGCGGCGTGCGCCAAATAAGGAACTTTTTTGGATGATTTTTTACACCTTGGGTCCGAAAAACCCAAATATCTTACGGATCCCAATTTTTTCTAAAATAAAATATAGCCTATAGCACTCAGTGATAACGTAGCTTCCAATTTCCGAAAGAATTTTTAAAATCGGTTCAGTAGATCCGGAGATTACCCCCTACATACAAACTTACAAACATACAAACTTACAAACAAATGTTACCTCTTTATAATATTAGTATAGAAGTATAGATATAAATAATGGTAAGCCATCGGACATCGGGAACGGGGATAGGGCTCCAGAGAGAGAAACCTCCTAACAATTCGGGCTGTGTGCAAAAGTACGGCCTTCTGAATGAAGCCCTTCTGATTCAGCCGCCTAACCAGAGCCTCCTTAGATGTTGGTCGAGGCTCTTGGCTATAGAATCATTGGCTGTTACGACTATCGGCACACTATCGGCAAAAAGTAAAAAATATAACAAATTATCGCGATTGTCTTACAAAAATTAACTTTCAATTTGAAAATTAATTAAATATGTTATATTAACATTTGCAATAGTTTTGATATGAATGGCAGAAAAGTTGTAAAATTTTATTTTAACAATTTTTGGTGGTGCTTCTGACTAGACGATGGCTCACTTGTTGCAGTGCCCAAGGTTTCCTTACACCTGCACTTTAGAAGACATTAAAAACGCCACTGATGCCACCATAAAGGGAATTACTTAAACTATAGATTCGAAAAAAAGAAGACCATGCTAAATTGTATAATGTTTGTTGCAGGTACAGAAAAATGGCCCAGATGTACTTAGCCGTCACCATCGTTGCGCTGTTAGCGATCTCACACGGCGTCAGCGCAAAACGTGAGTATTGTGCACGTTTTATTTTTTTAAATCTAGGTAACTCTAGAAGAATATTTCTATTGCAATGGATTATTTATTTATTTATTTAAGGAACACAAAACAGAATACAGACCACACATTACATGAGCAACACAGCATTAAAGTACACAGGATTATTGGTTATTTGAGAGTTAATTCCTAAAAAAGAAAAATAATTATAATTATCTAGTTGATTAATTTCTTTTTTTACTTGTATATGACGTTCAAAAGTGCCTTTTATTGGCCTAATTAAAATAAATGATTTGAATTTGACTTATTATGTATAATTATGTTTTTTGGTGCGCTGAGCCTTACCTGTGTGGTTTCCTTTGAATTTCGAACGAACTGGCAGAGGTGTGATCCCTTGAACTGAATAGTTCCATCAACTGAATTGCTCTCGGCGATCAGCAATACCAATGTCAAAATCGAACTTTGCTCTTGGCAACTACCAAGATTCATTTTTTGTTAAACGACTTAAAACTCTATTTTAAAGCCCTTTAGGTATTGGTAAATTAAGTTTATGCCGCTTTACAAATCTTTAGATTCTCTCAAGGAAGCTATGAAGTTAAACTTACGTATGGTTACATAATAAAAGTACTGTAGAAATTAGACCGTTACCGAACTCTAAATCAACAATGTCTGTTTGTTCCTACCTCTCCGGATCACCGCTGAAAGTAAACTATATTGTTTAACTTGCTACAACTTGCTTTAACTTAAGACCCTGAACAAATGTGCAAAACTTAAGGAGAAACTTGGCCCACGGTGTAAGTATGTAAAAGTTATGTTTATGGCCATATTTAATGTTGATTTAGGCCAGGGATGGCAAACCTTTACTGGTGAACGTGCCATTTTTTTATTAAAAAATAATTATTTGAGTATGACATGCCATCAAAGAATCTTGACTGAGGGTAAATTTTTCAATCGTCGGAGAACTCTTATTGGGGGGATCAACATGGCGGTAAGTATGGATGTTTTGTCTATAGAAAATATGTATAACTGTCATATTTATTCTTTGGATAAAAGTTATCTGACTATTGAAAAATCTGCCCTTAGTGATTATAAAGGAAAAAAATAAAACTAATTATAAACTCTTTGTTTGTAACTCTAAAATTTGTGCAACAATCGTAATGTTTGCTGTTAAAGTTTATTTAAATAATAGGTTTTGTGTGTTTTCTGCTGTTACAAATTAGTTCTGATCAAATACATAAAATTTTAATGCCATTTGGTCGCGTGCCATTGGTTTGCCATCCCTGATTTAGGCAATAAGTAACACTTACGTTTTGTATGTTACTTATAAACGTTTATTTAGTGTAAAGGTAAGACTAAGGCATAAACTTTGAAACTGATGTTATAAATTTTGGTTATACTGTATTTATTTTCTTTCTAAATGTGCCCGTATATCTATTTAATGTCTTGCAGATTTTTCTTGATATAATGCAGAATTAATTAGGAACTGTGGTTTACATCAAGTATGCAGATTAATGATGCAATTGTCTAGTAAGACACGTTGTTGCGGGCGAAGCATTACTTTTCTAAATATTTATATGCAACATTTTGTAAATTCTTTTTAAAAATGTTCTGAAATAGGTACTGAGAATGAAATTGTTTTGTAATTTCATGTGTGAAACGGATCCCTAAAATAATATTAAAAGGGAATAGTAGCCTGCCAATCAATATTTTAACGATATTGTTAAAAATAAATATTTATTCGCACAAACATAATTATTTATTATTTAAATAACAACTCCTTGGAGTAATTACTAGTTATGATAATAATACTGGCTGATGATGAAATTGCGAAATAAAAAAAAGTACGGCCATTTTTTTTTTACATTTAGGGTGTTTGTACATTTTTTTGACATAAAGTGGCCAGTACTTTGTAGTTACTCTGATTTAAACTTTTTGGACTACAACTTTTAAATTCGAAATAAAAAAACAAATAAGTTGTAACTAAATACATTTTCAGATGATAACATTTAAAAATATCTCCAGTAATTTGTTTCCATTATTTTGTTCAAATCATAAAACTAAGTAAACACACAAAAATGAAGAAAAACAAACCAAAACAAGATCAAATATTATGACAAAGTAGTCAGAAATATGACAGTAATATGTCAACGACAGTGGTGTAATAAAGTTGGAGGGTTTCCACCATAAATGAGTGAAGTTTCTCACTCTTTATGGGTCCCAAGAGACCATGATCTAGAAAATAACTTCGGGTTAAAAAAAAACATTTTCGGAAAAATATAACGTTGTGAACTTGTAAATGACAGAGCAGTGCTTCGTAAATGTCAGTGTATTCTTTAAAAAAAAAGTATTCGTAAATAACGAGTGAAAAAGACGCTTAACGTAGCCGAAAGTAACATATTCGTCCCATCATTACAATCAGTTTTTAGTTCTAGACCATACCTAGGAATATTTTGGTTACGGAGATATGGAAGATCAAAGTTACAACTTTTTGACTGATGGTTTTTTTACGAGAACCAGTTTTAAATGTTATAACAAATTTTTTAATACTGCCATGACCGAACCCTTGCATGCATTTGAAAATACTACAATGTTTTTAATCCGTTACATTGCGCGTTGCTGTACCTAAAAGGTGATTTTGCCCACCAAAAATAAAAGTTGTTTCCCAGCAATATTTTTTGCTCAATATTACTTACTTAGTTCGATGGAATACCTATGGGTTAACGACTATGTCATGTATTTTATTACACTCTGTATAGTAAAAGTTTTTTTTTATTAAAAGGAAAATTAATTCTAAATATAATTTATACCATATTATATTACTTACTGTATATTTAATTAACTGTTTTTCAAAGACATAATATAATAAAACAATTATTTCATTCCACATAATGTTATTTTGACTGGCGTTGTAAAAACTTTTTAGGCACAACCTTTTTACGTTTTTATAAAAGTGTGTAAAAAAGGTGGAATTGTTGAAATAACACCTCCTTCGTTAATTAAACGAGTAAAATTAGTTAATAATAACAAGAGAGAGGGCGTAGTCAACAGATATTATAAAAATAAAATTTAAAATGTTCGTTAGAAGAGGATTCTTTAAAAAAATTAAATGATACTTTCGTAACACAACGAATATTTAAACATAAATTATAATGTAAATAAAATATAATCTGAAAATACTTATGTATACGAAAATAAACAAAAATCTATTTATCAAACCTTTCTTAAAAAATGCTTGTTAAATTATCAAAATATTGATGCTAAATTACTTAACAGTAATATTTGTGACTACTAGTTCAACCACCGCGGGTTTACCGGTTTCTTTATAAAGTTGCTCATTTGATTCGATTTGATTGACAGGTAATGAATGACATGGTCGATATTGAACTATTGACTTTTGTATTTAGGTTCACGATATGATCTGTGCCGTTGTTGTTAGAGAGGTGATGGACTGTGATTGGCAGCCACAAAAATAACTCTATCATCTAATGACATTTACGTCATTTAGACAACGAGTAGGTACCTACCTCATTTATCAAAATTAGTTAGATAGTTTGACAATACAAAGGAGTAATGAGTAGAAACTACAAGGTATTGTACTTTGCCAGGATTGTGGATTTTATTCGAAAGAGTCAACGCGGTGCTGTAACGCAAAGGGCACTAGAAGGAACACGATTGGGTTTTAGTCAGTAAAAGTTTGACACTAGAAGAAGATTTTTGATGGTTTTAAATCCTTAAAAAAAAGGTAGACTGCAAACTTGCACCTTACAACACTCGGAATAACAATCTTTTTAATTCTGGCATCATAAAAAAACTCATTACTTCATTATTAAGTTTGGTTGATTACGGTAGGCTTTGAATAACCAAGTTTAAATATTAGATAAAACAGCAGATAATTCATTCCATACTCTATGCTTAGATGGTTTGGTCATGTTGAGAGGATGAGTGAAAGACGATTAACAAAAGGTATTTATATGGCAGAGGTGAGTGGCAACGCAGGGAGGGGACACCCTAGGAAGACCTACACTGACCTTATTGGTGAGGTTCTTCAGAAAGGTCAGGTGCGGAGTACTCGTAACCGGCGTGCTTGTATGAAGAGATGTATGAATGTGAACGAGGCGAAAGGAGTATGTAAGGATCGTAGCAGGCGTTCTGTGGTTTCTGCCTACCCTCATGGGAAAACGGCGTGAGTTTATGATGTACATAATCTCCAAGTACTTACCACTGTTCATAAGTTTAAAAGTGTCGTCAAGACGTGACCAATCTTAATCTGTCGTCACGACAATGTTCGGTAACAGGAATAATGTTTGCTTTTCGTCACGCACACAGGAAAGTTTGAAGTACGACGTTTTTACATGACAGATAATAATCTTTAGGTATAAAAGTGTCTGGAGAGGTAGGTTTGTGTCACTTTATACATAAGCGTCCAGAGATTCGGTTCGGCATTTTCGGTACAACGTTATCCCATCAAAAACATAAATGTGAAATGAAAGCCAAGTTCAATATTATGATATATGCTTTGGTTGTTAACTTCAACGACAAAAGAAGTGAGATCTAAATGGGCTTAGGCCTAAGCCTAAGTATGAAGCCTAAGGTCGGACTTGGCTAGTTCTCATATAATACGAATTATTATTAATTACCTACTAAAACAGTCAATGCAAGAGCCCTATGTTCGATGCTAGTTTGTACAAGCAAGCCAAATTGGAAGAATTCGTATATGAAAACTAGCCAAGTTACCACCATATTTTTTAAACAACCAGTCTTTTTTTTTACAAGCTTTTATTTAGCTTGCATTGTTCATATGTAAGTAAGTATGTATGTATGTAAGTAAGTAGTCCTTTCAAAATTTGCAAACCATTTTTCGGCCATTTGTTGTTATCCGATTGAGCTGAAATTTTGCATACACCTTTAATTCTGATGACAATAAAATGTCCAATACTCAATATTGTAATAATTTTAAATTAAAGCTTGTTTTTAAAAATATTTTTTATTTCTAATCCAATTTGTAAATAGAATACAGTACAAGACTTACAAGTAGGTTTTGTTACAATACGAAAACAATAGGTAGAATGTTCTTTATTTAAATTAAAACGTTCATTTGTTTCGAATTTTCAAACAGAATATTTAAAGTTGTAATTCCAACCGCAGTGGAGCAAAAGTTAGGTACACCATGACTGATTTACCGAAAACCTTTGATAGAAGCGAAAGGTTTTAAATAGAATTTAAATAAGTAACTTAAAGTTTTAAATTTTATAAAACTAAAAACTGAACTTGTTATCAATAAGTTCGGATTTTAGTTTTATAGATTTTGATTTTAAACTTGCTTATTTTTATTTATACACATCAAAAAAGTCTAGGGATCAACATCCCTAACAAATGTTAGGGATGTTGATCCCTAGACTTTTTTGATGTGTGTAATTTAATGTTATTAATTTTTTATTGTAAAATTCGTTACGAAATATAAAATAGTTCGTTTAACAACAATCGCATTCTAATCTTAGTCTCAACTTGTTGATATTGATTGTCACTGAGATGAGATTGCGACTAGATTTTGAACGTTTTTAATTACAAGAATTAACCTTGTGTTTGCTCTAACCCTTATGAACCAGTATGAACCAAGCTTAAGTTCAACTTACATAACCCTGTTGCGTGATTATTTGATCGGAGCTAACCACGTACAAACATTTACTGATCCAGTCGTAACTAATACTAGTATTAACAATCAGTTAAGTGCTAATAAGTTTGAAGTAATCTATTTTCGTACCTAAACTACTAGGTACGTCGCGGTCGTGGTATATTGTGTTTCTGTCGGTTTAGTAGGTACTACCGTGCTTATATAAAAGCATTCGAGTGAATCGATTTTTGAATTTGCAAATAGGTACGTCTATCCTATTTTGGTGGTTATCTTGGACATCACTGACATCGGTGATGAAAAACATGAGGAACTCTGACCTTACAATTAATATTTTTGATTAATGCTCGTGCCTTTTCTGTAAGAGAAGAGGCCTGCAGAGGGACAGTAATAGGCCGCTATTATAAATTAATTTGTTAGCCTAGTTTTTATTTCCTTTACCAAAATTATAGATTTTTTTTTGTTTTTATAACTGGTCGAAGTCAATTGCAACATAGGACTGATTAATCATAAATTATGAAACTATATTTCATATATTATGTTACATACAGACATTGCATAAGGCATCCGTCCGAGCAAAAAGCGATAAAATAGTTCGACAGTTTAAATGCAGGTAACCTCATAAATTCTTAACAGAACTCTGAGAAGAATCTTTTTAAGAAGATTTTGAGAAATACGGACGTAAAAGTAGGCAAAGGAATATTTTGGAATACGTACTCGCGTAGTTTCTTATTTAAAACGGGTTTTCGCGAGTTGAATCTTTTGTGAGATACTTACTTAGGAATAGGTACGGGACTTGAAGGTAAGACAGAAATTATGTTCGAAATAACTCTCAATTCACATCACCACGGAATTTGTCGAAATAGAATTTTGTGCACATTGCGTAACGAACTTTAAGTACAGTAAACAAAAGAGAAAAGTATGCAGGGTCGTCAGATATAGTTATGTAAAGTTTCTTAAAAACCGATGGAAGTTATTTAATGTTATTTAAAACGTAAATAATGGTGCCGATTCCATTGTTTACAAACTACACTAAAATTAGGGAATTGGCATCTCATACTAACATACAGCGAAAGAAAAGGACGGTGACATCTTAGAACTAAGTTAGAGATGTCAAATTTAGTTTTGCCTTGAACTTTTCTTTGAATCAATGCGTTCTAACATGTTCACTCAAATTGACAGGTGTAATTTATTTCCCCCTTCCTGGGTTTATTGGACAGAAAAAGACAGAAATAGTCTACTTTTAGTTTAGTTTATGAACAAGGCTGGGAATCGGCACCAATAAACAGTACTTACAATATTTAAGTTAAGTTTCTTATCGGTTTCTAAAAAACTTCAACTGACGACCCTGGATACCTATCTCTTTGGTTGACTGTACCTACATTGTTTAACGTACAAAAACGAAAAACTGATCGCTCGTCGTCGGACGAATTCTCTTAATCCTACGATTCGCGCACCGAGGCTCCCGATCCCCAGTCGTGTGAATTGAGTTAGACAAAGTTAAACGTTTATTTTCTTCCTTTTCTATATTTAATACCGCCTCGACTAGACCAACTAGACTGCCTCGTTGGTGCACGACTGCTGAGCATGAGGTCTTGGGTTCGATTCCCACGTCGGGCAGTGTTATTGAGTTTTTCCATCAGGAATTTCTCAGTAGCAGCCTCGGAGTCTGGATTTGTGCCCGGTTGATGGCAATAGGCTCGCCCCCTATTACATGGGACTAAAACATAACTGGCGAAATGTGGGCGTACTAATGGGCACACCTCTGCCTAACCCTTCGGGGATTACAGGCGTGATGTTTATGTCTATATTTAATGTCGTTATCAAACCGCTGTTGTCTTTAACTGAAAGTACTTATGTACTACCAGCCTGTTATTGTCCCATTGAAGAACAAAGACCTCATCTGACACAGAGAAGGTACGAGCATTAGTCACAACGCTTGCTCAAGGCGGATTGGCAATTTTTATTTTGAGTTACGTACCTATCATTTTCATCTACTTAGGTTGAATTTATTACTTATTGATCAAAGTATGGTGACTTATTTCCTTATAATTTGTGGGAAAAAAAACAATCAAGCACAAAGAATAAAAAATTAAAAAACCCCGAACGGCGTGGCGGCGGGCATCTTGGCCTGATTTTCATCAAACACACCTTTCAAACAAACAAACAAAATCGGTTCATCCGGGAGCTACGATGCCACAGACACACACAGAGACACGTCATACTTTTAACACCCCGGGGTTAAAAAAGAGTGACATTAAAGCAAAGAGTTCATCCGCGTCAAGGGATTTAATATCAAAAACGTCGTTGGATTTTACTATTTAAAGTTATATACATGGGTTACACGCTCATTCTGGCGTCATTCTGGTCCATCAGTCTGGTCAGAATGACGGGAGAATTATCGTGTAACCGGTTGATTGACGGACTGATGGTCCAGAATGACAAAAATTAAATATTTTAAATATTTTTCATCATTCTGTTGTGAATGACAGCAGACTGATGCCAGAATGATCGTGTAACCACTCGAATCATTCTCGCGTCAGTCAATCACTGACCACTGTCCCCGACGCAATCTAAATAAATATTTTTTTTATTTATTTAGATCAATACAACTATCATTACATGTCATGTTACCCCAAATCGGTAACGTGGTATTTCATAACATAGGTAGCTCATACAAAGCAACAAAAAAAATAACAAAGTGAGCTATCGTTATCTGATACGACAAATAATTTGGTTTTGCGGCATACTTGGCCTTAATAACAATCATAGATTTCTAAACGTAAGTTTCAAGGCGAGAAATAGTACGTAGTTTACTTTTATTTTAACAAAATGTTTATTTTTCAGATTTCTCTGATCACCCAATTAATAAAAAAGCGTGAAGATACTTTTTATAATCGGCAATAAAATACAAAAAGCAACTGTGTCCGCCCGGGATCGAACCGGGGGCCTTGTGCGTGTGAAGCACACGTGATAACCGCTACACTACGGAAACTTGATTTCTGAAGCTAAAATTACGCTTTACTATGTTATGACTGAAGTTTTATCAGTCTGCTGTCATTCTAGAATTAGCGTGTAACCGTGTTTTTCATCCATCATTCTGGCATCATTCTTAGCCGGACCAGACTGATGGACCAGAATGACGCCAGAATGAGCGTGTAACCCATGAATAGATAAAGTCGTTAACGTATGCAAGAAAGTGTACATTGGAGAAAAACAACGCTACTCTTGCATCCTAATAGAAAACTTCTTTAAAGTCATGTGACGTCATTTCTACTACAGTAAAAAGTTAAATACCCTTATTTCTAACAGTAATTGGTCTCCTGGCTAATTATGCCGTGCATCCTAGATAGTAGTTGAGATTAGAAAGTCTGTAAAAGACATGAAGTTGCAAGGTATTTTAAATATTCTGGTTCGAAAGAGCTAAAAGCCTTGGCGTCCAACATTATAAAATTGGAACCATGAATTTGAATATGGAACATCAGACGGTTAACAGACTGTATTTATACTGACTGATGTACATATATGTGACTGTCATTTGATAATTTTCGATCCTTAAAAAAAATATGTGTGTTACTCCACTTTAGGACCACAGCATTCACATTTTCACAATAATGTACTTAGAGTTAACAGCTAAGCTAACAAGACTAAGCTAAAACGAATTTGCAAAAAGATACTTTAATATTTGACTATTAAAATCTTTTATCGAATAAAAATCTATTTATTTCTGTCCAGTAGGTGTCATTTCTCACTCTTTGAACAAACATCTGTACAAAGTGCAAACTATCATAAATCCATACTAAAAGTATTGTAAAAGATAAAAGATATGTTCAAAGTTGGAACATTTTAAATCAACTTTTATGAAGTTCAGTGCTTTGTTGCTTCAAAATGCATTTCACGTACATATGCTCTGAAGATTTTAACTTATGTCTCGCTGTGTTGTTTATTTTGACTCCATGGTTTATTGGCTGTACCGACTTCGCTCTGAAAGCTCGGAATGAAATTGGGCTTTATGATAATGAAATTAGTTTATTTCAGACAAGTGGATTGTAAATTATAAACAATAATAATTAACCTAAACACAAAACTTATGAATTATTATAAAATGAAAAAGTAAGTACCTACAATTTATGAAAAAGAAAGAAGAAACAAGCAACCTTATAGGGCATCAAAAAATTCGTCCGCATCGCTGTTATTGGGGCAAGTTCCCAAAAGGCTGGCAGCATTGCTACGTTGCAATGCTAATTCTTTGGCATGAAATAGAATTGGAATCTATGAGAAAGGCATGGTTTCTTAATAAGTGATTTTCAAAAATCTCTTCACCCGCGTTTCCTCTTAAACCTATGGTCGTGGTTTCGAATCCATTGACGGATTTTTTTTTCATTTTTCATCATTAATTACAGAAATAAATTTCAATTAAACAATTCTACGTAATAGAAATTCTAAAAAAAAATCATTTGTCCTCTATAGTTCTACCTAAAATAATTATCTAAAACCATTATTAATTTAACCAGCATTGCTTACAAGACAGTCTCCTTTGGTCCATTCATTAGTGCAAGACCAGATTGCCTTAGTTTGTCATTCATGGAGCTTGTAGCCAAGAAGCTATAATTATTACAATAACACTGCACCGAGGTACGGACACTAAGAAAACACGTTCGTAGTCTTGCATATTATTTGAAAATGTAGACATAATTATAATCACTAGCTTCTGCCTGCCACTTCAGAATGAAGCCAATTTTTTACATAACATCACGCCTTTAATCCCCGAAGGGTTAGGCAGAGGGGTGCCCATTAGTACACCCACATTCCGCCAGTTATGTTAAGTCCCATGTAATAGGGGGCGAGCCTATTGCCATTAACCCGGCAAATATCCAAACTCCGAGGCTGCTACTAAGATATCCCTGATGGAAAAACCCAATAACACTTGGTTTGCCACTTGGCTTGGCTTTTTTCCATAAGTTTTTACAAAATCCTGGTTACATACGAGTACCTATTATACTTGCTGACACCAAGCAGAGAGAGAGAGAGAGAAAGAGAACAGAGAAATGCCTACCGATATTTGTAGGTCTGTAGCATTGAATCACTTATAATAATAAGTAGTAGGTATCTACTATTCTTTTTGTTTGTCTCATAGTCGAAAATATATCAGTTAAGAGTATATAACCTACATACACACGTCTCATTTATTCGTTTTCTCCAATAATATTACCATAAATATTACTTACAGTGAAATGATTGCCTCATAAAGTGTTTACTCATTCATTATTTATCGAACAGCAATAAAATAAGGTAAAAAAAGTGTGCACCTACCTATTTATCGAGTATGTGAGTGTATTCAGGCATAGTGATGTGGCGATAACAACGAAGAAAGATTCCGAAAATAAAATGAAGGCGTTTCTTGATTAAAGGAGGTCTTGTCTTTAATTTTTTACTTTAATTTAATATACTATTAGCGGGCGGAACCTTTTTGGCGTCAAAGTTAATATTTTACTTACACCACTGGAACCGCAAACCTGCACCAAATTGCATTGTTGGTTGAGATGTTGAAAGTGGTCGTCTACAGTTCCAATATTTGTTAACATGTGAACACTATGTAACTTTAAATATATTTTCACCTTAAATTCTTAATTTGTAATATAAATTCTTTTTGCGTGTTATTATATAGTAGTTTTTATATAAGGTACATTGCATTCACATGTAATTACGTATGACTCTGTATACAAAAAATAATATTGTAAAACATTGATTTTAAAAGAGTACGTATGGAGTTTCTTGCCCATTCTTCTCCATACAAAACTACCTTTTGGAAGGGGCAACTAGATTCAATTCTATTTTTTTCTTGTAATGACGTTCAAAAGTGCCTTAAAATGGCCTAATTGAAATAATGATTTGACTTTGACTTTGACTTTAACCGTACATTGTTTTGTGATAAAGACATGTGCTATTTTATCGATCTCTGTGTCAAATTTCATCTTTATACGTCAAGCTGTTTTTCGATATTTCGTAATAAGTGAGTGACCTTTCGCTTTTATATATTTAGATAGACAGGAATTAGTAAATCAAGGATCAATGACTTCTACTATAGTAGCATTTTAGAGACTAAAAGTTATTTATCTCCAAAGAACATACTCCTATAAACTTTGCAATTATATTAATTTCGATAAAGGGGCGTTACTTTGTTACATAAATAAACTACTGAACAATTATTAATATTGTAGATCGCGACTCACAAAACAGACGATCAAACGTTTTTGTTACATTCTATTTCGATATTACTGAAGTTGATCGTATTTTGTACAAAAAGTTTATTCACGATTCTCTGTGTACTTATTTAAATTATTATTGTTTTTACTTGTACGTTTTTAATTTATTAATTAAAAACGTACAAGCAGTGATGCCATATCTACCAACTTTTTGGTAGATCTACCATTTTTCACTTCAGTCTACCTATCTACCACCCTAGACCTAAAATCTACCTATTTTTTAATTAGTTTGACATATCACCACTATGAATTATTTTATATCGACGAGCGATGTTGCGATGTGTTGCGTGCGCCATGCGACGATGCGTCCAGCAACGCTGGACGTAATATTGTAGTCTTTGGCTGGACGCATGGTCTATGATCCAGCAATGCTAGACTAATATAATTATGATAGAGTCCAGGACATAAACCACAAAAAAAAAAGTCAGCAACAGTTCGCCGTTCGCGCCATTTCGCGCCCATAGACATATACTGTTCCGTGTTCTGTGGCCCATTCCCGGTTGGTTTGTTGCGGAATCAATGGTGAATCTTTGCTCCTGTTTTGTGTTGTTTTATTGTTAAAACTAAATAACTACGTATTAACGGTGTCAATCCATATCCAATGTTTCCCCGCTGCTATGCAAATTCGTGAGAAAATTACTGGCACTTTCACATAGTAGCGCCAACGTTGAGAGATTGTTTTCTACAATTAATAATATGAAAATCTTCCAGAGAAATAGAATTTGCACGGAGATTGTTGCGTACTAAAAGATTTATAGCAAACAACGGGCAGCCTATTGCAGAACATTTAAATAAAAATATGTAGGTATAATTTCCAAAAATAAACATTTTAAGAACAGTTCATGCATTTTTTTAATCTTAAAAAATCTTCTAAATTGAGGTGGTAGATCTACCAATTTTGTAATTTACATTCTACCAACTTCTACCAACATTTGGCACATAATCTACTAATTTTCAAAAATTCGGGTTGGCAACACTGCGTACAAGTCTCCTCCAATACCTTTTTATTAAAAAAAATAATTATATATTATATTTATATAAAATATACATATAAAATATAAAATATTGTTTAAAAAATATTTATTTATTTTTATTTATTTATTTACACATACACAATTATAACGTCTTTTCAGTAAAAACGATGTTATAAGTTAAATTAGAACTATGTTATAAAATATCATTAAAAAATAAAATAAAAAGATAGAAATGTGCTAGCTAAACGATAATACTTAAAATTACTATAATTTCTGAACAATTAATTGGACAGATTGAAATAATTTCGGCATGTTTTGCCAAAAAATATCCTTTGACATACCTATTATATTAATAAGACGTAACATAGATAACAAACGAAAAAGTATTAATAAATCGCAAAGAATTAACGTTATTGTAACATCGCCTCTGTCAGCGACACATAGCCTCAAATACGAAAATATTCGAAGCTATATCTGGCGCTCTAGAAATAATTAACTTTATTGGATACCAATAAGGTACAATTTTTTATATGTTATTCGGAACGAGAATCAAATAATTCGGATACTGTACTCTTCAATTTGCCCCATATGACATAATATTACGCCTGTAATCCCCGAAGGGTTAGGCAGAGGCTGTAACCATAAGTACGCCTACATTTCGGGGGCGAGCCTATTGCCATCAACCGGGCACAAATCCAGACTCCGAGGTTGTTACTGAGAAATTCCTGATGGAAAAACCCAATAACACTTTGACCGACCTGGGAATCGAACCCGAGACCGCATGCTCTGCATACTCTTCTTCAATTTGCCCCATATGCTTATAAACAAAATTATACTTGTGTGGGTGTTACAAACACTTTTGTTTAATTGTCTCGAAGCCTCCCCTAATGGGGTTTAATTACATTTATGAAGTAAATTACTATGTAAACTGGATTACCAAGTCACACGGAAGTACCTATGCCAATGTTTTAAGATAATCGATTTATTACTTTAAGAGGGGTTCGTTGACCGTGTTTAAGCACTTAGTAGATTTAGTTTGTAAGATAATATTTTAATTAAAAAAAAGCTAGAAGCACAATAACATACAAATTACTTATTTCTGGTTTTTGACAATTAATAACTGCTCATACTTCAATTACAGTCCATTTTGATAGTAGTTAATAAATTACTTTTTTTTTAAGTTAAAAAAGTTTTTAAGTTAAAAACCCCTTACATCTGAATAAGGATAGAGAGATGGATTTTTAAAGAAAAGCACTGAAGGAGTTAGTAAAACATCATGTAGAGTACATAACCTTTATTTTTTTGTTTGTTCCTTAATTCACATTTACATACATACATAAACTCACGCCTTTTTCCCATGGGGGTAGGTAGAAACCACAGAACGCCACCTGCTACGATCTTTACATACTCCTTTCACCTCATCTACGTTCATACATCTCGTCATACAAGTTTATGTTTTCATTGTTTTAATTCACATTTAAAACAATGAAAACATAAACTCAGCAGAATATTAATAAACATAAACTCAATACATTGATATCTAATACCCTACATTTTCCCCTTGTTAGGAAAACTAAGTCCATATTAAGTGAAGCAGGCTTTACCCTGATCATTTGTACTTAATGATTTCCGTGATCCGTTTACTATCATTAGCTGGAATCTAACAATCACGTCCTCTCTAATCTGACAGTTACCGAACCGGCAGAGTTATGCAACGGTATCTACAAAACGGTACAAAGAGAATTTTAGGACAGCGAGTGACGATAATTCCTCTTGATCGAATTTTGATCGTGGTGGCTAATCTTAATGGAAACATTGGTGCATTCCCTCTTCCCTCACTCCCATAATTCGATGGGAAGGCATTAACACGCAACCGCTCGACCGCGCGGTCGGGCGGTGTACGTGTGTTAGGCATCAACGGATTTCTTAGAGGCCAATGCGACATGAGATCCGCTTCACCGCCAACCGCGGCGGTGCGCGGTGCCGTGTGTTAATCAACTTAGAGAAATGCCTTGTGGAAAAACCTAATGACATCTTGTGTGTATATGTATTAGGTGTGTGATATTTGTAGACATTGGAGGTAAGCATATTACACAAGCAGTCAACAAGTATGAAACAGCTGGTTCTTTTTTAATAAGCGACGAACAATTTTATTTTGGCGGTCTTTAGAATAATTTACTGAATCCATAGGAACATCGCACGTAAATACTTCAACGATCTTTAGAATGCAAAATTAGGTTTTGATTCGATTTTCAAATACTTTAACAGAAATCGGTATACCTACCTACCAATCTGAAGCATTCAAACAAGGCGGTATTAGTTTAAATAGATAATTAGTATCGATTGGCTGATTTCGAAAAAGTCCATTAAAACGTATGCTAGCAGAAGCTCATAAATTACATTCCTAATTACCCAATATTATCTAAATCTCTACTAGTATTTTAGATCGCCCGTACCGCGATTCGTTAGGGGTAATCCGGCGGCATGCGGGCCGGTCCGGATCGGTTACGTCACGGATTTCACACGTGTTCTCTGATGCATTCCGACGTTGCTTTGTAATCCGATGACGACCTGTTTCAATTTTAGTTTTGTCGTGACTCGATGAATTGTCGTGTTTTTTTTATTTTGTAGTGTGTAACAGGAATGTGCATTGGCAGCTTTAGTGTCGTTTTATTCGATTTACGATTTGCGAGTTGAAGTCAAATATTTATTTAAATTAGATGATCAAAAACGATTTTTTCACACGTTATTTACAATTAAAAGAATAGCATCTAGTCACCCCTTCCAACAATTAATTTAGTTTATCCTATGGTGAAGAATGGACAAGAAAGTATTACGTATGCTTCAATTATACACCGTGAAATTGTAATGATTGTTTTCCTTCAGCATAATGATTTTGTCTTGGTAGTACAATCTATTTATATTGTTTTATTTATATTAGAATCAAAAATAGCTTGATAGTGACCTCGGAACAACGAATTTTTCAATGGGAAAACAAAAAGTTTCGACAGTACTATTGAGGATCAATCATTCTGCCGTGGGAAACAATAATTAAAATTTTAAATCGTGAAGACAATCTGAAATAGGTAGTACAAAGTTTATTAAACAAAGAAACGACAGCTAAATTAATGTTCGCAATTACACGGTGTTTAAGGCACATTGGCGAAAGTGTACCTATGACATTAACAACTCGACCTAATTTTACGAATCGATAGCCGATTAATAAAAATAACTGCAAAATAGATGAACACAATTCGCACAATAGTCTAAAAACACTCTTTGTATTCGATAGTATTGACAGTTTTGTGAACGTCATTCAGTATTGCCTTTTGAGTGAGTTCTACGAATTTATTTTTTAATGACGTCACCGTTTTGTGTTGTTAGTTATATGTGGGTATATTATGAAAGCCATTGAATAATTATTGATAGTTTATGCGCTTTTTTTCTTAAAAACCACAAATACCTATGTAAATTATTTATGTTGGTTGACACATCCCGTGACCCAAGGGCTGACTTGATGTAACAAACACCTTGTATAAAGATTCAGCTTCCTTATTTATTTTGATGGATTGACTTTTATTTACACAACATTGCATTTCAATAAAAGAGTGTTGTATAAAAAGAGGCAGTAGTGAAAGATACTAACTTGGTATATTTTTAACCTCCGACGCAAAAACCACGGGCTGTTATAAGTTTGACGTATCTGAGGGTCTGTTTGTCTGTGGCATTTGTGGCTCCCGAACGGATGAACTGATTTTGATTTTGTTTTTTTTTGTTTTGTTCCCAGGTGGCTGCTCTGCTTTCGGGCACTCGTGCTTCGGTGGCCACGGCAAGAGGTCGGGTGACACTTCGGCTATGGATGTAAGTAATCAGCTAATCATGTACGGTCGAACAAGCTATTTGGTTTACAGACAACAATAATTATTTCAACAACAATTCTGCTACATTGCCATTCATTGTTATTTACTCAACATCACGCCTCTAATCCGCAAAGGGTTAGGCAGAAGTGTACCGTACCCATTAGTACACTTACATTCCGCCAGTTATGTTCAAGTCAAGGAAATACCCAATAACACTTTCCCAACCTGGGAATCAAACCCAAGACCTCATGCTCAGCAGTCGCGCTTTACGACCACTAGACCAACGAGGCAGTCAACTCACTCAGACTCAGAGTTATAAAAATTATAATTTATTTATATTTTTATGAAAGTTCTAAACACTCTTACTCAACTACAAAAAGTATTTTTTTATAGTAGTAATTTAAAAGTATATTCAGGTAATTTTATGCGGAATAAAACTGTTCAAAGTAACACAATTTTAATTTACTCAATTTAAAAGCGTGTGTATCTTCAATTTAATTCGACAATTACAACGACACAAAATAATAATTAAGCAAAATTGTGAGTAAAATCAAAATTTTAACACGTTTCCAAGCATTTGTGAAGAGGGAAATTGTAACACCGTTTCAGAAACACCCCTTGAAGCAGAGACGAATTGTAAAAGCTTAATTGCATCGCAATTATCATTTTATAAAGATATTCTGTGCGTATTTAAAATGTTGGCACGTTTAAAAATGTTATATTGTCACCGAAAAATTGTGGGATTATAAGTGTTGGCAACACCATTTCGTCATCATCATAACAGTTGGAAGACGTCCACTGCTGGACAATTCCTGATTCCTGAAATTCCTGATGGAAAAACCCAATAACATACTTTGACCGACCTGGGAATCAAACCCAAGAAGCGGGGTTGCTCAGAAGCCCCGCTTTGCGACCAGTAGACCAACGAGGCAGTTAAAAGTAAAAAAAATAACAATAACAGCCCATAACCCCTCACACATAAACCGGTCCTAACCTAATAGCGCCGCCTAGCGCGACGGCTAGTAAACTTAGCATTGTAGGGGAAAAAAACACAAACACAATGAATGCTTTATTTAATACGCGCTACGAAAGATGAGACTTGACAAGCGTCATGCAGTAATGGGGAGCTTGCGCAGTATGGATGTAAGAAATAGTTAAACATAATTTGTGTTTCAGGGTTATTTCGATGACATTTAGATTAAAATTCTTAGCAATATTATAATATTTATTACGAAATATAAAAATTTGTGTAGTGTGCCAAGTCTTATCTTTCGTGGCGCGTTTAATATTGTATTGTATTGTTATATTGTTTGAACTTTGAACTGTATCTGCATCTGTGCCTATAAAAAACAATTAAAAATACATATATAAACTCACGCCTTTTTCCCATGGGGGTAGGCAGAAACCACAGAACGCCACCTGCTACGATCCTTACATACTCCTTTCGCCTCATCTACGTTCATACATCTCGTCATACAAGCACGCCGGTTACGAGTACTCCGCACCTGACCTTTCTGAAGAACCTCACCATTTAAAAATAATAAATAATAATTTCACTAGTCCATTTGATTCCTTCAGGTCAAAAACCTTAGTATTAATTTTTTAACCTATTTTATTTAAACATACTCGTATTAAACTCGGTCAACTTGTAATTAATATTCCTTATCTTAATCATATAATTACACTCAACGATATTCTCTTATTTTTTATCAGGTAAAATCAGGGGTCCACTGCTAAAAAAAGGATAAAAACCCCTAAATTAAGATGATAATAGGCTGGTATTTTGAAGCACCAGCCTAATTTCAAAAATTAAAATGCGAAATGCCATTTATTTTGTGCGTTTCACGAATCACTAACAACAACTCAGGGGTAGTCATGATTCGCCGGTAACGAAACCATAGCGCGATTCAGGAATCGGCTCAAATCTAACAACGCCATCTAGGGAGGCAGAACAAAACTTTTTTACTTAACTGTAGCGATGTACGCGTTTTCTTTCTGTTTCATTCGTTCATCTTGGGCTTTATATTTCATGGAATGGTCAGTTTTAGAATAGTAATGGTAAGACGACGATATCTAAATAAATTTATTTTTTTAATATATTGGATGCTAAGACTAGGACAGGTACGTAGGTACTAACCTAACAGGTGATAACCATTACATCTCCGGGGTTGCGGGACGTCTTAACAGGATACCGTGGCCCCGGAACGTAAAGGGCAACAGAAGGAACAGGGTGGTTTTTTAGTCAGTAAAAGTCTGACAGTCCCTTCCACCCCACCCAGGGCGGAAGGAGTCATTTGATGATTTTTACCAACTAAAAAAAAAAAAATTGTATTGTCACCAGAACTAAAGGTGTACGTGCAAAATTTCAGCTCAATCGGATATCAACAAAAGGTTGAAAAATGGTTTGCAAATTTTGTGCAAGCTAAATAAAAGCTTGTAAAAAAAGATAGCTGTTAACTACACATACTGCCCACAGTATGCGTAGATAACGGGTAGGTATGTGATCTTTTTATACCCCGGATAAAAAAAGGTACTTATATTGATTCACTTTAACTTCAACCCAAACTTATGTTCCGCAATTCAAATATGCAAACTTAAAAGAGGAAGAAAGTAGGGTCCTCTGACGTCACCTAAATCTACATTACTGGAATAGTTCCTTCCATAATGGAAGAAAAACATTGGGTGCCAATGTTTTAGGGGGATGTGCGTAAATTCAGTTTAATGCAATACTAACATCATACCAGAGTTCCTCGAAGGGATAGGTACGTAGAAGTACATCTCTTCTCTACTCAAACAGTTTTTATTTAGTACCTAATTGATAATGAGCTAAAAACCGTCACGAATTGAGTTGAAAATTGCGTGCAAGAAATAATACATAACATAACATTACAGGCCTGGTGTTAATTTCCGAAGGGTTAAGCAGAGGTGTACTGTGCCCATTAGTACACCCACATTTCGCACACATTTCACATTTCAGTTATGTTTAAGTCCCATGTAAAAGGGGGCGAGCCCATTGCCATCATCCGGGCACAAATCCAGACTCCGAGGCTGCTTCGGAGAAATTCCTGATGGAGCAACCCAATCATTTCGCCCGACCTGGGAATCGAACCCAAGATCTAATGCTAAGCAGCTGCACCTTGCGACCACTAGACTTACAAGGCAGTCAGTTTGTTAGCCTCCTCTTCGCGTGGTATTTCTCATTACTAAGGGGCGGAAGATCCCGTTGGATCAGCTTCTTATTGATGGTGTTTCGCCAACTGCGTCGGTCTTTGGCTACATTTAGTGCGACGTGCAATTGGGTGTCCAGTGCGGAGTGGACCTGGTCTGCCCATCTTATTGGGCTGCGGCCTCTTGGTCGTTTGCCATCAACCATGCCAGTTACGATGAGCTGTTCAAGGTTGTGGCCATTTTTCCTGGCTATGTGGCCAAAAAACTCGAGCACTCTGCGCATACAGGTAGTTGACAGCCTGGTCTTTATGTTGCCTATAAATATAATTATTTTAAAAGGTTAATTACTAGAAATTTCACACTTCGTTGGAACCATACCTTTTAGTGGTAAATGATAGTACCATTATAATTACGACCACAAATTAAAATCTCCGTGCCATCGCGTGCCTACGACTGTAAATATAACGCGACCACATATGACCACTAACGACCACAATACGACCCAGTGCGTGGTCGTAATCGACAAATATTGGGGTACAGCGAATTATGTTGGCCCAATATCGAGTTGCAACTGGTATCAAAGCGAATAATCCGAATTAGGTCAATTTCGATGCGATCTTTCTTTTGTAACTTCAAAGAGTAATTAAGATGACTTTTCTGACAGCTTGCTCCATACGTAAAGGTAAACAGTCTATTCCTGTTCATGGGCTCAAAGAATCAGCATTGCCATACAGCATGGCAATGCTTCCAGCCTTTTGGGCTTTTTGGGCTTTTGGCCTTTTGGACGGCGATGCGGACTGGCTTGCAGCGAGCTTATTGCCATCAAACAGGCACAAATCCAGACTCCGAGACTGCTACTGACTAATTCCTGATGGAAAAACCCAATAACACTTTTGCCCGGCCTGGGAATAGAAACCTGAAATGCTTAGCAGTCGGGCTTTGGGGTGGTCCCAAAGCCCGAGACTAACGAGGCAGATAAACGAGGAAGATATTAAAGATTTTTGTAGATAGGTTTAGGGCACTATCCAGGCTGTAGTTAGTCCGATCCCCGTTAAATAACTTAATTACAAAAAGTTAAGTAATTCAAAATTGGAAAGGAACTTTAATTACTTATTGACCTTAATATGACCAGTTTATTTTTGTACAAAGCGCCCTGTGGGGAAGTCCTTCTAAGACTTCTGAAGCTGTTAGCTTCAGACGTAACTTTTATAAGTTACGTCTGGGGGACACGATTATTCGTGTCCAGTGAAACAAACTAAAACTTACTTGACCCCCCATTAACGTGTTAACCTAATTTGACTGTCATGTAGGGGATAATGGACCTAGCTACTCCATGTACACTGCCTAAAAATATAAGTAGGTAGAGGTAACTCTGCCAGGGTTGCGGATTTTGTTCGTAAGAGTCTCTGTGGTTCTGGAACGCAAAAGGCATTAGGAGGAACACGTATGGATTTTAGTCAGTAATAGTCTGATACTTCCTTTCGCTAGAGTGGAAGAAGTTTTTTGACGATTTCTCATTCTTAAAAAAAAGGTAGAGATATCTACCGAAGTAAAATTGAAGTGAATATTCTATGACGTCTAAGTCAAAACGTTTATTTTAATTAAACCATTTACTGACACTATTGTATTGTTAAGGAGTCGGTCAGTTGGTCAGAAAGTGAAGCTAGTTGCTCGTTCCAAAGCGTACATCACTAGAGGCTAATGCCGGACCTTATAACCTCCATATCTCCTAATTACTACCACCCGTTGCTTTTAGCAAAACTTTTGTAATTGAGGCATGCCCGTCAAGGGGCTCTTAAGTTAGGCGTTACCTACAACTAATAGTTGCCCTCGTTTGAGAAATTGTTTCGCGTCAAACTTTATTCTCTCTCTTTGGGGCAATTATTTTCCAATTTTTTTTTTAGCTTTTGAATAGCCCAACCAGCAAAAAAGTTTTACAGTATTTGAATTATACAACTAACAGTCATGTAAAGGTTTTATAATAGTTTTGTAGCAGTTTACAGTTTTATAGTAGTGTTCAATTCGACGCATTAGTTATATAAGTATTATTTATTTTGCTAGTTGGGAGTGGTGTTTTTTAGATAAATGGTTTTTGCTCCACCTTGGCAACGCGACGGCCTAATTGACATCACCGCCGCCCGCGAGCTGTCACCTTTTTATTTATCTCGTCATTATAAAAGTTATGTTAATGTTTTAATATCAACTTTAAAGGCACGGTTGGCGCAATGGCCGAGCGATTATCTGCAGCGCTGCGTGTTGCGGGTTTTATTCTTGATTATAAACGCGAAAGTTTTGATAGATGTTTATCACTCAATTACACCAAAACGGCTGAACGGATCCGGATGTTTAGCACAGATATACTTAGATTATAGTCTGAAATGACACATAGGCTTTTTATCCAAAAATAAATAAGGTTCCTGTGGGATAGTATTTCAACTTTGTCGCGGACGCAGAAGCTAGTTAGTAATATTAGAGTGATTATACTAAAAGCTGTGTCTCTATTCCTTATTCAGCAACTGTCAAGTCAGGACCTGATGGCGCGACACCAGCTGGGGCAAGAGGAAACCCCCCCGCACCCCGTGTACCCCCACTCGGGCTACAACGTGCTGCCATCTGGTGACGACATCATACCCATCAGGGATGGAGGTGAGGAGGACAGTACGTAGTGATCATTCATTTAGTTTGAACATGAGTTTACTATTGAAAAAACCAGCCAAGTTCAAGTCAAAGCGTCAGGCACAAGTGTTCTGGCATTTATGCTGAACTGGACCTGTTTGGCGCTGCTGTGGGGCACACAATGTTTTTTTTGTATTTTTATTGAATAACCTTTTTTATTATTTTTGCACATGCTCTGTGTCAATAAACATTTTTTCTTTCTTTATTTCTTTCTTACTATTTTACCACCTTGTATAATACCTATTTAATGTTGAATCCCCACGTTAAATATGGTCTCCTTTTTAATACTTTTCTATTTTTATTATTTGTTTTTATTATTTATAGTTTACATTGATTTTGCTTCTATTACCGTCTTAAACCCTTAAAGACCCGACCACACAATATTGACCATCGCACATTATGTCAACACCTAACCGTTAGCTACCAGCACGCCGCCCGCAAGTCGTCACCTTTTTACTTTGTCATTAGAAAAAGTATTTTAACACACTTTATTTAAAGCCCTAACTTGAATGGCAAATTATTTTCCATGTCGGAGCTGTGTTGTTGTAATGACTTTAATGCTTAATGTTGTTTATTAACGCGTTAATGGACACTAGACGAAGGTATAACCACGACTTAACGTAATCATTTTGTAATGGCTCTCAAAATATTATTGATCCCAACTCAAGGAATGTAAAGTCTTTAAAGTAAATTAATGCCATGTTCAACGTGGTTCAAACGTTAAACTCCGTTCAGTTATTGTGTGAATATTTTAAGAGGATTTTTTCTAGCGCACTTTCCATACTAATGTAGTCTAGAAAAAAAAATGTGCTATAAGTAATTAAACTTGATGAAATTGTGTAGATATATTAGAGCACTAAAAGTATTTATGCTTGTTATTAGTCAGTATTTTCAGTCTAATATTCATTATAAATCCAGATTCCTCTCAATGTTTTCCTTCGCAGATGTCTATGATAAACTTAGAAAGTACATAGAAATAGAAAAAGTCACAAAGGTACTTGCCCATGCCCGATTGCGAACCACGGGGCCATCTGCATCACGACAATTAAGAAATATTCTCTAAAAAAATAAAAACAAAAGCGCAACGATCGCACCACGCCAGTGTGTAGAACTCCTTGCATTCTAATTTCAAATTATATTACAACACCATCCATGTCTGCAGGTGTATACGACCGTGAGGACGGAGGCGCTGCACGGGAGGTCATGAAAATGAAACTACGAAACATCTTCAAGCATTGGGTGAGAATTATTTACTGCTACATAGTGCAAAACTGTACATTTCTTTATAAAAAATAACCGAAATAATACTCTTATAAATAATAACACAAATACAAAGCAAGTATAGGTAATTTATAAGGACAAAAAGGGCATCAAAAAGCTGCTGTCAATGAGGCAAGTGCCTAAAAGGCTGTCAGCATTGCCACGTTGTAAGTAAAAACAACATATCTCATGAGGGTAAAATGCGGAATGGAGATTAATTTTGGAAAGTCTAGCCGCAATATCAAATGTTTTCGACAATCAAAAGGAAAAAATCTGTCTTTCAAAATTGGAGAACCTTACATTGATAGTGCATAACTACATTGAATTATGAATGAAATTAAGTTATTAGCGGGTATAGTCATGCAGTGTGCATTGTTGAGTAAACTTTTGTTGTTTGTACTTTGAATTAGGTACACGTGGGAAATGTAAAAGTTTCGCGTATAGTTTTTGACATGAATTATTACCTGCATAAGACACCCACTATCTTTGATCTTTACTATGAAAATATACAAGGAATTATTTAATTATTTGAAGTTTGATTCGAGTCGAGATGCTCAAAGTTTGTTATGTCTATAAAAATGTTTTGTTTTAAATAAATCCTAAATTAATGAATTGGAGACGATAATGGGTGATTGACTAGAGAAGTTATGGTAGCTTTTAGGGGTGACTTGTGCCCAGCAGTGGGAAAATACAGGTTGGAAAAACAGAAAAACAAAAAAAAAAAGAGTTATACTGAGAAAATTATAAATGAAAGTAAAAAGATATTTTATTTTATTTATATTTTTTGTATTATCTTTCAGATGGACAACTACAGGCGGTCACAGCAAAACCCAGACGACGGTTACTACATTGAGTCCCTGTAAATTATCTAAAAACGTAATATATTTGACACATTACCCTGTATCTAACAAATCTTTCAACTACCTACCTGGAAGTAAGCTTGATTTTCAAAATACTTAAAATAAAAAAAAAACAAAAATATGGTTCGGTATAAAAAAGTATTTGTTCACGTGACACAAAAAAAAATACACAATTTATTTTTGCAATAATGTCTGGTCATCACATTTTAAAATATTTATTGTATTTTAAATATAATTTATGAAAATCAAGCTTATTTCAATTTATTCCATTGAAATCGTGTTATCTTTTATGGTAGTTACATTAAAAATATAATAAAAAATATATTGTCAATTAAATATTTTCACGAAATATAAAACATGTTATTTAGAAGAATTATAATATTATATCTAATGAATTGTTTCTGTGAAGAAGGCTGGCAACTGTTTATTTTAATTTAAATCTTATTGTGTAATAAAAATAAACTGTATAAATCAATTATGCACTGTAACAAAAAAAGAACATTTTTTGCATTTCTTTTTCCAAATTATTTTCTTATGGTACCTTATAATACATTTCGAAATCTAAATAACTATTAACTACTTATAAATTAAAATGAATGTTTGGCTAACATAAGTTTACCATCGAGAAAAAGGATTATAAATAATTAATAACTTATTAATGTAGAAATTGACTGTCTCTATGAAATAAGAATGTTTTGTGTATTTATTAAATGGTTAGATACATACAAAGTGCTGGCAACACTCTTTTCTTTCATTACCTGTTCCTTTGTTTTAACGACAAGCATATCCATAATAAACTATAGTCCCCGTCACGAAAAGCTATAAATTATGTAAATACAGAACTTCTACTAAGTTACGTAGCGACGATTCCCAAATTCAATCAACTCAAAGTATCATATGTGTAATACGAAAATAACAAACAATTTCACTTGGTCGGGTAATATTATATCGATATAAAACGCTGTCGTCTAATGTTTTGTGATATTGAAATACGTCTGACACATGGAACGTAAACATTTGCGCCGTCATTTTAAAAAGATCAGATCAGACGCAGTATTTGATCTTAAGCGTCAGCTCACACCGAGACGCGAAGCGACGCAACGCTGCGTGCACACTTTAAAAGAGCGACTCAAAATATAACTTTATTTTCTACACGAAAAGATACACATTTCATTGTGAGAATTTAGAATACGTTGCACCACGCAGCACTACGTCGCGATGCGTCGCTCTACGTCGCGAGGCATCACGAGGCGTAGAGCGACGCATCGCGACGCAGCGGTGAATCGTGTACGAAAAGGTGTACGCGCGACGTGCAAGAGCGGCGACGCACGCGACGTTGCGATGCGTCTCGCGGCGGCGCGCGGCGCAGCGCGAAGTCACTGACCTCTTCAATTATCGTCACGTTGCGTCGCGTCGCGTCGCGTCTCGGTGTGAACTGACCCTGAGGGTTGCGATCCCCTGTGTAGCTTCTCGCGACGGGGACTTTAGGTCGACGCCATACCTATACTTACGTAAAAAAATTCAAACGAGTATTTGACAGCACGGCTAGCGCAATGGCTTAGTAATGTGGAGTTACGTGTCGCGGGTTCGATTCCCATACGAAATAAAATATTTGTATGGCCTACAGATAGTATTTCCAGATTTGACTGTTTGTGTATGTGAGTCTGTGTCTGTAAACGCACCTACGATACAGGAAAAATTCCTAGTAGCTAGTTTTCTTAGAAAAAAAACGGTTTCAATATACCTATTATAGGTATATAACATAATATCATGCCTGTGATCCTCGAAGGTGAGGTACCCATTAGACTCCTAGGCTGCTACTGAGAAATTCCTGATGGAAAAACCCAATAACACTAGATGTCTTCGGTTGAAACTTAACTTAATTAATGAGCTGTTTATTATCTACTTTTTTTTAAATTAAATAACATTTGAAAACAAATCTGACGACCCTGGATACCTATCTAGAAGAGATAGGTGAGCAACCAGTGCTCACCAGTACCTATTGCAAAGGTACCTACATAACTATATAGTTAAGTATATACTTTAGTTAGTTAGTGAAGTATATACTTCACTCAAACTGTACCCTACACTTTGTAAACAATACAATTCTAAATGTGTGAGCTTTTATTCGAGAAAATTCTTTCTTTAGTAAACGGAGTGTCGTTTAGTTAATAGGGCTCTACTATAGACACCGTAAGTGCGTGTTCATCAAATCTTGAGAACCCTTCGTGTAAAAGGTTGATACAGATCTCTGTGCATATTTGTGTGGGTACCTATCTATGTATACATTCATACTATCCATACTCATATTGTATACTATATTTTGACTTTTAATTCTATTCAGTAACTTGACAATTCAAAGAAAAATAATGTTACCATACTACAACTAATAGTGTTGGGGTAGTGAACGATTTTGCGTAAGGAACGAATGATAAGAATGGTTTAATACCAAGTTAAGTACATTATTTAAGTTCATTCAATTTCGTTCATTCTTACACCACCTCACTTTTTTTGTCAAAACTTGGTAACCCTTTACCTGTCAAGTTACTGTACCTATAGAATTAAAAGTAGATCTGAAAGTAGATCTACCGAATTAAAAGTAGTCTCGAAACTCGAGAGATTTGAATGAAAGAAGATGAAAGGACATAGGCTACTTTTAAATCCACGACTTCTGCATTCGTTATTATAATTATTATAACAGACATTCGCGCGGTTGAAGTTGCGGGCAAAATCTAGTAATAATATAATAAAGCTGAAGAATTTGTTTGTATAAACGTTTGTATAAATATAAAAGTACTAGTCCAATTCTGGAAATTAATTCTTTCCCTTTTTTTTTAGGTGGTAAAAATCAAGAAAACCACCCTGTTCCTTCTGTTGCCCTTTACGTTCCGGGGCCACGGTATAAATTCTTTCCCTAATAGTAAATTACTTTATCCCCGAGTGTTAAAGGCTAGATTTTCTTGACGTTCAAAAGTGCCTTATAATGGCTTAATTGAAATAAATGATTTGACTTTGACTTTGACTTTGATTTGATTATCACAAAACAGAAATTTGTAAGAAAATTACCGTGGATGAAGCCGCAGACAAAAGCTACTGTTGTATAAAAACACCCATACACATTTACGGATCAAACAGGGTTATTTTTTATATAAGTAAGTATTGTATATAACCACTCAATGCGATCAACAATAATGAAGACTATAGAAGATAATAGACTGGGTTTAAATACAAAAGAGGTTTAAGTGTTCGCGTATCTTTATGTTAGAAAATAATGATCGCGATTACCCCTAATATAAAACATAATACATCGGGGTAAAACTGAATGTGGATTTAGCATGAGAACGTTTTCTTAAGTATCTAAGTACCTAGATTTACTTTGGGAATATGAGTGTTTCTACATAGTATAAAAAAGTCGCTTCCCGCTGTCCGTACACTTTGATTTTTAAACTTTGCAAAGTATTTTAACTGCTCAAGCCCCGGCTGTGATACCGGTAAGTCTTAATTACCAATTGGTCAGCAAATGCGAAAAGAGAATGGCCACTAGACATTAGCATGCCGTAGTCAGATAACTCCCATTGAATTAATTGCACTTGTGCTTTTTGTAGGATTTTTGTCCTTATGGATACCCTTGGATGTCCGTCTGGGGCAAACGTAGGGTGGTAGTAGGAGAGTCCGACATAAGTCGGACTCTCCTACTACCAAGAGTCAGGAGTCCGGTATTCACTTAACGCATGATCTGCGCCCCCGACCGCCATTAACCCCTTCTCAGGTGTACTTGCCCTAAAAAGCCCTTTCACAAAGAGCTTTTCTTAATTGAAATCAAAACAATTTAGTAACACTTAGAACTTATCAGCTAAGACTAGACAAGTGCGGTTTTGATAAACATTCCTTAAGAACCTCTTATTGTTTAAATATAGACGATAATTATAATGAATACGCTTCATTAGGTTAGAATTGAAGCTTCATACGTCTTGGTTTAGCGAGATTAAGGGGTTTTGTTTTATAAATGTGTGCTTCTAAATGTGTGCATTATTCTTTTTACAAAAATATAGGACTATGTTCATAACGTTATTGGCTTGATTCATGTATTTATACAAAAAACAAAATGAACACCAAAATTGGATACAAATCGTCCTAGATTTTTCAGCATATTCCATATCAGCTGTTTAAGCACGAAAGAGTGACAAACAAAAATCTATCTATCCAGCCATTCACAACCTTTCGAATTTATCTTTGTAATAATAGTAGAGATTATAAGAGTATAATATTTATTTTTGTACACACGACACAGGACAAATACCAAGTGTGGGTCAGCATTTAAAACAAAGCCCCTTTTTCTATGAAAAAAAAAACCAAAACACTGAGATTAAGTACACACAACTTTCTACCTCCTATTGTATCCGTGACATAGTCGCAAATTAAAAAGTTAAGAGCAGAAAGGGTTACGTATATGTTAATCTGTCCCCCCCCCACGCCAGGTTCCTTCTATTTATTTAATGAATTAAATTCTCATTAAAAGTTCGTTAATTGGTGACGAAAAACAAACATAATTATTGTGAGAGTGACGACTGCTTTATTGTTATTTTAAGGGTTTTTGTGTAGAAAATGGCAAATAGAATTAAATAAATAAATAAATAAAAACATTTATTTCAGAATTTAGTTCCATATTTTGTTAGTAATAGTATAAAAAGCCTTAATATCTAGTGTTAGTAAATAAACTAATCTAATGGGTAATTATATAAATTTAAAACTAAGTACACCCGCTAGAGACTCTCCCATCCCAATCTATTTCACTGCATGGAGTCGTATCCAGCGTTCTAGAATCGGAACAATTAAGACAGTTACAATAGGGTAGATGACATCACTAACCAATAATACCAAGACATAACTTCTCTAAAGAAACACTTTATTTTAGCCCTGATAACCCAATTAATTTTCAATTAACTGTCTGTGTGTTTTGATTTTTTATTGCTTTCTAATTTATAAATAGTTAGTCAATTGAGTCTACTCAAAAGTGACGTCATAGTTATTTACACTATACAAAATCTATGGCAGAACAGCGTTTTGACAGGTTAGAAAAAATACGTCAGTTGATTGGTGGTGTCATCTACCCTCCACTGCTCGACAAAGACCTGTGTTCTCATCCAGCGATGGCACGAACGTTGATCACCACGCTTGCTCAAAGCGGATTTCAGACTTATTTTAATTAATACTGCCTCCTTGGTCTACTGGTCGCAAAGCGCAACTGATGAGCATGAGGTCTTGGGTTTGAATTCCAGGTCGGGTAAAGTGTTATTGGGTTTATCAATCAGAAATTTCTCCTTAAATCACCCTATCTATTGATGAACACTGTGTTAAACGTTATAATTTTAAGATATACCTACTTACCTTAAGTTTTTTGTAAAAACTAGAACAATTAACATAGATGTGTGATGTTTTAACTTTTCAAAACAATATGCTTGAAATATAAGTTTTTGTATTATTAAAATGTATAAATTATTTAAATATAGAATTTAATTTTTATTCTTACCAGCACCAAATATGAGTGAATGTGAATTTAATTTGCAGACGCTTGTCTTAGATTCTAAAACATGGATAGGAGTAGTCAAAGTTGAATCTTGGGTCCTAAAATTAGACTGCATTAGTAAAATTAACTGCCTCGTTGGTCTAGTGGTCGCAAAGCGCGTCTGCTGAGCATGAGGTTCGATTCCCAGAGCCTGCAAAGTGTTATTGGGTTTTTCCATCAGGAATTTCTCAGTAGCAGCCTCGGAGTCTGGATTTGCGCCCGATTGATGGCAATAGGCTCGCCCTCTATGACATGGGACCTAAACATAACTGGCGAAATGTGGGTGTACTAATAGGTACCTACACCTCTGCCTAACCCTTGAGGGATTACAGGTGTGATGTTATGTAGTAAAGTTTGAGGACACGGTTCACGCAATGATTCAGTGTAAGGCTGCTGCGCTGCGTATCGATACAGAAGAAATTCCTACAGCTACCATTAAAAAAATACATAGGTTTATGTATTTTTGTTATAGTAGCAAATAAACTCGGCGTGGGCGCTTGTGTTAGATAACTCGACGTACTGGATAGATCGACAACTTGAGGATAATTAAGGGAATCATAGCTTAGCGGAGGCAGGCAATCTTTTCTTCGTGTAATTTATTGGAACAGATTATAGTTTACCAGTGAAATAGAATATCTTTTTACGTATTTGGTATTAACAAAAAGAGAAAACAATGTATTAAGACTTATTTACTTTTTCAAAATCCGCTTCTGTTATGTAATTAAAGAAGCAAGTTGCACGTTTTTGTTAAAAAAACTGCCATTTTGATTTTGAAATTTATGTATCCAGTGATACTAGCGACACCAAGACATATCGTTTATTAATAAACGATATGTCTTGATGTCGCTCACATTGACATCTACATACATACAGGTCAAACACATAACCCTACTATTGGGTTTCACCACAGTCGGGTAAAAAATTAAAACAAATTCTTAATATCCTAAGTATAAGAGCTTCCACATTAACATATTCCAATACCCAACACAGTCGTGGTAGTAATTAAAACTTACTTATAACCAAGCAGTCACCTACAGAGTTCTTCGTGTTACTTTAAGTTACTTTGTATACATAAAATTTTTTTGACACCTCTATTGTTACTTAACTACATTGTAAGTTGATACAAAAAATCGTGATTTTCGTATCGTTGTTCGCTAAATAAAGACAAGTAATAATAATATTTTTTTTTTTTAGTATTTTTAAATGTTTTTATGCTTTTAATACAACGTGTAACGTTAAATGCGCAAAACCTGAAAATAGTTTGATCAGAATAACGAGCAGTATCAATTGAACCACTTTTTAATATAGGTCACATTTTTCAAAAAATCTTCATTAAAAACGTTGCCGCGTCTATTTATTAGTAGGTCAAGCCAACCGGCGCGCAGCGGCCCGGTGACGACTTCTCCCTCGATAGAGCGTCGTCGCAGACGCAAGAAACGATCAGAATTGCCAGTAAAACTAAATCAGCACATAAAACCTTTACTTTTGTTTTAATGATTTTTTTTTCTCTGAAATAGGTCAATTCAATTAAAAATCAGTTGGGGTGTCTGAGGCTTTGCGCATTTAACGTTACACGTTGTATAAATATTTAAAAATGTTACTATATATGTAAGTAAAATAAATAAATGGAATAATAATTTTATATTGTATTTAAAAATGTAATTATATATGTATATAAAATAAATAAATGAAAATAATAATACTAACCGCAATATAAATCTGCCTAGCCTTTTCCCATCTATGTTGGGGTTGGTTTCTAATCTAACCGGATGCAGCTGAATAATAATACCAGCCTATTATTGCAGGATAAAGCCCTCTTCTCATACAGAAAAGGCATTGATCACAGCAGATTGTCGATTTCTGTCTTTTCTGTCGATATTAATACAAGTCTAGGTTTCCTCACGAGGATTTCTTTCACAATTAATGTCAGTGATGTCCAAGATAAATTTAGAAAGTAGGTACTATATGAATTTAAAAAGTCATCTTATTACTTGCCACCAGGCACGTTACCGATCAGACCTCACTCATGAGAGGTGGTCTTAACGTTATTACGACGCATCATTTTATATAAAATAAACTTATTTTTATTTTTTTATTAAGTCCTTGTTTTATTAAAAGTTTGCGTTAGACTTTCCACTTTAGATGACGTGTTGTCAAATATTCGCGACCAGGCGTCCCAAAGCTTCTGATATTCTATCGACCGTAAGTATATATAACATACAATTTAAAATGCAATATTGAAATCCCTTGGACATGCAATATTGAAACTTTTCAGGAATATGAAGATTTTTCTTCCACCAAGTTATAAATTTTATGACTCAATTATAGCACATGCCATTAGCTTAACCTATACCGAATTAAGATTGGTAAACAGTAAGAGAGATGAATGAAGACTTGAAAAGATAATAATTAAAACTAATAATTTCTAAATTACTTAGGGCGGTAATTCTAGTAACTTTCAGGAGCGTTTGCATACTAATCTCAGTCAAAAATGAATATAGGTCCTGTATTTTACTATATTACTTATATTTTTGACATTGATTGTCATTGAGATGAGATTACGACACTATTTTGAACGTTTTTAACTACGAAATTTGGCGTTCAGACGGGGCGTCCAAGGCTTCTTTCGTGAAAGGATACGGGGCGTAATTCACCATACAGGCCCAGTGCAGGTTACTTGATATACTCGTATCATATATCTATGAGCATTTGGTTCTAAGACCAAGCCGGATTCTTCACGTAATTAAAACTGTCTTTGTAATAGTTATTTCTACCTTTTCTTACCCATTTCTTTTATCATAACATCTTATATTTAAACCAATTGTTCTTTCAGGAACGCAGCAGTTAAAATGTAGTGAAAACGTGTTAAGTAAGCGCTAAACGGAAAAGAACTGAAGTTTTTAATTAAGAAGCGCACTGTACGTGACCGAATGTACTGTTTAAGTGAAATAATGTTGTTATGGGAGTGACAGACGAGCGACGATTGTCGCGCGGTTTTAACATAGTGTTATATTGTGGTAGTTACATTTTTAATGTCTAAACAACACATACATACATACATAGGTGTCTAATTGTCTATGTCTCCTAAAATTTCCATAGTTTGTGCCTATTTTTACTAACCATAATGCATTATACTGAGCGTCAGCCGTATCGCGCGGTAGTGGCGCATATATTTTACCTTTAAACACAATTTTTTTTTATGTTATGTGCGTCATTTTCGCATGAATAAACAGTTTTTCTTTCTTTCTTTCTAATTAGGCACACATTTTCACTAATCGGACTCAATCGCCCAACTTACACACATAACATCACGCCTGTAAACCCCGAAGGGATAGGCAGAGGTGTACCCATTAGTAAACCCACATTTCGCCAGTTATGTTTAAGTCCCATGTAATATTGCCCAAAATATAACACCGATCCGTTAGCAGTCGATTCCGATCAATTTTAAGTCAACGAGGCAAACTGGATTTAAAGAAGTCTCCTCAGTATACCATACTAAACCCTGACCGTGTTATGAATTTATCAAGCATGGAAAGAAACATGACACGTACTTCTATGCCCATTAAAATGCATTAATTTTAGGTACTAAAAAATTACTAACGCCGAATAACAAAATGATTAATTAGTCTGTCTGGTAGGGCTTAATGTTTCTATTTCACATGGGAATATAATGGCTACGTTTTTCAATTTAATCATGTCTAGTATGGTTTTGGAAACCTGAAATAAGTTTTCAGGTTTTGTTAAATTATAGTTGTTAAAATGAAAACTCGAATGCTGTACTCAAACAGTAGGGTAGGTAGTATAAACACCAATAATGAAATGGACGTACTTTTTATGGGCTGTCAAAACGCCATCTCCCTGGGATTTATTTTGTATGGCAATATCAAGCAGTGCTCATAGGTGCATGGAACAGTATAGGGGTCGTGGGGTTAATGTTTAGTTATAACACAGGGCAAGATTCAAAAATCTCGTGTAAATGACGTTCAAAAGTGTCTTTTGACTTTTACTTTGATTTAAAACTTATTTTCGTTAAAAAACATTTTTAAAAAGTTGTCTTTAACCTTCAATATCTTAGTCCATAACTAAAAAACGATCGCAATGATGGAAAATATTATATCATTTTCAACTTCAATAAATGCTTTTTTACCCCCGCTATATATTCAGTGTACGATTAAACGCCGACAGACTGAACACCGACAAAACTTTTCATCGACGGGACTCTTCACCGACAGGACGCTTCGCCGACAGGACTCTTCGCCGACAGGACTCTTCGCCGATAGGACACTTCGCCGATAGGACTCTTCGCCGACAGGACACTTCGCCGACAGGACTCTTCGCCCGAGTCCCGTCGAAGTAAAGTCTTGTCGGTGTTCAGTCTGTCGGCGTAGTGTCTGTCGACGTTTAGTCGTACAGTCCTATTTATTCACTGTCACATATCAATCACATAAAGGTATACGTATCTCGTATGTGTGCGCGCCGTCTCTTCATTTTCCGGTATTTACGGCGCGACTGTTACACGCCTGAATAAGGAAATGAGCTCGCTAACGATACGATTAACTTGTCCTTATGTGTTCCTGGTACTTTCTGTTCACGGTAACTTTAAAATGGCGGTTTAGATTTGGATTTTAGTACAAGTTTTATTTATCATCACGCCTGTAATCCCCGAAGGGTTAGGCAGAGGTGTGCCTAATAGCACACTCACATTTCGCCAGTTATGTTTAAGTCCCATGTAATAGGGGGCGAGCCTATTGCCATCAACCGGGCACAAATCCAGATTCCGAGGCTGCTACTGAGAAATTCCTGATGGAAACACCCAATAACACATTGCCCGACCTGGGAATCGAACCCAAGACCTCATGCTCAGCAGTCGTGCTTAGCGACCACTAGACCAACGAGGCTGCTTGTAATAGCTTATAACGTCTGTAAATGTCGGTTAACTGTGGGGTTTTAATATTTTTGCGCGAAACCATAATTCTTTTTCTAAAAAAGTAAGTTCAAAAACTAAAACCCGAGTACCTACTAAAAATTACGTTCTAAAATGTTCTAAAATGAAAAAAAAACTCATCTGGAATTAACATACAAACCTCACGCATGTAAGCTCCGGAGGGGTTAGGTAGAGGTGTTCCCTAAGTACACCCATATTTCGCTAGATATACCTAATAGAGGGTTAGCCTTGCCATCAACCGGAATTCATGTGAAATTGTTATTGTTAATGATGTTTAGAGGAGCTGTGGTCGTATGCCATTTCAGCTTAAGATCGCCTGCTACTGTTAGCATGCATATTATGTGACCCACTTCTCAATAAAGACCGAGGAACTTTTTTTAAAGTCCTTAAATAACCGTTTCAATATCTACAAATCAAGCCCACTTCATCCAACTTTAAAAGCAAATACCCATTGACATTTTATTCCCACCAATGGGAACAAATTGCCTATCATTATAGTACTAGAACCCAGAGTAGGCATACCTTCGTCGTTTTAAAGGTCGGAACTACGCAGAAAAGCGTCTGGCTGAAGTTACGGTTCAAGAAAAGTGTCTAGCAATACTGTTTGTTGGTTTTTAACATTATTCTTAGGTTAGGTTATAATGGGGCTGACATGCGTAAAAAAGATAACAGTCCCTTAAAAAAATTTAAGACACCATATTATCTATACTTAATAATTATTATAAAGCTGCAGTGTTTGTTTGTTTGTTTGAACGCGCTAATCTCTGGAACTACTGGTCCGATTTGAAAAATTCTTTCAGTGTTAGATAGATTAGTTATCGAGGAAGGCTATAGGCTATATACCATCACGCTACGACCTACGGGAGCGGAGCAGTAACCAAAGACGCGGGTGTAACCGCGGCGGACAGCTAGTCAAATAATATAGTATCAAATTTCATCTAGATCCGTTCAGTCGTTGTGGAGTGATTGAGTGGCAAACATCCATCCAAACTTTCGTCTTATAGATCCTATTATAAGTAAGTAGTAAGATTTATTCTCAAAACTTCAAGCGTGCATAAATGACTTACATCCAGCAACTATGGGCTCTTACACCTAATCAAGATTTATAGAAAATTCAGTATCAAACGCTATAATTTTCTCGCAGTTACCGTTACAGTCAAGTATGAGTCTTTCAACCCACCGTTTAGACTCACAGGTAATCTAGTGACACATGAAAAATCCAATTTGTTCAAGTGGTCAAAGCGGAGATGATTAATTCTTGCTAGATGTGACTAGCGTACTGCAGGCGTGGTCCTTGTGTACGAATCAAAAAGGACCATTTTTTCCCTTGGGAGTCGTAAAGGTGGGATTTTAGTTCTGTGATGAACATAGACGTGAAATAGAAGCTAGATTTATTAAAAAAAAAGTTAAAGCAGTAGTTCTATAATCAATACGTATTGAAAAATAAAAACAATGAAGCGGATCTGAAGTACTTGTGCAAAAATATGGTGTTTAATTCTCTCTAGATACCAACCTAATAATAATATTTTGCTAAAAAACTCTTGAATACGGTCAAATTAAAAAGTACATTAAAACCGATTCTTTTCTTTAAATAATTATTCATACACAAACATTTACAATTTCCAATTTTTTACATCTTTGTTAAAGCAAAATCGGTTGAATCGAGTGCTCGGATTCTGCAATTTAAATCGTTCGGATGTATCGTTGCGATACGACGCGATAAGTGTCGATATCTATGTCGACCAGAGTGCACATTTGCACTACACTCATTTGAGAGATGTAAACTTTCGTATCGACAAAATTTTTGGATAAATTTTATTTTACGTTCTGGTGATGTTCTTCAGAAAGATCGGGTGCGCAGTACTCGTAACCGGTGTGCTTGTATGACCAGATGTATGAACGTGGACGAGGCGAAAGGAGTATTTAAGGATCGTAGCATGGCGTTCTGTTGTATCTACCTACCCCATGGGAAAAAGGCGTGAGTTTATATATGTATGTATGTAAACATAGTCATACTTACATGACTGAATATTTCCATCAAGAAATTCATATTATGTAGGTAACTGAAAATATATCCATCACGAACTCACTGACTTCCCTCAAAACTGAAATCATACATAACATCACGCCTGTAATCCTCGAATGGTTAGGCAGAGGTGTGCCCATTAGTACACCCACATTTCGCTACGAGCCTATTGCTATCAATCAGGCACAGATCCAGACTCCGAGGCTGCTACTGAGAAATTCCTGATGGCAAAACCCAATAACACTTTGCTCGACCTGGGAATCGAACCCAAGACTTCATGCTCAGCAGTCGCATTCGACCACTAGACCAACGAGGCAGTAAAATCCGAAATCAGTTGTTAAGAAAACACTTGGAAGTTGTTTACCAGCAATTAAATACTATTCTGACGTCTACGTTGCGGCGAGACGTCGGCTGCAGTGTTTTCAACACGTTTTGTTCTACAAAGCGCAGTTTTGCATTCTCGTTAAACTACATCACGTAACTATACAAGTGATTCTTAACACGATATCGAAATAAAGTAAATAGGACAATAATAAAATAAATAGGATCTTTTGTTTTTGCCATCTTGCCGCAACGGGGCGATTCTGTTATTTGAAAGAGGTGTATTCTGAAACAAACCTCTTAAAAACCACTATTTATTAATTATTGTTTAGGTATAATTTATAATCCATTTGTCTGAAATTAACAACGTATACACTTAAAAAGAATATATATATTATAAGATAACCTCCTTAAATTTCATTATTCATCTGCATACAATGTTTTGGTTGAGAACGAATAAAATTCGTTATTTAAAATAGGTGTTTGGAAAAATTATGGCTGAAAGCTCGAGCTTTTATGTGGGCTGATATTAACTTTCCAGCATAAAGACCATACGTGGAGGGATTCAGCTAAAAATAGATGTTACATTGTTTTTACTTAAACTAGCAACAGGAATATGAAATCAGGATTTTGTAAAAACTTAATTGAAAAGACTGCCTCGTTGTTCTAGTGGTCGCAAAGCGCGACTGCTGAGCATGAGGTCTTGGGTTCGATTCCCAGGTAGAGCAAAGTATTATTAGATTTTTCCATCAGAAATTTCTCAGTAGCAGCCTGGGAGTCTGGATTTGTACCCAGTTGATTGCAATAGGCTCGCCGCGTATTACATGGGACTTAAATATAACTGGCGAAATGTGTGTGAACTAGGTACATTTCTATCTAACCCTTCGGGGATTACAGGCGTGATATTATGTTATTTCTACATAGTACCTATCGCAGATGTCCACAGGTGGTAGTAACCATTCCCTATCAACTGTGTAGCAGGTAACTAAAACACTTTGATGATTATTAACGCTACAAACTAACCACGTGCAAAACATTTAAAAGTAGCCATCTACCATTGCATTGTCCACCTCCATTGTCCAGTGAACTGTGAAAAATCACAGCGTAACCCCCCCATATTTCTCCCACAAATAGTGTCAACACAAGAATGAAAGATAAATGGAGTTTTATTAAATTGTAACACACGATTATTTACAGAAACTAGACGTAACGGGGAAATGGCGATGTTCCTTTGTATATTTTTGTTGAGAAAGACGTCGTTACCTAAGGTGTTTGTACATGGTGCTGAGTAGCTTGAGCGGGTAAAAGTGCAAGATCTTGGACTATTTTGGAAGAGTTTTGGAAGTAGTGTGAAGTGTATCGGTGATTCCGCGAAAGGCTACACCACGCAGTGCAACACGACACAGTCACTTCGTTTTTATTAATATTTTTGTGGTTTTTAAAAATATGTATGACAATCTTTAGGGTAAATTATGTTATGGGTCTTTGTTACCCAAAATAAATAAATAAATTACGGGCCCTGAACTCAAACGCACACAGTGATACAGTCGTGCGACACTGCCTACCGTATTTGCAACGGGGCAATTCTTTACTTTAAAAAAGAGGTGTATAATATTCTGAAATACGGTCAAACGTAAACAACAAAAAAGCAAGCATGAACCGGTTTATTAACTTTAAACGTCGGGATGACCATAAAAGAATACCTATTTTCAGATTTAATTACGTACTTGCATCCTAATTATCTGACAGGTTTCAGAGCCCGTTAAGTTTGGAAACTTATCGCGTGAATCATAAAAACCGAAATCGTGAATGTTCCACACGGAAGAAAGTGACAGGGAAATGGGGATTCATTAATTAAAAGATGCCATTAGCGTAGGTAGGTAGTTCATTATGGTTGTATATCGGTATAGTTAGAGTGTGTAACGACTAGCTATACACTGCATTTATAGTTGAAGTTTTCTTAGAAACCGATGGATGTAGTCAAATGTAATTTAATTTAAAAAGTAGAAAATAAACAGGTCAATAATTAAGTTAAGTTTCAATAGAAGACATCCGTCGGTTTCTAAGAAATCTTAAACTATATCTGACAGCCCTGGACCCCTATCTTTTTTGTAGACTGTACATAACCAAGTACATAACATATAGGTAAATCGGTACAAATAATACAAATGAAAATAGATGCAGTAAGTTTGCAAGTAATGACCCGCTATCATCGTTGTTCTAAATAGGTCTGTTGCTACCTGCTTATTGTTTGTATAATAATGGTACAAGGTAGGAGCGGAAAGAGGGAACCACCTTCTACAATGTAAATAAGACTCCCTTGTTTTGGACTTTAAAACGTAATTGGTAAAGTTTGATTTTGAAAAAGTTTTTTTTTTGATAACCGACATTAACTACGTAATAAGTATGTTCAATTTGATGCTTAATTTTTTACGAGCGCTTTATTTTTACAAATCTATGGATAATCAAATCTTAAAAGTTTGACCCATTTTTCGAGTTGAAATTTTGTATAAATGTGCAATTTGCACGACAATGCAATATTATAATGATGTTACAGAGCTGGTCTGATGATAGAGCCGGAAAGTGGCCATAGAAACTTAATCAAATCTAACAATATAAATTAAATTAAATTCTCAGTGTTTGATATTCACAGTGCATGACAATCCATACTAATATTATAAATGCGAAAGTAATCCAGTCTGTCTGTCTGTAACGCTTTCCCAACTAAACCATTGAACCGATTTGAATGAAATTTGGTACGGAGTGAGTTTTGGCCCCAAGAAAGGACATAGGATACTATTTATTTTGTATTTTTGTCTGCATTCGCGATAACCGACAATTATGAGGACGAAGTCGCGGGAAAAAGTGCAATATGAAATCTTAAAAATATTTATAGATAGAACTGGTTTCTCGATCGCTTTAACCTCATAACTTGTACCACACCATAGCTGAAAGAGGGCACAATAATTATACTTTACCTTTATCCCAATGAGACTGCCCCAACAATGCTTTTAGTGCAAACTTACATTTGTGCGTCCAAAACTAAAAGTTCGGAGCTATTGTCATAACGATCTTTGTGAATGGCTTGTAATTACTGGGTGAACTATAAAACTTTGTTTAGATATTAGCTTAATACAAGCAATCTCGTCCTTTAGGAGGTTGTCAGATATAAATGGTCAAATAAAATTACGATACTTGGTCAATAATTAATAAATACTTGTATTTTTTAGTTGTTTAGGGCCCTTAAACATAGGGCCAGCACAGTATTTTAAGGTTAAGGTAAGGATTAAAAATTAAAAAAGCCAACCAATCCAAGATGAATCTGCCTTATATTTTACAGTTTCATTTTATATAATAACACCAACAATTATGAACATTTGCGTCTCTACAATAATATACAAATAATTGGGTATAAATATGTAATAGATTTAAGATCGTGTGTTTTTTCGTATACCTATAAGTTTTATCGTTTATCGATACTTTTGTCAATACATTCCTGCGTAATTGAATTTGTAGGTCGGAACAGTGGCGACATCTGTTGATAAAATACTTGAAAATTGACATTTATGTGTATTTGACTTAGGAATAGTGACATCTATTGGTAATCAATTAAATCACACAGATTTAAGAACAATGTGATCAAATCTGTAAGCATAGTTATGTATATTAGATTACATATGCTGAATATATATTTCTAATTAAATGATTGGGGTCAGTAACCTTTCCATTTTCCCGATAACAATATTAATACAGCATTATTCAACATCTGTCTAGGCCTTTTCTCAAGAACATTGTTGTGGATTCCAGATTAAAAATAAATACTTATCAGTTTAGTGTAGTGTTGGGTAGGACACGACTTGAAAAAGAGTTTGTAAGAGTAGCCTCTTTTTCAAACTGAGCCGGTACAATGTCCTACTTCAAATGAGGTGAGGCATTCGGGCTCGGACGTAGATTTTAGGATGTGAGGCGTTCTGAGCTCGGTGGTACATTTGAGGAGGTGAGGCGTTCTGAGCTCGGTAATACAATTGAGGAGAATATTACAAATATGTTATTTTGTCATTTTGATGCATAATTTGTCATTTTAATACATAAACAAAGAAGTTTCTGTAGGTATAAAAAAAATAACATTTCTTTTTTCAAAAATGTAATAAAATATAAAAATAAAGAAAAGTATATACAGAAAAAAATAATTTTGTTGAATTGAATAGTAATAAAAAACCACAAACGATATTGTTTCAACTGTATCAAAACTTTTAAACTGGCCTGTTCACGTTCCAGCATAAACTTAGTACAATATAAATAGCTTCGCGTCATATTGCTATCTCATTCCGGTACATACAAATGAGATGAAAGAGTAGACCTAGATAGACAAGTGGGTGGAGGCTCGACGCGTTCTCTCTCACTCATTTGTATGTACTGATACTGTGCTCCGTCTCGTTTGCGACTAACGCGTCAACCGCCGCGTACTGCGACAGAAAATGTGAAGTAGTACATTTTGAAACGCTGTACCGCTCTTACATTTTAACGTCATGTCCAGGACAAATGTACTGCCTCTTGTATGTCCTACCCAACACTAGTTTAGTGCAATTAACTAATATGGGATATTAACTCATATAATCTTACAAGTTTACTATGCACGATAACGTTTAATAAATATAATTTAAAAAAATATTTAACAGAGGAAATAATAATTATAATGTTAAATGTATTTGCTGCATACATAGATAACAATGAATTATTAATATTTCTGTGTTCTGTTTTTTTAAGGATACATAACACTTCCTTATACTTTTATAAATGGCACATTTTATCTTAAATTCTATTCTATACAACTATTTGCCAATTGCAACCCAACCTTACAATTGACGTTTTATACAATAATTAAAATTAGAGTATTAAATTAAAATATATGGAACGAACGTTCTGAATTACAATAATAATATAATTATATGAAAACAAAATATGAAATTAATAACGTCAGTCAATCTTTGGTATTTGTTTATTGTTTAATTTGTTTATTTCTCTTCGGGTGATTCTCTCTGAAACAAAAAAAATGTGTTTGAAGATAGAAGTTATAAAGAGTAGGTAACATGAAGCATTATTCGGGTGGAAGGGACGCGATGCGAGAGCGAGCGAAGTGAGACAGAGAATTCAAGGAATCATATTCGAATCCCACATCATAACGAAAAGTTATAGCATGGATTTAGTACATGACTAGCTTTTGCCCGCGACTTCGTCAGCGTATATTTCGGTTATCGCGGACGCAGAAAGTAGAAAAGTAGCCTATGTCCTTTGTTGGGGTTCACACTTACCCTGTACCAAATTTCACACAAATCGGTTCAGTAGTTTAGGCGTGAAGAAAAGACAGACAGACAGACAGAAAGACAGACAGACAGACAGACAGACAGAGTTACTTTCGCATTTATAATATTAGTTAGGATTCAAGAACTCCCCCTCCCCCAACGCTAGAATTTTAAGCCGATTGTTTGAAAATATCTGCTATTCAATACATTTGGATTTTAAGAGACAACTTTTTGTTTATAACTAAATTTTTATTTACCGGGGTCTCTAAAAACATGCGCTGAATCCATGGTAAAACTTTTCTTTACGAGTTTTCTTCCACCCCATATACCCCAATTCCCTGGCTCACATTTTGTATTCTGGGTTTTCTAACGAGCACTGGCAACTAGCGCTCATTGCCGTAGAAGGAAACACTCCCTAATTGCAAACTCTTGCAAATAAGTATTGTAATTATATTTACCATGATTTGCCATATCTTCATCTTAGATAACAGGTCGTCGTCCAGCATGGGTTTGGCTTCCATATTCCTGCTGAGTGGCAGTTCTACGGGGCCTTCGTCGTTATCAACCCTGGAAAAAATATTATGAAATACAGAATACGGATCCTTAGTCTATGAGTGCAAAAAGGAAAAAGAGTATCAAAAAGTTAGTGAAGACTAGAATTTAATAAAAAGATTTGGGTACTTATAAACAATTGTGTCGAAATTGTCTAAGATATAACTTTTCAAATTGGTTGGAAGTTCTTCGATTCTCTATAAATAATATTAGTGGGATTTTTTCTAGCCATGTCTTCACAACAATCACCACTTTTTAATATGTTTTGTCTAAAATACCTACATACCTACAAAGTGGAATCTGACATCTTGAAGGACTTGTACCATGGATTCTGTTCATGATTGTAGAAAGTATTCAATACAAAAGTGCATCACCTACACGGCCAATGTACATAGATGAGCAGATTATTCATTTAATTATCGATGAAAAATGCTTACATGTGTAAGTGTGTGATACGAGGTCCGTCTTACCGTGTATTATTCATACACAGAGTGCAAAAATGCTTGAATAACGACCTAATTTGAATACGTTATGACATAGGTACAACCTTCGGAGTTCGGAAGGAAAAGGCTCCCCATTCTTAAGTGTGGCTATTTCAAATATTGACCGTATCCTGGACTTACGGAACCAAATATTATGTAAACTAGCAGCGAAGTAGTGACTAGCCCAAATAAAACTTTTTGGTTGAGGCCGGTAAGTAAAGAAAGGGTTTCCCGTATAGGTTAATACAGGGTAATCTGTTAAGATATGTCAGTATAGACTAGTTTGTAACTTTGAGTGTGATAGAATTTATTCTTGGGAACCACGTCGTCAATTTTGTAGGTAAGATAAAAAAGATTAACTGATGCTTTATAATATTATGAATTTACTTGTAGTTTAATTTCTTTCTAGTTCTCTTATAATGAGTAAATAGGCATATAACTCATATTCGTGAGGTATAACTTGCATAGTAAGATACAACTAGCGCCACCTATGAGCAGTAACTGAACAAGACTTACATCAGTTTGTTAATCGCGGGCGAGTCGTCTGCCAAGTTCATCTGGTAGATGGCGTCAATGTCGTCGTTTTTTGAAGTCAACTGGTTAGCGTGATTCTGGAAATAGAAGGTAGATGGCGCTATTTTAAAATTGTAATAGATGAATGAAGTTTAAAATACTCATGTGCTTTTTGTAGGGCTATGAAAGAGGGTATTCTGTGAAGGTTCTTACCAGTTCTGCATTGGCCGCCATGCGTCGGAGCAGTCTGGTGAGGTACCAGTCAGGGGCTGACGCAGGGGGCTTGCCGGATCTCTTGCCATGGGCTGTAAATCCAAAAAGCATATATTTATTTGTCGGTAGGTTAACCGAATAACTAATTGTTCCGAGACTGCGGTCAATGAGAGTGAAAGTGGGAGGAATAGACTTCTTTAGAGGTAAAGTGGTGTGACAAAAACAAGAATTAGAAATTTTGAATGATGAAATTTGATGTTTATCCGTTCTTGATCTTATTGCATCAATTTTTCCCAATTCCCTGTCTGTCATCACATCTTGCAAACTTTAAGGCTGGAGCACACAGCTAGGAACATTGTAATTTGTAATATGGTAAAAACATATCGATACCTTTAGGCTCAAAGGGCGTAAACGCCATTTTGGCCAAAATGAGATTTTAATGCAGTCTTACTTAGTTTTTCGTCCTCTATCGATTGGTATATTTAAAACATCGATATTCGCAAAAAAATGGTGGATACAGCCATAATTTTTGGTTCGCTAAACATAGATTTTCTTAAAATTTGGGTCGTGTTTTTTGGCTCTCCTGAAAAGTCGTGTTTTGGTGGATACGCCCTTTGAGCCTAAAGGTATCGAATTATGTATGTTGGTCTAACCTGTGTAGCTTAAACCTTAAACAAACGTCCAAAGTTACTGAAACAATGTCTGGCGCCGACTTTAATTCGAAATTCAAAACACTTTAAACATGTTCGATCGGACATGACATGTTCCTTTCAATCCTTCAATACCCTTTGTGCAAAGTTTTGACAATCATGTCCCGTCCTTTACAGTTTGCTTACGAGCGAAAGAGATAGACTATCATATTTCAGCATCCAGGGGGCCAACCACAAGCTCTTAAAACAATATTATTATAATATTACTTTCACTTTTCGTACCATGACGTCCTTAAAATAAGCTTATAATAAGGTTAAAGTAATGTTGTTTTCTTAGCAGTTTTGGTGACGTCACCCCTAAAAGTTCATTCACCACGACGTGACTTTTGACAGCCAACAATATTGTTGTAATGTCAAATTTAGCAATCTTAAAAAAGTTCCTCTGACTCGACGGAAGTATTATTGTTTTGCAAATTTATATATTTAGTAATGTAGTTTTTTGGATTGCAGTGCGTTGAAAGTGGAGATGATTAAGATGCAATCCAGAATAGAGGTTTCAGAAGAATCCAATGCTGAACTACGTACGAAAAAAGCTGCACATGCTGCTCCTGCTGGGTCCTGCTGTGCCTACGTCGCAGCTGTACGATTCACGTCTGCAATACTCCACGAAGGATGAGGAAGTCGTGGAGTCTATCAGAGTGAAGACCAATTGGACTCTGGAGGGTTGAAAAGTTGGAATCGCGCCACGACATCAACTTTAGATCGTTCGTGGTTTTGAGTATAAGAAGAGGATTTTTGGCCGGGTGTCGTATACCGGCGTTTCCGAGATCGATTACGTAACACCTCGCAGCGGAACACGACGCCGACGAGACGTGTATACGACGTGCTTGCTTGAAGCTAGTTTATATTAAATATGTATTACGTTTACTCAGAAGTTTAATTTTTTCACTGCTACAAGGGGTAGTAGACCTAAGTATTTGATATTAATTTCAGCTTGATACCTCCACGCGTTCTGAGAAAAAGAGTCTTGACAGACGGACAGACAGACAAACGGACACCAAAGTAAGTAATCCTTTATGGGTTAAGTAAAATGTGTTTCTAGAGATTTTAGTATATGGGTATTGGAAATGAGCAAAAGTAAATAAAGACCAATAAGTTAAACAACAATATAAAATTTCTTTAATCACTTACTAATAATAATATAAGAGAGTATACAATTGTTAAGTTATAAATATGACACTTGCAATAGGGCTAACATATATCTGTAAAACCATTAAACAATGAAGATGTGATTAGGGAAGCCCAATTACAGCCACAAAACAATGTGAAACTCTTGTACAGCGGCTGTGGGGAAGACGGCATTTAAGATCCTGAAACAAAATAAATATTATTTTTGTTTATAATTTAAAGAGTGTACGACTAAATGCCTATAGACTGAACACCGACAAGATTTTACTTCGACGGGACTCGTCGCCGACAGGGCTCATAGTAGATGTGAATAATTTCTGTTCGATTTGATAGGATTTCTGGATAGCACTTTTTCAGGGTTTTAAAGACAGTAAACATATTTAAAAGTTGTGTACCTTTCAATCCTTGTTGCTATGAGTAGGATTAAGGAATGCGGGATCTAGGAAAGAATTCACACTTTGCAGAATGCATTCTATAGCAGAGGGATAATCCACATCACTTCTGTAAAAAGAGCGCCAATCTCTGGAGGCTACAAAGAAATAACATAAGAATTACATACACACACATACATAAATTCACGCCTTTTTCCTATGGGGGTAGGCAGAAACCACAGAACGCCACCTCCTACATTCATACATCTCGTCATACAAGCACGCCAGTTCTGTTACGAGTACTGAGCACCTGACCTTTCTGAAGAACCTTACCAATAAGGTCAGCGTAGGTCTTCCTAGGACGACCCCTCCCTGCGTTACCACTCACCTCTGCCATATAAATACCTTTTTTTAATCGTCTTTCACTCCTCCTCTCAACATGACCGAAACCATCTAAGCATACCCTTTTTTATCTTTGTTTTATATTACAAATAACAATAAATTATGCTTAACTACTTATGTTTTCTTACTAGTTCCACCTAAACACCTGGCATATCCCTGGCCAATATCTTCTCCCAGTATTTTTAGACATTGTTTTTTCCATATTAAATATTGACAAGTTTTGTCATAGCGATTGTTGGCAGTAGTTGTTGATCTCTTGGAATTTAAAATTTAAAAAGTTTTTAATATAAATTTAGTCGATTGTCTCTGGGTATTTTTCTTATGAATGCCAAGATGTTAACTTGCATAAAAACACCACTCAAAATGCTTTGGTTAATTTAAAGGAAATTACTCATAACAATTAGATTCTACTTAATACAAAGTAATCTTTTTAAATATAAAAATAATAATAATTTGCTTCAAGACTATACTTCATAGTAGGGAATCGGACCGATGTGTGAAAGGGATAGCGCTATACAGTCCATGGCTTACCACAATCTTTAAAGCGCAGGCCACACCGCCAGCTAGCGGGCGGGCGGGCTAGGCGGGCGGGCGAAGCGAACGAAGGAAACTATACAAACTACGCGAAATATTGGCGAGCTAAACTATGGGGTTCACACCGAAAACTACGGACTGACGAGCGACGGATATTTCGTTAGCTTAGCTCGTTAGGTTAGTCGGTAGCTCGCGGTGTGAACCGAAGTATGTAAAGAGGTGAAACGATGTTCGCCCGCCTAGCCCGCCCGCCCGCTAGCTGGGAATCGTCGGATATTTCGTTAGCTTAGCTCGTTAGGTTAGTCGGTAGCTCGCGGTGTGAACCGAAGTATGTAAAGAGGTGAAACGATGTTCGCTCGCTAGCTGGCGGTGTGGCCTGCGCTTTACAAAACAATCTTATTTCAAGAAAGTTTTGTTTCAAGCTTATAATAACATTACTCATTTTCGTACCATGAACTTCATATTTCAATGTTGTTTTATTCTCGCTAAAGTGCTGGGAAAGAACGAACTATTTGTAAGATTTGTCTATTGCTTGGTATAATCTATCGCTTGCTATAATCTAAGAGCAATAGCGCACTAGCGGCTAAGCCGCAGCGGCCAGGTCGCGGCGGCCATCGAGATAGATAACCTTAGTATGAAATCGCCACAGAGCACGCGCACCTGGCCGCACGCGGCCAGCGGCCACACCAAGCCGCAGCGGCCAGCGAGATCGAAGCGACGCATTTGCGGCCAGTGTTCGTCGCTGGTCGCTGCGGCCACTGAGATCAATATTGCATTGTAGTTAAATCACCAGTGTGCGCGCACTAGCCGCGGCGGCCGCACGTATTGTGGAACTACAGCGTGATTTGTGATCATCGGGATGTCTTTCGACACGGAAAGATTGATAACCGAGATTGAGACAAGGAGGGCGTTGTGGGACATGTCCCGTGATGACTATGCCATTTTTATATTTTCTTTTTCCGCTTCTTACTTATAAAAAGCACTGCTATTTCTTCAACGACCATTTTGTTGCGCGCTGTATGTGCAACTGACGATCGTAGCCGCGGTTTTGGCCGCGTTGCAAATCGCAACCCCTGCGGCCGGGCCGCGCGTCGTGGCCGCGCTGCCAGTTCGCTAGTGCTAGTGCGCTATTGCTCTTAATTGTCACGAGTTTCCATAAAATTGTCAGCAATGTCAGCTGTCTAACGCGGACGAAATTGAAAAGTCAAAAAATTTAAAATGGATTTTTTTGTGGTTAAACTTATTTTATTTTATCTTAGTTACCTACTTAAGATCTGTGTGTCACTAGCATTTTGTAGTCAGTTGGATACAAAATCATCGTGGAATCAAGGTAAGGTTAAACACGGTAACTCCGTGAATAACTTTACAACAAGAAAATATTTATCTGTAATGTTTTGATTGTGATAGTTTCGAAACAATATGTTTTCAGACTCAGTTATAAGTGTTTTGTTATTCATTTTGCAGCCGAAGAATTAATCTAGTTAAGAGTTAATCCTGGCGACAGCTAGAGATACTCTGGGAAATTTTAAATTCCAAGAGATCAACAACATCATTCCTTAATCCTACTCGCAGCAATAAGGATTGAAAGGTACACAACTTTTAAATATGCTGTCTTTAAAACCCCGAAAAAGTGCTATCCAGAAATCTTATCAAATCGAACAGAAATTATTCACATCTAAGTACTATGTGCCCTGTCGGCGAAGAGTCCCGTCGAAGTAAAGTCTTGCCGGTGTTCAGTCTATAGGCGTTTAGTCGTACACTCTTTTAATTTATTATAAACAAAAATAAAATTTATTTTGTTTCAGGATCTTAAATGCCGTCTTCCCCACAGCCGCTGTACAAGAGTTTCACGAGTAACCAAACCCTGTTGCAGAGCGATGTTGTTACTACGTGGCTGTTCGCTCGCATTGTTTTGTGGCTGTAATTGGACTTCCCGAATCACATCTTCATTGTTTAATGGTTTTACAGATATATGTTAGCCCTATTGCAAGTGTCACATTTATAATATAACTTAACAATTGTATACTCTCTTATAATTGTTATTAGGTATTAGTAAGTGATTAAAGAAATTTCATATTTTTGTTTAAACTTATTGGTCTTTATTTACTTTTGCTTATTTCCAATACCCATATACTAAAATCTCTAGAAACACATTTTACTTACCCCTTATAGGATTACTTACTTTGTTGTCCATTTGTCTGTCTGTCCGTCTGTCAAGACTCTTTTTCTCAGAACGCGTGGAGGTATCAAGCTGAAATTAATATCAAATACTTAGGTCTACTACCCCTTGTAGCAGTGAAAAAATTAAACTTCTGAGTAAACGTAATACATATTTAATATAAACTAGCTTCAAGTATACACTTCGTATACACGTCTCGTCGGCGTCGTGTTCCGCTGCGAGGTGTTACGTAATCGATCTCGGAAACGCCGGTATACGACACCCGGCCAAAAATCCTCTTCTTATACTCAAAACCACGAACGATCTAAAGTTGATATCGTGGCGCGATTCCAACTTTTCAACCCTCCAGAGTCCAATTGGTCTTCACTCTGATAGACTCCACGACTTCCTCAACCTTCGTGGAGTATTGCAGACGTGAATCGTACAGCTGCGACGTAGGCACAGCAGGACCCAGCAGGAGCAGCATGTGCAGCTTTTTTCGTACGTAGTTCAGCATTGGATTCTTCTGAAACCTCTATTCTGGATTGCATCTTAATCATCTCCACTTTCAACGCACTGCACTCCAAAAAACTACATTATTAAATATATAAATGTGCAAAACGATAATACTTCCGTCGAATTCGAGGAACTTTTTTATGATAGCTAAATTTGACATTAAAACAATAATGCTGTTTGTCAAAAGTGACCTCATGGTAGGAAATGAATGAACTTTTAGGGGTGACGTCACCAAAATTGCTAAGAAAACAACATTACTTTAACCTTATTATAAGCTTGTTTTAAGGACGTCATGATACGAAAAGTGAAAGTAATATTACAATAATACTGTTTTAAGAGCTTGTGATTGGCCCCATGATAGCAGGCAATAGACAAATCTTACAAATAGTTCGTTCTTTCCCAGCACTTTAGCACAGGAATAAAACAACATTGAAATATGAAGTTCATGGTACGAATATGAGTAATGTTATTTTAAGCTTGAAACAAAACGTTAACGAAATAACATTGTTTTGTAAAAGATTGTGGTCAGGGCCCTGATTTTGACACATCGTTAATTTTAATAGAAGTTCTGCGTTAGCTACCTACTAACTTTATAAGTATGTATATTCTTGAAATAAAGCTTGTTTTACGAGAATTTTAAAGTAGATTTATTTTAAACTAGCACTCCCCCGCGACTTCGTTCACGTGATTTTCCTTACGGATCCCTAACTTTTTTGAAAATATAATATAGCCTATGTCACCCGGGGATAGTGTAGCTTCCCAACAGTGAAAGAATTTTTAAAATCGGTCCAGTAGTTTTTGAGTTTATCCATTACAAACAAACAAACAAAAATACAAAGTTTTTCTCTGTATAATATTAGTGTAGAAAACGTAGTACCTTATAAGTAATTCCGGTAATGGTCCAGCCTAAAGAGAGATGGAATTCAAACTCTTAAAAAGCTTGTTTTATGCATTTTTTATGAGGCATCTTACTTAGTGCAACGAACAATAGTATAATAAAAATCTTTAAATATGTACTTTAATTATGAAATAATTAACCTTAAAAATTAACTACCTACTAAAGGTATATGAAAAACTCTCTTTTACGACTAGCTTTTGCCCGCGATTTCGTCCGCGTCAAAGTTGATACATTATATCACGGGAACCGAGCATTTCCTAGATAAAGTAGTTGCTATTCCAGACTTTTAAATTTATCTCTGTGCCTTTCATCCAATTCCGTTCAGCCATTCTAGCGTCCAACATTAATCGGTCCAAACTTCCGCAATTAGATTAGATTACCATTCGAGGTCTATAATTCTATATTAATTTACTATCCCTTCATAAGTATATACTTTACTAAAAACCCGGTTAGTTTTCAATTAGCTGTAATATTTGATTTTTATTTGCTTTCAAATTAATTATTACGGTTGTATTTTCCCATACAAAGTCTATGGGAGAATCGCGTTTGGAAGGTCATAGAAAGTACGTCAATTGATTGGTCAACTACCCTAAATACATGTATGAAGCAATACTCATTTCGGGCCAAACCCTCTCCATCACACCTACGCTCCCTCCATTTAAAATTCCGACGATAAACTTTCGATTATTTTCAATGTATCCCGCAAATTAGTATTCATCCCTAGACGGGCACATGTTTTTCTTGAACACTAACCTTATAATGCTACGTCCATACTTGGCTACAGATGTTGCGCACTAATTATGAGTAGGTGTAGAAAAGGTCAACAACCTTCAAAAACTAATACACACACATTTCTCACACATACTTCTTTACAAAGACCTATCGTCGGACATATATAGGTATCAACATATACTTAAGCAAAATAAGCAGTAAGTGACAGGACTTTATCCATAATAATATTATTATTATAAATGCGAAAGTGACTTTGTTTATTTGTTTGTTACGCTTTCATGACTAAAACTACTGAAACGATTTTGACGAAATTTGGTACAGACTAAGCTTGTACCTTAGGAAAACATAGGTACATACTTTTTAATCCGCGGCTCCGTCAGCTATAACCGATATTCACGCGGACAAAGTCGCGGGATGAAGCTAGTTCTAAGGTAATTCTGGCATCGTTTTCTAATTTCCCGTCACATAGAACCGAAGCACTTCATTTAGAAGTCTTTTCCTGGCACAAAAACTGAAACTGTCATCCTTGCAGCTGACTTGCAACCATGAGCAAATAATTCGCAAATATTTTCTAACTAAGCAATTTTTCCGGTAACTTTTTGTATTAAGCTGTTGCGCGACTATCTGCAGCCCTGTCTGGACGAAGCCTTAGCTATTAGGTACTGCGGGCCCTGATTAATGCTCATTACGGTCTGATGTCGGATTAAAACGTCGACAGGTGACTTGTATTAGAGTTTTAACATGATGGAGATTAAGAGGTATAAAGTTACTGTTACTCAGGGATCATTTGGGATTTTGGCGTGTGGTAACATTACGTAGGAACAGCCGGAAAATTTGGTTAAACGGAAATATTTTTAGACTTTAATGAATGTAGAAGAGAATTTATATTTTGGTACATGCTACAACAATTTTTGATTTTGAATCCTGACGTGGGGGGCAAGTAGGGGAGCGTGGGGCTAGTTGTAGCAGGGGTAAGTAGTAACAGCTTAATTACTCAGCAGGTTTCGAATATTTTGTTTTAAATTGACACTTAATCTACTCCTTATAACGAGGCCTACGACATAAGCACAGCCAGGATGACTCAGACGAGCGCAGAGAGTAGTTACGAGCAGACCCATGATTTTTGCCAAGTAACGTAAAAAAATTAAATTCTTAAAGTTTGATTCTAAATAACTGCAATGTCTTAATAAAATCTGTATCGTTTGATTTGTATAGTCAATATATTAGGCTATCTTATATAATTACTTTTATTTGACAATAATATAAACTTTTTTTTTAATAATTAAAAATGTTCAATAATTTGGCATGGGGCTAGTTGTAACGAAATTTCGGGGCACGTTGTAACTAGTTACAACTTGCCCCTTCGTGTTTTTATATGAGCATTTTGTCGTTATATACACAATCGATTGAATAGAGAATGAACCAAAAAAGAAAACATTGATAAAGTGCACAAAAAGGTTTTCAACGACGGATCAGATTCAGAAACGGAGAGAGTGAGTGGTTTTGTTTAATTAGTGGAAAAGAAAACAGCAGATGACGGAGAAGCCTGGGGTTTGCAAATTGTGGTCACCAGTTAAATGTGTAAAAGATTCTCCTGTATCTGCTATGTACTTATGCTCGTTTGTGAGAACTGTGATTCTGATGAAGACTGAATTTGCATTTAATATCAAGCTAGACTAGTTTGTCACGTTGATTGTGATAATTAAGTTTCAAAACTGATTGGATGATTTTTAACTAGCAAAAGTTTAGGGTTAATGATGATTTAGGTAAAATAAAAAAAAAAGCAAGATTAATGACCAAAAATTAATATAATAAGCTTCAGAAATGATTTTGACTGTTGATAGAAATGTTATAACTTTGTTTATAAGACTAAATCAATACTGTACGACAAGAAAGATCTCTAAATGTTAATAAAGAAACAATGTTAACCTTATTAGTTTGTAATAAATACGTTATAAGTAATATTTCTCATATTAATTCACAAAAAAGCCTGAAAACCATATAAATATGTTGTTTTATTATTTTGTTACTACTTGCCCCACGCCTGTTACAACTAGCCCCAGCTACGGGGTCAGTTGTAACATGCTACTTCTTTCACAAAAAGTCATTTTAAACAGATTTCTTATTTTAATTTAAGCCCAGTTATCATTCTAATCGATACCTGAATCGATGCCCTTTCATTTAAAACTGCTTTATCATGAAAACACTCAATTTTTTGAGATCCCCATCGAAAAAACTAAAAATTGTTACAACAAGCCCCCCGCTCCCCTAACAATGTGACTTATTAATAGTACTTTCTAAGTTTATACATACATAACATCACAACTGTAATTCCCGAAGGGTTAGGCAGAGACTTACGGATTAATACACCCACATTTCGCCAGTTATGTTTAAGCCCCATGTAATAGGGGGCGAGCTTATTGCTATCAACCGGGCACAAATCCAGGCTGCTACTGCGAAATTCCTGATGTAAAAACCCGTATAAATAACACTTTGCCTGACCTAGGAATCGAACCTAAAATCTCATGCTCAGCAGTCGTGCTTTGCGACCACTAGACCACTAGATCTTGGACATTACGGATGAACATCGAGAAAGCATGGAATTGTAATTAATAAAAGTCTGAAATCGCCAATTCGCCTTGAGCGTGGTGATCAATGCTCATGCCTTCTCTGTATGAGAAGAGGCCTTTTCCCTGCGGTCGGACAATAATAGGCTGGCATATTTTTTTTTTCTATTATAAGCTCAATTATTGTAATCTCATTACAAAATAAATTACTGATGGCTTTTTGAGCGTTTAATTCTTTAAGCATTAAGGCCTGTAGTAAATAATGGCGGACATAAAAATAATAAATAACAAGGCTGAGTGCAAGATTTATCCAGTAAGATCATTGCGATATGGGTACTATTGACCTTTCCAATTGAAGTGTCCAATACCCAAAGTAGACCTTTCTTGAAATATAAAGAAAACATTTATGGTTTCTGGCGGAAAAATATTGTTTTTACCTTATGTACTGAGATCCTAAAGCAGCCATACACCTATATCATTTAAACATGGCTGACATTTTTGCAGGAATTTCTCAGTAGCAGCCTCGGAGTCTGGATTTGTGCCCGGATGATGACAATATGCTCGCCCCCTATTACATGAGACTTAAAAAACATAACTGGCGAAATGTGGCTGTACTAATGGGTAACCTCTGCCTAACCCTTCGGGCATTACAGGCGTGATGTTATGTTAACCTAATTATCAGGTAACCATTGCAACAAGAGTTAATAAACATTATTATTACTAGCAAGGGTATACAAGGCTACTTTTCCTTTCAGAAAACTATTCGAAAAATCTTCTGTTCAATGCCAAAACTTAACAGCTACAGCTTTTAGTCCAAAAAAATACCATATTCAAATTCAAATCACCCGATGCAGATCCAAAGATATCATTTGAAACTACACAAGTGCCAATAAAAGGTAATAATCCCATAATATCATAGCCGTATGGGAGTGTCCAGTAATATTACGTGCAATAATCCGGTGGATTAAAATGGAACCAATATTCATGATAATAGTGCGTCGGTTTGTGTTATAAAAACGACGGCTTCCATTGTAGGTGATATTCGATTGAGCCTCAAATTATTTGATGGTGTTTTATCTCTTTTAGATCTGTGAAGATAACCGCCGAATTCTAAAACGCATTTAATTAATAAAAAACATTTAATAAAAAAACACATCAGCTGTTTATTGCGCATACTGACCATTAAACTACGTAACTTTGAGCAAACATTATTACTAGGAAACGAGTATTCAAAGTCAAAGTCAAAGTCAAATCATTTATTTTAATTAGACCATTAAAAGGCACTTTTGAATTTTTTTTCATTATTTTTGGTGTGAAAAATTACTCTTTCTAATGCATGCAATTCTAAAGGGGTCGTGAAAGTATTTCCTGTAGTCTTAAATTAACATTAAAAATGGTATCCGTAAAAAAATGTGGCAAAAATAGAAGGAGGAAAATTAGAAGGTTGTCAGGTATGGTCTGGATTTAAAAAAATGGTAATGATGGGACGAATATGTCACTTTTGGCTTCGTGTATCTTTTAACAACCATTATTTTAGCGATCTAAGGATTTTTAGAACGTCCTCGAGTCTTTTAAAATTTCAAGGGTACTTAAATGATTATTGCAAAAAACCTTAACATGTTCTCTTCACTGACCCATTTCAGTAGTTCATGAAAAATAATAAAGATCAATGAACTTACCTCCCCAGCATGAATGTCCGTAGCTTAGGCAGGAACCTGAAACATGTAATAGCAATACTTAGTTAGGTACCTTTAGTTATTATCCTTACTTCCATACTAATATTATAAATGCGAAAGTGTGTCTGTCTGTCTGTTACCTCTTCACGCTTAAATCGCTGAACCGATTTAGGTGAAATTTTGTATAGAGATAGTTTAAGACCCGGGGAAGGACATAAAATAGTTTTTATCCCGAAGGCGGTGAAAAGGGGGGTGGAAGTTTGTATGCAAGTATGATATAAACAAATTCCACGCGGACATAGTCGCGGGCAAAAGCTAGTATTATAAATGCGAAAGTAACTTTGTCTGTCTGTTACGCTTTCACGACTAAACCACTGAACCAAATTTGATGAAATTTGGTGCGGGGTAAGTTCGAACCCCAAAGAAGGACATAGGCTAATTTTTTATTCCGTGACTCAGTTTGCTTCCGCGATTATCGACATTTATGCGGACAAAGTCGGGAGCAAAAGTTAGTACAATTTTATTTTACACCTGCTTAATATGATGCAAACATAATAGTTTTCATTTGAGTTATGAAATTATTATTAGTATTTTTGTTAATTACCAAAATGTGTACTGCATGCTATGAGTAGGTATAAACAAGATGTAAAATCCAAATATTTGCACGGCTGAAACGCTGAATATAGTGAAACCCTTAGATCTTAAGAACTTATATTAGCTACCTATATTCTTGCAAATAAATACTTATATCATTCATTCATTATTCTTTTATATTCTATATTTAACTGAATCTTGGGGAATTATATAAAATAATAACACAATTGTTAAAATTCGCACCAAAAAACTGGTAGTATTTTTAAAAAGTCACTTTTAAAACCGGTGCAATTTTGATCAATTAAAAAAAAATCGTTACGCGATGACTTGCATGAGTGCGTCGAAGGTAGGTTCGTTAAATCAATTCCAAAGAGTAGGTAATATTTTTTTAAGCTTCTGATATTTTTATAACTGTATTTATCGAAGTAACTATTCAGTTTTGTCGTAGATAGTCTTAAGAGAAATCAAACTTATTGCTGGATTTTATAGCTTACTCAAGGGAAAAAAACCGTGCCTAGTCCTACTAAATTTATTAGCAAGTATCAAGATATTGACTTTACGACCGAATCCTCAACCTGCTGACCCGATAGTAAACCTTTTGGGACGTCCACAAGGTGCTTTTTTGCATTCTCGACAAATTTCAGGAGGTTGTTATAGAAGACATAATTAATCAAATAAAATTACTTGGTCAATAATAATTAATAAGTACCTACTAGATTTTGTGATACTAACATAGTTTAAAGTTTTATTTTCTAACACAACCATTGTTACTATTATATTTTATACTTAGGTTAAGGTATTTATATGGGTCTATGGGTCTTAGTAACCTGTAACCTGAAAATATATATTTTTTTTTATTACAAAATTAAAGAAAAAAAATACAGCCAGTTACATAACCAAAAGGTATTCAATCAACCGTTAAGTATGATGGTCTCATCGTGTCCCACCCCTAACGGCACTTAGATACTCGTCTTTACAAACTAGAGATGCATTAGCTGCGAGTGTTCCGATAATACAATCATTGTGGTATCGAGTTGTCCTGTAAGTGAATACCTGACCTCTAAACTGTAAATTCAGGTCATCGTCGATAATTGTAACGTATGAGCTTTTGAGGGGAAGGGGGGCGGCAATACTAGTATTTTTTATCAACTGGGTATTTTGACACCATAAACCAATAATGTTAGAGAATGACTGAGGCATTATTTAAGTCCGGCTATGTACTTTTTGTTGCTTAAAGTTTAAATAAATATGTAATTCCAAGACAAAACTTCTCAGAAAAAAACACACTTATATTAGCCTTGAAAATACGATTAATTTTTAATTACTAGTAAAATTTAATTTTTAGTTGCATTAAAATCAATAAATAGTATTTAGCAGTCGCGCTTTGCGGCCACTAGACCAGCGGCCGACGGAGTTGGCAAAACAGTGACGTCAGAGTTTGCTATTGCCATACAAAATCTATGGGGAATCGCGTTTTGACAGCTCATACATAAAATTAATGGCAATTGATTGTATTTTTGACTACGAAATGCCATCACCATCGGTAAGGAAAGGTAGCAACGTGCCTGTTAAGCAATAGGTAAAATTGCATAGGTAATTCAGTCTTCGACTGTACGGTGTTTTTTTTATATGGTTCATATATACAAAGAACTACACTAGAAGATTACATTAAGAAATAACTAGAAACTAAGTACAAGACAAGAATAGCTAACTACAATATAAGGAAGAAAAAGCTACAATAAGGGAATTGTATAAAATTAAATATGTATAGTGGTTGATACAAGTCCTTATGTACTACCTACTGGAGATATATATTTATATTATGTGAGGCCTACTGTCTTTTTGCGACTACAAAATTATACCAGCCTATTATTGTCCTACTTCCCAAGGCCTCTTCTCATACAGAGAAGGCACGAATGAGCATTAATAACCACGGTTGCTCAAGATTGATTGGCGATTTTAGACTTATAATGTATTAATTATAAGTCTAGGTTTCCTCACGATGTTTTCCTTCACCGATGTTCGTGATGTCCAAGATAAGGTTAGAAAGTACATATATTTTACTTTATAAATTACGTTACCCGAAAAAAATTATGCTCACATTAAAAACAGATTTTATTTCCCGAACTATTGTTCGGATCCAAATAGGCAGTTAATTACCTACCTAAGATAGAGATTGTGGCTGGTTTTGCCAATATAATTCAAAAATAGAACAATGGGATTTGACAGTCTGTCCGCCACGTTGATTGACCTTTATACCTACTTGATTTTCAATACCATATTTTGTTTTATTACAAAGACTTTTCACATTGTCAAAGAGAAAAACATTGTATCGTGTATTGTTCTGCAAACATAAAATAAGCTTGCAAGAAATCCGGCTCGAAGGACCATGAACAAAATTTAGGGTTCTGCTATCGATTTGGTAACTGTTCTACGAAGATTAATAAAAAATTATGAATGCAAGAATCATTTTATGCAATAATAAGAAAAATATTAGCAGAACCCTGAATTTGGCGACTTCGTCTGTGATAACTGACATTTATTCGTACGAAGTCGAAGTCGCGGACTAAAGCGAGTGTACTTATAATTGAAAGGCACAGTCACTGGTCCAATCCAATCGCTTTGAATATACGATGATAAATCCGTGAATGCATACAGATTTCCCTACGGCCCTATAATAAGAGTTCCCTTTGAAACGTCTCTCTTCAGTGGAAACAATTTGTTCATTGGATTTTTTTATAAAGACATTTTGTTAAATTATATTTCAATTGTTTTTTTTTTTCTGTTAACTTCGGTTTCGTTGGCGTAGATGTGAAATGAGAGTGTTAAATCATTTAGTTTATATTCGTTTTTGTTGAATTGTTGTTGCTTACGTGAGGTTGTAATGATTTTTTCTTTTTAATTTTCAAATGTACTCGTAGTTTCTGAAATCGGTGAAGGGAAACATCGTGACGAAACCTGTTTTTTTTATAACTTAAGTAAGGCTTTATCGATTTGGCTGTTTTTTTTTAGTCGTGCTCTTTGGATGGTATTTTTGTATGAAAACTTCAATAAAAAGAATGTGACGTTTAGTAAATTATACCCGAGTAAAACCGGGGCGGGTCGTTAGTAATAAATATATGTCTCAAATCACCAAACCGCCTTTAGCAAGTACGGTGATCAATGCTCGTGCCTTCCCTTTATGAGAAAAGGTTTTTGCCCTGCAGTGGGACAATAATTGGCCGGTATTATTTTCCATAACATCACGCATGCAATCCCCGAAGGGTAAGGCAGAGAGGTGTACCCACTACTTAGTACACCCACATTTCGCTAGTTATGTTTAAGCCCCATGTAATAGGGGGCGAGCCTATTGCCGTTAACCGGGCACAAGAAGTCACCAAGGCTGCTACTGAGAAGTTCCTGATGGAAGAACCCAATAACACTTAGCCCGACCTGGGAATCGAACTCAAGACCTCCTCGCAGTCGCGCTTCGCGACTACTAGACCAACGAGAAAGTATCATTTTTGTTTTAAGTTATTTATTTCTAGAACTTTCTTATCATGAAACTTGATCAACAACAACATTATTAAAAAAACATTTCGTTACAATTTTTTCATATACATAATATTGAAATACTTACTACCATAGTTAAAAGTACTTAATAGTTCTTCTATCGGAATGCATTAGTAAATTAATGTTTGAATTGCATGTCCTTTGTGTAATTAAAACTGATCAATATTTGTGTGCTTAAATGACTATCATGTCCAATCATAGGTAAGTGAAACGTAAAGAAAACTTATTCCAAAGAAGAACTGCCTCGTTGGTCTAGTGGTCACAAAGCGCGACTGCTGAGCATGAGGTCTTGGGTGCGATTCCCAGGTCGGACAAAGTGTGTTTTTTTACTGTTTGTAATGTCAAAATAACGACTGTTGACTAAATACCTAATTATGAATGTTTACACAGTAGACAAGGATTAAAAAAAATGTTGTCTGTCTGTTTGTTCTGGCTTATCTCCGAAACGGCTAGACAGATTTCGACGGGACTTTCATTTAAAGATAATTGATGTAATAAGGAGTAACCAAGGCTACTTTTATTTTAGAAAAAGAATGATAGTTTCGTGTAAAAAAAATAACGTCACAGATAAACGACACTTACGTGGGCGAAGTCTAGAGCAAAAGCTAGTTTTACAATAAATTGGTAATTAAAAACCACCCTCAATTTACCTTGACGCACTTCGGAAAACTAATTTACTGTGCAAGCGTTAAATACAATAATGTTCTAAGAAATAAAAAAATACTCGATTTCATGGAAAGCGCAATGGAAATTATGGAATCAGTATGCAAACGCATGCTTGGTAACAGCGGACCATGGCGTGTTTCCTATAAAACTGTAAAAATGACAATTCACACGTGACTTATAAACAAGCTTCGAGAATATGTTGTACAGAGTAGAGAACGAACGCAGAGGTAGCAGATATTTTTTTTTAATTTAAATCGTATATGTAGGTAATATATATATATAAAATTGTATATATTTATTACATTATACGGGGTATAAAAAGACACATTGCATACATAGCCGTCAAAAGTATTAAATTATTGCTGGGAAATGACTTTTATTTTTAGTGTGATAAATTTATGGCAGTGCGCAAAACGTACGCAAAACATTGTGCTTATTGGTCGGGTATTTAAAGTTTAGTTAAAATATTTTGAACTTGTTTTTGTAAAAAGTATAGTTGTAAGTTTGAGTTTGAGGTATCTCTGTAACCAGAAGATTCCTAGGTATGATCCAGAACAAAAAAAACCATCGCAATGATAGGAAGCACTATGTTACATTTGACTTCGTTAAGTATATTTTTACACCCGTTATAAATAAGTGTTAAGGATCAAAAGGTTCTAACGTACCTGATAAAAAAGTTAATTTTGATAGAATGTCTGTATAATCAATTTTTTTCTACCGCTAAAGACTCAATTAAAACCCCTTTTTAAAATTCATGGTTTCACAAAATCAAATTAAGGCAAGAACAGAGATCTTATGATTCTTACACAATGTAACCTTTTATTACTGTGCCCCACTTAAATTCTATTATTAATATAACAAAGAAAAAACAGCTTTGTTCTTATTACAACAAAGGTGTGATTATTTTGAAGATTGGCCGATTGGCCCTTAATTCCCATTTTAACAAAGCATCGTTGAAGTATTTCCAACTAATTATTTTGTGTTACAGTCAATTATTTGTTCTATACTTGACACACAAAATACCGCCTACATTTTACGCTTGAAATTCGCCTAAAAATAGGACACATGATTACAAAAGTACACAACAGAAAAACAGTACGTGCACCGCTCAATTTCATTCACTTTTTCAATCAGCCTGTTCTACGTTTGATGCATAATGTACAGCGAAAGCGCATGCGTTTCGTTCACATTTCATTCATTGCGTTCATTCCTCACATACCTCCACGTTGACTGCGCCAACCGCCGACTTTCTCTAAAAGGGTCGACGCTTTGCTACCTCTACTGTTAATTCTCTGCTCTGTGGATGAAATAGACGATATTAGTTTAGGCTATGAACGACGATAAATTTATTAGCCCATAACATAATAATTTGCAGGGCAGTTGATGTGTAAGCCAGATCAAGGTGACAGTTAACAGTACTGTTGACACATGTCAAAGATAATATTGACCAAGGCCAGTTTTCGTTCAAATCTAGTCGCATTAACAGGGAATTTTAAAAACTTGTCAAAAATTATGATAAAATAGAGATATTTTTGACACACTGACACGTACCCTCAAACACTTGACAATTCTTAAAAATACAGGAGCTGTCCCTGTGATTTAGTTTATAATAACACTTTGTTGTTTTTCCCATTGCAGAGTACCTAAAGGTCTCCTCTCATACAGAGAATAAACGAAATTAATTAAAAAAAAACACTTGCTTTGAACTTATTGATTAGTCTGTTTTATGTTAGAGTAATCAGATGTTATTTGAGTAAACATAATAATCTTGTACGTCGATGCCATATTTCTTATCATGCGATACTTTGACTACATTATTGGTGATAGCAATTTATGGGTAGTATATAAAAAAATACTGCACTAGATTCAAAGTCTAGAAATCTTATCTTATCTTCTAGAAAGTTTATCATGAATTATTTACACAAAATGCTGTGTCAATAAACAATAAAATATTAGATATTAAATTAAACTTATTAGAATTATTTAATATCATTTGACATAAACCAAAACTGGCCCAATTTACAATATCCTAATCAAGTCACCCCCAGCCTAAATCACCCCATATATTAACCAGCGACTTCTAAACAACTTTTAATCAACGACTAAACAGCGTTTAAGATGAAAAGTGACAGTTACGCCAGTATTGTTGGTCGTTGCGATCGGAAATGGGCAGTCCCCAGCACGTCAGCCATCGAGACGCGCTTTCATGCGGCTATATTGCCTTTAAAACGTTCCAACGCCATTGACAGATTAAAAATGGTGTCTAAATGTATTGTCTTATTGGAATTGTATTGTTTATGGTTGAATGAAGTGGCTGATTAAAGAGTTGAATGGATTGTTTGAAGTCTGTCTTGAAATAAGATGATTTTTGTGTTTGGTGTACGTATCTCTTTTTAGAAAATGTATTTTTGGGGTAATATTCATGTGATATGAAACCTTATTTGTATAACACATAGATTCGAAAATGCCTTTTTGTAGATTAACTAGGTACAATGATCACTAAATTAATACTATAGTAGTAGAACCAGTAATTAAATTTGCGCCCATTTCTTAAAGCTTTACTTAGGTATTACAATGAGGCAACTGTTGAGATTCTGTTTTTTTATACCTACCTTCTTGTTTTAATTTTTCTTTTAATTATTTCCTATATAAGCTATTAGTGTTTAAGTAAGTACTACGAGTAAGTAGAATGAGTCAAAACGTACATCGAAAAAAATATACCTCTAATAATTTTAATTACTCTGTGCAATATCGTGCAGACCTACCTCAATGCACAAAGTGCACGTCATACGACGTACTTGCGTTTAATTAATGAATAATAAATGTTATTACATGGAAGTTCACGACCTTTGTCACCGATTACAATAGAAATTGCACATAAAAACAACAGAACAGTACACGACGAAAAAAGAAAAGTGGACGAGTAGCATTAGGTTCGGAAATCTTCGTGTTTTCGAATTAGTACGAACGTTATGCCACAGAGTAAGAGGATTGCGGACCCATCATACTATGAGAGTAACGGGAAGAGGAAGTGCACCTATGTTTTTGCGCACACTATAATATCTCCTGCTTAGAGATAAACTACGATAACTTGATGCGCCCCTCCTCAACTCAAAACGTTTGAAAGTATTTACAAGAGTCACAAAGCATGTGTGCGTACCGAGACGGGTCTCGAAACAAAAACAAATCAGCGTGTCATTGTTGCTCGACTAGCGGCGCCATTAATTACTCATTATTATTGAAATAGTAATATGTAGGGGCGCGCCATGTTATAGTAGTTTATCTCTACTTGGCTTTTTTTTTTTTTTTTAGGTGGTAAAAATCATCAAATGACTCCTTCCGCCCTGGGTGGGGCGGAAGGGACTGTCAGACTTTTACTGACTAAAAAACCACCCTGTTCCTTCTGTTGCCCTTTGCGTTCCGGGGCCACAGTATCCTGTTAAGACCCGCAACCCCGGCAGGCGTTTGGCCCCTATTGGGGCCCCGTCCCTGTGCTGACAGCTCTTTGAGGCGCGCGCGAACAGAACGCGCCGTCGACCCGGGCATGGTCCTTGATCGGACGGCGAGCTACCCAATACTCGCCGTCCGCAAGCCCGCGCATCTCTACTTGGCTAGTCTCCATTGTGATTAGCGGCCGTGACCAAAATCGGTCTAGAGGATATTATTACCTACTAAATGTTTACCCAAACGTATGATAATGTTTCCTATATTTATGACACCATTAAATAAGATTTTTAATATCTTCGACAATCATTCTTCCGATTTACGATCGCCAATAGATTGTCTCTTTTAACTAGCCTATACACTTACGTAGTACTAGTTAGCTTTTGCCGTGTCGTGATGGCCTAGCGGTTAAGGCGCCCGCCTCTCATGCAGAGGTTGTGGGTTCGATTCCGCGCAAGTACCAATGTGACTTTTTCAATTCATATGTAGGTACTTTCTAAATTTATCTTAGACATTAATACTGACATCATTCCGTGCCTCGGAAAGCACGTTAAGCCGTTGGTCCCGGCTGTCATACAGTCGTTATGAGTCGTTAGAAGCTCGAAAGTCTGACAACCAGTCTGACCAAGGGGTATCGTATTACCTAGTTACTAGGTTGTGGAGGTCAGATAGGCTGTCGCTCCATGGTATTATACTGGTATTTAGCTGCATCCGGTTATACTGGAAGCCGACCCCAACATAGTTGGGAAAAGGCTAGGCAGATGATGACAAGCTTTTGCCCGCACTGCGTTCGCGTTTTTAGACGCATTAATTTACGTCTTACAGTTCTCTACGGTTACTGCTCCGCTTCCGTGGGCAGTAGCGTGATATTATATAGCCTATAGCAGGGGTCGGCAACCTTTGGAGACGGAAGATCCATAAGTTACGATTTTCAAAATTTCAGTTTTTAAAGAGTCACAAAAAAAAACTAATGACCGATGCCACGACGAAAGCGGTGAGGGTGAGAAATGGAAATGGGTAAATGGAAGTACTCGTATATGTAAGTCATACTATATTATAGTATTTAATTATGGATAGATTAAACGATTTTAAGGATTTTGATGGTAAAATAACTTATTATACTGGCTCGCGAGCCGTAGTTTGTCGACCCCTGGCCTATAGCCTTCCTCGATAAATGGAACACCCAACACTTTTTTTTAATAGCTATAAATTGGCCAGTTTAGCCTAGAAAATATGGGTAAAACTCTTTGGTGCTATCAGCATTAGGTCTAAGTACCTATCCCCAGAGAATTACTCCAAGAAAGACACTCTAATTGTCGTTTAATTATACCACAGAGAATCAACGAAGTTCAGATACGAATTTTTATAAACTAGCAACACACAACATGGTTTTTTAATGAATAGACATTTAGGTATATTGATTTCAATCCGAATGTAAAAATCTTTAATGAACGTAATAAATAATGTAAAACATAAAGGTTAGGTGTTAACAAAATATAAACAATTATGGACTCCGTCGGGCATAGCACAAACAAAAACAGTCAATCTGAGAAATTCCTGATGGAACCTGGGAATCGAACCCAAGACCTCATGCTCAGTAGTCGCGCTTTGCGACCACTACACCATCGAGGCAGGTAGTTATAAATTATTATGTTAATTCTATTTTCAAGCTCTGAATAATGTTATTTATTTTGAATAATTACAATTATTTATTGTTTAATTCGAATACAATGAGAAGATATTTCAAGATGTTTATTTATTGAAATATTGAGGTTATTTTAGGTATCTATTGTTTAATACAATGAATTAATTGGTTTCAATGATATTCAGCTTTCTTGGTATGATTAAAAATAATTATTTAGGTTCGACTTTAAAACAAAATGGTGCGTGGTTATGTTCAGTGTCTAACTATTTTATTCCTTTTCGATTAGATGGGGTGTGTGTGGGGGTGTGTGTGAGATTTTGGTGGGGGGGTGTGTGTGTGTGTATAAGTTAAGTTATCGTATACAATGGTGCCGATTCCCTTGTTTACAAATTACATTAAAATCAGAGAATTGGCATCTCTTTCTCACAAACAGCGAACGAAAAGGACGGTGACATTTTGGAACTAAGTTAGAAATGTCAAATTAGTTTTCAAAAAGAAGTTTCAGATTAACTAAAATTGACAGGTCTAATTTATTTTCGTCCCTTTCTTGTTTTATTGGACAGAACAAGATAGAAGAAATCACGGGCGGAAGCTAGTCTAAAAAAAAGACAGTTTATCGAAAATTATATAGAAGTCGGTAACAATTTTTATCAAATCAAACGAAATCGAATCATTAGTTTAGGGCAAACGAGAACTGGTAACTTTATCAAAACGTAAACGTTATAGTTACCGTGACAGTTATTATTGTTACGAATTGTTTTTGTACGTGATTAGACTATTTTTATTGTTTTATGTTAGCGCCAACCTACTAAACAACGTGACGAAGTTTTATAAACTGTTGGTTTTAAGTTATTCGATTCATTTTGAGGTTTCTACAAACTCTTCAGCTTTATTCTAATAAGTATAGATTTTATTTAAGTAATATGTATAATATTTACAGACTTAATTATAAAATAACTAAATGGCATCAAAAAATTCTAAAAGACTGGCCGCATTGCCACGTTGGATGGCAATGCTTAACTTCTGGCCAAGGTAATAACCAGCCCTTGGGTCACGGGAAGTGTCAACCAACCATTTGGACAACTCCTTGAAGAGGCCATGGGCACACGGAACCCACGACCCGAGGGTTTCCACCCTAGACGGTTCGAAAATAAGGGTAAGAATAGATGTGCTTACCTTACTTTCACCCAATTTTGTCTTATACTAACTACGTAATATAGTCTGCAAAATCTTTCTCGTGAATTTAGATGTGATGTTAGCTTTCTCTAACATAAACGACGAATATATAAAATGTGTATTTAAGTATATTTTTTTAAATGGCCAAACAATTAGCTGAGCACACATACCTACTGATATTGACTTAGCATGACCCATAGAATTTTTTTTCCCGCTTTGTATTCCCGTGGGGTAATTTAGGACTTTTGTTTAATCCTCAAATCTATGCACAAGAAGTCATTGACTAAAGCTTGTTATAAATTATGTCATATTTTATTATATCTACTGTGTAATCACTTGGAATCGACTGTAGGTATACAAGTAATAATACTTTGTGATAATGATGTTTACTTACTTATGTGTTACATAGTGACGTGCATAACATTATTCAGCCCCAAATGATGAAAGATTATACTCATCAAATTGTTTCATTTCACACTAAATTGGCACAGGGATAAACTTTATAAAATTAGAGTAACCCCTTTATTTTGTCAAGATATATTTACGGGGTTTTCCGTTGTAAGCTTGTTGCAAGCAAAATGGATGTTTATGAGATTCGACGTGGATTTCGTGAATAAACCGTCTTATGCGTATTTGTTTTTATGATTTATTTGCTATATTGTAAGGAAAGAAAAAGTGGCTTTATAAAAAGTGAAGGAAAGGTTATGGAAAACATCGTGAGGAAACCTGGACTTATAGTTAGATAATATAAGTCTAAAATCGCCGCGTGGTGATCAAAGCTCTTGCCTTCTCTGTATAGGCTTATAATTATCATGCAGTCCACTACAGAATAGAGGCCTCTACAACACGAACAATAATAGGCTGAATACCAGCCTATTATTGTCCGACGGATTTTTTAAAAAACGTTACCGCTTTCTTGTAATTTCAAACAACTATAAACATATACATACTATAAACTCACAAACACACCCTATCAGACCTGGAACAACTAGGTACCTATCTATACTAATATTATAAAGCTGCAGTGTTCGTTTGTTTGTTTGTTTGTTTGTTTGAACGCGCTAATCTCTGAAACTACTGGTCCGATTTGAAAAATTCTTTCAGTGTTAGATAGATTAGTTATCGAGGAAGGCTATAGGCTATATATCATCACGCTACGACCTACGGAAGCGGAGCAGTAACCAAAGACGCGGGTGTAACCGCGGCGGACAGCTAGTAGGCTATAAAAAAGATTTGTTCCGTGCCGAAATCGAACCCACACGGCATGCAGCAGTCAATCGCCCAGCCACTGTTTTGTGAAGGTATGTAATTTATAAAAAGAGTGAGATTTATAAGAATTTGTGCGACAAGTCCCTTATGTCTACTTTCGGCGCCATTTCCGTGTTATCTCAGTAGATAGCAATATTGGAGTGGATGATCTTCTGTGTAACACGAAAATAACAGAATACGGTTCTTGGTAATCTAATTTTTCAAGCAACTTAATCATTTTAATTTAAAAGAGTGTTTAATCAAAATAGGTGCGGTATAATTACTGGTTGCCGACTGAACCTTGTATTTAAAAAGAAAGGTTTAGCGTGAGTGGTCACCACGTAAGGTTCTTAACCTTTTTATTTAATATTAAAAGGCTCTCCCTTTCTTTAAAACGAGCTGCTCCCTGCGGCTTCTTACGCGTGCTTTTTTCATCCGTGTTAAGTTACGTCTTTGCATGGTTACTACTCCGCCCCCGTGTGGCATAGCGTGATATTATAAAGCCTAAACGTAACATTTTTGTCTGTCCCTTCCTAGGTCTTTTGCGTTTTAACTCAACATCACATATTTTCCGAATACCTACTACACACATCAAAAGTGTCTAGGGATCAATATATTATTATTCCCTATATATTATTGATCCCTAGACACTTTTGATGTGTATATTTTTAAGACATCTGTCAAGTTTTTAGAAACTACTAAGATACAGTTATGATCAGAAATATGTTATCATTTTACTACTTTTGGTTGACTAGTTGATATTGAGTAAGGCATTAAGTCCGCTTTTGTACTTTTTTGAAGCGTAAAGTTTTAATAAATAAATAAATATGTCACAATTACACAAAATAAAGTAAAAAATACTAGAGTAAAAATATTCCATAGTTTACCCAAGCGTAACTGGGGTTCAGTCAATGCACACATTCTATCTTATAAAGCGTGTATGTATGTTTTTTAATCATACAAATGTGTACTGTAACAAAGTGAAATATATTTTGAGAGGTAGGTTTGTTTGATTTTACATTTATCTTTATAACGCATAAAAAATTTGTAATATGTTTAATTACACAAGCTTATTTGCCAAAGAATTAGTAGTGCCATACGTGGCAATGCTGCCTGCCTTGCCTCATTGACCTCTTTTCTTTTTTATAAATTATACACTTATGTACTTTGTAATTTTACTATTATTTATAAGTTTTGTGTTTCATTTAATTATTATTTTAGAAGTTGTGAAATCAATAAATTATGAAAGAAGCTTTTTATTATTGAAATTATTATAACCGCACTTATATATCCATTTTAAAAGAATTATCGCTTGAGTTGTTTACAGAAATTGTTTTAATGTGAGTAAAATATTTTAAAGCTTGAAATATTTTCTTAAGATTTAATGGATTTTTAGTTACCTGGGAATAATCTCAAAGGTGCATATAGCAATAGGGGCGATTTGCTCTGAATGTAGTTCTTGTTAGGTGCAGTTTAACAAATGATGCGTTTTGCACTAAGAGTGTTTCTCGTCGGGCACTCAGTGAGACATAATAACAGACGTTTAAGGCCCACAGGTACTTACTGGGCTTTTACATGCTTTGTGAACCATAGTGGTACTATTTCTGACAGGAGCTTGTGTGTTTTAAAGTTTTGTAAACCAACATCGGAAGATAGAAATGGTTGCTAAATTCGAAAAATTAAAATTGCAGCTACGCAACAATTATTTCGAGTAAATTGACAAAAAAATTGCATTAATATTTGTATAGACCGTTTTTAAAAAAAAGACACTCACAGAAGAACAGAGTTACGGGTTTTACTGCAGAGTACATGCTCCTTGTATAATATAAATAAGTTTAAAACAATGTAATGCTGCCTAGCTACTTATATACACACATCAAAAGTGTCTAGGGATCAACATCCCTAACAAATGTTAGGGATGTTGATCCCTAGACACTTTTGATGTGTGAATATTTTGTCGACTATACAAAACATAATGTGATTGCTGTTTTTTTTTGTCTCTAAACGTTCCAGCACTAACGCAAGAAACAGGTCATTTATAATACTTTTTTTCAGTGAACATGGCAGGCCAGTTTGTGTTGTGATCTAATGTGGTACTTTTAGTACCACATAGTGATACCTCATTAGTGATAGTTGGAATAGTCGATGCAGTTAGATTAAAATGCGAATGTATGTTAATGTAAAGTAGGTACTTGTATGTTGTGGAATTATGTATGTAAATGGTAAAATATCTTGTGATCCATAGCGGCACTTACATGTCAAAAACTTTCGTCAATCAATGAACTTTTTGAACTTATTATTTGGAATCCTAGGTGGTATTTTTAGTGCCAAGTGGCTTTAAATATATCCGAAGACATAACTAGAAGCTTTGTGCCATATTATGTCCTAAAAATATTTGTTGAACTGTTTATTTTCTATGGTACTTTTAGTACCAAGTGGCTTCAAACATATTCCTAAACCATTACAGGAAGCATTGTGCCATAATACGTCCTAAAACTACATATTTGTGGCACTGTTTATCTGCTATGGTACTTGAAGTACCAAGTGGTGTTAAACGGTCATATCCGAAGCTATAACCAAAATCTCTGTGCCATATTATATCCTAAAGCTATTTGTAGCACTGTTTATTTGCTATGGTACTTTTAGTGGCATGTGGCGTCCAACATACCTGTAGCACACTCGACGAGACATATGATGAGGAGGAGCGCGAACACCTTGGTGACCGCAGCCTTGCCCATGGAACTCGTCTTGATTGATTTGCGATCCATAGTGGTACTTTCTCTGCGTGATACTGTAACAAAAAGTTTTAATTTTTAGCTCGGTTTTTTTTTTGACGTGAGTTCTGTTTAATTTTTATGAAATATTTTTGAATAGGAAGGTATTTTCTTTAAACTTTTATTAGGTAATACCCTCATTTTTTCCTGGCTTGTAATAATTTACTAAATAAGCCCAAATGCGCGACAAAAACAGAGCTTTTTACGGTGCCCTACGTTTGGGTAGCGTCTTGAATACTCGTAATAATAGATTAGCTCGAATGTGTTGTTGTACAATCCTATGCAGCCAAGCCATACTTTTTGCTTTAAAATTTTTAAATAAATTTTCTTATTATTACCTCAAGTCTACCTAGTAGACATCATACTAAAAGCTATTACTGGGAAACGACTTTTATTTTTAGAGTGAATATTCACTGTAGCCTTATTATAAGGCACGCAAATTATGCTCATCATTATGAACAACTTTTACTATGGGACCAACCTTGAAATGATGAAAAAAAAAACCAATCCGCCTTGAGCAAGCGTGGTGATCAATGCTTGTGCTTGTATGAAAGGAGGACTATGCGCTGCAGTGGGACAATAATAGTCTGGTGATTTTAAGAAAAAGATAACCAAATAAATGTACTTGTAAAAAGTACCCACAGTTGTAGTACTTTTTACAAGTACAACAAACGTTTACGACTATTTCAAATGCAAGGCATTCTGCAAACTTAGATAGTTTGCGTAAACCGGACTAATTAGTTCAATTCTAAACTACCTGCCTGCTTTACTCTCACTTGCCAAGTTATGCAATAATAATAATATTGTAATCTAACTGTAGGAACTGATTAACTTGGCCGGAACTTGGACCGGTTTAACCAATTATAATAATAGTTAAAAATACAAACGTATTTCTTAGATTGTTTATTTTTACAGTCCATCGGCTTTGAGGTGTTTTTTTGTTCATTACGCTATAGTTTTTTAGATAATTTGGTTTGATGAATTTTGTTTGTTTTTTTTTTTCTCAATTTGTGTTTAGAATTTTGATACTTAGTGCGTTCCTCTCCATACGAAGCTATAATATAATGGGCAACTAGATTCAATATTATAAAATTTTTATTTTCTCTTGTAAAAGAAGTTCAAAAGTGTTTGACTTTGATTTTGAGTTCGATATTTAAATTGGTCTGTAAAGAGTTGCATCGAAGTGCGACCGCGCGGTTAAATGCTGGCATCAATTGCTGGCACAATCTACAAATTTAGGGTTCGATACAGTTGCCGGCACGTAACTTGGCAAGAGATTTTCGTAGTGGGGGAAGTTCGCGCATATAAAAATGTATGAAATTGTGCGTGCGCAAACTTCCCCCACTACAAAAACTCTTGCCAACTTACGTGCCGGTAACTGTACCCGGAAGATTCTGCTTTCTGTCTGTCCGTCTATCACAGTGATGTATTCTTTAAACCGTAATAGGTAGACGAATGAATTTTTTACAGAGTAACAAATAATTTATAAATCAAAATAAAGTTAAAACTAAAGGGAGTCCACATACATAGCATTTTTTTCTTCTATCTTTTTCGATAGTCAGATAACTTTTATCCAAAGAATATAATATGACAGTTTAACATATTTTCCTTTAAGAGTTATTTGACGATTGAAAAATGAGCCCTTAATGTAGTATTAAATATTGTACGGTGGCAAGCCTATTTTTTTCAACAAACTTCTTCTTTTATAGCCATATTTTTTCCAAGTTATCTCCTTGTCTGTTACTAAGGGTCTCAATAAACTTAAAAAAACTTACAATAATTATGTAAAGCTAAGCATTATAAATCTTTATAAAGTAAGCTTTTTAATCGAGGATGTCTCCGCAGAATAATGCAGAAGATAGTAATCGGTCCTAAGCGTACAGTACAATGCATAAGATATAGCGGTAATAAAATAAAAGGTGTCTAGTAGTATAAAGTAACAGGTTTTTTATTTTTATTTTATAACAATTTGTTTTTGTTTTAGGCTTTAGTAAACAACTATTTTTATGTAGGTGCGTCATTTTCACGTGAATAAACAATTTTTCTTTTACTCAAATTCGTTTTATATTTCTACATGGATCACGGCACCAAACACATTCTTTTAATACTTATAACAGATTTTGGCCACCTATAAATAGGTATACCAGTTTTGTCAAGTATAATGAAAACAACATTTAGCCCAGTTCTGTCCGGCTTATTTATTTATGCAGATAAATAAACCAAAGATAAATAAGTATATGGTATACGAGTATGGTCCAACCACTTCTTAATTTTCATGCACAAATAAAATACCTATGCCATGATTATACAAGTTTCCCACCACCCGCTCCCGTTCATAACCTGTACCACATCGCGTAGAAGTAGTGTTTAAGTTATCTAAACAATACATTTGCATGTCTCCGACCGTCGAGACAGCCGTATCTTGCAACTGAATGGCTTTATTTTTAATACATATGTTTTTTAAGCATAATCTACGACTTCTGAGGTGCTGAGGTGAGATTGCTCGTGGCAGCTTAGACAACTAGCTTGAATTCTTTATTAGTTATTTATGTATTAAAGCCAACTCTCAAAGAAAGAGCCAATATCTTTTCAACCGACTTCAAAAAGGAGGAGGTTCTCAATTCGACGCGTATGTTTTTTTTTTTTTTTTGTATGTATGTTACCTGATTTCTCAGCCAATTATGAATCGATTTGAATGATTCTTTTTTTGTTTGAAAGAGTATACTTCCGAATAGGTCCCATAGAAATATTGTCATGATCTGATGATGAACTTCGGAGATATGGAACGGTACTCCTTATAGGATCACAGCAGAACCGTCGTAACAAGAAAAATTGCTTTGTTTATACGTGTAGTCGATGACTGGCTGAAGGAAAAAAGGGAGGGGGTACGTCAACCCCCCTCCTACCACTTTCCAAAATTAAATATATCGTGTGAGTTATTGTTTGAAAGGGCTTTTTGTAAGGATTGGCACAGCACTAAAAAGTGAAAAATAAAAAGCTTTTTTACAAAAAAGATAACCGCCTTCAAAAACTACAAAATAAAAAATTACTTTAGTTTTGGAAGTCGGTGGCAATACTTACCTACATAACAAAAACAAAACCAAAGCCACCGACTTCCAAAACTAAAGTAATTTTTTATTTTGTAGTTTTTGAAGGCGGTTATCTTTTTTTGTAAAAAAGCTTTTTGTTGGTATAATTGTAATAAAGTAAAAAAAAAACACAATAAGTAAAACAATATTTTAAAAATTATGTCTTTAATCTGTCATATTTTTAAGTATCGTCTGATCCGGTGCAAATAGTAATAGGTATTCTCCAGACCGACTTCTGCCGCGGTGGCCAATCTCAATAGAGACTATAACCAACTACACAGTAGTTGGTTGGTTGGTTGGGGCACAAGTGTGTGCGCACACTCGGCAATCCGACCCCTACCGGGGAGAGATTAGGCGCAGGACCAACAACTTTATGCGCTTTCCAGGACACAGGTGTCCCACCACTGGCTTCCAAACTCCGGGCTGCCACTAAGAAATTTCTAATCGAAAAACCCAATAACACTTTTGGCCCCATCTAGGAATCAAACCCAAAACCCCACGCTCAACAGTCACTTTTGACCACACGACCAACAGGCAACAGGGCAGTCACCGTTCCGAAAACTAGTCAGTTGAAGTTGATGACTGAGTTTTTGTAATTGGTGTCTGTGAATGCATCAATTAATCTTATTTTATAACTAGCTGACCCGCCACGACTTCGTTCGCGTGGTATCGTACCCCTATCCTAACGATACCCCTATCCTACCCCTACCCTACCCCACCCCTACCATACCCCTACCCTACCCCTACCCTACCCTACCCCTACCCTACATCTACCCTACCCCTATCCTACCCTACCCCTATCCTACCCTACCCTAACCCTACATTTCCGACTTTTTTTTCATAAGAACCTTCTCCTGACAATAACAAACACAACAAAAAAAGAATTATCGAAATTGGTCCAGCCGTTCACGCGTGATGCCGTGACCAAGGAAAACGGGTTTCATTTTTATATATACAGGGTGTCCCAGCTAAGGACGTCCAAACGAAAATTTTGGACTCCTCCCTTCCTGGGCTATTCAAACCACCCCCATGTATGTTCTACGATTTTTTGCAGTTTAGGAGCTAGACGACATTTTAATATTTTTTTGGGATATTCTTCTTTACATCAGATTTTGTAGATTTTCTCTTTTTGTGTCGCATTTTTTTGGAAATATTTTAATTGATAATTAATCCTGAAAGTATGGTCTTCGATCGATAAAAACAACTGTCTGTCTTATTGTCACCCGAAATTACTTAAACTTAGTTCAAAGGCAAAAATGTTGTTTTGTAAATTTCGTTGCAGATTTTCGGCTCTTAAAGAAAAATCACAATAAGGGCCCAAATCACGTTAAAGTTATTTCAAAATCTTCCACAGACCCTCAGCTCTTTAAAACAGTACAAATAACTAGTATTTTACGGGTCATTATTCGGAGCAATTGAAGCTCGAACATGGTAAGGCGAAAAATACAATATTTTAGAACATAAGTGAAACCTAATGAAAATGAATTAAAATGAACTTTTATCAAGTTTTCAATGCAATATGAGCTCTATGTCATGTTTATTATTCGCACAATGGTGATTTGGAGTGGTTAGTAAAGTTAGGTTAGGGTTAGGTTAGGTTAGGTAGTTAGGTTAGGTTAGGTAAACCTAACCTAAGTTTAGTAATTTTTTAAAATTAGTGATGTTATTTAATAAAGTCAATGACATAGAGCTCAAATTATATTGAAAACTTAATAAAAGTTCGTTTTACTTAACCTAACCTAACTACCTAACCTAACCTAACTTTACTAACCACTCCAAATCACCATTGTGCAAATAATAAACATGACATAGAGCTCATATATTGCATTGAAAACTTGATAAAAGTTCATTTTAATTAGGTTTCACTTTTTCGTATTTAAATGAAAGCCGATGATAATGAATTAAAACGAACTTTTATTAAGTTTTCAATATAATTTGAGCTCTATGTCATTGACTTTATTAAATAACATCACTAATTTAAAAAAATTACTAAACTTAGGTTAGGTTTACCTAACCTAACCTAACTACCTAACCTAACCTAACCCTAACCTAACTTTACTAACCACTCCAAATCACCATTGTGCAAATAATAAACATGACATAGAGCTCATATTGCATTGAAAACTTGATAAAAGTTCATTTTAATTCATTTTCATTAGGTTTCACTTATGTTCTAAAATATTGTATTTTTCGCCTTACCATGTTCGAGCTACAATTGCTCCGAATAACGACCCGTAAAATACTAGTTATTTGTACTGTTTTAAAGAGCTGAGGGTCCGTGGAAGATTTTGAAATAACTTTAACGTGATTTGGGCCCTTATTGTGATTTTTCTTTAAGAGCCGAAAATCTGCAACGAAATTTACAAAACAACATTTTTGCCTTTGAACTAAGTTTAAGTAATTTCGGGTGACAATAAGACAGACAGTTGTTTTTATCGATCGAAGACCATACTTTCAGGATTAATTATCAATTAAAATATTTCCAAAAAATGCGACACAAAAAGAGAAAATCTACAAAATCTGATGTAAAGAAGAATATCCCAAAAAAATTTTAAAATGTCGTCTAGCTCCTAAACCGCAAAAAATCGTAGAACATACATGGGGGTGGTATGAATAGCCCAGGAAGGGAGGAGTCCAAAATTTTCGTTTGGACGTCCTTAGCTGGGACACCCTGTAGATAGATAACCACAAGCAAAAACTAACAAAGTATGACAATCCTTTAAAGATCTTTAGATAAGAACTAACTTTATTCCAACATAAACTGCCGCTGTTTGCGTACCTACCTACTGTAAATATTACCATTTCTACTTTCTTTCTTTTTAAATTAAATAAAATTAGTTTTCAACTTAGTTTAACTTTCCTGGACACTAAGAGAATAAATATTAGACATGATTTATTAATCTGCAGATCTTGGACGGAAATACCTTGTCTTATTGAGATGTTACTATCACCAAAAGAATAAATATCAATTTAAAAACTGCTGCAAAACAGTTTTTTGGTCTTCAGGCCTACTATAGGACTCGACTGGATTTTTTCAAAGCTGATTACTAATAAATAGTAAACTTTATGGAAAATAATATTAGACGGAAACGAAGTCGCGGGCAAAAGCTAGTTTTGGAATAAAGCCTTAATAATGACTGCCTTGTTGGACAAGTGGTCGCAAAGCGCCACTGCTGAGCATGAGGTCTTCGGTTCGATTCCCCGGTTGAGCAGTGTTATTGGGTTTATCCATCAGGAATTTCTCTGTAGCAACCTCGGAGTCTGGATTTGTGGCCGGTTGATGGCAATAGGCTCGCCCCCTATTACATGGGACTTAAAACATAACTGGCGATATGTGGGTGTACAAATGTGTACACCTCTGCCTAACCCTTCGGGAATTACAGGCGTGAAGTTTATGTTTATGTTACGGCAATAGCTAGTTTTGAAATAAAGGCATAGTAACGCTCGATTGACTGAATTGACAATAATATTTGATTAAACTTTATACCTTTGAATACCTTACAATGTAATAGTTAGAATCAATAGTTTTACATAATGAGAAGTTAAACCTAATAGATCATGCATATTACATTAATATTACGAGTTATCAAACCTGTTCTGAATGTAGACTTTAAATAAACTAACCGAAGTAAGCTACAAAGACAAACAGTTTAAAAATACAATCAATATTTGAGTTGTGTCAATCTGCCTGGCCTTTTCCTAACTATGTTGGAAGGAGACTGGAAGCAGACTTCCAGTCTAACCGAATGCGGCTGTATACCAGTATTTTACACGGAGCAACTGTCTCTTTGACTTCCACAACCCAGTAACTGGGGAATACGATACCACTTAGTAAGACTCGTTGTCAGACTTTCAGGCTTTTGACTGTCAAATTTCTAGGTATGATAGCCGAGAACAACGGTTTAACGTGAGTCTCGATGTGTAAAGATGGTCACCCATCCACGGACTAACCCCGGCAAGCGTAGTTTCAATCTGATGGATCAACCCGTGCGGCTGTTTTTATTTAGCCACGAAACCCTACTGACAAATTATATTAATTATTTCAGCTAATTTCGTTCAGCCCTTGCTAATCATGGTGTCTCATGGTAATTGGTACTCGATTGGAACGAGGAACGTTCTATTATTATTGAAAGTAAATATTTTTTGTATCCTAACAAAGTGGGCAGGAAACATGAAAAAGATATCAAAAGAATATGAAAAAAGTGAGGAATAAATTATGTATCTATTAATTAACTTTGTGATCGATGGACTATGAGATGCTAATTTTTTTTTTTAAACAAACACTTTAGACGTTTTATGAGTAGGCCGGTATTTATACCTTATTGGTGGAATTTGAGTGACAGTTTATGTAATTTTTTTAATTTTGAAATCTCATATTTGAAAGTTAGAAAACAGATTCTTTATATAAGAACCTTTACCTAACACAAACTTTCAAATCCTTATTTTTCGAAATGACTGAACCGATTTTAATGAAACTTACTACACATAAGCAGGATACATAGGTCTAATAAGTTATTAAGAACTTTTTCGAAATGTGTTATTTAAAAAAAAGATACTTGAAAATTTGTCTCTGTGGAAAATTTAAATTCGGTCGAATTTTGCTGTTTTTTTTTTAAATATTTTCAACTAATTTAGGGCTAATTTATCGATCGTCGGATAACTCTTGACGGAGAACAAAATATGGCCATTTCACAGCTTTTGTATAGAAAATATTTCAAACTATCATATTATTAATTCTTTGGATAAAAGTTATGTGCATATTGAAAAATCAGCCCTTAGATATTAAAATAAATATTATTTCTAAAAATGAACGAGTCAAAGTTAAAATTTATTATAATAATAATAGTTCGCTATTCCCGTCGCCCCCTGGGGATTATGCTCAAATTCGTTGCGGCGACTGTCAGACTTGTGTATAATTTTGATTGTGTTTCGACAAACCACCGGCCAGTACCTATTAAAATTTTAAATCTAATTTGCATTCTATTTTTTAATTTTTTACTTTGTAAATTTTTGGTCGAATTTATTTATGCTCTTAATATTAATATGTACAATATTTACAGACTTAATAATTGTAAAATAAAATAATAAAAAATTAAAACTAAATGACATCAATTCTTTTTACTAGACTAGTACCTAGTACCTTTTTTTTTGAGTTGGTAAAAATCATCAAATGAGTCCTTCCGCCCTGGGTGGGGCGGAAGAGACTGTCAGACTTTTATTGACTAAAAAACCACCCTGTGCCCTCTGTTGCCCTTTACGTTCCGGGGCCACGGTATCCTGTTAAGACTACGTCCCGCAACCCCGGACTAGGTACATACCTACGATTCTAGCTGCTCCCTGCGACTTATTACGCACGATTCTGTAGCTTTTAGCTGGCTGACTGTCTCGTTGGTCTAGTGGTCGCAGGGCGCGACTGCTGAACGTGAGGTCTTGATTTCTATTCCTAGATTAGGTCAGGCAAAGTTTTATTGAATTTTTCCAGAAATTCCTGATGGAAAAACCCAATATCACTCTGCCCGACCTAGGAATCGAACCCAAGACCACCTCATGCTGAGCAGACGCGCCTTGCGACCATTAGACCAACGAGGCATTTTACAGTTAATTTAAAATTAATCAAGTATTAGAGCTAAACTGAAGTGTTATTTTTAGATAAGTTGTGTCTTAGAATTATGTTATTGGTGTCTACAAACCAATTACCAAAAGAGTTGGATTTTGGAAATCAAAGAGCACAGCCAAATATTGAATGTTGTGGATATTTTGAACAGCTTAGCAGCGCTTAAAGCACTACATGTAGCTTAAAGCCTCCTTCCGCTTTTTAGCTCTTCACTGTCGCGAAGACTAGACTGTAATTACTATCACGCTTCAGCTTTGACGTTGATACTAGCTACAGTGTCAGTATAACGAGTACTTATATTCTAAGAAGACCTATTTTTAGCTGACTGCCACATAATAAATCCATAGGTATAGGTATTTTTCCTTTTTATAGTTCTGTACCCAAACGGTATCTTTAGACCCGTAATTAGGTAGACACTTGAAATTTTTACAGAATGTGGTTTTAATTATTTATTGTATAGACACACAGTAATATTACTGTTTATAACAAGTTCGTTAGTTTTATAACAATAAATGATTAAAATTAAATGCAGTAGAAATTAAAGAGAGATTAAATAAAAATAAAAAGTAAGAACTAATGTCTTGAAAATATAATGATACCACCACTAATCAATTGACGTACTTTTTGTACCCAGTCAAAACGCTATTCTTCCATAGATTTTGTGTGGCAAAAGACAGCTGTGACGTCACTTTTGTTCCGAATCAATTGAATAACTATTTATTTATTTTAAAGAAATTAAAAATCAAATTTTAAAGTTAAATGAAAATTTAAAGGGTTTTTAGGGCAAAAAAATTGTTTCTTTAGAGAAGTTATATCTTAAAATTATTGGTAAATAGTGTCAAGTAATCAATTATCCAATATTATACGGGATGTACCATACGCGCCACGAAACAGAGACTTGACAAGCGTCAGTAATGTGGAGCTTGCGCAGGTAGGTATGAATGTACGAAATTGTTATCCGTAATTTGTGTATCTATTCAGGGATATTTCGATGACATTTAGATTAAAATTCTTAACAATTATTATAATATTTATTACGAAATAATAAACTTTGTGTGGTGTGTCAAGTGTTATATTTCGTGGTAGGTATTTTAAAAAGACAGTTCACATAATCATTAACTACACGTACTTGTTTTTTTTTTGGGACAAACTCGCCACACTGTTCCCACCCACTGCAACTTCTGAAAGCCAGAACCAACAGTGGAGGCCACCAGAAAAAGCGCCGAGGCAATGAAGCTCGACGAGTCCCAGAGAAACGATTAACTGTCTTGGGTCCCATAATAGCAGGTATATTATTAAATGTGCATTACTTTTATTTTATATTGAATTTAATTATTTTAATTTAACTGTATAGAATTTTTTGACATTTCCTTAATATTATGTGTGTGTGTGTAATTTGTGTTTTTAGATTATTTTATTTGGATTTTAAATGATATTTTTAATGTTATGGACTAAGTCTGAAATAAATGAATTATTATTATTATTATAGCGAAATTAATCAGAAAAGAATAGCGGAGGAGTAAGAAAAAATATAATTTCCACTTCCCTCCAAACTAACTAACTACACGTACTGTCCAACAAACTAAATAACATTGAGTACAAACTGTTACTGGAAAAAGAATTTTAATTTTAGTGTAAAATATCATTGTTTATGGTAGCGTGCTACGTAAAGCACGCAAAACATTGTACTTACAGGTTTATGCTACAGTACAGGGGTCGTGGAAGTATTTAAAGTTTAGTTGTAACAATTAAAACAAGTTTTCATAAAAATAAGAACTTTGACTTTCATCTGTGTAACCAGAATGTTCTCAGGTATAGTTCAAGTACCTATAGTTCCAAAAACAAAAATGACTACAATGAATTGAAGAACGTGTACGTTTTTTCGTCGTTATGTGTCTTATAATTCAATTTTCGTAAAATTAAATTGATAGGATTTCACAAACAGGATAAGCAATTAAGTCTCTCATCTTTCTTACTTCTTCAGAAAGACATCAACGCTTATATATACGCTTTATATTCTTTTTTTTTACTTTATTAAGAAGTGTCTAATTTAAAAGAAAAAGTAAATAAATATCTATGTCTAGTTAAAAATATTTTTAAATCTAAATTTATTTATTTTTTAAACATAGTTTTTATAGTAACTGTATTAGATTGGTTATCGCAGAATGAGTACCTAGAATACATTTTAATCTACTTGAATATATTACAAACTTTATGAAAAACTAGTCTGCAATAATCCAACTATAACTTATTTATAATTAATCTTTACACTATAGTAAAGGGTTTTAATACAGAGAGAATAATTAACTTGTAAGTAGTTACCAGAACGCCAATTTTCGTTACTAAAAACGTTAAAATCTAGTCGCTATCTCATTTCAGCGACAATAAATGTCAAAATTTTTTTTGTTAAAAAAATATTGGCATATTAGAGGTATTTTTGAAATATTGAGAATGACTGAATGCGATCGTAATTAAAATTACGAGAATAACCCTCTGACATATCAGTTACTTAGTTTCCTTATTAATACTTTTTAAAGAAAATTGTCAAGCAACTTTTCAACAAATCACAAGACTTTTCAAAGCTAATAAGGCCTTTGAGAAATGCGTCTGCAGTTCTTTGAAGTAGATTGAAACTACCGCCAACACAAAAAAGAAGATCACTTTTTTTAAAGAGTTAAAAAAGAAAATACGAAAGGTATGGAGAAATAAAGTTTGCAGAACATTCAAAAGTTATTCTTTACAGTATTTTATGTACATAGAAATGCTTTTATTTTTTTAGAGATTTATTTTCAATTATAGTAATAGTAATAGTTTTATAATAAGAACTACCATTATTTTAAATGATTAAATTGATATTATCGTAAAAAATAGCCACCGAAAAAACAACGAAAATTAAAATTAAACACCCGTATTTTAACACGACATTCATACCAGTCGAAAAGAATAATTCTAAAATAAAAAAAATATATGTAGAAAAATAGTGCTGTACTCACATTCGTCCGTAACTCTCGTCCGCACAGTCGACGATGAACAGGTGTCTACTCCTCGGTTCCACATCGCCTCCCCTTATATACCGCCGGCGACCAACACTCGTAAACGACCAACGTCAGATTAAAAAGTATTATGTGTTTTATAACGACTCGAGACGTCATATTACACCATATATCTTTAAGATATTATTTGGTGACAATTTGGGGTAAGTTCTATAAGGGTAAGTTTAAGTAATGAAAATAAATAAACTGGTTTTCGTAGCTGTATTTTTCCGCAAAGACCAAAGAATTAGAAACCCAAAAATAAAACGGCGCAAATAATGATAAAATTAAATTATACGATTATTATAAAAATGACTTACTTAATTTGTAATTTTGATTTAAAAAAACATTGGCGATACGTTATACAGGGATACTTTTCATTCATCATCCAAATAAAATCGAGGTCTCTTAATTAAATTATTTTCATATTGATATGTGAAACATTATAATCAAATAATTTATTTAATAAATTTTTGCAGAAATACAGGTTTTAAACTTGCATTTCTTTCAACCGCAGCAAGTAAATTATTACCAAAAATAGTTTTTCTAGCACTCTGTGAAAATCTCAGTTATTAGTGAATGAAGTAATGCTGAGGTCGTGACGTCGCGATGGTCCACTGGACTCAAGCATAAGGTTGTTGGTTTGATACCGGGCAAGTACTTATGTGATTTTTTCTATTTATATGTTAGGAACGTACATATAAATTGAAAAAATCACATTATATCACGGACATCACTGACATCGGTGTAGGAGTAAATTAGATTCAAAATAAATTATTTTTTCTTTCTTGTAAATGACGTTCAAAAGTAGGATGGTCTAATAAAAATAAATTATTTGACTTTGACTTAAAAATAGCCAAGTTTACACCAAACGTAGCCTGCTTGTCAGCAGGCCACGTTTGGTATAAACTTGGCTATTTCACTGTCGTCAGTCATCACCAATCACCATTATTGATTAAATATTTTAAAGTTTACGCTCATAGACGGCGACTGACTCAATACGCCTAGTGTGAACGCAGCCTAAATATCGATACCTTTAGGCTCAAAGGGCGTATCCACCAAAACACGACTTTTCAGGAGAGCCAAAAAACATGACCCAAATTTTAAGAAAATCTATGTTTAGCGAACCAAAAATTATGACTGTATCCACCATTTTTTTGCGAATATCGATGTTTTAAATATACCAATCGATAGAGGACGAAAAACTAAGTAAGACTGCATTAAAATCTCATTTTGACCAAAATGGCGTTTACGCCCTTTGAGCCTAAAGGTATCGATATTATAATACTGTAATCATTCACCTCACTTGGTTTAATTGTCTTATTGGTTGGGTCTTTGACGTATATCGGTAGACCGTGATAGGTTATTAACGAATTGAATGTAGATGAACCTGGCTCTAGTCTAGCGGTCGCAAAGCGCGACTGCTGAGCATGAGGCCTTGATTTCGATTCCCAGGGCGGGCAAAATGTTATTGGGTGTTTCCATCAGGAGTTTCTCAGTAGCAGCCTCGGAGTCTAGATTTGTTGTGTATTACATGGGACTTAAACATAACTGGCGAAATGTGAGTACACCTCTGCTTAACTCTTTGGGGATTACAGGCGTAATGTTATGTTTAGTCTAATCTTAGCTTAAGTTTTTTTGTACTTACCTTTACATACTTCCATAAATATCAGAGAACCGGTATTCTTTACATACATAAATAAACAGACAGAATCGGAATTATCTGTAGGCCGTACAAATGTTTGTTCCTTGCGGGAATCGAACTCACGACCGTCAGCGCAGCGGTTAATCGCTCAGTCACTGTGTCAACCGTGTCATCAATTATGTATAACTGTATAAATTGGAAAAAAATCCTTATTGCTATTGCAATAAGATTGAAAAAGTAAACATCAAAATGCTTCATATTATCAGTCAGTCAGAATAATCCTATTTTCAGAAACTGATAAACTTTTAATACGAAGTTAGAACTTCACATAGTGGGCGGGGTGACGTAGACATTGCGTAGGCGCGCGCCGGCCTACGAGACTTCGTAGCCAATACGCGTAGCTCTTCGTAGCGCGTAGGCCGCTGTAGGCATGCATGCTTTGAATTGTAATACCTCCCCTATTTTATTATATTTTGGTCATTTAAATTGCTCGGTGGTAAATATTCATCCTTTTGTTCTCCGATATTGATTTTGACTTCAAGACATACACACGTTATTTTGTAATTTTTAGCGAAGTTTTTTCTTAAATTGTATTTTTTCATGTTAAACAAATAAATATAAATATTTAATCTACTAGCTTCTGTCCGCGACTCCGTCCGGTTCAAAGTTGATATATTACCCCACGAAAACCGTCCATTTATTTCCGGAATAAAAAGTAGCCTATGTATTATTCCAGATTATAATCTATCTCTGTGCCAAATTTTATCCAGATCCGTTCAGCCATTCTGGTGTGATTGACTAACAAACATTCAGCCAACCAGCGCCGTGGTTTCATGCTTTCGTGCACGGGCCACGGCATTATGCTGAGCGTCACCCGTTTCGCGCGATAGTGGCGCATATTTCCGTTTATTAAAATGTCAATATTTATTATAATTTTTTTTTCTAGATTTAATACTTGTTTTTTGGCTTGAGCTTTTGTTAACAAATTTTGTTTATGTTACGTGCATCATTTTCTCGGGAATAAATACTTTTTCTTTCTTTCATCCATCTAAACTTCGCATTTATAATAGTAGCCAGACAACTGTCAATGGCAGTATCACTTACTTATATTGAAATATAATAAAAACTAATGTTCATTGAAAGCGGGAGGTGGCAATATGAGTGAGGCTATTCTTCTTTATAAGTTAATGCTATTATTGAGATCATTTAATTTTAACAGTGGAATATAACTAACGATCTCTTTCCAGGCCGGTCATGGCGACGCTGACAATTGTCAGGAACCCATGGTGTATAGAAAAAAACATAAATTAAAAGCAAATAAAGGTCAGATTCATTGTATCGTGACTGCCTCGTTGGTCTAGTGGTCGCAAAGCGCGACTGCTAAACGTGAGCTCTTGGGTTCGATTCCCAGGTCGAGCAAAGTTTAATTGGGATTTTCCATTAGAAATTTCTTAGTAGCAGCCTCAGAGTCGGGAGTCTGGATTTGTGCCTGGTGGAAGGTAATAGGCTCGCCCCCTATTACATGAAACATAATTGGTGAAATATGGGTGTAATAACAGGTACAATTCTGCCTAACCCTTCGGGGATTACAGGCGTGATGTTATTTGTGTCATTGTATATTTTCTATTGACGTACTGTTCCAAATTAGAATTTTACAGCATTTAATTTTAAATAAAATCGTCAGATCACGCACTGACCGCAGACGGATTCCCGGCTGTTGCGATTTTGACCACATATACTCACTTTGATCGTAAAACCCTCGAGGGTCATAACCCTATTTCCATATAATGTAATATGCTTATATATTTCCCGATATACGGAAAAAAAGGATATATGCCTATAATTAAATGTTTGTGTTCCCAGATTTTTCTTTTTATATCAAACGGAACAAATGGAATACAAAATCTTTGTGCTAACTCAAAAGTGCCTGAAATTGTTATTAAATTAATTAATTATTTTAAATTTCGAAAAGTTAACGCTAGTAAGAGTTTTCAGAAACAATTGACTACGTCAATCTCAATATTTTTGTATAATAAGCTTATAATTCGAATCAGAAAAAAATACAAGCAAAATCTTTTTACTAAAACCTGCAAGCGTCCAAGCATACAACGTTGCGTTTTAAAAATAATATTCAAAGGATACGTCAAAGTCCGTTGCTGAAGCCTGATTACTTCCATTCGTTCGAAGCCTTCTTTATACCCACATAAGTTTTATTTGCTCGATTAAAGTTTCTTGATACATATCGGCTTTGAGTTTATTTTAAGATTTTCTGTAGAGAAATGGACATCTCTGATTAATGTTGGATGGAGTTTGTGGGATGCAAAGCTAATTTTTTTTTATCTTTTAAGATTTGTTTTGCAGAAAATGATGTTCAAAGGAATAAAAATTAAAATGATATTAAAAGATATAAATGGAATCTAGGCCGCCTAGATGTATAAAAACATGATATTTATGGTCAGAAACTAGGCATTTTAGTAAAATATTTGAAAAAAAGGAAAAAGAAAAACTGTTCATTCACATGAAAGTGACTATTTTATTTTTCTTAAAATGGGGTCAAAGTCAAAGTCAAAGTCAAATCATTTATTTCAATTAGACTATTAAAAGACACTTTTGAACGTCATTTATGAGAAAAAAGAAAATTATAATATTGAATCTAGTTGCCCATTCCAAAAGGTAGTTTCGTACGGAGAAGAACGGGCAAGAAGTTCCATACGTACCTACTCTCTTCTTTTCAAACTTACCCTGTACCAAACATCAAAATTGTTCAGTGGTTTAGTCATAAAACCGTAACAGACAAACAAACAGACAGAGTTAAATTACTTTTGCATTTATAATATTATAGTATTTATAATTTATAATATTATAGTCCTTTAGATACAGGTCTGTAAAGCTTTGGTTTCCTAGGATAGCGGTGCCGTTATTTGCATGACGGCCGTCTTGACGGTGTCAGATGGTTTCGTGAACGTTTCATTGATAACGGTGAAGCTATTTTTAATGCGTATTTGTGTTTTGTTTTTTTTTGTGTTTAATTTCTCTTCATTGCTCAGTAAACGACGACGTACTTAAATCTCAAATGCACCTTCAGTACCACGAGATTTGAATAAATCGTCTTCCGCTTTCCTCTTCTGATGATAGTTCATCCTCCAAAGCTAAATCAAGGTCGTCCATTTTCTATCTTGGATACTTTTCGTTTGACGTTTGTTTTAAAAAAATGTCTGACGGTGTGTTAAAACGGCCGTGGATCTTTCCACATGTCGTCACCGTGACAAGACGGCTGCCTTTTTGCGTCCGTAATATTACGGCCGCTATATGACGGCACCGCTTTCCTAGGAAACCAAAGCTTAACCGTATGTCAGACGAACGGACAGTCAGACGTGTAGCGGGGTCTTAGTAATAGGGTAATGTTTGACACCTTAAAAAGAAGGAAAATGAAACCGGATATTATACTCGTGTGTAACTATCAACTGTCAACCCTCTCACTGCAGCTGCATACACGAAAACAAATAATCAGTGCACGGTGTCATTTAGTACGGTAAACCACACATTCGTTTTATTTAAATTACGAAAATCGCCCTTACTGTGTCGAGATAAAGACGTTGTCAACGACAAATAGTTGCCATGGACTTGTTGCGACTATACCGCGGTAATTTCGCGCACTACCGCTCTTTGCAGATGAAACACTAACAAATGTTACAGAGGCGCTCAACATTTTTTAACTATTTTTGAGTGTTCAGTAATTGATTATATTTTATAAAATCTAATTATTCTTGTAAGGGTATTGACATACAGATGTACAGAAGAATACATAGTTAGTGTGAACCGCAAAAGTCAAAGCTCGAATTGGCATTACAGCACGACGCGAGTCGGCTCGAATTGATTGGAATTTCCCTTTCGCGCCTACTCGAATCAGAACTTGTATTTTTATTTTTTATTCCTTTCATTAAAATTAGTAGGTAACTACTTAATCTATCAGTAAAATTATGGCATCTATATGCAACATAATGCCTTGGATATTTGGACGACTTACAGCGTGTGTATGTGAGTTTCTATAATGTTAATTTTAATATTGTTATTTTATTTTTAATTTTAATTATAATATTTCTACGCCGGAAACGGTAGTATATGAGAACAATACTCTGTAACATTATAATATCTGTAATACCATATACTCAGAAGTAAACGACATTCATTCATTAATTCATTCATTCATTCAAACGCACCCACGATTCAGATTCAGTAAAAATTTCTTAGAGACATTTTTTTTTATTTGTTCTCATTGCTATGTACTTAAAGCACGTATCTATGAAGAGAGGCTTTGCAGAAGTAGTTAAACTCAAACAAACAAACTTCAAGTCCCAAAATGTAATATACTGTGTAGTTTGACATCCACAGAATATTTGCGGAGTCAAACAAACAATTCGACTTTACGTACATGTACATATTAATTTTGACGACAGCTTTCCTATACAAGAGAGTACATACAAGTTTATAACTGAAAACTGTGACTACACCGTAATGTGATTAGGTTAGTTGATATATTCCTGTTTTAGTTGATCAACTTTCTAGAATAAATACCACCGTGTACCTTTATATACATCTGCAGTTCTATTCTGTGAAAATCTTCCTCGTTGAAATAAGGTAATGTGAAAATGATAGGTGAGCTGTCATCCCTCCTAATGTCAGGGATTGAGACCTCACCCCAAACTAAATTCACCTAAATACACCGGAAGAGATTTTTATATACTAGACCGGCTGAAAATACTTATTATTGAATAAGTTAAAATCTGTAATGTGTGTAATCTGTATGCCGAGATGTATGAACGTGGATGAGGTGAAAGGAGTATGTAAGGATCGTAGCAGGTGGCATTCTGTGATATCTGCCTACCCCTATGGGAAAAAGGCGTGAGTTTTTCATGTATGTATGTTAAAATCTGATAAGTACGCGCTTTGCGAGCACTAGACCCATGAGTCAGTCAACATGTTACATTGTTGTTTTAATAAACGGACAATGTATGTTTTTAAATGTAATTTTTGAGAATAAATTTGCTAATTGTGGTTATGAGGTGAATGCCCTTCATCCAAATTAGAATAAACATTTCTAAATATTTGGGCAAACCCTCACGTAACTAACATTATTGGCAATAAAATTAATTTTCAAATCTGGGGTTGAATATTTATTTGTATGTGATTTCGATACTATCAATGAAATTACTGTCCTACCTACATAGAAATTAAGTAAGAAAGTATATTTTGTTGTATTTATTTATATCATCAACTAGCAATCCGCCCCGGCTTTGCACATGTGCAATATAGATACATAAACCTTCCTCTTGAGTCACTCTATCTACTGATGAAATCCGCATTAAAATCCGTTGCGAAAGTTGAAAAGATCTAAACTTACAGAGAGACAAACGGTGGTAAGCGAGTTTGTAGAAAATAATGTTTCATAGTTACCTAAAAAAAAAAACAACACTCAACATACAGACAAAATTAATAACTAGTCTTCGTGTGTAAGTCTGTTTTATTTCGCGCAAACATCAATCTGTCAATCTACCAAACATTATTTTTAATTGAATATACCTAAGTATAGGTACCCGAATATACCCCATCGCTCGCAGAGGGTTAACAAACAAATTAAGTGGACGATACCGCCCACATATGGCTTAAATAAAACCTTTTAACTACCAGTTTATGCGACCACATAACTCGATGGTGCTAAACCCAAATAGCGGTGGAACTAACGCCTATTCAAATATAATAAGACTATTTTGATAGGGTCATACAAAGAATTTGCTTATATGATAAATACTTCCATCACTGACCGACATCGCAGCTTCAATCACTAAAGAAAGAAAGTGCTAGGAAAGAAAGAAAGAAAGAAAAACTCTTTATTCACTGTTAATGTGAAAGTCACGCACATAATATAAAAAAAGTTGTTTACAAAAACGACGAAAATATGCGTCGTATTGTAATAGGCTCGTTTATTATTATCTAAGATACTAAAGTCGCCAAACCACACAGAATAGATAAATAGAGAAATATGTAGTCAAGAATGTGTGCCTACTACTGGCTACTTTTCAAGTCAGTTACAAAAAAAAACAGAAATCGAAAATCGAATCAGAAATGAGGAGTTCTGCAGAAGACCTAAGGTAACCGACAAAGCTCTCAAAATTGCGGATCTCAAGTACCTACTGCCACATCAGCTACTACTTACTACTAGATAGCCCAAGAAGAGAGGCTTCCAAAATTTTCTTTTGCCTCTTCGCCACCTTGTATATGTATGCTTCTTGTTCAGTTTATTAATGCAATATCTTTGAAATTGGTTAAATATTAGAAATGAAAATAGGCGAGAGGCGGACCCAGAAACATTTATGTATTTTTTTTACATGTTTTTACATATTCATGCTATTCAGTCGGATCTACAGTTGTCCTTTTCGCACGCCGAGGCTTGTAGAGCGACAGCAATACTTTCTTCAAAAACCTAATTTTCAAAAATCTGTTCGCCCACAGTTCCTCTTAAATCTCATTCTCTTACATTCCAAGTTTGATTTGTTAATAAGATTTAACTTCTTACTTGAAGTGGGCCTCAAATTGGTTGAATAAGTAATTATTTAAATCGGCTTTCATTGATTAATTACTTACAAATAGATTGTAGTAATTGTAAGACGAGATGAATAAAGCTTTGTTCGTGTCCGACTTTACACCTGAGTTTCTATAAATTGTTGTGGTTTATTTCTATTGAAAGTAAAATAGAGCAGTGTTATATTTATTTAAGGTTTACTAGGCTGTTTCTTTAAAATTAAAACACATAATATAACATCGCGCCTGTAATTCCTGAAGAGTTAGGCAGAGGTGTACCCACATTTCGCCAGATACGAAAAAAAAGTAAAACTAAAAGTATTCAATTATTCCACGGTAACATAAAAAAAAGATCAGATTTTTTAGAAGCAAAGTGTTATTGGGATTTTCCGTCAGAAAATTCTCAGTAGCAGCTTCAGAGTCTGGATTTGTGCCCGGTTGATGGCAATATCCTTGCTATTACATGGGACGAAATATGTGTGTACTAGTTAGTACACTTCTGCCTAACGCTTCGGGGATCACGGCCGTGATGTGTATAAGTATATTTATGTAATTTTTAGAAGATTAATCTATGTGTTAAGCTAGAATAGGGGCCAAACGCCTGCCGGGGTTGCGGGACGTCTTAACAGGATACCGTGGCCCCCGGAACGTAAAGGGCAACAGAAGGAACAGGGTGGTTTTTTAGTCCGTAAAAGTCTGACAGTCCCTTCCGCCCCACCCAGGGCGGAAGGAGTCATTTGGTGATTTTTACCACCTAAAAAAAAAAAGCTAGATCAAGATCTACAAGTGTACTAAATTTCAGCTTATTCCGTTCAGCCGTTTTAGAGCGAAAGAGTAACAAACATCAATCACTAGAAGAATGGATATTTTAAATTTAAGTGTTTTCTGGTCCAACAGTGCATTATTATAAGATGTAACGTTACTTACATACATACATAAACTCACGCCTTTTCCCCATGGGGGTAGGCAGAAACCACAGAACGCCACCTGCTACGATCCTTACATACTCCTTTCGCCTCATCTACGTTCATACATCGTTCGTAACGTTACCTAGAGTAAACTTAACTGATAAGCACCAGATAGATATATAAATACATTGCAATTTCAATTTCCGTCAGATAGGCGTGGCAATTATGGCAATATTCTCGTAATTGACCAACATAATAGATTTTCGTCGACACAAACTTACTGATCATAGAACAGTAGCTTACAATAATAATTATATGAATAAATCTTAGTTGGTCTTTTGGTCGCAAACGCGATTGCTGACCGCCCTGGGTTCTATTCCCAAGTCGAGCAAAAAGTGTCGGTATTTTTTGTGGCAAATTGGAAGCTACGTTATCACTGTAGGCTATATTTTATTGGAACGAAGTTCCTTATCGCGCGTTGCGAAAGGGGGCTAGACGGAAAAAATTAAGACCAAAAGTTGTAACGACACTTTTTGCTATAGTTGTTAGCCGTGTGGCGTGCGTGAGTTTCTCTGTCTGTCTCTCTCTCTCTCTCTCATATAACTTCGTTCCATCCGGGTGTCCCTTGACACTCTCAAGTTTTTTATAAAAGAAATTGGGATCCGTAAGAAAAATCACGAGAACGAAGTCGCGGGGAGAGTGCTGATCACAATAAAACTAAAGTACCACTGTGTCAAACTCAAACTTAAAAGCTTCATCCATACTAATATTATAAATGCGAAAGTGTGTTTGTCTGTCTGTTACCTCTTCACGCTTTAACCGCTGAATCGATTTTAATGAAATTTGGCATGGAGATAGTTTAAGATCCGAGGAAGGACAGAGGATAGTTTTCATCCCGGAAATCACCCCCTAAGGCGGTGAAAAGGGGGGTGAAAGTTTGTATGCAAGTACGATATAAACAAGTTCCACGCGGACGTAGTTGCGGGCAAAAGCTAGTTTTAAATAAACCATTTTCAGGCAGTTTTGGAGTGTCAAGGAGTCGTTCAGTCGTAAAGCTGAAATTAATTACTGGCAGTATGAAGAAGAATGGGCAATAAACTACATAGATATTCCTTTTAACAATTGTGAGATTTGAATCTGTCTCACATTTGCCTATATCCGAACTAATCAAAACTACACGACAATAACTCCTGACTCCGTCTGGCAATAAAGTGCCAGATAAAATGGCAAATCAAACACTCCATCGTAACGATGTGCCAATTTATTGGGCATACATACGCTTTTACGATCAACGTTTGTATCCGAGTTTGTGGGTAAAGTGTTGCCAGTATATAGTGGTTTGAGTTAATTTACGAATTTCCTTCCATTTAGAAATATAATTATCATTTTTTTTTTAAATGATCTTGCTAGTTTTGCAATTTATTTATGTAATGTTCAGTGAAAAATACAGGCTGACATGTTATTCGCTGGCTGTCTTCCAGCCGGAGAAAAAGTACTTATGAATATAAACATCTTTTATGGGAAGAAGTCTAAAAACAAAATGGTGTTTCACACAATAATGCGCTGCAATATGACTTTTATAATGATGACCAGTAAGTTAAAGGTCTCTTTTATATTGTTTTTTGCTTCTATTCACCGCTATCCGCCATTGTTTCACACCGTTCATTAATTTTTTCTTTGGATTCCATTTTATAGCCGTATCACTATTTGTCAAGAAAAATTACCAACATTTGTATCCTCTTAAATCTTTAAATCTGGCAACACACAGAGATTTCCTAGTTAATTTACGACTGTTTGCAAAAGGAGTAGGTAGAGGGTGTTCAAAATATTTGTCACTCGTTTTTAATGGTCTTAGGTACTAAAGTGAGCATGGAAAGGTCACATTCGAAGATAATACATTGTCATAAATTACATTTTATGATCTTAGTCGGTCAAACTTGCATTTTAGATATATTGTCTGTTATTACCGTAAAACATAAAATAACATCACGCCTGTAATCCCCGAAGGGCTAGGCAGAGGTTGCCCCACATTTCGCCAGTTATGTTTTAAGTCCCATGTAATAGGGGACGATCCTATTGCCATATAAATCTTAATTTGCTCAGAATGTAGGTACATAAAATCTGTTGTTACAATTCAAATAAAATTCTCGTATATAGTTAGAATAGGTAAAGTTATAAATAGCGTTTTAAATTGTTTTAACTTTAAACTGAAGTAGTGAAGTGAGTGTGTGTCTTCAACTCAAACTTTTTATTGCATTCATTTGTTACTTTAAAATAAATTCCATCATAGAACCCGTTACCCGTTTATAATAGTAGGTAATTATTATAACAAAATTGGGTTACATAATAATTATGCCTTACTCCTACAAGCATGTTTATTATTACCAGATTCTAGTTTGAACTACATTTGGACTTGGTTGAATCTCAATGTTTGATCCCTAGCTCCATCTAGTTTCGATCACTTGCCGCTACGAGATCGTCTACGAGAGTGTCTACGCGCGCTACGCAACAACGAAATAGGTCCGCGTAGCTCTCGTAGCTATTCATCTCATTACTTTATAAAAGCGACATCTAGTAGAAGTAAAATCAACTAATACGCTCTCGACGAAGAAAGGTTTTATTTCTCCGTCAGGTAAAAGTATGAGTATAGATGGCGCTGCTTTACATGGCACTAGTAAAAGCACTTAATTTAAAAAAATAATAATGCCTGTCTATAATTTTCCTACTGCCGAGACAAAATCAAAGAAAAGGCTTCTTGAGAAGAAGCCGTTTTACAAGCTTTTATTTAGCTTGCACCGTTCGTATGTAAGTATGTATGTAAATAAGTTGTCCTTTCAAAAGCAAGCCATTTTTCGACCATTTTTTGTTATCCCATTTAGCTGAATTTTTGTATTTATTTATTTTATTTATTTATTTTATTTTGGGAAAGCTTACAGACTAATAACAATATAACAAAAATATACAAAACTAAATTGCTAATTACAAGCCTCCACAGATAAATACAAAGTTATTATTATGAATTACTCACAGTTTAAGGTAATCGCAGTACCTATTGGTCTAATAAGTTTATTCTTGAACAAAAAATGGCTGTGCTAAAAGTTTCCTTACTGTGCTCGTATTAGTGCAGAAAAGGTCAATGCCATCTTCACATGAAATCTCGTTAAAACTGCGACTGGCTCTCAGAAAGTAAGAATTACGCCTATAATTGGTCTTTGCATAAGGTACATGTAAAAGTGGTCGTTGTCGCAGCCCCAACTGATTTGTTCGTATCGATAATTTTGAAACAAGTTCAGGACAGTCAATTGAACCATTTGCAATATTAAACATGTAACATATATCATTAATAAGGCGCCTACGGTCAAGTGGTAGAAAATGGTACCGTCTGCATCGGTGAGTATAATCAATAGATACTTGTTTTGCCCTATAATCAAGGTATCTAAGAAATTTTCTTTGAATACCCTCAATACGAGACTTGTAGATTTCATATTGAGGGTTCCACACTTGTGATGCATAGGTACTCATGGTGGCTGCGTACGAACGAACAATACAATACTTTTATTGGCTTTAGTGATCGGAAACATGCATTTACTATGCTGTCAATATGTTGATCGAAAAGTAGCTTGCTGTCTTGTATAACACCAAGATCCCTAATACTATTAACTTTTCCTATATTGATATCGCGAAGTTTATATGTGGAATCAATTATTGACTTCTGGCGTGTAAAGATCATGTGAAAACATTTTGAAATATTCAATTCAAGTCTGTTACGTCTACAATATTCTTCAAATCTATTCAAATCAGCTTGCAACTGGTGTGTATCAGATATGTTTCGGATAGTTTTATGAACCTTCATATCATCAGCATAAAGTAAAATAAAAGAAGTTTTAAAACAGTGTTTCACGTCAGCAATAAAAAGCGTAAATAATAGGGATCCTAAAATTGATCCTTGAGGAACTCCAGAGGGGACAAAATTCCACCTAGATGTGTACCCTTGAAGCACCACAGCCTGAGTTCTATTATCAATATAAGAGGAGAACCAACGATACAAGTCTCCATGTATTCCGGCTTTTAGAAGCTTCTCCAAAAGTAGTCTATGATCAATACGATCGAAGCATTTACTGTAATCAGTATAAATAACGTCAACTTGTGCACGTTGTTCCATACCTTCCGATATAAATTCATGGGATAGGATTAAATTGGATGTAGTGGAACGCTTCCTGAGAAAGCCATGTTGTTCATCACCAAAGTTGCATTGCATAGCAGCGTATACGTCTGTAAAAACAATGCGTTCAAGAATTTTGGAGAACAGACATATCTTAGAAATTGGTCGATAATTAGATACATCCGACTTATTACCTTTTTTGAAAACTGGGGTAACGAATGCTGATTTCCAAATCTCCGGAACTATGCCTTCCGAAAGTGACCGCCTAAATAGAATGTATAGTGGCGTAACCAGGCTGTCAGCACAATTTACAATAAATACTGGTGGTATAAGATCTGGACCGCCAGATTTAGAGAGGTCCAAGTTCTTTAATAACTGTAAAACCTGAGAGTGGGACACACTAATCGAGCCGATGCATGACACGCCATCTTCGACGCTTATGGCACCCGAATTAGCGGGCACAGAATCAGGCTCTTGGAAAGTTGAATGAAAATAGGTAGCAAATAAATTGCTGATCTCATCACCTGTACTAGCGGTCGCATCACCAAAGTGCATTACTTTTGGATAGGTACCCGAGTTTCTTTTGCTCTTGACATACGACCAAAAAAATTTAGGGTTTTTAACAATGGACGATTCAATTCTATCCATGTATTTGTTAAAACAAGCTTTCTCCAACTCAACTGCTCTATTCCGTAAAAGAGAAAAAGAATGATAGTCCGACATATTTCCGTACACTTTAAACTTGCGATGATATTTATATTTCTCTCTCAGTACTTTGACCAACGCTGAATCATACCAAAGCGGATAAGATGACTGTCGAACTGATTTAATTGGAATATACTTATCTCTTAACTCGTACAGTTTATTATAGAACAGTTTAACTGCCCTATCCAATGGATTAACCAGTAAAAATTCATTCCAATTGATTTGATCGAGTTCAGATTTAATAGCCGCGTAGTCACCCTTAGCAAATACATACTTCGTAGTCAATCTATCCGTCAATTTGTGAATCTCAACAAAATCAGCAGTAATCGTTAATGGTTTATGATGTAGATCCACAGGTAATGCTATAGGATCGCGACATTCAGTAACATTGACCAAGTCGTTAGAGAAAACCAAGTCCAACAATCTACCATTATTGTTTCTTTCACCGTTATATTTGCACACAACTTTAGTTCTGGTGACAATACAATGTCCAATAATCAATATTGCAGAATTTTAAATTAAATCTTCATCTTAAATATATTTTTTTCATTAGTTTATCTTTGCTTAAGGCGGATTAGCGATTTCAGACTTATATTAACTCAGGTCTATAATAAGTTTAATATTTACAAAAATGCTTACGGGCCTTTTGTTGCCAATTGATTTGCACTCGACTTGACTGCAAAAGTATCGTTATTTTAGTTCATTTTTTAAACTGACTGATAAAAGAAAATTAAGAAAGAAAGAAAAAGGTTTATTTGATACAGAGGCCATGTGCACACAAAAATAATAAAAACAAAAAGGCAACAAAAAAAAATTATAAAAAACATTATTGTGTGCCCCCCAGCTGCGCCAAACAGGCCCAGTTCAGCATAAAATGCCAGACCACTTGTGGCTGACGCTGGTTTTCAACTGGACCTTTGTGTGTGACGTAATACGGATGTAAATCAGTTCCTGATCATTGATATAACCACGGTACCCATTAAAATTGCATCAATTGTGACGTCAGAGCGACCGCACACCGCCCGAATTTAGAGCGTCTAGACTTGCAAATAGTTTGGTTTTGTTATTTTAGTTTAGTCCAAGCTTTAGCCCTGGACCGAAAAGTTGAAAGTAATAGGTCCCCCTATTACTTTCAACTGTTTCGGTCCAGGGCCGTTGCCCAGCAGTGGGATGATGCGGGTCTATTCTGGGTAACTATACAAATAAATAAAATTGAAGTGTCTATTTGTGATATCAAAATAACAGTTTATTACAAAATGCTTAAGAATGTTTACATGGTAGGTACGTATATCAAAAATCCAATTTTAAATTTTTTGGATCTAAACGACTAGACCAATTTTGCTAAGATTTTCACTGGTAGATAACTGACGTTATAAGGAGTAACATTGGGACGAGTAACTTCTTTTATTTTAGTAAAACAATGAGGGTTCCGCGCAAAAGTAGAACAACACCGTCAATTATCGACATTTACGCAGACGAAATCGCGAGCATAAGCTAGTATCTAAATAACAGTATAAAAAGGTACCTTTCTTACAATGATTAGGAGGGACGGCTAGTTTTTATACAAGTTTTATATTATACTAATATATTACAGTCAGGAAGTATCTCAGGATTTCAGTCAGTTACTGATGACGTCACAACAAAATGGCGCCATATTTCGCCCCGTCATTATTATCCCATACACGTACACATTTTAATTTAGCCGACTGTACGTACTTTATCGGTTGTTTTATTTGTTTTTGTTGCGTGACCGCGATGTTAATATTGCAATGGGTGATGAAAAACAAATAAATATTATCTGGAGGTTGAATGTCAGTTGAATTGTTGTTTAGCTTGAAACTAGCGATCCGCCCTGGCTTTGCGTGGATGTACAGTGTATGTGGTGGAGGTTTTATTACTATAGATTGTGTTTGTGCTGGCCGACCGCCCGTTTCCGATATTTTTTTTAAATCTGTGATATCTTCTTTTATAATATGCTGTAAAAGCAATTTTTAATCTACATTAAATGCACAACGTATGTAATATTTAATTGGATATGGATTAATACTGTATTTTTTTTAATAGTTTCGTAAATAACCTGGATTTTTTTAGGTTTTAGTAATATTCACATGTAATGTGAAGTATGAAGCTATTTCTCTGTGTCAATACCTATAGTTTGTTTAATAATCGAACGAATAAATGACAATTGACCTTAAGGAACCCCAAGGTTCCTGACTTTTCCAACTTTCCGCGGAACCCAGTTTAGAAATCCTCACACAGTCTAAGCACCTACCTACTTAAATACCATTTAATTGTACCGAAGCTTGAAAAGGTAACTCAGAACGTGAAAAACAAACCCTCTCACGGCTAACTCACCGGAGCATGAAGTGACAGCAAAATGGCAGTTGTAGCACAAATGCCAACAATTACCGGCCACCGACTGGCACGTCGCCATGCCTACAGGCTATGGGCGTGCCAAAACCTGGCAGAACACTCTGTTATTGCCATTTGAGCGTTTATTTTGCGCTAAATTGTATTTTATTTGTATGTAAGTGGTAGTAAAAGTAGGTGACTATTAATGGTTCGGTAGTGTTGTGGATGGATAAAGAAAGTGATTGTCTTGGGAATAGTAAAAAAACTATCACTTTGCCCACGTCTTTGTCCGCGCTAATGTTATTATGCTCCTTCAAACTGAACAGCCCTTAGACCAACTCTGAGGGGTCGTTACAAAAAACTAACAACGTGTGGAACTTAAAATGTAGGCGATGAGTGACTATATATTATGGTGGAATTAAATAAAGCTTAAATAACGAAATGAATACAATTTACTGGATAAAATGAAACCAAAAGAACAAACTTCAAACGCCAAAAAAGAATACTAATAAGAAACAATAACCAAATAATGTCTTATTTATTTAGGTTTGCATTAATCCCAAGTTTCAAGTTGATTATAAGAAATCAGATAGTTCGTATACAAACCTTTTTTTTTTTAAGGTGGTCAAAATCATCAAATATGTCCTTCCGCCCTGGGTGGGGCGGAAGCGACTGTCAGACTTTTACTGACTAAAAAACCACCCAGTTCCTTCTGTTGCCCTTTAAGTTCCGGGGCCACGGTATCACAACTGGCGAAATGTGGGTGTACTAATGGGTACACCTCTGCCTAACCCTTCGGGGATAACAGGCGTGATGTTATGTTATGTGTTATGCCACGGTATCCTGTAGACGTCCCGTAACCCCGGCAGGCGTTCGTATACCAACCTAACCCCTATTTCGCCCTCTTACGGTGACTAATCTCAAGAGACAAGCGAAGTACCTACGCAAGAAATATTACAGTGCACAAAGTGTATGCACTTCCTCTTCCCTTACTCTTATGGGACAACAATCCGACACGACCGGGGAGAGATTAGGCGTACGACCAACGGCTTTACGGGCTTTCAGAGTCACGACGGGTCGGCGATGTCACACCACCACTTTCTAAACTGCTACTGCGAAGTTTTTAATGGAAAAACTTAATAACATTTTGCCTGACCTAGAAATCGATCCCAGGACTCCACGCACCGCAAGGTCAGGGTAATAACTACAAGAAAAGATTGAAAAATTTAATTATTTACTTCTTTGAACTAAACACTGTGTTGACAACGTATACCTATAAAGTGCATTTTTGCATATTTCATGATGTCATAAAATATTTATCTTAGACATTACTGACATCATTCCGTGCCTTGGAAAGCACGTTAAGCCGTTCGTCCCGGCTGTCATACGTGGATCTATGACAGTCGTTACGAGTCGTCAGAAGCTTGAAAGTCTGACAACCAGTCTTACCTAGGGGTACCGTATTACCCAGCTACTGGGTTGTGGAGGTCAGATAGGCAGTCGCTCCATGTAAAATACTGGTATTCAGCTGCATCCGGTTAGACTGGAAGCCGACCCCAACATAGTTGGGAAAAGGCTAGGCCGATGATGATGATGTCATAAAATACGTAAATATTTACTAAATACTGGTTTTTTATTTATTTATGTTTGACAGTATTTCAGAATACATCTCTTTCAAAGAACAGAATCGCCCCGTTGCTTATGCGGTAGACAGTGTCGCGCAACTATATCACTGTGTGTGGGTTCATCACCCTGATCGCCTAAGGGTTGGACCTCATCTGGCAGCACGGAATCGCCTTTTTCCGTCGCCCTTTCTCTTTCTGTCGCTTAGAACTGCCATTTGCTAGGCGGAGACAGAAAGCATAATGCGATAGCACGCGGCGGAATCCTCGAGGCGATCGCATTATGCTTTCTGTCTCCGCCTAGCAAATGGCAGTTCTAAGCGACAGAAAGAGAAAGGGCGACGGAAAAAGGCGATTCCGTGCTGCCAGATGAGGTCCAACCTTAAACCCAGCAGCAAGATGGCTAGCACGAATCAGAAAATTACCTACAAAAAGAAATTATATTTATTTATTTATTGTTTCGTGTTAATACCAACACCAATATAATATCCATCATAGTTTTCCAACATAGTTGGGAAAAGGCTAGGCAGATGATGATGACGATTAGTGTTGATAATCACTAGCATACGGCATCTTGTATACATGTTATAACCAAATAAAAATCTTCAATCCCAATGCTATAGCTAGGTATGTATAGCTATGCTCTTAAGCTGCGTCTACGCTAGGAGAGCCGAGCACGAGCGGAGCACGAGCCGAACACAATTCGTATAGTGTGGACCGACTTACAAGCCTCAAACGAGCGCGCTGCGAGCATTTCGTACGTGCTCGGCTGCGTTCCGCCTGTTGTCGGTTTTTTGACGAACACAAAGGGATTTGCTTCGCGCTCGAGGACAGTGATCGTTGTAGGTTCGTTGTACGTCCACACTTGACGCCGCAAACGACGAAGCCCAGAACGGCTCTGCTTGTGCTTCGCTCGTGCTCGGTTCGTCTAGCGTAGACCCGCCTTTACAGTTACACAACGGGAATCCTGTTATGGTATCTGATTAATAATTTCGTGGATAGCACTTTGAATTGCTCGTTCGTGAAGCTCGCGCGTGCCCAATTTGGTATCTGAAATATTGAAAGAGTGTTCAATCCGAGTCTACCAGATTTCTGCAACGCTACGGACGTTAAATATGAATCAGTTGAAGCTCAGATTTCTTTACTTATACAGGGTGTCCCAGCTAAGGACGTCCAAACGAAAATTTTGGACTCCTCCCTTCCTGGGCTATCCAAACCACCCCCATGTATGTTCTACGATTTTTTGCGGTTTAGGAGCTAAACGACATTTTAATATTTTTTTGGGATATTCTTCTTTACATCAGATTTTGTAGATTTTCTCTTTTTGTGTCGCATTTTTTGGAAATATTTTAATTGATAATTAATCCTGAAAGTATGGTCTTCGATCGATAAAAACAACTGTCTGTCTTATTGTCACCCGAAATTACTTAAACTTAGTTCCAAGGCAAAAATGTTGTTTTGTAAATTTCGTTGCAGATTTTCGGCTCTTAAAGAAAAATCACAATAAGGGCCCAAATCACCTTAAAGTTATTTCAAAACCTTCCACGGACCCTCAGCTCTTTGAAACAGTACAAATAGCTAGTATTTTACGGGTCATTATTCGGAGCAATTGAAGCTCGAACATGGTAAGGCGAAAAATACAATATTTTAGAACATAAGTGAAACCTAATGAAAATGAATTAAAATGAAGTTTTATCAAGTTTTCAATGCAATATGAGCTCTATGTCATGTTTATTATTTGCACAATGGTGATTTGGAGTGGTTAGTAAAGTTAGGTTAGGGTTAGGTTAGGTTAGGTAGTTAGGTTAGGTTAGGTAAACCTAACCTAAGTTTAGTATTTTTTTTAAATTAGTGATGTTATTGAATAAAGTCAATGACATGGAGCTCAAATTATATTGAAAACTTAATAAAAGTTCGTTTAACCTAACCTAACCTAACCCAACTACCTAACCTAACCTAACTTTACTGACCACTCCAAATCACCATTGTGCAAATAATAAACATGACATAGTGCTCATATTGCATTGAAAACTTGACAAAAGTTCATTTTAATTAGGTTTCACGTTTTCGTTTTTAAATGAAAGCCGATGATAATGAATTAAAACGAACTTTTATTAAGTTTTCAATATAATTTGAGCTCTATGTCATTGACTTTATTCAATAACATCACTAATTTAAAAAAAATACTAAACTTAGGTTAGGTTTACCTAACCTAACCTAACTACCTAACCTAACCTAACCCTAACCTAACTTTACTAACCACTCCAAATCACCATTGTGCAAATAATAAACATGACATAGAGCTCATATTGCATTGAAAACTTGATAAAAGTTCATTTTAATTCATTTTCATTAGGTTTCACTTATGTTCTAAAATATTGTATTTTTCGCCTTACCATGTTCGAGCTTCAATTGCTCCGAATAATGACCCGTAAAATACTAGCTATTTGTACTGTTTCAAAGAGCTGAGGGTCCGTGGAAGGTTTTGAAATAACTTTAAGGTGATTTGGGCCCTTATTGTGATTTTTCTTTAAGAGCCGAAAATCTGCAACGAAAATTACAAAACAACATTTTTGCCTTTGAACTAAGTTTAAGTAATTTCGGGTGACAATAAGACAGACAGTTGTTTTTATCGATTGAAGACCATACTTTCAGGATTAATTATCAATTATAATATTTCCAAAAAATGCGACACAAAAAGAGAAAATCTACAAAATCTGATGTAAAGAAGAATATCCCAAAAAAATATTAAAATGTCGTTTAGCTCCTAAACCGCAAAAAATCGTAGAACATACATGGGGGTGGTTTGGATAGCCCAGGAAGGGAGGAGTCCAAAATTTTCGTTTGGACGTCCTTAGCTGGGACACCCTGTACCTTGAAATTTTAATACAACAGATTCTGAAGAGCTTTTAGTTACGAACCAGATAAAGCAGTATGCAAAATAAAAACAAAAAACATTTAAGTATTTAAGGCAGTTTTCATGAATGGTTGACTTAAAAAACCGGCCAGGAGCGAATTGACCTCGCATACAAAGGATTCAGTACTACCGTTTACTATACACTACATACAAAAAAACAAGTTTCTTGTATAGGGATCCCCTTTGATTTTGACAATAAAAATACACACTGTTTCTACCTATATATTCTATTTCTTTCTACCTATTACGGTTCATGAGATACAGCCCGTTGACAGACAGTCGGACAGCGGAGGTTTAGTAATAAGGTCCCAAACGTAGAGAAAAAATAAAAACTTCTTTCAAGTAAAATAAAATAAAATCGGTCTTATCACGCCAACAAAACAACGGGTTGCATAATATACGAATTCCCTACCGTAACCCGTAATTATGGGCGCGTCATTAATCATACCAACTCAGCATTAATCAAATAGGGTATAAGGTATAAAGCCCGTGATAAAAGGGAACATTTATATGTACCTGCAGTGGTAAGATTAAAGACGAGCTCAACTGGAGTACGGTTTCATGGAAATAAAACTTGCGCAACATTGTTTCTAGCAATACAATGATAGAGTAAAGTATAGTAAAATATAGTAAATCTAAGTAAATCTTAGTAAATCTTAGTAAAGCTTAGTAAATCTTAGTAAAGCTTAGTAAATCGTAGTAAATCACAGTAAAACATAGTAAATTATAGAAAATCATAATACATCATAGTAAAATATAATAAAACAAACAAGACATTAGGAGTATGTAACCAGCTTATTTGTCACTACACCGACATAATTATGTTTGTATATTTTGTATGTAGTTATTATTCGATTATTAAACACAGTGGATAATTTATTAATCGTGCCTCGTGATATTAGATAATGATTTTCAGATTTAGTTATCAGTACGTTTAAGGTTTATATTGCAGAAAACTATAAATGAAAAAAAAAACATGTTTTTTTTTATTACTTATTTATTTTCTAGTATCTACGATTACATAAAGGAATTAAACCGTATTCTGGTTTCAAGTACTGTCTTGATAGTTAAAGTTAGCAAGAATTCAATTTAATTCTAGTCTGTCTCGCTGTCCAACGAGTAGCCACTTATCTACAACGGAATCGAATCGCTGATATCTCTGTTGGTACTATGCCAGAACAACTTCTTCTGCCAAACTTACAACCTGTCATACAAAATGTTCAATTTAAACTTTAAAACTATCATGATAAAGTTGACATTTCTTTGAAGACAGGAGTTTTGGTAAAGAAGTAAGTAGGTACTAGGTTTTAAACGCTATCGCTTTGCAATCATGCTGAAAAGTGTAAAGCCTGTTATCAAGTTGTACGTTGTATGAAATTTAGATTTAGCAATTTGAATCTTACCACTTAGGTTTACGGTTGAAAATTGAGTTTGTCAGGATAGAGTTCAATGCAATGCAATCAATTCCTTTATTCTTTGGCCTTTGCAACCAAAATCAACTTTACACGGTCCTTCCAATCAGAAAAGAATTTTCTTTCAGAATGAAAATTTGCATGTACGGATTTGCCGCAATGAAATCTCAATGAAATGAATATCTTATGAAGTTTACTTCAGATATTCATACTGATATTATGAATGCGAAAGAAACTGTCTGTCTGTCTGTCGGGGTAAGTTTGAACCCAAACTTACCCAGTACCAAATTTCATCAAAATCAGTTCAGTGGTTTAGTCGTGAAAGCGTAACACAGACAGACAGTTACTTTTGCATTGTACAACAACTTGTTAACATAACACACACTTGTTGTTGTTGACGCATTGTTGTTGTTGCTGTGTCGATTGATATTATGGAGTAGGTATGTATTAGTCACAGGCCACGCTGGCGCGACGCGTCTTGCGTCTGCGATGAGCGGGAAAAGTAATAATACGGGTTGAACGGGGGATGCCATGTTGGCGCGACTGGCGTGCGCGTCAGGCGACCGCGAGCAGCGGAGGGAATAGTACGAGTTCGCGCGTCCTGCGTATTTATCGAACTCGTACTATTCCCTCCGCTGGTCGCGGTCGCTGACGCGCACGCCAGTCGCGACTTATAGCGACCATAAGCACAATCTTTGAAAAATTCAAGTGTTTACCTATTATACTTAGGTTCAAAAGTTACAACCTTTTGACAGACGGACGGAGATACAGCGGAATCTTAGTAATAAACATATTATCACGCCTGTAATCCCTGAAGGGTTAGGCAGAGGTGTAGGTACCCATTAGTACACCCACATTTGGTCAGTTATGTTTAAGTCTCATGTAATATAGGGTGAGCCTATTGCTATTATCTTACACACACAGACAGACTCCTTGACTATTCAAAAGTGCCTGTAAATGGTCTTATTGAAATAAATGTTTTGACTTTGACTTTGATTTAGTAATAAGGTTCCGTATTACTACTTTTTGGTTACGGAACTCTAAAAAGAACTGAAAACTGGTAAAATAAGCAATCGACATACAAGCATGTATTGACGATCTTTTTTGTCCATGTGTACACTTCATTCCGACATTTTTTCTAGACCTATAGACGTTTTTATACCTCATAAAGGCTAACAAAATCGTTCTATAGGCAATAAAATTAGATTTTAAGACCGACCATATAAGCTAAGAATAGAATACTGAAATCCATACAAAGCTATAAAAAGCTGATGGCATACTGAATGGAGTAGTGATATAGATTCATTTGATAAATATTTGAGAGCTAACTTTGCCCTTCAGTTGTTTTTTTCTCTGTCTGTCCATGTCTTTCCCAGAACATTTTATCACATTTTTATCGTAATAGGTGTCGCTTGGCTTTTCTGTTATTTTTAACTAGCATTCTGCCTGCGACTTCGGTTGCGTGGTTGTTCTTACGGATTCCTAGTTTTTTATAATAAAATACCTATAGCCTTTGATAAGGTAACCTATAGCCTTTGAATAACCAATTTGCCAAACAATTTTCAAAATCGGTTTAGTAAATTCAGAGATTACCCCCTACAATCTCACAAAGACACAAACTTTACGTCTTTATAGTATTAGTATGTTAAAGATATAATAACAACACGTATTCTTTAAAAGCTAGGAGCGACCCGTCTTGCTCCTTTCAAATATAACACCGCATAATTAAGAAGAAAAATGTCGCATAATTCAGAAGCTATGACACATTGAAAACCGTAAAAGAGCTAAGTCTATCGACCAATTTTATTCGACGTAATTTCGGCCTAATGTGTTGCTGGTAAAAAACATAGCAGGCATAAACAAGTCGTGAAGTTCCGTCGCGTAATTTCGGCTGATACGTGTCATAGCATTGTCTATGCAGAGGGCCGTGTACTAGAGCGAGGAGTAATCGTAACATAATCGACTTTTAAAATGAAAATACCCATTTTGCACATAAAATAAAAAAAAAAACTATTTATTAACATAACAGAACATCACGCCTGTAATCCCCGAAGGGTTAGACAGAGGTGTATCCATTAGTACACCTACATTTCGTCAGTTAAGTATGTTTAAGTCCCATGTAATAGGGGGCGAGCCTATTGCCATCAACCGGGCACAAATTCAGACTCCGAGGCTGCTACTGAGAAATTCCTAAAGGAAAAACCCTATAACACTTTGCCCAAAACGAGGCAGTTCAGTGCAGTTATGTTGATACTATGTAAGTAATGAAACTTGTCGTATTAAATTAAACTAAAATGCTAAAGGACAGAAAGTCGCGCGATCATACAAGGCCTTGCCTGTTAAATTCTGTTTGGGTCGTTTTAGCATTTGTCGTAAAAATAAAGTTGGATTTAAATAATAGCTGGCTGTTAACTATCAGTTGATTACTACCACTTGCGTGAAATGACAACTCTAATGTGTGTTTTGCTGCTGCCAACACGGAAAGCAAACATTAAGGATAATGTACTAGTTTCTGATGTTTATGCGAATATTATTCCTTGATTATCGTGAACAAAAGATGGTCGTTCTTGTTCCAAAAACTTTTTCTTTTTGATGTTCCTTGATTTGTGTTGTGCCTTCATTCATTTCAGCTTCGTTTCCCATCCAATAAGATTTCGAAATATCTTCGAACGAGCCTATTGATATCAACCGGACACAAATTCAAACTCCGAGGCTGCTACTGAGAAATTTCTGATGGAAAAACACAACAACAAAAAAACACGAACTTTTTTTATTCTCAAATCGAAAAGAAACAATAGCAAGAAGTTTATGTATTTCAAACAAATGCGCAGTCCAATTTAGCCGTCAGTATGACTGATAGCTAATTTACAGTTTCTTGTACTCGAGTAGGAATCTAATTTACTTCTCTCTATTTCACTGTCTGCAAGCAAATAAGGTACAAGGAGTACGCTTCTGACTAAAGTGTTGAAAATTGAACTGTGCAATAGTAGACATTTCTAAATTGGACAGGACATACATTATGTCCCACTTCTTCTTTTCGAATCGATATTACCTAAGTCAATCCTTTTTTCATTATAATTTTTATTTTATAATACTATTTACTTTATACTATTATTTAAATGGAAATTGTTTATTGAAATAATTGATTTACAAAAATATTTTAAAATTTTCATTCAAAACTAAAGTAAATAATATTAGGATTCTACCTGGACTAGGAATAAACCTGTATCTTAAGTTGTGTATGTTGTCTTAAGTTGTGCGCTGTGTCTTGTTAAGTGCTTACAATAATATTATTTAAAATTCCATAAACAAATACCTAGTAGGTACTTAAATATAAACTTATCAATAAATATTTTATAATTATACGAGGCGAAAGGAGTATGTAAGGATCGTAGCAGGTGGCGTTCTGTGGTTTCATAGAAAACAGTTTGCATAGACAACTTTACTATACCGTTTTATTATTTTAGCAATTAATGAAATTATTTCCCTGGCTGGGCAAAACCCTCCCTCCCTCTTTCCAAATCTCTCTATTTTTTGCAATTTAATTCTGAAAACTAATTTAGTGGGCTTAGCACAAATTTAGTAGAGTTATTATAAACAAAACTTTAATGTGAGTGCCAAGACAGAACGAGGTCAGTACTTAAACCTTTTACTCTGTCTGGGTAAAATGGAGTAATATTAGGTATGTCAGACTCGTACCGACTAACCCCCTCGTCAGTTAAGACAGGTTAAACGCCTTAAAAACAGAAACAGGTTAAAGGCTTTATTCAGTACGACTGCTGAGCAGTAGGTCTTGGGTTCGATTCCCAGGTCGGGCAAAGTGTTATTGAGATTTTGCATCAGATTTTTTTTAGTAGCAGCCTTTTTTGTATTTTTTGCTTTGGATTTGTGCCCGATTGATCGCAATAGGCTTGCCCCGTATTACATGGGACTTTAACATAACTAGCGAAATATGGGTGTACGTATGACACCTCTGCTTAACCCTTCGGGGATTACAGGCGTGATGTTATGTTATGTGTGTATTTTTTATGTTGGCACCTTGTTATATTATGTTTTTTGTTATCCGTTAATTGTGTTATGTGTGTTGTGCTATGTCTTATGTGTGCACTAAATAAATGGTGTATCTATCTATCTTCTTAATTTTAAGCTACTTTAACTAGTTTAACCACACGATTTGTTCCACTACCATAAGTTGGGAGCTCGGAAGATAGTGGTACTTGTACCGCACTATCTAGCACTGTCGTGCCACTGTAATCTGTATGTGTAATCAAGTCATTATTTTGAGACACAGAGACGTGATTAGAATAAAGTAATAATGAGCAAACCGCCCACAGTAATGGTATGCTTTAAATATGCAACTTACGTTCCAATTTTTGTTAAAAATAGTCTCTTATAACGCATTAACGGTTAGTCATTCTTTGAGGATTTTATACCCGAAGACTGCAAACGGCACCCTATTATTAAGCATTTAAGCCTGTGCTGTTCGTTCGTCTGTCAGAGAGCTATATCTCATGAAGTGGAATAGGTAGAGAGTTGAAATTTTAATAGAGTGTGTATTGCTATGAAAGCGAAAGGTTACTCACTCGTAAAAAGATGGGCATGGAGGTAGTTTATAGTTAGTAGGCGTCCGCTAAGAAAGGATTTTCCAAAATTCATCCCCTAAGGGCATCAAATGGAGCTCTATTTGTATGGAGAAACCAACTTTGACGCGAAAGTCACAGGCAGAAGCTAGTAACAAAATAAAGTTAAAAATGACGAGATACAAAATTTTATTTTAATATTGGATATAGTGGTATACGGAACCCTTCGTGTACGAGTTCAACTCGCACTTGACTGTTGTTTTTAAAAGCCTTCATCCAGTTATTTCAGCCAAGAAAGACCCGTTAATCTAATTTTACGTATTCGATTGAGATAGAGTTCCGCATCTGTCGGCACAACGTGACCACTGGACCTGCAGCGATGACGTCATTCATGCCAACTCACATTGAAACCAAACCCACGTGACCACTCTGGTCAAATCGAAGCTACGTGTGGCGAGTTTAAACTTCGAATACACTGACTAGCAGACTACTAATTCAATTTTTCTGTGTTCGAATCTGGATTGGCTTTAGTTTTGCCAAAATGTACCTTAAATGAACCAGCACACGCTTAGATTTTACTTGAGTATTTGATTTTGAATACACGGGGTGTAAAAACACACATCACATAGCCGTTAAAAGCGTTTACGTGGTACGGCATTTCATGCCAACTCTTAAGTCCTTAGTTTTCGAAATGAATGAACCGATTTTAATTAAACTTTCTAAGTACTATGCATAAGCAGGATACATAGCATAGTTCTCAATAGTTATCAGAGAATATTTTCGAAAAATTGTGTTACAACTTTACTAAATTCGACAGACTAAGTTTTCCATAAAAACAGAGATTTCCAATAAAATCTTTTTTTAAATACCTAAGACATTTCGAAATGTTCTCTGATAACTTTTAAGACCTATGTATTCTGCTTACGCGTGACAAAATTGTGGCAGGACTGGCCCTAGTAACAACACAGTTAGAAGTCGTATGTCGTATCTTCTAGAAGATGTAAGTACATCGCTGAGAGCTGCTGCAGTGTCCTCACCACAAATTGCCTCTTTATCGACAAAATGAGTTCTTAAACTTTTAACTACTGCAACTAGTGATGGGAATTTTTTTATAGTTGTTAATGTCAAGTGCAGTAAACATTTTCAATTTTCCAATGAATATACTGTGTAGAAACTTTTTTGATAGATTATTAATCCTACTATTACCTATCCTATCATAAAAGCGGTAGTTTAAGAGGATGGATCAAAGAATGGATGGATAGATGTTTGTTACTTTTTGAACTTTTTGTAACTTTGAACTGGAATTAGCGGAAAGGCATTATTTGTGTATTAACCATCAAAAATGATGAGATCCATGTCATATGAAGCTCATAAGGTATACTTCAGTTATTTTAAAGCACCTAATTTCAAATCCGGCACTAAAATGGTTTTTAGGTACGGAATGAGTCTTATTACTGTTGGACAATGTTAAAAAGTACACTGTATGATCCTTTAGTAGACATATAGAAAATCTAGATGATCTAGCTTTAGGACTTCGGCTTAATTCTGAAGACTACACAAGCGAAGTCGTAGGCGGAATTTGTGAAACTGTAAAACCTAAACGATTTTCAGCTTTAAACCATATATTATTTAAAATAACGATGACAATCAACGTTTGACGCTTACATCAATTTTCATATAATATGACCCAATTTCTTGTAAAATGTTCGACATGAACCTTTCATGTCATAAATTAAGTTATTTACATTATTTCCTTTTGTTTTCTATAACGCGTGGAAAGACGAATCAATCGATATAGAACATGTGATAACGTTCTCACGATGTTACACGTTATGACTGTGTTTTTTTAATATTCGGACTGTTAAGTTTCCCAGAGGAACAATATTATTCACAGTAATAAAAACTCAAGTGTAATAAAATTGTAGTCTGCCTCGTTGATCTAGTGGTCACAGCGCGACTGCTGAGCATGAAGTCTTGGGTTCGATTCCCAGGTCAGGAAAAGTGTTAAGTCTGAATTTGTGACGGGCAGTGACGGACAATGTAATCCCAGATGGGTTAGGCAGAGGTGTACCCATTAGTACACCCACATTTCGCCAGTTATGTTTAAGTCCCATGTATTAGGGGGCGTGCCTTGCAATCAACCGGGCACAAATCCAGACTCCGAGGCTGCTACTGAGAAATTCCTGATGGAAAAAGCCAAGACCTTACACTCAGCAGTCACGCTTTGCGACCACTGGACTAACTAATAATACAATTACCAGAAGTCTGAAACTACCAGTCCGCCTTGAGCAAGTAGTGATCAATTTAGCCCTTCTCTGTATGAGAAGAGGCTTTTGACCTGCAGTGGGACGATAATATGCTGATTTGATTGTAATATTAAACCTAAAGAAATAAAGAAAGAAAAAAAGTATGAAAGAAGGAAAGAAAGAAACAAAGAAAGAAAGAATGTAAGAAGGAAAGAAAGAAAGAAAGAAAGAAAGAAAAAAGAAAGAAAGAAAGAAAGAAAGAATGAAAGAAAGAAAGAAAGAAGGAAAGAAAGAAAGAAAGAATGAAAGAAAGAAAGAAAGAAGGAAAGAAAGAAAGAAAGAAAGAAAGAAAGAAAGAAAGAAAGAAAGAAAAATGTTAATCGAAAACTGTCGATTATCGTGCCCATCCCTAATTCTAGCTACAGAAACTTTAAAGGTATAAAATGTAGGTACTTGATGATCCAATTACCCGCTTTGACCGGTTCATTTTTGTTCACATTGTTATTATTTTAACTATTTTCGTAAAAGGTAATAAAACTGAGTTTATTGAGTTATAAACAATCTTAATAAGGCAGAGAGTAATCGAAAATCATAGTAGGTATTTAAAATTTTATACAAAAGCTTTTGTGCGTGAATTTTCTTATAAATTCCTATTTTTTTTTAAAATTATAATAAAGCATTCAAGGATGGCGTAGTTACCTACATATATATATAAACTCACACCTTTTTCCCATGGGGGTAGGCAGAAACCACAGAACGCCACCTGCTACGATCCTTACATACTCCTTTCGCCTCATCTACGTTCATACATCTCGTCACACAAGCTACCTATTAGCGAAAAATTCGGAATCGGACCAGTAGTTCAAGAGATCAGCATGTGTTAATCAAAAAAAATATACAAACAAACTCTTTAGGTTTATAATATTACTTACATGAGATTCGTGGAATACCTAAAGATATTCCAAGAACCTCATCTATAGTTTAATATAGGGAAAGAGATTTTTGTTTCTTTTTAGCGCTAATACTCTTTTGTGTATGATAGCCAGATTCATGAGAAATCTTATAGGCTGTATAACATCACGCTATGGCACACGAAAGCTGAGCAGTAACCAAAAATGTAACAAAATGTAAAAAAACCGCATATAAAATTTAAATACAAAATTAAATATTCATCAACCAACGACATCAATCCACTATTTATTTACATTAAAAAACGTTGGAATCACTAGCTTCTCATTCATCAAAGGAATTGGTCTACACCAGACAGCAAAGACCACATCACTCGCTTTCAAAGTGACCACACAAGTAAAAACCGCAGCTCGATCATCTATACTTAATATTATAAAGCTGCAGTGTTTATTTGTTTGTTTGAACGCGCTAATCTCTGGAACTACTGGTCCGATTTGAAAAATTCTTTCAGTGTTAGATAGATTAGTTATCGAGGAAGGCTATAGGCTATATACCATCACGCTACGACCTACGGGAGCGGAGCAGTAACCAAAGACGCGGGTGTAACCGCGGCGGACAGCTAGTAGGAAATAGGATGAGTTGGAAAATACAGCTATTTTTAAATGCTGATCCGGGATCGGAAATAGGAGATCCCTGATGGCTTGTAACCGAAAAAGGACAGAATGTTCGTAAAGATTATCACACATAACAAACATTACGCCTGTAATCCCCGAAGGGTTAGGCAGAGGTGTACCCACATTTCGCCAGTAATGTTTAATTCCCATGTAATAGGGGGCGAGCCTATTACCATCAACCGGGCACAAATCCAGACTCCGAGGCGTAAAGATTATCGCACATTATAAAACATGTCAAAGAAAACAATTTGCCATTCAAGTAAGGGCTTTAAGTGGTGTGCGTTAAATTGCTTTTATAATGTCATTAGCAATATCCTGAGGTTTCACACGCGTGTAATTATGTCTCTGATTACTACTTCGCTTCCGTCAATCGTAGCGTGATGTTATATAGCCTTTAACCTTCTTCAATTAACGGGCTATTAAACGTAAAAAGATGATTGAAAATCAGAGCACTAGTTCCTGAGATTAGCGCGATCAAACTCTTCAGCTTTATAATATTAGTATATGTAGATAATAAAAAAGCAACAGCTTGCAGGCATTGCGCTGGCACCAAAAGGTGCTCATTATAACAATACGGCTCAGACTCAGTTAATAATTTGCTATTCAAATTAGAGCTTTAAGTCGTATGCGTTAAAATATTTTCTACAATGACAAAATAAAAAGGTGACGGCTCGCGGGCGGCACGCTGGTAGTTAACAGTTAGGTTTTTCGAGGCGATTTCGGCTGGGCTATTTCCTTTTCGGAGCCAAGATGTTATAAAGTGCGATAACCATATAGCTGAAAGTAAAAACTTAAGGAAAGACATTTAGATACCCTCCCTACAGTGGTAGTGGGGGCCAAAAACAACCTCCCCGTGGGGGCATATTATTACGTCGTAAAATTGACTCGGTACTTTTTACCTACATTTCTCGATTTTACGCGGCTGACGGTCTTACTTCCGCTGCGGGTAAATATCGCTCTAAGACTTCTTAGCCTTAGGGTGTAACGACTTCGGTCGATCGGCTTCGATGACGGCAACAAGTACATTTTCGTAAATACACACATTTCGAAATACAACTACAGTACCCGGCGATAAATATTGCACATCGACCTTTGGAAAGAGACAATCGTCTAATTTCGGCTTCGTAGAGCGTTATCTCTGTCGCACGAAATACAAACAAACAGTCCGGTATCTAATAGGAGCTGTTAAAACAATAAAATTATGATTTGCTTCTTTTGATAATTCTTTTTATTCTTCGTATAAAATACGAAATACGATAAAGGTCGGTGTACAATATTTATCGCCGGGTACTGTACATAGTTTAAATATTATATAAATAAGATTTCTTAGCCTATAAGGACTAGGTTTTGGTCGATTGACGTCGATGACGGCTACAAGTAAATTTTCTTAGAAATACAACTACTTAAACTAAATATATAAAAGCGAAAAGTCACTCACTCAATCATCACGATATTTAGAAAAACGCTTAATTTATAAAGATAAAATTTGGCAAAAAGGTAGTTTATAGTTAGTATACCTCCGCTAAGAATGGATTTTCCAAAATTCACCCCCTAAGGGCATCAAACGGGGGTACAAAGTTTGTGTGGAGAAATCAACTTTGACGCAGACGAAGTGTCGGTTAGAAGCTAGTAGTAATAATATCAGCCTAATATTATCCCACTGCTTCTCATACAGAGAAGGCACGAGCATTGATCACCACGTTTCCTTAAAGCAGATTGGTGATTTCAAACTTATGAAATAAAGCATACAAATATAGTCAGATTATTCCAGCGAACACAAGACACCTACAACATTGTTCTCACATCATTAATTTCAAGTTAAATGTAAGCATTACCTTGCATATTCTACACCTTAATTAATTTATAAAACAAGAGGCAAGAAAGCCGCGAAAATCAGGTCATACATCGTCGTTCCCCAAAATGAGCTTTTAAATCGAAATTAATCGAATTTACAAGTCATTCTGCCTAATCTTGTGGAAATCTCGTTTAAACTTTACACAGAGTCAATTTGTGCGTAAGTCTAAGGTGCAGAGCAGCCAGGGTACTGCCGATCAATCTTCGGCCCTCTGATTCTTTGCAACTGCAGCGCGATAGAAGTATAGTAAGAGGATCGGCCCTCGCCGCGCGGCATTCAACGTCCCGCCGTCAACGAAGCTACCCGCTAACCAGGTACGTCCCATAACACGACTTGTGCTTGCTTGTACGAACATTTTAAAGTGTATTTAAACATTTAGAATCGTTTAAACAAAAAGAATAATGCGGTAATTTTTTCGGAATTATTTTTAAAAATCAATTTCTTTTTTAAAACGTGTCCGTTCCATTTCAAAAGTGCTCTTTTTACTTAAAAAGTGCTGATTAAAAGTTTTAAAGGTCTCCAAATTAAATGTTTATGGTCGGAAAGTCTAACTGCTTGTTACGAAGTTTCACATGAGCGTGGTAGACAGCTCCGTAAAACTTTTCTCTGAAACGAGATCTGGATCTTGCTATCTCGATGTCTGAATGACGAGCGCGTCTGTATTCTGTATCGCAGAATTTATGTAACTTAATTGAAAAGTAATTTAATATAGATAAAGACTTTATTGTAGGTATGCGTTGAAGGTTCAATTTAAATTTACCTAAATTATAATCGAATTACGAACAGGTTATTTATTTGTATGCTCTTGTACAAGCTCAAGAATAGTGCCTTGGTAAAACGATTAGCCAGTCAACAAATCGAGGCCTGTTTGTTCACTGCTAACGTTGTGATTTTAAATATCGAATTCGTTTTAATCGATTTATTTCTTAATCGAATGTAGGTACTGCAGTGACTCTGGCTGTTTTAACCATGTTTAACTTTTTTTTATTACGTAAAAGGAGTGGTGATTCAAACTCAGTTCAAAAATAGAACAATAGGATTCGAAAGTAGGTCCGGTTCACAGACAGGCGGTTTTACGGAAAATAATGATTATAATTATTTGAATTTCCTTGGTAGAATAAGTAATATAATAATTTTTAGTAATTTAATTAAATATAATTATATTCGTACTTTAACCCTAAATCGAAACAAAATGACTAAATTGATTATTTACAAAAAAAAGCAGCAGTGAAATCTTTGTTTAAAATTAACCCTTAAAAAAAATAATTCAATTTCTTTTCTTTTTCGGGTACTTTTGCGTGAACAATTGCGTGACAGCAAAAGTCGGTATCATGTTCTGTTTCAACATAATACTCTAGGGACTTGAATTCCAGTACACAATGCCTCCGTAATATCGCCCCGGTATGTAGGGCGGATTACGCAAGACGTAACGGATTTTATTTCGAACAGTTAAAGGGCACTCGCAGAAAAGTTGTCTTAGTAACTTTTACTTTTGTAAAAGATTAATGATAACACCTCGCGTAACCGACTAGAACCGTGACGTAATTGGTTTTCGAGAAAATATGTGAAAATTCCGCTTTTATGCGCATAATATTGCAATAAATCGGGCAAGGGACGCGATCGATTTCGTTCGGGCAGTTTAAAAATATATCGAGATCCAATATTAATGTGCGCTCGCCTTAAATAAATTGTCGTTTTTACATATCGAGCGGGCAAAGGGTTAGGTAACGAATGGAATGGCATATTTTTTTTTATGATGATGAGTTGTGCGGTCGTTCCTATTTTCAAAGCACTCATATTTATTTTACTATTATTAATTTACTAGATTTTTATTTACTTCTATACTAATATTATTAAGAGGTAAAGTTTGTGAGGTTGTAAGGGATAAACTCTGGATGTATTGAACCGATTTTGAAAATTGTTTCGTAAATTGCAAGCTACGTTATCACTGAGTGCTATAGGCTATATTTTACTATAAAAAATTAGGGATCCGTAACAAAAATCATGCGGGCGAAGTCACGCAATTTTATTTTCTTTGTAATTGGTAATCTCTGGAAGTACTAATCCGATCACAATTTTTTTTTCACCTATAGAAAGCTACACTATTGCCAAATGCCATGGGCTATGTTTCATGGTATACTTGACTTTCAAACGGACGGAGTCGCGGCCAAAAGTTAGTCCAAAATAATCATTTACATGTAATGATCATCGCCTTGTAATAACAAAAGAAACTCGATTTTGCTTTGTTTCAAAAAAGACCTCATTGTTCTTTAAATTCGTCTTTAAATCCATTACCTCCGATTTGATCTAATTCATTATTTTTTACAACACAAAAAATACCTTTGTTCAATTTCTACGCTTCGTTTTCCTCGGGCTTTCAATGTAATTGGATTGCAAGTTCCAATTCAATTTAATTGGAAAAAAAATACAGACGTTATTACAGTTAAACGGGCTTAAAGGCTTGAGTACGGAATTGTTTTTATAATTATGACTGCAGTTCTAATTAGCGATGTAGCTTCTGCTTTTTAGGGTTGCGTACGCAAAGGATTACGAAGTTTAATAGTCGTGGGGTTAAAAAATTGTTAGGTTTCAGTTTAACTCTCGCTTATTTTAACTAAGTGCACGTACATGTGTACATGTTAATTAACAAAATATTTGTAGGTATAGTGCATTGGGGTTACAAAAACCGGAAACCGGAATACTGAATTTATGTTATTATTTGTACCACTTACGTACAATCTCTTATTATAACAAATTAATAAACTATTGATTATATGCCGTCGATATTTAATAATTATACCGCTGCATTTTGTAGAAATTTATATAAATACCTGAATGCAACTTTTTTATTTTGTCATTCAAATATTAAGATTAAAAAATGACAAATATATAAAAAAACTCAAATAAATAATATTAATATAATAATTTCTTTCTTGATATTATAATATTATTATTTAAAAAAATATTTTCCTTTTTCTTTTTTAATTCGAGTCCGGTCTTGACATTGATTTTGACTTTAACACTTCACCTCAAAAGTTGGCCCAATTTAATACCCTTCACATAATTTATTTATTTATCTCTGACGTTGCATCGTTTATCTATCTATCCATTACTTCGTTAATAACTCAAGAAACACTCTAACTGATTGATGTGTTTATTTTTTCCTAATTTACTTATAGTTTCTTTTATATAATATATACGTTTGCTGACCAGGTTTTAGAAATCATAAATTATTACAAAGTGCTGAAAAATTAACACAGCTGGTGCTTCGCTTGTGGTTGATTCCTGTTTTACAATTCCCCATTTTCAAGTGCTTTTCAGGGAATGGTCGCATCGGGACCTTTCCCTCCCGATGGGGGATACATTCAACTTCTCTAGGTATCAAATGGCACATGTTTTTATCTCATTTCTCCAAGTGTTTGTCTTTTTGTTGAGAAAAGTACGTTCGTTCCGTGAAATGTTTTTTACGGAAGTTGAGGCGCCGCAGATCTCGAGTGCCTACTTGAATGATAGCTTGCTTGCCATGACGAGATCCTGTGGTCGATTTGATTGCAAGTTTGTCTGTTTGTTCACAAGGCAATTTTTTGCCGTCGTATCGTGGTACCTACTTAAAGTGGATTTAAAAAAAAAACAATAAAGGGAGACGGTCCAGATCGCATTGAAAGAAAAAAAAACAATACCGTTCGGTTCTGAATCTCAAATGTTAGATTATGTTGAATTTTTTTTTAATGGCTGGATTTTGAATGACTTTGAATGTTTTAAATTAGTAAAATCAGTCTTCAGCTGTTTTCATCGAAAAAATAACGAACAACTATAACTTTACCTTCAATATGTTTCAGAGTTTTTATTTTCATACTAAAGCATTTTCTGAATACTAAAGCATTTTCTGACCGTTCATAAAAAAATTTGAAGTCTCGTCGGCCGTTTGAAAAATTTCAAATATAATTTGCAAATATTCAACGACGCGACGTTAGCAGGGCAGCTGCCAACATAATAATATTTTTATTGGACAGGCGGGTGCATCGCGCTTTCATCGAAAATGCTTTTATCGAAAATGAAATTTACAAAGTAGGGCGTTTTTTTTGGGTAGGTACATTGTTTTATAGCCATTTTTTTTTCGGAGTTAAACTTTTAGGTTGATGTTAGGAGAGCAAAAAAGGGTTTAAATGGAAACGTGTAAAGCTGACGTGGTTGTGTATTGAATTCATTTATAATTTATAGTAAATATGTCATAAAGATATAATTAATGGTTGACGGTAATAGGATCGCCCCCTACTATATAAGACTTAAACATAACTAGCAAAATGTAGGTGTATTAATGAGTAAACCTCTGCCAAACCCTTCGGGGATTACAGGCATCATTTGATGTAAAAGAAATATATTTAAATTATTACATTACTATACCGTGAATTACTTTTTGCTTTCTCTTTGTATCCACTTTTCAATGAAAATCCACGAACACTAAAAACAATTCTTTTAATTTTTTCTATTATGAGTATGTATGTAATACATACAATATTATGTGGTCCGGATTACCAAACACAAGTTACCTAAATGAAGATTCAAGAAATGAATTCTTTTACCCAAAATAAATATGGAAATATTTTCAAAATGTACTCTCCATTCAGAATTCTATTCAATGCGCAGAAATCTTTTGCTACTGAAATGAATTTTTCATCTGCATTTCCAATTTATTCCGTCTCCATCATTACTTCTATCGAATCATTTGCATGAGTTTTTTGTAGAATCGGTGAGTTATTACATTTTACGTCGACATTTCTTGGAATTCTGGCGCTGTGATCGTATCGATAATTGAATTGTAATGAACAAGCAACATCACGCGATCAGTAATTTGTGAAAATAAAGCTCAAGAAATTTGTTTTTTAAAGTTTATAATGAAGTATAACTTGATTGCTTACACTTGTAAGTTTGATTGGCGTTTATTTATGAAGCTTTGAGTTTGTAGAACAGTGACACAGGCTTTTTTCGATGAAATTTTTGAAGTGAAATAATTTGAGCAAGTTCAAACCTCAGTCAAAAAGAAACTAATGTTATGTATGCATAAAAGGATACTTTATAAATACTAGTTGTATAGTACAAAACTTATTAAAGTAAATGAAGTATTTTGTATTAACTGAAATCTACCTACAGAAATTAAAAATTATAATAATATGGTTGAATTTAGATACGGGAAGCATCACTCTTGAATCACTCCATCTATTGATGAAAACCGCATAAAAATACGTTGCGAAGTTTCAAAAACCTAAGCCTACAGACGGCAGGTAGCTACTATGTAAAGATTATATTATGTACAATAGATAAAAACGTATTCTAGAGGTTCCCCGACATGTTGTTAGGTATACCGAATAATACCTACGAGAACTGTCTTAGATCTTATGAAATATTACCTCATTACAGTCGCCTAAGCGAGATACGATAGAGTCTGAATCGTATTTTGCTATAGCGTACGTAACAATTCCTGTGTTCTTCGCCATTCCTTAACATAACCCTAAAGTGCTTCTTTTCATATCCCGACAAACACTCAATATTTCACACCATAACCATTAAAAGAAGGAAGATAATTTATCAGAACGCAAGAAAAAGGGACCTGGAAAAATATTGGCGGAGTTTGATAAATTAGAGGTTCATTTCAGAAGGGGATATAACGTTAAAAATATTAAGTCAATCCCTAGGGCTGGGGGCTAGGGATTTTAAAGATAAACCATTATGGTCCAAGATACCATAGTCACCATACCTACGTCATTTTAGCATTGCTGTTATAAGAAAAGATAATTATGGGGAATGTATATTCTTTTTGAGAAATAAATTTCTTTGAACCGAAGTATGACGTTAAGTAGGTAGGCGTAAAAATCGGAACTTTAAACCGTCTGGCTTAAGTTATGGCGTATGGAAAGTGTCTGGTAGTAACTAATAATGGTTTTTTACAATATCCTGTTAAAAATATTCTTTATAACATATTATTATGTAAAAACCAGCCGTCTCACTTGAACCTAAATGAGTAAGGTACATACCTTTTATATAATAATATGATACCTGAAAATGAACCAAGTTTTGGAGTAAGCAAGTATGCAGACTTTTGATATACCTATACGTTAGAGTTGTGAAATGAGGTGGAAATAGGTCGAAGTTTAAAATCAAAATGTTTTTTTTTTTAATTTGATAATTAAATAGCACTAACCAGTTGCCCTTTTCGTAGTTGCCTCGTCTTAATTCAATAATTTAATAAATGTGAAGACGAAGTATCAAAAATCACTTTAAGTTTAATAGTTACCAAGTGTTATAAATTAAGAAATTAGTGTTTGGGGTTAAATAACCCAAGAGTTTCATTAAGGATTACGTTTCTAAAGGATCAGCAACTCGCTTGAGATTATTACTTACGATCAGGAAACCCATAAAAAAGCCATCCTCAAAATTCCAGCAATGCTATAATGACGTAGGCGTGGTGACTATCTGTATCTCAGACCATTAGTCAAGGAACTTGTGTGAAATTTATGAACTGGCAGAGCATTGAAAAGGAATTGCGACAAACCTGTCGTGTGAACGGAGCTAAATAAAAAGTTAGAGAAAAAAGACCAATTAAAGTCCAACTAAGCGATGCGGGATTACGAATTTTCTATTTCTATTTTTGTGTCGAGCTTTTATAAATGTTTTGTCAGTTTTTTAAATGACTGTCTGGTTGATAACAGTTGGGCTTTATGAAAAAATAAATGATCTTTTAAAAGGATGCCAGTTGGTTCGTAAATTAATATAAAACAAACTTTTCGGGTGTATTTTTTATCTGAATAAAATTCGTTGTAAAAATATTTTGTTTTGTAACTTCGCGTAATGGCTTTAACTTTGGAATTGGAACTTTTTATTTTATCTTTGCTTAAAAAGAGAATCATATTTTGTGGTGTTTTTATCATTGATGCTGATGGTAAAGTAGTAAAATTGGGTTTTTCCAATTACGAATTTCTCAGTAGCATTGACCTATAATATATCTTTTCACCATAACATCATAACATCACGCCTGTAATCCCCGAAGGGTTAGGCAGAGTACACTCACATTTTGCCAGTTATGTTTAAGCCACATGTAATAAGGGGCGAGCCTATTGCCATCAACCGGGCACCAGAAATTTTAATTTTCTTTTTGATTTTACAACTTTTTCTTTTATTTTAAATTAGTATCACACATTATTGTGAATAAAGCCTTCAAATTAAATAAGCATTATGTGTGGAACTGTATATCTAATTTCAAAATCGATTATATTTACGTTACCCTTAATCCGAGCCCTCAAGCCTTTGCAATTCTAGAGGTAAAGCTCAAATGTTATACATAGTTTAACAGCCTTATACAATTTTCATAATGTACTTGATAATATATTGTAAACCGATTATTTCTAATACATCGAGGAAACAATGGATTAAATGCTGTACACTCATTGAAATAATATCATGGCGGCTATTGTTTCGCATATTAAAATACAGATAAAGAAAGTGAAAAAATTGAAATGAATTTTAAAAACAACATTTTCTGACTCTTTATTGAATAAGCTATGTAAATTGTAGCCTAGGTATTTCTTTAGACTGTTTCTCATTTAGAGTAAAATACCCTATTGGTGTACAGGCAAAAATCTTCCATTGCACTATCAATTATTCATTAGAATTTTGTATGTTATCACTTTTTACGCTTGAGATGATTAAAAATCATATCAAACAGTAAATAGGTACTCGGCAAACATAACGTTATTTACGAATCTCTTTGTTTGGAATCTCTGAAATGGAGTCTGTTAATAATTCAGTATCCAATTAATTTAATTGTCTGGTTTCAGGTATCATTTGAAGAGCGTCAAATCTAACTGGTGAGTACATAATTTAAATATTAATGAACGACAAACTTTTGAAAAACAAAAGAAGACTGTCAAGATTCTTTTTTTAAATTTATTCTTTGATTGAATTTTATATTGAACTTACTTTTAAAACTCGAACTAGTCTTCGTTCCTTAAGCAAGACTCTTTGGGGAAATTATAACTGTATCTGATGAAAAATGTCCGTCGACCCTAATTACTTTTTGAACAAGGGTTTGTTTTAAAACTCATAATTCAAAAGTACAATTTACTTCCTGATCGTTTACCTAAGTTTGTAGGGCATATCTCTTTCTGAAATTACTTTGTAATTTAGTAGTGGGTGTCAACTTCTGATAAAGAAAGTTGTGGTCAATACTCTACGCACCTAAGCCGCTGCATACAGTACCCGGCGATAAAGATTGCACATCGACCTTTGGAAAGAGACAATCGGCTAATTTCGGCTTCGTAGAGCGTTATCTCTGTCGCACGAAATACAAACAGTCCGGTATCTATTAGGAGCTGTTAAAACAATTATGATTTGCTTCTTTTGATAATTCTTTTTATTCTTTGTATTTATACGGAATACGATAAAGGTCGATGTGCAATATTTATCGCCGGGTACTGTACATAGCTTAACAAAATTAGAGATTATAGATTCCTCCAACATCCATTGTGTGTGCAGTGCTCTAAATCAGAGGGTGGCCCATTTATTTCAGTGCCTAAAGTGTCCCTACACCTGCAAAACCTAAAACACCTAAAAAGCAAAGGCCTCTTCTCATACAGAGAAGGTCACCACACTTGCTCAAGTAGGATTTTACACTTATACTAGCTTCTGCTCGCGACTTTGTCCACGTCAAAATTGATTTCTCCGTACAAACTATGGACCCGTTTCATCCCCTCACGGGGTGAATTTTGGAATAACCATTCTTATCGGATACTAACGTCAAACAAAGAACACACTCTCCAAGTTTCAGGATTTTACGATCAGCGGTTTAGGCTGTACGTTGATCCGTCAGTCAGTCATTCAGGACAAAGCATTGTAAATGTAAAGATTAATCATAAGTTCAGATTTCCTCACGGATGTCACTGGTGTCCAAGATAAACTTAAAAACTACATATGAATTGAAAAAATCACAAATATAACCTCATATACATATGAGAGGCGCCGGTGCCTTAGGTAAAGCGCATACATACAACTTTTTCATCGACTGAACTGTTTAGTCGAAGGAGGTGCGCATACAATCGATTTCAGTCGATTTATCTCCGAAACAAATCCAACAGTCTTCTGTAGGCAACGCTTGAGTCAAGGTGCTAAGTACCTACAATGCTATTTAACCATAAAGTTATAGCTTGTGATTTGCTTTATATACGTTTTAAAAGAGATAAGATTAAGTTTAGTCGATGTTATGCGCAGTTCAATACATTACAATACAAAATGAGCGCATGATCGATAATTGTCCAACTTTTAAATCAAAAGCAGATCGATACAGCCTTTTGATTTTTCAACCGACTTCAAAAAGGAGGAGGTTCTCAATTCGGCGCGTATGTTTTTTTTTTTTTGTATGTATGTTACCTGATTTCTCAGCCAATTATGAATGGATTTGGATGATTCTTTTTTTGTTTGAAAGAGTATACTTCCGAATAGGTCCCATAGAAATGTTGTCATGATCTGATGGTGAACTTCGGAGATATGGAACGGTACTCCTTATAGGATCACAGCATTACTGTCGTAACAAGTAAAATTGCTTTGTTTATACGTGTAGTCGATGACTGACTGAAAGAAGAGAGAGGATACGTCAACCCCCCTCCTACTACTTTTCAAAATTAAATATATCGTGTGAGGTATTGTTTGAAAGGGCTTTTTGTGAGGATTTCAAACATCTTGTGTGTTAATGTTTGAAATCCTCACAAAAAGTGAAAAATAAAAAGCTTTTTTACAAAAAAATAAAACCGCCTTCAAAAACTACAAAATAAAAAAAAAACTTTAGTTTTGGAAGTCGGTGGCAATATCTACATAACAAAAAACAAAACCAAAGCCACCGACTTCCAAAACTAAAGTTTTTTTTTTTATTTTGTAGTTTTTGAAGGCGGTTTTATTTTTTTGTAAAAAAGCTTTTTTTTATCGATCAACTATCGTGTTGACAGTATGCGCACGTTCATTTATATTACATTTATATTTCTAAACTTACGAAACACAACAAAATAGTTGTTCAACTAATAGTTGTATGTATGCGCTAGCCCTTACCCACTATGATATCATATCTGTCTGATTCCATTGCTTAGGTATCTTAAAAAATCCTTTTAGAAACAAAGAAGGTATTCTCGAAAATAAAGTCAAGAAAATGCCAAACATTTCGGTCGTAGCTAACATTCACGCGGTATTTACGTCTCCCTACTTATGCAAATGGCCGCTGAGTTACTACACCTTACATTATACGGGTACCCGTCCCCTACTACGAAAGAAGATATTACAGTCATGGTACCAAAAGATACCTAAGTAGGTACGCGTTTAGAACAGCAGTATTAGCGAAAGATGGAATTCGTTGTCGAAAATAGACAAAAATATTTAAAAAAAATAGCTTTTACCCGCGACTGGGTCCGCATAAATGTAGGTAATTGTGAACGCAGACGGAGTTGAGGCATACAAAAAATATCCTATATCCTTTCTTGAAGTTCAATCTTACCCCGTACCAAATTTCATCAAAATCAGTTCAGGGGTTAGTCGTGAAAGCGTAACAGACAGACATACAGAGTTACTTTCGCATTTATTAAATCAAGCGTATGCTTAGATGGTTCGCTCATGCTGAGAGGATGAGTGAAAGACGATTAACAAAAGGTATTTATATGGCAGAGGTGAGTGGCAACGCAGGGAGGGCTCGCCCTAGAAAGACCTACACTGACCTTATTGGTGAGGTTCTTCAGAAAGGTCAGTACTCGTAACCGGCGTGCTTGTATGACGAGATGTATGAACGTGGATGAGGCGAAAGGAGTATGTAAGGATCGGAGCAAGTGGCGTTCTGTGGTTTCTGCCTAAAAATCAATATGAATAGAATGATTTAATGACTAAGAAAATACAAAATGTCTTGATACCACCACCCACTACATTTTCCACAGATACATTTAATACACAACACACACACCCACATAGATACAATTAGTATTCCACAGTAACAATAATACAAACTGAATATCAAACGTATGTAACATTCAATTTTGAATTGCCTTCAAAATCCTTCGTATTGTGTTTGTATGGGTGCTACGCGATTAGGGTACCTACACGTTTCAACATCAGCTGAGACCCAATTACACAGGAGTCAGAAAGCAATGCAATGGCTCTATTTGTTATAAGTCACGGTGTCAAATTCAAATCCAAATTCTGGAAAAGCAAAATAAATAAATCAATCCACACTAATAATATTATAAAGAGGAAAATTTTGTATTTTTGTTTGTTGTAATAGATAAACTCAAAAACTACTGGACCGATTTTAAACATTCTTTCACCATTAGAAAGCTACATTATCTGCGAGTAACATACGCTATATTTTATTTTAGAAAAAATAGGGGTTGCCAAAACAGACATAAACGCGGGCGGAGCCGCGGGCGACCGCTAGTCTAATCATAAATGCGGAAGTTTCGATGGATGGATGTTTGATACTCAATCACGCTAGAACGGGAGAATGAATCTGGATAAAATTTAACACAGAGATAGATTATAATCTAGAATAGCACATAGGGCTACTTGTTATTCCGGAAAAATGTATGGTTCCCGTGGATTAATTTAGAATTTTTTACTTTTTTTTTAGGTTGTAAAAATAATCAAATGAGTTCTTCCGCCCTGGGTGGGGCGGAAGGGACTGTCAGACTTTTACTGACTAAAAAACCACCCTGTTCCTTCTGTTGCCCTTTACGTTCCGGGACCACGGTATTCTGTTAAGACGTCCCGCAACCCCGGCAGGCGTCCCTGTGCTGACAGCTCTTTGAGGCGCGCGCAAACAGAACGCGCCGTCGACCCGGGCATGGTCCTTGATTGGACGGCGAGCTACCCATTACTCGCCGTCCGCAAGCCCGCAGTCCTACACCCTTAACGTCAAAAAATACGCACCTTTCGCAAGAAAATAATTCCTTTTAATACATAGATTATTTAATTTATGTTTCAACCCCTTTTAAAGGAAACAATCATTATTTTTTTACTTAACTCTAAAATCTACGCAGACGGAGGCGCAGTCAAAAGCTAGTGTTTAAATAAAAAATATGATAAACAAAACATAAAATAAAATGTCTATATAAAAAATAACCTCATTGAAAAGCACATAAAGCTCCAATTTGAAATTATAAACTGTCGTAAAAGTCAAAGTTACTGCCACTCTTTCAAGTCACTATCTAAAATTGTGGCACTAAAACTTGAACGTTAATGTCTACGTTCGCAGGTTGATGACGTCAACTTCAGGTAGCATTCGAGGTTTTTATGAAACGGTTCTAAAGTAATGGAACATCCAGGAAATAGTCCTTTTAACTTTTATGTCTTACTAGCTTCTGCCTGCGACGTTACGAGTAATTTCTCCATACAAACTTTGGACCGCCGCTTCATACCCTTAGGGGATGAATTTTGGAAAATCCTTTCTTAGTGGATGTCTACTAAGTATAAACTACCTCCCTGAAAAATTTCATCTTTATACGTTACATCGTCACCCGGCTCCGCACGGGCGCAATTTTCCGACATACCCGGTGGATTTTAAAAAAAATCTTCCATAAAAACCTTGTCCGGAAAATTGCGAATACAACGAAAAAAGAATTAGACAAATCGGTCCAGCCGTTCTCGAGTTTTGCGCTTAGCAACACATTTAGCGTTTCATTTTTATAAAGAAAGAAGTGGTTTTCGATATTTCTTGATGAGTGAGTGAATGAGTAAGTGAATGACCTTTCGCTTTTATATATATATTTAGAATTAGATATCGGCTTTAAGCGGTAGCTATACCTTCGTAGGTACACACAGCAAAACAGATAGGTATGCAGGGTCGTCAGATAAAGTTGAAGTTTTCTTAGAAACCGATGGATGTTTTCAAATGAAATTTAATTTAAAACGTAGATAACCAATAGTTCTTTATTCAGGTTAAGTTTCAGTCAAAAACATCCATGAGTTTCTTATAAAACTTCAACTATATCTGACGACCCTGTATACCTATCTGTATTGCTGACTGTACACAGTGCAATCGCAAAAAAATATAAAACTACTACTTAATATTATAAATGCGAAAATACCTGTCTGTCTGTTATGCGTTCACGACTAAACCACTGAATTGATTTTGATGAAATTTAGTACGGGGTAAGTTTGAACCTCAAGAAAGGACATAGGCTACTTTCAGTGACTTTGTCTGCGTCCACGATAACCGACATTTACGCGGACGAAGGCGCGGGCTAAATCTAGTAGATGTATCTTGCCTAGCCTTTTCCCAACTATGTTGGGGTCGGCTTCCAGTCTAACCGGATGCAGCTGAGTACCAGTATGTAGCAAAATCTAGTAGATGTATAAAATTTAAAAATGTAAATTGGACAGAATGACGTTAGGTCCCTTTCTAAAGTTAGCTAGTTAAAAGCATAAACTAAAATATAACTGCACGCGATATTTATAATATTCTCTTGCACATATTTAAGCAAGTTTCAACTCTATTTCAGTTTTGTTTTAGTTCATTATTAATAAATCAATGAAATTTGCTCGAGAGAATTGGTAGTCGGTTTGCGTTGATCGTAACACTTCAAGAGTTTACGGCTTTTGTTATAGTTTCTTGTCCTTTCAAATTTTGACGATACACGTGCCGAATATTGAATTACCTGAGGCAGGGGTTCGTAAACTGTGCGCCGCGACGCCCTGTGGCATCTCGAAGCTGTCCTGAGGGCGACGCGCGTAGGCAGAAGTCGCATAGATTGTAGTAATACTGTTATTATTTTCTAATAAATAGTCATAATAACTAAGATTCTTGTAGGCTTCTTGGTTGACGTCAGGTTATCGCCACTAGCTTAAAATTGCGGCATTTGTAGCTGTCGCGTGTCACCCGTGTGCGGTCAGGCTTAATGTCTGCTACAGCTACACACAAAAGAAAAGAAAAAATGATGATGAATGATGTTTGAAGAAAAAATTGAAACCCGTAAAGAGAGTCACGATATAAAAAACATTAGTGACCCCTGACCTAAGATAAAAAGTCCTGGTAACGTATTTTTAGTACTGGCAATACCGACTACATCAATATTTCGTATATCAATGTTGCCATGTGGAGGGTTAGGTAACTTTCACGAACACGCTTTTCTTATTACTAGTTTCTTTTGCCATTTTCATTTTCGCAAAGGAATGTCAATTTATCTTTACGTGATAGTAATATAAGAGTGGTTTGCGTCAGAAATTCAGAATGTCGTAACTTTAGTTCGTGATGAAATTAAATATAATCGAATTATTACTGGGTGGTTATTTCAGATGGGAGGCATGAGAAACATGCTCTTAATTGTTTGAGTTATTTTGACAGTTTTTAGAAAAAATACATAGGTAGCTAAAAAGGTCTTTCTTATGTTTTATTTTATAATGTTACTACCTATTTTCAGTGACTTAAATTTTCTTACTTTACCATCTATTCTCATACCTACCAAATATACATAAAAAATTTCATCAAAATCTGTCAAGCCGTTTCGGAGAATTGCAATCACAAACACCATGACACGGGATTTTTGTGTTTAAGTATAAACTAGCTTCAGCCCACGATTTCGTCCGTGTCAAAAATATACTTAACGACCTATTTTCATACCTACCAAATAAAAATAAAAAAAATATTAAAAAATCGGTCGACCCGTTTCGGAGGATTACGATCACAAACACCATGACACGAGATTTTTATATATATATAGACTAGCTACTGCCCGCGACTTCGGTCATCATTACAGTTTTAGGTATTAAAACTCCACTGGATCAACTGATTTTATATCTTTGAATGAAAAAGTCACTTTTTTTAAAATTTTCAAAATTTATTATTTCTGTCCCTTCTGCTTACCACTGGTAATTCACATGTTTGAAGCATAAACATGAGTAGCAATCTTGCCAACTGTTACAATAGTTTGACAAGTCATAACACGAATTTATTACACAAACTTTGAACACAAATTATGATGTTGTCTACTGCAAGTACGATAGTTATGTTACAACTATTTATTATAAAATAACTTACTAGCTCCTGCTCGTGGCTGCGCCCGTGTATTTTTTTGTAAAGTAAGTTAACCTACTGTGCCAATTTTCATCCAAATCAATCTCGAGTAACACACATCGAAACATCTTCACAGACTTTCACATTTAATATATATTATTAGTATCTTGGATTATTAAAGCTGACTGTCAGTATTTATAATATAAATGCTGACAGTCTAGATATAGTGCTTCAATAATAACATTACATATTATGTTCATATTAAAGCTGAAATAATATATACAAAAAACGTAGACAAAAGGCTCCTTTTACCTTTTTTAACTTCTTTGGTAGGTCTTTTAATCGGGGCAAGTACCAATGTGACTTTTTCAATTCATATGTACTTTCTAAAGTTTATCTTAGACATACTGACATCATTCCGTGCCTCGGAAAGCACATTAAGCCGTTTGTCCCGGTTGTCGTGTTACGAGTCGTCAGAAGCCCGAAAGTCTGACAGCCAGTCTTACCTAGTTGTATCGTATTACCCAGTTACTGGGTTGTGGAGGTCAGATAGGCAGTTGCTCCATGTAAAGTACTGGTACTCAGCTGCATCCGGTTAGACTGGAAGCCGACCCCAACATAGTTAGGAAAAGGCTAGGCAGATGATGATGGTAGGTCTTTTACACTCGTTATATTAGTGAACTAGCTTCTGCCCGCTACTTCATCCGCGTCAAAGTTGGTTTCTCCATACAAACTTTGGACCCCTGTTTCATCCCCTTAGGGGTTGAATTTTGGAATATCTTTTCTTATCGGATGCTTACGTCATACAAAGAACACACCCTCCAAGTTTCGGGTCTCTACGATCAGTGGTTTAGGCTGTGCGTTGATCCGTCAGTCAGTCAATTATTCACGACAAAGCACATATGTACCTATAGTAGAAGATAAAAAAAGCACATGCAAAACATTAATAAATGAAAATAGTCATTTAGTACGGGTACGTAAAAATAAAAAAAAGCTTTGAATTTCTCGTTTATTTTAAACGTTCAGTTTGCTAACAAAACAAATCCGCTTCCCACTATTTCCTAGTGCCTGAAAACAATGAATAGAAAAAAAAAAGACAAAAGTCATGGCCGCCAGTCACGGATTAACTATTCGGAAAATTAAAAAAAAAAGCTCGGCTTTGTCGACTGAGTTATCGTGTCCGAACAAAAGGCGGGACCTATATGCGGCCATTGCAAAAATGGAAAATTGTCAACCGTCATTCAATAAAATTGTGAATTGAGGCAGGCGATTTCAACGATTTGGTGACTTTTGTTTGTAGTGCTGATCCCAGTTTTTTGCATAACACCGTTAAATTGACTGTTTGTTTAGCCGACTTTTGGGTGGAATGAATATTGTGGCTAAAACTTTTACAATAGACTCAGTAATATGAATCCAGCTAAAACCTAAGCGTAAAAATTTTTCGTCGGTAAAAAAAACAGCTGTTCCATATATTTTGAACGAGTAGTAGAACGAAAATAATATATGTATGTATGTTTATTTTATGGTATTTTTTATAGTAAGTATGTAGTATTTTAAGTATTAAGTACTTATGTACACTCTATTTTATTTTGATAAATACTTTTTTTGTGTTTATTTTTTTTTTTCAAATTAATTTTGCTGTTTAGCGCTCGTACATTAATTTGCATCTACCATGTTATCTCTTCACCACCTTTGGTTGACTGTTAGAGAATGCCTAAGGCATTAAGTCCGCCTTTGTTGCATAAAGTTTAAATATTTAAACGTGTAGGTGGACCGTTTTGCGCCATCACTCCATCCAGCCAATCTCCCTAGAATCTTTTACTCTCCTAGATTGCTCAGGGCATCTGCACGAGACTTTGGTGAACCCAAGGTCTCTTCTCGGATCTGGGTATCGCCTATGCACTCCATACAGGCTCCGCATAGAGGACTATCTGCTATTCCTATGGTATAAAAGTGTTTAATTTATGAACAATGGTCGGTGATGTTGCGTATCACCAGGTGCAGGCAGTCCTTTACTGAGACAGAGGCTAGTAAAAAATGCGAAATATTTTATCAATGTAAAGTCTTGAATTATGCTTCAATGGTAGAAGTATCACGATGTTACTTCCACCCCGTATATTTTTTTTATGAAGTTCTAGTCGTATATTTCAATTCATTAGTGTGCGTGTGACATTTCACATTATGTTGTACTCAATATATTATTAAAGTAATAATTTGTATCATTATATTCACACAAGTGTATAGATATTTTTATTATCATTCAACGGTAATGGTAGGTGAGCCCTGACGCTTTTTTTAAATTATTTTTTCTTTTTATTGTTTAACTAGCGACCCGCCCCGGCTTCGCACGGGTGCATGTATTATACATATAAACCTTCCTCTTGAATCACTCTATCTATTAAAAAAACCGCATCAAAATCCGTTGCGTAGTTTTAAAGATCTAAGCATATATAGGGACAGACAGACAGGGAAAGCGACTTTATTTTATAATATGTAGTGATACCTATACCTTGCGGTTTCACACGCGTTGGGTTAGGCTCGGTTCACATCTGACGGAAGATACGTCGAACATATCGTCTTTAGTATGGTCGACGCATAACGCATCATCGTTTACGTGTGTATGGTTGGAATTTTTTTTATTATTTATTTGACTGTTTCTGCGTTACGCGACTGACGATACGCGGCGTATCTTCCGTCAGATGTAAACCGACCCTTACGTCTTTGGTTTGCTCCGCTCCGTGAGTCGAAGCGTGATAACCTATTCTATTCCTTATAAATAACTACTTATCACATACAAATATTCTGGATTGTGATGACAGAAGCGTGGGGTTCAATATGTTTAAATGAAACACTATTTTCCTTTCGTTTTTCCTTATTATTTTGTATTTTTAAGATAGTAATTATATTTTAAGGTAAACCTTCCGTCTTTCGTCTTGTCAGCCCTCGAGGCGGACTGTCAAGTCTTTATTCTAATTTAGAACAGAGTTTATTTCATAATAATTTGAACTAATAAAATAAGGTTGTATACGGCTAAACCAGCCAGAATCTCTAGAGTACCTATGCTTAAGAAAATAAGACAACTATAAGTTGTATAAAAATAATATTTTCTTATAAAAAATCTAGCGTTTGCCCGCGATTTCGTCCGCTTGTTTTTTTTTCACCTGTGTTAAGTTACGTCTTTGATAAGGTAGGTACTACTCTCTTCCCGTGGTTTGTAGCATGATATTAAACAGCCTATATTATACTTCACCAATCTGGCTATGTTTTTCAGAGGTTAAAACAAACAAAATAAAGTCTTGAACTTGATTATAATGTATAGAAACAGCGTTTTCAAATTAGACAACTGTTAGTCGTTAAAAACACTTTCTTAAAAAAGAAAAATGTCCAGTTTTTAGAAACATTTAAAATGAGATGTAATTTTTTAAACCGCGCCGTCGACGAAACAAAAAACACGTCCTTCCTGTAATGTACACCATTTATCTTTTAACAAACGATTAAGTTTCTCATTACATTACTCTAAACCTACCTAATTCTATTGTCTACATTCTTTTAATTTGCTGTCTCTTTGTTGAACGTACAAAGTGAGGTTTTAGTTGCGACAGCCAAACCTTAGCTTACAAAAATTGAGTAAAAGTGGTGAAAGAAGTATCTATGAGTCATGTCATTCGATTTTTGAGTAAGTAAAAATATTTTTTGTTTTATAAAATAAACTGCATTAAAATCGGTCCATTCGTTTAGGAGCTACGATGCCATAGACAGACATACAGACAAACACGTCAAACTTATAACGCCTCTCTTTTTGCGTCGCGGGTTAATAAGAAACTGCACGCATCGCACGATCTCGAACAAATTTTAAGTCCAAAATCTTGAAAAATTATTCAACTGATATTAATTAAACTTACAGGTATACGCAATATACTCGTTCATAAGTTAATTAAAAGACAACCTTTATTAAAACGTCCGCAAAAAAGAAAACTCAATGTGCTTTTTTTTTCATTTCACTACCTTAATTATATTTATACCTTCCTATTTTCCTATATTCCTTCCTATATTCCTATTATTTTACCTTCTTTGTGCCTCTTCAGCCATGACGAAGTGACATTTCGAGCACAACTCAAAAGGCCAAAAGACAATTTGTGTATATATATTGAAATATCCTTACTAGCACTCTCTCTGCAACTTCGCGTGATTTTTCTTGCGGATCCCTAATTTTAATATATAAGTAGTAGGATATGAAGGATGAACAAGAATCCCATATTTACTATATTAAAATATTTTGTAAACTTAAATAGGATAATAGAACACACATGTGAATACGATGTAGCTTTCCTAAAAACTACTCTATTATAATAAGTACGAAGTATATAATCTGAAATATGAAAGGATTGTTATAGTTGCTTAAACAAATCATGACAAACTACAACGAGTCAAAAATTCCAAATATTGGTTAGTATCTTTTTCATCGGTACCATGGGGTCTCAACTAGAACAAAATATAATTAGTCCTTCGGAAAATTTCATAGATGGCAGCATAGGTAGCAATTATGAAATAAACAATCACTAAAAAGCATTAAACGGCAGATTTAGGTCGAAATAAGAATTCATAAAAATCTAAACTTCATTGTTTAATGCTGATTCACCTATTTAAACTCACAAAACACGTATTTTTAATAAACAAGGTAAATTAAGAATTTTACCTCCATTCGAACTCATAGATTGAGCAAGCAGCCATCTGCAAATCATTTTGTTTAGAACTCTTTTAGCAAAAGATGGCGTTTTTCTCAATTTTGCGCTGTCGTCACTCCTTAATCGTTATTCATTTACGTTTAGTTGTTTTATTTCAAGGAAAATAATTAAAAGATTTTTTTTTTTAATCTGGTACGCTACGAAGTAAAATAAAATTTAGAAAGAAAAAATACATGTTTTTAGTACATAATTATTATCCTTATTTTCGGTTTACTTAGCCTGGAACTATAAAACTTTCTATATAAAAGGATTGCACGAAACGTTTTTAAAGTACCTATGTATCTATTCCGTTTGTCAATGGCAAGTCAATAGAGACTGTTGCGCATTAAAAGATAATGTAAATAATTCTATAATCCTTAAAACTTCAGTCATAACTTAGTAAAGCGTAATTTTAGCTCCAGAAATCAAGTTTCCGCAGTGTAGCGGTTATCATGTGTGCTTCACATGCACAAGGGCCCCGGTTCGATCTCGGGCGGAAACAGTTGCTTTTTGTATTTTATTGCCGATCATAAAAAGTATCTTCACGCTTTTTATTAATTGGGTGATCAGAGAAATCTGAAAAATAAACATTTTGTTAAAATAAAAGTAAACTACGTAGGTACTACCTATTTCTCGCCATGAAACTTACGTTTAAAAATCTATGATTGTTATCAAGGCCAAGTATGCCGCAAAACCAAATTATTTGTCGTATCAGATTACGATAGCTCACTTTGTTTTTTTTTTTTGTTGCTTTGTATGATCTACCTATGTTATGAAATACCACGTTACCGATTTGGGGTAACATGACATGTAATGATAGTTGTATTGATCTAAATAAATAAAAAAAATATTTATTTAGATTGCGTCGGGAACAGTGGTCAGTAATTGACTGACGCGAGAATGATTCGAGCGGTTACACGATCAGTCTGGCATCAGTCTGCTGTCATTCACAACAGAATGATGAAAAATATTTAAAATATTTAATTTTTGTCATTCTGGCGATTACAAACAAAACTATTCAACGTTTAACAAGTACCTAAGTACCTATTAAGTATTTTGTTTTTTCGTTCAAATTATATCAACTGTATGTACTAATGTACCTATACCTACCCTTTGTCGTACATGACTGATCATGTAAAAAAAACATGACTGATCATGAAAATATTTTTTTATAGAAAAATACATAAAGCAATACCTATATGTATAAAACCCGGTTTTTCTCAAAAGTAAAATCAATCTCCCTCAAACTGCCCCCACAAAATCATTATCAAAACAAAATCGATATCCGAGTTCACTAATGCCAGGTTATAAAACTACGAAATCTTTAGAAAATCAAATCAGTGTGCAGTATATAAAAGCAAGATTGTTGTAGTAGGTACCTAGGTAAAACAGAATTCACAAAAGAAATGAAATAGATACATACCTACTAACCGAGCACCGAGCCTGTGACCGAGCGGTCAGAGCGGTGCCAGTGCAGAGGTGCGATATTCATTCATAACCCCCGTATCACCCCGCCCCGACCCCGCACGACTCATGACTCGTCTCAAAGGCACCGCCTTGTTGACTAAAGCAAAAAGTGATAACGCGATATCATTGAACAAAAAATAGTGTTCGAAAATTTCATATACATAGATAGGTAGGTACCTAACTAGGAAATATGTGTTTATGAATAAGTCTTACAAGTTTGTGAAAAAAATATTTGTCAGTTAGAATCTCCATTACCTACCTACATTTAATTTACATGTGCAAGGTTTCTATCAAGTTTTTTTTCCTTTAGCTCCATCATCAGATCCTGGTTTCGATGTAGAACCATAGTAGGTACTCGTCAGGCAGGAGTAGTCAGGACGAACTAAACGATCCTAAACTCGATGGGACTGTTGTTTTATTACGGAATTTAAGTATATGTCCACTTCTACTATCTTTGTAGTAGGTAAAACAGTATTCACAAAATAAATGAAATAGATACCTAGGTACGTACTTACGCGCAGACATAGCGTATTCAACAAATTCAAAACCTACCTACTAACCGCGCGCGCGCCGAGCGGCCGCTTCATTCATAGGTATCCCCCGTCTTACCCCGCCGTGACACCACGGCAGACGACGTAGTAGGTAGGTACTGTCGGGCGTCTGTGTAAAGTGCATTTTACCGCGCACGAACGTTGTAATATTTTTGTAATTATGGGGCGTCTAAAGTGTCAAGCTTTCTCAATGGAGTGAAGTACAGTCAGCTACAAAAGTCGATTAACATTTATGATTTTTAAATCCTAATTATTAAGTACAATATTAACAGTAAAACGCAATGAATACAAAATTAAGATATAATAGACCCTTAGCTATTACCTGAAAATCTGAAAGCCGGTACATTATGTGTTTAGTGTCTGTTTAAATGATATAAAAAAGTAACATTGTTAATCGACTCTTGTAGCTGACTGTACCTACCTGTTCCGTAGGAACTACAAGTCAATCTGTGCTATCAGTTTGATTGTTAGTAGGTACCTACTTGATAGAAGAAATAAATATTTTTATTAAAATATTCCGTTGGTTTTTTTTATTATGTTGGTACCTAGTAGCTACCTTCCTACTTGTATGCTCCTACTCCTAGTTCCTACCTATCCCATGCGCAATAACTAGGTAGGTACCTACATTAAAATCTAAATACAACATATTGTGGGTATCTAAATATGTAGGTAGGTATATATTTATTTATTTATTTATACCTAGTTAATTAATACGGCATAATACCAATTACATTAATTAACATAGAAACAAAGGTCACTCACTTAATCACTCATCACGAAATATCGAAAACCACTTGACGTAGGTAGGTATAAAGATGGGAGGTAAGTAGTTTATAGGTAGGTCTGTAGCCTTCCGCTAAAAAATCTAAAATTCCAAAATTCACCCCTGAGGGGAAAGAGGGTCCAAAGTTTGTATGGAGAAATCAACTTTGACGCGGGCAAAGTCATAGGCAGAAGCAAGTTTTCGATACAAAGCAATTTTATAGTTAGCCTTTTTGTTAAAAAAAAGCGCCACTTTCTCGCCAAGGCGCGAACTGGCGCGTACCCATACCCATAGATTTATTTAACCCCTGCAAAAAATCTCTTAACGCGGATAGAAGTATTCACTTCAAAAACTAAATTACGCTAAGCGCCAACACGAGATAACAGTAACTTGTTGTACCTATTCACCTATTGTTATACTTGACCTTGAACGCAACGACTGCAGAGAAAGTACCTATCTAATAACGCCATCTAGTAGTATCGATGCCACGTAGTACGTATCTAGTTCGTCGCATAACTCGCATAGATGGCGTAATAAAATTAAAGTCAATGGCAATTAGTGCGTCGCTGATGCTGCCATCTGTTATAAAAATGAAGGAAAGAAAATAGCCAGTCGAATAGCCAGACTTAAGGAGGTCTCATTTCTTTGTATGGGATTGGGTATCTGTACGTAGTATTATATTATCTGTGATCGGTACTAAAAACTATTTTGCATTACTCCTTTCTAAAACATGTACAGTCGACAAAAGAGACAGGTATACAGGGTCTTAGTAGTAGTTTAGTTTTCTTAGAAATCGATGGATGTTTTCAAATGTTATTTAATTTAAAAAGTAGATATTAAACAGTTCATTAATAAGATTAATTAAGTACCAATCGAAGACATCTTTCGGTTCCTAATTAAACTTTAACTATATCTGATGACCCTGGATTCTTATCTCTTTTGTTGACTGTACCATAATTTATATTAGATACCAGACTATCTCCTCATACTCTTGTACCACTTTATTAAGTTACTCCTAAAGCCAAACGACTCAATATAAATATTCATAATCCGAAACTATTCATGGAACGCAATAAATGACCTTCTGACCTCTGAACTGTTTAATATTAAAACCGACCCTCGTTATTACGAGAGATTAAACTAATTGTTAAATAAATCAACGGATATCCGTTGGTCGAATCGTAGTGATGTCGTGAATAGCCGTATATAATCAGTTGGAATGATTTACATTGCAAATTAGTCCCTTGTTTGAAGTAACGGAAGATTTGGCGAGCCTGTTAAATAATGCTCTGTCGTATCTAAAGTTAGAAATTTTATTTGTATTGAAAGGGGTTTAATTATAAGGGATTTGGATTTGTTTTAGTTGTTGTCAACCGCATGTGATAGTGATACTTGAACAAAGAAACTACGCCCTTAATGCTACGACTTAAAGACGCTCGCATAGTTCAACTATTAAAAAAACAACACTTCCCTTCAATTTACTGTAAAATAAAAAAACATCATTGTAACAACACGGTTTCGTCACAACAAATAATTCGCCATTCAAGTTAGGACTTTAAATCGTGGGAATTAAAACAAGTCATAAGTAGGTCATAAGTAATTTATTTCATAACAATGTACTTACATTGTGCTAAAAATATAAAAATTGCAATTAAATCAATATTCATTAAATACATTTAGGGTTTCAATCATAATAATAATAATAACTACAGTAAATAAATAATAACTACAGTAAATAGTTTTTATAACGACAAGATGAAAAAGGCGAAGGCTCGCGGGCGGCGCGCTCACAGTTAATGATTGGATTTTAAATGGCGCGTTTGGTTAGGCCATTCTGTGTCGGAACGGTACTGTTGTTATAAGTGTCATATTAGATACTTTCCAAAAATGCGTCCTTCATCATCATCATCATATCAGCCAAACGATGTCCACTGCTGGACATAGGCTTCCTCTAAAGAAATTATATGATATTAAATCCTTATAGCGATGCTATCGGATAATGCAATAAAAGATACAGTGGGTTGATTTTTTTCCAAATCGAGACGTTAAATAATTGTTGATAGCTTCTTTATTTTTCAAAAATCGAACATGCAGTTTATTTTCATTAAAATGGGAGCCAATTTTCGCTTTTCCCACTTTCTTTTCCTACATAAGTAAATCCTTCGTGAAATAAACACGCAATCCCATAATATTCCTTTCGAAGGATTAAAACCACACTTCGTTCCCGTATATGCACACGCAAACAGCTAATTTTCTTTGGTCCACTCCTATTATGTTTTACTTTACTTATCAACTTTTTTTATCTGATATGTTATAACGTCTTTGATTATTCCTTCGCCCCCATAGGTCGCAGCGTGATGTAATATATCCTTCTAGGCCTACCTTTTCTTATTAAGCGGGCTGTATAACGCAAAGAGATTTTAAAAACAAACCAGTAGTTTAGGAGGTTAAATCCATTAAATAAACTGTATAGCTTTATCAGATAAGTAACTTTAGATTAGGTATGTTAAAGTATTATTACACCTGTGTATCCGTTTCCACCCTTTTGAAACGGAACCCTGATAATGAAAAACTACTAATATGACTTGGTTTTGTGCCTCCCCCCTATTACATGGGACTAAACATAATTGGCGAAATATGGATGAGTAGTACATCCATATTTCGCCAATTATGTTTACACCTCTGCCTAGCCGTTCGGGGATTACAGGCGTGAAGTTATGTGTATTAATATGACAAAAGTAATAATTCATTTCAGTATGACCAGCACATGATGTCTGTCTCAAGTTTGCTCTAAATGGGTGGTCCCTAATGCTTTCTTAATGTATTTTGTTCACAATTCAGCCTGTAACAGTAATTGCACTAAACAAAAAGAAAATACGAGACACATTCTTCTACGATGCTACAGCTAGGGAATTATCTAATTGTCTAATTTGAGAAAATCTTCTTTTAAACAAAAAAGATCTCCGTTGTTCTACGAGCTAGCTGGACCGTAGTAAATTACTCGGCAGAACTAGCTTTTGAGCTTTTATTTTTTTGTGACGTTCTTTTAGGGTTTCGTACCCCAAGGGTAACAGACGGGGTTCCGTATTAGGTACTGAGAGTCCGCTGTCAGTCCGTCACAAAGATGTAGCTTTCGTATCTTGATAGATACAGATTTGCAACTTAATGTGTATTACTAAGTGCGCTATAACAACAAAAATAAATAAAATTATGTCACAAACGGCCACATTTTTGTTGTTGTCGTTCTCAGATCTCACGCCATTGTACTTTGGGGGCTGTTACTTATTGTGTACTACTATAGTTATTTTAGTGAATCAGCTATCCAGAATAAACTGTTTACAATTTAAAGAAGTGTGTTTTACTACAATTAAAAATTACAGAGGGTTCCCAAGAAACGTGTTTTTTATGCATGTAGTGTTAAATATTGTATGGTGGTAAGAAACCCTTAAATAATTTATTTATTTACACACACAATTATAACATCTTGACAGTAAAAACCAAAACGCTGCTATAACGTATTAGAGCTAACTTGCTCTGGCATTACCTACCTACACTTGATTGGCGATTTCAGACTTATATTAACTAAAGTCCAGCTGCCCTACCATGAACTCTTATTGCGATCCAAAAAACTGAATTGTTCTTCAAATAAGTCAATATAACGCATCAATTATGCGTTATATTGACGTATTTGAAGAACAGTTCAGTTTTTGGATCGCGATAAGAGAAAATACGTCAATAAATGACATAAATTGATGCGTTATATTGACTTATTTGAAGAACAATTCAGTTTTTTGGATCGCAATAAGAGTTCATGGTAGGGCAGCAGGTTTCCTCTCGATGTTTTCCTTTACCGTTGTTAGTGATGTCTGGTTACGAACCCACAACCACGTGCATGATAGGCGGGCGCCGTAACCATTGGGCCATCACGACATAAAATATTATAACAACAAAAAAAAAACTTGTCCGGTTTTTATTCACTTTTGTTTTGTCACGCGTAAAAAAGCTCGTCGTATGCATAGTCTTTTACTTTTTGGTTTACGGGTAAAAAATAAGGTAAAGCCTACATAAGACGTTACACCAGATCGCTAATCCATCGTTCGCGAGTGCCACCATAACTCATTTTCTTTTGTTACGATCCCGCACGACATGGAAATATTTTATGCAATAACAGCCATTATTTTCTTTGAAAGAATTTCTTTTTGCGTTCGACATTTTGCGTCGAGTTACTTTTTTGTTCATGGACGCCCGTGAGAACTTGTTAGTCGTAAACAGTGTAGGTAGAACATTAAGTTTTTGCTGTAACGTGAAAATATTTCTTACTTACAATGTTTTATAACATTTTCAGGAGATTTTTTCTTACTTTCCATTTATTTTTTATTTATAATATTTGGTAACACAGGTTTTTTAAAAAGCTGGTTACATAAGCCACTTGTTCATCATTACTGCGAATATCGTGATGGCCCAGAGGTTGGGCCGCCCGCCTCTCATGCATGAGGTTGTGGGGTCGAATCCGGGCAAGTACCAATGTGACATCTTCAATTTATATGTACTTTCTAAGTTTATCATCATCACTGACTTATCTGACTGTGCCTCAGAAATAAACCGTTGGTCACGGCTGTAATACTTTGATCTTTGACAGTCGTTACGGGTCGTCAGAGAAACCCAAAAGTCTGATAACCAGTCTTACCAACGGGTGTCGTATTACCCAGTTACTGGGTTGTGTTGGTCACATAGGCAGTCGCTCCTTGTAAAATACTGGTATACAGCTGCATCCGGTTAGACTGGAAGCCGACCCCAACATAGTTAGGAAAAGGCTAGAGGCATCGATGCGAAAAAATGAGGTTGAATAATAAAGACATCATCAAGTCAATTATCCTTAAGTTATCTGCAAAGAAGTCGCAGTCTGGGTAAGCTTCCACCAGAATAATATTATTAGGCATCCAACAAACTTACATTACAATATTTTTTTATCAGATACCTTATGTAACTCAAGTTTCTAAGTACGAACGTTTTTATATCTCTTTTTCCAATACAACAAAGAACTGAAAATATTTTTATACCTAAAACTCTTCAACTGAATATTATCATAAACTAACTTCTTCTCAAATTATATTTTTTACACCCAAAAGATGCTCCAAAGAGTTCTTACATCATCTGGCTGTAATAGCACGACACGATAATACAACTTTTTGGCTGTTACCTACTTAGGTACTTTGTAGGTATATTATTTTGAGTTACAATATGTAAATAGCCTCCCAAGAGTGCTTTTTATTGCGTATTATGCTGTGGAAAATGAATAACAATGTGCGCCAGCTTTGAAATGGATGGAAATCGTTGGATTATTGTGTCTTTTAAAGATTAGCGCAAATAAACATAGATATTTGCAACAAATCGTAACGCTTGTATATCTGTCAGTTAGTGTAATTACAACTGGAAAACCGCTTATCTGATTTACATAAAGTAAATCTTTTAATCATTCAAAAACAATCATAATTTTTGCTTGGTTTGCTATAAATTACAGACTTAAGTATCAAAAGACCAGTTTTACTAATTAAAAGCGTTCAAAATCTAATCGTAATCTTGTCTCAGCGACAACCAATGTCATAAAATGTAGGTCCAATAGCATTTTAGACAGATTGAGACTAAGATTGAATTGTGCTCATTCCTAAAAGTTAGTAGAATTGGCCCAGGGGTCCTACCATGAACTCTTATCGCGATCCAAAAATTGAACTGTTATTCAAATACGTCAATATAATGACATAAATTGATGCGTTATATTGACGTATTTGAAGAACAGTTCAATTTTTGGATCGCGATAAGAGTTCATGGTAGGACTACTGGTCTAGATAAGACATGCGCAGTATAAACTAAGGCAGAGTCAAAATACTAACATTTTCAATGCTCTTAAGCCTGGTTCATATTAGGTCGGACCGAAAGTTTTATCGGACCGACAAACAACTTACAACTGCTTCGTGATGTCCTCGGGTCGTCACAAAGCAGTTATGAGTTGGCTGTAGTAAAAAGACGGTAACGAACGGTGGTGTTCACATTAGGTCGGATCGGCAGCTTCTAGTGTGAACAGCAACACCCGACAGTCGGTCAACGGTAAAACTGTCGGACCGACATAATGTGAACCAGCTCTTACACTTCCATCGCTCCTAGATTATCTAGTTAGACCGAAACCACAAGTCCGAGTTCAAACCCGTATTTTAGAGTCTGCGCGCTGGGAATCGTTTAGGTTTCCTCAAGTGCCTAACTTCGGCTGTTAACGGAGTGTTTGCTGTCAGTGCTCATTTAGTTCGGTTTCTCTGATTTCAGGAAGAAAGAAATTACTTTAGAATGTTGCTATGTTTATGCTCGTGACTATACTTGTGTGAACGCCTACTAAAAGGCTGGACCGATTTAAGCTTTTTGTTTGTGGGTCCCTATATGGCTTGGATTTACAAATAGACCTGATAGGTGGTGCTAGAAGCCTACGTTTGAACAGGATAATGTCTCTCGGCGCCTCTAGTTTAAATATAAAACATTTATTATAAGATATAAGAGTGGATTTATCCATTATGTAAGTGCCAATATTTGCTTTTAAAGCTTTAGGTCCGTAAAATATTCAAATGTCCTCTAATACGAAATATCAACATTCTAAAAATGACACCCAGGATTCAAAGGTACACAAATGATAAAAACGAATGTGTAGCAATAAATCACCCCTAACAAGGTAAACGCAAATAAACGTAATCCAAATGCGTACAATTTTGAATCGAGGGTTTAGAAAATCTCGTAAACGAAGCGACTTGATTATAATAATAATACTAGCTTCTGGCCGCGACTTTGTCTGCATAGATTTCATCAAGCGAAAGTGTTTAATATTATTCCACGGAAACAAAAAAATGGGATAAAAATCTTCAGTGGCAAGTTAAATGAATATTTGTGCTAAGTTTTAACTGATTCTGTTCAGCCGTTTCAGCGTGAAAGAGTAATATATAGGCATATACTGCTTTCATCCTCACAAACTTTCAAATTGGAATATTTACTGATCATCTAATACTAGCTTTGCCCGCGACATCATCTGCGTAGACAGGTTTATTAGAAAATATAGTACTTAACAAACTGTCGCACTTGGCAATAAAGTATTTTTGGAAATGGATTAGTAGATACTTCCGGAGATTCTAAGGTAATTTACAACAACAGTTTCAGTTCAGTTTCAGTTCATTTACAGTTTTAACAATTTTTTTTTTAAGGTTTTGTATAATATAACTTTAGATTGATCTAAATCAATCTAAAGTTATATTATGACGAAAAAAAGAATTTGAATTTGGTTTGGAATAGATAAACACGAAAATACTTAACCGATTTTAAACATTTTTTCATCTGTAGAAAGCTATAATGTAGCTTTCTACAGGTGAAAAAAATGTTTAGCGAGTATTATAGGTTATATTTTATTGAAAAATAAGAAAAATCACCCGAACAATGGCGAGTCTTAATGTACTTTTAGATTATTTTAGGTTATAATCTTCCACCTTTCATATCCTTTTTCTCCCAGCTTTTTCAAACTACTTTCCATTTGATTTTTTGTTAGTCTTAGGTCGTTTTTTAACTACACATCAGTTTCAATTATAAAAGTTACTTTTATCACAGGGTTCCAAATTACATGCCGTCTCTCCATTCTCCTTTGAAAAGAAAGAAACAAATTACAATTCATACACCATTCTCGGCTGCCTTTGACAGAAACAAGAACACTGTTTTTTCCTACAGAATAGGTAGTATTATAAGGTTTATTTGAAGATACAAAACTGTCACGTTCCCCGCTTTCCCGACATAACTTTATTCCTATGTCATGTGAAATAGAATCGCAAATATTCGTCAGCGGTCCCGTAGGGTTGTCAGGACCAAATACCGGCTCGCTTTGAATTCATTAGCACCCTTCCAGGGGGTTGAAAGTGTACTTATGAATAATATGAACTTTAACTTTGATGCCAAGAGTGGAATCACATACAAAATAGTCGGCTATTTCAAATAATCTTTAAACATAAACATGAATCCCTATTTCCCTTGGTCACGGCATCACGCGTGAACGGCTGGACGAATTTCACTAATTCTTTTTTGTTGTGTTTGTTATTTTAAGGAGAAGGAACTTAAAAGAAAATTAAAAAAAAATATGGCGGTACGAAGTTCGCTGGGTCAGCTAGTACAGTTACCGGCACGTAACTTGGCAAGAGATTTTCGTAGTGGGGGAAGTTCGTGCATATAAAAATGTACAAAATTGTGCGTGCGCAAACTTCCCCCACTACAAAAACTCTTGCCAACTTACGTGTCAGTAACTGTAATGCAATAAATACCCCCCTTCTTTCCCCCCTTCCTTTCGTTATTTTAAAGATAATATCAAACGTTTTTTTCAATGTGCACCGCAAAGGAATGGATCTCTCTACCTGCGTCTGTATATCCGAACGCATTCGACCCTAATCTCTTCAAAGTTTGTGAACAGGCTTCTTCTTCTTCGGCTTCTTCCAGGTAAGCTCACTCCATCGTCGACTTTGTCTCTGTCACCTCTGACCTAGACTAGAGTTCAGCAAATCCATTTTAACTAAAAAAATTTAAAAAAATCTCTATTATTTTTATTTTATGTCTTCTCTATAGAGAAAAGTAATTTTTTGTAATTATAAAAACAGAACCTGCCGATAGATAGCTGCCGTGAACTTAATACTTATAATAATTAATATTAAATTGAAAGACGTCTAAAAATATTTTAATTAAGCACCAAAAATAATAAGGTTGCTAAAATTAATTTTCTTAAGTGAAATTATGCTAAGGAACTCAGTATCTTCTAATTAATCCTCTTCAAGAATAAATTCCGTGGACTAAATAATTTCATAAAATCTTCTTCAAAGACTTTTTGTCACGCTTCACCAACAAATTTTTGATTTATTAAAATGATAGTGCGTTGTTTATACGGAGGCGATGGCGATTTTATAAAGGTAATAATGTACTTAAGGCCAATACTATTACATAATTAAAAACGTTCTAATCTAGTCGCAAACTCAATCAATTTTACATGTTCAAATCTGGCAATTAGAGGCATTTTTGACAGATTGAGATTAAAAGTTAATAGAATTGCGCTGGTGTGACTTTATGTTAGATATTAGAATTTTGAACGCTTGCAATGTTTTATTTTTAATAAGTGATTTCTAGATAAGTTTAGCTTATGTGCAAATATTTATGACAGGCTTATAATTTGTGTGACGCTTTACATTATACAATCTTACTCACGCACACCCCCATAAACACACACGCACCCGCACCATCACATTATGTACACCCCCGCATACCACATAGTCGCACACAATGAATGAACCTCCTAGTAATGTCAACATTACGTCCATTGTCTTCAAACTAGCTACCCAACAATTCTAAATTCAAATTGCGAAGCCGCAAACCCATTTCGCTAACCCTACAGTTGCCGCGGGAATTTTCACGTATTCCAAAGAACGTGTAATTTCTTATGTAAATATTTGATACGGTTTCGGTTCGACTTTCATTTTACACATGCGAAAGGTAAATTGTGTAGGTACTTTTGTTTCGTTCATATATTTTAATTTGAATATTGACAGTCACGAGACGCTTTTTAGGGTTGTTGTTATTTGTTTTTTGATGTGCGTGATGGTGATTTTATATGTTACTGTCGTATACTATTTTATTTGATGCCACAACGGTTATGGCGCCCGCCTCTCATACATTTTCAATTCATAAGAAAAGTCACATTGGTGAAGAAATACCTACGTCTTGAGGAAACCTGGACTTATATCAAATCGCCATTCCGGCTCGAATAAGAGTGGAGCTCTGTTTGCAAAGAGGCCATTACATTGCAGTGGGACCAAAATAGAATAATAGGTACTAGGCTGGCATTATTATTATTTTAAAATGCATTTGACTTAAGCAGATTCTATTATGTCATCCATTTCAAAGAACACCCGAAAGCCAACATTAAGTAAATTCAGATAAATAGGTACTACTGACATTTAATTTAGTCAATGTAGAATAAGATACCTAAAATTATTAAGCTTTCATTTTAAAATCTCTAAATAGTTTATTCTCAGACAATCAATAATTTTGATATATCTATAAAAGTGCTGTAAGTTATTTCCAGTCCAGCTATTGCGGTCCAGAACTCGGCGTTGACCCAATATTGAACTTGTTTTAGCCTAAGACGAGTTTAACTCTGTGTCTGTAAATAGATCGCAGAGGCACACGTTAGAAATTAAATACTCATACGGTTTTCATCTACTGAGTTCTTTCATTCACCCATTATTAATCACTTAATGTTTTTTAATAACCTTTTAACCCTCCTCTCCCCTTTGGTGATACGTGATGAGGTTTAAGACTAACCACTCCCCCACCACTTACCCAAAATCACGTGTATGTTTTTGGTACAAAGTATCTTTAACATTTTTATAGGTATAAATAATCTAGTTTATTTCTGGAAAATTATTATCCGGTTAAAAAACAATTTCCCAGTACACCCCTCCCACCTTGAGATGCTTTGTGATTATTTCTAAAGCCCTATTTTGATCCTCACGTGATTTATGGACAAGTTCAAACCTTCGCTTTGTAATTTTTTGTTGTTGGTAACCTTATGTTGGTGTAATCAAACGATACAGTTATACGGAGAGGGTTAAGAAAAATCATAAATCTAAATTTTAAACAACACTTATTTTCGGTTTCATAAATATTAAAAAACAAGCGGAAATCATCGAATAACATCATAAGTGCCCTAACACACGGTCATAAATCTTCATTCCCGGGAATTACAGCAAACCATAAATTACACATCACCATCGTCTGGGGATTTGGAAATTGTGAATTATTCATTGTTTTACATAAAGATAAGAGCTTATTAACCTTGCTTCATGCATATTTGGGTTATGATAATAATTTCTAAGATTTTAATAGCGGGATATTTGCTTAGAAGTTTGTGTGGGGTGTGTAGGTAGGTGTGTATGTTTATCTTTGGTTCGTGCGATGGGTGGTTTTATTATCGATATAGTGATGTATAACGTAAGCAATTAATGCATTTGAAGAGTGATTTACGTTATGATTTTAGTGAGGGACTAGTAACTCACACCCAAAAACTATTGATTTCTGTCTTACCGACGGAATATACTAAAAGACCGGGACATTCATTTTCAAGTTAAAAATCGAGAAGTCCCGGCAATATCGGGAGGTTTGGCAACGCTTGTAGGTACTCACCTAACTTTGGCAAAAAAACTAAACAACAAAATCTGTTAGAAAGACCGTAAGTACGAAGATTACCGCAGAGTTATAGCGGGCGTAGACCTGGCCCAAATAAAGTTTTAGTAGATAGCGTTACACCGACTTACATGAGGATTTTAGTTCCATTTTCTACGAGAATTTTGTCTTAAGTTAGTTTTAGATTTATTGGTCTACGCGGTGCTTGTTCGGTAGTGATAGCTGAATTGAGTTTTTGGGTCGTGAGTACCAATAATCTAATATATTACTCGTATTTGCAAGAAAATTCTTCTTATTTGGTGTCTCTAGTCTTTACAATTAATAATTATTTTCTACAAATGGTGTACTTACTATATTTTTTTTGTCATTTTAAAATAATAAATTATGAATCTAAAACATCATTGGGTGAGTTATTCCTTTCTGATCCCCTGAACGGATCCCCTGCTGAATTATTATCATGTTTTAATTGCTGTCTGATCCACTATAAACTTTCGTCATTCCATGTTGGTTGGCTTTTTAAGAGCTGTCATAACGCGATTTCCCCTGTAATTTTTTAATAGCAATAGTAAACTATGACGTCGATTTTCACAACTACATTGATTTAGATGCAACTAAAAGAATATGTTACAATTACTTAAAAAAATAATCGGGTTTATCGGTCTAAAATTAAGTGTTTTTCTTGTCTCTTTTTCGGTTATTGGTGTCAACTACCCCATTTATGAAGTTTCTTACTAAACTAATACAGACTTTACAATATGTCAAAAATGTCTTCACATATTCCAAAAAATTGGTTTTACAACAAATGTCAAAGCCAGGCATACAAAACCGTCTATCCATGCCTTTATGTAACACAAACTCGTATACTACTCGTACGGCACGTAAACCCAAGCGGTATCAATATCCGTGTTATTACAGCCCACATGTGTCGCCAATCTATCGCTTACGACAGCCAATAGGGACGCAATCCTTACAACTACGGCCAACATTGGTAAACTTTTGTTCTAACGAGTCCCAATGCTGTTGTTTAAAATGGTTCCTACCTAGTTTGGTGTACACTCACATAAAATAAGGCTATCGTGAATCGTCGAGGGGTTAAGTCGAGATAAGCGTATTCATTGAAAAAGGGGTTGCGCAACAGTTTCTCAACATGTTTTTCATACCTACAACATCAAGTTGAGGTTTCTGGCAACAATGTTGTGTGTTGTGTTTTGTTTTAGGAATTTACCTACGATACCATACCTACGATGGCCGTGCTATAAATGTTTCAAGCATGGGTAGAAATATGACATAGACTACCATGCCTACTAGAACGTATCAATCGACTAATGGGTACTTGACACCATCAATCAATTTATATACTTTTTATGAACTGTCAAAACGTGATTCAGCAAAAGATTTTGTATAACAAAAGTAAACTGAGACGTAACATCTTTGTCAACTCAATTACTTAACTACGTATTGATTTCGAAGCAACTATAAATCTATTTTATTTTTTTGGACTAAAATAAAGTCTATTTTTAAAGTAGCTGTGTTTTGTGTTAAATACCCAATTGCTGTCGCTCCGTGCATGGCACGCGAATGTGTTGTTCGGTGACGGAACGGTCTATTGACCAAAGTCTCATACTTTTCGATACAAAATATATTATTCTTGCCACGTTCCTAGTGCGGTCATGGTATGGCACGGTATAGTGGGCAGACTCCTTTATAATATGGAACATTAGCATGTTGCAACATGTTTTTTGCAACAAAAATGTTGTGCAACAATTTTATTTTCCATTGCGTTTGTCATTGTTCTCATAGCGTTTATTATATTCATGCTCTGCGGACCAATAATAATAAAAGCAATATGTTATAACGGGCTTTAATAACAATAATGTCTAATTTGGACTATTCAGGCGTCGAATCTATTATTGACCGACACGTGTAGTATAATTGCACAAATCGGCGTACTTTGCATGCATGATTGAAATAATAATAGTTTTTAGCAATCATATTAGTGCGTTCGACATATTATTATCATTCGGAACGTATCCTTGCTTATTTCTAGTGAGAACCTTAGGGGTTAATTCTCTGCCAGTGTTGCGGAATTTGTTCCGAAGAGTTACCGCGCCCTTGGAACACAAAGGTCATTAGGTGAAACACGGATAGGTTTAGTCAGTAATCTTGCTACCACAAAACTGTGTTTATCTGTTGTATACGTGATATTAATTTATGAAGTTTGACATAAGACTGACATTAGACACTGAACGGTGTCTAAGCTTTTGTGGTAAGACCCTGAGAGTCTGACATTCCCTTCCGCTCCGCCGAGAGCGGAAGAAGTCATTTGATGATGTCCCATCCCTATAAAAAAAGTGCTAATTCTGCCAAAACTAATCAATCCACTTAAAAGTTTCATCCATTTTTTGAAGTGATTATAATGACTTTATACAATCTTCAATCTTTTCTAAGCCTAAGTTTGAAATGTACGGTTTAGGATTGAACTCTTATTGCTAGAGAGTTTACCTAATTAATTTCATTATTTACTGATCGTGGGTAAGCTTATATTAGCAGGGCCATGCTTATATGTTTGTAACAACAGCAAACTTTAAGTACGATCATAAAAGAGCTTATATGTCCAAAACTTACATAGGTACTATGTCGTTTCAAGAGTTATCGAAAGTCCCATCTCTTATTTGAGGGTCCAGCGGTACTAATTCTGCTCCTCCATTAGAGCAATTTACGGTCCCTATCCCTGTCAAGGGTACCTTTGGAGCCTCCCGAACCTTACTATGTTATCATTCGTAATTGATGAGTCTTTACGCTACTAATTATTTAGTTACTGGCTTTTGTGCTACTTCGTCCGTGTGAAGCGGAATAGAAAGTAGCATAACATAACATCACGCCTGTAATCCCCGAAGGGTTAGGCAGAGGTGTACCCATTAGTAGGCTTTTTTTTAGGTTGTAAAAATCATCAAATGACTCCTTCCGCCCTGGGTGGGACAGAAGGGACTGTCAGACTTTTACTTACTAAAAAACCACCCTGTTCCTTCTGTAGCCCTTTGCGTTCCGAGGCCACGGTATCCTGTTAAGACGTCCCGCAACCCCGGCAGGCGTTTGGCCCCGTTGGGGGCCCCGTCCCTGTGCTGACAGCTCTTTGAGGCGCGCGCGAACAGAACGCGCCGTCAACCCGGGCCTGGACCTTGATCGGACGGCGAGCTACCTATTACTCGCCGTCCACAAGCCCGCACCTACGGTGGCCGGATATCGTCTCTCGACGTCCGACACCCTGGGCGTCTCCCGCAACCCATTAGTAGGCTTACCTACATTTCGCCAGTTATGTTTAAGTTCCATGCAATAGGTGGGGTGCCAAAGCGAGAAAAAGTAGCATGTCCTTTATTTATTTAAATATTATGCAACAAAAACTACAAAGGCGGACTTCGGTTTAAAGAATTTATTCTCATAAGAACAATACATGAGTTCACTTATAATGAGATACAAAGTAATTGCTTATATCTAAATAAATACATTTTGCCTCCGATGCGTGTTGATGAAGTTATACAAAACAAAATAGTAAGTGTGTAAAGTATGTAATTGCTAAACATTTAATATACGGTGTGACTACATTTTATAAACGTAATTTCTCAGTTTTAGTTTAAATCTGTTAATGTTATCACAATCTTTTATGTCATTTGGTAGGTCGTTAAACAGCTGTGCTCCTTCAAATAATATGGTTTTTTTACCGTAGTTTGTCCGAGCTTGTCTTCGTTGTAATTTATTTTTAATGCCTTAATAGGCATTAAGGCATTAAAAATAAATTACAAAAAAATTCAAACCTCAAGAAAGGAAGCAAGAGAAGGCTCTCTTGCTTCCTTTCTTGAGGTTTGAAGTTACCCCAAATTTCATCAAAATCGGTTCAGTGGTTTAGTCATGAAAGCGTAAGAAATAGACAGAGTTATTTTCGCATTTATAATATTAGTATGGATTTGAATTACCATACGATGTGATTTGTGTGTAGTCTCGAATTGATTTTTTGAAAATGTTCTCAACGAACGAGTTATATATCCTGCTTATGTGTAGGAATTTTCATTAAAGTCAGTTCATTAAGATCTAAGCCATCACGACATTTTAGGTTTCCGTCCATTACAGACATTACAGTTTTATTGGTTGTCACAAAACCTACGGTAGGTCTCTTCCCCGTCAGTCATTTTGATGTGGGTAGGACTATGGCTAATTCTACCCTCCCAGAGTTAATTCGGGCTTTGAATTAATGGTACTGCGCCAGGTGTAACTTGATCATACAGCGAAAATCTACACGATTAGATTTTAAGGATAGCAGTTAAAAGGACGGGAGTAGATAAGTGTCAAAGTAATGTGTAATATGTACAGACAACAAAAGAGTCTACATATTTTCAGCCGAGGTTAGATATGTTTATCATTCTAATAATAATATCTTCAAACCTCCCCCTTTATCACGTGTATTTAAAAAATTGCTAAATCTATTTGTTCCTCGAGTGTACATAACGGTATAAAACCAAAGCAACGCCCTATTTTCTTTCAATACACCCACAAAAATATTTCAATACAATTATTTATTTTGTGAACTATCCTAAATCAACTTACCTTTGTCTTTAATATTCATTAAATGGGATTGAAAGGGATCTCTACGGATTAAGAAAATACATTACTAAAAATATACAAATATCGACAACTAATTATTATTTGTGTTCTCTGTTTAATGTTTCTTTACAAAGATTTCTTTATTTACCTGTTTTTTTTATACACCGTTACTTTTTGATCGTTTTAATCCCGTGGACAGGTGGTTTAACTTACCAAGTACTATTCATTAGTGATTTATTTTGCATGATATCTGATCTCTAAAATAAAAAAAAATACAAAGGGCAATGTGTGAATACTCGCATAGTGCATGAAACCAGTAGTAGTGTATTAGGTATCTAACTACTACGCTAGTGTAGGTACCTACGCAAGCCGCATGCGTGCGCGCCCCGCTCGATCGACCTAGGTTATTGACTCGCTCAGCTGATATTCGTGTAAACAAATTCAATGATTCCAAATTTTGATAAGAAAAAGTAATTTAATTTTTTAATTTTATCTACACAAATCGATAGTGTTTCATGCACCCTATCACCCCTCTACGGGATTAAAATGTTCGGTGTATACTAGCTTTTACCCGCGTTACGTCTTTGGTTACTGCATCGCTCCTGTGGGTCATAGCGTGATGTTACATAGCCTATATTATTCCTCATGAATCTGGTTATCATACACAATAAGAATTTTGAAAATACGACTGGCAATTCCTGGGTTCAGCGCATTTAAACAAACAATTTTACAACTTCAACTTTAGCTTTATTGTATTACGTAATTTAGATTTGAGGCTGAATTTTCAACAGTCAGAAGGGCAATTCTAGTTACTTTTTGGAGCGTTATCATTCCAATCTCAGTCTGAATCTGTCGAAAACAACATTTAAATTTTCTGGTACCGACACTGGGATAAGCAAATTATGTTGTGCATGTCTGTAATAAATATAAACACTAACCTTAGTCCTCTACAATGTTAATGTCCTGTCTGTGTTTATATTATTGACGTGCCTTTTTTAAATAAATAAATAAATATAAAAAAGCTTTTTTACAAAAAAGATAACCGCCTTCAAAACTACAAAATAAAAATAACTTTAGTTTTGGAAGTCGGCGGCTTTGGTTTTGTTTTTTGTTATGTAGGTAAGTATTGCCACCGACTTCCAAAACTAAAGTTATTTTTATTTTGTAGTTTGTGAAGGCGGTTATCTTTTTTGTAAAAAAGCTTTTTTTTTTTACTTTTTAGTGCTTGTGTATTAATTTTTGAAATCCTTACAAAAAGCCCTTTCAAACAATACCTCACACGATATATTTAATTTTGGAAACTGGTAGGAGGAGGGTTGACGTACCCCCTTTTCCTTCAGTCAGTCATCGACTACACGTATAAACAAAGCAATTTCACTTGTTACGATATTGCTGCTGTGATTCTGTGAGGAGTTCCATTCCATATCTCCGAAGTTCATCATCAGATATTGAAATGGTGACCACACGGGAAGCACCAGCATTCAAATAAAAAAAGAATCATGAAAATCGATTCACCCAGTCGCAAGTTAGGAGCTAACAAACATAAAAAAAAAATACAGACGAATTGATAACCTCCTCCTTTTTTGAAGTCGGTTTAAAATGTCTACAATTTACCTACATTTTAACATTGATTGTCACTGAGATGAGATTGTGACTAGATTTTTAATCGTTTTTATTTTGGAGAACTGGCTTTCAGATTACTTAAATTTAAAGAGATAAACACATACATCACGCTTGTTTTCCCCAAAGGTTTAGGCAGAGGTGTACCCATTAGTACACCAACATTTCGCCAGCTATGTTGAGTCCCATGTAATAGGGGGCGAGCCTATTGCCATTAACCGGGCACAAATCCAGACTTCGAGGCTACTATTGTTCATTTAAACAATAAATGCTTTACAAAAAACCTATCACACTGCTATAGGTACTCATTCATACGTAAAGAGTTATCTGCCAATTGAAAATCGACCCTAACCCTTATATAATTACTCTTCTATTATTTAACTCACTAAAGTTAACATTCAAGGATAATTACTTGTGTATGTAAATGGGTGAAATTATAGCCTCCGGTGAGAAAGTCCTGCGGTATCTATTGTATCCTTTACCGTAAAATTATTTGGGTATCCAATCGTTTTAATATTAATTAATGACTTTTAATTATACAGGGATGTTATTGTGAGTATTCAAACGAGAATTTAATAGGCATTTTGTGTTTTGATTGTGTTTTGCTTAGTATTTAAATATAACTTCAGAATTGGTTGTTTAATGAAAACTGTGATGATTGTGATAAAACAGGAAAAGTATACTGTTTAAGTGCATGTTTAGAAGTACTCATACTTACTCACTTAATCCTAGGATCACAAGGCACACGATCGTAATCCAGGACAGCGGAAATGTAAAACAAAATAATTACGTCGCGTAAAATTTTTCAGGTTTTCGACACATTTTGAGTCGTGGCACAAACAGAAAAATATTTTTTATTATGGTTTATTAACTAGTTTTGTGTACATTACTTAAAAAAAAAATCTAAACTAATATTATAAAGTTGAAGAGTTTGCTTAATTGAACGTGCTAATTTTAGAAACTATTGGGTCCTTAGACAAAGTAACATCGCTTCTTAGCGAAACGATATCTAAAATTCGTCATCGTCTCTCTAAGATAACTACAACGTTTTAGCATTCGTTTTGTTATCTTTTTTGGCGATCACGATCGAGGCGAACACTGAAAGCGCTGCTTGTCTACGCATTATGGGATAAACAGATAACGATAACGATTCGTTACTTTATGGTTTCGTTATCTATACTATAATATTATAAAGCTGCAGTGTTTGTTTGTTTGAACGCGCTAATCTCTGGAACTACTGGTCCGATTTGAAAAATTCTTTCAGTGTTAGATAGATTAGTCATCGAGGAAGGCTATAGGCTATATACCATCACGCTACGACCTACGGGAGCGGAGCAGTAACCAAAGACGCGGGTGTAACCGCGGCGGACAGCTAGTGAATTATAACATTGCGATAACAATGTCGATTGACCACGTGACTTAACGCGGCTTATGTCAATCCCATACATTTTAGTCTTTTCTAACTTCGTTATCGTTTTGAAATTGTTACTTTGTCTTAGCCTCCTGGTCCGATTTGATGGAATCTTTTTGCGTAATATAGCGCGATTATCGAGGAAGTTGTAGCCAACATAACATCATGCTACAGTAGCAATCAAAGATGCTAGGTATTTTATAAAATTGTGATCTATGAATCTAGTTAAGAGTCATAAATCTAAAGTAAGTAACATTCTGTTATATCGACCCTTTTGGTTTATACCTTGTATGAACATGAAACGGATCGCTGATTACCTTGTTGTGGTTCGATTGGTCCAAATAATGGCCTTCCGTGGTCCATCGAAGACATTATGGCCATTGGAACTTTGGAAGGCATCCAACGTTGTAACCAGAACATTTTATGAACGACTAAATTTATTGTAGTTACTATCCAACTTTGGCTTTAATTGGTTTAGGTCGGACAAAACTTTGAAAGCAAATATTATGTAAATATATTCAGGAGTGTTCTTGTACTACCTTCTGACCGTGACTTTGTGTCCTACGGGAAAGCAAAACAGGATACAAATTATCCTATGTTTTAAGCTAGATAAAATGTCTATGGGTGCCGAATTTTAGCTAATTCCGTTCAGCCGTTTAAGCGTGATAGAGTAACAAATATACGTATTCACTAACTTTCGCATTTGATTCTTGTATGAATACAAAAATGATACTTTCTACAAAAGTAAATAATAGGTACGGCTTACTTCAAACGGAGTAACTTGCCAATTCTATTCCATACTAACTTACTTTTTGGAAGTGGCAACTAGGGGCTTTCTTGTATAATATATGACGTTTAGAAGTGCCTTTTAATGGTCTAATTGAAATAAATAATTTGACTTTGAGACGTAGGTACTCTACAGACAAACTTGCTGGGCTAATAATCGTGCAGTTTTAAAAACCCTGTGGATACTTAAACGTGTATTAAGTAATTAAATGTAAAAAATATTTCAAACTTAGTCTGGATGTTCTAATTGGGCAAAATTACAAAGTCTTAATTATATTTCTCTCTGAAACTGTACAAACTTGAGTCTTTGGCTAATCCTATTTTTTTTTTTTGTTGCAGATTAAAAAACATGTCTATCTCGGAATTCCGGCGGAAGAAGCTCCTTTATGTGTTCAACGTCTTCTTTGGTAAAGTTACATAAAAGAATATTTCTTTCAAAGTTTTAAGAAGGGAGTTTTTATAGGCCTTGTTAAAACTTTTCCCCTTTTTCAGATGTCAATCAGAGCGGCACGATAGAGAGGAAAGATTTTGAACTGGCTATAGAGGTCAGTTTTGTATTTCTTTGTCTTGAAACGAGACTAAGCGAACCATACGCCCCAAACATTTTTTTTTACTACCAGTTTTTCCTGTGTCTGTATTTTAACTGTATATTTATATTCTTTTAGTATGGATTCAGTACATTGATTCTAGACCTTCTAGCGATAACATTTTTTAAAGGTGTAATCCCTGAAGGGTTAGGCAGAGGTGTGCCCATTAGTACACCCACGTTTCGCCAGTTATGTTTAAGTCCTATGTATTAAGAGGCGAGCCTATTGCCATCAACCGGGCTCGAATCCATACTCTAAGGCTGCAACTGAGAAATGCCTAATGGAAAAACCCAATAACATTTTGCCCGACCTGGGAATCGAACCCAAGACCTTATGCTCAACAATCGCGCTACACGACCACTAGTCCAACGAGACAGACAAAAGGTTACATATTTAAAAACAAAATTCTACTGTTCCGTACAATTTGGCCGTGTGTCTCTTACATAATTATGGAACAACTGATTGTTTTTTTTAATTACCGCCCAAATAAATTTCAACTCTGGGGAGTCTAGAAACAAGCACTGAATTCATGATAATTTTTGTCACAATCGTCTTTTCCATCTTGTATTTATTCTTTCTATGGCAACTGCCATTTTTACTCTGAGCCAGTAAGTGGTTGTTCCACATAAACTCTTAAACAAATTCAAAATACACCAACCATCTCATTCCTTATTCTCATATCATTCGAGATTACAAAATACATTTCCCTGCACCCAGATCGTATACAATCGATTCAGATTGTACCACGATTGCCAATAGACATATATTACAGGTTTGTTCCGACCTCACCAAAGATATTGCTTTAGTAAACCACACAGGGTTCCGACAGGTTGGTTTATAAGCAAGTGAGGCTGAAACTAGCGAATGGGGGTTAGTTTTACAACCTTTTTACTGGTTGAATTATAATACATAATTAAATATACATAATACTAGCTGACCAGGCAACCGTTGATAAGTCTAATGTAAAAATTGAAAAAAAAAAAAATATTTAGGGGTGGGTCACCCTTATCTTTTAGGTATGTGAAAAATAGATGTTGGCCGATTTTCAGACCTACCCGATATGCACACAAAATTTTATAAAATTCGGTCCAGCCGTTTCGGAGGAGTTTGGTTACAAACGCTGTGACACGAAAATTTTATGTATTAGATAAAAGTTATACTTACATAATAATATTATGTATTATACACTTAAAGTCAAAAAAATTGCACCTTCAAGAAAAGAATTCCTTTTAATAGATTTGATTTATGTTCCAACCCCTTTTAAAGGAAACAATCATTATGTATCACTCGTAAGATTATGAATAATCTTAAGCTTTGTTAGCTCTAATTTACAAAAATATTAATTAAATTGCATCAATTTAAATGCTCCATTTTTTTGGGAGGTGTGATTTTTTTGACAACGTATGTAAGTGCATCAAAAAATTCATCCACATCGCTGACAACTAAATAAGTGGCCAAAAGACTGACAGTATTGCCACGTTGTATGACAATGCTGATTCTTTGGTCTAAGAATAGGCTAGCCCTCTGGTCACGTGAAAACTCGGAAGCTTTATTTGAATCTATTTCTTGTTCAATAATAGTGTCCACGATATCTGTATTTAAAGTTCCAAAAAATAAACTAGATCATTCTTCTCAATATGCACCTGACCGCTGATCTATGACGTCATGCCTTTCACAGTTTTTAAGTGGGGCCACCACTGATTGATTGCAATCGATAATAATTTGAACATCATCGATTATTTCTCCTTCCATTACGGAGATGGACATATTGATTGCTAGCCAAAGTGAAGCGACGTCGACGTTAATAGCAATCATTTTCGCATCATTCATCTTGGTATTTTTGGTGAACATCAATCAGTCGGTAATAGGGGATTCATGTGGGATGAGTAGGTATTGGTTTTAGGTTTATGCTAGGAATTGACGGCGTTTGTATGATCAACAAGTTTTTAATAGGTGTGTAATACCTAACAATATTCTTTTTGTGAGTTTTTGTAGAAAGTTTTGTAGATTAAAAGGCTAAAGGTTTCACCACCTCTTTGAACACATACCTACATATAATATTCAAAAATGGAACAGAATTTTTATGAGTCGGGTACCACCCACTCATAAAAATTCTGTTTTCACTCATTCTACTAACTTTTAGGTACGATTGCAATCTAATCTCAGTCTTTTTTTATGTATATAAGATGGGTTTTCTCTTGACTCTAGTCTAGTTCAGAGGAGACAGAGTCAAAGTCTACGATGGAGTGAGCTTACCCAGTCTCAATTCTCGATGTGTTTTTGTTTTCTCTATAACTTCTTTTTGTTTAGAAAATTTGCCACCTCCGAGGATGGAAGCCTGGTGACCCCAAGAACACGGAGACACATGAGATCATGATCAAGATTTGGGATGGACTCCGGAAGAGGGCCGACTCCAACAAAGACGGACAGGTAACCTTTCACGGATATCTAAGATAGAAACTGTAATCACTAAGATGTATTACTGTACCAAGGGATTCAATCTACTCGATTGAAACACACTTTGAACTACTATTTTGTGTATTGATTCAATCCTTTTAACAGATTTTATTTTTCTATGGTAAAACCGTCGTGTCAGCCCTAGTGGCGGGCTGTCAAGTATTTTGAATTTAAAACAAAATTTATCTAATAAAATAAGGTCGGATATGGCTAAACCAGCTACTCTCTACAGTTTACATATGCCCACAATCGTGCGTTTATAGTCATCGTGCGCATCAAAACCAGTTACTAGACACATATTATAACAAAAATTGACATAAGATGAATTGAAAGTTGATGAAGAAGAAAGAAAAAAAAAAAGTGGACAGACCTTATTAAGTAGGAACATTATTTTTATTATTATTTTTATGAACCGTTTCTTTAGTCAAGGAATTTCTCCTGTATAGTGGCTGCGTTTGCTAACATACTATAAAGTAACTTACACTAACAACCAGACCCGGAAAAACGTCACGGAATTACGGAAATGAATTATAACACGATCTAAAAATACCTACACACACACATACACCCCCTATCAGCATTCTGTACTTAGTTCCCGCAAGTAGCCGTAATTTCCTTGGTTCTTATCAAATACTCTAGGGACGCTTGAGTTCGATTTTTTTCCTGCTAGTTCCCATTTTACATTTTAAGCTCATAAAAATGGAAAGCAGCAATATCCAAGAGAATGAACGGAATTTAAAGTTGAAATTGTTTTTCTTGCAAAATTCACTTTTTGCCACTTTTCCCCTTAACGATTTCTTTTAATGTTATTTATTTTTTCGGCAATGATTCAAACGGGCCTTGGACGGTAACTTTACCTTTTTTTATTCCCCGTTCCCCGAGCTGTCTAGTGCCTCGGGGAATTCTGAAATGAAATTTCATTTCCACCTAGTTATATTTCGCGTCTAACATTTTCAATATATCGTGCGAACAAAATTTTACTATCATTAGAAGAGATTACTTGTAGCAATGCCTATATAAAACTCAAGTGGCTCATCAGACAAGAGGCACCCTATAATTTCTTGAACAAGGAGCTCCTTTATTAAATTTTGTGCTGCTACATTTTCAAGGCGCAAACGTAAAACCTTGCTGGGATTGATTCTCAGTTCAAAAAGTTCCTTATTAAAATCCATAATTATGACGTGTATAATTTTATTATAGGTAACGTGTATAATTGTATCGTGTATAATTGTATCGTGTATAATTATACCGTGTATACTATATCCTGTATAATTATACCCTGTACAATTAGACGTGTATAAGTACAGTAACAATCGTATAGGTACACAAATATAAATTATACACGATCACATTTATTAACCCTACAGCGCTGGGTGTTAGCCAAATGACCGACCGTGCTTAATTACGCATCCATTTTTCCGAGCATTGTTACCATGACGGGGCTTTATTAGAATTTTCGCTCCGTAATTCACTTATTGTTCAGACTGCCCCCACCGCTTTCTAAACGAGTCATGCGTCAGTTCGTTACAATATAGGTGAGCTTTGTCGGATACGATATAAAGTATGTAAATTGTCGAGCTGGTAATTCCGGTGGAGGCCTTTAAGCTCGACACGGTTTAATCATGCGCGCTTCCAGTATTAATAAATCTTGTGATCTTAGTTTGAGTGAAGATTAATGTACTTAATCTTTTGATTAATTTCTAGTTTAAACTTATAACCTAAATATTTAAATGGACATTTTATGAGTAGGTATTTAATTTAAACGTAGTAATAATTGAAATAATAATGCTATAGGTAAGGGTCAAATTATCGCAAAAAAAATTACACTTTTTCATTATTTTTTCTTTTTTCTATACGAGTAAATAAGTAAAAATATTAAATAACGTAAATAAAATAGTTAGATCCTCCATGTAAAAAATCCATCAGACAGATAGATCTTTTTCCTTCTATCACTTAATATAATCGAATTCACGAGTGCCAATATAAGCCAAAAGTTTTGCCCAAAAAAACGCCGAAACTCTACACATGACTTAACCCTTTCAACTCTCGAGGGGTTCCCATAGTTCACGTGAACTTATTCCATCAATTGTTGTCACTTTCGAGTCTGCTTATCGGGTAAGTGGTAACGTGCTCACCAAGTTTTGAAAACGGCTACGTAATGTAATGCTGTGGTTTCTTTTTCTTTTAAGGGTTGATTTTTTTTAATAGGAATAATTTAAATGGATTTATTTTCTAAATTTCCCCAATTTCTCAAAATAATTGTAGTGATTTTGGATATTTAACGTTGAATTATTTTTATTCAATCTATTCTAAGCATAATAAGATACATGTATATTATCGTAACCCTCTTCGGGTTACACTCCACAGGCCTGACTCCCAGCTGTGAGAACTTTAAATAGGCTGGTATTGTTTATCAAGTAACCATTCATAAGTAAAGATTAATATAGCAAGAAATCCTTCAAAAGATGTATGAGCCGCCTCCTATTACAATGCTAGATGAGCAGGTTCCTAAACTCTTAATTCTCCAGGTCTCCGTCGACGAGTGGACGTCCATGTGGAACGACTACGCCCAAAACCCTTCAGCTGCTCTGAAGTGGCAGCAGCTGTATGCCCAGTTCATGTTCCAACTGGAAGACGCCAGCGCTGATGGCACCATTGACAATGATGAGTTCACTACTGTCTGCTCCTCTTACGGCATCGACCCTCAGGAGTGTAAGGTGGCCTTCACTAAGATGGCTAAGGTAAGGAAATTATTCATTTGTTTTATGTATGCTATCGAATGTAGATTGGTATTACATGAATTCAAACGTTAGATACTTTAGCGTATAGTTAATTGAAAGATTTGTAAACAGCTTTAGTTTTTATACCATTTTAGGCCTGGTGGGAAACCGTTGGATGCGGGCATCGCACTACCGATCAATGTGACAATCATTAGGGGGGTTAGGGGCCTATAATGCCGTTCAGCTGAAATAATGATGATGATGATTATCTGGTTATGATAACTGACTACAGTTAAGATTTTTTATGTCAATATTACGTGCCAACTAAGCTGGTAGAAAATTAAAAATAACTTTTTTTTTCTAAAGCTGTAGCTTAAATGACATCTATGAGGCGCTTCTTTTTTGTTTTCTAACACTGGGGCTGTTTGAAAACTTGTTCTACAAACTGCTGCATTAAAAGAAAAAACTTTTCAATTTAAATTTTCATCGTACTTAACTATTTAAAGGTAGGTACTTTCAAGATCTTCTAAAGTAATTTGCCTAAAATCTTGTTGAAAGACTCGAAAAATGCCAACTGAGGCCATTTGTAATTAGTTTGGAGACCTTCCCATAACGACAAGAGGGCTGGAATAAAGTTCAAGGCGAGGCTATCATAAATCTATATAGCCGTAGTCTGTTGCCACCCTAATCCTTGTTTAATTAAGGACTTTCACTTTAGTGCCAAAAGCAACAGGACTTGGTTTATCCTTTAGTTGGTCTTCCTTCGAAATTAGTCAACAGTTAGCAAGAGTAGACTTTACTTTTTTTATGTTCTTGTGCAAAGACCATGAGTCGGCAAACGTAGCATTAAAGATGATTGAAATATGTTAGACCTTGACGGGTGCGAGGCGTGTAACATAGAGGAACCGATTGAGGCACGGACGAGGCGCGGATGAGCCGCGGACGAGGCTCGGATCTAAAATCTCACAAACATTTTACATAAACTAGTTCAAGATCATGTGGTTTCCGTGACCCGTCCGAGTTGTTTCCTATAAATCGAGCCAACATGGACACGGCTCGTGTTGCGTTAAGTTACCTAGCCACCCAAGGGTAGCCGGTAGAAATTGTGTTGATGAAAAGCGTTCCAAGTAACAGGCTACTATTAGGCTGATAGTTATTTAGTTTTTATTGACCTACTGCTACTTGAATCTGCCATGTAAAATAAGTACTTATTGGTCGTAAAAACAAACAAATCCATAGGCTCGTCACGAGTGCGCTAATGTAAAAGTATCCGACGCAAGTGAATTTTTAAATTCGCCGCACCACAAATACTGAATCCATGATCCGGTAAAAGTTTTCTTTACGATATCCCTTTCACCTCGTGTCCTTACAATATAAGAATAGATGGGAGGTAACAACCATTCGCTTTAGGTACTTTTCTAGATTTTACGAGAACTAATATCTGTAAGTTTTATGTTTTAGGTAGATCATTATCAAGAGTTAGTGCCTAGAACTAATTAGGATCTTGTAGTACTATCGCTGCTTTGGTTACAGTACCTACTATGTTAGCGTGATTATTCTCAATAATTTCTAGTTTGTTCTCGTTCATGATACTTAGAATTATATTTAGTGAAGACTAAAATATTTTAGTACTTATTTTTGGAGTATTATTAGACTTGAACACGAGAATTTAGTCTGGATATTACGTTGGTAAAGTATTATTTTACGAGGCACTTGAAGTTTTCAGATAAAGACTTGTTTTTGTGAACGTAATCTTTACAGTTATCGGTTTTATGACGCATGCGAGTCATAAGGTAGGTAGGTTTCATAATATTTCTCCCACTTTCTTATAAATTTTTCGACAGACATTTTCTGGGTTCCGTTCCCAAAAGATGCCAAGCAGTCTATTACTGTTGCGGGACGTCTTAACAGGATACCGTGGCCCCGGAACGTAAAGGGCATCAGAAGGAACAGGGTGGTTTTTTAGTCAGTAAAAGTCTGACAGTCCCTTCCGCCCCACCCAGGGCGGAAGGAGTCATTTTTACCAACAAACAAAAAAAAAAAAAAAGCAGTCTATTACTAAGATTCTGCTTTCTGTTCATTCGTCTGGCACAGGGCTGTATATTTTAGACTGTAATAGGCAGACCCTTGAAGTATTCAATAAAATGAAAACAAAGTTACAAATTAATTGGTGTGCCCTTGATTTTTTAATTAAACTATTCAAAAAATGTAGTGTCAAATACTGTACGGTAATACAGAACGATTCCTGTGTGAGTCACTCATACTTGGCCAGTTTTTTTATTAACCGACTTCAAAAAAAGGAGGAGGTTATCAATTCGACTGTATTTTTTTTTATGTTTGTTAGCTCCTAACTTGCGACTGGGTTAGCCGATTTTCATGATTCTTCCAAAACTAAAGTTATTTTTATTTTGTAGTTTTTGAAGGCGGTTATCTTTTTTGTATAAAAGCTTTTTTTAATAAACATAACGATGTGTTAAAGTCAAAGCAAAAAAAATGTACACAATCAAATATATTGTCCTACAGGCTTCAAAAATCAAATCATTCTCATGTTTTCCCCAATGTGAATAATGTTCAGCAATTTTTTAAACTAAGTACAATACTCAATTTAAATCGTTTTTTCGATATCCATTCAAATTGCCCATTAAATTTAACAGGGCGATATTCACGCGATTTTTTAATGGGTGTACAATTTGTCATTCATTTTTGCATGGTCCGGACTTTATGTAGCTCCAATTTTATTTTATTGTTGCCATTGAGTTAGGGTTACCATCAAGTAAAGTGCCGACGACGCCGGACAAAAAATTTAAAATACCCGAACATTTGGGTGAAATTGAGAATTTTTCCCCGAGACAATATATCTTTTCAATAAAAATAAAAGCATGGTTAACAATTTTTTTTTATTATTTTAATTTATTGCTTATCTTTTTAATTAATCGTGATTTCCCTGGCACAAAAATGTAACTCAATACTTTTGAAAATCCATTACATACGACTTTCGGAAACTGGAAAAAATCCGAGAAAATTCTGACGGAAGGCAGCCCTACGTCAAATGAATTGGGGGCGAAAATTCTGTTTTAAATTGATGTTGACTCTACCAATGGAGCGGAGGAGTTCCAACGGTTAATGTCAACAACGGAATTTTCATACAAACTGTTTACTGATCATTAATAGACTAACATGACATGTTTACACGCTGATCCAGAAGTAGATTAGATGGAATCTATTGAACTAGGCACTTTGTTTTTTTTTGGGGGGTTTTCGCAAAATATTTATGTAACCTAAGGCTCTAGACAGACGGACTGCATTCCAACTGCCAAGTTATTGGAACTGCAGGCCAACTGCATACCGACTGCACGGTCGGTTGGCAGTTTCATTGCAGTCATGGTAAATTAATTCATTTAAATCAATTTCATTAATTAGTCGTTTTAAATCATTTTTTTTTTTTTTTTGGTCACTAACCTTTTTTAAATTGTTTTCATTATTAACTTTAACCTTAATAACTTTTATATTTTTTCTTGTAAGTCATGCTGTGAACTTTAATGCTGTGTTACTCATTTAATGTGTGGTCTGTATTCTGTTTTGTGTTCCTTAATTAAATAAATAAATAAATAAATGTTTGGCAGTCGTGCAGTTGAAATGCAGTCCGTCTGTCTAGAGCCTTAGATGTATCTGGCATGTCGCGTAGCCAGTTATACCATGAATTCTGTATACGAAGTAGAAGGAACGTCGTAATGAAAACTTTTATTATGGATTCCGTAAATTTTACCGCGAAAAAAATAATTGCTGTTCCATACATTTCGACCTTGTACTTCTATTACATTTTGTATGGATCGTAGGCGTCTAGAATAATGTATTGAATTGATGTGATGGTAAAAGTATCTCCCTCGTCCCCTTCCATTTTACCCTGTATTCAATATAATTATGTACAACAGCTCATCCTAAAATCCTCTTCACCAGGGCAAAAGCAGCGTGTCATGGGAAGAGTTCCAGGAGCTATGGAAGGAGTACTTCTCCACCGAGGACCCCAACGCTCCGGGCAACTTTATATTCGGCAGAACTAGCTTCTAAGCACAAGTTCACAACACACCTCGTACGCCACGAGAAGAGTGGAGGATTGAAGAGTTTCACAGACAAACCGTCTAACATTCCATTGATAAAAATAGATGTAATAAAATGACGAGGTTCGGCTTCTAAGGGTCTTTCACACGGGCGCTTTAGTTATCGCAGCGATGAAGCTAAGCTATTTGAAGCTTCGGAAGCCCGAGTACGTGACCCCTTTTATGTGTCAATATCTTACAGCCTTTGATCCATTCACGAGTCGCAAGTGAGACCGTCTGGGATGCTTGTTAAAGAAAGCTCAATGGATAACGAACCAGGTATAGATTCTGTGGCCATATTTCGCGAGGACTTTAATAGTAATCGTTTGAGGTCACATTGAAACACTAATTGGAGTAATGTTTAACTAAAATATTTAATGCGAGTACTCTCGCTTGTGGATCAGAGGTTAATTAAATAAATTTTTCATTTTACGTGTGTATGTGTTCATGATAGAAATAATTCCTACATATTTCTCTTTAATAGTGGAACAATTTCAAATTCACGTTTTAATTACTAAGGCTCAAGTTTACTAGTACTTTTCAATCTTTAGAGACTTTTTCTAATAACAACGAAATGAAATTATTCACTTACTCATTATTATATAGCATATCTCGTAGTCATATCTAATGAATCTTACAAGTTTCTCTGCCGGTTTAATCCGAATTAAAAACACTTCTCTTTTGGAAATAATCAATATCTTTGTTTTTAATTAAAATAACTAATATTGTTGTTACTAGATTGGAATAAGGGTTCCTACAATGTGTGTGTCCACGAGAATAAAATCTAATTTTATTACGTCAAAATCTGAAATCGCGAGTTTGTCTGTAGTGACCCTTAAAAGTTCTAGTCATGTTTGCCGTTGTACTTTATTTACGTTTCTAAATAAAATGTTTAATATAATTATATATATTGTTCTAGTCAAATGTTTTGAGCTCGCAAAATCTATGAAGGTTTCGTCTTGTTAAGTCGCTATACTATAGATATAATAGGCAATGATTAAATGTATGTAAATAATTTAATGAGTTTCATTTACTCTATACACAACCCTATAGAAATATGGAAAACCTTCAGTAATAATTATCAGCAATACCGCACTAAACCCTAGTTTCTCAAGCTAAAGATGAACTAATTGTTAAGTGACAAATCTTTTGAAAAATCGGGGGCAAGAATACAAAAGTCAATATTTTTGACTTTCGCAGTCACATTGTGTTCATATTCGAAGTTATCATACGGAACCGATCTGTGAGATTGGTATTTCTAAAAAATCTATGATGCCCTACCTTTTTAGGCCTCCGGTGCTAGGATCCTTTACTAAAGCTCCGCTGTCTGACAGTCCATCTAGTATAAGACATCTTTTGGACATTACTAAGGCCACTATAGCCAAAAATTCAAATAAAGTTAAAAAATTAAAGAGATAAGAAACGTGATTTTACCTAAACTATTTTTAAATAAACAAAAATGTAACTGTTGAACGAAACACTTCGAGTGAGAGTTCAAATCGCACTTTGGCCGTTTGTTTAATTATAAATAAATAAATAAATAAAGAAATCAGTTTATTATCAGGCAACTGTGGCCCATAGAAAAAATACACAAAATAATCTTATAAAAATAAACTAATACATACGGTATGGAACTCACTTCTAGGCAATAAATGAAACCTCAAGTAATACTAGTCCACAGAAGTATAGCTTAATTAAATTTTAAATCGAAAACCGAAAATTAAAAAAGTAAAATTTTCAAACAAAATAAATATCAAAATAAATTCAGTTAAAGTAAACACTCTGTTGACAGTTCTCTGTTGACTGTTCTGTTGGCGCGGCTTTTTGATTCGTTTGAAAATTTGAGATTTACGAAAAAAAATTGATCCAATTCTACAGAGTGTTTAAATTTGTTCAAAATTAAAACTCTACTTTTTGACCTAATTACTGGACCGATTTCGTTAATTTTTTGTATATCGTCAGAAAAGGCGATAACAAGTATGTCGTATAATTTATTGCATATATGTGATCCCCATACTGTATAATAAAAGTAGTATAATTATGTAAGTACTCACTGGCTAGACAAATAGTACAAATTATCTATCCACGGAATAATGGCTGTGCAAATAAACGTTCGTAAAGGTCTATTTATTAAGAGCCAAATACCACCTTAATCAGAACGGACGCCATTAACGCGACAGCAGTGAATTAACTTCCAACCCGAAATAACGACGTGACAGTTGAAGTTGCTACTAAAATATTTGTAGGTGAGTACCTATTAATATTCTATTAGGCGCTGCACAAAAGTGGACACTTTATGTTATCGACTTGGGACACTTCGATGTACTTGCTATTACTGGACACTTGTGCTTGTTTTCCGAATATTCTTTTGACATAGGCAACTAATGAATGCAATATTTTTTTTAATAAAAACTCATACAAAATATTTTTACAGTTACTGTTGTGGTCTACTAGAAAATTTTTAATGTTTTGTTGTTATACCGAATACTTTTGTGATCGGCAATTAGTGTGTGAAAACAACAGGAAAACACAGTGGCTGTATCTGTGTTCAGTTTATACTAAACTAGCCTTTGCCCGCGACTTCGTCCGCGTATATGTCGGTTATCGCGGACGCAGACGAAGTCGAAGTCGAATAAAAAGTAGCCTATGTCCTTTGTTGGGGTTCACACTTACCCTGTACCAAATTTCACACAAATCGGTACAGTAGTTTAGGCGTGAAGAAAAGACAGACAGACAGACAGACAGACAGACAGAAAGACAGACAGACAGACAGAGTTACTTTTGCATTTATAATATTAGTTAGGATTACTAAAAAAAATATTACTGTTGGTTGCCGGTTGCTTGTGTCAAACACAAGACACTAAAGTATCTACGTTTGTGCAGCGCTTTACTTTGTATTTCCACAAAATAATTTTGTTTGTTAGAGGTACATACAAAAGTGCAATAACTACACGTCCAAAATGTATGGAACAACTGATTTCTATTTGATAACCGACGAAAAATATAGAAGAAATATAGCTAATGGTCCACACTAGCTCTGAATCGAAATAGCTGGAAGTCATGGCAAGAGATCTTTTTCCAGTTCTGGTAAGGCGAATGAAGGCTGACAGTAGTTTGTAGTAGTAATATATAAATAGGCAAGGTAGCTCATAGAGATGACAGTAATTCCATTTTTGATTCTGCAATAATACGAATGCTCGAAATCATAAGTGATTATACGAAAGGGAATAATGATTTATAAAGGTACGTTATAGGATCGAACTGGGCCTTATGGGACCAATCCAAAGCATGGGAAATGGCCCATCAAAACCAAGATGATATTACACAACGGATGTTATAATGGGAATATCTATGGCACCCTCCCATCCATTGGGACATTTCACTTTGTCATTTAAATTGGATTCCATGTCAGATGAAATGATTCTTTGTAATGTGACCATGAATGAATTTGACACTCAGTATCTCGTTTTGGGAGATGTGGTATGAGAAAGTGTCTCAGATTTATTATTTTAGTTTTGTAACATGAGTTCGGGTATCAAAAGATTCAAGTGTTACTTTATCATTTATTGGACGGACGCCCGGGTGTGTGCACAAACTTGGCTTGGTGCAGCTAATTGGTATCAAATTAGATATGTCCACATATAGATAGATAATCAATTAGTTAGACGCCAACTTTTATGCTCTCTTGGTGACGCGTCCTCGATATGCTTTGAGCCTGTTGACTTCACCACTTGACCGGTACTGGGTAAAAAAATAATTGGCGTTAGATCGCGAGTTGCGGCGCGGTATTTATACCTATTTATATAATAGCGCGCGAGTGTAAAAGACCCACTAGGAGCCTAGTAATAGTTATGCAACAAAGTGTAGAAATTGCAATACCATGCGATAGTTTGCTAAAAGCCTACCTATTTGCACGCAGTGTAGGAGTAAAACAAGGAAGTTCTGTTCGCGCGCGCCTCAAAGAGCTGTCAGCACAGGGACGGGGCCCCAATAGGGGCCAAACGCCTGCCGGGGTTGCGGGACGTCTTAACAGGATACCGTGGCCCCGGAACGTACCTAAAGGGCAACAGAAGGCACAGGGTGGTTTTTTAGTCAGTAAAAGTCTGACAGTCCCTTCCGCCCCACCCAGGGCGGAAGGAGTCATTTGATGATTTTTACCACCTAAAAAAAAGGGTAAAAATAACATTACCATTTTAGGGAGCGTTCAAGTATTACGTAACGCAATTTTTGAAGATTTTTGACCCCACCCTCCCCCCCTGTAACGCACCGTAACGTTTTTCTGTACCCCCCCTCCCCCTCTCCAAACGTTACGTAACACTCAAGTGATCATTTTTACCCTAAAGTCCCAAAAAGTTGTGTATGTAAATATATTAGTTAAATATGTAGGTATATGTAAATAGTTTTTAACCTTGGTACCTATAGTTAATACTACTAAATAAAACAGATTTTTAATCCGCAACACCTGCGTATTTTGTTTATTTTTTATAAATTTTTGGCTTTACACACAATTGTTTTTCTCCTTCATTCTCAGTATATTAGCTTTTTTCAACCGATTTCAAAAAGGAGGAGGTTCTCAATTCGGCGCATATGTTTTTTTTTGTATGTATGTTACCTGATTACTCAGCCAATTATGAATAGATTTGGATGATTCTTTTTTGTTTGAAAGAGTATACTTCCGAATAGGTCCCATAGAAATATTGTCATGATCTGATGATGAACTTCGGAGATATAGAATGGAACTCTTCATAGGATCACAGCAGCAATATCGTAATAATTGAAAATGCTTTGTTTATACGTGTTTATACGAGTCGATTACTGACTGAAGGAAAAGGGGGAGGGGGAACTTCCTACCACTTTCCAAAATTAAATATATCGTGTAAGGTATTGTTTGAAAGGGCTTTTTGTAAGGATTTCAAAAATTAATACACAAGCACTAAAAAGTGAAAAATAAAAAGCTTTTTTACAACAAAAAAGATAACCGCCTTCAAAAACTACTAAATAAAAAATAACTAGTTTTGGAAGTCGGTGGCAATACTTAACCACATCTTAATAAAAAAACAGTAGTTTTTGAAGGCGGTTATCTTTTTTTGTAAAACAACTTTTTTACTAATAAACTCTTAAAATAAAATATTATATTATTTTAACATTTGGCAATGCAATTAAAACAGAAACCCAACTGAAATTAAACATTTTACTCGAAATAAAACCGTATTCTTAACAAAATTAAAAACTAATCAACTATTAACCAAGTATTCGATTGAAATTACTGCTCGTCTGTCCACGGGTTTGCTAGCCATTCAGATTCTTTCATCAGGTTTCAAAAGGTTTGCCAACTTGTGAGAACAAATTAAAAATGACGACCAGACTAATACAATCGAGGGATTCCCCGTAAAACGTAAACGAAAAGGGTTGCCAATTTGGGAGTTTTAACTCCCTAATTTTTTATTTTAAAAAAGAAACCATGTTACGTAACGTGTTGTAAGAATGACCCCCTCCCGCCCCTGTAACGCATCGTAACGTTTTACGAGACCCCTCCCCCCCCCAAATTGCGTTACGTAATACTTGAACGCTCCCTTACCATCTTTTAGGAGTCCCCACAAAAATGCACTACTGATCGTGTTGATCGAAATATAGGTATATGAAACAGTTATTTTTTTTTATAAAGAAAGCCGGAATACTTTTTCCTACATTTTCAAATATTCCTATGACAATGACCAGATATAAAATTTCTACGTGGCTCATAAAACATGGAGGTAGCCAAATATAAACTGCGACGATTCTACAATAAAATTATAAGGTGCAGAAAGCCCACTTTTCAAATGCCTGATTTGAACACGTTTCAGTGTATGAGGAATAATGTGTGTTATTGACACAAAAACTTGACATCACTAATTGAATTGGCTTAAATTATCGACTCGAAAAGAAGAACTATCTCAAAAGGGTCTCTTGGCCCTAAGTTCTGGAACTTAAGTTGAAATCAAAGGCTATGGTAATGTCAAAATCAAAATCGAAATCAAAGTCAAAGTCAAAGTCAAAGTCAAAACGTTTATTTTAACAAAACCTCAAGCGCTTTTGAATTATGAAGGATCGTGATACAAACGTTCCAACGACGCACTATAAGATTTTTTAATTGTTTGCGTCTTTTTTTAGGTACATTGTCTCGAATACCTAGACCTTCTGTAAAAAATATTTTATTCTTTGACACTAGTGATGTAACGAAAATGTGATCGGAACCGCGAATCAATATCCGGACCGCGGCAGGATATTATCATGTCATAAATGCTTTGTTATGGCGTTTCGGCCTTCATTTTGAAGTTACGATTTATCATTGTTTTGTATGATTACGTCTGTTACTCTGATTTTTATCTCAATGATAATTTAAATTAGATCTTTATAAACTCTCATAGGTAAGTACACATACCTAAAGAGTAGCTGCTACAGGACATATACAATAATTATTACATCTCTTAACATAATATCACGCCTGTAATCCCCGAAGGGTTAGGCAGAGGTGTACCCAGTACATTCACATTTCGCCAGTTATATAATAGGTCCAGTCCCATATAATAGGGGGTGATCTTAGTGCCATCAACCGGGCACAAATCCAGATTACGAAGCTGCTACTGAGAAATTCCTGATGGAAAAACACAATAAAACTGCCCGACCTGGGAATCGAAACCAAAATCTCATGCTCAGCAGTCACGCTATGCGAACACAGGGCCAATGAAGCAGTCAAAATGAAAAATTGCAGTAAAAAAAATAATTGTACTGTATTTAATTTGTGTGCCATCAATTCCAGATCAGTAATATTGTCGACACACGTTTTCGTAATGAAGTTCGTTAACAAATCAGATAGGGATGCGCAAAGCGCAGGCTTCATTAGCTTGGAGCGGTTCAGCGGTCCCTTTGCGTTGATAACACTGCAGTGTAGGATTTCATTTTGTGATACCCGTTTTGCATTTTCTGGAAGGTGTGGATTTTCTGCCTAACAATTTTTTTATCTACATGAGGACTGATTTTATAAAATACTAGCTTTTTAGTTTAAGTACGGGGAGACAAGGCAGTTGTCTCCCCGTACTTAAACTCCCGTCAAAATCAGTCCAACCGTTTTGGATATAAGCCGGAACCAACGAGCAGACAGACAAAAAATTTAAATATTGTTTTTTCTTTTAAGGACATTGTAAACATATTGAATTCGTGAAAAGCTGACAATACAAACAGACAATCCGATTTTAATTTTTTGTATAGAAGATGTATAATAGATACACTATCAGTCAAACCCATAGAATATAAATGCAAAAAAAAAAAGAAAACAAATCCTATAAAATACGTTTACACTAGAACCTCTATCAATTCGCGCTGAACTCGGCTTTACAAACCCCTAGTTCTGTAATGAAATAGCACCATTTGTCTCGTAGGTACAATACCGTCGCAGTCCTGTATGTAAGCATGACGAAGGTGATGTGATCGGGGGGAATACAACCTCAATCAGTGATTGCTTTGTTGGTGAAAACAAGTGATCGGTTGGCCTTATTTACGCCATTTTGTTGTATCCTATCGAACGTAATGAATTTTTTTAACCTTTATTGTATAACATTGATTAGTAGGTCGATGGATATTTGATTTTATTTTACTCGAAACGTATAACTAACTTTTATTTAAATCTATATATTACAAAAAAAACGCATCAAAATCGGTCCATTCGTTTAGGATCTACGATGCCACAGACAGACACAGGTACACAGATAGACTCGTCAAACTTATTCAAACCTCTTTGGGTCAGGGGTAAAAAATAAATCAAATTGTAGTATCTATTTGTAATGTCAAAATAACAACTGAAAGCATTATTATGAATTTTACACAGTACTTATACGAAAAGACTTTTTTTTATTTTTGTTAGTCTGTCTGTTTGTTCCAGCTTATCTCCGAAACGGCTGTCATAAAATAGTACAAAAAACAAAAAATTACAGCAAAATATTCTAGCTATCTAACCATATAACTTCTCTAAGTAGAAAATCACGGGAATTTTCACAACCAAGTTTCAGTAGAATTAGATATTTTCTTCCCCATTAATTTAGCCTAAACCCAACGGATGATAGCTCTTTAATCTTCAATCCAATGTTTAAATTACCTTAAGTGGCGTTAACATTGAGGATTCGATTGTTACGGTTCAATAATGGCCGTATTACTGGATGTTTTTAGCAATTTATAGACTTAGAACCAACCAAACTTAGTATTAAATTACTCACGTGCATGTTTCGGGTAGTACGATTAATTTTAGACTCTAACAGAGCTATTATAGGTCTACATTTTTGAATAATATGAAAATATTTCAACATAAAAAAACATAGTCGTGATTTTTTTACGTTAACTAGCTTATGCCCGCGACTTCGTCCACGTGAATATCTTAAACATCAGTTACCTGCCAGTGAAAGTCCCGCCAAAATCGGTTCAGCCTTTTCAGAGATTAACCAGGATCAACAGACCGACAGACAAAAAATTATATATCGTATATATTTATCTGCGTTTAGTAAAAAGCTGTTATTTTGATATTACGAGTACAAACAGACACTTCAACATTGAGTTATAATGTACTACGTACTAGAGAAGACACCTCAACTCGATTGTTTGTAACACGAGTTAGAGCGCGTGCACTCCAACTCACTTAGTCTATGCCGAGCGTTTGCTGCAACGTGACACATTTAAGTGAAGTTTTGTTTTTTATATTATGCCTTCGTGCGTATTGAGATACTGTACAAATAACTCCAGAAACATAAATAAAAGTCAAGGAATGACTTTTCACCAGTAAGTTCATTAATTATGTTTAAAACACGCTTAATTTTTAATTATAATTTTTCAATTGCAACGCGTCACCGCCGCGGCGCGGCGCGGCGGCCATGTTTACGTGAATGTCAAAGAGTAAAACATTTGTATGCGCAGACTTGACACTATCGACGTATAAGTTTACATAATTAAGGGCAGTAAAATATTAATTTTAAATCACGATAATAATGTTAATGCAATAACATTAATATTTTTTTATTATTATTTGGATTTAAAGGTTTCCTCGGCGGTGTCATGAAACAAGAGAATCATGGATGTTCAGAATAATCGCAGCGAAGAAACGTGGTTACCTTCAGATTATTCACAAAACGGCAGAAACTAACTAAACTTATATTACTTAAAGGAAATTAAAATATTATTACAGCATAAATACTTTTTTATTTATTCTTTGAGTAAGTACACAAGTAGGCAGAATAATAAAATTATGTCGCATCTGCACTGCATTGATTGTTATCTATGAGAACATAACACCCCCCCGCTTTTCCCGCGCATGCCCCGCTGTCATCAAGTGCGCCCATCTTTTGTTTGAGATAGCTTCTCTAGTACGTAGTACATTATAACTCAATGCACTTCAATTTTATTTTTTTTGAATGGATTATCAACTGACCATATGTTTGTTAAAATAAAAAAATCTGAATAGGTTTGGCATTATAATTAATTCATTGAATTGAGTTAAGTTTTTCGAAAACGAATTAATCTACCCACGTCAAAATTTTTCTCATTTTTCGAGATAATTGTAATGATGCAAAAGTTTTTATGTACGAGTACATTAAACTCTTATTTCTAAATGAACATATTGGACATATTAAATTATTTCGACATAATTAATTATTGAAAGATAGTAGACTGGCTTCTCTTAGTAGAAAACAGAGTCAATTAAAATTAAAACCGAGTAAAGAAAAGCGACGAACGCACAAAACAAAAGAACCTTAAAACAAAAAACTACAAGAAACAAAAGACGACCACGCGAAAACAACAGCGAAAAGAAAATACGCGTTTTCCTGCAACACAGCTTATTTCCCGCGACGGTAAATAATGACAGATGTCAACCGTAACCCTTGCTATACATTCCTTCGTTACAACCGTAGAAAAATATATTATTAAAGGTAGAAACCTCTCATTTATCAACGTCTGGTTAACCTAGGTTACAATGAGAGTTTTATTGATGAAGACGTTTTTTTGGAATTAGTCTATTATTCCTAAAAAAGAAAATTAGTTAGTCTGTTATCAAGTTTCTACATTAGAAACCATTCATTTGTGATTGCAATCCGTGCAGATGTCTGATTTAGCATCATTTTGTGCCTATTGGCCTAGTTCTGTTCTGTCTCCTGCTTGTTTGGAGGGAAGTGGAAATTATATTTTTTCTTACGCTATTGTTTTCTGATTCATGTCGCTGCAAAGGATCCAAGACAGTTAATCGTTTCTCTGGGACTCGTCGAACTTCATTGCCTCGGCGCTTTTCTGGTGGTCGCCACTGTTGATTCTGGATTTCAGGAGTTTCAGTGGATGAAAATAGTGTGGCGGGATTGTCCCATAACAAAAGTCTTTTTATCAAGATGTGAACAGAATAAATGTTTTAGATTGGACTGTAGGAACTGCTCACTTTGAAAATAAATTATTTTCTAGCGCTCCCATTTTTTTTACCTAATCAAAAACCACCTAGTAGATGAAATTACAAATCGCTCCCCAAGCCTCTATACAGCGCTCCGATTTTTTTTCTGGGGCTCTTACCGCCCCCCTTCAGGCCTGCAGCACCCACAAGAGGGCGTTATTGCCCACTTTGGGAAAGGCTGCCCTAAACCTATACAAACCTTTCACCCAAACTCATCTCATCACAAAAAACCCCAATATCTGCGAAGGAGAAACCAATATAAGTTGACAAATGACAATTTTGGACCACATTCGCTGAATAATTCGTGTTACAGATAAATCATTTTGCCTCTAACCAGCTGAATAGATGACTTATGGAATTCCAAGGGATTTGAAAGGGCTTTGAGTTTGTTACCTTTGAAAGCTTTCATGTTTGCCAAAGTGGATTATTGTATGGATGTTGAGTGAAAATGGGCCAAGCGTCTTCTTATGAAATAGCTTTTATATGGGTGTGTACCTACTTACGGTTGCAATAGGACATTATTTAAGAACTTAAAATAAACAAAGATGCCTTTTTAATTACAAAACCATTATTAAAAAAATAAATTAAAAAAAATATATAGGTTATACTTTTTTTTTGTCAATACTTTCATTTCTTTTATATCTCTATGTAGATTAATGTAATTGGTGTTGTACCCTTTTTATTAACTCTTAATAAATTAATAAATAAACATTAATCTAGAAGTAAATATTTAGAAACATTATTTATTTTGTTTGTTTTTGAACTTTGGTTGCTTTTTGTTTAGTAAGAGGTTATCTCTGGCAGTCAACATACTTATACAATAGGTACAAACTAACCAACACGTAAGTGAGTAAGATCCCCTTTGTACCTGATAAAGGGCCAAGCATTAAAGATACCAAGTAAGCAGAGGATGTCATAACTAATTTGACGTTTTAAAAACTGTCAGCTTCCCACATCAAAGAGAATGACAATGATATCTAGGCAATATGTGAACATAATGTTTATCAAACAGTAGATTGTAATCACATTACGGCTTGTCAATCAGACATCAATATGATTGTACCTCTATAGGAATGAATAGTACGTACAAACTATTTCCATGAACATGCAAAACATGAAAGTTCTTTATGATTTCTCTGTGAACATGATTATTGACAGAATCTCTTTTAAAAAAGAAAATGTTTGAATCTTGCTTAAAAATTACAGCAAACAATACTTTATAATATCAGTATAGACTAGCTTCTGAATGCGACTTCGTCCGCGTTGAATTCAAGTATACCATAAAACATATCCTATATATGGCACTTGGCAATACTGTAGCTTTCTATCAGTGAAAGATATACATGAATTTTAATTATTTAGTACTCGTGTACGTTTAAATTTATTCAGATATTTTTTTCAATGATTTTTAAATCTTTTATTTGATTATTTTCTCATGTACAATCTTTTTGCACCTGCTTTGATATCTCTTCACCACCTTTGGTTGACTGGTAGAGAATACCTAAGGCATTAAGTCCGTCTTTGTACTTTTTTGTTGCAAAATTTAAATAAATAAATAAAGATTTTATGTAATCGAAACACTACTTTCAGAGATTACCTATTACAAACAAACACACTATTTTACCCTTTTTTCATCTTCTCAACATTCATGAGCAAGGTGAATCCATCGCACTTGGTTGAAACTTCCTCAATCAGGCCGCTTGTTCCTCTGGCCCATTGCCCCATAGATAGTTCCCATGAGACCCCATTATATTAGATTGAAGATCCTTATCAGATTTTTTTGTGAATTTACGTGAACAAGTCTTCTCTGACGTAAAAGGTACAAATTGTAGCGATACAGAAATGTATTAATATTATAAAAGTTGAAGAATTTTTTTAAAATAAATTCTTAAGCAAAACAAAATATTAATACTTAAGTACTTCTTATGACATTGACGTGTGATATTTATTAAATGTTTAGGCAAAGATAACTACCTCATTCCACCATACTTATATAAGTATGGTGGAATGAGGTAGTTATCTTTGTAAAAAGATGTGATGACGTTACATAATTATGTAACGTCATCACATCTTTTTTAGTTTTACTTTTTTTTTCACAAATTAAGAGATAACAAATGTAGGTATATTATTTAAACTCAGGATAAAAGTTAAATAAAAGCTTTTAATAATAAAAAAGCCGAAATGGTATTTTTGTTTTAATTAAGGTCTTGTCAGTTTAGAAATGTTGTCAATTACCGGTAAAATATATTTATCTAATACAATATCGTTTCAAGCTAACAAGATACAGAAAATTAACAACAATGTATGAAATTACTTCGTGAAACAATACATTTACGACCTGCATTAACCTTACAAGATCAATATGCTTACAATGTTATATCACGGCCCCGCCATTTTAGATTGCTTAGAAATATTACCTACTGTAGCGTTATGATCGTAATCAAGTATTTAATTTTTGATTACTTTGTATTTTTGCATACTTTGTAAATGGTTTAGGTACATATTAGAAATGATAAAGTTTGGATGGATGCATGTTTGTTATTCAATCATGCCAGAACGGCTTAACTGATTTAGATGAAATTTGGCACAGAGATAGATAATAATCTGGAATAGAACATAGGCTACTTTTTACGGTTCCCGTGGCAGCAGAAGCTTGTGTATAATGTTTGAGTCACATTCGTCTTACAAAGTCAAATCTTTTATTTGAATAAAACCACGTTTGCAGGCAGTTTTTAACTGTCAAGCCGTTTCGGAGATTAGCCGAAAGTAACAGACAGACAGACGGACAAAAATTCATAATACCGTGTAAACATTTATATACATTTAATAAAAAGCTGATATTTTGTCATTACAAACAGACAATTTAGTTTCATTTATTATATAACATATAATCACGCCTGTAATCCCCAAAGAGTTAGGCAGAGGTGTACCCAAACAGTACACCCACATTTCGCAAGTTATGTTTCAGTCCCATGTAATAGGTGGCGAGCCTATTGCCTTCAACCGGGTACAAATCCAGACTCCGAGGCTGCTACTGAGAAATTCCTGAAGGAAAAACTCAATAACACTTTGCCCGACCTGGGAATCGAAACCAAGACCTCATGCTCAGCAGTCGTGCTTTGCAACCACTAGACCAACGACGCAGTTGATAGGTATTTTTTAGTACATACTTACATACATACATAAACTCACGCCTTTTTTCCATGGGGGTAGGCAGAAACCACCAGAACGCCACCTCCTTTCGCCTCATCTACGTTCATACATCTTGTCATACAAGCATTTATTTTAGTATAAAAGAAAAAATGTTTTGAAACTATTTTTACTACCTCTACGCACAGCCTTTAAATTCTCGTTATAGCTTTCATGAACATTAAACAAATGAGCTATATAAATCTTCCTTAACGATGTAAAGCAAAACAACATACCGTTTTGTGAACCAATAAGAAAATTATAACTCAAACGTGAAGGAAAGTTTACGGTAATAAGGGCGAAACACACGCACATTTGCATGTGAAAGGTACGGAATAAGTAATGTTGGTTAGCGGCAGTGTGTCAAGGTCCTTAATACGTTATTGATATATCGATAAAATTGGGTTAAGGAATTTTTAATTAATAATAAAAAAATAAAATAAATAAAAAACAAGCATATCAGAAACATCACGCCTGTGATCCCTGAAGGGTTAGGCAGAGGTGTACCCATTAGTATACACCCACATTTCGCCAGTTATGTTTAAGTCCCATGTAACAAGGGGCAAACATATTGCCAAAGAAAATTAAAAAAAAAAAACAAACTTTTTTCCTGTTAATAAAAAAGATCTAAAAAGAAAAAATATTTTTTTTAATAGTGCCATTTTTTTGAAACTTTTTTATAAGCGTGTTGCACCTTCTGCCAAATGTTTTTAAAAACTTTTTTGTTTTGCTTTGAATTTTATTTTTTACTTTTTAGTACCTATTTATGATACAATTCGTTTTAGTCAAATAATATGGGACAATAAAAGGCTGATATTATTAATATTCTCATTTATTTACTATAGGGTAAAGGCCTCTTCACGTTAAGAGAAGGCATAAATGTTGGTTATCGCGGACGCAGACGAAGTGGTGGAATAAAAACTGGCCTATCCTTCTTTGGGGTTCAAACTTGCCCCGTAAAAATTTCACCGAAATCGGTTCAGTGGATACGTCCCAATCCAATCCATCATATCATCAATCAATCAAATAATAATCAATAAATAATCATCATATTATGTACTTTCTAAAGTTTATCTTGGACATCAGTGGACTAGCTATGAAAGAGTAATAGACAGACAGACAGAGTTACTTTCGCAGTTATAATAATAGAAAGGATATAATATTTATCCGCCACGATATGCGGCTGAACATGACAGAACTTATATTTCTTTAATGGTTTATATGGTGTATCATGTACACCATGTTTAAACAAATAAAATTTTACTTACTTACTTACTTAATGAAATTAATAAATTTGTATATAAATAAAGCAATATAAAAAGAACAAACAATGTACACTTAAACATTTAAATGGGAAATATAATATACTTATGTAATGCAAGGTAAAATAATCTACACGTATCTTGAACAAAATGGTCATAATTGTGGCATTAAAGTGCAGATAACTTCGTCTCGAACAGGGGAATGTGTTACAAAGCGTATTTATCGTGGTCATTACTAGCGGTGCGGCTTCGTTATCAGCCCCTTCTACTTATCTACCCTTTTATTGCAAACAATTTGGTTTTGTGTATGTGAGTAGTTTTTTGGGTTCTGTACTTTTTTTTTTAAGGTGGTAAAAATCATCAAATGAGTCCTTCCGTCCTGGGTAGGGACTGTCAGATTTTTACTGACTAAAAAACCACCCTGTTCCTTCTGTTACCCTTTACGTTCCGGGGCCACGGTATCCTGTTAAGACCTACCGCGACCTCGGCAGGCAGGGTTCTGTACCTTAAAAGAAAAAAAAATAATGGGACGTCTATGAAAAAGGAGTTTATTCTCAAAGATCTATGCAACGTAAGAACGTGAATTTTAGCACAATTTTACATCTTTATATCGCGCATAGGTATATCACTGAACAAAGCCTGAAACATAAACATTTAGGACTAGCTATACAACAATAGCGTAACTTCCTATCAGTGAAAGGATTTTTGTACTTCTAAAGATTACATCTTACAAAAAAAACGAACCAATTAAAATTTGAACTCTAAGTAAGTGTTACAGTACGAGTAGTATTTAAAGCTAAAAGCAAATATTACCAAAAAAATTTCAAAATCAAAAACGTCATTTTTCTATTGGGTTTTTTCTTTTGGAAAATCTTGTTTTATGAAAACTTAATCATTTCTATTACATTTGTATTAAAGCATTACGTTTACATATATTTGAAAAATCATTGTTTATCAAAAACACGATGAATTTAGAATTTAGAATCATTCCGCAATTAAAACCAGAAGCATACACAACGCTATAATGACGTCATTTGACGTAAGATCTTCAAGATGGCGGCCACACAAAATAATTACTTCCCGTCAAAGGTTTTTTTAAAGGCATGAGGCGACGTGGTTTTCGTTTGATAAATGGTGCCGACTGAGCATGTGTTGGGTGGAAATGTCTTCACTAATGTACTTTATTCTGCGTTCTTACGTGAGGTATACGCCAAGTATGAGAGTTATGCACTAGTGTTGTTGTGTTGTTTTTTTATGACATACTCTTTGGGGTAGGCCTTTGCCTAGCAGTGGAAAAAAACAGTATTTGTCCTCGACTTCGTTCACGTAAATTTCCTTGGAGATCCGATTTTTTTAAATTAAAATATAGCGTATAACACTGAAGGATAACGTAGCGTTCTATTAGTGCAATAATTTTCAGAATCCAACCAGTAGAATCGGAGATAAGCGCGATCAAACAAACAAATAAACTCAAACCGCCTTAAAACAAAGTTTTTGCTTAAATCCGGTTTATACCTTCGAGCCTGTTTTTGAATTTCGAACTTTATTTCGATAAAAATAAAGTCGTTTTAATATTAGTATAGATAGAAGAATTTTTCTGTGTATACGTTCCAGCTGAGCAAGCGTGCTCATCTAGAAATGTGTTTTATCTTGTCTCATTGTAAACCATTACTATTAAAAACAAAACATTTTTATCCGTCAAAACGTGCTATGCCTGAAATAAAATGATTTTATTTATTTATTTATTTTATTTATCTACAAACATTAGATCAACGCGATTTCTAAAACTGTTGATCCTCATAAAGATATGATAAAGAAGGTATTCCGCACACACAGCACGTCATCACATAGCTACGCCGTAGCGACAGACGACAAAATAATGATGTCACCCACCGCTACACGAGCTACGCCGTCGTAGCGCGTAGTCAATCTGCTACGCTCAATTTATATGACTTTGGACTGCTTACACCACAGATACCAAAAAGTTTTGAATAAAATAATCTTTTAAGTTAGTTTCTGACACGGACCCGTTGTGTATAACATTTTGTAATTTAACCTCGTGTTAGAAACTAACTCTCACTTAAGTATTTGGCGCAAGTGAGCGAAGTGCACTCTTTTCTGGGGCGGTATACTGCAATATCGAATTCGAACGTTTTGGTGAAAAATTGTGTGACCAAGTGACTGTAATAGCCTGTGTTGATTCTTGATCTAAACATATATAATAAAGCTGAAGATTTTGTTGGTTTGTTTGTACATGTTAATCTCTGGAACTATCAGATGGATTGGAAAAAATCTTTTTGTACATGATGACCGAATTCATAAGGAATAGTATAGGCTCTATAACTTCACGCATAACCCACGGGAGTGGAGCAGCAACTTAGCTTAAATATATGAGAGAGAGAGAGAGAGAGAGAGAGAGACAGTCAGAGAAACACGCGCACGCCGCACGGCTTACAACTAAAGCAATAAGTGTCGTTACAACTTTTGGTCTTAATTTTTTCCGTCTAGCCATCTAGCGCGTTTCGCAATGCGCGATAAGGAACTTCGTTCCAAAAACTTAGTCAAAACTTAGCTTAAAAAATTATATCATTAATACACACCTACTTATTACTTAAGTTAAGTAAGTACAATGAAACTGTTCTATGTTTCCATACCTAACGTATACTTTAACGTCACAGGTTTGCGTTCAGACGGGGTTACGAAAACATCGGTGCATAAGTGATGAGGGGCTGAAGGCTGTTGTTTTAGTAAACCTCTATGTAAACCGTAATTCCATACCCCATAACCTACTGTTTATTAATTGTCAGCTGTTGCTGAAATTATTTTAACAGTATATTAGCAGTATTGTCGCCAGTATTTACTTATACAATGTGATAGGGGTGAGACTTCTAACCCGTTAAGGCTGAGTACTACATCTAATTTTATCGACAAAAAAAATAATATGGGGGGTTGAACCCCCTCCCCCTAAAAATTGAAAATATTGAAAAATAGCGATTTTTTTTGGTCAAAATAATTCAGAAATGATTTTTTTTTCTCACCAAAACATTATCAAACATGAAAAAAGTAATGAATTAGTTAGCCAAGGTTTATTAGCTACAGTTTGTCGTTTTTTTTTTGTTTCTACGATGCATACAACCTTTGATATCACATAAAGTATCAAGCGCGCCGTAGTACATTAAAAAAAATATTAAAATAGCCATAATTTTTAGGGGGAGGGGGTTCAACCCCAAATATTTTTTTTTGTCGATAAAATTAGATGTAGTACTCAGCCTTAACGGGTTAGAAGTCCCACCCCTATCACATTGTATATTCATTTTTATGTCTACTATCTCGTTGATCTAGCGCAACTGCTAAGCATGAGGCCTTAGGTTCGATTACCGGTTCGGGAAAAGTGTTATTGGGTTTTCGTCAGAAATTTCTCAGTAGCAGCCTCGGACTCTGGAATTGTGGCAATGGCAATAGGCTCGCCCCCTATTACATGGGACTTAAACTTATCTAGCAAAATGTGGGTGTACTAATGGGTACACCTCTGCCTAACTTTTCGGGGATTACAGGCGTGTTGTTATGTCATATTAAAACATATTTATTAAAAAAATGTAAACAAAATGTAACATAAGTTTTATAGATCACTTTTTAGCTTTTTGGGTATCAAATGACTGGTCTGGGACTCAGAATAAAGCGATGGACACACTATTCTAAGTATACCTACAGGGACGTACGAAATATGTTATAAAAAGAAATGTAACATAATTGAATTTCACCGCCAACCTGTGCGGTGATTCGATTCATTCAATTAGTATAGAGGTGAACGTAAATATTAAGACCCCTTTTCAAAATGGGATGGTTACAAAATTGAATTACCTATGAAGAAGGAAAATACTGTGTGTAAGGAAATGCCAAATCATTATTTTTTATTAAAGACGATGTTTTGACGGGCCGTTGTACCTACTGTGCCCCAGCATGTTTAAAAGTTTTGCGTTACGAAATTGACATCATTCATTATCAGCTTTTTTTGGGAAGCTCTAGGTCCTGGGGGTCGATTCTGTAAAATTCGAACATCAACTCGTATTCACTCTCACTTCGCTTGACCTTGATTATTGGTCGCTATTAATCGCTTTGAAGCGGAGTTGATTTTATTGGTCGCTTCGGAGCTTACTTCAGCTCCGAAGAAGAGAGAAGAGAGAATTTTACAGAATCGACTTGCTGTAAGTACGTAAAATTTTAAAATCATTTTGTTGCTTAAATCTTTAGTTAAATGGTATGAAATAATCGAAATGTCAACCAAATATTAGGCAGATATTTACTCTTCCAAATATTCCAATGCTATGACCAATATTTTAGAAATCAAATCAAATATAACTCTCGGATAGTAGGTATTATTTAATATAGAGGAGAGTTGAAAGCTTTGTGTTCATTGCTGTATTTAAAACAGTTGAATCGTTTCTCCGAGAGTGTTCGAGCTTCATTGCCACGGCATATTTCTAGTGTTCGCCACTGTTGATTCTGGCTTTTAGAAGTTGCAGTGGTCGTTAAAAAGGATTATTTAATAATAAAAAGCATATCAATACTTATATATCCCAAATCCCCAAACAGCCATCAAAATAAATATCATAATGAAAATACCACTTTAAAATAATCACCAATTCTGATCTACAGCGCACATTGTTTCTGAAACCATTGTGCTTATACCATGCACTGATAACAGATTTAATTAAAAGTTGTATGAATGAGACCCTTATTTAATGGGCAGTTAAAATATTATAACACCAGCTGAGCTTGTTAATAAAGGCCCTTGAAGGCCGTTTTAAAGGCCCTTTTAAAGGCCTTTTGAAAGAGCCTTGGTGACGTCAGATCGATATTAAAGTAAGGAAATTGTAAGGTTTTGTTACTTAGTAAAGGGTTTTGTGGCTTTCAAGGAATTTTAGTTGTTACATGTCCAAGATAAACTTAAAAAGTACTTATAAGTTGAAGAAGTCACATGTTTTCTTTCACTGGCATCGGTGAAGGAAAACATCTTGAGAACACATAACATAAAATCACGCCTGTAATCCCCGAAGGGTTAGGCAGAGGTGTACTCATTATACACCCACATTTCGCCAGTATAAGTCCCATGTAATAGGGGGCGAGTCTATCACCATCAACCGGGCACAAATCCAGACTCCGAGGCTGCTGTTGAAAAATTCCTGATGGAAAAACCCAATAGGTAACATTTTTCCCGACCTGAAAATCGAACCCAAGACAGAAGAAAACCAGGAATTATAGTGAAAATAAGGCTGAAATTGCCAATCCGCCTTGAGTAAGCATAGTGATCAATGCACCTGCCTTCTGTGTTTGAGAAGAGATCTTTACCTTGTAGTGAGGCAATAATAGGCTAGTACTATTATTATATTATATATATTTTTTGTAATTTAAAAGCCTACATAGAAAATCAATAATTTGTGTACGTAATTTGACCTAATTTTGTATAACCTTGTCAATGCAAGTAATTTCGTGTTAACGATTTTATGTAGCACATTAATTATTATAATAATCCATTGTGATAAAGATCAAATTCGAATGGTATCCAGTGTTTTATACTTGGTGTTATTATTTTAATGTTGTAACTTTCGTAAGACATTTTAAATTCTTAATTTAATGTGAAAGTCAAAGCATTTATTTCCATTAAGCCATTTGCAGGCGCTTTTTAATTGTTAAACAGTCGGTCAGTTAGTCAGAAAATTTAAGCTCGTAAGTAGGTCTCTGTGGAGAAGAACCAGCAAGAAACTCCACGGACATCTATTATAAATTCGAAAGTTTGAATGGAAGGATGTTTGTTATTTTAAGGCTCTTACACACAGTGCCGAACGGCACGTGCCGCCGGCTTTTGCCGGGCGTTTGTGCCGCCGGCATGTGCCGCATAAACTTGCACAAAGCCGCGGAGCATCATTTCAGTTGTTAGTTGTCCATAGCGAACGTCCATTGTAACCCGCGCGGCACGCCGACATACCCGGGCGGCCATGCCGGCGGCTCCTTTATGCGGCAAAGCGTGCGGATTTATAAGCCGCCGGGCACACCGTGGCTTGGCCGACACTGTGTGTGTGCCTTAATAACACCAGATCGGCTGAACAAATCAGGATGAAATTTAGCACAGACTGATATCGATTATAGTCTGGAATAGCACATAGGCTACTTTAAATCCCTAAAAAATGTACGGTTTAAGTGGGAATTATCCCACTTAAACCGTAAAGACTTTGTTCTCCGACTTTGTTCCCGATAAAGTTGATATATTAATATCAACTTTATCGGGAACAAAGTCGTTGGCTATATCTAATAGGATATAACGAAAAAAAACACGCCTTTAGTTGTATAAAAGAGAATTGAATAAATAAAGACAGCGTTTTTTTTAGACTATCTATATTATGTTACCTACCTGAAAAAGAAACTAAAATCGACCTTCCGAACAAGTTCAAAAATAATGTTTAACATACAACTAAAACAATTCGAACTTGTTACTCCAAATGGTAGACTACAAGAACTTCAAAATGTACTTTTCACTCTAAATATATTACAGTTTGAAAAGCTTAAATATCCTGAAACTTTGTGAGGACTTCTCTTCCCTGAAGAATTGTGACAATGTCATAATTATACAGCCAATTTGAAATTCAAAAGTCAGAGAGTTTTTATTCAAATGGCGGTGCAACTTTTTAGTTGTTTTGATGGCATAGAATTATGTGGTTTTAGCTGAGTGATATACTTTTTCTGTGTGTCGCGAGTTTGATTCGCGTTTTCATTTGGCCTAGAAAGAGAAAGAAAAGAAAAGAAAGAAAAGAAAAATAATAACAAAAAGGCCTGCTTCGTTGGTCTAGTGGTCGCAAAGCGCGACTGCTGAGCATGAGGTCTTGGGTTCGATTGCCAGGTCGGGCAGAGTTATTGGGTTTTTCCATCAGGTATTAAAATTATTAGCAGTATAATATACGTATTTCTCAGTAGCAGTCTCGGTTGCTGGATTTTTGCAACCGTGGGTGTACTAAGGGGTACGCCTCTGCCTAACCCTTTGGGAATTACAGGCGTATGTATGTTTAACAGCTAGTTTTTATTGTTAGGCTTGCCAGCCATAAACTCACGGTCTGTCTATTTTTACCTTTTTATTTTAAAAAGTATTTTATTTCTTAAATTAAATATATTGTATACGATACGGCTCACCCAGCCAGAGCCTCTACAGTACCTACCTACTCATTACTCACTGAAATATATTTTAGAGCACATTTTTCTCTACAACGCATTTATCTCACCACTTTTAGCTACACGTGGCTATTCAAAAGGCAGTTTGTTCTTTCTCCAAATATTGAGCGGGCACATTCGTGCATCGTTGTTTGTGACACACTTGGGATTGCCTGCCTGTCCCTGCCCATCCCTGCCTGTTCTTGCCTGTTCTTGCCCGTTAAGATCTTTTCACACGTCCGCAACCTAAGGAGTTCCATGTTCTATTCCCAAAGGGGAAACTTCCTCGTTTTCCTCATTTTTTTCCTCCTGCAAAGTGCAATGTTGCTTAAGTTTTCTTTTGTGTTTATTCTTGTTTATGTATAGGTACTAATATTATGAAGCTGTAGAATTTTTTTGTTAACTCAGGAACTTCTGTTCCGATTTGAAAAAATGTTTAGGTACGCGTTGCTAGCTTATACTAGTAACGACTGCGTTCTTCCTCGATCGCGCCAAAATTGGGTGAACGGATTTGGATGAAATTTGGCACGAAGATAGATTATAGTCGTGAATAGCACATAGGTAGTGTTGCCCAAAATGCAAGAACAAGACCAAGACCGTAAGACTTTGGGCAACACTTAGTGTGGCCCAAAATGCAAGAACAAGACCAAGACCGATTTTGGGCAACACTACACATAGGCTACTTTTGATCTTAGAAAAGTGTACCGTTCCCATCCATGGCATATTTTTTTATTTTTTATTTTATTTTTTTAGGTGGTAAGAATCATCAAATGACTCCTTCCGCCCTGGGTGGGGAGGAAGGGACTGTCAGACTTTTACTGACTAAAAAACCACCCTGTTCCTTCTGTTGCCCTTTACGTTCCGGGGCCACGGTATCCTGTTAAGACGTCCCGCAACCCTCCCATGGCATATAATATTAATTTTGACGCGGACGAAGTCGTAACTAGTATAAGCTCAAAAAAATAGCGCAAAATTAATATTACATGCCATGGGAACAGTACACTTGATTTGACTGCCTCGTTGGTCTAGTGATTAGTGACCCTGGCTGCAAAGCCGGAGGTAGGGTTCGATTCCCACCCAGGACAAACTTTGTGTGATGAGCATATTTGTTGGTTCTGTGTCTGGGTGTAATTTATCTATAATATGTATATATTTATAAATTATATAAGTATGTATATCAGTTGTCTGGTTACCATAACACAAGCTCTGCTTAGCTAGGGATCAGATGGCCGTGTGTGAGTTGTCCCAAGATATTTATTATTTATTTTTATTTACTTTTCTGAGATCAAAAGTAGCCTATGTGCTATTTACGACTATAATCTATCTCCGTGCCAAATGTCATCCAAATCCCTTCACACGTTCTGACGCGATAGAGGAACAAACATTCTTTCCATTCACTTTTGCATTTATAATAGTAGTAATAATAAGATAGCCCGTTTATCGATTGAGGTTACAAACATCACGCTACGTCCCACGGGATCGGAGTAATAATAAAAAAACGAAAGTAACTTATTTATTTATTATTTATTTATTTAAACTTTATGCAACAAAATTACAAAGGCGGACTTAATGCCTTCTCTTAACAGTCAACCAAAGGTGGTGAAAACAGCGAATTTAGTTATAAAAAAACACAAGAATTTATCTAAATCAAATAAAGTGTACATAAGTACAAAATACTTAAAATACTACTACAATAATACCATGAAATAAACATACCTACATACGTACAGTCAGCAAAAGAGATAGGTATGCAGGGTCGTCAGACATAGTTGAAGTTTTCTGAGCAACTGATGAATGTTTTCAAATGTAATTTAATTTAAAAAGTAGATAATAAACAGTTCGTTAGTTCAGTTGAGTTTCAATCGAAGACATCCATCGGTTTCTAAGGAAACTTCAACTGTATCTGACGACCCTGGATACCTATCTGTTTTGTTGACTGTACATCCTAACTAATATTATAAATGCGAAAGTAACTCTGTCTGTCTGTCTGTCTTTCTGTCTGTCTGTCTTTTCTTCACGCCTAAACTACTGAACCGATTTGTGTGAAATTTGGTACAGGGTAAGTGTGAACCCCAACAAAGGACATAGGCTACTTTTTATTCGACTTCGACTTCGTCTGCGTCCGCGATAACCGACATATACGCGGACGAAGTCGCGGGCAAAAGCTAGTATACTAATAAAGAATAGAAAGGAGAATTATAATACAACTCTTTGTATAACTTAACGCAGTTTTTGCATTTCTTTTTTAATAAAGCCCGTCATAGCCCTTCTTATAGTTTGTATAATGACTTGGAGCTTTCAAGATATTTTGCAAGTTGATAAAATAAAAAATATTCTTGCTCAGCGGAATCTGTTAAGCCGATCAACGTTTTTAAGTTTTATCAAGAGATTACGGATTTAAGGTTGCCGGTATAATTAATTTTGTTGAGTCCTCTTCGCCTTCGGTTCTTTAAAAATATTGTTGAATGTTGTTGAAAGATCCTTATCTTGATGACCACCACAGTAAGTTAAAATGTGTTATCAGTCCATTGCTTGTAGCAAACCTAATTATATTACTACCTATTTGTGTACGTAGTTAATGTACAGTAGCGGTCATAAGTGGAGTAGCAATCTTATAAAGCAATAGATTGACATTTTGGGTAAATTTACGACCTTTCGACGTCATGTGCGAATTTTGAGGTGTACTTAGGTATTGTGTTAATACATCACTTAAACACACTGATGTAGGTACGGCCTGTACCGCGTGTTCACAGCAATTCATACCTTAGCATGCTACTGCACTTATGACCGCTTACTGTACAAATAAATAAATTGAAGTTTCTGTTTGCAATTTCGAAATAGCAGCTTATTACTTAATGAATAAGAATGTTTACAAGGTACCTACTTAAAACCAATTTCATACCTTTATCTGTTTACTATGGCTATCTATGAAACGGCTGAATAGATTCTGTCGAAAGTTCCATTGTCAGATAGTTAATATTATAGGAAGGCTACTTTTTTTTATAGAAATAATGGAAGGTCCGCGCAAAAAAAATGTGAACAACATGTAGCTGAAGTCATAATTATGTTAGTCTATTATATAATTATACTAGCTGACTCGGTCACGCGTTGCTGTGGCTTGAAGCAAGTAAAGACTTGAGGTCAATAATCGTGATAAAAACTATCCTATCTTTTAAGTTTGACCAAGTTGCACACAGTAAGCCATATTTCATAAAAAATGGTTGAGTAGTTTAGAAGTCCATCTCGGACAAACAACGTAATGCGTTATTAATATAAAAAGATTTACCAATAATTACTTATCTAACAGAGACAGTATCTAAATTGCAATACAACTTTGTAAAATTTTGCTAAGTCAGTTCTCATTCTCATATAAGAAGGCTTAACAAAAAGTACATAATAATTGGAACGATCGATTGTGACCGCTTTCTATGTTCTGCCCCATAAATATTTTATAAGCAAGGAAGGTTGTAAAACATATTTTTTATATTATAATCATTCGGTTATAAAACGCTGTTGAGTGGCCATAAAAATAAGTATCCTAGTCCATGGATTACAGACTTAAAAAAGTTTAAATCTGCAATTTTAAATTTCGAATTTTCGGATTCGTTTGCGTGAATTTGTCTTAGCCCTTATTTTTTTTCTAAAAAAAGTACCTAAGCCTAAGTTACTCTTTATAATATCAGCTGTCTGCCTATGAAAATCCCGTAAAAATCAGCCCAGCCGTTTCAAAGAGTAGCCTGAACAAACAAATAGGTAGACAGACAAAAATAATTGAATTCGCGTAAATACCTTGTATTGTAACTATTCACAATGCATTTAGTTAAATATGCTATTTAGACACTTCAAATAGAAACTTCAATTTCACTTTTAACGTTTCGTTGAAATATTAATTTTTATATTTGATTTACAACTTTCCCAAAACTTTTCCTTAGGCAATTCTATTTAACAAACTACAGTTTTCGAGCCCTAAACAAATATAATTATAACAGAACCTAACTTCAATCCAAAGCCTAAAATCAACGTACCAAACTCAAAAGCCTCATACCTATCTACATAAATTTTGAACAAAACTTCAATAAGTTTTAACTTTCTGGCACTACTATATACAGAGTGTTTGTTAATTTACTAGAAACCTGAAAAGGGGTCGTTGTACTCATAATTATGAACAACTAAAGGTTATAAATACAAATACAAATACAAATCATTTATTTGCGTAAAACAGGTTCAGAGGATGTTACAAAAGGTCAAATGGTACACTGTTAAAAACCATATGAGGTGTGCAAATATAAAACAAGAATTATATACAGTTAATTTCACAATTAAAGTCCAATGTCATTGAAAGTAAAGCTATCGTAAATACAGAACAGTCAACATAATTAGGAATTAAAAATAATAATATCATGCAAATGAAATACAGTCCAAATTACATCTTGTTCATCAAAATTATTTATGTCAAATATTTAAAATTTACCATTAATTGTGTCAGAAATATTTATGTATTACATTATATACTATGCAGACCTTTGCTATCATTAAAATACAATATTTTTGTCACCCAAGTAATCTTTCACATCATAATAACAACTAAAAGTTGTTCATACGTTCAGTGGGACAAACCATGAAATCATAAACAAAAATATCAGCTGTTCCATACATTGTGATCATGTTGTAGGGAACAGCTGATTTCCTTTTTTGAGGTGCCAAATTAACTGAACACCTGGTTAACTCTGAGTAATTACAGAACTACGCTTTGTCCTGAAAAGTCAGCTGAAAAGAATAATCGGCTTTGCAGCAGAAATTTAAAAAGGAAAGCGCTTTAAAGCACTTCAACTTACGCTGTGCATGAATATGGCAAGCGACAAAGAAGATTCAGAACATATAAACGTCAATGGAATTTATGTTTTTTTTTTGTTAATAAAATTAGATAGATTTTTTGCTTTAAAAATACTCTTAGAAACATTAAGAATAGAGGCTGATTGCTCAGATTTTTTCCATGACCGTCAAATCTTCACCATAATCCCAAACAACCAAAGGATTACATATTATCGTTTTTAACTTAAGAAATATCAGTAAATAGATAAAAAGATAAATGGATTAATAAAGTACCTTCTTTAATCATAATAATTATAGGCAGTAGCTTCTGCTACTACCTTCAAAATAATATAAACGTACCTACTAATCTTTCTTAATCCTCATAATCTTTCTTTTATTCTAAAGATATTTTTTTGTTTATTTAAACAAACCAAAACGTCTCTTCATTTTTTTACATATATGTATCAAAAATGCGTGAAACAAAAAAAGAAAACGTTTTTTTTTAACAAACCGTTCTGAAATTACTACGACAAAATGGATAGCCGCTGTACCAGTCAAAAAACAGTCCTACTGTACCATATTTATGAGTTCAAGTCTTGTTACCCAACCAATACCATCAATTTCTATATCTCCCATCGCAACTCGCAAACTAAAAAGAGAAAAATTGTGCAAACGTGCCAAGTGCCAAAAACTAGCAACGAATTCGAAAAGTATCAACTACCCTACAACTTCAACTGGAGCGTAGTTGTGACTGAACTGTGGAAAATAATGACAAGTTCAAGTTGAACAGGCTCAATAAAGGTTCCGTACTCTATCACGTTTTATAACATATGTTTTTTTTTTGGATCGATGCGGCTCCGCTTGTGATGGGAGTTTTCGTAGTGACAAAGCGTTATGCCCCCAGGCTACCTTCAATCTCTTTTTCTTTACCTTTGTCTCTTTCTATTATATACGGGGGTGTACGTGCGAGTATCGAGATAGGAGCAACAAGCATTGTGCGCGGCCAGCTGTATAACCTCAAGTCTTAACACTTGTATATTTGAACTTATTTTTTGCTTTTTTTTTGTTTCAATTTATGTAGGATAATTATGTTGCTGACGAGGGTAACCCGACCGCACAATCTTTTGTAGTTATATACATATATGTTACCATTTCAGGTGTGAACATTATATATTATCTGTCCTAAAGTCAAAGTCAAACTCAAATCATTTATTTCAATTAGGCCATTATAAAGCACTTTTGAACGTCATTACAAAAAAAAAAATAGAATTGAATCTAGTTGCCCCTTATTGGCCTAATAATGGTAATATCAATTTTGAGAATGTTGCTCGTCAACTGTCTTGTTAAAACGGTTTTAAAGATATACTTACAAACAGAAAGTTTAATAATAAGATTCCGGTAGCACCCCTTTCTCCACTTAACCCTAAAAGTATCGCAGAGCAAGACCAGTCGATATTTTGCGCTCCAAATTAATAGGACGTGCTTCTCAAATGGTGTAAACGAGAGAACTTTAACGTTCGCTGAATATTCTATGGATACAATTTTGTCGTGTCTGAAAAAAAAGGGTTCTGAGAAACGTTTTTTTTAGGACATACTTAAATATCATTAAAAGGCATTTTGAACGTCATTTACAAGAAGAAAAAAAATTGAATCTAGTTCCCCACTCCAAAAGGTAGTTTTATATGGAGAAGAATGGGCAAGAAACTCCATACCCTTTTAATCATCATCATCATCTTATCAGCCCAACGACGTCTACTGCTGGACATCGGCCTCTCCTAAAGATAGCCACAATGACCGCTCCTGCGTTAGAAAATACTTAATTATGTTTTTATAATAACTTTCTTAGTAAGTATTTACTAAAAGATCAGCCCCTACGGACGTAATTTAACGCGAGTAAAATCGCGTTAAATTACGTCTTTGACTACTGCTCCACACCCGTGGGTCGTACCGTAATGTTATGTACCCTATTACCTTCCTAGATAGACGAGCTATAAAACGCTAAAAGATTTTTTCAAATCGGATCAGCAGTTTCTGAGATTAGCCCATTCAAAAAAATTATTTAGCATACAATATGGATAATTTTACAATTTATTTTTTTATCCCCCTAATAGTCGGCAGTAAAGCCCAACCTCTTCACAAATTACTCAGTAATACAATAGAAAAAAAATTGCCGTTGTAATGTCAAAATTTAAATAAACAACTCATTACTCTGGCCCTGCGGGGATTACCCCATTATTCGTTCTACCATAAATTCACGCAAATTCAAAATTATTTTTATTTGGCAAATTTTATGAGAATGCTACAAAAGTTTCAGTGGAACCGCTGCGGGCTACGGACCCTTAATCAAAGCATATAAAATTCGGAAGGCATGACGCGTAAAAAATATAGAGTAAGACTAGCTTAGGCAAGCGACTTTTGTCCGGGTTAATGTTATCTGCAGGATTTTTTTGCACGAAACCTAAATTATTTTTCTAAGAGCTGATTTTTAAATAATCAAATAACTTTTATTCATAGAATAAATATGGCAGTCTGACATATTTTCTATACAAAAGCTGTCAAAACGCTACATTTATCCCACTGTTAATACTTATCTGACGATTGAAAAATTAGCCCTAAAACAAATATACCTATGCCTAAATTACTCCTTATAACATCAGTTAAGTACCTGTCAGAAAAAGTCCCATCAAAATCAAACCAGAAGCTTCGGAGATTAGCCAAAACAGACAGACAAAAATTAGAAAAATTGTTTTTTGTAATAATAACCGTGTAAACATAGGTACATTAGTATACGTACCTATCTAGTTAAAAAGCTGTTATTTTTACATTACAAACAGACTCGTCAAAATCAGTCCAGCCGTTTCGGTGATTAGCTTGAACAAACAGGCAGACAGACTTTTTTTTTGTAACCTTTACCGTGTAAACATATATTTGTAAATAGTAAAAAGCTGTTACTTACATTGCTTAAAGTAAAAAGCTGTCATTTTGACAGTACACACAGACACTTTAATTTTATTTATCTGGTTGAAGATTCGTAATCTTAAGGGCGAGCGCGCACTACGATAAAAAATCGTTGCGAAAAAATATCGCAAATCTGTGAACCACAGAAATACACTACAATCCGCGCATTGCGAAAATAATTTTTTTATAGATTTTATTTCGCATTAAAAAAATCGCAACGATTTTTATCGCGGTGCGCGCTTAGCCTTAATGTTATTGGATGCCCTCAGGCTCTTGCCCTTACCAACATTATAAACATAAAATACTAGAACAAATAGTTTTTACGTTACCTCTTTATGAAAAGGCTTATACAGTAAAAGAGCTTTATCAACGTATAACAATGTATTTTTATGAAACATTATGTTCGCAAAGTTTATAGGCAGTAGGTTATTTATGATCGTGTAGACTTCAGAATTAAGCGAAAGACCCAATTTATCTCACGGAGACACCGTAATGAGATAACAATTGGCCTATGTGGTAATCTGGATCAAACTTATTGACTTCTGGTGGTTTCTGGCAATGCAGATTGCAAGACACACATTTATTACCAGATTAAAATATGTAATTTGATAAAAAAAAACACATAGATAAAAATAAGTAATAATTAAAATTACAATAACGGCGAATCAAGTTATCGGCGTCATATGGTAAGTCTGTGAAGAGGACTTTGAGGGAGGGGTTTAAAGATAGGTACACACAGCAAAACAGATAGGTATGCAGGGTCGTCAGATATACCTAGTTGAAGTTTAATTAGAAACCGATGGATGTTTTCGAATGTAATTTAATTTAAAACGTAGATAATAAATAGTTCTTTATTTAGGTTAAGTTTCAGTCAAAGACATCCATCGGTTTCTTAGAAAACTTCAACTATATCTGACGACCCTGCATACCTATCTGTTTTGCTGACTGTACATGGGTATCTATAAACATAATAGTTTTGCTCTCCTAGTCCAATTTTTTATTGTAAACCTGAGCAGAATATGGATGTTGCTGATTTACAATAATATTGTGATCGTAGACGATCAGTCCTAATATTTCAAAAGACAAACACTGAATATAGAATTAGATATAGGCTTCTTCATTTTTATTCAAAAGCTTAACCTACACTATAGAAAAACCTACCCAATATTTTCTTGCCCAATTTATTTGAGAACCGATAGCCCAAAATTCAACGATATTATTTAAATGCCACATAAGAGAATTTTCTTGCAAATATATTATATGGATGAAGTAAACAAAATTCCTTTGGGTAAACCGACGTCGCGTCGTAGATTCAACCCATATAAATATTGCCGAGGCACCGTCCCTTTCAAAATTCTTGAATTGATTTACTTAGAAGACCCGCTTTAGCTTCGTTCGCAAACAGTTATGTTCATTTTTGTATGGTTTTTATTAAAAATTGTATTTTCTTTTTTGTATTATTGTACAATATATACTGGCCAGCTTTACAGGGATCTAAGCGCTGGCCGAAAGTTAGATGAACAGAAATAAAAATGCTGGGCTGGTCTGCTGGAGTTTCTGGAATGGATAAATTAAGGAACGAATACATTCGAGGTACTACTCTTAAACTTGGTCCGATACATGAAAAACTCAGGCGATTAACACATGGTAAAGCGGATTGCACCGCTCGACCGTGCGGTCGGGCGGTGTACGTGTGTTAGGCATCAACGGATTTCTTAGAGGCCAATGCGACATGAGATCCGCTTCACCGCCAACCGCGGCGGTACGCGGTGCCGTGTGTTAATCGCCTAAGAGAGCCATCTGCGCTGGCACGAATATGTACGTAATCAGACAAAATGATGACTATATCGATGCCTTAGTTCACAATTGCACTAACTACGAAATTTACATTTTTGAGGAGAGAGCTTTAAAGTTTTTTAAAGTTTAGACAAGAACAGTAGAAAATCCAAGAAAAATAACAAAAAAAATATGCATCTATTCACAAGACTAGTCCTTTTACTCCATCATATCTCAATATTGTAATATTAGTTTAAACGTAACCTTTTCAAAATGGCTAAATAAACATAAAACCCCCCATTTAATACATTTGTGCGCTAAGATTGATTATGCTGACCGGCATTAAGTGAAAAACTCAAAAATTTAACAGCTTTACCAGGCTGGTTCAAGGTCCAAGAAGAAGGATAATAATAGTTATGGATATTGCATTAAATAGACAAAATAATAAACCAGTGATCCATATTCATAATGTTTATTTTTATGTATATAATACGTTTGTGTTTTGAAATTTCCTGCAGTTGAGAAACTTAAAATCAGTTAAAGCATGTCATGATTGGTTTTACAAAAATAAAGACCATTAGTATAATACCACATTCATGGAACATTAAACAAACTCATTTAATACAAGTGTGACCCACGTTTTTGGTAGAAAGAGACGGAATAACGGTATTTTAAAGCGCGGAAACGAAAGAGCATGAAATTTAGTGTATTTGGCATTAAAAAAGTGAAAATTGATAATTTTGTAGTTAGTGCAATTGTGAACTAAGGCATCGATATGACCAGAAGAGTAACAGATATAGAAGAGAAAAAGGGGCGCCGTGGATGACCACCAATGGACCTGGTTAGAAACAAGTTACATACACGTTAATTACGCATATCTACTATTCCTACTACCCATCAAACTAATAAAAGGAAGGTTACTAAGGTTTATTCTTTTTTCTTTTGGTTTAGTCTTTATGCTTTTGTCATTTGTCTTAATGACAAAAGCAGTGCACATGCAAAAATAAACCTTACTACAAATACTAAAAACTCTGTTTTCAACGTGATAAGAATCTGATCTCTTCTCCGAGCCGGTCTGTATGAACGGACCCTTACGGCGCGTATACATAGAACGTCCGTTTTACTGGATCCGTTTTAACTGATCCGTCGCTACTGGAGGTAATATTCACACAGCATTTACAGGATCCGTTTTAACGGATCCGTCGCTACTGGAGGTAATATTCACACAGCATTTACAGGATCCGTTTTACTGGATCCAAGCCTCGCGCAGTGTCGATCCGATAAAACGGATCCGTTTTACTGGATCCGATATACTGTATTCTGTGTGAACTCGCTCATACAACTACATACGCTAATAACATATACGTTTAAACGGACCAGTAAAACGGACGTTCTATGGGAACGCGCCCTTAGTCATTTATTTTTATTTATATAGGTAGATATGAAAAATACCTATTTATTGCAAGCAATAACGCAAAATATTGTGCTTATGGCATTAATTGATATTGTATTCGTATTTTAAATCAAACAACGAGAATAATAATCATTATTTATTTACTTAATCAGACAAATAATTCAAAGTTATTGCTGTCAACGTTCAGTTGTAATCCTAACAAATGAAACTACATACCTACTTCGGAACAGAATACTCTACTGTAGGGGTCACCAATTAGATTTATTGGAGGTCCGTATTTGAAAATTATGAGACTAGCGCGGTCCACTTGGTGACAACAAATAAAATACATATTTTTACTAAAGAAGACCGGGCTAAACTAAAATGCCACAAGTTTTTATTTTGTTATTTGCATAAGTTCTGACATAATTATTTAAATAATATTTTTAGGTATGAAGTTTACTGTTTTCTTGAGGTCCGCACATTATACGTCGGCGGTCCGGGTAAGGACCACGGTCCATCGTTTTGTGACCCCTGCTTTACTGTATTTACATTTTATTTCATTTAAAAACCTCTAGCGAATACCTATCTTTTTTCATTGCCCCAGATGTACACTAAAGCTGTCTTAAACAAAATTGCCACGAAGTACTTATCTCCAGCAATAAACCTAGATAGTCTAGATCACTATCTCTTATCTACACTCTCTAAGGTTCAGCGCAAACGGCAGCAATATTCGAGCAGCTTTTATTTCATTGGCTAGCTTTTACCTGCATTTAGTTCCGTCTTTGTTTTCTGCTTGACTCCCGTGTGTCGTAGCGTGATGAGATATTGCCTAAAGGCATCTAGCTATTATAGAAGTACAAAAAGATTTTTTCCAATCAGACTGGTAGTTCTAGTGATTAAGCAACAAACAAACAAACTCTAGCAAAGAAAGCTTTATTATATTAGTAAAGAACATTTACGACTTTTAGATGAATTTTCTTAACAAAATTTTAAGCTTTGTAATATTAGTATAGATTAATCAATGACAACTGCTCATGCGCATTGTTGCTCAATCTGCGCTGGCCGTTAGCGAGAACATACAGAACCGTAGCAAACTCAGTCTGACCTGATTACACGTTATTGCATAAGTTTTGACCACACATGTTCCTCGGTATCGACCTAGCAGGGTTAAAGTTTTAACTGCTCCCAAGTCGTTCAGCAATACCTGTAGTTTATAGCGGACATTTAATTAGCGTAATTGGTGATTATCTTTGCAGTTTTGCATCTTATTTTGTAGCTAACTATACCATTTACTTGTGAGTTGTTTGAACTACTTAGGCGATTAACACACGGCACCGTACGCCGCTCCGGCATGCGGTGATGCGGTTCTCACGTCGCACTAGCCTCTATGAAATCCGCTTGAACCTTGCACACGAACACCGCACGACCGCGCGGTCGAGCGGTGTTCGAAAATCGAAATCCGCTTCACCGCTACCGCATGCCGGAGCGGCGTACGGTGCCGTGTGTTAATCGCCTTACATTAACATGAAACACCTAATTATTTTGTGACTGCCTCGAGATAGTAAGAATTTTAGATATGGTATTAATTTATTTACATTATTTACAAGCTTAACAACAAAAATATTAAAAAAAAAAACAACCTGAATAAGAAAATAAAAAGAGAAACTAAAACTAAATGGCATCAAAAAATTCATCCGCATCGCCGTCCACTGGAAATGTACCCAAAAGACTGGCCGCATTGCCACGTTGGATGGCAATGCTTAACCTCTGGCCAAGGTAATAACCAGCCCTTGGGTCACGGAAAGTGTCAACCACCCGTTTGGCCAACTCCTTAAAAAGGCCATGGGCACACGGACATGAAACACCTGAATAAAATGTAAAACTTATGTAAAACTTTTATCTGATACGAGCTTTAGCCCGCGAGCTCGCCCGCCTGAATTTTCTCACGGAGCCGTTATTACTCGCTGATAACGTAGCTTTCCATACGCAAAAGAATTTTTAAAATCGGTTAATTTTTGCACTTTTATATAGGACAGCTTTTTTATAAGTAAACAACGAAACATTCCAAAACTAGGATTATTCTTTCTACCCTGTATACAGCTGGAACAATACTTCAAACATTAAATTAAATAGCAAGCAATTTTCTAGTCGATAAACTCTAAACGACATTAAACACAAAAAAGATAACCGCCTTCAAAAACTACAAAATAAAAATAACTTTAGTTTTGGAAGTCGGTGGCAATACTTACCTACATAACAAAAACAAAACCAAAGCCGCCGACTTCCAAAACTAAAGTTATTTTTATTTTGTAGTTTTTGAAGGCGGTTATCTTTTTTTGTAAAAAAGCTTTTTATTTTTCACTTTTTAGTGCTTGTGTATTAATGTAATTTAAATCTTCTTTCTATCTTCTTTAATTGAAATCCTTACAAAAAGCCCTTTCAAACAATACCTCACACGATATATTTAATTTTGGAAACTGGTAGGAGGGGGGTTGACGTACCCCCCCCCCCCTTTCCTTCAGTCAGTCATCGACTACACGTATAAATAAAGCAATTTAACTTGTTACGATATTGCTGCTGTGATTCTGTGAGGAGTTCCATTCCATATCTCCGAAGTTCATCATCAGATATTGAAATGGTGACAATGGGACCACACGGGAAGCACCAGCTTTCAAATAAAGAAAGAAATGAAGAAATGAAAATCGGTTCACCCAGACGCATGTAAGGAGCTAACAAACATAAAAAAAAAATACAAACGAATTAATAACCTCCTCCTTTTTAGAAGTCGTTTAAAAAGAAAGAGTACCGAGATGCACCAATGTTGCTTTTAAGAGTTCATATAAGTAATAAAGGCTTAAAAGTTGACTTTTGTTCTTGACTAGCTGCTCCCTGCGACTTTGTACGCGCGGTTTTTTCAACCATGTTAGTTTACATCTTTACCCATAACACAAACAATTCCTCTATTCCTAGTTAAATATTTTATAATAATTTAGTCGTTCTCTCAAACCTGTCTATTCTCTCCAGTTTTTGAAAACACACTTTTCAGTAAAAGGTTTTGTGTACCAACGTGACAGCAGAACACTGACTCCTAAGTCACAGGATTTCCTAGTTTAGGAGTCAGGGATACTCTATTTTCATAGCGAGATGTTATATAGCATATACTATTATTCCTCATAAATCTGACTATACACAAAACAGAATTGGTCCAATTTGATTTTGGCTCATTTGGCTTTTGAATCATTTGGCTCCCTCCATGATGGTTGAGCTAGATGGTGCTGATCCATGCGTCATGCTCGTGAACGAGTGCTGTCAGTTGGGATTGGTCATCTCTTAACTGCTATGGCTTACATCTTTATTTTTATTATTTTTTACTACTGTTTTATATTCATCTTCATTGTGATCACATGTAGAATCAACAAGAATAATGCAACCAGGATTTTGTAAAAACCTAATTTAAAAGAGTGCCGTGGAGTTTCTTGCTCGTTCTTCTCCATAGAGGCCTACCTCCGTTTTGGAACGAGCAACTAGCTTCAACTTTCGGACTAACTGACAGACTCTTTGACTATTCAAAAGTGCCTGTAAATGGTCTAATTGAAATAAATGTTTTGACTTTGACTTTGACTTTTAACTTCTAAAGATTAGCACCAACAAACAAAAAGCACAACAGCTTTATAATATTAGTATAGATAAGGCTTAATATACTTCTTGAAGAAAAACCAACAAAGAAACTGTGTAGCCAAGCACTTACTAATCAAGTGTTCCTTTTCAAAGTAAAGCGGTGCTTATAAAAACTTAAGGAAAAGGTTCAGATATTAAGGAAATTCACTTATCTTTTGACTAGCTTTTAAAAACTAAGTCTTAATGAATATTAATTGTCCTTCTCCTGATCGAAGTTTGGGAGATTAATCGCAAACACAGGTGCTCTCACTCTTAGCACACTCTTATAGTCCGATAGGACGGGTAATTTGACTGAAGCGGAGAGAGATGGGCACAGTACTTTGCAAAGCACGGAGTATCACACTACTAACTTATTATTAGATTTTCATTCGTTTTTTTTACAACGTTGCCCCACTCTCCTAATTTCTCCTGGAATTCTAGGCTAATGAGGTGTTGTGCTCAATGGAAAAATCCCAATAAAACTTTTTGCTTCTCCGGAAATCGAACCCAGGACCCCACGCTCAGCAGAAGCCCAAGCAACCACGAGACCTATGTAATGGGGCCAATTGTCAAGGATCCAGAAAATTATAACCATGCTGTGATCAATACATATCCTGTCTGTCAGAAAAGAAATCAGAAAAGATCCACAGCCTATGCTGGGTGTGTCAGTACAATTATTAATATTACCTCATTCTGAAATCTTCTACCCAATAAAAGTCCCGGAAGTTTATCTCAAGCAACAGCATCAATAACCTCTCCCTTTTATTTTCTTCCAAGCCCAATTCAGCATGTAAATGACCAAATCGTCCTCCAAACTTTTGGGCACGCCATACCAAACGAAGAAATCCCTTGCGGTAATTCCTTGAAAAAGAAATACAACAATTGGTATTATTCAGCCCATTCCGTCGACAATGGCAGTGTGACAACGAATTTGCAAGTCAATGTGCCAACTGGCTCCACAGAGCGCGTCGTAATGAAAGCTAGATAATTTTGTTACCCAGTCTAAGTACGCTGCGAATTCGTATTAGTTCGGGCGAGTGCAAAGCTGTTTTCTAACACAACCTTTCCCAAAGTGGGCAATAATGCCCCCTCGTGGGCGCTGCACGCCTAAAGGGGGCCGGTAAGAGACCCAGAAAAAAATCGGGGCGTTGTGTAGAGGCTTGAGGAGCGATTGTAATTTCATCTACTAGATAGTTTTTATGTAGGTGAAAAAAGGGGGCGATAGAAAATAATTTATTCTCAAAGTGGGCAGTAGACATAATAAGTTTGGGAACCCCTATTCTAACACTTCAACTCTGATAATGTACTGTTAGTGTTTCGACTCGGTTGCTCAAAGTTTCCAGCTTCGAGGAGCTGTTTTTAATGACCAAACAATGTAATTGGGAACCTGATTGAAGACCTCCATTTGAGTTGTTTATTTTAAAAGGGAAAGAAGATAAACTTTTATTATAAACACTAAAATGTGGTCTTTAGAGCCTTTCTTGCTTTAACAATGTATAAAGAGGTGCGCAGTAGTGACTATAAGGCTGCGTTTCCGCCAGAGATGTGCGATGAAAATGTGCCTACGAGGATGTGTAGCGGAGCTGTGAAAATGCGCATTAATGTGTGGTGCAGATTTATTATAGATTAGATTTCTGCAACACATCCCTCGCACACATCTCTCGTACACATCCCTCGCTTGTTTTGTATGCGCAAAAATGTAGCTCCGCTGAGCCGTTTCCACCAGAGCTGTGCTGACCGAGGCGAGGTTAATGAAGCGATTCTATTGGTTCTTTGCAAACACATCCCTCGCTACGCATCCTCGCACATCTCTGGTGGAAACGCAGCCTAAGGGGTGTCAAGACTCATCGCATAGTCGTTAACTACTCATAATGCCTATCAAACTAAGCAATATTCAGCAAAAAATTTTGCTGGGAAACCACTTTTTTTGTGTGAAAAATCACTATTTATGGTACCATGCACTTACAATAATTTGCATATAACACATGCAAAACATTGTGCTTATATGTATAACAGTACAAGAGTCGAAGGAGTATTTAAAGTACCTACATATATTATTTAAAATTGGTTTTCGTATTATAACGTAACTAAAAGTTGGAACCTTCCACGTTGACCTTCAATATCTTTGTAACCAAAAAGGTTCCCAGGTATGACCTACAACAAAACAATTTTCGCAATGATTAGAAGATCCATGTCTTTTGGCTGCGTTAAGCGTTTTTTTACAGCCGATATAACGCTGCTTATCATGTCGTCTCCATCGCTCGCTATATTGTTCGAGGGAAATGACATAATAAGCGCTTTTATTCAGCCGCCATTATTAATTCGTTTCTTTAATGGCGCGAGTTTTATCGCTCAGTTAGATTACCAACCATCTTTCATTCTTTTTACCCGACAGCAGCTGCAAAAGAAGAGTTATTTTAAAACTTAATGATTTTATTTTATTTATTTATTTGTAGCAACTGTTAACTTTTACAAAAATAAAAAAGCCTTGTCCCAGACTAGCAATTTCTCTTATATCGTGGGTGCGTTTACAAACATATAAACTCACATACACAAACAGCCAGACCCGGAACAACTATCTGTATGTCATACAAATATTAGGTCCGCGCGGGAATTGAATCCGCGACAATCAGCGCAACAGCCTGACAAACTTATTATACTTTCTCACTCAAACTTATTATACCTAAATTCTTTGTTTCAGGGAAAAAGTAGTTTCATTATGCACGACGAATCAGCTGGTATTTATATAAAGCAACGTTCCTGTAAAACCTTTGTGTGCATATATTTTGCTTGAAAAATTGTATAATTTTCAAATGCAAATTAAATGTATAAATGTAACAGCGACTAAAATAAAATGTGCAACAAAATTGTTGAGAACCAACAATTTTGTTGCACATTTTATTTTTATCTCGCAGATGGTTGAACCGTCTCACTATGTAAATATTTTAATTCTCATATAAAGACTTGAAATTAAATTCTTTAACAGTTCTTTCTGCTACAAAATCATGAAAACAAAATATTAAGCTACAGAAAGTAACTTTTTTATTTGATTTAAGTTCTACGTCTTTTAATAAAACAGAAGAATACATTCAAGAAACGATAACATCTTAGAGAATCGAGAATAATTATTATTTTAGTATAAATTGTATATTAAATAAATTAGAAGCAAACGGTTTCTGTAAAATCGAAATACAATAAAAGCTAACTAAAACTTGTGTTTAACCCTATACGGTTAAACACAAAAAAAAAATACTAATTTTGGTTTTATATTTTTATTTTCATTTTGTTAAAATAATTTTACCTAGAACGTGTCCGTCTGCACGCCTCTAGATTTTTCAAAAAGTACAATGTATCAAATTATCCACCGTGCCAAGAACAGGGTTAAATAATAATATATTTCTTTACTTTTTATTTTTATAAAAGGGAACACATTTTCTCTTAATATTGTAAAGTGTGTTTTTTCTCACTACTTATTCTCGTATTATGTCAGTATAGTCTTGAAATATAGAACTTTCCTAAGACTGAGTGTTATTTATAGCCTTGTTAGGTCTAAAAGGTTCCGTGGTCGCCCCCGGGGCTGAAATGGAGATGTGAGGACCAATATGGTTTTATCATATTGTTTAAGAAGCTGTAAAAGTAACATGATTTTCCGACTTTTGTTTCAAAATAATGTGCTTGTTTTTAAAAACTACAAAAATAAGAAACATAAGATCAAGAAATCATATAATTGAATAAGTCTATTATTTTCTTTTTCAGATTGTAAAACAAGTTATAACAAAATAAAACAAAATAAACATTACCTTATTTCAATTTTTATTTTTATTTTAAAGTAATTTCAGTGCATCACGATTGTTCCACGTCCACTTGCCCGAATGATTATTGGACTAAAGTACGTTTGCCCAAATGAATGATTGCCCGATTCGCTCATGCAATTCAGTAGTTATTTTTTTTAGTTTCGTAAGTAAACTAAACACTAACAAAATGTAAACGATAATATAGTGCATTATCTACCTACACCTACCAATCGAACTATATATTTTAATATACATCTAAACATAAATATCGCGCCTGTAACCCCCTAAGGGTTAGGCAGAGGTGTACCTACCCATTAGTACCTACACTAACATTTCGCCAGTTATGTTTAAGCTCCATGTAATAGGGGGCGAGCCTATTGTCATCAAATGGGCACAAATCCAGACTCCGAGGCTGCTACTGCTACATCTAAATATTCAAAAGTATTCCTTATTCTCTGAAAAAGTTTTAACGCTGAAAAAGCCATGTCAGGTGACTTATTTCATCGTTTGTTTGTAAAGGAGCAATTTCCCTGTTTACTTTTCACGATAACCCGACCCTCAGGACCAGCTGTGCTGCAAACGGTTACAAGCTATTTTATTGTACTATATTTTTACTTTTGTATGTGAAATTGTACCCGTATCCGGCAGGAAAAGGGTTATCGTGGGCAATTTGTATGTCTGGGACCATTAAATTTGATTTTTACAAAAATTGCGTGTTGTTTTTGGCAAAATGAAGCTATTCACAATCTTTCAATATAACATTAAAATCGTATTTTTTTAAATTAAATGTGTCAAAATGTGTATTTCATTTTGGCAGAACTTATCCAGAATAATCTACACGTAACATAACATAACATCACGCCTCTAACCCCCGAAGGGTTAGGCAGAGGTATACCCATTAGTACACCCACATTTCGCCAGTTATGTTAGTCACATGTAATAGGGGGCTAACCTATTGCCATCGACCAGGCACAAATCCAGACTCCGAGGCTGCTTCTGAGAAATTCCTGATAGATTAACCCAATAACACTTTGCCCGACCTGGGAATCGAACGCAAGACCTCATCACCAACGAGACGGTCACTAAAAAGTCGCAGAAAGAAGTTAATTTAAATCATTATGGTCCCTAAGTTTTGTTTTTAATTTCACTTTGTTTTTGTATTAATAAAAGGATAAAAAAATGTTGTATCATTTCTATAATAATATCAACGATTTTCCATACTTATGTTAAATTAATGAAGTTGCCAGCACTGTGTCCATAATATTTCACGCTCGTAATTTCGCGACAAGACAAATGGGTTCCGCTGAACATCTGTGACACAGGCGACACACCCCTGCCACCTTTGGGGTGAAGAGTCGAGTCATTTGCTGATCCTTTGTTAGGAAATGTGATTAAGGAACATACGGAGAGTACGAAGACACAACGTATAATCATTAACTGTACATAGTGACCATCTAAATAAGTTCCTTTGAGCAAAAATGGTTGTTGGGAGACAACTTATATAACTATACAACTTATATAACTTATATTTTTGACTGTATTGTATGTATTGTGTTTTCTGGTGTATGCAACAATGGCTTAGGGTAGTGATTGTATTTCTAGTGTATTTGAGACTTTGATATTTCCAAAACCAAAAGGTTTCCAAGGCATGGTCCGGATCAAAAAATTTTTGCAAGCAAAAACTAGAACAATATAAAATCTGGTCATTAAGAAAGGAATACATTTATTCTGATATAAATTCTATACAAATAAATAAAATTGAAGTATCTGTTTATAGATAATGTCAGAATAACAGCTTTTTATTAAAAGCATAATGAATGTTTACAACATAGGTACTTACACAAAAAAAAACATTAAAATGTTTATCTATCTGTCAGATTGTTTGTTCCTACTTATCTCCTAAACGACTGGCCCGATTTTGATGAGACTCTCACTGGCAGTTAGCTAATAGCTACTTCTATTTTCGAAAATGAATTAGCGTTCCTCGCAAAAATAATACATCGCCGATATAACCGATATTCATGTGCACATAGTCGTGGGCACAAGCAAGTATGTAAACAGAAATAAAAGTGTAGATACGGTGTCCTATTTCAATTCCTATTCAAGACTAGAGTCAACAGAAACAGATCGACTGGTATAATGTGTGTTCCTAATGTTGTGCGTGATCCGAATGCTGTGTTGAGGATTCACAAACACATACATCTTTATGTTTCCTTATTTTCTGATTCCGATTTGGGAATGACAGGCTGTTTACATATTTAACAGCAAGTCATGGACGTTTGGTCATCTCGTAAACGAATATCGAAATAGCAAAAACAGTATCACGCCACGTCGTCCACCTCAAAGTAAATACATAATCCCACTGAAACAGTATATTTTTTCGGGATAAAAAGTAGCTTAAGTACTATTCCAGACTATAATCTATCTCTGTGTCAAATTTCATCTATATCCGTTCAACCGTTTTGGCGTCATTGAGTAACAAACATATACTTACCCATCCAAACTTTTGCATTTAAAATAGTAAAAAGAAGATACTTTGACTGCCAATCGTAAGATTGTCATTTTGAACCTTATCCGTTGCGCTTTTGAAGTAAATTTACTCCTACATATAGCAATTATAACATTAAATATTCAAACAGTTTTATACTATAATTTTACACTATTACCAAATATTTCTGTTAGTCAGTCAGTTAGTCAGAAAGTTGAAGCTAGTTGCTCGTTCCAAAACGAAGGTCGGCCTCTATAGAGAAGACTTGACCTCCAGATCAGAGCAAAAGAACCTCATTACCTTATCCAATCAAATACATCCACAGACTAAAAAGGTTTTGTATTTTTTCTAGTCCTTCGATCCACAAACACTCTTAATGAAGGAAAGCGTAGAATACAGAAACTTCCAGAACTGGAAAAAATCTATTTGAGAAGCGTCTGTCTGGAAAAAAGTAATTCTTTGTTGGACATCAAAGGGATGGTATGTTTACGGGATATACGGACCATAGATTGTTTCTTTTTTGGGAATTTATCAATAGAAAGGTTCCAACTCATCTTTTCTTATAGAACAATTTACTAAAAATGTACATAAGGTACAGCGTATTTTCTTTTTTTTTTTGGTAAATAAGGGTGTCCAGGGAAGGACCACACTATTATGTTAGATTCAAAGTAATTGTTATGATTTTGGACAAAAATGTCTTTGCATAAAAAGTTTTGATTGGATAGTAATGTTTTAAAACGTTTGCCATATTGAAATAGTTTTGACGTAATAAAGTGATTTATTGAGATGTTGTGGATTAGCTTGTTTTAGCAGAACTACACTCATTTATGGACGTCTTTATATATGTAATACAAAACCCACGAGCATTCATGTATTTCAGGAGATTGCTATAAATTAAAAAAAAAAACAAATGCTATTGTAAACAAAACTGCTACGAATTATCATAATTATAATAAGCAACAACAATAATTACCTGATAATGATTTTCTACATTAAAACTTTAACAAAACACGTTATTCTGTAAGAACCAACATTAAAATTTTATAGACCGTAAAAAGTTGTATAAAAAAAATTATGCGCCTGTTTTAAGAGAATATTGCGGACAACAGCTCCGTACAAACTTAGTCTAAGCCATAATTTGGTCAATAAGTAATTAAACTCGATAAGATTTGAAACTAGAATAAGGGCTCGAATGTTGAAATCATCTCCATACGAAACTACCTTTTGGAAGGGGCAACTAGATTCAATTCTTTGTTTTTTTCATCTTGTAAATGACCTTCAAAAGTGTCCTTTAATGGCCTAATTGAAATAAATGATTTGACTTTCACTTTCACTTTGACTTTGACTTTGACTTTCAATATTTAGGCTTGCGGTTAGTCATTTTCCGTGGATTCAAAATTTTCGTAATTAAAATCTATGCGATTTAAAAAGCTTATTTACAAAAAAATTCGACTGAGACTTCCAAAACTAAAGTTATTTTTTTTATTTTGTAGTTTTTGGAGACGGTTTTATTTTTTTGTAAAAAAGCTTTGTATTTTTCACTTTTTAGTGCTTGTGTGTTAATGTTTGAAATCCTTACAAAAAGCCCTTTCAAACAATACCTCACACGATATATTTAATTTTGAAAAGTAGTAGGAGGGGGGTTGACGTACCCCCTCCCTCTCTGCCTTCAGTCAGTCATCGACTACACGTACAAACAAAGCAATTTTACTTGTTACGACAGTTATGCTGTGATTCTATAAGGAGTTCCGTTCCATATCTCCGAAGTTCATCATCAGATCATGACAATATTTCTATGGGACCTATTTGGAAGTATACTCTTTCAAACAAAAAAAGAATCATCCAAATGTATTCATAATTGGCTGATAAATCAGGTAACATACATACTAAGTTTGTTTGGAGCGCGCTGTCACCCGCTTTCATAAGTTACGTCTTTGGTTACTGCTCCACTCCCATGGGTCGTAGCGTGATTATGATTACTTCAAGAATATATAGTGTTTTTTCTTATTTTTTTTATTGCCTTTTTATTATTATTTTTGTGTGCACATGTTCTGTATCAATAAACAATTTTTCTTCTTATCTTCTTTACCCTTTCTAGCTCAACCACCACTCCACTATCTTATCTACCTATATATATTATCGCTAATCACTCTATATATTATCGCTATCAGTCTTAATCAATATCCAACCACATTCCTATACACACATAATAGCTATATCTTCTCACTGTTCAATTAACAATGCAATATTCAGTAGACGCCGTTATTGCATCATAAGACAGTAGTCCACATAAAGCGATAGATATATAACGCTATAAATAGCGATAGATTATTGTTCGCAGTATGGAATGAATACTAATTTCAATAAAGATGAAAAGGCTGATGATTATGTACCTAGTTTATTTGCTTCTTGTGTGTAAAAATACTAATTTATTTGTCTGATTTGTAAGAGTGTACAAGGCTAATTTCAAGCTCAAAAGCAATCGCATATAAATATAACTAAATCACTGCTCAATAGCCATGCTTTTTATGTATGAGAAGAAGCTTTTGCACTGCTGTGAGACGACAGAGTGGTATAATATTATTTTGTACTAGCTGATCTAGCTAACTTCGTACCGCCATATTTTTAATCTTCTTACAATAACAAATACAACAAAAAGAGAATTTATAAAATTGGTACAGCCGTTCACGCGTGATGCCGTGGCCAAGGGAAATATGGATTTATTTTTATTGTATATGTAGGTATGTAGATAGATAAGTATAAGTACCGCAACCAAACACGGGCATGTTTCAATATGAGTTTTTCAATTCATATGATTGTACTTTCTAAGTTTTTATAGGACATCTTAACTTATAGTTAATATTAGTCTGGAATCGCCAATCCGCCTTGAGTAAGCGTGGCGATCAATGCTGGTGCCTTCTCTGTATGAGAAGAGGCCTTTCCCTTGCAGTGGGACAATAATAGGACAGTATTATTATTTATTATTAAATAATTATTTATAAGTACCTAAATTTTGTATATTACTGCTCGTCTTGTGTTGTGTACATTCCTAAAGATGGGCAATTAGGCGCTATTGTCTGAGTGTTGTAAACACAGCCCTCATGGGCTATGCATTGATTTTATCAATCTTGAGGCGAACAGGGATCATTGTTCAATTATGATTCGTATCTACTGATGATAATAATATAAACATACATATACCTTTATCTTAGCTTGATGAATTTATAAATAGGTTCTTTTTAGAATCCGCCGAGTGAATGTTTGTAATGATTTCGGAAAACAAAAGAAGATCTGCAAGGATTTGGAAGAATAGAAATATTATTTAAAAATTAGTCAAACGTCATCATCTGTGGCTTCACAATAATAAAATACATCACAACAATACAAGTCGGCAATATTAAACAACCAAAGTTAAATCTATACTTTAAACTAATATTAAAAGTCAGAGTTGAAGAGTTTGTTTGTTTAAAAGAACGCGCTAATCTCCAGAACTACTGGTCCTATTTAGAAAGTTACTTCGTCAATAGGAAGCTACGTTATCCCTGACTACTATAAGCTATATTTTATTATAAATAATAATAATAAGAATAGGGCTTCGTGGCAAAATTCAAACGGACGGAGTCACATATTTAGAAAGTTTCCGTTGCCCCCACCCCTGATCTTGTTGGGGGACAACGGGAAGTCAAATAAAGGCATATCCGTAGGCGCTCCCACAAAGGATACGCCAGTATTTGTATATTACCGATGGCCTCCATCAAAGTTGATAAATTGGAATCAATAGGACCATCATATTGTACATACGAGTATATAACTTCCCTTATAAATAAACTGGGAGTTTTATGAAATCAGTAGGTATTAACTTTGGTTTTAATTAATATATTTTATATACCTATATATTCTTGGTGATATAGCTTTGGCATCACTTTAATCGAAGTAAGTAAAATAAGAAATAAGGGATCGATGATTTTCCTAGTAACAACAGGTGACCTCCCAACTGGCAAAAAGTTGTATTAGTATTTGAATTATACAACTAACAGACATGTAAAGGTTTTATAATAGTTTTGTAGCAGTTTATAGTTTTATAGTAGCGTTCAATTCGACGAGTGTACGCATTAGTTTGTATGATTTCAGGATTAGTCTCATAGTAAAAGTTGTTCATAATAATGAGTACAGACCCCTTTTCAGGTTTCGGGTATATTTTCAATGACCCTGTATATTATTCATTTAACTAGTTGGACTATTTTCTAGAGAACGAGAAAAACAATTGACAAAACAATTCCTACCAAACAAAATGCCTCTTAAAACAATGAGAGTATCATTATTTACGGTTTAACGGCCGGTAAAAACGTAATCTCAGCAAATAGTCCCTCGAGGGTACAAACAGCGAATCTTGTTACATTTTTATACGGAATCCCAATCTCCAATCAAGAAACCGAAAGGTCGAGAATAAGACATAAAAAGTATAAAGAGCAGACTGAATAGTTGGATACTTGGAAACGTTTGACCTTAGTGACTTACTGCTTTATTTACACTTACGTGCAAAGAAATTAGGCCACTCGGCATTATTATTACTTATTACTAAACCCGTATTGACAAAATTTAGTTGCACTTAAATCTCAAGAAAGGAATATTTTTTTTAATCTGATTGCTCTGTGATAGCGATAACCGACATTGAAATTGTGGGAAAAAAGCTAGAATTATTATATTGTATTAGCAGACTAAATTTATTGGGCTATGCCCGCCACACTATTCCCAACCACTGCAACTCCTTAAAGCCGGAATCAATAGCAGCGACCACCAGAAAAGCGCCGAGGTAATGAAGCTCACCTAGTCTCGGAGAAACAATTCAACTGTCTTTGATCCTGCAAAAAAAATATTAAAAAAAGAACAGCGAGGGAAAAAACTAATATTTGCCTCCAAACAAGCAGGAAACAGAACAGTAGGCCAATAGACACAAAGAGTTCGTCCTCCTCGTAGACTATTGATTCAATATATTTGAAGTATGCCTTTGAAGATATAATGCAGTTGTGCATGTGTTTATATGCATACTTGAAATTTAATAAATCCGAACTCAAAGAAAAAATCGCTTTTGAATTTTGTCGAGTGACCCAATTTATTTGCACGTGAGTGTCTGGGAGGAGAAATGAGTAACCCTATTTGGATGCCTCGGGTGTTCATTTTGTACTTCCAGGAATAGGAATTCGTAAAAGAAATGACTTAATATTGTAATTGAACTTGAAAAAACACATTTGGACTTCAAAGAGTCCAAAGTATGACAAGTCCAAAAATATAGATTTTTATAATAATAACAAAACTGTAATTTCAATATAATAAAATAATTGAGTGAATTATATAAAGTAAGCCTGAGGTGGTTTGGTGTGGGAAGGCATCCCATGAGGACGACGACGACCTTGTAAAGGCTGCATGAAACTGCTGGATGCGGGCAGCGTAAAACCGGTCATTAAGGCCATCTTTAGGGGGAGTCTAGCAATGGACGTCGTTCAGCTGATATGACGATGAAGATGATAATGAAGCTTGAGGTAGGATGATAGGTCACCAGCTCACTTGACCTCAATTCCCCAGATTTATTTACAGATTTTACAGAATACACCGGCTGTTGGTTATGTTTTAATTTGAATAATATATGTAGAAATATGAAAAATCATTTTTTGACAGCTTAAATAAATCCATTACTGCTAATATTCCGTATCAGTTAAGTTTTTTGGCTTTTAATCTTTTTTATTTGTTTGTATGACCTAGGTAACCTCTGGAACTTCTAGGCTCATTATTAAAAATTCTTTCACTGATAGAAAGCTACAGTATTGCTGAGTGTCGTGTCGTAGCATATGTTTTATGATATACCTACTTGAATTCTACGCGGACGACGTCGCGTGCTGAAGCTCGTATTAAATAGAACGTAAAATAATTATGCATTCACATTTTCTCAATTAGCGTACTGCGGTTTGGAGTTGGTTGCTTAATTTAATTTGTACATTTTAAGCGTGGGTACACTGCTGCAGCAGATTAGTTATAACTGGATTCTCTAAGCACTACCAGGCGAGCAGATGTTCAAGGAAATAGAACGTTACGTTGTGCGAATAAAGTGTTTTATGGTAGGACATTTGAATTTAATCGTACGCTCGTCAAACCTACAGAAGTGAAAATATAACACTTTGGAATAACTGTCGCCAGTCTGCCGCAACTCGTCACATTAGCATGTCGGTGACGGGTTATATTATACTCAATGAGGGAGTTGTTTTACAGAATACTACCATAGAATACTTGCAAACTATAAAAAAAAAATACTGCCTCGTTGATCTAGTGGCGTGAAGTGCGACTGTTAATTGAGCATGAGGTGTTGTGTTCGATTTCCAAGTCGGGAAAAATGTTGTGTTTTTCTATCAGGAATTTCTCAGTAGCTGCCTCGGAGTTTGGATTTGTGCCCAACTGATGGCAAAATGTGTGTATACTATTGGGTACATCTCTGCCTAACCTTTCGGGGATTACAGGCGTGATAATATGTGTTATAAAAACAAAACACTGTTGCATTAAAGTCTAGTGTGCCAGAAACACCTAGACAATGCCCACGTTACAGCTCAAGTAACAAAAAGGTTATTCACTATAATTAGCGCCAGTTTTACGAGAGCACTTCTTGCTGGTGTAGCAAATAGTACTTAAGTTTATTAAAAACCTGGTTGGTAGGTTGGAGATAAACTTTTGTTGTGTTAAGACGATGTGGTTCAATAGGTCCTGTATTATAAGTATCCCATGGACCTATTTTTCTAATATTAGTTTCTGCCTGTGACTCGATTCTGCTCGTGTCTTCGTGAATGCCCGTTATCTGCGGAGTTTTATTATTTTTGCGCGGAACCCTAATTCTTTTTCAAATAATAGTAGACTACTTTTTACCTTCAAAATTGGTTCACCCAAAGCAAAGTCGGGCAAAGTGTTATTGGGTTTTTCCATCAGGAATTTCTCAGTAGCAGCGCAATAGGCTCGCCCCCTATTACATAGGATTTAAACCTAACTGGCGAAATGTGGGTGTACTAATGGGTACACCTCTGCCTAACCCTTCGGGGATTACAGGCATGATGTTATGTTATGTGGTTCACCCATTTAGTAAATTAGGTAGCCGAAACAAACACACAGACAAAAAAATTCGAAATTGTTTTTTATATTAGTACCATGTAAATATTTTTCGTCATTACAGACAGACACTTCAATTTTATTTGTATACTTATAGACTTAAACAGTAATTTTAATTTTATTATCTTTTTTAAAGAATGTATTTATTTTTTCTTCTCACTTTTTATTAGCAAAAGAATTTTCAGAATCGGACCAGTGGTTCCAAAGATTAGCACGATAAAACAAACAAAGCGTTACTATACCTCTTTATAATATTTGTATAGATAGTAGTATCATGTTTAGGTGATGTATCACTAAAAGTTATACGCTCATCACTCACACACTAACTCGCTTAATTAAACATGAGCTCAATGATGGATCATACTTGGCCACAGTATATGGCCACGTGTATCGCGGTATCAGTGGCGTTTTTTATATCTCCATAGTGCAGGGACACATTGGGCATTGCAGCAGGTGGACCATTTTCTGGTCGAGAGCACCGCACTCGCATTGGATGTCGATAGGATCTAATTTTTTTTTGTCACTGATAGAAAGTTGTACTATATCTGAGTCTATAAGCTATATTTTATGGTACACTAGACTTTCACGCAAACGGGCAGAAGCTGTTATTCATCTACATAGTTACAAGTCTTCTTTTCATGCTTCCTTACATACGTAATAAGTCACATAATACCTGTAATCACCGAGGGGTTAGGCAGAGGTGTGCCCATTACTTCACCCACATTTCGCCAGTTATGTTTAAGCCCCATGTAATAGGGGGCGAGCCTATTGCCATCAACCGGGCTCCAAATAACACTTTTCCCGACCTGGGAATCGGACCCCAGACCTTATGAGGCACACTACCTTCTAGGTACCAAAACCAAACAAACTTAACGAACAATCGCGTTCATTCACGTATCATACTCTTCACCGAGACAATACAAATGTACTATTGTGTGTCTTAATATTGCGAGACAAGTAATATAAGGATAACTTCGTTGACAACCATACTGCCACACAAAGAAAACCCAACCTTGCATAAAGAATTCTAGGGCTTAATTTAGCGTGATGTGATAACAAGAGGTTTTAATAAAAACAGAATTACACACAGTGGCAGTATAAGGGTCTCATTATGGAAGAACTTGTTGTTATGTGGCCAAAGGAAACAATCTGTAAGATAAGGAAACTAGACGTTAATGTTTTTACTCTGTTTCACTTATTACAACGAGAGGAGGTGATATATAAGTGGGAGAATTAGACCAGTGCCGATAATTTTAGAAACAAAAAAAAATTAAAGTAGGATGAAACCTATTGGAAAAGGAAGGGAATACCACTAAAATGAAACGAAAAATAAATTACGGGCGATCTGAGGTTGGGAAGGGGTAGGGGGTTTTAAGCGTAAAAATCGGTAAATCTCGATTTCCGGCAAAACTAAAAGTCCTATCGAAAAAAGTTAAATGGCAAAGTTGTAGATAATAAAAAGATCTACAACTTTTGTATCTACACTTTTTCTCCATAACCTCAAAATTCATGTAAAAAATCCAAAAAAACACATTTTTGATTTTTTATTTTTATCTTTTACAAAAAAGTTTTTTTTTTCATGATATTTGGTGAAAACTTACCTCTTTATGTCCCAAACACACTGGAATTTTGAAGACTTAAAATATTAATTTTTTCACCCTATTTTGACTCGATATCGAAAAAAGCACCCTAATTTTCAATCGAATATTCTCACGTCAAAATATCTGATTTTTCAAAAAAGTCGGTGGGCTTTTTGTTCGTTGATATCTCTATTTTACGATGGTGTAAACAAAAATATACATAACTATGGAAAAAATTTTCAGAAAATGCAAACGAAAAATACTAAAATTCGAATTTTTTTTTAATCTTTATGTACAATTTTGAGGTCTTCATTAAAATTTTTACTTTAATTACTCGAAAAACGTTAGGTTCCATGTTAGATTAATAAACAAAAAAATTACAAACCAATTAAACATAAATATCGCAAAAAACATACATACAATGCAAACGAAAAATACATTTTAGTACTTTTCGTTTGCATTTTCTGAAAAATTTTTCCATGGTTATGTATTATTTTTTTTACACCATCGTAAAATAGAGATTTCAACGAACAAAAAGCCCACCGACTTTTTTGAAAAATCAGATATTTTGACGTGAGAATTTTCGATTGAAAATTAGGGTGCTTTTTTCGATATCGAGTCAAAATAGGGTGAAAAAATTAATATTTTAAATCTTCAAAATTCCAGTGTGTTTGGGACATAAAGAGGTAAGTTTTCACCAAATACCATGAAAAAAAAATAATTTTGTAAAAGATATAAATAAAAATTCAAAAATGTGGTTTTTTGGATTTTTTACATGAATTTTGAGGTTATGGAGAAAAAGTGTGGATACAAAAGTTGTAGATCTTTTTATTATCTACAACTTTGCCATTTAACTTTTTTCGATAGGACTTGTAGTTTTGCCGGAAATCGAGATTTACCGACTTTTAACCTTAAAACCCCCCCCCCCCTTACCCCTTCCCAACCTCAGATCGCCCGTAATTTATTTTTCCTTTTATTTTAGTAGTATTCCCTTCCTTTTCCAATAGGTTTCATTCTACTTTAATTTATTTTCGTTTTTAATCATTTTTGACGGCTTCGGCACTGGTCTAAATAGAAAGAGATAACTATAAGATGTAACAAGAGACATCACAAGGCCGTAAACTATGCACACTGTCCATAAAATTATGTTACTTTGAACAAAAATTATTGCAGGCAAACGACTTTCATTTTTGGTGTGAAACGTCAATGTTTACCCTACGGCACGGTTTTAGCCGTGCGTTTATGCTCTTTTACTGTATGGGATCGGTAAAGATTGTAGTATTATAGGTAAAAATATCAATCAACGTGATGTTTTAGTATAAAAACAACTATATATATGAATGTTTACATGTAACATATTATTTTTATCTGTTTGTCTGTCTGTCTGTCTGTAATATCCGAAACGGGCAGATAGCTGACGTTATAAAGAGTGACTTAGGCTTCTTTTATTTTAGAAAAAGAACTAAAAAAGAATCCCATGGTAAGTCGCGGGAAAAAGCTAGTTTTATTCTTGAGCAAGCTCGTGAAAAAGAAACATAAATTCAAAACAAAAAACCAAGTTCACTAAGGTTGATGAATCTGTGTCGTGGACAAATCACAGGGTTCCACGACGACTATTTGTTACTCACGAAATATGACTCAACCCTTACTCTTCAGCTAAACATGTTTTAAAGAAAATCGGTTTCATTATTTGCTAGATTATTTTACATGTGTTAAAATAAACAGAATGTTTATACCTAAAGGGATTTTATACCTATGTTTGTAACGTTAGCGTTTACTGAGGCTTAAATCTGCCAAAACGAGCTAACCCACTATTTCTTAATGACAACATAACTTCACGCCCGAAATCCCCGAAGGGATTGGCAAAGGTGTACCCATTAGTACACCCACATTTCGGCAGTTATGTTTTAAGTCCCATGTAATAGGGGGCGAGCCTATTGCCAGCAACCGGGCACAAATCCAGACTCCGAGGCTGCTACTGAGAAATTCCTGATGGAAAAACCTTGCCCGACCTGGGAATTGAACCCAAGTCAGCAGTGGCGCTCTGCGACCACTAGACCAACGAGGCAGTCAATGATGAGTGAGTAATTTCTTAATGATTCAAACTAATTCAATTTGCAGTAGTGTTGCAAAACATTAGTTTTTAGGTGTTAATAGTACATAAGTATAATTATGTGTAAAAATATCGTACACTATACCAGTCACCCTATATAATATACAATTATATCCAAAACTAAAAATTATTTAAAAAAAATATATCAAGTCAACGTGAATTGGTTAATTTTAGTTTTTTTTGTGGTGTAATTGTGTTTCCCATTATTGGCTCTCAGTATGATCTCTCTTTTTTACATTCGCTCCAATCTTTAGTCTACCCCTTATTATTACCCTTATTAGCAGTTTTATTGTGGGTAATAAAACTGCACCAGGAATAACTTCGGATTAATCACACCATATTTCCAGGTCTAACTTTGACACAAACTTACTCGGGAGACTACTGTATTTAAGTACCTACCATTCTAAAATCTTCTTTACCTTGTTCACAGTCACATTCATCAAGCAAATTTAATTTGAACAAGTCTCCAGGGTATTTACAGAAGAAAACTTCTAGAGCAATTTAATACTAAACTTAGAGCTAATAATCGTAATAACGGTTAACAAACCCGAAGACAAACGAGCCTGAAACTTGGCGAAGTCTCACGAAGTACTAAATAATTACCAGGAAACCAGAATTCTGTAGGAGTTGTGCTACAATGATGTGTAAGCGTCTTATGTGAACGAGGTGGCAAGTTTGAGAGGCATCGTGATATGAATCTTGATACTTGGTAGTTGGTTGCATTAGTGAATAAATGATTAAGACTTTGTATTGGAAAGGAAAATTTTACCAAGCGACCATTTGGTCGTATTTTATGTATGTACAGTTAACAAAAGAGATAGGTCTTCAATTGAAACTTAATTATTGAACTGTTCATTATCTATTTTTCAAATTAAATTACATTTGAAAACAACCATCGGTTTCTAAGAAAACTTCAACTATTTCTGACGACCTTGCAAACCTATCTCTGTTTAGACAAACTATAAAGTTTTATATTAATCTAAACAACACGTAGTAATTTTTTCCTTTCTACCGTCGATATTATTTATTCGATTAAAAATACAATTTTATTGCAAAGGACTGTAAAGGTTGTATACCAACCAATGCAACCTGGACGAAAGTAAGTCTGGCCGAAAAGGTTTATAAGTTTATAAAAGAATTCCAGAAAAAAAATACGAATTGTTTTTTTCTAATAATAAGGGCATGGGCATTTTGTGTACCATGATATTGTGTGTGGTACCTACAATTTAATATACGTCACATAATTATTAATTTTATGATGATTATGATAATTTTAAACTGGAAATGTATACGTCAAAGTGTCATCATATTTTCTGTACCTGAGATTTAAATAATCTATTTTCTTCGTCCTTGAAAATACAGGGCTGAAAAATAAATAAAAGGCCACCTTTATGACAAATGGAATAAAAAATATCAAACGTATTTAAGTATTTATTTCTGACATTTTTCTCCAAAAATTTTCATTCTTCTAATGCGGGACCCTCGTCTCACTAAATATTTTAAAATGAACTTATCAAGGTGTCAATTTACAAGTAATTGGCGTAAGTATACATCATTGGAGACAGTCTAAATGTGGATTGAATGACAATGACATGATTAAAAAAATAAGCTTCATTTTATAGTTTAGTTTTTATATTATGTGCTCGTAGTGATTCATATTCAGTCTTGTGTATCGCACAGCGTAGACGCTTTGGGAGAAATGCTGCTTGTAGATACTTCCGGTGAAACGGAAAAGGCTTTTCGAACCAAAGTAATTTTAGCGAAGGTAAGAAGTCAAAGCAAAATTGCGCTAACTGTCGCCTCATCGGGTATAACAGCCATTTTGTTGGCAGGAAGAAAAACCGCCCAAATTATGTTCGAAATTCCGATCAAGACCGCACAGAGAGTTCTGTTTGCAATTCAAGAAACCGAAGGTTTTGCGTGATTATGAACTTTATTGTATAGGATGAAGGTACAATAGCAAACCGTAAAGCGGTCGAAGCAGTAGGGATATCAAGCAAAATGACCAACCCATGGGTGGTATTATAGTACTTATTTGTGGCGATTTTCGCCAGATTCTTCCCGTTATACCACGTGGTACAAGTGCCTACGGCGGCGTCTCTCTGCAGACCATGGCCTACCTCTTATCATGCGCCGCATGCTGTTACTTGCACACGTGAGGACCTAATGACTGCGTCAGCGGATGGTGTTGTCGCAGCTGAAGACCGGGCCAAACAAAAAATGTATTAGTGTCTATACTTATATTTGCCATCGATTCGCTAGGAAGTAGAATAGCTGATGAAGTTTGAGCCTGTCTCAAGAGTTCCATACTGCGGCACTAGGTACCATTATCCCCATGCATGCATGATGGTAAATACGCGAGAGCGAATCGGTGATAACGCAAATGCACAGGAGTTTTGTCAGTTGCTACTTGAAATTGGTGATGGTGTGAATCCGCAGCAACAAGGAAAAGTTGTTTTGCATGAAATGATCTGTGCATGGGGATACAACGCAAATAGCAAAGAAATAAAGAAAATTTAGTTTTGAAATTTAATACGTTAAAACTTAATTAAATTAAAGTCATAATAACTAACCAGCCTGTTACTGTCCCACTGCAGGGTAAAGGCCCCTTCTCATACAGAGAAGGCATATACCTTATATGAGCATTGATCACCACGCTAGCTCAAGGCGGATTGGCAATTTCATAAGTCTAGGTTTCCTCACGATGTTTTCCTTCAAAGATGTCAGTGATGTCCAAAATAAACTTAAGAAAGAACCTACATTGAACCCCTAAACACCAACCCACTCTAAAAGCTACCACTTCGTCCCAACAAGGGTGAACGGTGCAATATAAAGCTGAATGTCAATAGTATCCAACCCGACCGTTAAATCGTGGCCGAACGACCGATAAATATGTTGGTACCGACAATTTTATCGGATCACTAAAGTGTGAACAGAGCTATTAAAATCCATATGCCAATAATAAAATGCAACTGTCGAATGCAATTTATTATTGACATTTTTATCGTCGGCTTTTTTTTGTTTTGCTGTGGAAAATCCTTATAGATACGTCAAAGTCCAATTATTTATTTCAATTAGGCCAATATAAGTAACTTTTGAACGTCATAATATACAAGAAAAAAAATTGAATTGAATCTAGTTGCCCCTTCCAAAAGGTAGTTTTGTATGGAAAAGAATGGACAAGAAACGTACTCCATACGTACTCTTTTATAACCTATGTTAACCCCGCCCTGGGGGGGCACAGGATTCTGTCAGACTCTTGCTAACTTAAAACCATCCCGGTGTTCCCTTTCCACACTTATGCCATTCCAGATCATCTTGGTTTGTAATGATTATCTTGTTTAACCGTGTTCCTTTGCTGTGCCAAATAGTATTTTTTTCTTTCATTAAAAAGGACACTTAACGCGGGTTTAACAACGGATTATAGCTTGTTTATTATAAGCAGCTTCATGATGCAGTAAAATTTTTGGAGTCGATGTACAGTCGCCAGCTCGTCAGACCTTTTTGTTCTAAAATCGCTTCTATTGCAACCACATAAGATACCGCAATGTTTGCAAGCGCTGTCGTCCATACATCTTGTATAGTGCGAAAAACAGCTGAAATATTATTTGTATAAACCCCAAGAGATCTGTACAGTACTCAATTAAACTTCTCCCAAAATGGCGGACTGCGAGCGAAATCAACATTAATTGATCAAAGTATATTCAAAATAGGCTTAAGTCAATTAGCACAGTACTCCAAAGGCCCGCCCTTTACCTGAGACCAAAGGGTAGTTATCAATTCAGCATCATAAACAACTTCAAACAATACATACTAATTGGTAATTAGACAAGAAACAATAATTTTCGAGTTATCATCTACAAATGTTTGGAGTAAGGTTCATATTTGTCTGGCAATGTAGACATTTCGCTCAAGTTCTAACACTACAAGTCAAAAATAGCTACTTTACAGGAGAATGAAAATATTCCATAAATTTACAATTTGTGTACACTTTAAATTAGATCTATTAAACATAACATCACGCCTGTAATTCCTGAAGGGTTAGGCAGAGGTGTACCCATTTTCAAAGTCAAAGTCAAATCATTTATTTCAATTAGACCATTAAAAGGCACTTTTGAACGTCATTTCCGAGAGAAAAAAATTTTTTTTTTTCTTACACCTACATTTCGCCAGTTATGTTTAAGTCCCATGTAATAGGGGGCGAGCCTATTACCACTAACCGGGCACAAACCCAGACTCCGACGCTGTGTTTTGAAGCGGAGTATGGTGTTTCAAATGCGATCCGTGAGTTTAGTATCAAGTATGCTGCGCTCCATAGAGATTATACCTAAATTACAAGTGGGACCTGTTTATTTCATACAACTTTATAACAGTCACTGACATAGTTATGAAGACAATTTTCATCTAGGTAACTTTACAAAATAATTTATGTACAAAAACTTTGCTGAAAACTTAAAATATTCAGTGCATCATGATACAAAGTTATGCAACAGAGCTATATGCAACAAATTACATTCTATCCTTGCGCTTAAATATTCTACATACCTGCTTCTCATGTAGATAAAATTAGAATATCATAAAAGTTTATTCTCTTTTGAATTTTAACATTAATTCTACATACATAACATCACGCCTGTAATCCCCTAAGGGATAGGCAGATGTGTACCCATTAGTACACACACCCACATTTCGCAAGTTATTAATTCTGTGAGATTTATATTAAAACTATCTGTGCCCTCATACCGCTTGCATGAACTTGTATCATTAATACTTATATGATAAAAGTTATTAGCTTGCTATAACTAATGGACAGATACACAGACAGGACAGATACACAGACAGAGTGACATTCCATGTATATCTACTTATTAATATTATAAAGAGGTAAAGTTTGTTTCATTTATTTTTTGTTTGTAAGAGGTGATATTTGGATTTCTGGACCGATTACAAAAATTCTTTGACTTTGACTTTGAAAGCAACACTTGCCGAGTGCCAAATGCTATAAAAAAAGGTAGATAGGTACAGTCAGCAACAAAAGTCGATTAACATTTATGATTTTTAAATCCTAATTATTAAGTACAATATTACAAGTAACACGCAATGAATATAAGATTAAGATATAATAATCCCTTAGCTTTAACCTGAAATTCTGGAAACTAGTACATTATGTGTTTAGTGTCTGTTTAAATGATATAAAAAAGTAACATGTTAATCGACTTTTGTTGCTGACTGTACATCAAACTGACAATGAATAGCCAGTCTTTTCAACATGAAAATATTTTCACAGTGACTTGATGGGCAGTTCCCGTAAGTTTAACAACGATGGCATTCTAATTTCAGTCTTAATCCGACAAAAATACCTCAATTTTTTCTACACTTTCAACAAGTTTTTGACATTGATTGTTTTCAAGATGAGATTGCAACTAGATTAAGAACGTTTTTAGTTACGAAAATTGGCCTTTACGTTAAGTCAGAATGCCAACTTTTATAACTAAAGAAACACAAGAAAAATTCAAAACATGAGTACGAAAATACACTTTCTTTTTTATTTTTTATTCAATTTACAGGAACTCATGTAAAAACCTTTTAACAAGATGGTGGTTAAAGTAGCTCGCTGATGCGGAACCAAAGAGGCTTTGAAATTCACAAAGCGATTTTCTTACTAAGGTTTAAAATTACAATACTTATGCTAAGTAACATTTTATTTTCACCTAGAATAGAAAACGCTGTAAAAATATAAGTTTTAAGTAAAATGGAGCCGGCTAGAACATTTACGTTCTTTTATGTATTAATACATTAAAGTTTTACGTTTTTGTGGCTTTAATATACCTTTTATATCATTGTATATGTCTATGTATTCTAGTTTATATTATGACTACGTTCTGCCCGTGACATCGTCATCATAAATATCGGTTATTGGTGGTATATTGGTGATCTCATCTTGTTTCTCCATACAAACTGACCCCGTTTCATCCCGTTAGGGGGTGAAACGGGGGTCCAAAATCTACGTCATAATAGTCACGTCACGTGACTAAGTACGTCACGTACGAATATTTATAACAAAAATATACCACAAAAGTCGTAGAACATACATGGGGGTGGTTTGGATATCCCAAGGAGAGAGGCTTCCGAAATTTTCTTTTGAATGTTGTTATCTGGGCTATCCTGTATATAAAAGGCAAGCAATTACGCATACCTTCTTAACAATATACCCTACTATCTATCCTCAAAATATCAGCCATTCTGACATGACGTAGATCTGACAACTTTTGGATCTCAGACTAAAAGAGGCGTGTCTGTCATAAAATACTCATTTCATTCCCTTACAGATAGGCCCAGCAATAAGCTCTGAAGTTTTTATAACTTAACTAACAAAAGACCAAAAGAAAAGTGTCGTAAAAGTGTTCACGTCTTCCAGAAATAAAGCACAGATATTATTATATTGCGAGTTTTCTGAAACAACCATATTGTATTCAACAAATACTAACTGCTTTCATGAGCCTCCGGACGTTTTTATTGTAATTCTTTTGTAACTAACGTCTGAGAAAATAAGTTGAAGCAGTGAGTTATTTTTCTTTGCCAAAATATGCTCCCGTCCGCATTTTGGTCATGGCAATCTTAATGGATACTTGCCAAGAACGCAGGATATATAATAGTGCACATGTGTGTGCACAAACACAGCTAGGGGCACTCCCTCTTCCCTCTCTCTCATATTAGTCCGATGGGACGGCAATACACACGATCGGGAAGAGATCAGACCCAGGACCAACGGCTTTACGTGCTTTGCAAGGTACGGAGGTGTAACACCAGCTTCCAAACTCCGGGCTGCTACTGCTAATGAAAAACCCAATAACACTTTTTACGAAGCCAGGTAAAATAGCCTTGCGCAAATATGGAATGGCAACTCTATTACATTGTGTTTTTACACGACATTATCTTTTATAAAAAATACATTTTATCAGGAAACTCGAAGAGGGTAGGTCAACCTTTTTTTTTATTTTTTTATGTGGTAAAAATCATCAAATGAGTCCTTCCGCTTGGGTCATGCGGAAGGGGCTGTCAGACTTTTACTGACGAAAAACACCACCCTATTCCTTCTGTTGCCCTTTGCGTTCCGGTGCCACGGTATCCTGTTAAGATAGACGTTCCGCGACCCCGGCAGGTGTTTGGCCCTGTTGACAGCTCTTTGAGGCGCGCATGGAGCAAAAGGCGCCGTCGACCCGGGCCAGGGAGGTACCCCTAACTCGGATCTTAGACCATTATGACCGCCTTTGTATCCATTGTTGCATAAAGTTTAAATAAAATTAAATAAATCGCGAAACATAGAAAGAGCGTAAGAAACTCTTGCCCAGGACTGGGCAAAATGAATAAAAAGCAAAATGTCAAAAAGCAAAACAGTAAAATAAAATGTAACGAAAAACATTGTGTTTTGTAACGAAAATCTTCTATTTTGTTACAAAATAAGAAAACTTTTTATTTTGAGCTACAAATCTGTTTGTTAGTTTCGTTTTGACAGGTGATAAACAACAATGTTTTAGAGGTTTGGAGTTTCAGCGTGTTTTTAGCGCTAGGATTAAAATGTTCGAGGTGACACAATGTTCGGTAACATGTTCACTTTAGCGACACTTTGTTGTTGCTCGTTAATTTGTTGGCTTTAGGAGGAAATGCGGGTGGTCTTTTGTCCATACAAATGCTCTCGCCGGTTATCTTTTTGGTTTATGACTTTAAAGCAATGATTCATTAGAGTAAAGTAAATATCAACTATTTTTATGCTCCTATATTTAAGTTTTTTTGATACATTATTTTTGGATATGACAATGCTCAAAATTGCCGTTGTGAACAAAGGTCTAGTATACAGATTTTTAAAGTATTCATAAAAAAGAAAAACATAGGGGCAAAGTATTTGTCCTTCTTATTCGAGAGCCAAACCCCCAATTTTGACTTTTTACTTAGGCTATTCATTCGGATCTACAGTTGTCCTTTTCACACGCCAAAGCTCGCAAAGCGACAGCGACAGCTTCTAATACCTAATTTTCAAAAATCTCTCCGCCTGCATTTCCTCTTAAAATGTGTACAGTCGGGACTCAAAATGTTTACCATCCTAAGGGGGTATTAAAGGCTTTATTACTACCCCGTACTAAAGCTTTCACAAAGAGCTCTGCTGCTACAAATAAACGAAAAACAAAATAGCAAATAAACTGCATTTTATTTCATTAAACTGTAGACTACTTTTCAAGTGGAATATTTGTTTTTTTTTCTTACTCTGGTGTGCTTTTCTGATTAATTTCGTTCCAGGATCCGAGACGGTTGGACCATTTCTCCGGGATTCGAAGAGGTTTATTACTTCGGCGCTTTTTTGGTCTGTTGATTTGGCATTCAGAAGTTCCAGTGATTGAAAATACCTTGGAAGACTTTTCCGTAGATACTTAGGTACCAAGGAAAACACAATCAAGGCTTAGACAAACTATTTTTAAAAAGAACTAACTTCTGTCCGCGATTTCGTCCAAGTGAAAATTAAGTGTTCCATATATTACATAGGCTATAAGAATTTCCAAAAGTATAGCTTTGTATCAGTGAAATAATTTTTCTAGTTATACGGACCACTACTTTCAAAAATTACTTTTTACAAATAAACAAATAAAAGGTACATAGTACGGGACCCTTTCTTGTTACTTTTGACAATTTCCAAGCCATAAAGTTATGTGCCAGTACATTTTAAAATAAAACACGTTGTCGGAAGCTACTATAAAAACTTATTACATCGCACGTGTTTGTCCAACGTAGTATGACGTAATGGCTTCGAATTTGTTTTTATGGCAACACACTTCAAACAATTTGTTTTCATGGCAACAACAGTAGTATACGTATAGTATGTGAGAAAAATCCGAAAATATATTATTAAGATACCCTAGGCAATTTATTTATTTAGGATCTCAAACAAAATATATCCACAAAAATAAATAGTCCAAACAACGTGTTATGTAGGTGTACTCCTTTCTGCCAGGGTTGCGAAATTTGTTGCGAAAGAGTCACTGCGGCCCTGGAACGCAAAGGGCATTAGGTACGGATGAGTTTTAGTCAGTGAGGGTGCGGGCACACGATGCCGGCGACCGATAGATGTTTTGAAATGTAATTTAATTTAAAAAGTAGATAACAAACAGTTCATTAATTAAGTTTCAATAGAAGATATTCATCGGTTTCTAAGAAAACTTCAACTATATTGACGACCCTGCATACCTATCTCTTTTGTCCGATGTCAGTGATGTCCAAGACATCAATTAATAATCATGTTTTCTCTCTCTGTATGTTTATCAAGCATGTCATGCTCTTTTATAAGTAAAGGAGTACACCATTTTTTCTATTTATATAGATTTCACCGTGAAATCTTTGCGGTGCGGCGCCGCAACGCATTGTGTGCCCGCACCCTAAGAGTCTGACACTTCACTCCGCTCCACCCAGAGCGGAAGAATTCGATTGGCGATATCCCATCCGTAAATAAATAAATAGAAAATGGTGTACTCCTTTACTTATAAAAAAGCATGCTTGATAAACATACAGAGAGAGAAAACATGAATCTTAATTGGTATCTTGGACATCACTGACATTGGTGAAGGAAAACATCGTGAGGAAACCTGTACTAATAACTAATATAAGTCTGAAGGCGGATTGAGGATTCAATCCGCCTTGAGCAAGCATGGTGATCAAAGCTCGTGTCTTCTCTTAATGAGAAGCCTTTGGCCCGCGGTAGGACAATAATAGGCTGGTATTAATATTATTTTTCTTATCTGCCTAATTACGTCTTGTTAGCCCTCGAGGCGAAGAACAAGTCCTTTTTATTGTATCTTATCTTGTTATATAATAAATAATTATAATAAACAGAGTTTTATAGTGAGTCTTATCCTTACTAATATTATAAATGCGAAAGTAACTCTCTGTCTGTCTGTCTGTCTGTCTTTTCTTCACGCCTAAACTACTGAACCGATTTGTGTGAAATTTGGTACAGGGTAAGTGTGAACCCCAACAAAGGACATAGGCTACTTTTTATTGGACTTCGTCTGCGTCCGCGATAACCGACATATACGCGGACGAAGTCGCGGGCAAAAGCTAGTAGTCTATATAATTATATTAAAATGTAACCGTTACTGACGGATCCATTAACACACAGCTCAAATTACTAAACGATTGCGTTGAAAAGTAGGCAGATAGTTATTATGACGTAAGCATGCGCTAAGAAAGGATTTTACTAAATTCACATTTTATGGAGATGAAACGGGGGTCCAAAGTTTGTAAAAAGAAACAAAATTAAGACTTTCCACGCGTACGAAGTCGCGGGCAGAAGCTAGTGTTTCTATAAAATAAGGTTGGGTATTGGCCATAGAGCAACACGGGTACCTGACGGAAGGGGAGACGCCATAGGCAGGCGTTCCCCTCTGTCGAAACATATGACCAAATGGTCCACTGTTAGGTCACTGTCACCAAGTGCGATAGTGTTGTTATTTTGTAAATTGTTTGTTTGTTATCGATAAAAATATTTACTTACCATCAGTCGATGTGTGACATTTGCATTCGCAAAAACTAAAGACTAAGTTGTAGTTATGTAGTATGTTAATGGAAAATTATGCTGATACAAGAATTACTTACTTAATGACAAAAGCAAACCCACATAAGTGATTAAAATTTTTAACCTTTAAATTCTTGATTTGTAATACTTTTTAAGTGCTAGTGTATGATTTAGTAGTTTTTAAATAACATTGCATTCCATTTCACATTTACATTGCATTCACGTGCCACTATGTATGATTCTGTATGCAAATATTGTAAACATTTTTATATTTCATCATGTCTAGATTATGGTATTTTGATTTCGGGACTGGCTGCAGATATAAATTCTATCTTTATCCTGCAAAAGAGGGCTGCAAAAGGATTGGTCATCTCTTATCTGCTATGGCTTACATATTTATTTTTATTATTTTTTACTACTGTTTTATATTCATCTTCATTGTTTTCACATGTAGAATCAACAAGAATAATGTAACCAGGATTTTGTAAAAACCTAATTTAAAAGAGTGCCGTGGAGATTCTTGCTCGTTCTTCTCCATAGAGGCCTACTTCCGTTTTGGAACGAGCAACTAGTTTCAGCTTTCGGACTAACTGACCGACTCCTTGACAATTCAAAAGTGCCTGTAAATGGTCTAATTGAAATAAATGTTTTGACTTTGACTTTAAATTATACCTACATGCTTTTAATTATTTTTTAATTGACAACTGTTGAAAAAGTAATAAATAACATAAATAAAGTAAAAAACCTGATTTCCCTAACAGAGTTATTTAATTTATCGATAATGCGTATCGACAGCTGTTACAGCAATGTTTGTCAATGTAGTTGCATCATGTCGTTACACTGTTATGACACAAAATGTATCTATGTGTGTACGAAATTGTTAGTGTATTGTTATTATTTCTATGTGTGAGTTTCGTAGCGACAGACGATTGTTTTTGTGTGGGGCATTGAAAAGTGTGTTTGTGTGTGTATTTCCCCCCGTAAAAAATGACAGACTTTTCTGTATTGAAAAAATACGCTATGGCGTCTCCCTTTCCGTCAGGTACCCGTGTTGCTCTATGAATAGAATCACTAAAATTATTTAGGATGATTTATTCTCTGCTTTTAGCAAAGGCAATATTTTAGTACGTATTATTAATTTGCTTTTTATTATCTTAACTTTCTAGAAGCGTGTTTGACTTATAACTTCGTCAAGTTCTAGAATAGAAAGCTAGTCGTAGTCAATGCATAGAGCAACACGGGTACCTGACGGAAGGGGAGACGCCATAGGCAGGCGTTCCCCTCTGTCGAAACATATGACCAAATGGTCCACTGTTAAGTCACTGTCACCAAGTGCGATAGTGTTGTTATTTTGTAAATTGTTTGTTTGTTATCGATAAAAATATTTACTTACCGTCAGTCGATGTGTGACATTTGCATTTGCAAAAACTAAAGACTAAGTTGTAGTTATGTAGTATGTTAATGGAAAATTATGCTGATACAACAAGAATTACTTACTTAATGACAAAAGCAAACCCACATAAGTGATAAATCTAAAAACCAGTAATAGATAAATCCATCACTGATTTTGTAAAAACCTAATTTAAAAGAGTGCCGTGGAGATTCTTGCTCGTTCTTCTCCATAGAGGCCTACCTCCGTTTTGGAACGAGCAACTAGTTTCAGCTTTTGGACTAACTGACCGACTCCTTGACAATTCAAAAGTGCCTGTAAATGTTCTAATTGAAATAAATGTTTTGACTTTGACTTTAAATTATACCTACATGCTTTTAATTATTTTTAAATTATACCTACATGCTTTTAATTATTTTTTAATTGACAACTGTTGAAAAAGTAATAAATAACATAAATAAAGTAAAAAACTTGATTTCCCTAACAGAGTTCTTTAATTTATCGATAATGCGTATCGACAGCTGTTACAGCAATGTTTGTCAATGTAGTTGCATCATGTCGTTACACTGTTATGATACAAAATGTATCTATGTGTGTACGAAATTGTTAGTGTATTGTTATTATTTCTATGTGTGAGTTTCGTAGCGACAGACGATTGTTTTTGTGTGGGGCATTGAAAAGTGTGTTTGTGTGTGTATTTCCCCCCGCAAAAAATGACAGACTTTTCTGCATTGAAAAAATACGCTATGGCGTCTCCCCTTCCGTCAGGTACCCGTGTTGCTCTATGGGTATTGGCATACATGTACAGTCAACAAAAACGATACGTATGGGTCGTCAAATATAAGTAGTTGAAGTTTTTTTAAAAGTTCTTCTATTGAAACTTAATTAATGAACTGTTTGTTATCTACTTTTTAAATTAAATTACATTTGAAAACATCCATCGGTTTTTAAGAAAACTTCAACTATGTCTTACGACCCTGCATACCTATCTCTTTTGTTGACTATACATATGTTCCTGAACAGTACATCGTCCGCTGCAGACAAGTTTTATCTTTAGTTTGGTTACGTGTCGTAATAAACGGCTCCGCGGAAGGTTTACTGTCGTACCTGGCCTGAAATACTAGCAATTGTACTGTCCTACCTTGTTGTGGGACTGTGTTTTTGGAGAATTTGTTTAAAAAGTATACCGTTTTCTTGCAGTTTTTTGAGTTACGTCGATAATTTGCGTTCTAGAGCGCAGTGTGGTGTTCCTGATGTGGTTTGCTAATTTAACATTAAGTACACTGCGATCCCCATACTTATTATCCAACCATTGATGTAAATGAAGCCTTGAAACTACTGAACGGGTATTTCCAATTTTAGTTTACTCCTCGCGCTAGTGCAGCTCTTTGAAGCCTTAAAAGTTCGAACTAAAACTACATCGACGAACTTTGTGTTCCAGAGTTCGCTACTGGCTATCACCGAGCAGAAATTACGTAAATGCATAATTACATTGACAGAGGAAGTTTCAAATATCGAAAGGGACAAACCTTTGTCAAACCAATTTCTACCGTCGTAATATTAATAAGAAGGTAAAAAATTGTATGACAGTGGTTTGTCTCTTACGACATTTCAATATTCTACTGTCTGGTAATGTATGGTATATTGGCAACCAGTGAAATATTTGTTTTCTATCTAAACGGTAATTTTGCTTTTGAGTTTATTCTGAAACGTCAAACTAGATAGTAGAATATTTGAAACTAACGGTGAACTCTTATTTGACTTTAAATGTTTATTCCCACATATCAGTGAAGTCACAGTTCCGGCACTGTTCCATCATCGTGAAAATTATTCTTTCCTACATTATGCTTTAGTACGCCCACATTTCGCCAGTTATGTTTAAGCCCCATGTAATAGGAGGCGAGCCTATTGCCATCGACCGGACACAAATCCAGACTCCGAGGCTGCTACTGAGAAATTGCGAATGGAAAAACCCAATAACACTTTGCCGAACTGGGAAATGAACTCAAGACCACATGCTCAGCAGTCGCACTTTCCGACCACTTAGACCAATGTGGCAGTCAGTCTTTATTTTGAATAAAGATATTTGAAAATCAGTTGCAATATACGATATTTTCTTGTATAGGTACGATACGACAAAAGTAATAATAATTACCTATATTGTCAAGATAAGCACGTAATTTATTGCAGAACCGCAACTGTTATTGCAGAACTTTTAAAACTAAAATACAAAATAGATACAAATACAAAAAATGCAAAATGATACCACATTTTAAGAAAATACCATCGTAACTGTTATTTAAATAACCTAAATAAAACGAAATATTACAACAAAGTTAGATATAAGTGTTCAGAATTGTTCAGTCTCTGAAATAAACTCCCTAGAGAAACAAAATCCTTGCTGCCGCTACGCTCCGAGAAGACAATTGCAATAAAATACCAATTTCTAAACCGCATCGCGATTTAAGAAGACTTTAAATCATTCTACCTTATCTACAAAACTCTTTTTTATAATACTCTACGGATTTTTTAGACTTATGTAATTATCTTGTGTATACGTACATAATAATAAACTAATTTAAAAAATACTTTTAAAAACAATCTTTAATTTAAAATTCTACAATATTGTAAGTATTGTCTCCAGAAATAAAGGTGTATGCAAAATTGCAGCACAATCGTATAGCAACAAATGGTCGAAAAATGGTTTGCAAATTTTGAAAGGACAACTTTTTTACCTACATACTTAACATACAACAGTGCAAGCTAAATAAAAGCTAGTAAAAAACATAAATACTAGCCTTTAATTGTCCACTGCAGTTCGAAAGCCTTTTTTCTCATAGAGAAGGCACGCATTAATCACCTCAAGGCGGATTAGCGATTTCAGACTTATATTATAACTGACTGCCTCGTTGGTCTAGTGGTCGCAAAGCACGGGTGCTGAGCATGAGGTCCTGGGTTTGATTACTAGGTCAGGTAAAGTGTTAAATTAGGTTTTTCCTTCAGGAATTTCTCAGTAGCGGCCTCAAAGTCTGGATTTGTGCCCGGTCGATGGCAATAGGCTGCCCTATTACATGGGACCTAAACATAACTGGCAAAATGTGGGTGTACTAATGGTACACCTCTGCCTAACCCTTCGGGGATTACAGGCGTAATGTTATGTTATGTTAATAATTATAAGTCCTGGGGGACTACCCCCATCTCTTAAAACAATATTATTATAATACTACTTTGCCTTCCGTACTGTTGGATTTTCAACGTTCGACTCATCGCCGAGAGTTCAAAATCCAACAACAGAAATTACAAAGCAATATTAAAATACCATTGTTTTAAGAGATGGCGGTAGGCCCCCAGGTGTGACGTTCCATATTTTTATAACTAGAAAATTCCCAGGCATGGTTCAGAACAACAAATAAATAAATTGTAATGATGATCAGAACATGTAACTTTGGACTTCATTAAGACACTTTTTTACACCCGTCATTAGCAATATCGATAGCACTCTTTTCAAAGAAATATAATCAAGATCTCGATCAATAATACTTAATGATGTAAATAAAAATATGTATTACGTTCACAATAATGTAAACAAATATGTGATGTGTTTGGAAAAATAAATTAAAAAACACAATTTACGCTACAACCAAACATTTCATGTTATTCAAATTTTGTTTGAGTGTAACATCATCAACATCAAAAAAAATGGAAACAAAGATAAAGATAAAGATAAAGATAAATTTATTCGCAAATATGGGTAGAATACAGGTGATGCAGATACATTTTAATGGTTCAGCCATATTTTGCCACGAGGGCATGCAAATTTTAATTATAAGTAGGATCTACACAAAAATTTATTAAAAATATTAAAAATAAAAAATAAACTAAATTAAATTATTATTAATCAATCCTAATTAAAATACTCTATATAATAAAATCTTTTTCATTGAGGTATTCACTTATACTATAGTAAGTTTTATCCAATAGAAATTTTCGTAGTTTCTTTTTAAATTTCAATATGGGTAATTCTTTCCACTGTTTGGGTATTTTATTATAAATCACCGGAGCCATGCAGTAGACACTTTCGACAAAAAGAATAGAATTGATGAAACTAATATTTGTATGTCCAACAAGTTTGTAAACACACCCACGATACAGAAGTAATTAGCAGTGGGGGTATAATATTATATATATATATATATATATATATATATATATATAATAAAATATAAAAATAAAAAAGCAATGTCCGTTTGTAATTGTCAAAATAATAGCTTTTTACTAAGTGCATATGAATGTTTACAATTTACATGCTACTAATATCAAAAACATTTTATTGTTTCTTTTTATCTGTTTTTATGTCTGTCTTTCTGTCTGTTTATTTCAGGTAATCTCTTAAACGGTTGGGCCGATTTTGACAAGGCTTTCCGTGCAAATAAAAAATAAAATTTCTCAGATAAACGACATTCACACAGACGAAATCAGGGGCATAAGCTAGTAAAGAGTAAAAAAAAACGAATTGCCTTTGACCTTATGATGTGACCAGAGTCTTACCTCACAACTAGTTTTCCTACTTTTCCACTTTCCTCTATGTTCTTCAAGCAAAATTCAATTGACCGTATTATCCAATATCGTTATGGGCACTGCCATAACTAAACCGTATGACTGTCCACACAAGACAATAATATTCATTCTTAACCTTGATTTATCACACAATGAGGTTCTCATAGAATAGAATACAATAGTAAACTCTTATATAACAATGGCTTTGGTTTACTCTAAAGAACTCTTTATTTACTATTTTCTCTTACCGAAATATATCAACACAAGCTAATCTAGATATACTCTCATAACAATAAAAACTAAAGTATTTATATATGAGATCGTGCCTTTAACTCGCATTTACAAACTGATATTGGACTAAACAAGTCATCATGTGGAAACATTTTGTGACGCATTTTTGTTTTATAATATTTTTAAGATTCATTAGTTGCTGCCAGTGTAATTTAAATCATACAGATCCAAGTATAGAGAAGAGACAACTTGAAATTGAGGAGTACGCTGCAACTGTGTACGTTGACAATATAACGGATATACCCGAACTGAAGGACACCTCAGATTTATCCACTGTCGCTAGTCTCAATTCCAGTACCTCAGAATCAAATGAAACTACCACAGAAACAAATGACGCCAACAAAACTCGTTCAGTAACTGAACAACATAGTGTCTTGCAAAATATTTTCGATTTAAATGAAAATAGTTCAGAGATAATTGAGGCATTAATTGACGATGTAGGTTTCGAGTCAAATTATTTGACTACAACAGGTAGTAATGAAACCAGTACAACAGAAACTGCAGCTCAAATGAGGTCGAGTGATTTAGTAAAGAAATGTAAGCATTACAAGAACGGGAATTACTTTAATTTAAGAAAGATGGCTGACATCTGGCAAGTGGTGTACTATCGACTGCCGAACAAATTGAAATGTTTCAAACTGAATATAAAGCTGGTGTCAGTTAAGGTAAGATTCATTATCTTCCTGCCTTTGTCCCATGTTACTTGGGGTCGGCGCAACACGTTTTCTTCTTCTATTCCATCCTGTCAGCCGTCATACAATCACTGACTTCCTGAGTGAGATGATGACGATGATGAGTGAGTGACATTTCGATTTTATATATTTATATTTATAGGTAGTTACAACCTTGAATTTGACAAGGTTGCAAAACTGCGCCTTGTATTTCGATATAACATCCCTATGCCAGGAAACATATTCCAGTAGTCATCACATTAAATACTTGTGTCTTTGTACAGGAGCAGAAACGTCTCGCGAGAGTGTTCGGTAATTTCAATGACACAATACAATGGAATCGTTGTTATCTGGAAATAACGTCTACTGAAAAGGAGCACAGTGGTCGAAGACACTACTTGCAAGGAACACAGAACGAGAAAGGTGTAATGGAAAATGTCATCATCGATGAAGAATATTGTCGTAAGTTGTTTTGTAATTTATTAGCTTCTGCCCACGACTTCGCCCGTGTAGGAGTCGAAAACCGCGGTTTAGGCTGTGCGTTGATCTGTCAGTCAAAAAAAAATCAAGTAGATTGGACCAAGGAATTACGTTCGCAGTTCGCGAAACGGAGATATTGAAGTTTCTCGTTTTTTTACGACAACCAGTTCAAAATGTATGTATAACTAAACTTTAGATACTACCACGACCCCTATACTGAGCATGCACCCGAAAGTACAAAGTTTTGCGTCATGTGGCTTTTTACACCGTTGACTGCGGGAAAACACACACCTTGTGTTTCGACTAAGAAACGCACATGCGGCGCACACACAAACGTATGTGTTTTTCTACGGCGAACGAACTGTGGTAGCAAGCCGCACTTGCGTTTGGCGTAGCGAATATGCGCCCGCAGTCAACGAGGTGTCCCACATAATGAGACACAATTGATTTTCTATTGTTCTGACTTACTGGTAAGTCAGCCGGGGCTTGACAGGTTACCTCCCTCTCAGAACCCTCCTACTGGGGTTTCCTGATACTAATTCCTTTTCTCCTAAGTATATCGTGAGTGCGTTTACAAACATGTAAACTCAGTACACAAACAGCAGACTCTTTAGTCAATAGGGACCTTTACAGTAATGACTAATCCAATCTATGTTTGTAATCTTATCGCTAATCCAATCTAGCATGCTGGCGCCTCAAGCGATATTATCTAATAAGGCACGGTAGGTATAAGTACAGGGGCGTAATTTATCCTAAACGGGCCCTGTATCAAAATTTGTTGGGGGCCGGTTTACCTAACTGCCCAAATGGAGGGTAAAGATTTTTCATATCATAACGCCTGTAATCCCCGAAGGGTTGGGCAGAGGCCATTAGTAAACCCACATTTCGCCAGTTTTGTTTAAGTCCCATGTAATAGAGGGCGATAGCCTATTGCCATCAACCAGGAACAAACTAAAAATTCGAGGCTGCTACTGAGAAATTCCTGATGGAAAAATCCAATAACACTGTCCGACCTGGGAATCGACTCCAAGACCTCATGCTCAGTAGTTGCTCTTTGCGACCACTAAACCAACGAGGCAGTCATAAAAAAAACATTTTTTCCAAGTTTAGCGTACGGCTAAAGAGTTTGAGTGAGGTAAAATTGCATGCCTTCAGGCGGATTATGGAGAGACTAATATATATATTGTATGTTACCTATATTACCCATTTTAGCAATAAATGAATATGAATATGAATATATGAATAAGTATGTAGCTTATAATATTTTACGAACTTTTGCTTACACAGGTTCGGGGCCCCGATAGCTGGAGGCCCGTATCTGTAACACGTCGGTAGCTACGCCCCTGTATAAGTACCTACTTCAGTAATGCATTTCCTTTAACGCCCATTCACACGGTAACGGCCCGTTAACATAATCGACGGTTAACATTTTATCGAGCTTGACAATACAACAACGTAATTTTGCGAAGATCCACTTTTCTGAAAGGACTCATTATTTTTTTCATTCTTTCTGTATGGACGTAAATGGTAATTGGAAGTAAGTCTTCGCTTCCCTTTAGGGTACACTATAGTTTCTGCCCGCGACTTCGTCTGTGTAGTCAAATTATCTACACAATATCTTTATAAATTATAGCCTATGTGTTACTCTGATGTTTTAACTACATTACTAAAAAGTTTTATCAAAATAGGTTAAGTTGTTTTTGCGTGACAGAGTAACAGACAAACATCAATGAACACAATCTTTAATTTATAGTAGAAGTAGGATGTAACCGAAACAATTGCGAATACTTAATTATATTTTTCTGTATTTTAGGTGGCTACAATTTCCGGTCTTTAAAAGAAGGTGATCAATAAACATATCATAATTCCACCTTGCGAATGCATAGGACCCCCGGGGGTCGCACAACTATAGATAAATATATAAATTGGACCTAACTTTTGCGTAGGACCCCCGGGGGTCGCACAACTATAGATATATACATAAGTTGGACCTAACTTTTGTGTTGGACCCCCGAGGGTCGCGCAACAACAGACAATTTGCCTCATCCATCAGTCAAAATTTGACATACATAATAAATTAAATGAAGATGGTAATAATATTCCAGAAAACACAACCTACCTTACTCTTCATCGTGAAAGTGGCGACCAGTGGCTGGTGATCGACAATTTACTGGTGATGAGAGACTGTGAAAATGCTGACTTCGTAGTCTTCGGCAGAGTGCCCTCGCAGCCTCGGAAGGATGACATCATGGACGCTCTGGCGTTCTTCGGAGAACACAAACCCAATGGCACCATCGCTTGCACAGATAGTACTGATCAGTCTTTGTTAAAATACGATGACAATGTTCATTTGCGTGATGAAGACACACCCAACTAAAAAAAACTGTGAAGTTTAGTCGAAATTTTAGTCCAATCATTATTTATTCTTCTTCCACAGATAAAATATGTTACCATAGCATAGATAATAATAAAGAAAATACTTTCACAAAATTACTTTGTATCTTTTCCTAAGAATTGTTAAAATGTTATTAAAAAATTAATTATGTATAAGCCAACTCACGAGAATAACATTCGTCTATTAATATTCGAAAATATTTTATGTCATTGCGTGTACCAGTAACTCATCTTTGTTTAAAAGTCAGTAATAATAAAAGAGTAGTTTGTGATTCTCAAAGATTTTGTCAACTACAAATAATAGTATAATTATTTCTTTTATTAATTTGTTATTAATGTTTCCATTCATTAAAATTCTTAACAATGAAATACTAAATAAGTGTTTTATTTTTCATCAATTATGTTTTGCTATTGATTGAAAAAACCCTGTCTTTTGGCTCACGCACCTCTATCTACGGGTGGACCCTATCTACAAAAACAAACTGCCAATGTGATAAAAAATGGCGGCCAGATAGTACCTACGTGTTTCGACTTACACACAAAATGGCGGACATAGTACGTTCTGACAGATATTTTCACTTTGAAAATGTCGATTTGTATTATAACAAATTAACAACTAATACTTAGATCTAGTGGGTAGGTATGGGTATCAACCAACTAATGTTAACAGTATTCGATTTAAAACTATAAAAATAAAACTATCCTATGGCATTTTGATTTAATTTTATAAATGGCAAAGTAATCATTGATAATAATATTAATGAAGTCTTCAAACTAAATAAATATGTCCGCCATTCCATTCCCAACCATTGCAACTCCTGAAAGCCAGAATCAATATTCGGAAAAACGATTCAACTGTTTTGGAGCCAACAGTCCAACACCGTAATTAACGAGAAAAGAATAGCGGAGGTGTAAGAAAAAACATTCCTTTTACATACTTCCCTACATATTAAGCTGGAGACAGAACAGAACTAGGCCAATAGGCACAAAAGAAACTTCCAGAATTTACGTTACGTTTACTCTGCGCGATTGTGTTACTAAAATAAATACTGAAACAGGCGAAAATACACAAGGACAAAAACTCGTTTAAATGCGCTGTCCAAAATAAAAACAAAAGGCACCCGGGTTTGATCAAATGGACGAGCCTTCCGCGTTCATTTTCCGAAACATTTTCTGAACGCAGGTAAGCAAATGATCCTCAAAGATTGGAGGGTGGCTAAGGCTGTTCACACACTGGGCAACATGAGTTACGAAATTTTAGATAATATTAACTATTATGTTGTTTGTTGTTGTGTGTGTTGTTGTTGTTAATATTTATATATCTACTATTATGTTACTTTTTTTAATTCTGCAATGATTTATTTACACACCTGGTTGCCGGCACGTAACTTGGCAAGAGATTTTCGTAGTGGGGGAAGTTCGCGCATATAAAAATGTATGAAATTGTGCGTGCGCAAACTTCCCCCACTACAAAAACTCTTGCCAACTTACGTGCCGGTAACTGTACATAACTTTATAATAATTAACCTGTCACACAACTTACAAGTGATAATAAAATTACAAACAAAGTATGTACAATTTATAAAAAAGAAAGAATATTAGGGGAAAAAAATATAATGTTATTTTACGCTGATAAAAAATACAAAAATCAGACGAAAATAATTAAATTGTACAAATATGGTATCCAGATGACCTCAAAAGTCAATATTATAGGAAACGCAAAATGTACAAGTATAAGATAACATAAACTCTCAGCTTATTGTTCAAAGTAGTGCATTAATAATTGTGTTGTGTTTATTTAGATGATACTCGTATGATTTAACAGTGTTATTCGACTTTTGTCGCTGGCTATTCTAGAATAGTCCTTTCCATCCATTCAATAGCTACATACGATCCTAACAATATCTGCCTATAATTCAAAACGTTGCAGCAAAATGTTGCAGCAACACATTGCGTAGCACGTTGCTGCAAAGTAAACCCAGTTTGATCCTAAAAGATTGGGTAACGTTAACTCCACGACTGGGACAGGCGGCAAGCGCGAACCGTAAGAATAAGGATTTACGGTCCGAAGGAGACAGCTTATATAAATCGTTTGTAATACAAAATGGCGTTGAATGTAAGGCAGATATAAAAGTATTAGGAGAGAACGTGTAAAGTATGTTTAATAATACCTAACAATAAAATGTTTATGTATACAGAAGTTTAGAAGGAGAAAAGGGAGGTTTTTGCCCAGTAGTGGTGCTGATAAAATTAACCTTTTATTGTTTATCTTAGTTATGTAAAAGTTACCAATTAATTACTGTCTAAGATAGCAACTGGGAAAAATCTATCCCAAATAATATAAAACAAACACAACTGGAGAAAAATAATAATACTAGCAAAGGCCTCTTCTCATATGGAGAAGGCTTCTCATAAGGAGATTGGCGATTAGAGAGTGAAAAAACTAATAAAATAAAAATAACTGCTATAATTTTACAGTACAAAAGCACAGTATAAATATACTACCAGTAATTGGACTCGGCCGTAACCTTGAATTAAATACCTACTTTTTCGCTGCACCTACTCACGCGTTAGGGCTGCCCGCCGCCTATAGTATTTAAATTTCATCAACCTACTAGTTTCTTTCTAGTTTTGTGAATGTAAATATTATATTATTTTTTTAGTTTATTTAAATTAACTATTTTAATTTAATACAAATAATGTTAAAATTTAAAAAACATAGGTAAATAAATATTGTAAACAAAAAGCCACAAAAAATGTAAATTCATTCATTTTGTAGACCAAATTGTTTCATCAAATACAGTTGTAATTAACAAGTCCATTATGTGATAAAACAGTATTCAAAAAATTACCTACCCTAACTTTACGTATTAAAGATCAAATTGGCTTAACTGTATCACACTGTATTCTATAATATTGGCCTCCTTGAACAAGTCGTTCTTACTCATTAAGCTCGTACGTATAGAATATGTTATCTACTGCTAATTGCAGAAGGTTCAAATTCATCTAACTTTACCATTACTAGGTTACCATTTATTACGAGTGTAAACGTTTAATGTTATAAGTATAACCTTACTAATATTATAAGTACTTATAACATTATCATATTATACTACGCGCCACGCGGCTAGCGAATTCATGCAACCAAAAACAGCACAATATTTTCTACTCGTCATATTAATCAAGATTTTTAGAGAAAAAATCGGTTATTCGCGGTTAAAAAACAACACACCGTCCGCGTCCGTTCGACACTGCGGTACAGCCGTGACTGTCTGCGCCGCGAGCGCACCCCGAGATCGAGGCGCGTAGGTATAGCTCGCATTTCGTCCGTTTGTATGAAGTTGGAGTACTGATTATAATATTACCGTGACAAAAGTGACCACTACAACGTGTAACGTTAAATGCGCAAAACCTCATACACCCCAACTGATTTTTAATTAAATTGAATTGAATTGATTGAATTGAATTCATTCTATATCAGAGAAAAAAAAAATCATTAAAACAAAAGTAAGTAAAGGTTTTATGTGCTAATTTAGTTTTACTGGCAATTCTGATCGTTTCTTGAGTCTGCGACGACGCTCTATCGAAGGAGAAGTCGTCACCGGGCCGCTGCGCGCCGGATGGCTTGACCTACTAATAAATAGACACGGCAACGTTTTTAAAGAATAATTATTTTTTGAAAAATGTGACCTATATTAAAAAGTGATTCAATTGATTCTGCTCGTTATTCTGATCAAACTATTTTCAGGTTTTGCGCATTTAACGTTACACGTTGTATATATAGGTAATCGCATTTCCACAAAGAGAGCAAATCATTCTTATTATTAATACTTATAAGGGAAGGCGGGGCATGATGGGGTATCTAAGGAAAATACCAAAAATACAGTATAATCATTGCGTTTATTATGCTTATTTATTTATGGCACAATGCCTTATTAATCTAACTACAATTTGGCATAGTCTTTGGGAGATGAAATTATAGCATTTTTTTTAAATAAATGATTTGATAGGAACTTTCGAAAAACCATCTTGCCCCTTACCATGGGGTAAGATGGGGTAATGAAAATGGGGCAAGATGGGGTAAGCTAATTATTATCACAATAAATACAAATATGAATTTCTTCGGTGTTTTCATCATCCACACCAGCACAACCATTGTGAGCCCAACGTCCACAAAGCTGGCAGCCTACCCAACCTTCGGATGATTACCGTATACCCAATACCCCGTCTTACCCCAAAGGCTGATTTACAAAAAAATAATTTCTCAAAAAATAAATATTAACTGAACTTTTGTCTAACCATACCACAACAAAGTAAACAACACTAACAACCATATACGAGAGAAGACATAAATTGGGTAGTCTTATTTACCTTACAGTAAAGGCGTTTTTAACTGCGTAAAATTAGATCGACGAGACACTCAACGTGATTTTTGTTTGTAAACAAAAACGAGTGCACTCCCACTCACTGTTTCTGTCGCGCTGACGGTTGATCGAGTATGGCTTCCTATTGGCTTATTGCTTTCTGTTCGCAAGAGTCTAGTTTCTTGTATGTGTGCGTGACCCCGTCTTACCTCGCGTCCCCATCATGCCCCGCCTTCCCCTACTATATTATTATATACTGTATACTTCACTGCGTAATTTCTACAGTAATTATATAAATTAAACGACCGCAAAAATCAATGGAACGCAAAGCTCAAACTGAAATCACATGAAATGGTTAAAGTACTTTCGAAGCCTCATTGAAACTGGCGTGCAATTTAATTCGGCGGGTAAACCTAGCAGTACGTACACTATTTGTAGGGCACGCAGTGTAATAAACATGGATTTGGGTACCGCGACTGAAGTTCCATTCGTCTCGTTGAGTCGGGGTGATTCGGGTTACTTCGGGTGCATTCGGTATTTTGAGAAATATTAGGAATATTTATTTTACATTTTAAATAACAAGCTTCTGCCCGCGACTTCGGCCTCGTGTTTTTTTTGCACCCGTTACGTTTTTGGATACATCTACGCTCCCGTAGGTCGCAGCGAGATGCCATGTAGGTAATAGGTATCTTATACTATTTCTCATGAATCTGGCTTAATATTCAATTTTTATTTTAAACCGACTGGAAGTTCTTGTGATAAGCTCGTTTAAACAAACAAACATAAAATCTCTTTAGCTTTATTATAATGGTAAACTCCGAAATCGAGCCACTTTTTAATTATTTTACAAATTGTGATTTCAAATTTGGAACCATCACGTGACCAAAATGATGGCCAGTATGTCAGCTTTAAAACTGCATAAAAACTTTTTGTTTAACATATCATTTTATGTTTTAGGCCTAACATGTTTTGTTCAACATATCACAAATCTTATGTTTTAGGCCTTTATACCTAACATGGAAATGTACTGTAGCTGTGAAGCTCAATAATTAAGAGCCCGTAAGTGTATTCTAATGTAAGACAATGGCGTGTCGATTAGATACGAATGACATAATCCACTTGTGGGGAGCAGGAGAGGGATAAGACTTGACTAGTCTGTTTTTTGTTAATGATAATAAAACTCTTTATAAATTAGAGAAACAGACATACATTACGACTTTTATAGTACGACTAGCTGCTCCCTGCGACTTCGTCCGTGTAGTTTTTTTCACCCTTTGTCTTTGGTTACAGCTCCGCACCCGTTGTTTACTGCGAAATGCTATATAGTATATAATATAGCTATACTATTCCTTATAAACCTGGCAAAAATATTTTTTCCAATCCGACTTATAGTTCCAGACACTAATATTTTTAAACAAACAAAAAATCTTTTCATTTTTATTAGGTACCTATATAAGTATAGCTTGTTTCCAAAGTCTAACGCTTACACTTGTTTGCCAAAAAAAACTTATCGGCAAGGAAACAATAGACACTTACCTAGTTTGCATTTGCAAATCTCTTGCAAAATAGATTCCGACTATCTTACTTACCTCCACACTTCGAGAGCGACTGGGTAAACGAAGAACTTTTATTGAAGGTCTTTGTTTAGATTTCTCGTTACAAATATTCTCCCGGACTCGTAAAGCGACCTACCATCCATTTTCACAAGTAGGTAAGTTTTATTGTAGCGGGTTAAAACATCAAAATAATTACGACCAAAATAAATAAAAAACAGTTTTCAAACCGAAATCCAAGTGGTCTATGATTATTCCAAATTTGAAAACAGGACAATAAAAAAACGGTTTTAAATAAGTGTTCATGGAGTTTCTTACTCGTTCTTCTAAATATAAACCTACTGTTTGGAATGAGATTCTTTCTTACTGACTCCGTTACAATCCAAAAGTAAATGATTTACCTTTTTTTTTCTCGTTTGGACATCCTCATGAATACCATCCGTTTCGGGAGGGTTATGTCGGACTCTTACCGACTTAATCTCACAGCTCTTCATGCCACCATGAGTCAAGAGTCCGGTTTTCGCAAGACGCATGATCTGCGCCCACTAATATTATAAAGGTAAGGATTGTCTATGAGGAATAGTATAGGTACAGTCAGCAACAAAAGTCGATTAACAATGTTGCTTTTTTATATCATTTAAACAGATCTAAACACATAATGTACTGGCTTTCCGAATTTCAGGCAATAGATAAGGGTTTATTTTATTTTAATTTTATATTCATTGCGTTTTACTTTTAATATTGTAGGTACCTAATAATTAGGATTTAAAAAGAATAAATGTTAATCGACTTTTGTTGCTAACTGTACGTTAGGAGCCACGAGAGCGAAGCGGTAAGACAATACGTAACTAAAACCATGGGGGATTGAAATAAATTGTTTAATTTAATTGATCAAGTCCCTCGTTACAGCAGTCGCACTGTTATCAACGTAGAGGTAAAAGGCACGTGCTACCCTTTCAGCCAATAATCTCTTAGTCACCTCTAACCCACCCTAAGAGCTCCTATTCTTGGCTTAGACAGGTTGTTGTGAATATTCGATAGCTCTTCGTGATGTATTCACGGAGCGCTCTACGGTTGAACTCCTATTATACATGCAGCTGATATTAAATATGGAACACGTTTTGTATGGGAATTTATGGGATATTAGATCATGGTTTTTATTAAGGCGTGTTTGGAAAAATTATAACATAATTTTTTAATCGACTCATATCGTGATTATTTGCATGAAAATCAAAAGTAGGTAACTATGCCATATCTATTTTGTGTGAGTGATCCATCAAAATCGGTCCAGCCGTTTCGGAGATCAATCGAAACAAACAAATTTTTTTTTAGTACCTATAAGTTGGTGCCTCGTGTAAACATTTATACGCATTTTGTAAAAACCTATTGTATTTTACATTACAAACAGACATTTCAATTTCATTTACTTATATTGAAAAGACTAGGTATTATTATGTTTTATTATTTATTTATTTATTTATTTATAACAGCTTGCACTGTCATTACAGCAGAAAATACAAAACATTATTAAATTATTACACCATTTTTTTTTCTTACATTGGACCTAAAAAATGAGGACCAAAGGACCAGTTTAAAAAATTACTAAAAACTGAACAAGAATTTAATAAAATATCTAAGTACTAAGTAAAAGTCCTTTCGAATAAATCTGGAAGATTAAAATCTATTTTAAAATGCTTCGTATTTCTTTATTCATAATATTGAAAAACTAAATTGCAAGTTGAACGAGTCGCTACCGATGAACTATTAAACTGTTACCGTTCAGCGCCAAACTTCTTATTGATATTAAAAAGTATGCGAAGTTCAAAGAGTAGATTAACTCGCGTTAAATGTTGATTTGAAAGGCAAATTATTATTGATACTTAAATTTTTGGCTATACTATTCATCCGCAGATGTAAAGTCTCATTCAAATGTAAAGAAAAATATCATTAAAATATCATTAAATCTGGTCCTTCATAATATCATATATCAGCTATTCAAACTTTTAAGAGTGATCATAAGTAAGTAGTCTGATCTCAGTCTCAATCTGTCAAAAATGTCAATCATCAAATTACCTACATTTTTTGACATTGATTGTCACTGAAATGAGATTGCGATTACATTTTGAACGTAGGTATTTAATTACATAGGTCTTCAGATTAATTATACGTTACGTATATTATTAAATTTTAATATTCTAAGCATACATCCCAATAAATGTTTAATTAAGTTTTACTAAAATTAATTTCTACTCATAATAACTTTTCAAAAGTTTCCGTAGTGAAACCACTCCCTAACCACAACTTCGTGCTCCAATGGCCACCAAAGCGAACGATACGAAATAACGTGAAATAAATGTTGCAGAAATAATATTCTATAAATAATTCATACCAGGAAGGAACTGTGTGAAATTTTAAAACGATTTTCATGCGATACTGGCTTTAGGGCCGCGTCTTTTCACGTGAATTCCCATACAAGCTTCAACGCAAAAAAAAAAGGTAAGTACAGTAAAGACTGGCTGGATGAGCCATATACGACCTATTTCCATAATGAGATAAATACTACTTTTGAAATAAGGCTGGGCGCAAACGTCCGGTTTCCGGATCAGGTTTCCGAATCAGGAGGCGTGTATGTACATACACTACACACACATGCATAAATTACACATAAATTTTACTCCTCCGCTATTTTTTTCTGATTAATTTCATTAAAGGATCCGAGACAGTAGGTACAATCGCTTCTCCGGGACTCGTTGAGCTTCATTGCCTCGGCGCTTTTTTTTTGGTCCCCACTATTGATTCTGACTTTCAGGAGTTGCAACGTTGTCCAAAAAAAAGTATCCTTGTGTCCTTTCTCATAGTTTGAGCTATCTTCACAAGTAATTTAATCAAAATTGGTTCAGCGCTTACATACAGCAGTGAATACATACAGACTGACAAATTTTCTTTCACGTTTTTTAACATTAGAATGGATGATAGCCCATTAAAACGTTTTTATGAATTTCTGTCCCTTCCTGTTGATTAACATCGTATTTTTGCGTAAATAGGTAGGGTCGATGTTTTTGTTTTTATTTTTGCATTTGAATTGGTACTTTATTCGTTTTGTTTTTGGTTAAATATCCGTAAGCAGATTATGGCAAATGGCGGCAAAAAGACACTTAATTCAGCCGAAATTATATTATTAGGGCCTGAGCACACCACGTTTTTTAAACGCGCCATTGACGCGCGTTTAAAAAACGCGGTGTGCTCAGGCCCTTAGGTATGTTGTTACCATTATGTTTCATTTTTGTTATCCAGTAGCATGCACCCGTAAGCACAATGGTTTTGTGCTTGTGTTTATCTTAAACTTTTCACACCAATAATAAAAGTCGTTTACCAGCAATTATTGTTGGTCAGTGTTTTTTTGTTATGTGCAGTGTGCGTAGTTAATGGCAGTGATGTGTTTTCTTCCATTCCGTATTAATACATCTTCACACATAACACATAACATCACGCCTGTAATCCCCGAAGGGTTAGGCAGAGGTGTACCCATTAGTACACCCACATTTCGCCAGTTATGTTTAAGTCCCATGTGCCCGGTTGATGGCAATAGGCTCGCCCCCTATTACATGGGACTTAATACATCTTCATCTTCAGATAATAATCTATACTTAATAATATACAACCGAAGAATTTGTTTGAGCACGTTAATCTCCAGAACTACTGGCCCGATTTTGAAAATGCTTTCACAAGAAGCTATTTTATACGTAGAGCTATATTTTATTGCTAAAAAAATTAGGGATCCCTAAGAAAATTCTTGCGGACATCATAGGCAAAAGCTAGCTCTCAGATAACCTAAATAACACCTACCAAATAACCAACAAACCAACCACCTAACAAATGACACCTACCAATATACACAGAAGGTTCCAAAATATCGCAATATACATACATTTACGGGAACACCAACCACTCTGCACTGGCGTTACCTCTCGTGTTGGCAGGCCTGTCGATTTTTGAATGACATCAAGCCAAACATTGATACTTCCATGTTACATTGCACGCTATTTTAATCCTTATGCAAGGTGACTTTAGATCTTTCAGGAGGAGTAAATAGTCATGAATATGAACAAGTTTTATTATGGGACTTACTACAAAAATATCAAATGTTCTTTATGACACGATCGAAATGTATAGAACATGAAATTTTTATTATCATACTTTAGGTTTCGTCCCGTATTAAAAGATCAAAATGAGAACATTTCTTTGCTGAAACAATTTAGAACACACACAGGATATATAGACTGAATTTAAATTAATTCCTGCATATATGTGCTATATAATGTTGACTATACCTACCGGGGTAACCGAAAATACACTTAAAAATAGCAGTTTTTTTTTCATGATTTCTGAATTGGATTTCCACCTATGGAAGGTTGGTCATAGTAAAAGTTGTTCATAATGATGAGTGATTAATAACCCTTTTCAGGTTTTCAATTACCCTATATAGAGGGTACACGTATGGGTAAGATTAATATCAAGGATTGTTTCAGCGAAAGTTTGATCCTTAAAGACCGTTAAGGGCTTCGAAACGAGTCTTAGAGGACTAGTTACGAAACCTAGGTATTATTAATATTGTTTCAAAGGATTCGCTACTTTCGGGAGCAATCCCTGCTTCCAAAGCCTCTCTAGGGCCACGAAAAAACCGTTTAGGGCGTTTTTCCCTTGCACATATCAAAAATTTTCACTTTAACAAATTACAACATTATTTTCTCGTAAATAAAGTTGGTTTTATCTTTGCTACTCGCCTTTTGATGTACAAGAAAACGCTTTGAGTGTACCGGGTCGTGGCGCCCGGGTTAATGAGTTCTCACACAAGCAGTAACTAATCCAGTTACGGCGTATATCGATGCGCGTTTTCGACGCAAATAGTCAGTGTATGCCCACCCCAATTTACGTTGATTAAATCCGTAGCGGCTGTAAAGTTTAGTAATGGTTTGATGCATAAACATCATTTATGTTGATTTTATTATATGTGCAAAGAAAATTACTTTCGTTCCGTTTCGAAAGCGTCTGCGCACTGTAGACTTGGCACAAAAAAGAATTCGATTCGATGTATACATTATGTAACATCACGCCTGTAATCTCCGAAGGGTTAGGCAGAGGTGTACCCATTAGTACCTACACCCACATTTCGCCAGTTAAGTAAGTCCAAGTTTCCTCACGATGTTTTTTTTCACCGATGCCAGTGATGTCCAAGATAAACTTTAGAAAGCACATATGAATTAAAAAAATAACATTGGTGCTCGGATTTGAAATCACAACCTCATGCATAAGAGGCGGGCGCCTTAACCATTGGGCCATCACGACACTCAACTTCCAAAATTAGACTTGTAGGTATATACAAAAGCCCCATATGGAGAATTGAGGTAAGTTGTCAAGACAATCGATGTTCTGGTAGTAATAGGTGCTAATGGGTCGTGTTGATGCGCCAGATGGGCAAGCGATCATCGCTTTCACAGTTGCTAGAGTGCTATTACGAATGGGCGATAAATAATGTTTTTAATATTTCGTTTTAAAATTTTCGATGTTATAGGTACAACATGTACAGTCAGCATCAGAGAAAAGGAACCCCCCAAGACTTAAAGAATTATCGCCCGAGCGACGGCGCGCGCGCCGCCACTCGGGCGATCGCGTCACGTGACTCAGAGCCCAAGCGGCTCCCTCCCCCGCCACGCCGCCTCACCCATCTCTGCCTGCCACCGATCCCACTCAATCAGTATTTGCACCTTTTTAATATTTTTTTGGAATTTTTTCGGCTTACAATGAATAACTTACAAAAAGCTAGGCGCGGTTGAGGATACGAACACGCACCACCATGTGCCAGCCGATAATCTGGACCGTGTCTTATACCACTAGGCTATTGGCACAGTTAGCAAATGTATCGAAATTTTTAATATAATTATTTCATTTATCGAACAAGGTTGATAACGCTCTAATCTTCTAGATAATAAGGTTTAAATTTCAACTTCCATCACGTGTTATATTTCTACCTTACCGTTTTGTTTTACGATTAAATAAAATCAATTCAAATTAACTAAAAGACAATTCAAATATCTAAAAGATAAGGTTGAAATTAGCATAGATTTTTTGTTTGGTTGAATAGAATGTGCTGGATTCTAATTTATGCACTACCGTAATTTGACTTCAGAAACTTAGCTGCCGTATGAACTGCGAGATATGGTTGAAATTAGATTACTTTTTTTCCTCTATAATATAATTATATTATTATATATTATTATAATTTAATATAATAATATATTATGTAATTAAGGAAATAAATGAATATTGTTTATGCAACATGACTAGTTTTTCTTATAAACCTCCTACATATTTTAACATTTGATTTCATAAATAATAATTGACGAATACCACCTAAAAAATAAAATCCTAAATGAAATCCTAAAAAAAGAAAAAAAGAAACTTTTTCCGCGGATTTGAACTCGCAACCATCGCATTGCACAGCCGCAGTCTTAACCCCTAGACCAACACGACATCTACGAAACACTGCAAAAAACTTAAATGGTTTGATGTCATTACCAAAGGGGGTACCTTTTCTCTGATGCTGACTGTACCTGCAACATCGAAAATGAAAAAAAAAATGCGTGGTGTGCTCTTTATTGTACATTGCGTATCCCTTGCACTTTGTTTTATGCGGAATTTTGTTATTAGCAATTATTGTATATGTTACGGTAATAGTTATTAATTACCAAAAGTCGAGGGAAAAGTAAGAAATTTATCACATTTATCGGTGATTAATTATGTAACCTTAGTAGTAAGAAATATAATACATTTTTAAAAATAACGTACGCTATAAACACTTTGAAGTTGCTTAAAAGGCGTAGTTGGTTTGATAAGAAAGTGTTATTCGGTTTTTCCATCAGGAATTTCTTATTAGCAGCCTCGTGTGCCCGGTTGATGGCGATAGGCTCCCCCCTATTACATGGAACTTAAGCATAACTGGCGAAATGTGGATGTACCCGCGATGTGGATGATGATGATATGTGTTGTTGATGTTGTGTTTGGCAGAGGTGTACCCCACCTTTGCCTTCCCTCCCTTCGAGGATTACAGTCGTGATGCTATTTTTGAACTTAATAAGTCCAAAATGGGTAATAAACCAAATAAAAAAGGAAAATTACAGATAAAATATCCATTTTCTTAAGAAAACTCTTAACCAAATAACTTTCAATGCTGAAAACAAAGGAGAATACATTTTCAAGGTCCCTCGTTCCCTGAGTGTGCTATAAATCGGTGCTGTTACCCTCTAAACTCATAGAAATGTCGGGGGGAGTTGCGAAATATATGGATTTAATGTTTCGAACCTATTAACTCTTGTTATTATAACTGAAATACATAATTTGAATATTAAAAATGTACGTGTGCCGTTTTGCCAATGAGCTGAAATGTGAAAATTTCGCTATCGTCCACTTGATTCACACACGTCTTTCTCCCATGGGGGTAGGCAGAAACCACAGAACGCCACCTGCTACGATACTTATTACTCCTTTCGCATCGTCCACGTTCATACATCTGGTCATACAAACGCCGGTTACGAGAACTGCGCACTTGACCTTTCTGAAGAACCTCACCAATAAGGTCAGTGTAGGGCGTCACTTTTTAGGGCGTCACCTCCCTGCATTGCCACTCACATCTGCCATATAAATTCCTTATGTTAATCGCCTTTCACTCATCCTCTCAACATGACTGAACCATCTAATCATACTCTTTTCAATCCTTTCCTATCCTTCTCTTTTTTCCTATTTTATAGTAGACAGTAGATACTATTGTATGTGCCATTTTTACCCGACTACGGCAAAGCCAAAAGGAGGGTTATGATTTTGACCGGTATGTATGTTTGTTTAATATGGCTAGAGTAGCTGTAGTAACAATCTGTAACATCTCATTGAAATACCTACAAACATTATGCAAAAAAATGTTCCATTATATGATATTAAAAATTTTCTGTAGCAACTCGCCATCGAGATCTGCACCCGGGTAATAGGCTCGCCCCCCATTACATGGGACTAACAACATAACTGGTAAAATGTATGCGTACTTTATTACACCTGTGCTTACTCCCTCGGCACAAACAGGCTGAATTAATTCACTGCACATGTTTTATGGGGTAAAATTAGTCATGGACATATTTTATTAAATTAAGCTTCGGCTTTTGCCGAACGGCACGTGCCGCCGGCTTTTGCCGCGCGTTTGTGCCGCCGGCATGTGCCGCAGAAACTTGCACATAGCCGCGGAGCATCATTTCAGTTGTTAATTGTCCAGAGCGAACTGTCTTTGCCTTTATGATAACAGCAGTGAACTTAAATGTATGTTACTCTCACACACAAGTCTCTTTACTCACAGAATAGTGCTTAGATAGGTAGACCTTTTCTTTTTTGTTTCCGAACCTTCAAAAAGCGCTCGGTCTGGGATAAGGCCGGGGAGTATGGGATTCTTACTTCACTAAAACCACCCCCACCATCCACTCATTAGGAGGGCTCCGTTACCTCTTAAAAGACCATACCAGATTCCTCCGTGAGCAACGCCTGTGAGGGCATACCTCCGGGAGATAGAAACCACCTCCTGCTGCCCTCCCAGGAAGTGTAACGGACTGTAAAGATAACTCAATAAACAGGGTTTCTAGAAACTTACGCAAAGATATTTGTCAAAGACAAAATTTATATGTAAACTTGTAAATCTTGTAAACTTTAATCTTTTCAAAGGTTTCCCTTTTTTATCAAGATTTGTTCAAAGGTTTCTTTGTATTTCATTCTATTCAGTGAATTTATTGCAACTCAAGGTGGCATTTTTCAGAACATTTCTTTGTTGAGAATTTTTAGAGGTAAAATACATTTTGTGTTTTAACTCGGCTTTGTCTCACTGCAGTCAGATAAAAGATTGTGGATCGGAGACTATGTAATGTAACGTAACATTCTAAACATAATCTTTGAGCATTATCTCAATCTTTAGGTTTTGTTTTTCTTTAATTTTTTTTCTTTCATTGTAGACGTAAAAATAATCAATTAAACACAATTAGCACAAACAAATAAAGTCTGCGAATAACAACAATCGGTTCGAGTTACCAAAAATAAAATAAAACAAAGAAAAATACGATCCCAAAAGTAAAATTAAATTATTTGTGTCTCCGAAAGAGCTTATAAAAAGTACAATATTAAAAGTGGCATATAATTATCCCAGTTTCCCCGTCGCCGTCAAAAAATATAAAGCGAATAAATATCCTGTGTCTACGATACGAAAATTATTCGCTTTTTCTTCATAATTGATGGTGTATCGTCAAAATACATTTTCAATATAAAGTTGGACAGTTTGTTTTCGTCAGAGAGGCCTATGTAATTGATATTTTCAATGTTCTCAATTCCCAGTAGTAGAGAGAGTTTTTTCATTTACTTTATTCAATATCGATATCTACATTATTTTCGTTTGTCAATATTTTAGACTGAACTTTCGGTTTTTTTTTATGTTTACGTTTTCGTTTGTCGTTAATTTTTTTTTTAATAAATAGTGATGTCACTGTTTGAATGTTTATTATGAGAATTGCTATAAAAGTGAGTGATTAAAATGTTTATTTACGAAAATAGATAAACTCATTGTTTCCTTCTGTCAATCCAAAATAGTAAATATCAACATCTTATGAATGTCGGAAAAGGTAACGTACAAAAAAAAACATTTTGACAAAAACAATTGCACCCTTATAACGGTAGTTTTAAAACAGCGAGGCGAGAATTGGATTAGCGTCAATTAAAATTTGCATCAGTAATAAAACTCTATATAAGTATATTCAGGAATACAGTTCAATTTGTACAACACTTAATTATTGCAATTCACGTTCGCCAATCTTTGGTGTAAAAGGTCTGGATGCGCGAGGATGTGCGAGGCGAGAATCGAAACATTTGTTCGTACAACATTGCACTATATTAACTAATAATATTACTGTATTAACAGAGTATTTATTACTATGCAGAATGGATACATAAATAACGCGCGAGCTGACGCGTGCCAGCGCTGGTCAGAGCGAGAAAGCGCGGTACATGTCTCGATGTGAAAAGGTCAGCGTGATTTCAATTCTCGCCCGACTAAGCCATGGCTCGCCTCGCCGGTTTGAAACCAGCTTTAAAAGACCGACGAAGTTAATTTAATAGTGTCCAGTGTAGCTCGTTGCAATCAGTATAATGCAGTTTGCTTCGGATAGGACTGCAACTCTAATTATTACAACTCTCTTAACGATTAGCCTGGTACACTATTGAGGATACTAATTTGAAATATAGATAGGTCGAGGGCAGTTTAACATACTCGTAGTAAGTTTAATTTAGGTTGAAACGTGAATATATTAATTATAAAGCTTTTGAGAGAATGTCTAAAAGCAAAACCTGACCAAAAGCAGTGAGTGCAGCAACCGAAATGACGATACGGTTGGTGGATGCGCTGTTTGTCACAGATTCGCATCCCGCGCGTTACAAAATTTTGTATAACCTTCAGGTACTTGTTTCCGGTACTGGTTATTTGTATATGTTTATAAACACAACTATAAAACAGCATAAATTCCTAGTGTAGGGTAACTTTTTTAAAAACAAAAAAATAATCCTCCGTTAATTCTCGCTAAATAGGGCTAACAGGGCACCTAACCAAGACTTCACCATGAAAAAAAGTACCTATAACTCGTAGTACAATGTGATCTAAGTAAGTAGAAATACAATGCCCTGTTTTACATTTGTTCCATTTCCTCAAATAATATCCCTTTCTAAACTTATTTGATTAGGGTCCGGATTCACCGCACTGCAAAGTTTAACGTATTCAGGCGCACAGTTTCGGCTTGTTATAAGTATTCCCATTAAAAACTTTGAACCGCTATCAATACACAATAAATGATTAAAGTTTAGGATTTTTTTTTTCATTAACTTAACATTTGGCAAACGTATTTTTTCGTTCCATTAGTGCTTTGGTGGTGATTCTTTTCCGAGTTCCGACTGGTGTTATTTTATATCTGCTCTGGTTGGCTGAGCCATATACTACCTTATTAAAACAGGTTAACAAAAAGAATTTATACGGCAGATGTGAGTGGCAAAGCAGGGAGGGGTCGTTCTAGGAAGACCTACACTGACATTTTTGGTGAGGTTTTTCAGAAAGGTCAGGTGCGCAGTACTTACAGCCGGCGTATGACGAGATGTACAAATGAGGATGAGGCAAAAAGCGTAAGTATGTAAGAATCGTAGCAGGTGGCGTTCTGATGGTTAGCGCATTTAAACAAACAAACAAAAATCTCTTATATTAGCATATTTTGAGTTTTTGACTCGTAAAAAAGTCGTGAGCAAAACTTATTAAATGAACTCGATCTTTAATATCAAAATCTCAACAACTTTACTAAAGGATCACACATAAAATTTTATTTGCCAATACAAATATTTTCAACCCACATTTTACTCGAACGCGATCGTTTCAAAGGAAGTACCTACCTAAGTACATTTGGTATCGATTCCGAATCGTTTACTTTGTTGACTCTCGACTGCGGTCCAATCAAGTAATGAAAGACTTTCAATTGAAGTTCTTCAAGTATTCGATGAAGAACGATTTTGGAAATGAATTGAAGACTTTCATGTTTCGATTGCGATAAACTGTTCCGAAGGTATGTATTTCATTATGACATTTAATTTTAACATTTTTTTTATCGTTTTGGATTTGTGTCCGGTTGATGGCAATAGGCTCGCCCCCTATTACATGGGACTTAAAAAAAAACGGGTTGCACTCCGGGAGTGCCGGCAGAAGTGAAAACTTGATTATTAACGTTTACGTTTACGTTTAACATACACGAACATTCGCGCAAGCGCCCTGCGCTGTCTAAACGAAACAGTAGGCCCAGGCATACATTTTCGCCGCGCCGTAGAGAGGGGATAGCTGTCTACTCTCCATCCGTCTTACGCTTTTTCGATCAGGTCACGTGTCCTGACGCGCACGTGTCCTGACGCGAGTTTAAGATTTTATACCCATTACAGAAAAAGTGCTCAACGCCGCTAAAGAAGTTTTCACTTCAAAAAACTGGCGTAATGTGGGTGTACTAATGGGATTGCAGGCGTGATGTTATATTATGTTTGATTTTAGTTTAGTTGGGATGGGTAGGTGGGTACCTACCCATCCCAACTAAACTAAAATCATACAACAGCGCTCAAAACTAATTTGTGTGGGTACACAAATTAGTTTTGAGCGCTGTTAGTTGGAATTGGTCATCTCTTATCTGATTTATTTCATTTCATCGCTGAGGGTGGCTATAGACCCTAAAATCATGTACTGAATCTATGGTATATGTTTTCGTTATGAAATCCCTTCCACCCGTTATAACTGTACCTAATCATAATAAACACGCGTACGCCTAAAAACTTTTAGTCCAAATAGTAATCACCAGTAAAAAAAAACACAAATAAATAAAATAGAAAAAGCAAAAATACACACGCGTTAGCCATAATATTTATCCACAACACAACCCGCCTGCCATACCTCCCTCTAAGTAAGAGCAAATGTTAGGGACCGGCCGCCATTACTTTTCACCATTTGTACCCGAGTGACGTCATCATAATTTATGACGGTACACGATCACACACTTTGATGTGGCCAAACATTATAAATATAGCCGTAATTTTGCCACATCTGATGATATATGGCGGGCTGAGGGTTATAAAGACGACGCCACGTGCCGGTAGATTTTTATTTATTTATGCTTTGAATGTCGTCACAGCCTAGTGGTTAAGGCGCCCGCCTCTCATGCTTGAGGTTGTGGGTTCGATACCGGGAAAGTATTAATGTGACTTTATTCAATTCACATGTCTTTTCTAAGTTTATTTTAGACGTCACTGGCATCGGTGACAAGCCCGCCACACTGTTCCCACCCACTGCAACTCCTGAAAGCCAGAATCAGCAGTGGGGACCACCAGAAAAACGCCGAGGCAATGAAGCTTGACGAGTCCCAGAGAAACGATTAACTGTCCGTCTTGGGTCCCGCAACGAAATTAATCGGATTAGAATAGCGGAGGAGTAAGAAAAAATATAATTTCTACTTCCCTACAAACAAGCAGGAGACAGAACAGAACTAGGCCAATAGGCACAAAGGGATGTTTGCAACTGGAAGAAGCCCAGATCGGCATCGATCGGATCGGCTCGGCATCGGTGAAAGAAAACATCGTGAGGAAACCTGGACTTATGCCTATTAAACTAGCACTCTCCCCGCGACTTCGTTCGCGTGATTTTTCTTACGAATCCCAATTTTTTTGATAACAAAATATAGCCTATAGCACTCAGTGATAACGTAGCTTCCAATTGGCGAAACAATTTTTAAAATCTGTTTAGTAGATCCAGCGGTTTCCCCCTACAACCACACAAACTTGACCTCTTGATAATATTATTAGCACAAAAGTATAGGCATAAGTCTGAAATCGCCAATCCGCCTTGAGCAAGCGTGGTAATCTTATGCCTACTTTGTATGAGAAGAAGCGCTTGCCCTGCAGTGGGACAAAAATTGGCTGGTATAACTTACTTATTATGCTTTTAAACCAGTATAGGACTTAATACGTACTTAAGTGTCTTAGCAAGCTATAATTTTGCTGACTGGTAGAGCATAAAACCGTGTCGGGCTATTAAATATTTATGGAAGCAGTTATTGGCAGTTTACAGTCAGGAATAACTAGGTTAAGACTCAATTATAAACATACTAGCTACACAATGAGGTTTCACCCGCGTTAAGTTACATCTACGCTCTACTCTCGTGGTTTGTAGCGTATAGTTATAAAACTAATATTATAAAGAGGAGAGATTTGTATGTTTGTACCAAATTAGCTCAAAAACTGCTGGACCTATTTTGATGAAATTTGGTACGAGATTAGATTAGTTTTAACTTCATGAAACGACATAGATTACTTTTTATTCCGCGGCTTCGTCTGTGTCCGCGATAACCTTCCTCGTTTAACAGGCTATATAGGCTTTTTCAAATCGGACTAGTAGTTCTTGAGATCCGCATTCAAACAATCCTCAATTCTTCAGCTTTAAAAAGTTTTACTCGTATAAACATATCCTAAGGAGTCTTGAAATATCGGAATTATAAATACACAACCGGATTCTGATTAACACAAAAAATTTGCTAATAAATCTGTACAGAGTATGATTGATTGACTGAATTTATCAACAGCCGATCCGATCACTTGATTTGCTTTTAATTTGGACGCGTCGGTAATTTTCGTTCCAGAAATTGGGTATTAGTAATTTATTGTTGTAAATCAGTCATCTGTATGAATTCTTTTTCCCGTAAATTCGTTCGTGTAGTCGCCAAGTAAATAACATATAAACAACTAACGACCAGTGTAGATACATAAACCTTCCTCTTAAACCACTTTATCTATTAAAAAAACCGCATCAAAATCCGTTACGTAGTTTTAAAGATCTTAGAGCGGGAGGCGACTTTTGTTTTGTACTATGTAGTGAAGCAGGAATAAAGTACTCGTAGCTTCATCAGTGAAATAATGTTTGTAATTGGTCTAGTACTTCCAGAGAGTACCAGAAACAAACAAACTTTACCTCTTTTAGTAATCTTTATAATATGTCGTGGTTATGTCGTTTCTCATACTTAAGGTTGTGAGTTCAAATCCGGGCAAATACCAATGTGACTTTTTCAATTCATATGTACTGTCTAAGTTTATCTTGGACATCACTGACATTGAAAACAACGTGTGGAAACCTGGGGTCCTACCATGAACTCTTATAAAATATAAAACATAAATTGATGCGTTATATTGACGTATTTGAAGAACAGTTCAGTTTTTGGATCGCGATAAGAGTTCATGGTAGGACCCCTGGTCTTTTGTTAAAAAGAGTCTGTAATCGCCAATCCGCCTTGAGCCCTATATAGATGGAACAATAATAGACCGGTATTATTATTCATCTTTATTATTACTAATAAAAATATTCGGTCGCATCAACTTAGTCCGAAAGCATTACAAAACAGTAAGAAAAAACCTAGACTGCAAATCGTATTACGGCTGTAGATATCGGAAAAAGCTAAATACAATCAATAAGCAATAAATGGCTACTCAAGACACAATAAAACATCATGAACATAAATAAAAAAGATCAAAACCAGACCAAACTGAAGACGATAAAATAAAAGAATAATTTATTCTAGGACCCCTTGAAACCTGATTCAAAAGAGAACGTAGGCGGAGAGATTTTTGAAAATTAGATATGAGAAGAAACTATCGTTGTCGCCTTCTAGCGCTCGGCGTGCGAAAAGGACAACTGCAGATCTGACTAAATAACCCTAAACAATAAACCCTAAGTAAAAAGTCATAATAACGTCGTCGTCGTCGTCGTCGTCGTCGTCGACGTCGTCGTCGTTTGTATAATTGTGTTTCTTTTTGTATTAATTGTTGTTAATGTAATTGGCTTTTGGAAGCCGTATTAAGATAAATAAATAAATAAATAATAATAAATAATAATTTGGGGTTTGGCTCTTGTCTATTTTCTTTACTATTATTGAATCAATATTAAAGATATTTCATAAACTGAAGAAAAAGATTCTTATACTGTACCCCTGTGTTTTTCTCGGACTGCCTTGTTGGTTTTTCGATTTCCAGGTCGGGCAAAGTGTTATTGGGTTTTTAAAATTTACAGCAATTTTGAGCATTTTCTATGGGTTCTAGTGCTTATCATTAAAAAGAAAAACATAGGGGCATAGAAATACTTTGATATTTACTTAACTCTAAAAAATCATTGCTTTAAAGTCATAAACCAGAAAGAGAACAGGCGAGAGCGTTTGTAATTTGTATAGAGAAAAGACCACCCACGTTTTCTCTTAGGTCCTAAACTCCCAAAATGTTTCTACTCGTCTGAAAAGTTTATATTACTTGGAACACTGTTTACATCATCGACTTCTGTTCTTTACCAAACACTTGGGAACTCGTAGACTTCTATTTGATTAGATTTATTTGGAGACTAGCTTTTGGCCGCGACTTCGTCTGCATGGTTTTATTCACCCATGTTAAGTTACGTCTTTGGGTTCTGCTCCACTCCCGTGGGTCATAGCGTGATTTTGTATAGCTTATACTGTTTCTAATTAATCTGGCTATCATATACAAAAGATTTTAAAGATTTTTTCCAGACTGAATGCTGCTCCTTGTATCTTCATACGCGTGGGTTTTTTTAACCGCGCTAAGTTACGTTTTGGATTACTGCCCCACTACTGTACGTCGTAGCGTGATGTTACATACCTTATACTGTTCCTCATAAATCTGGCTATCATATGCAAAAATATTTTTCCAAACCGACTGGTAGTTCCAGAGATAAACGCGTTTAAACAGACAAACATACAAAAAACTCCTCAGTTGTATTATGTGAGTTTGGATGGTGAAAGAAAAATAAAAGTAACAGCTGGTTTTACTCAGAGTTTCGTACCTTCTACCCCTATGCCAATTTACTTGAGGCGTGGATCAAAGGATAAAACTGAAAGTTTGCGTGTGACGTCACCAGACAGGATGGTTGGATTTTCATTAATCAATCAGCTTAAGTCACTAAGTATACAGTATTTGTATTTGGTGACGCAGTAAAGTTGTGAAAGAATCTCTAGCAGTAGGGTGACCGAACTGACAGACTTAGGACTAATGACATAAGGTCGTTTTTCAAATGAATACGAAGCCTTTGTCACATAACCGTTTTGCAGATACTGTTGACAAAGTACTAATATTTGTGTGGCCTACAGGTAGTTGTTTGTCCCACGAAACGGGAGTTAATAATATGGGGAAACGTTTTTAAAAAGATTCATAGCAGCTGGTCGAAAGTCAAGCAGCGGACCACCGCTGCACGAAGAGCTGGTAGTCCTCTGATCAAGAAGATAAAATTGTAACCAATTATTTTCATTTAAAGTAGTATTTTTTCACGCGGTTGTAAAAGAATGTGGCGGATCGGTGCGAGCGGAATCGGTTGCGAAGATATATGATATTAGTCTACATTCTCCCAAGTCGGGCAAAGTGTTATTGAGTTTCTCCATGAGGAATTTCTCAGTAGCAGCCTCGGAGTCGGATGTGCGCCCGGTTGATGGCAATAGGCTCGCCCCCTATTACATGGGACTTAAACATAGCTGGCGAAATGTGGGTGTACGAATGGGTACACCTCTGCCTAACCCTTCGAGGATTACAGTCGTGGTCTTTTGTGTATATATGTCTACAATTTCACGCAAATCTAAATTGTTAACATTACTCATACTTAACATCTCATGAAATATGATAATTCAAAGACCACTAAAACGTAGCCACAATTCGCATTTGGAGACAAAAAATATTCTGTGCGTGATCACAGACTATAAGAATACCTAACATAAAGCATCAGGCAACGTCGGTACGTCTAAATGAGACAATAAATATTCATTTTTCAGTATTTCTCTGTACACATCCAGTTTTATTTTCATGAATACGTCCATATTATCAGAATATATGGCGACTATAGTCTTGAAGAAATTGGGTATTCTTACTTCGAGTAATATGTATGTAAGTAGCTATTATCTTGTTAGTTATTATCCTTTTTTTTGGGTCTTAACTAGGCTTGTCTGTCTGAAACGGAATAATCAATTGATCTCGTTTTTCGTAATGAATAACATACGATGTTAGTTGATTACCTACTATGCTCATGTTAGCTGAAGTATCTGTTTAATACTTCAAGTCCCATGTAATATGACGCATTAAAATTGATTATCTATTGTTTTTACACGACTGCCCCAAAAAAAGGAGTGTTATGTGTTCAGGGTTAATGTATGTATGTAAGTATGTATGTATGTATGTATGTGAGTTTCTTTATTCCACCATAACTTTTAAACGCCTGAACCGATATAGATGTATGGGGTATTGTTACAATCCTTGCATCGTTCCGAGTAACATAGGCTAGTTAAAACTAAAAAGAAACCGGTGTGGTCACTTTACAACGTAAATTAATACCAGCCTCAATTTATTTTTTTAATGAATCTGGTCGTGTCTATGTTTATCGTCTAGAATTTGACAAGTAGATTTAAAAAATATATATCACTGTAAATAAAAAACGTCGTAAAAAAATCTGACGAGTAAACAAAGTACAAATATGTGCAATTTTTGCAGTCGTGTTTTTTAATTTTTTAATTATAATAGCTTGTTTAAATCCTATAAAGATTAAAAGAGTTTACGCCATACGGCATCATTTCATAAAAACTTACAAATCCTAATTTTTCGAAATGAATGAACCGATTTTTATTACCACGACTGCCCCAAAAAAAGGAGTGTTATGTGTTCAGGGTTAATGTATGTATGTATGTATGTATGTGAGTTTCTTTATTCCACCATAACTTTTAAACGCCTGAACCGATTTAGCTGTATGGGGTATCGTTACAATCCTTGCATCGTTCCGAGTAACTTAGGCTAGTAAAAAATAAAAATAAACCGGTGTGGTCGCTTTAAAACGTAAATTAATACCAGCCTCAATTTATTTTTTTAATGAATCGACAAATAGATTTATAAAATATATAACACTGTAAATAAAAAACGTCGTAAAAAAAACTGACGAGTGAACAAAGTACAACTATGTGCAATTTTCGCAGTCGTATTTTAAAATTTTTTAATTATAGTAGCTTGTTAATAAAATTTCTTCTAAAATCGGAATAGGTACATAATTATATTGGTTCAAAAAGTTATCAGAGAATATTTTAATTCCGATTACTCTTATCTGTTTGTTTTGAATAAAACAAATAACTTTATTTATTCTATTTTTAAAAATCAGTACCTAAGTAAGACAAACAGTCATATCAATCAAAATAAAAACGCGTTAAAAATTCCTTTTTACAGAAAAAACACGACCTTTAAAAAAGAACATTAATGAAGCGATAAAGTTTTATTGGCCAAGCCTCTTTGCTGACCGATCGCTATCGCTGGTAATTAGTGGGGAAACAAAGACACAGATTAGATAGGTACAGAAGTACGGCTTTATACAAAGTGCGTTAGCACACGTAAATGAGCACATAGATGTCACGTACCTACGAATGCGTAGTACTTAGATTATTTTTAGATTTTTTTTTTCTATTTTTAACATATCATTACACCTGTAATCCCCAAAAGGTTAGGCAGCAGAGGTGAACCCATCAGTACACCCACATTTCGCCAGTTATGTTTAAGACCCATGTAATAAGGGGCTAGCCTATTGCCTATTGACTTTTTCTTTTAAATGAGGCTCAAAAGTGCCTTTTAATGGTACAATTAAAAAAAGGATGGTGATGATAATTAAATTTTTCCACTGGGTTTAGGCATGCGGAGCGATGAACTAGCACGCACACAATAATATAGTCGCCGCCACACCTTCCTGTTTGAAGAAAATGCAAGACGGCACCGTGTATGAGCTTGCGATTTAGCTCGATTTTTTACAGTCAACCTTCTGTAAATACATATTCTGTGGCAAAGGGGAGCCTGATAAATCGAGACTCATTAAAATCGTGAGGGCAGCCCCGACTCGCAGCTAATTAACCTGAAGCGATTCTTTCAGTGTGGGACTACCTACTAGTGCTTGGTAGGGAAGCGCACTGATTTTTTTAAAGCATATTATTTTAGTTTTTTCCGTAGTTTAGTTTTTGCCTAAACAGCGGACTGAACAGTATATTTGAACAATTCATTTGTAAAATGATTATGTAACCTACATTATTCAGCTACAAAAAATATTTTATTTTTAGTTTGTTTTCTTTTTTTAATACAAAAATGTTACCTCGCACTAGATTTTTTTTTGCATCGTGGGTGCATTTCCATACATTTAAACTCACATACATAAACAACCTGTAGGTACCTGACCATACAAACATTTGTTTTGCAACCGATCACTATACGAGTATTTTTCTTTTATTCAGTGTGGCCTGCCTATAACATAAATCTATGCCAGTTAGGCTTGTTAATCCTTATTTAAAATAAAAAATGTAAAAATCGCCTAATCATTGTAAGCTAATGTGTGTAGGACTAATTTTATAGATAAACAAAACACGATTAATTTTAATTCCAGTCACAATTATTCTTCTCAATAACAATTAAATGTGCGAACAATAACTTATACCAATATCACATAGAAACAAGAGCAATAACTTTAAACAATATGAGCAAAGCCAATAATTGCCCACCACTAACGTTCGTTGGCTGACTCCGCACCGCGTCGGCGTAATTCATTATTTGAAAACTGCACTATTGCGGTTTTAAATCCCACATGTTACGGAACAAATGAGTTAGTGCGACACTAATATAGACTCGGTACTTGTTACCACTTTATTGTTTGAGAAGTATGATAGGTACTACTACACTTATGTAGACTTGATACTTGTGACCAGTTTCTTGTTTGGAGTGAACGATATACCTAGATGTTATCTATACAAATAAAATTTAAGTGTCTGTTTGTAAAGTAAAAAAATGCTTTTTATGTTATAAAATAAATAAGTAATTTAAGTAATTTTTTTCACATCTTATTTTCTTTTACACACAGTACTTACCTACACGAAAAAGTATGCATGTTTATTCCGGCTAATCTCCGAAACGGCTGAACCGATTTCAACAGGAATTTCTCTGCCAGATACCTGATGTTGAATGGCGTACTTTAGGTTACTTTTACTTTAGAAAAAGAATTAGGGTACCGCGCTGAAATCTCTTTGATAATCGGCGATCAACCTAAGCTAGTCTACTCAATAATAAATGTAAATAAAAATAAAGATCATATAAATATCTATTCAATACAACGACTCACATAACATCTATCCAATACGATAGTAATCTTTCGTTTGCTTCTTCCAGTCACTGATATTCAACAAATAAACAAGTAACAACACTAAGCCCCTAATCCGGCACAAACTAATATTCCTCGCAATACTTTCCCATCACTAGCGACTGAGCTTCGACCATGTTGCTCATTATTTGAAAACTTTTCTCATTCACCATTTCTACTGAAGAATGAAGATATTTATTAAACACTAAGTCTTGCCTGCAACTTTGTCCACGTGGACCGGTGTCTTTATTCCTAGGAGATATTATTACAGGGATAACAAAAAAATCTTATTCTGACTAATATTATAAATGCGAAAGTAACTATGTATACACATCAAAAGTGTCTAGGGATCAACAACAATGTTATTGATTAGGGATGTTGATCCCTAGACACTTTTGATGTGTGTATGTCTGTCTGTCTGTTATGCTTTTACGATTAAACCACTGAACCAATTTTGATGAAATTTGGTACAGGGTAAGTTTGAATCCCAAGGAAGGACATAGGCTACTTTTTATTCTGCAACTTTGTCTGTGTCCGCGACAATCGACATTTATGCGGACAAAGTCTAGTCTATTAGTCTACACACATCAAAAGTGTCTAGGGATCAACATCCCTAAACAATGTTAGGGATGTTGATCCCTAGACACTTTTGATGTGTATAGTATCCGATATTTTAATTCAGGTAAACACTATTTATTTATTTATTTACAACAACACTACTACCATTACAGGTTACCCTAAATGGGCAGCGTGGCCTTAACAATATTTTACAATATTAAAAACATATTATATGTAAGGTACTTAATTTTTGTGAACTCATTCAGAGAACAGGAAAACAAATCTAACCTCTTTGCAATGCTCTATTACATATTATATACCAATATCGTTCCGACCGAATTTCGGACATGGTGACAAATCTCAATGGGGACTAAGCCCTAAGCCTAAGGGGGGTATATGCATGAGATAAGTGCACTAGTGTGTGCGCAAACACAGGTGGACTCCATCTACTCTCATTCTCGTCGTCCGATGGGACGGTAATTTGACACGACTGATATGTATCAGTCGTGTCACACATAAAGCCACTGGGTCCTGCGCCTTAGGTATGTACCTAAGGCGCAGGACCCAGTGGCTTTATGTGTTTTCCGAGGCATGGGCTTGTCACACACACCAGTGACTTCCAAACTCCGGGCTGCTACTGAGAGATTCCTAATGGAAAAACCCAATGACACAGCAGTTGCGCTTGCGACCACAAACTAACGGGGCAGTCAAATCAGGTAATAGTCTACTTGTGAGCCAGATTTCATCAAAATTGAATCAGCAGTTTAAGTGTAATGTTGTAACAAACACACAAACTCTAACATTTGTAATATCAAGTAAGACTTTTGATCTGCCGTTTGGAAAACCGAGTCATCTGTTGAAGAAGTACTTCGGAAACTTTTCCCTTACAATGGATGGTATGAATATTAAAGATTCGCTGAGAAATGGACGCTTGAAGTTGCATAACTTGAGTAACTCGAATTGTGGTTGGACAAGGTGATGTATTTAGTATATATATATGTATATATATGTATTTAGTGCATTAGGTAAGCATGGTTTTCGCTTGAAACTTTACTGCAATCACATTATTATTATAGATATTTTTAAAGTTTTAGAGGAGTTTGTGTTTGTCTGAAAAAACACGACAGCCATAATTATTTACATACGCGGAGTAAAAAGAGAAATCACATTTACGTTTACTACGTATTCTGTCCCATCAAACTTAACATAACATTAAAAAAAAATGTTAGGAAAACGAAAATTATTTCTGACTAGCTTTTGTCCACGATTTCGTCCGTGCGAATGTCGGTTTTCGGAACTTTGAAACCCCGTTTCATGCCCTTAGGGGGTAAATTTTGGAAAAGCCTTGGTTAGCGAATGCCTACATTATAATAATCTTCGTGCCAAACAGCGCAATCCGTTCAGTGGTTGAGCTGTGTTGGTAAATCAGTCAATCAGTAACTGTTGCCTTTTATATTTATATATACAACGTGTAACGTTAAATGCGCAAAACCTCAGACACCCCAACAGATTTTTAATTAAATTGACCTATTTCAGAGAAAAAAAAAACATTAAAACAAAAGGTTTTATGTGCTGATTTAGTTTTACTGGCAATTCTGATCGTTTCTTGCATCTGCGACGACGCTCTATCGAGGGAGAAGTCGTCACCGGGCCGCTGCGCGCCGGATGGCTTGACCTACTAATAAATAGACGCGGCAACGTTTTTAATGAAGATTTTTTGAAAAATGTGACCTATATTAAAAAGTGGTTCAATTGATTCTGCTCGTTATTCTGATCAAACTATTTTCAGGTTTTGCGCATTTAACGTTACACGTTGTATATGAAAACTCAGTGTTTATAAATATAAAATAAAAAAGCAGTATAGTAGTACGCAGTACCTATTACGTAAAATACGTAATACTGCGATTATGGATGCATCCAACAGTACAAGGGTTGTGGATCGTGGTCGAGTTACAAAATTTAAAACTAATTTTCGCAACACATAAAAAAGTTGGGACTTTGACCCCCAATATATCCGTAACCAAAAGATTTCCCGGGTGTGATACAAAACAAAAAATTATGATGAAAAAACGTAACTTTGTATCTTTTCACACGTTATTTCTGCCGTTGCTGTGTCCCAGTTTTAAATTTTAAATTACCTTCAACAACACTTGGTAACTTTGCTTCTAATTCTGAGAGCATCTCTAGAGTTAGAGACAGAGTTACTAAGTTAGATGTGAGTATTACATAAGTACAAGTATGTTAATACCTTAAGCCTCAGCTTAAGACGCGATCGACCCGTAGACACTTTGTTGTTTCAATGTCACGAACCTGTAACAAGATCGTTGGAGTTTCACTTCTATTTCACTAACAATAATGATCGACTACAGTGTTATAATATATTATCTATCAAAGTATTTTTATGGTTCTGTACCTCTGTACCCATACAATTATATTATCACTGTTTTGCTATTGTTTTATTTACAATTACCCCACAGTCGAAACTGCTCCGTCTGATACTATATATTTCTCTTTACTAATATCTTTTTACGGCCGCTTTCTATTACGCGATCGATATCGTGGTCGATCAGGGTGGTCGAGCAGGGATCAATCTTCTGAACGCCTAAGGGCCCTCGCCCACTTCGACTTTTTGTAGCGATGCAGTAGCGATGCTGTCGCGCGTCCGCTATATTGAATGACGCGTTAGTAGCGATGCTGTTGCGCGTTTACGAAGCGCGCGACAAAAAGTCGCCGTGGGCGAGGGCCCTAATAGAAAGCGGCCGTTAATATTTTATATAATAACAACGTATCTGCATTGCAAAAGTTCGTAAGTGACGGTGACGACTTAACATATGAATGGTTAACTTATTTGCCATCCAATAATATAAAAAAAAAATATTTACCATAGACCTCTTATAACATTACCCTAACCAAAATAAATGAATTTGAGGAAAATGGCGAATTGGCATGAGCAACAATAACGATAATGTTGGCTCATTCGATGCTTATTATAGCGATCATTTGACTAATGAGATGAAAGGGGCTTAGGGAAATGGCAAGTGGCTGCCAACCTTTTTGACATAGTGGTAATGTTGTAGTTGTATGTTATGAGTATGCGTGGTGAAGATATGAGTGGTAAAGTGAGGTGAGCAGTCATCCAGCGTGCTTAGGTAGGGATACCTCATAAGTTCGATATTGTGTTGCTATGTTTAAAAGCACAGTGCGTGTAGCTCCTGTCGGTTTAAAAAAAAAAACAAATAAATCATCTACCTAACTACCCACTCAGATGAGGTAGAACCTTATAAAACATACGGTAGATCATTTTAAAACGACACTCTATTACCACTATACAGTTCATTTAGAAAGTGTCCCATGTCCTAAATGTAAGAAAATGATCAACCCAGCCAGACTATTGGAGCATCACTCAAAAAGGAATTAAGAATGAAAATAAAGCCATATTTCTGCCACAGTTTAATAAGAAAAACATTTAATGAAAAAGAATATTGAAACGGATGACATGAAAACTGTAGTCTGCATGGTATGTCTGAAAAGTACTGTAAACTGTACTTAAATAAACACAAAAAAGTCTAAAAAAAACATACCATTAATAAAATATATGAGTGAATTTCCCGGGACCGAAAATTGCGTGGCATCAATGAAATCGATACTAAAAAACATAGGTATAATGTTCTCACATTTTTTTCCGGTTAGGTGAAATAGTAATCTATGTGTAGCACTAAATATTTTATTAATTGGATTAATAGATACTTCAAAAAAATTAATTAAACCTCGAAATCTTTCATTGCCGTGTCTGTCCACACTTCACCTTGTTGTGTATTATTCCTCTTTGATAAAAATCTATTGGTTATTTATATTAAAACCTAGTTTTATTTGATACATGAATAGTTAAAGTATTGTTACGGAATACATTTATTCAAATATTTAAACAATACAATGAATGGTTAATAAAAAATCATTTGTCCCAGAACTACCGTTCATCGCCGTGTCCTAATCATGTTCAAGGATATTGTTTTACCTACGACTTGCGTCCCCCCTCCCGGTATGCTAAACGTTGCATATTAGTGCCCCCTAAGTGCTCGACGTGGAAGGACGTACACACGTGCCTGCGTTTTCGCGCCATAAATGTAAGTATTCCATTTTTATGTTACTGGACATTTTTTCTTTCATCGCCGTGGATAGGTATAACTTATATTTGAATAAGTTTGTCTTCATGAGTAAGCAATCGATAGAACACCATTTCTCATATGTTAATTTATGAAGTGTTTATTTCTTCGAATAGTTAATAGATTTTTTGTTATTTATATTTTTTGCCTTGATTTTCATCGCCGTGCTTTCATTGCCGTGGTTTCCGTGGCCGAAATTTACTATGGCAATGAAGAAAAAGACACGGCAATGAAAAAAATTTCATTGCCATGCCCTGTAAAACAATTTAGTTTCATTGCCGTGGCCAGGTATTTCATTTCCGTGACTTGTGTTTTCATCGCCATGGTATGATTAGGCAAAGAAAACATCTTTTATCACCTGTAATACAGGTAATACCGATTACTGACAGTACAAAACTCGTCAAGTTAACTCTAGACTCTCTGGTCTCTCTTTAGACTTGATGAGTTTTTTACTGTACAGTCTACTACAAAAAGATGTTTTCATGTTAACCTTACAAAATGATGTAACATTTGGTACTCTTTCACACGTATATACACTGACACACACGCAAGCACCCTCACATACTACAGTCTGATTTTAATAATGGATTGTTTATTTTTAGGATGCCAAGATGCCTAAACCAAAATCATCTGAAGAGGAGAGAAAGGAGAGGAAAGGATTGGCTGAACAAAAGCGACGTCAGAAATTAAGAAGCAACCCTGCATTAAAAGAGGATATCTTAAAAAAGCAAAAAAAAACAACCGCCTTCAAAAACTACAAAATAAAAAAATAACTTTAGTTTGGAAGTCGGTGGCAATACCTACATAACAAAAAACAAAACCAAAGCCTCCGACTTCCAAACTAAAGTTATTTTTTATTTTGTAGTTTTTGAAGGCAGCTGTTTCTTTTTCATTTTTATTTTTCACTTTTTAGTGCTTGTGTGTTAATGTTTAAAATTCTTAATAAAAGCCCTTTCAAACAATACCTCACACGATATATTTAATTTAGAAAAATTCTCACAAAATAAATAGCACTAAACCAAATTGGATGAAATTTTTATGGAACCAAATGGCAAGTATACCTACTGCATCGAACAAAAAAGAATCACACTAATCGGACTAGAAACCTCGGAGTAATCGGTGTACATACATAAATTAAAAATTAAAAAATACCGGCCGAATTGAGAACCTCCTCCTTTTTTTGAAGTCGGTTAAAAAGAAGGCTGCAGGAGTAGTTGTTCCTCGAAGTGCAATGACTTCGCAAAAGCTTCGGAATCCAAAAATATATCTGATCATGCCTGTCTCCGAGAGGGAAATGCAAACCCAGACAGATTGTGTATGGGAGTAAGATTTGGATAGATATTACAAAAGGAAAAATGGGAGTATGTATAAGAAAAGAAAGACTGTAGTATTAAAGTCAACACACTACTGTACTGTTACTGTACTACGTTACTGTAGTGTAATTCAACAGTTTTTGTTTACTTATTGTACTCTCATTCTTTTTTTGTAATATCTCCTTACCCAAATTTTACTCCCATACAAGTGTTGGAATCAAGACCAAACAGTAAAATAAACAGTCATTTTTATTCTGTCTATTTCAATATAAAAATATATTTTAATTTCCGTGGATTGATTCTTTCATTGCCATGGCACAGTTCTTTCATTGCCGTGGACGCTTGTTTCATTGCCGTGCACGCATGTTTCATCGCCGTGGCACGAAATTTTAAATCCTGATATCTCGTTAGTGTTTTAAGTTATCTGCTAGACATTAAGCAAGAATATATACATTATCAAAAACTTTAAAAAAAGCGTTTTTTTTTTTTAAAAAAACTTAAGATGAAAAAAAACACGGAAATGAAGATTTTATAGAACCTGTTGAAATTCACTCATATTGCAAATGATATTCACTGTGGCCATCATTATCATTAGTGTAATAATAATGACTTGTATAAGTTGAACTGAAACTATGTCTGTGTCCTGCGTAGACAAATTAGTTGGTCATAACAATTTGAATCAACTATCTTAATTCAAGTTAAAGTTGTGTGATGAGTTTTGCTTGCCAAAACTTATGAAACATCTGGTAAATTGGAAACTAAGTTTTTGATACTTGATTGAAAAACTTAGTTTTCAATTTGCCGTATTTTTTCTGTGATCTGAAAAGTGTCTGTGGAATAAAGCTTTTCCAAAGTTTTAGGTTGTTCAATATCTACATTTCAGCTAAAAATTAACCAAAAATTAAGAAAATCCCCGATCCCTTTCACCAATCTCCATAAAACGCTGACTAAACCGAAAGCAAATATTCAAATACTTTTTCAACGCATTGCACCACAGCCAATGTTCAAACATTTTCTTAAAACTCTTTCAAGTCACCATCTGAAGCGTGAGAAGTTTCGTTTTAACGAATATTTATGACTTGCGAATTCACAGCCAGCTAAATAGGATAAACAAACCAGGAAATATGTTTTATACTTGCCTTGAAAACGTGTACAGTCTGTTTTTGCTTGTTTTGACTTATTTGGTTTATAAAGTTTGTGTTTTAAGTTAAATTCTACAGGGAATTACATTTTGTCTGGTTTTTAGAATTTCAAGTCTGTATTTGTCAAGTGATACCCTGCACGATTCTTCTTCTTTTTAAGTCGATATTTTAGATTATCTTATTTTTAACCGACGCAAAAACGGAGGAGGTTCTCAAGTCGTCGCGTATATAAAGTATATATATTTTTGTTACTTTTTTCTTAAAGTTCTTGTCGAGGGAGACCTTGGCCCTGTTCTTCTTCTTTTCGAATCTTTTTAGATAATCCTCTTTTTTCACTTTTTTCTTAGAGTTTTAGGCCCAGTAGGTGCCCATGCTTATCGCAGCATCAGTAGCGTTGTTAACGTCCTCTAAAGTGCAGGTATAAGGACACTTTGGGCACTGCTAAAGTGGGCCATCGTCTGGTGGAGAGCGCCACACTCGCACTGGGTATCTGTGGCATAATAATCCCTCATTTTGCTAGATTATGTTTGCAGCGGCCTATTTCGATGCACAGTCTATTGAGAGTTCCCATATAGGCTATTTAATTATCTTAATTTTCATCTACCGTGCCGCCAGGAAAAATGTAAAAAATCTTGTAGGTACCACGGTATAAAAGCTAAGCATAGTCCGCTAATTGGTAGAAGAGGGCGAGGCTATCGTGCACCGGACCTGAGTCGGTAGCCAGTACTTAAGTATCGTTACTTGAAGCCTCTCATAATGCAGCTACGGTAATAGGGCAATAGCTCACGTTAGAATGTATACAGGTACGGTTGGGGTCATCAGAGCAGTAGCATGCTAAGGTTTGAATTGCTGTGAACACGCGGTACAGGCCGTACCTACATCTGTGTGTATAAGTGATGTATTCAAAGTTAAAGTCAAAGTCAAATCATATATTTAATTAGGCCATTATAAGGCACTTTTGAACGTAATAACACAGTACCTACGTACACCTTAAAATTCGCACACGACGTCGAAAGGTCGTAAGTTTAACCAAAGCGTCAAACGATTTGCTTTGTAGATTGCTACTCCACGTATGACCCCGACCATACTCACTTAAAAATATTATTTCAGTAAATAAATGTAGCAATTCATGAATATGGACAATTTCAAAAACCATTTCATTTCAAATCGATCTATAAAGGTTATTATACATTAGGCATACATATAGGCTTTTCCACTATTTCCACGTTAACCCTTAAAAGCGTCCTCTTAAAATAAATACTCCTAATTATGTTGAGAAAGTATTTCGAAACAATCAATTCCTGCGGTCCCCATCCGCCTAATAACAGAACTTTTGCTTTGAATTTAATTAAAGTTTGTCTACAACGCTTTTTTGATCAGCAGCGAGTGAATGGATCGAGCTGAGTTCAGACGGGGACTCGGTTCGTTCAGATAAAGGAAGTTTCTTTTTTTTTTAGATTGTGATTGAGTTCTCGAAGAGAGTTTATGGTTGATCAGATATCTATCTATAACTACTATAAAATATCTACACCGTGAATTTTAATCCGTTGTAAATCTTTCAGGGGGTGAATGTACTCATGAATATGAACAACTTTTATTAAGGGACATAGTACGAAATGTGAAAAAAAAACAGCTGATCCATACAATTTGATCGTAATGTAATACATTATTGTATGGATCAGCTGGTTTTTTTGTTCACATTTCGTACTATGTCCCTTAATAAAAGTTGTTCATATTCATGAGTACATTCACCCCCTGAAAGATTTGCAACGGATTAAAATTCAGGTTGTATACCTATAGATATAAAAGGCAATCCTTACTAACTGACTAATCTATCAGCTGCTCAATCGCGATTTCGCTATTTGGCACGCAGATATTTTGACGTAGGCATACGCTAAGAAAGGATAAAGGATCACCCCTAAGAGGATGAAACGGGGGTCTGACATAACGCGGACGAAGTATCGGGCAAAAGCTAGTAATATAATAGCTGAAGACTTTTTTTGTATCTTTGTTTATTTAATTAAACTAACAGTCGGATTGGAAAATATCTTCTTGTACAGTCGGGGTCATAAGTGCAGTAGCATGCTAAGGTTTGAATTGCTGTGAACACTGTACAGGCCGTACCTACATCTGTGTGTATAAGTGATGTATTCAACGTTAAAGTCAAAGTCAAATCACATATTTAATTAGGCCATTAATAAGGCACTTTTGAATGTAATAACACACTACCTACGTACACCTCAAAATTCGCACACGACGTCGAAAAGTCGTAAGTTTAACCAAAGCGTCAATCGATTTGCTTTGTAGATTGCTACTCCACTTACGACCCCGACCGTACATGATAGCCAGATTCATGAGAAACCGTATAGGCATATTTGCCATCACGCTATGACCTACGGTTGCGGAGCAGTAACCAAAGACGTAACTAAACACGGGTGAAAATAACCAAAGTCGCAGGTAAAAGCATTTAATATTATAAAGCTGCAAAGTTTATTTGTTGGTCTGAACGCGCTAGTCTCAAAAACTACTAATCCAAATTATAAAAAAATCCTCGTGCATTATCCTCGTTATCGTTATCGCCCTGTTTATCAAGCAGAGTTCTAAGCTATATAACATCATGCAGTAGCCAATGACGGAACTTAACGCAGATGAAACTGCAGGATATAACTAGTACACATATTATACAATACTACAATACACACAATGTATATGTACTTAGTAAACACAACGTGTATGTTCGACAAAGTTCCGCAAAGCTCGGATTGTGTTCAGTCCAGTTGCGGCCGCATTAACTCAGTCGGACCGATTGTTCTCGCACTAAAATCCGAATAATATAGCGTCGAAATAATATATTTGAGTTAGTAACAATATTGTTAATTTGTTATAGCTTTCCTTTTGGTCTTTTTCAGGTCCTTTTTATACGGTTCCGTACACAAAGGGTGCTAAACGGAACCCTATTGGTAATTCTCCGCTATCTGTTTGTCCGTCCATCTGACACACGGCTGTATCTTTTTAACTGTTATAGGTAGACACTTGAATTTTTCACACCAGATATAAATAAACTACTATAACATGGCGCGCCCCTCCACAAATTCTCCACAAAGACTCACAACGCATAATGTGTGCGTACTGAGACGGCTCTCGAAACAAAAACAAATCAGCGATTTGTTACTCGACTAGCGGCGTCATTGATTAGATAGGTACTCATTATTATTAGTATGGCGCTGCACTGACATACTCTATGAAAATGACACGTGCGTTGTCTTGTGCGGTCTTGCTAGTTATGATTAGTTGACCAACAAATCTGCCGGCCTGCTACTGAAGACGAATACTTACATAGAAACTCTTTCATATGGATATGACTACACACATTGAAATAGTAATATGAAGGGGCACGCTAGGTAATAGTAGTTTATCTTCTAACAACATAACTAGCAAAATATGGGTTTAGTAGTATGAGAAACAGGTTGTAAAGTTTCTCATGCTTCATTGAAAAGTCAGTCGAAGGGTCTTCCCCTTCGACTGACTCAGAACTATCCAGTGCATATTTTTTGCCTCTTATGTTGGGGCAAAATATGCACTGGACAGTTTTTAAGATATGTGCCGTCACAGTGATTAATGGTGAACTACTTATTGTAAAACATATTATATATTTTTTAAGAGTATGTATAGAGTGTCTTGCCCATTCTTCTCTAAACGAAACTACCTTTTGGAATGGGCAACTAGATTCTATAGGTATATTTTAATTTTTCTTTGTAGTTAAATGACGTTCACAAGTGCCTTTTAATGGTCCAAATAAATGATTTGACTTTGACTTTGACTTTGAACAACAACAACAGGCGAGTACTCAATTAACCAGTCTAGCTGTAGAAGAAAGTCTATTTCAAAGTCTTAGCCTGTTGTTTACTTACTAAGTACGCAAACTGCACTTTGTACGTCCATTGTTCTTCAAATGGTTAAGTTAAGGACTTAACTTTCGACTAGTCGTTTTGAGAGCACATCTTACGTCCCAGACTCCTAGTCTCCGAGACTGTTTGCACACAGCTCGCTACTTTGGACATAGCACTAATGGTCGAGCTATAGTGGGTCTTAGAAAACTGTATTTACAGTGTAAAATACTTTTTGAACAATCATTCTTGAAGATGTTGAAGAAGATTGATGAAAGTGCTTCCTTGGTCTATTTTTGTTACGAAGTTTGAGGTTATTAATTCGATTTTAGACCGGTTTTCTTATTGGTTTTTCCTGTATTTAAAAGGTTATTGGATAGCATACTAAAGACCAATTCTGCTAATTAAAAATGTTCAAAATCTAGCAGCAATCTCATCTTAGCGGCAATAAATGTCAAAATTTTTAGGTAAATTATAAAGGTATTCTTGACAGATTGAGACTGAAGTTTGAAACGTTTCTTTGACAATAATTCTGAACGGTCACACAGATTTCTTATTCAACAAAAATAAATTTGAATAAGAAAACTTAGCATTACGAAAAATCTACCGTTAAGCGCCGTCAAAACATTTGTTGATAAGTAAAACAACAAGCTAAAAATCTGCTATTTACATTCAGCAGCAATATAGGCGTACTCGTACCCAAAAAATACAGACTGAATCTTAATTCAATGCGCGTCTTTCAGAAGGTGGTAATACCAGCCTATTATTGTCTCACTGCAAGGCAAAAGCCTTATTTATTTATTTATTTAAACTTTATGCAACAAAAGTACAAAGGCGGACTCAATGCCATTCTCTAACAGTCAACCAAAGGTGGTGAAGAGATAACATGGTAGGTGCAAATTAATGTACGAGCGCTAAACAGCAAAATTATAAAAAAAAAAAACTTCAAAACCTTATGGTAAAAATCTCAGCATTGCAATGGGAGAATATAGGATAAATTGATAAAAACAGGATATATTGGTAAATAACAAGTTATATTGGTAAAATACTGTGTCAGCGGATGGTGTTATGGTAGCTGAATACTGGGCTTAACAAAAACCTTAACAAAATTTATATGTAGTGATGTAATGATTATATTTGCCATCGATACGCTAAGAAGAAGAAAATACAAGCCAGGCATATTGTTAAAATAGGTATATCACAAAAAATACACACATTAAATGATGAACAAAATAAAATGAGATTACCAGTACCAACAAAATTATGTTAATCCTTTTATTACAAAGTCCCTTGCCATATTAAAGAATAGGTACCCCATCTCCACGTCAATCTCACGTCTTGTATAAAAGCCTTTGAACTTCGTGAGTTGCTTTTGGGACGAAAAAGGAACATAGGGATGCGATTTCGACCCATATTGTCGTCTTACCCAAAACCGGACTTTGATAAAAAATGTTAAATAAAGTCTTCCGTGTTTTTTCAAGGGATTTTTGAAAAAGGTCTCTTATCGCGATTACCTTTTTCCAAAAGGGTGAATAGGGTCTAAGTAAATGTGATTATACTTACGTAAAGAAAAACAGATCTGAGGCGTGACTGAACAAGCTCCATTAAAATTATTAATAAGTACGTATTATATCGTCCAAAACCTTTGAATAAAAAATAAAAAAAATATTTTTTTTTACTCAAAATATAACAAAAAAATAAATACTTAAAAAAACACAAAAGAAATTGCATCGGCCGGGAATCGAACCCGGGCCGCCCGCGTGGCAGGCGAGCATTCTACCACTGAACCACCGATGCTTATACGTAAATCGTAAATATAGCTCTTAGTACGTGATCAGATTACATAAATGAAGAAGATGATAGTATAGAGAAAGATTGTGCTATCCTTTCACCACGATTATTTTGCGCAATACAAAATGCTACGTAATCAATCTACATAGTATACAACATAAACGCTCTCAGCATCATCATCAGCATCTTTAAAACTACGCAACGGATTTTAATGTGGTTTTCATCAATAGATAGAGTGATTCAAGAGGAAGGTTTATGTGTCTTTATTGTACCCATGCGATGCCGGTCCGAGTCGCTAGTGAAAGATAAATAAACATTCAAAACTACAAAATCACAAACATACAGACATTCATTCCCATTAATAATATTACAAGAGAGATTTGCAAAGCATGACTGGTTATTGTGTCACAGTTAATGGCACCGCAGTTGCACCGCTTAAGGTTCAATATCGGCTGACACTTCATATTATGACTTCCAGCTTTTTGACACTTTTCGTCAAGTATTTACCTGAAGGCCAAGTTTTATAATCTAAAAACGTTGAATATCTACTCGCACTATTGTCTCAGTGACGAATCAAATGAATTAAATGTCAAAAAGTCCCCCCCCTTACTAAGTTGACCCCTCGCCCCTCAGGACTAAAATATAGACACTAAAAATCATAAAACACAAAATCAAAACAAATATTATAATTTAAGCGTCCCTTAATAATTTTAATTAAACATTCTGCAACAGATTGGATGATATTAAAATATTTCAATGTACAGTTAACAAAACAGATAGGTATCCAGGGTCGTCAGATATAGTTAAGGTTTTTTGAGAAACCGACGGATATCTTCGATTGAAACTGAACTTAATTAATAAATTACTTATTATCTGCTTTTTAAATTAAATAACATTTGAAATCATCCATCGGTTTCTAAGAAAACTTCTACTATATCTGACGACCCTGAATACCTATCTCTTTTGTTGACTGTATCTACAGAATGACAAACTTTTTTAATAATGCTCTTTGAAGCAGCTACCTATAAAATAATGAAAACATAAACTACGTCAAAACATGTTTTTTGTTTTTTTAATTAACTATATTTTTCGTTGTGTTGACATTTGAACGACACGTTAAATATAAACAAACAATTTAGGTATTTTATTTACTTGTTTATGTCGACGTAGGTACATATTCATGCTAAAGTGCAAAATTGCTCGATTTAAATGAATTATTAGCTAAATCCAACCTGTTTTTTTTTCAAAAATGACTGGATTATGGTCCTCAAGGTCGACAACATAAATATAATTTACACGTACATATTTGAATTGGGGTTATGCAGCTGGCCGTGAACAATGCTTGCTGCTCGAATATCGAAACTCGCATACACGCACCCACCCGAATATAAATAAAAGAGACAAAGAGAAAGAGAGGGAAAGTCGCTTGAAAGAGGCATAACGCGTTTTTCTTTACGTGACGATTTCCAACAGTTAACTCCTATCGCAAGCAGCGTTAAGGAACGTCGTTCCAAAAACAAAAAGAAAGCCTTCTGGGAGTTTAACAAATCCCACACAAACCGATAATGAAAAGCGAACTCAGAGCGAATACTAAAAGCGATACCTTTACAGCCTCTAAGGGTAATTTATGGTAAAAACTTAGAGGGAATAAAATGGCGCCATCTGGGTTGTTTTTATGAGTTCCCACTTGTTTAGCCAGCATTATAGTTTAGTCTCGTAAAATATTAGGGTGCGATCATTGGCTGTTACCTGACAGGATGGGTTGTTTACGGGAATTTTAGTTACGGTAGTTAGGGAGTAGTAAAATTAAAGGGTTTAAACTGGGTAAATACATTTTAAAGGGGGGTGAAAATGGTTGACAGAATTTCCAGCTTTTTGGAAACAAGTTGCGGTGTTTTTGGGTTTGTTCATAGAGCAAATAGCTTTAAAATAAGCCAGTACCTTGGGAATTATAAGAACACTGGAGAAATTTGGGTTTACTTACACCCTTGTCTATTCATTTAGAAAATTCAGACATTACATTGCACAAACAGACTAGCTTTTTAGCTGCTGTCCCACTGCTGAATTAATAGCCTCATCTAAGTCCTTTCAGGCTTTTAGAAAGGTTTTAAATAATAATTATAATCTATGTGGATAAAAGCAGAACATGACTGACGGACGTACCTACAGCACACAGCAAAACCTACTGGAACTAGAAACGCGAGATCCTGCACACGGCTTTTTTTTAAAATGCAGGTGAACACTAAAAAAGGATTTTTGGAAATTCAACCCCTAAGGGGGTGAAAAGAAGAGGAAAAGAAATTTTAATTTCTTGCGGTTAATTAACTTGCAACTTGATACGAATACAAACGCAAGTAAATAATAAAGTTTGACGGTATTCGTTTTTATTTTCAATTTATCTAAGGGGTGTAAAGTTTGTAAGAGGAAGTACCTGCGAAAACAATTTCGCGGGTTAAGAACTAGTTGTTTTAATACGCGACACGAAAGATGAGACTTGACAAGCGTCAGTAATGGGGAACTTGCGCAGATAAGGATGTACGAAATAGTTATCCATAATTTGTGTATCTATTCAGGGATATTTCGAAGACATTTAGATTAAAATTCTTAACAATATTATAATATTTATTACGAAATAATAAAGTTTGTGTTGTGTGTCAAGTCTTATCTTTCGTGGCGCTAGGACATAACTTCATTATCTTTTATCATTTCAGTCAGCCAACAACATCAGCTAACATGAGTCCGACAGTCTTTCAGCAAATTCAATTAATTTGCTTTGGTTGTGTCATCTACTTCCAAGTAATATTAATCAAAAAGTGATCATGGAGTAACTCCTCGGGGCAGTTGGAACAAAAGACGTTATCATGTAAGTTTTTCTCACAACTTGCGTTTCCCTGACGCAGCACTCCACGACCAGATGACGGCAAAAACTTTGGAAGGATATCAGCAGAATACTTCTGTTCGAGATACTTATTATACTTTGTCGTTTTGTTCTACAAAAGAAGCACTTTTTTGATTCAGAAGAATCATAAAAGACACAGTTTTATTACTACCAAAACGCAAGCCGTAGCAACACAAGCATAAGATATACCTGGTTTGTTTTTTTTTTGTTTAGAAACATATCATAACACCACGCCTGTAATCCCCGAAGGGTTAGGCAGAGGTGTACCTGCTAGTACACCCACATTTCGCCAGTTATGTTTTTAAGTTCCATGTAATAGGGCTCAGCCTATTGCAGACCACAAATCCAGACTCCGTGGCTGCCAGATCAAATAAAAATAATTTTACTTAATTGAAATAAAACCTATAATGAAAGCAGAGTTTTTATCTACAAACTAAGAACTTTTGAGCAATTTAAAAAGCAATTTACTGACTCACACTTCGAAGATGAAAAATCCAAAGATTCATTCGTGCAAATGTTTCATTCATTTGTAATTTATATCTTAAGTTTGTGAGCGAAGTTGAAAATCTAATATCTTGATAATAGTACCTGCAGAACTTAGATAATAATTACACATTTTTAGATGAAATACTTCTAATTCTCGGACAATGATTGATGATCTGTGCTGGGTGATATTTAAAAGACAAACTTCTTATTTTTTGTACTTAAAAAAAATTAATAGGATCACTTCATAATTAGGTTAAATCTTGCCAAAATGAGACAACCTACGGCAAATAAATTACAAATGTATTCTAAGCGACAGTTTCATATGTAATAATTAATAAATAATTGTACTACCACGCCGCCTAAGCACGTCATACGTGGATCTGTGACAAATCGTTACAGATCGTCAGGGGTCCTACCATGAACTCTTATCGCGATCCAAAAACTGAATTGTTCTTTAAATACGTCAATATAACGCATCAATCTATGTCATTATATTGACGTATTTTCTCTTATCGCGATCCAAAAACTGAACTGTTCTTCAAATACGTCAATATAACGCATCAATTTATGTCATTATATTGACGTATTTGAAGAACAATTCAGTTTGTGGATCGCGATAAGAGTTCATGGTAGGGCTGCAGATCTGAAAGTCTGACAACCAGTCTTGCCAAGGGGTATCGTATTACCCAGTTATTGGGTTGTGCAGGTCAGATAGGCAGTTGCACCATGTAAAGTACTGGTATTCAGCTGCATCCGGTTAGACTGGTAGCCGACCATTTTTTTTATATTGTCATATTTAATTAGTTAAGTACAATTATTTTATTTGATAGAGAGTTTTTTGCAATTTATGAAAATGCTATAAGGTTATCAGTACAATAATTTCTTCTCAATAATAAACAGTTTTTCAAGCAGACATTGTTATTTTCAGTTACAATGGAATTTAATACTGAAACAATTGAACTATCCGCCATTAAAATATACACATCAAAAGTGTCTAGGGATCAAGAAGTATTTAGTAATAATAATATATTGATCCCTAGACACTTTTGATGTGTGTAAATCAATGACAGACAAAAGTCATAACGCAATAATAGCGTTATTCTGTTTCAATTTTAATTAAACAAAACAAAGCTTTAATGAAATAAGTAAAGAGTATTTTATGATTGGCTTTTAATTAATACTAGCGAATGGCGCCGGCTTCGCCCAGGTGAAAACTGGTGGATTTTCGTTTTTTTTTTCTTGACTAAGTAGCAACAAGTTGCAAAATTGGCAATAAGGGGGTGAGTTTAGGATCACTTTCTGTTATTAAGAAGACACATAATTTTATTTCTTAAAAATATATCCAAGACGAGCAGATACAGTCATCTCGAAAAAATTGCCTAATTATTTACGAAAATCTTATTATAGTCTCAGAAAAAATAAAACGTTCCGTCAAGTTGAGAAACTTGACGACTTGAGTTTTTGTTTTTTTTTTTGTCAACTATTTATATCTTTGACGTCAGTCGACGACGGCCGTCTCGAAGTGAACGGATAGTACCTACTTATTACCCCAATTTCATTCCAAAAATACAGTTCGAAATTCAAAACATTATGTATTTTATTTTAAATTTCGAACGCTAACTGCGATCCGACGCGCGACGCGACCTCATTATGTCTGGCTGATGTAAAAAAAAAATATTCGCAAACGAAATATCGTGGCACGGCTTTGTGTATTCCGAAAATATACCTGTGGATTTAAATGAATGTTTTTTTGAGTGAGTGAATGAATGAATATTGTAGAGGACTTTTGAAGGCTATAAATAGAGGGCTTAGCAACCTCACAACATACGAGTCTGAGAGCAAAATTAAATTGGCTTATGACATGAAACCTAATGAAGCCGTTTTGACTTTACATAATGTTTGGCTTTCATCTCTTTTGACCCCCGACGCCCTTATTATAACGATCTATTTTACACGTACAATGTTTTATAACTTTTTTTAACACATTTTTTTCTCAGAAGCTTTAAGTTTCTTTGTATACGTACTAGATATGCCCTGTACCTACCTAAGTATGATCTATCGTACATGTTATAGTACCTACTACTTCCATGCCCTACCTATGTACTCTATAATTTAAAAACAGAAACATGGCGCCCAACAAAGTATTCTAAATTCAAATAAAAATGTCATGGTTAGTAAGAATGCGTTTCGTTTTACGTTGACAGCGCGGTGTGACACACGGCTCCTTCCGGGATGGGCAGAGTTCCAACTGTCAGGTTAATGTCGTGTTGACTTACAATAAAAAGCTGCATGCATTGTGATGGTTTTATTATAGTTGCGTACTTCTTATGTATGGAAGAAAGTGATGTATATTTTGTTATGTCACGAATTCATGTCTGTGAACATCATTTTCTGAAACATTGTGGTTACGTGTCATTTTGTGTGATGTACTCTGTCTATCTTGCTGTTACAAGTTGTTGAATTCTGTTTTGTGTTGAATTTTATTATCTATGTAGTTATAAATAAGGTACAAATATTAGATTAATAAATAAATAAAGAATTTCTTATTAGTTTAATAATCGATTTTATATACACACATTTACTAATAGTCTAAGCATGACTAAGATATAGGCTCAAGCTTATTTAGACTTTAAGATCCATTTAGAAATGTACCTAAACACAACAAATAAAAACCAATGGATGAATTTAGTTAAAAAGATTTGGTTAGAGAATTCTCAAGAGTGTTTTTGCATTAATGAAGTAGGTATTTATTTTATTTTATAAAGTTTTTATTATCCGGTTCCGGATTGTCCGGTTGTGAGACACTGGAATATCGTACACGGATCCGGAGGGGTCCTTTTCAATGTAAAGTAAGTGAATGTTAATTTGTTAATTTGTATTGAATAATTAGTAATCTTGACATTAATAATAATATACTAACATAGTTATAAGTATGATGTAAGGTGCATTGGGGTAATTACGACAACCGGGTAAATTCCGATTTTATTAATTATGCACCTTAGTGCATTGGGATAAAAAATAAATCGGAATATACCCGGCTGTCGTAATTACCCCAATGCACTATACTAACAAAGTAGGGGAGCGTGGGGCTAGTTGTAGCAGGGGTAAGTAGTAACAGCTTAATTACTCAGCAGGTTTCGAATATTTTGTTTTAAATTGACACTTAATTTACTCCTTATGACGAGGCCTACGACATAAGCACAGCCAGGGTGGCTCAGACGAGCGCAGAGAGTAGTTATGAGCAGACCCATGATTTTTGCTAAGTAACGTAAAAAAATTAAATTCCTAAAGTTTGATTCTAAATAACTGCAATGTCTTAATAAAATCTGTATCGTTTGATTTGTATAGTCAATATATTAGGCTATCTTATATAATTACTTTTATTTGACAATAATATAAACTTTTTTTTTAATAATTAAAAATGTTCAATAATTTGGCATGGGACTTGTTGTAACGAAATTTCGGGGCACGTTGTAACTAGTTACAACTTGCCCTTTCGTATTTTTATATGAGCATTTTGTCGTTATATACACAATCGATTGAATAGAAAATGAACCAAAAAAGAAAACATTGATAAAGTGCACAAAAAGGTTTTCAACGACGGATCAGATTCAGAAACGGAGAGAGTGGTTTTGTTTAATTAGTGGAAAAGAAAACAGCAGATGACGGAGAAGCCTGGGGTCACCAGTTAAATGTGTAAAAGATGCTCCTGTATCTGCTGTGTATGCTCGTTTGTGAGAACTGTGATTCTGATGAAGACTGAATTTGCATTTAATATCAAGCTAGACTAGTTTGTCACGTTGATTGTGATAATTAAGTTTCAAAACTGATTAAGGATGATTTTTAACTAGTAAAAGTTTAGGGTTAATGATGATTTAGGTAAAATAAAAAAAAAGCAAGATTAATGACCAAAAATTAATATAATAAGCTTCAGAAATGATTTTGACTGTTGATAGAAATGTTATAACTTTGTTTATAAGACTAAATCGATACTGTACGACAAGAAAGATCTCTAAATGTTAATAAAGAAACAATGTTAACCTTATTAGTTTGTAATAAATACGTTATAAGTAATATTTCTCATATTCATTCACAAAAAAGCCTGAAAACCATATAAATATGTTGTTTTATTATTTTTTTACTACTTGCCCCAAGCCTGTTACAACTAGCCCCAACTACGGGGTAAGTTGTAACATGCTACTTCTTTCACAAAAAGTCATTTTATACAGATTTCTTATTTTAATTTAAGCCCAGTTATCATTCTAATCGATACCTGAATAGATGCCCTTTCGTTTAAAACTGCTTTATCATGAAAACACTAAATTTTTTGAGATCCCCATCGAAAAAACTAAAAATTGTTACAACAAGCCCCCCGCTCCCCTATGGAATATTTGTGATTCTGAAATAAATGAATAATAATAATTATTATTATTATTTTATTTATGATCTACTTTACCGACACCGAGCACCGTGTTTAAATATCAGAAGACGAAAAAACCTACATGACCTTTCTACATACTTAGGTACTGTAACATCAAAACACGCCCAAAAAAATAAATATCATTTCTCATATCCAAACATATTTCATTCGACAATTCCCAAAAGAAAATTGGTAGCAAACGATAAAGTTTACTAACAAGTGGGTAGATTTATGTACAATGTATAATTCATATTGCGATCGATATTCATGTAAGTCGTGGGGTTTGCATAAAAAGATCACTTTCCAGATATGATGCGTGTTATGCTAATAAGACCCCTTTCGTGTGATTTAAGATAAGCGATATTAAACTTACTTTTGAGGGGTATTTGGTTCGTTTTCGGGGTAATTCCACTGAAAGGTATAGGTAGGGTTGCTACCTGTACTTCCTGTACCTTGAAAGTACGTGAATATAGGTACTTTATTTTATCTTATTATTTATTTCAACTTTTGTAGGTTTTATTGTTTGCTAAAATGAACAAAAATGTTAAGCGATTTTCTGCATGAAACGAAACGGGTCGCGTAAATTATAAAGCATGCACCATAGATATTTAATTCTTTATTTTCATTTTATTTTTTTACCTTAGAAAGTAAAAAAATCTCTGTCCCTAGTTTAGGGTCAATGTTCAGATACTATAATTATTATGGTCGTCATAATTATGATATTTTTGCAGAATTAAAACTTGCGAGTTCTTGGTGGTCTGTATTTTTTCGGGTTTTAAGTTATTGTTATTTAAAATTAAAACAAGAAAATCTTAGACAGAAAATAGTACCTACCCACAACTTACCTACTTAAAATCGCAAAGTCAAATTTATTTATTAGTAATCTTAGTTTATCATCAACATTACCTAATAACAAATAAAAGAAAAACAAAACAAAATTGCCATAACGATTCAAGCATAAAAAGATAACTGCATCGGCCGGGAATCGAACCCGGGCCGCCCGCGTGGCAGGCGAGCATTCTACCACTGAACCACCGATGCTACGTTTGTACTTATAAAAACACACATCAGTATAAATAGCTATAACAAGGAAAAGTAAAGATACGTGCGCAAGAGCATCTTTCACCTTGACTTGACCTCGATAAATGTAGTTTAGGTTGTTTTGAAGATAAAAATAATAATAGACGGTAGTAATGACTGCTTTAGATGTAAGTAGTTCGATAGAAGCGTTTCTTTTAGAATTTCATATTTTACTGCTATCTGCGCATACGCAGACGAAGTCGCGGGCAAAAGCTATTACATTATTATAACTAGCCTGCACTATTCCACTGCTGGGCAAAGGCCTCTCTCCATTTATTCTGTCTATCACGACTTTTCGCGACGTCTTGCCAATTATCAATGAAGCAACTGCTGAGCGTGATTTCTTGGGTTCGGTTCCTAGGTCGGGCGAAGTGTTATTGGGTTTTTCCATCAGGAATTTCTCAGTAGTAGCCTCGGAGTTTGGATTTGTGCCCGGTTGATGACAATAGGCTCGCCCCCTATTACATAGGACTTAAACATAACTGGCGAGATGTGGGTGTACTAATGGGTACACCTCTGCCTAACCCTTCGGGGATTACAGGCGTGATGTTTGTGTAGTTTTTGAACTAGAAGTCATAATAGTCCCGTCGTCACTGCACTCCAATTTACACAACTTCGAAACCATATTATACAGCACACATACTGCAGACATCAGCTCAAGTCTGTCACAAGTTTGCGTACTGAGTCGTATGGCTTCAGGGCAAATAGCGACACACCCGAGCTGTGTAGACTCTGCTTTAATTTATGTATTTAAGGCTTGGGCACACCAAAAGCAGTTGCAGTGCGGTAGCAGTGCGTCTACGTTAGTAAATAATGTAGTTATATGAGGGATGACACACCGAACAAACGCGGGTCCGCAGTTCCTACCGGCTCCGCCACTGCGCCGCGCACGCACTGCTCTTCTACAAAACTTTTGGACGGGAGCAGCGCAGGCGCGGGGCGGTGGCAGCGCAGGCGCGGGACGACCGCAGTGAGTACACGTTGTATTACTACTTCCGCCATATTGATTAGTCACACCAAAGCAGTTGAACGGGACAGACGCAGCGCAGGTCGTAAACGGTTGTGATTTTTTACAACTTTATCATGGAAACGAATCTTCGAAACCTATCTTCAAAAGATTCTAATTCCCGACATAGACGATGGTACTCCCCATATTCTTCTCTTCTCTTATTTACATCGTGAACCCATATTCTTTTTTTTTTACTTAAAGCTAGAAGCAACAATAGCTCCTCTTCGTCAGAGTCAGAACCGTTCAACATCTTGAAGTGTACTGAGTGTGGCTATCGATACGACACACATAACGCAGTTATAAAGCAGGGGCGCCTTCAAACTGCTCTCTGACTGCTCATGCTTCTGGTGTGACATGACCGCGGCGCAACCGACCTGCCCTGCTAAGGTGCTGCGCCTGTCCTGCTTTTGGTGTGCCCAAGCCTGCGTTATGTGTGAAGTATTCCTCACCAACTCAATCAATTTTTCATTCGTTTCCATGATAAGTTGTAAAAAATCACAACCGTTTACGACCTGCGCTGCGTCTGTCCCGCTCAACTGCTTTGGTGTGACTAGCAATATGGCGGACGTAGTAATACAACGTGCACTCACTGCGGCCGCCCCGCGTCTGCGCTGCCACCGCCCCGCGTCTGCGTTGCTCCCGTCCAAAAGTTTTGTAGAAGAGCAGTGCGTGCGCGGCGCAGTGGCGGAGCCGGTAGACGCACTGCTACCGCACTGCAACTGCTTTTGGTGTGCCCAAGCCTTAAAGGATTTGTTGTCTACTGCCTGTTGTTCGATTGTTTGCGCAAATGTTACGACGGCGGCAGAACTTGTTATTGTAGATTTGTGTGTTGATGCATTTTGTTTTTGATAAAACTGCCTTCAATCTACCAGCTATGGTATGTATAACTGTGTCATTGTGATCACATGTAGAATCAACAAGAATAATGTAAGCAGGATTTTTTTAAAAACCTAATTTAAAAGAGTGCCGTGGAGTTTCTTGCTCGTTCTTCTCCATAGAGGCCTACCTCCGTTTTGAAACGAGCAACTAGCTTCAACTTTCGGACTAACTGACCGACTCCTTGACAATTCAAAAGTGCCTGTAAATGGTCTAATTGAAATAAATGTTTTGACTTTGATTTTGACTTTGTAATTATTTATTGGGGTTAAGTTTCTTAACGCGGCTTTCGAAAGGAGCTAACTGGCAGAAATTGAAACGTAAGGACAAAGCGTTGTGCCCCCTCCAGACGATCTTCTCTCTCTCTCTTTCTCTCTCTCTCTTTCTCTCTCTCTCTTTCTATTATACATACATATATACTGAACACGTGTAAATTCAATTTTAACTTATTTTTTGCTTTAATTCATACGGGAGTTCGTACTTGACGATGGTCCCGAACGTACAATTTCTTTTTTAACTCAAATACATAATGCAATATACAGGCTGTCGTTTATATTCTTGCCGTTTTTTTCAGGAATTGATGTACTCGTAATTATGAACCACTTTTACAAAGGAACCGACGCTGAAATAAAACCAAAACAACTAGCAGACCCGACAGACGTTGTCCTGCCCAAACGTTAGATTGCAGCGCCACCTACCGAGTCTAATTGTGTATTCAAATCATCCAGGACCCGTTGAAATATAAACACAAAACTTCATCCAAATCGGTCCAGCCGTTTAGGAGGAATTATGTGACAACCTAAATCCTCCTAAACGGCTGGACCGATTTTGATGTACAGAACACACGTACAGAAGAATTATATTAAGATTTAAAAAAAATGTGTATTACATTAAAAAGGGTCTCAAAAAATCATTTGCACCACTGTCAATAGGTCAAGGTCTCAAAAGGATGGCAGCATTGCCACGTTGTATAGCAATACGGATTCTTTGACCCAAGAATTAGGTTAGCCCTCAGTGGTCACATGAAGAGTCGACCAGCCGCTTGACGAAGTCCCGAAAAACTAGGTGAACACTCAGACCCTAAGTGATTACTAAATATTACATGGTACGTATACACACATTTGACAGGTAGGTAGGTAGGTACTCCATTGGGAATCACTTCGGCAGTAGTAGAAAGTTCCACAGTAGTTATGGTAAGTACCTGTCCATATAATAGGAGACAAAATGTGTCCTATGGAAGTGCGCAGGAAGGCGATCAAAAATCGCAAGAAAAACGAACTAAAAAGCAATTTAATAAAAAGCGTGCTACAAAATATCGCCTCACATTACCCGTCCTAAAAGTCTGACCACCAGTCTTACCAGTTACTGGGTTGTGAAGGTCAGATAGGCAGTCCTTCCATGTAAACTACTGGTATTCAGCTGCAACCGGTTATGCTAGAATCCGAACCTAACATAGTCGGGAAAAAGTACAGATTGATCCAATCAAACTAATATCATAAAATATGTAACTCTGTCTGTTTATTTGTTACCTCATCACGACAAAACTGCTGAACCGATCGTAATGAAATTCGACTATAAAGTAGCTTGAGATCTAGTTAGCAACATAGGCTAGTTCTTATTTCACTTCGTCTATGTCCGAGATAACCGTCATTTACGTGGATGAAGTATATAGCGAGCAAAAGCTAATACCTACCTATCTTATAATTAATCACAATACAGAATTCAGTTACAATACTTTTATACCATTAATCCTGAGAGAACCAATAAGTATTGTTTTCATTATTGTATACCAAATAATAGGTAAGTACTTGTAATAAATTGAATCTCTTTGGCATTACATTTCGCTGTATTTCTTTGTTACTAATAGAAAGATAATGGTTTATTTCTTGACTAGCTTCTCCCTGTGACTTCATCCGAGTGTGTTTGTTTTTCATTTACGTTATTTTACATCTTTGGTTACTGCTCCCGTTCCCGTGAAATATATAGCCTGTACTTCGTGAATCTGATTTTCATTTTTAAAAAGATTTTTTCCAGTCTGATTGCTAGTTCCAGAGATTACTTCTACTTATACAGGGTAATTGAAAATTTACCCGAAAACTGAAAAGGGGTCATTCTACTCATCATTATGAACAACTTTTAATTACTATTTGACCAACCCTGAAATCATGAAAAAAAAACAGCCGATCCATACATTACGATCTTGTTATGTAGCATTTTTGTAGGGAACAGCTGATTTTTCGATCGATTAGAGTTGTTTTTTTTCAAGAGTGGGAAATCATCAAATGATTTTTTCCGTTCTAGGTGGAGCGAAAGGGAGTGTCAGGCTCTTACTGACTAAAACCAATCCGTGGTCCTTTTAATGCCCTTTGTATTCCAGGGCCGCGGTAACTCTTTCGAACAAGATCCGCAACCCTGGCAGGCACTAGTCTTAGCGGGCTTTTCAAATTATAGTCTGGAATAACACATAGGCTCCCGTGAGATAGCTAGCAGATAATATCTGTGTTTGTTATAATTGCTAAAGTATATCTGTGAGGACTCAGTCGAGTTCGTGTACAGTTAATTACAATAACAAAGCAATGTACTCACATAACCACAGCTGGAAAGTTGAAGCTGTGAGGAAACATCGCTAAGCTAACACACAGACAATTTTGAAGATAGAACACTCTCAGAGAGACTTCAAACTTGGAGAGTTACTATTATAACTCGAACAGAACTCGATTTCGTAGTATTTTTAAAAGAAACTTACTTACAGCCTTGAATTTTAACTGTTTGATGTTTTAGGACATTTGGTTACGTCGAAAGTTTTGTTAAAATATAAGCTTTTCAATAAAATAGTAATTGAGGCTATATAATTTAATATCTTAGGGAAAAAATATTTTTTATTCCGGAATATACAAAAACAAAAATACACTTTAGGAACACTAAGAACTTCTTCTGTGTCGTGGGTTGCGTTTACAAACATATAAACTCACATCCCCAACAGTCAGACCCGGAACAACAATCTGTAGGCCATACATAAATCGAAACCGTCACACGCAGCGCAACAGCCAATCACTAGGCCACTACAGCAACCGTTTTCCTAACGGGCAGTTAGGAAAACGGTTGCTGTAGCCCATCAAAGCATTACTTACTTTGATGGGCAGTTAAGAAAACGGTTGACTTAAGTTAACTTTCAGCAAATTTTGCTGGGGAACGACTTCTTTTTGATGTTAAAAATCATTCTTTTTCGCTTCGCGACGTCAACTTCGTCAACTTTCGTCAACTTTCGTCAACTTTCGTTAACTTTGACCTTCGATATCTCCGTAACCAAAAGGTATGGTCTAGACCAAAAAATGATCGCAATGATGGAAAAAACATGTGACTTTCGGCTACGTTAAAAAAGCGTCTTTTTACCCCGGTTTTGATAGTAGGTAGTGTACTTAATATTTATCGAGTTTCAATAGTAGTCTCCCCAGCTAAAAGCGAAGGATTTATCAGCTCAGCGGAGGTTGTGTTACGGAGCTTACCACCCACTTACCGATACATATTTCAAATATTTTCTCATACTCAGATTATCTTATGGCTGTGTTGACTTATAATAATAAAAGAGTCTACAATATCAAACTATTTGTAGATACCTACTGTTTGTTTTATGCAGCATCTCAAATATTCTTCTTTTTATCGCTCCGCACAGTCATTACTGAGCCTTCACTGTACATTCTGTGTCTGTCTGTCTGTCAGCGGGCCGTATCTCTTGAACCGTAATAGGTAAGTAAAGAGGTGAAAAATTTTACAGTGTGTGTATTTATGGGGTGCGCCAAAGTTCACCTAAATTTTCAACTCCGATAATTGGAAATCCGAAAATGTTCTTCCTACCATTTTTCATCCTAACAATCACAATTCCTAACTACTCTGTCTCTAATGTTCATATTCCGAAGCATTCAACTTCATAATGTCAGTAGCAATAAACATCTATTATACTTTTATTTGTTTTCCTATATTTTCTCAACATAACCATCTTTTACACTATTATTCAAAGTCATATCTTTTTTGTTCAGATTTCTTTTTACATGTATTTTATCGAATATTCAATTGGTGTAATGTAATGCAGAAAAGAAAACATTGTAAATATTTGCAAATTTTTATTGTGCGCAAGAGCGAGCGAAGCGAGCTCGGGACTTGGGGCACCCCGACTAGGACAGGTTAGGTTAGAAGGGGATGGCGGGGTCTGAAAGACCCCGCCATCCCCTTCGTGTTAGGTTACTTTAAACCTTGAACGCAGAAGTAGGAGCCCCGCGAAGCGGGGCTATCCGTCCAGCATCTCCGGCGTAGAAAAATGGTGGGGGGTGACTCCATCAGTCCCCCCATTAACACATAAACTTACCGTTTTGCTGAAAATCGCGAAAAACTCATTTTTTTGAGACCTTGAATAATTTTTTTTCCATACACGGGAATGATGGGGAACTTTTAAATATTATTTATAATTATGTTTTAAACAATTTTACTGATTTTCAGCTTGTTGGTATTTTATGCACATTCGAATGTCTAAATTGACCGGACTATAAATGTTTAGGGATAAAAGCGTTATGATAAAATACAGTAGGAGTTTAAATATATTTACATTAATGATATTATTAATTACAATTTTAGGAAACATGAGTGTTATGAACATCGCCGGTAGCACTACAAATAGTATGAATGTAAACTTTAGGATGAAAAATTTTAGGAAGAGTGATCATTCGGATTACAAATGATTAGGAAGTACAATTTCGGGTAAAGAACTTTAGGTGAGCCAATATGGACCCGTATTTATGACCTACGAGTATGACCGCTATAGCAACAAGTAATAAAAACATAATAAAGTTAAAAATTAAAGGAAGCCTCCTTAGTAATAAATAACGAACCACGGCAATAAGCTGAGCGTCAACCGTTTCGCGCAGTAGTGGCGCATATTTCTTATTTGTATTTATTTGTTGTTAATTTTTTAGACTTAATACCAACTAGTTTTTATTTTGCTTTTGTATACAATTTTTCTTCTTATGTTATGTGCGTTATTTTCAGTTTTTCTTTCTTTGTTTCTTTCTTTCAAATATTGTACAATTGTATGGAACCCTTCGTGTGCGAGTCTGACTCGCACTTGGCTGGTTTCTTATACTAGGACGAAGTTTAATATTATAAGAACAGTTTTTATCCAATACATTAGCTTTCAGTTCAGTGCACAAAGTAATTATAGGTACTTTATCTTGCACCACAGTGTAATAGCAGTGCAGAGAACTGTACACAAGTGTGTCCAGTCCCAGCACGTTAAGCTCAATGTTGGAAACGCAGCGATGCGTGACACAGTGGCTCGTAAAAGGAAGCTTCAGTTTACAAATTCTGTGAGAAAATTTTGAACAGTATTTTGTATCTTTGTACTTTTGTACTTTTTGTTACGTTGCGCGTTGGTCGTGACTTTTGGATAGTTATGTTAGTCTATGTAGTTGTGTGCTTTCTTGACCTATTTGGCGCAGCTGAGGGGCACACAATAACGTTTTTTTTATTTAAATTATTAACACATAAACTTTCTTTTTCTATCTTTTCTTTTTTCTTTCATTTCTTTCTTTTCTTTCTTTTCTTTCTTTTCTTTCTTTTCTTTCTTTTCTTTCTTTTCTTTCTTTTCTTTCTTTTCTTTCTTTTCTTTCTTTTCTTTCTTTTCATTCTTTTCTTTCTTTTCATTCTTTTCTTTCTTTTCTTTCTTTTCTTTCTTTTCATTCTTTTCTTTCTTTTCTTTCTTTTCTTTCTTTTCTTTCTTTTCTTTCTTTTCTTTCTTTTCTTTCTTTTCTTTCTTTTCTTTCTTTTCTTTCTTTTCTTTCTTTTCTTTCTTTTCTTTCTTTTTTTTCTTTTCTTTCTTTTCTTTCTTTTTTTTCTTTTCTTTCTTTCTTTTCCTCGCACAAAAATACAACACACACAGCGATTGCAATAGTTTCATCTAATACCTATCCTCCTTCTACCCTTCCCCTCTTAACAAACAAACCTTATATTTTTAGCAATGCCATATTAATTATGGACCTGCCTATCTCAAAACGCCAACTGGCAGTCTAACGACATTTAACTTAATAAGCCAAAATTCTGTATTTTAACAAACTCAAGTAATAATTCAAGAGGAGCTACAGGCAGACGTGCAAATTGAATCAGATTCGTTGTCGGACGTCGCGCCGCCGTAGTTAGATTACGTAGTGTGCTGTCTGTACTAATAACGTAGTATTCTTTGTTGCCACTTCTGGATTTTGTTACTCTGTGTTATATTTCTCGGTTTATCCAAGACGTGACTTTCATTCTTGATTTTTTATAAGTCTTTAATCTTAGCTACTGCTGGTTTTTGGAACGAAAAATGTATTAGTATTAATACTGGTCAGCCTATTATTGTCCCAATGCAGGACAATGGTCTTTTCTCATACAGAGAAGGTACGAGCATTGATCACCACACTTGCACAAGGCGGATTGGCGATTTCAAACTTATCATAAGTTCTACTAATCATAAGTCAGGTTTCCTCACGATATTTTCTTTCGATAATATCAATGATGTCCTTATACATAGGTATTATAGGTGATTAACATTAAAGGAAATATGATTTGTTTGTTAAATTAAGATTACACAAATCATTTATATAGCACAAAAAAAGAGACTCGATCGGACCGAGAATACTGCCCTGGGGAACGCCATAATCAATTGAGATCTGCGAACTTGTATAAGAGCCGATTTTCACAGATTGAGTCCTATTAGTTAGGTAGCAAAGTCAAATTGGTACTTGGCACGTATAAGTTGCTTCGATTGTTCAATCTCTTCTAATTAATCTTAATAATTATAAATAAATAATATTTTTTTAAACATTTTCAATATTTAGGAACAGGCTAAGATAACCTAAAAAAATGAATAAAAAAAAACTAAAACCAAATGGCATCAAAAATTAATCCGTATCTACGCCAGCTGGAAATTCGCCCAAAAATTAGTTTTTTGTCTTCAACGACTGCGAAAATCACGAAAGTACTTTTTAATAACTACAGATTAGTACTGAAAAAAATGCCTGGAATTTAGTTTTAATTTTTCTTTCTGTACCTAAATTATTTAGTAATGATGGGCACTTTCAGAATAAATTGCTTTTCCGTCTAGTCTTAGTCGTTTCAAAGACAGTCGTAACTTAATTCCCTCTTAGATTTTCACAAATTACTTAGATGGAAAGTGGAACCAGATGTTCTACGCTTACTGTGAAACAAGTGGTACCTGCTGGTACAGTAAAGGTTGTATGCTAATGCAACTTGTTCTAAAATAGTTCTAGCCGAAAAGTTTTCTAAGTTTGATCCAAACATTCGGGCAAATTCCAGAAGGGGTGGGTTTAAATTCGAAGAATAGGTAATTGGTTTTTTTATTTATATTATTGTAAAAAACATTAAACCACACTTGGAATTTCTTCTTGGGTTGCCTGTAGGTTCATCTATCTAAATATTTATTTAAAGGCAAAAGGTCACTCAATCAATCATGAAATATCGAAAATCGCTTTTCTTTTTAGGTGGTAAAAATCATCAAATGACTCCTTCCGCCCTGGGTGGGGCGGAAGGGACTGTCAGACTTTTACTGACTAAAAAACCACCCTGTTCCTTCTGTTGCCCTTTACGTTCCGGAGCCACGGTATCATCGAAAACCGCTTGATGTATAAAGATCAAAGGCAGGCAGATAGTTTATAATTAGTAGACGAAAAGATTTTCCTAAATTCACCCAAAGGATATGAAACGGGGATCCAAAGTTTGTATGTATGGAGAAATCAACTATGACGCGGACGAAGTCGCGGGCAGAAGCTAGTATGTTTATAAATGTACCCACGCAATAGAAGAAACATCACGCAATAGAGAGTCAACGTTATTTTAAAAAATAGTGAAGAAAATGAACAAAAAATCTTTCACTTCGTAGTATAACTCAGTTCCGCCTCTTAATAGGTGTTCCAAAAGAAACCTATCTATAATTTCCATCTCAAACAGCCACTATAAAACTTCGAGCCGTTATCAAAACCAAACTTATGTACCATCAACCATAACGCCAAAGTACTGGCAACAAAATTATAAGGTATATACAGGTGAGAAATAAGTATAAAAGGTATTTGCACTGCGGAGGCATTGTATTGTTCTCTCTATTAGGCAAACTTTACATTATATAGTAAATCGTGCGCGACGATCGAACAAATGGGGTTACTTTTGCCAATAGAAACCAACGTCAACTCTTGTTTTCGAAGACTACACATTCTGAGACTACAAAATAACATTTGTAAAATGATAAATTGGGCTGACTTTAGCTAAACCGACAACTTACAAACTCAATAATTAAACTAATCACTTCAAACTAATTCAATATGCTCAAGTTCAAAGTTGAAGGTACGTGTCAAACTTAAGCTAAGAATAAAATTACCACAAAAAAAAATCTGCGATATCTATTCAAAATCATCACAGTTACTTTAAAAAAGCGAGACCTTTTGACGTGATTTGATTCGCTGTGGCAGATTTAACCCAATTTATTTGTGGTTCGACTACCAAAAGAACTATGTAACTAGTACCCGCATACTTATCTCCTTTCCCAACTGTACAACGAACAAAATATATACCACGCGTGTAGTTTGAGCAAGTTAGTTCGCTGTGGCGGAGTTCCCAACTTCGGTAAAACTAGAATGAGGGCGTAAATTCAGTAACGCCATTAGCTGACGTCACAAACTAAATTAAACTAACATTTTTGTTCAAAACTTGGGTAGCGATTAGATCGAATTTTCGATTTTGTCATGGTGATATAAATAAGGAGAGGTGTGGAGCACGAAAAAGACTAAGAAACTCAGAGTTTATGTAGCGTCTTTTTTATCTATTTAGAACTAGCTGACCCGCCGCGACTTCGTTCGCGTGGTATTCCTACACTACCAATACCCCTACCCTACCCCTGCCTTACCCTACCCTACTCTACCCTACCCTACCCCTAACCTACCCCTACCCAACCCTACCCCTAACCTAATCCTACCCTACCCCTGCCTTACCCTACCCTACTCTACCCCACCCTACCCCTAACCTACCCCTACCCAACCCATACCCTACCCCTAACCTACCCTACCCCTACCCTACCCCTAACCTAATCCTACCCTACCCCTGCCTTACCCTACCCTACTCTACCCTACCCTACCCCTAACCTACCCCTACCCAACCCATACCCTACCCCTACCCTACCCTACCCCTAACCTAATCCTACCCTACCCCTACCCTAGAAAAATCACATCACAAAAATTTAAAAAAAAAATTAAGCAGCAATTCCTACATCAATTAAATTAGATTAAGAGAATAACATCTTTTAATAATATTATAAAAAAAATCACATCACAATAAATAAATAAAATAAAAAAATATATCAGTTTGGATTAGTAGAATAACATCTTTTAATAATAATACTTTTTTAATAATACTTTTTTCCGTGTTATGGTTGCGTTGTTACACTATTTGACAGGATTGGACAACAAAATATGTTTGACATGTAATAAACAAATCAGCATCTATTGAAATGATTAAGTATTTATTACACATATCAAGTTTTCATTGTTTTTAAGATGTATTCTGCTATTCGGGACGGAAACAAATCCAACAAATCAAAAACCATGGCAATCGGTCCAGCCGTTCTCGAGTTATAAGTGTTGTAACAAACACGACTTTCTTTTATATATATAGCTCAGACCAACAAAAAAAGAAAGACGGCGCGCCGCGAACATCATAAGTGAAGCCATAAAACCGTGCTCCTGCAAGTATACATACACGCTCACGCACACACCTACACTAAAACCATGCTCATCTCTTTAAGTACGTCACGAGTCGTCGCCAAGTAAATTTAGATTTAAAACATAGAATTATGCCTTAAAACAAACATAAAAAGTCTCACGGAATCACTTTTCACTTGTAAGTACATGAAATAACATCGTTTCTCTATTAATAAACTGTGAATTTTAGGTTACTTGGAACAAAAAACCTCAACCATTCGATGCACACATAGATAAAAAGGTGGCTTCACTTTTGATGTTCGCGGCGCGCCGTCTTTCTTTTTTTGTTGGTCTGAGATATATAGATTATGTATTATCTTTCCGTTAACTATATTTTCGAGCCTTTTGGAGTGGAAACCCTCAGGTCGTGGGGTCCGTGTGCCTATATTATAGCTTTTTTAAAGAGTTATCCAAACGATTACTTGACACTTGCCGTGACCCAAGGGCTGGCCTTAGCTAGAGGCTAAACATTGCCATTCAACGTGGCAATGCCGCTAGGCTTTTAGGCACATTCCTGTTGACGGCGCGCGGCGATGTGGAAGAATTTTTGATGCCATTTAGTTTCTTGTTTTTTATTCTGATTGTTTTCTTTTTATAATTAAGTCTGTAATTATTGAACATATTAAGTACTTAAATACCAATGATAACAGGAAAATGCTAAAACAAGCCTATTTCTCACTGATTTAATAAGATCCAAATACGGGTCTTGTCAGCGCCTTAAATGCTATTTGCATGTTAGCTGTCTCTCTTTACAAAATGCATTCACAAACACACAAACATTCCGTATGTTTACCGTCTGCTTCTAACTTCACTTTCCGACTCCTGAGTCAACTCGAGCACTTTGTAAAGTCACAAATGAAGTTAGTGTGTACTGCGAATGAATAACTAAACGTGGTAATGGCAAGGTACGTTGCGTCTGCCGTGCAGGTAAAGTTGTTTTTTCAGTGAATACTCGGATTTGGAAAGGATGGCATACATTTTGGCATTCATTAAAAGAGATAGTAAATTCGTAAGCTGTATCAAAGCCAGTTAGTCAGCTTTCAACTTTGCCGACTGGCAATTTTTTTCAACATATTATTATGTAGAAAAGTCTGCTCTCTAAATTAATGTGACTATTGTGTCACATTAATTTATCGTTTGAGAAACCGGGGTTAGATATCGATATAGATATCGATATTTACGCGGACGAAGTCGCGAGGAAAAGCTAGAATCTAAATAATACCAGCCTATTATTGTCCGACTGTAAGGCAAAGCCTTCTTCTCATACAAAGAAGACTCGAGCATTGATCACCACACCTGCTCAAGGCGGATTGGCGATTTCAGACTTATATTAATTATAAGTCCAGGTTTTCTTACGACGTTTCCCTACACCAATGTCAGCGATGTTCAAAATAAACGTACCTAAAAAGTAAATATGAATTAAGTAAAGTCACATTGGTGCAATTCGTATAAAAAATTTACGCCCCAAAAAACATTTTATCACGAAAACTGGTTTATTCAAGGAATAAGATATAATCTGCACATAACAAGAACACCGGGAACCTGCAATGTATTCACGGGTGTACGGAGATACGGCTCGCTTCTATAATAAAGATTATAGTCTAGCTCTGTGCACCAAGCAGCAATATACCTAGGTACCTAACAGGGCCGGCCTTAAACTTCTAGGCGCCCTGGGCGAGTATATCGTTTGGCGCATAAAAACCTACAATTAAAAGAAAGTAAAACTAAATGGCATCAAAAAATTCCTTCGCATCGCCGTCAACTAGAAATGTGCCCAAAAGACTGACAGCATTGCCACATTTGCCACGTTGGGTAGCAATATGAAGCCAGAATACAAAACATATAACAAAAAAAACTTATTTTATAGTTAGTACCTACCATATTTCTTGATTTGGATATTATACAAAACAGCTAGGTATAGTATTTATTATTCGTTTATTCTTTTGAACAAAAGAAATTTTTGCGCTGGGTTGCGCAGCGCCCCCTAGGCCCCGGCGCCTCGGGCAGCCACCCGTGTCGACCCTCCCTAAAGCCGGCTCTGGTTGGTACATAGGACCTAGCGCAAGTGTACTGATGTAAACATATTCGTTTCGAATCTATACAAATAAATAAAAATTGAAGTTTCTGTTTGCAGTATCAATTTTACAGCTTTTTATTAAATAATATGATAAATAATTTTGAATAAGTATATACGATATGAAAAATGAAATACAAGTATTGTATACGGCTCATCCAGTGAGTTAAAAGGAACATAAAGTAGGTACTGTAAAGGCTTCTACAGTACCTACCTACTTTATGTTCCTTTTAACTCGAACGAGCATTACTGAATACAAACCATATCATGATTAACAGTTTGTTTTCGCTGTCCGCCGCTCGTTTCGCCAATATCCAATCAAAACAACGCATTTAATTTGTCATCCATGTTGTTTCCGAATATATATTGAAGCAAATTGTGGTACCTATTCGTTTTGTTCTCATTAAGCCTTGAAATGATATTGGACAGAGTTGGGAACACGACAAAATAATAAGGGCACACCATATTACTGACTGCCTCGTTGGTCTAGTGATCGCAAAGTGCGACTGCTAAGCATGAGGTCTTGGGTTCCATTCCCAGGTCGGGCAAAGTGTTATTGGGTTTTTTCATCAGGGATTTCCCTGTAGATTTGTACCCAGTTGATTGCAATAGGCTCGCTCCTATTATATAATTATAATTACATGGGACTTAAACATAACTGGCGAAATGTGGATGTACTAATGAATACACCTCTGCCTAACCCTTCGGGGATTACAAGCGTGATGTCATGTTACCGTCTCGTGATCATGTTTGCAACATAAAGATCAAAAACTAACAACAAAAACCTAATTCCGACCAAAAATTCTAAACCAAAATTGAAAAATACAAACGATTCAACATTCTGAACGTAACACAAACATTTTCATAAGAAAACATATTCAATTTGCGTCGTACGCCCCTGCAGGTAAGTTCACAATGAAAATATTTTCTTAACATTCCATTTCCTGCGAAATCGCCTGCATACATACATGTATATTGTATTGTTAGAACTTTATTTGTTGTGAGCCGTGCAGAGATTCATGTAACGCGAGTACAATAAATTGAGGTTTAGTACAACCTTGCTTCGGATTTGTTGTATAGGATTAGTTGGTTTAGTTCTGGAGCTTCTAATTAGTTAGTATGTGTGAGCGGAACAACGTTACTTGTAAGCAAGAAACTATAATATAAGGAAGTTGTTGTGATTGCGTTGAATTGGTGTTTCACAAAGTAAAAGTCAAAGTCAAAACATTTATTTCAATTAGACCATTTACAGGCACTTTTTAATTATCAAGGATTACACTAGGTTACTTTAGGTCATAGTTTTAGAACTCTATTTTGTAGAAGAACTACAAAATAGGGCTTTAAAACTTACGGATTTAAGTCGGTTTCCGAGTGGGTTATTTTTATGAGTGGTGTAAAAAGAAAGAAACCAAAAGTTACACGGTCTTCTCATCATTTACGATCATTTTCTTGCTTTCAATGATCGAGAGGTATGGTCTTCTATACCTGGGAACTGTAGAGGATCTGGGGGGGGCTAAGGGGCCTTATTCTTACGCTAACTGGAAGATACGTTATCCTTGAGGTATCCCTCCTTACTATAGGCTATAATAGATAATTATATAATAAAAAAAAAATAGGGTTTCATAAGCAGACGAAGTCGCGAACACAAGCTAGTTATTGTATAAAAACAATAAATCCTGTAGAAAGCGCCACTAAAGAGCTACTAAACTCCTTAAATGGTTGTAGTAAGTGTACAAAATTGAATAAAATAATATATTCATCTTATACCCGTGTCCTGGCAGTATTCCAAGCTAAGAAAGAAGATGAATTGATAACACTGCGCTCACGCGGACGTGGCAACGAATATCTCTGCTTATCTCCTAAACAAATGTGTTACTTTAAAACTTTTGCCAAGTGTTACGTCTTTATCGCAATCTATATTGCAATCTTGAAATCTATGTGTCAATATACAAATAAATAAAATTGGAGCGTACAATACAGCGTAATACTAGTAAATAATGACTATATGATTCTTTTTAATTTAACAAAAATTCGCTTTATAAAGGGATGAAACGGGGGTCCGTTTCATCCCTTTATAAAGCGAATTTTGGAAACTCCTTTCTTAGCGGACGTCTACTAACTATAAACGACCTCCCTGCCAAACACCTTTATACATAACATCACACCTGTCATCCCCGGAGGGTTAGGCAGATGTATACCCATTAGTACTCCCACATTTCGCCAATTTTGTTTAAGTCCCATGTAATAGGGGGCGAGCCTGTTGCCATCAACCGGGCACAAATCCAGACACCGAGGCTGCTACTGAAAAATTCCTGATGAAAAAACCCAATAACACTTAGCCCGACCTGAGAGTCGAACCCAAGATCTCGCGCTCAGCAGTCGCGCTTTGCGACCACTAGACCAATGAGGCAGTGAATCATCTTTATACTGTGACTTGTTCATCGATATTTTATGATGAATTATTAGCGAGTGACCTTTCGCTTTTCTAATTATACACACATCAAAAGTGTCTAGGGATCAACATCCCTAATCAATAACATTGTTGTTGATCCCTAGACACTTTTGATGTGTATATTTAGATTACGATGTCTTCCCCCATTATTAGTTAAACATCTTGCAATTTTCAGGGTGTTAACGGGTTTGTAATTTATTTTTTCGCAAGAACCTCATTATTTTTTTATACCGCTCGGCCCGCAAATTCGTTTCCGTGATGAATTTTCGATTATCCTATGCAAACTTAAACACTCCATTTCACTTTTCTGGGATTTGATCCTTTAATAAAAGTATGCATAAGTATTTTTCCTTTGGGTTTATGTTTTCTGCAAACAAAATTTCATCAAAATTGGTTTACCGGTTTAAACCATGAAAATGTAACAAAATACGACCTATAAATAAGAAAACTTTTATTAGTCTCTAATTTATTAAGATGAGAATTTATTACCATTTTAAATGCAAAACTTTGTGACTGTTTATATAATTCTTGTGACTGTTTAAAATTCGTACCGTGTGTGGATGCCAATGTCTTTTCCAAAGTCAAAACACTTATTTTAATTAAACCATTTACAGGCACTTTTGCATAGTCAAGGAGTCGGTCAGTTAGTCAGAAAGTTGGAGCTAATTGCTAGTCAAAAACGTAAATAGGTCTCTATGGAGAAGAACGAGCCGGAATATCCGCGGACACTATTTTTTAAAATTAAGTTTCTACAAAATATCGGTACTTATATAAATAACAATATAAAACAATGAATAAAAGTAAAAAAAGGTGTAAGCAATTCCAAGTTTGATAACCCATAAACAATAATCACAACAATTAATTTTATTAAAGTAATTAAATAAACAACACATTAAATCGTTTGCGCTGAACATTTAAATGGTACTGCGGTAAAATATAAATTAAACCTAACGATGGCATAATTTATATTTATTTATGTGCTTAGGATAGTATCGCTTACTTTATTTAAAAAAATAAAGGCTAAATGGCTAGATATTTTATGTTTCAAGCAATTTGATGAGTGGGTGTTAAAAATGATAATCCTATAAGGCGTGTGTCATACTGCGAGCTAAGCTAAGGTGTAATGCTATTTTTGTAATTAGAGCCGCACAGCTAGGTTCCCATTCCAAAGAGGTGCTTAAATAGTACTTATATTTAAGAGATTAAGTTTCATTTTTGTCAGTATTACAATTATCGAATATTACTAACTGTTTACTATGAATAGTTATGAGTAATATTTTTCTTTATAAACAAATAATAATTGTGTAAAAAAAAATATACAAGCTTTTGCGCTTGACTTAGTCTGCATAAATATTCTTACGAATCTATTTTTTTTTAAATAAAACATGGCTGACCGGATTCAGTCATAACGTGGCTTCCAACAGAAAGTTAAAAATTCTTAAGCTATTACTTGTTCAAGCAAAAAAAAACAAATAGGTACCTAATCTCTTCAGTTTTATAATATTAGTATAATTTATTATTCGTTTATTCTTTTGAACAAAAGAAATTTTTGCGCTGACTTGCGCAGCTGCCCCTAGGCCCCGGCGCCTCAGGCAGCCAACCGTGTCAACCCTCCCTAAAGCCGGCTCTGGTTGGTACATAGGACCTAGCGCAAGTGTCCTGATGTAAACATATTCGTTTCAGGTCGATTTTCGGAACTATACAAATAAATAAAAACTGTTTTCATAATAATTATCATAACAACAAATAGGTACCTAATCTCTTCAGTTTTATAATATTAGTATAATTAGATAAAAAAACATTTCAACTAAGTAGGCAAGCAGTATTTTTGATTATTTATTAATTTTTACAAGAATGTCTCTTACACAAACACACGATATGAACTCAAATCTCGTTCAAATCGCAGGGGATAATAGGAAAAGCCTTTCGCCACCAAAAAGCCGAGGATTAGGTAAAAAAGGGGACACGTTTGAACGAGGAAGTGGAATTTTAATAAGGCTTCATAACACCGCGTGCATTACCATATAAACTTGTCGAATGTAATGTATGTAGATCTATTTGACGGATTTTAGGTATCGGAATGCCGAATTCGTTAAAAACTTATTTCAACTCACACATCCTGCATTATAGATACTTAATTTTATAAAGCTGAAGAGGGTTTGTGTGTTTGAAATCGCTAATCTCCAGAACTACTGGTCTAATTCCGAAAATTAACTGTTAGGAAGCTACGGGGTTTTATAAAAAAATGAAATACACTCAACATAAAGAAAAAACACAGATGCTTTTTTGGCCATTTTTTGTACACTTTTACCTTACCTTTGCAACCTCGCCCATTTCTAGCTCATTACTCGCACAGCTACCACTACAACCTTATCTCATTTAGTCAGCATTTACCAAAGTACCAGAGCATAGCGTCGATTTATATTCTATCATCAATTTAGGCACCCTCTTTAAAATAATGACAATTATTTTTTGTTGGCTTTATTTGTTGGTCTGTTTGCATATTTAATTTTTTAGCAGGAGTTTAGATATTTTGAATGATTTTTTTACTTTTCAGATGATGATCCTTCAACATGTGGCAAACGATTTTTTTTTCTATAAAAAGAAGAAGAATAGTGAACAATCTTCACTACAATTATTTGCACAAATAAATTATGTAGGTTTGTATTATTTACTCAACTGATCCCACGAACGAAAAACTTTCTATAAAAATGTTTTATTCACAATGGACTATTTGTACCAAACACTTAACTTAGAGATAATTGCTAACACGAGGTCAAATTACAAAATGTTCTACATAATATGCCTGTGTGGTATCCTGGACTTATAAGATAACCCAGAATGGCGCAAGCGGACCTTAGGAAAACATGGAAAATCTCGAAGTTATTAGGACGAGACAAAATTTAATCGAAGTGCAGCCACAAAAGCAGCGGAGTTCCCGTGGTCACCGATATACGAGTATACAACATACATTATTCAATAAGTACTCGCGTGTGTGGGCCACGAAACAAGCTGTTGGACTTTTTACTTATATTCTGTGGATGAAAGCGAAATGCCAACAGTGGTGCAACCGCGGTGATTAAGAAGAGACATAATATTTCTTTTTTAACACGCTAATATTAGCTTCACTTGTAAGTAACTATGTAAGAAAATCTTGAAATCTTAATTTGACCCACTCCCAGGTCTTCGATTAGGATGAAATTTTGCACACGCTCTGAGTTCTGATGACAATGCATGACTAGCTAAGAAATATCATTACAAATCCAATATGGCGGCCTCCCCAAGATGGCGGACTGGCTGTTTGAAATCCACCCCCATGATATGGGTATCAAATAAAAGGGTTTGCTGTCAGGAACACGAAAAAAAATAGTCACGTGACCTAAATCCAACATAGCGGACATCCAAGATGGCGGATTGGCTATTTGAAATGCACCCCCATGGGTATTAAATGAAAGGGTTTGCTGAATGAGATATGAAAAAAAATTGTGCGGGCTAAAAGCGTGATTTTTTAGTTTTTTTAAACTATTAATTTTTATTATAAGAAATACTACCTTACACTAGGAATTTGTCCTGTATCATTGATGCTTATAAACTATTTGTTAAGTATGTATAAGTAGTGTAAGCTTACTCCATCGTAAACTTTGTCTATGTCACCCCTGATCTTGACTAGGGACAAAAGCAAACCCATCTTATATAAAAAATAAAATAAAAATTTAGAAAGTAAAAAAAATACCTTTATTAGTCGTTAAGTAATAAATAAGTAAGTAGTAACTAACCGGAGTTTCTCGAACGAAAATCAACAAAGTCAAAGTCAAAACATTTATTTCAATTAGACCATTTACAGGCACTTTTGAATTGTCAAGGAGTCGGTCAGTTAGTCTGAAAGTTGAAGCTAGTTGCTCGTTCCAAAACGGAGGAAACAAAGATAACAATCGACAATCGGCAAAATCAATGTGTCTAATTGTCAAGCGCACGGAGGCTGCTAAGATTGGTTGATTAAATTATTAACAATAAATATAGAGTAGCTTACGCGCGCTTGATCATTTAATTTTCGTTTGTCGTTCGAAAAATCGGTGTTTAAATACGTCAGTAGAATATTGAAGACGACAAACCAAGTAAAGTCAAATTGCTGTTTTTAAGGCCCCATTCTCAAAAGGTAGCAGGGAAGCCCAACTCTTGGCCCTCGTCCGACCAATAGTACGGTGAATAGGCATTCCAATTTAGCTGAGGCGAACTAACCTCAAAAACTTTATGTAATGGCTGACTCAGTTTTCTATTAGCCTTAGAAACACGTACTATTAATGTATACCTAGGATGTGGGGGACTTTGATTAGGAAGATTGATATGGGGTAAAAGTACTAATGAATCCTGTCATTAGGCTAAAAAGATTGAAATTAGAGTAGTGGTCTCATGTTGCAGTACAACCTTAACAGGAAACGCGGGCGGAAAGATTTTTGAAAAAGACAACTACAAATCCAACTGCCTAAACCTAAGTATCAAGTCATAATTTTGGCTCTCGCCTATTTTCTTTTTTAATATTGAACTATAAAAGATATTTCATCAACCTAATAAGAAGGATATAACCTGTGCCCTTATGTTTTCTTTTTTTATTAATAGTTTTCTAATTTGTACATTATGCCTCTGTTCACAGTTCAGCATTTTCTATGAGTTCTAGTTCTTATAAAAATAATGTATCATTGAAAATGAAAGCAAAAGGCTTACAAATAGTTTATATTTACTTTACTTTAATCATCTTAGAAGATGCCAGTGTCCAGCAGCTATTTGAATTTCAAAACAGAATTACCTCCATCATCTGAAGTGACACCCTAATCCAAAATAGTTTAGGTATTACCAACAACATAAATATTGCGCCACATGTTTGTGACGCAACCCCTCCCCCCTCCGCCCTTCCAAATACACAAACACCTAAAATATTCAGCATTCGTCTGAAGTATCAGTCAAAAAGGATTTATGGAAATTCATACCTTTACTTGAAAAGGGATGAGAGTCAGAAACACGAGCCGTAGGCGGAGGCGACGTTTTAAAAGAAAACATTTACTTAAAAATATGAAACATTTAGAAGGGGGAAGTTGGGAGACAAAGGGAAGAATAAACAAAAGTCTCAAACGAAAGACGACCCATTTTCGAAACGTATTTCAAAGAAACCTCCCCCTGTATCTAAATCCGCACGTTTAGTGCGTGTTCACACGTGACGGGCAGTTTAACAAAGATTCATTTCGTGAGCTGATTTTCTAAACGAATTTTGATTGTAAAGAACCCTTTCTTCTTACCCTTTGTTTATGAGAGAGTAATAAAAAAACGTACGTGAAAATCGGGCCGATTCATCAATTTGTACTTACCGTAGTACTAAGCGCCAACTTTAAAGTCAAACATTTCAGGCACTTTTGAATGGTAAGGTTAGGTTATAGTAGGTCGGTTATCCCAGTTGCTGATCCAGGGGGAAGAGAGCTAAGAAGCTCAAGCGTCCCCCCCCCCCCCAAGCATCTACATTCTTCCGTGGCAAATCTTAAAGTGAACTTAATGTTATTACACAGCAATGTTACATCTACAATATTCTGTTTTTATATATATATATATATTGTTGTGTGCTCACCTATCCTAACCTCCCCCTTGTACGTTTGAATGTTTTTAGAAACTTTTGTATGGTAATGTGTATTAATAATATAGGGAGCGCTGTGCCGAACAGCGTCTTTTAGTGTCATAATTTTTATTTGTCCGTGCCTCGGAACGATGGGTGAATGATGTTTGCCTGTGGTTCCGAGACAGAGACACGTCGGCCTACGCTGAAAATCAGCGCCGTGGTTTCGTGCCATCGTGTGTGGGCCACGGCAATAAGCTGAGCGTCGGCCGTTTCGCGCGGTAGTGGCGCAAACTTCCGTTTTTTAAAATTTTTCTGTCATTTATGTATTTAGTTTTTTAGATAAATAAGTACCAACTTGTCTAGTGACGCACAATACAAAATAATCTTTACAGCGGCTGTAAAGATTATTTTGTATTGTGCGTCACTTCTACGTGAATAAATGGTTTTTCTTTCTTTCTTTCTTAGCAGGGTCAAGCCCCCCCCCCCCAAACGACAATCCTGGATCCACCACTGGGTTAGCCAGAAATATGAAGCTAGTTGCTCGTTCCAAACAAATCCTTTCCTGGGACACAATTGGGTACCACCGATCAATTGACGTACTTTCTATGAGACATTTGCAATATCCTAAAAATATAATATTCTTTTATTCAAAGCGTTTGCCGCCCGTTCATCAGAACTCCCCTTTATCACCGACTCGAGGCGCTGAGATAAGTATGAGCGGACGTGCTTTACATTACATTAAAGACGTTTATTAGATGGCAAACGAGCGTTCTACAACTCACTAACAGGCTTAGCGGTGACGTCATTAGTGTAAGTTTATATGAAGTTGAGATATAACATAGATCTTTTTTTTTTGCGTAGATAGACACAAATGTGGTCCGACCAGTATTGAGCAACCTGTACAGCCCTATCACTGGCCTCGTTTAGATCTTGAAAGGTGCAGGAGGTTGTGAACGACAGGCAACTGAGGAGGTGACGCATGTCCTGTGATGGTGCTTCACACACGCTGCACACAGGCAGATGGCAATAATATAGATCACAATAAATAAATAATTTAGCCCTGGATATCTGATTAATTTTCAATTAGCAGTAAAATTAGATTTTTAGTTCCTTTTTAATTAATTAATAGTTAATCGATTGATTTGTGGCATAAGTGACGTCACACTTTATTATTGCCATACAAAACCGCGAATCGTGTTTTAAGAGCTCTTAAAAACTGTATCAATTGATTGATATCTAGTATCCACTACCCAATTGGTCGTAACACATAATATCACGCCTGTAATCCCCGAAGCGTTAGGCAGAGGTGTACCCATTATTACACCCGCATTTCGCCAATTATGTTTAAGTCCCATGTAAAAGGAGGTGAGCCTACTGCCATCAACCGGACACAAATCCAGACTCCAAGGCTGCTACTGAGAAATTCCTGATGGAAAAATCCAATAACACATTTCCTTTCAATCGCGCTTAAAATCGCGCCAATTGGTCGTCTTATCCACATTTCACTTTACTTGCAGGAAGCATAATATTCTTCGCTCAAAATAATCAGTGAAGCGAGGCGGAGGTGCGCGGACTCGTGGAAGTAACTCAGCTGTGAATCTGACGCGGAAACTCGGAAAAATCGAGGATGTCGTTAAAACTTGCACTTAGATCGAATGTGTCAGTAGTACGGAGTGTTTAGACTTTAGTGAAAATAAACATGAAAACATATATTTTTCAGTGTTTCGTTTTTCGTTTACCATTCAAACCATGTCAGAGGCCTTTGAGGCGGTTTAGAAACTCTGACACTACGGTGTGTGGGGTCGTAAGACCTTACTGCCACACGATGAAGAAGAAGAAGAAGGGTTTCGTATCCGATAAATGTCAAACGAGGCCCTATTACTAAGACTCCGTCCGTCGTAAGATTATGAAATATGGAAATTCCAGCTCAGCTAGTTAGTAGGTTGACGTCTCCAGAATTATCATTTCCCTACCACCCATTATATTATTATTAGGTATATTCTTTGTTTTACAAATGGGTAGGTACCCCTCTGTCTAACCCTTCGGAGATTACAGGCGTGGTGATAAGTATATGTCTTTGTTTTACTATCTTCTAAGTGTGGCTATTAGTATGATTACCGTGCCTAATAGTTAACTTAATTGTACATAAAATATGAGTCAAAAAACCATATAATATGATATACCTAAGTATACACATCAAAAAAGTCTAGGGATCAACATCCCTAACAAATATTAGGGATGTTGATCCCTAGACTTTTTTGATGTGTGTAGTACATTATAAACTTCTTATAAACCTACTTATTTTACTGCTGATTCTAACTTCTTTAGCAGCATATTAGGAACGAGGTCATAATACTCGGTGAAAGGCAATCTTGCGCATACATCTTCACTTTCGTTTGTGATAGGTATTTTAGTTGTTTAGGTATAAGCATCGGTGGTTCAGTGGTAGAATGCTCGCCTGCCACGCGGGCGGCCCGGGTTCGATTCCCGGCCGATGCAACTCTTTTATAGTAGTTCTCTCTCTTTTTTTACTGTTATTGGCAGAAATTTCATTTATGTGGAATAGGTATTTTACTAAAGAAAAAAAAATATTTAAAAATTATATAACAATATCTAAACAGAGTAGGTAACCTTTTATTCAGGTACCTATAATTAGATTGCATGCATTTTACTGAATTTTCTTAGAAATAGTCTCAACCAATATTTTTTTTTTGTAACATTAAAATCGTCTTATTTTTGACAATGTCCCGTTTTGAGTAAAAACAAAAAATGGTCACGTTAGTTATACTGGTCACACAAATAACTGAACAAGCTCGGTGATTAATGCTCGTTCCTCACACTAGGCCCTTTTTGTACACCTTTTTGTCCTTCAATGGGATAATTACAGTTTGGTAGAAAGTACAGTTAACAAAAAAGATAGGTATCCAGGGTCGTCAGATATACTTGAAGATTTCTTAGAAATCGATGGATGTCTTCGATTGAAACTTAACTTAATTAATGAACTGTTTATTATCTACTTTTTAAATTAAATTGCATTTGAAAATATCCATCGGTTTCTAAGAAAACTTCAACTATATCTGACGATTCTTGATACCTAACTCTTTTGTTGACTGTACCAACGAAGCTAAATAATTATGTTCAGCATGTAGTTTAGTATTAATATGATGAATACATCATATTAATACTAAACTAACATACATTTAGTAAGAAACGTGATTAATGAATACACTAATCACGTTTCTTACTTAATGTGCCGATTTCTATGTAATATTAGTACATAACTATACTAAGATTAAGCGATTGTTCAATGTGAGAATGTAGTAGGTAGGCTTCGTTATCTATACCTATATATTATACTAGCTTTTGGCCGCGACTTCGTCCGCGTAAATGGCGGTTATAGCGGACAAAATCGAAGTCAAAAAATTTGAAGTAGATTGGACCAAGGAATCACGTTGTCCCATACAAACTATGGCCTCCTTTTTGGGGGAATAATTTCGGAAAATCCTTTCTTATCGGATGCCTACGTCATACAAAGAACACACCCTCCAAGTTTCAGGTCTCTATGATCAGCGGTTTAGGCTGTGCGTTGATCCGTCAGTCAGTCATTCAGGACAAAGCATTTTATATGTACAGATAGAAATAGAAGATATAATATCGACGAATGAAAGGAAAAATGTATTAGGTAAGCGACAATTTGGTCGTGTTATATTTTGAACCTTATTAGGTGTGGATACATACACCTAATATGGTTGAAAATATAACACGACCAAATTGTCGCTTAAGACATTTTGCCTTTCACCGTCTATATAATAAGGCTGAAGAGTTTTTTGTTTGTTAGTTTGTCAAACGCGCTAATCTCTGGCACTACCAGTCCGGTTGAAAAAATTTTTGTATTTATGACAGCTATATAACATTACACTACGGCACAAAAGAGCGGAGCAGAAATAAAAAACGTAACTTAATACAGGTGAAAAACCCCGCGTACGAAATCACAGGAAGCAACTAGTTACATATAAACACAGTATCTAATGAGTAATCTTACATAATCAAAGTATACTTACATTTTGTACTAGCATTACATTTTGCTAGTAAAAGTATGAAGCATCGGTGGTTCAGTGGTAGAATGCTCGCCTGCCACGCGGGCGGCCCGGGTTCGATTCCCGGCCGATGCAATTTACTTTTTATCAAAAGTTGGTTAGTTTTTTTTTATTCAACGGGAAGTCTGTGTTTAGATATCAGTTGTCAAATAAACAGATTTTAGGTCAATTTTTATTTAGCTCTTCATTTTCTTTTCTTTTTTTTTATTGGGACAAGCCCGCCACACTGTTCCCACCCACTGCACCTCCTGATACCAGAATGAACAGTGGAGGCCACCAGAAAAGCGCCGAGGCAATGAAGCTCGACGAGTCACAGAGACACGATTAACTGTCTTGGGTCCCGCAACGAAATTAATCAGAAAAGAATCGCGGAGGAGTAGTAAAAAATATAATTTCTACTTTTCAGGGCTAAAATAATAGGTAGTGTTTCTTTAAAGAACTTATCTTGGGAATTATTGGTTAATGGTATCATTAACTACCCAATCTATAAGCCCTGACACAAATCCGAGCATTGTTAAATGCAACGGCTTAACAAAACAAAATGTAGGACAGCTGTAAGCATTGCCCCAGGATCCGTTTGTATAAGATTTATTATATCACTTTAAGTTCTCGAATAGGGTCTTAAGGGGTCACTTAGGGCATGTCAGGGTCACAAAGGGAAGGGTATCCATCCTGTCTGTTGTTACGTTATCTTTTGGAGTGGCTCAGTAGTTTAGCAACTCAATTGTTTAAATTGATGTGTTTTTGTTTTTGGGTTGTAATGTTAGGGTCGCTATATACAAGCGGGTCGACCTATTCGGTTCGGCATTCTCAATATAAATTTTGATAGTAATAATACCAGCCTTATTTTGTCCCAATATAGGGCAAAGGCCTCTTCTCATACAGAGAAGGCACGTGGATTGATCACCACGCTTGCCATAGCCCTTATTTTTACACGACTGCCCCAAAAAAAGTAGTGTTATGTGTTCAGGGTTAATGTATGTATGTATGTGAGTTTCTTTATTCCGCCATAACTTTTTAACGCCTGAACCGATTTAGATGTATTGGGTATCGTTACAATCCTTGCATCGTTACCGAGTAACATAGGCTAGTAATAAAAAGAAACCGGTGTGGTCACTTTAAAACGTAAATTAATACCAGCCTCAATTTATTTTTTTAATTAATTAATCTGGTCGTGTCTATGTTTATCGTCTAGAATTTGACAAGTAGATTTAAAAAATATATGTATAACACTGTAAATAAAAAACGTCGTAAAAAAAACTGACGAGTAAACAAAGTACAAATATGTGCAATTTTTGCAGTCGTGTTTTTTAATTTTTTTAATTATAGTAGCTTGTTTCTAATGGAAATCCTCATTGATAACCTCCATCTTTAGAGAATGGAGGGTCATGTCGGACTTTTACCGACTAAAACCCCATGGTTCCTTCTGCCACCATGAGTCGGGAGCCCGGTATTTGCTTGACGCATGTTCCGAGCCCCCTACTGGTTTTTTTTTTGTTTTTTATCATAGAAATTCATCAAATGCCTTCTCCCCTCTTCTCTGGGCGGAACGAAAGGGAGTGTCAGACTCTTACTGACTAAAACCCATCCGTGTAATCCGTGTTCCTCGCGTTCCAGGGCCGCGGTGACTCTTTCGAACAAATTCCGCAACCCTGGCAGGTCCCTACTGGTATTAGACCGATATTGGGCCCCTTCACCTGGCCCCTAAAATATCAACACAATATTAGTAATGTTAATTTGTTTGAAGATACAATTTATAAATAGTCAGTTACTACCTATACACCGTGAATTTTAATCCGTTGCAAATCTTTCAGGGGGTGAATGTAAGTACTCATGAATATGAACAACTTTTATTAAGGGACATAGTACGAAATGTGAAAAAAAAAACAGCTGATCCATACAATTTGATCGTAATGTAGTACATTATTGTATGGATCAGCGGTTTTTTTTTTCACATTTCGTACTATGTCCCTTAATAAAAGTTGTTCATATTCATGAGTACATTCACCCCCTGAAAGATTTGCAACGGATTAAAATTCAGGTTGTATAGTTAGTGTAAATCGTAGTCTTAGCGAAAAGTAATGAGTTTCACCCGGCAACCATTTGTAACCGCCTACCTAGAGAGATATACAATATGTAACAGAATAAACGCAAGACCTGAAAGTAGTTTGCTCAGAATCGGCTTCTGAATCGATTTCCATCATTATTTATATGTGTTAATTTTCTCCGGAAAAATCCTTTATTTAACCTAAATTAGGATCACTGCGTAAAACCAACGTAATAAAATATTTTAATTAGGGAAATTTAAGTCTTATCTCAAAGCAATAAAAACCCATATGAATGTATGGCTGAATTTGTAGCTCGCTCAATAGCTATCCATACACACACGTAATAATATCAATGCATTATTTTAATAGTGTGCGAAAAATAAAATATTTAATTTAAGGAAGATTAATCTTTAATTCCAAGCAATACGTCGTACTTAACTGCACAACCGAATTTGTACTTTGTAGTTCATATCTATCCTTAGTATCCTTACTCACACACACACACCCCTATTGTACGTAATTTAAGGAAATTTTAACCTTATTTCAAAAACAATAAAGCTTTTTTAAATGCATAACTGAATTTGTAATTCCGCATTTCCCAATCTTTTGTTGAGAAATGACAAAATATTAGAAAATCTAATGTACGTTTTTTGCAAACGCAAAATCAATATGAAAGAGCGAGACGTAATAATTTACCGACTTAGCCCTTTGACATTTGATGACATTTGACATTTGACATAAAAAAATTTGACATTTGACATAAAAAAATAGTGAATTTCGTAATTTTGTTGTTGTTGCTGTTACTTGTTTACGCACGCGATGGCTTTCCGGTATAGCAATATTCACTACACGGAGATGGTGAGGACACTAGCTCGTTGCGGCGATAATGTGGAGTTAGCGTGTCGAGTGTTCAATGAACGACATGGTACCAGAGTGAGCGCCAGGACAATGCTAGGTGCAACTCAGCGCCTGAGGGACTCCGGAACGTTTTATCCTAACACGGCAATGGATAGAGGGACGAATGTGCGCTCTAGTCGTTTGCAGGAAAACATTCTTGATTATTTCGATGAAAATCCAGAGAGCAGCACGAGAGAAGCAGCGCCGTTGTTTAACTGTAGCCACATGTACGTGTGGAGAACATTACGTGCTGATGGCGAACACCCCTTCCACCTACGACGTTGTCAGGAGCTGATGCCGACTGACTATTTGCCACGACTACAATTTTGTAGATGGTTGTTGGAAAACTGGCAACAAAACATCATCTGGACGGATGAGAGCACCTTCACACGAGTTGGTATTTACAACCAGCACAACATGCATTTGTGGAGGCACGAAAACCGTGAGTGTGTGCGTAGGGATAGACTAGTATGCTCGAACGTTTTACGTTCAGTCAGGACAACTATTTTATTTAAAAAAACTGTGTGTTCTTTAAGTAAATTGAATTACAGATGTTGTTTTAGTTCTATTATTTAATATTCTAATTGGGGTGTCTGAGGTCTTGCGTGTATTCCGTGACACGTTGTATATAATACACTGCCTGGGCAATAACCGCTGACATCTATCTAGCCCTACCTTGGAAATTAATAAACTATATTGTAGTGTCAAGTTTTAAAAAATTACCTAGACTAACTTTTATTTTTACAAATATATCTACTGGTTTAAAGATAAACAATTTTTACAGTTTAAATTGTGTAAATAATATAAAATTAAATAAAAATATAAAAATGTTCATGCATCGGCCGGGAATCGAACCCGGGCCGCCCGCGTGGCAGGCGAGCATTCTACCACTGAACCACCGATGCTTCATGACTAATTGATGAAAGTTGCTATTACTTCTAATGTATAGTCAGCAAAATCATTATTACAAATAATCTTTAAAAATTTGCACATTGCAAGAATTTAGAAACGTGTTATGTATCGAGGTCAAAACAAGGTGAAAGGCAAGCGCATCTTCACTTTCAATATTTGAACAGATTTGTATGTTGGCTATACATTAATAAGCATCGGTGGTTCAGTGGTAGAATGCTCGCCTGCCACGCGGGCGGCCCGGGTTCGATTCCCGGCCGATGCAGATTTCTTTTTGTTTTATTGTAATTAATATTTTCTTTTCATTTTTTGTAATTGACATTTTAATTAGGTAATGCTAATGTTAGGTAACACTTTTCTTTTTTTAGGAAACCCAAGAAAACAGTTTATTTAGGTTTTTTATGCCTTATAAGCTTCCTCTTTTCGTTTTTTATAAATTGTACTGTATACTTTGTAATATTATGTAGGTAGGTAATACAGTTAAGACGAACTCCATGAGGATTTCAAGCGCGAAAAAAAAAGTTAATACCCCAGTTAAAAACTTAATCTGTAAAGAAGTATCTAGGTTCTAAGTACACTCGCCAGCACATCAGACTATCCCTTTTTGTTGTAAAATAGCTCCTATTACAACCGCATAAGATGCTAATTTTTTTCATTTCAATTCTTCTGGATAAGCTCACTCCATAGTAGACTTTGTCTATTTCAGTTCTGACCTAGACTAGAGTCAAGAGCAAAACCCATATAATATAAAAAAAATAAAAAAAAATATTTTTAAAAACAAGCTTTTATTTTAAATTATTACAATATTGAGTATCGGACATTGTATTGTCACCAGAAATAAAGGTGTATGCAAAATTTCAGCTCAATCGGATACCAACAAATTGTCTCTTTCTTTCTTATCGTGTGGGCAGTAAGGTCTTATGACCCCATACACCCTAGCGTCAGAGTTTCTAAACCGCCTCAAGGGCCTCTGACATGGTTTGAGTGGAACCGTAAGTCCAGGTTTTCCTCACGATGTTTTCCTTCACCGATGCCACTGATGTCCAAGATAAACTTTAGAAAGTACATATGAATTGAAAAATTCACATTGGTACTTGCCCGGATTTGAACCCACAACCTCATGCATGAGAGGCGGGCGCCTTAACCACTGGGCCATCACGACACTAACAAATTGTGGGAAAGTGGTTTGCAAATTTTGAAAGGACAACTTACTTACTTACATACTATATACATTTACATACGAACAGTGCAAGCTAAATAAAAGCTTGTAAAAAAAATAATAATAGAGAATCTCCTAAAAAACAGTTAATTTTTTATCTCAAATATAATAAAGATATAAGCTACCCACTTACAAATAATTTACAATTTCAAAATGTCTCTTCTAAAAGGTACTAGACAGGAAGACGGGGAAAAAATGCAAATGACTGCGGTGTCCATTAAAATTATAATTTTTTTAATTAATTTCTCCAGCACAATTTCGTATTTGGACATAAATTTATGGTAATTTGGAACATTTACAGGGTCCATTAAATAAATTATACCTACCACCTATTTATACGGGTAGATACTGGGGCTTAAGATTGTTGAGCTCTTGATTGTTGTTGTTGTTTGTTGTTGGTGTTGGATACTCCTGACATGAAGAAGTAAACCAATTAAACTCATTTAAAAAATTAAATTAAAAAGGAATTGCTCGATTTCTTGACTGTCTCTGATCGTTGGTCTAGTCGCAAAGCGCAACTGGAGCATTTGGTCTTAGATTCGTTCCAAGGTCGAGCAAAGTGTCATTGGGATTTCCACCAGGAATTTCTCAGTAGCAGTTTCGGAGTCAGGATTTGTGCCCGGTTGATGGTAATATGCTCGCCCCCTATTACATGGAACTTAATCATAACTAGCGAAATGTGGGTGTACTAATGGGTACACCTTTACCTAACCGTTTTATAAAGCACAAAAATAAATTTAGAGGTAACTTAAAAAAAATTGATTCTTGCATCGGCCGGGAATCGAACCCGGGCCGCCCGCGTGGCAGGCGAGCATTCTACCACTGAACCACCGATGCTTATACCTTTGTCACTTAAACACGACGATATTTTCTTACAGAAACACGTTTCACAAATTGATGGCACATTCACTTTTGTGGAATCATCGTTTTGTGTTCATTCATACTAATGGACGTGATTTATTATGGGGTTCTTATTGATGGTTGTGTGTTGTGGCAATGCTTTACTGAAGAAAGGAAAATTAAAGACGATTTACTAGCGGATAAATGAGTATCTATGTAGGTATAACGAAGACATGGAATTAAGTGATTAAGACTTTTGTCTACCAGTATTTAATCATACATTTTTACGTGGTATTAAACAGTATAAGAATAACCACCGGACAGACACTACGTCGATAGAATGAACACCAACAAGACTTCACTTCGACAGGACGCTTCGCCGACAGGATACTTCGCCGACAGGACGCTTCGCCGACAGGACGCTTCGCCGACAGGACGCTTCGCCGACAGGACGCTTCGCCGACAGGACTCATCAGCGACGCAACTTATCTGTAAAAGGCTACCTGGAACCGAGCTAGTTAAATTAGGTTAATTATTATTATTATAAAAAGGTTAGGTTAGGTTAAAACTGTGACAGCCCTCCACCCCCCCCCCCCCCCAGCAACGCTATAGCGGCCGGCGAGTGCCAGAAACGACAAGTCGACTGTTTTCGACTTCAAAAAGCAAAGGCAAAAGCCAGTCTATTAAATATAATAGACTGACTGGATGTAATAACATGATCTTTTGGCACCAGAATACCTACAATAAATAAAGCACTTATAAATAGACTAAGGTAAACCAACTTTGAGCAAGATATTCCATTCCACAAAAAGCAATCATTGCACGAAGCCAATTGGTAACGGAATATTCAGCGTTTAACAATAAATTTTCTAGAAATTCCCAAGTGAAACGCGAAACCTACTGCTTCGTCGAGGAAGTCGGTAGGTAGGTAGTCTAAACTTGTGCTTGTTGAAGTTAAAACAAGTTCAACCTAAAATAAATCTTTTTAAAACTGAACTTTTATGTTTATGTATCAAAAATTCTAGCTCAATCAATCGAACACCGGGTAGTGGGTCAAAAACTTGTAAGATTTCATTAAGTTCCTATGGCCATTTTGGCCTTTGTGTAACTGCGCATGCCAAGAGGGCAGGAATTTTTCAGACTTACTTGATACTTATCATAAAATTATGGCCAAATTACACAAAATCTTATAAGCTACGAGTATATTACTATAAAGTTTCAAAATCCGTTCTGTAGTTATAACTTACGTGAAAGAGTAACATACATCCATCCATCCATCCATCCTCACAAACTGTCGCATTTATAATATTACTAAGGAAGTAGGAAGTAGGATAGCAGGATAAAAATAAAAACACCGTTTACATTTTAATTTGTTGCTTCTCTTTCAAGTCATCGGAATTCCTCTGACATAAAAAGTTTTTTGAAAAGCCCTTCCGGATCACCCCCGGTCACCCTCAAAAGCTCAAATCCCCGGAATTTCTTCCGGTTGGTAGCCCTGGATATAAGTATACATAGGTACATACAGTAGTCCTCCTACCAAGAGCACAAAAAAAATAAAATCGACTGGAGACGATTATCGAATTGAAAATACGACTATTCTATAGAATATTCGTTAATTTTTTTGAACAATTAAGGTCATTGTTTATAGCAGCACGTCTCCTACACAGCAAATAATTTGCCATTCAAATTAGGGCTTTTAAGTCTTGCGCGTATTTTTTTTTTATGACTAAACAACAAAGGTGAGGTCTCGCGGGCGGCGTGTTGGCAGTACCTATGATCATTAGTCTCCTATTGATGTAAACAAAGTATTCAAATTATATTGATCAAGTTGACAATACTTTTACTACGTGCACTTGTGCTAAGCCCTATGGACCTTTTTTAATTAATTGGCGTACTTCACAGACTTAATGGATCTTTTATTACCCATCTGCATTTTAAAAGCAATAAAATACACGATAACCTACTAGTAACTGCGTGACTTGACTCCTTGATTAGCTGTTCACTTTTATATAATAACTAACATACCTATGCCCGCAACTTCCTTTGCATGTATGTCAACAGATTTTTTTTTTTGCGCGGAACCATCAGAATTTTGTCAGTAGCAGCCTCGGAGTCTGAATTTGAGTCCGGTTGATGGCAATAGACTCGCCCCCTATTACATGGGACTTAAACATAACTGGCGAAATGTAGGTGTACTAATGGGTACACCTCTGCCTAACCCTTCGGGGATTACAGGCGTGATGTTTATTTCTATACGATACAGATCATTATGACATCTGTACAGTTTCACTAATCAGTTTAAAAAGGACCTTTATACCTTTACAAAGATAACAATGTTGTACTGAGCGGCACGTGCCGACAACATTGCGTAGGTACCTACCGCAATCAGCCACGCACAGACCTTGCGGTCATTGATTGGGACATCGTGTTTGTAATGCAGGTATTTGTGTATTTAGGGTGACAATACCCAATACAACCAACTTGCCCCGCAAAGGGTGTAAAAAGAAATTTAACGAATCCGAAACTTGCACGTTCTTTCAATCCTTGGGATATTTTTTTTGTTTTGGACCAAACCTGGCATCTTAGTCAAATCATCAACTTTTTTGACGTCTTTTTCATAAAAGTTACTTTTAAATGCTTTAATATAACGCGCTACGCAATTTACGTAATGCATAAATTATGCTTATTGGTGTAGGTATCCAAAAGGGGCATACTGATAGAAAATGGCGCCTAAGGCATGCATCGTACTCGTAGTTGCGCTCCTTCATAAGTTATTTTAATGTAAAAAACACAACACTAAATGAAACAGTCTTAAAGTCATTCATAAAATAAAGAAGTAAATATAACAGTATGAATTTGAATTCGTGATTTTTGGGCCCTATTTGCGCCACCCTAGATTCGTCTATGTATGCAACAGTACAGGCTTCGTGTTTTAATGCACGTACGTTAGAATTTGCGCTACCTTAAAAAGTCATTTTTCACAACAAAAATAAAAGTCATTTCCCAACAACAAAGTTGCTTCGTTTAATGGGCAGTACTTATGTGTAGTTTACTTATGTGTAGTTTTTACATCTTGTAGAGAAAGACTAGACTTCAACAAATTGAAGTCAGAAAAGAATAAAACACCCAGAAAAGTATAAAACTTCCACACAACCCCTTCCTAGATTAAGTTGTCTGCAATAATAACAAATGCGTCCCCACGTTGATAAACAAGTCTTCCATCTTTATTTGTGGCCGCTGGCGACGTGTGAACGTATTGGCCGATCAATCTCTATTAGAGAAAAATCGCCGGCAAATGTTGATTTACATCCGGAGGTATATAATATGGCATATTGGAGGTTTTATGAGAAAGATGGAGCCTTTTATGAGGTGTTTAGTGAAACCTGACATTTTGTTGTAAAGAGCTTAAATTATGAAATATTTAGATAACCACACACAAGACATAGTAGAACAAAGTTAACAAATAACATAAATACAAGGTGCCAACATGAATAAATAAAATATGATTATGAACATTGCGCGCATGACATGGCAATTTGTCAGTGATTTACCATGATGGACGAAGCGTTTTACTATTGACCACAAAATTGCCATCGTTAATTTATGAAATGATTGTCACAGTTCAACTGTTTAATTTCACGACCGGACTATGTACCTACAATTATTATTAAATTGTCCATCCAAAATTAACGTACTTAGTAACTTTTATTGAATAGACTTTTTATTGACAATAAATATTTTTTCTTTCTTTTCTTATCTTTTCTTTTGTCCTACTAGTAATATTATAAATATGTTTATTATTATGTTTAGATGCTTGGATGTTTGTTTGACGTAAACCGTTGAAAAGATTTGAACAAAAATTGGCACATATATAGATAGACCATTTCCTGGATACTTTAATATCCCGGTAATTGTTCCTTTGGGATAACAGTTCAACTTACTTTAAAGAAAGATACTTTTAACTCGGGCAAAGCCGCGGGCAGAATCTTTAATAACTTCAACGACAGAGCAAAGACAATAATATTTCTTTTAAAGGCATTTAAAATACAATTTACGAAGAGAACGATACGTAAAAGGCCTTTAAAATGAACAAAACAAAAATAAGCTCCGTTTTCAATGAAAGAAAATCTATATTGGATAGCAAGAACAGTACAAAAGACTTTAAAATGGCAATAGCGTTGTTTTCCGTTGAAACACTGCAATGTGCCTTTACTGTTTTTAATAATGCAGTGAAACGTTTCTTATTGAAACGGAATTTTTTCTGAGCGATTTTTTTGTCGATTGTGATTTGGAAATTTTGCCGCTTTTAGATCTGGTTTCAACCAAAGCGATGACGAGATGTCTCGTATAAATGTAGATAATTAAATCTAAATACATTAAAAGCCAAAGGTCAAATATAAAAAACCGCTTGACGTATAAAGATGAAATTTTGCAGGGAGGTAGATTATAGATAGTAGACGTCCGTTAAGAACGGATTTTCTAAAATTCACCACCTAAAGGGGTCCGACATTTACCCGGACGAAGTCGCGGGCAAAAGCTAATTATTAAAGTAAAGTCATAAAAAGAAGTAAAATCAGCTTATTGTCCCGATGACAAAGACCTCTTCTTATACAGAGAAGACACGAGCATTGATCACCACGCTTGCTCAAGGCGGATTGGTAATTTCAGTTAATAAATTTTTTAATAACTTCAGAATTCTAATAAGAGGTTTGTAATGAATATTTGAATTATAACAGATATTAATTTGCACAGATATAAGAGATAATCCAATAAACGTAATTGAAATACTTTTTAATTATTACTTCGTATATTAAATTATTTTTATAATATAATTTTTATTAGCTAAATCGCGTCTTGTCATCCTCGTGGAAACTGTCAAGTGTTTCTTTTTTTTAAAAGAATTTATCTCATACTAGCGACGCGCCCCGGCTTCGCACGGGTGCAATCGTCAATGAAAGCTCCTTGCGACTTGTCTTTTTCCGACACTTCCAACAATTATCGTTAATATTTAAACCAATTTACACTAAACCATGATTAATTATAAGTACTCAAACCTTCCTCATGAATCACTCTACCTATTGGTGAAAACCGCATGAAAATCTGTTCAGTAGTTTTTGAGTTTATCACGAGCAGAAAAACAGATGCAACAATTATCACTATTTATTTATTAAAAAAAATACTCCGAAGTATTTTTTTAATAATAAATAGTGATCATTATTATATGTATATCTATACATAATATCAGTCAGTGATAGCATGACGGCTGACAGGACGGAATGGAAGAAGAAAACGTGTTGCGACCCCAAGTAACACGGGACAAGGGCAGGAAGATGATGAGCGATGATGAGAATGGTGATGAATATCTATATGAAGGCTAGTTGTGTGTGACTGACCTAGCCAGAGTCTCTAAAATACTCATATTTGCATCATAATTAAACCGGCACACTGGGACCTATAAACTCATCTACATTCTAAAGCTGCTCATTTTTACCAAGGGAATATCGCCTTTACCAACTAATAGATTCTATTAAAAGATATGACATTCTACACAATATTACAGCGAACTAATAAATGAAAGCGCAGACGCAATTAAGTCCGCAGGATGGGCGGGTGTCCCTCGGAGATGCCTCGATATAAAGTTATAATCTTATTTGTACTCATCTACACAACAATTTCCCAGAAGAGAATGGTTTTTTAGTGTAATTATTTTCGGAATAGAAGCTAATAAATAAATACTGATAAGAAAATACGAAAAGCTAATAAATAAATGCCAAGTGTGAGTCGGAAAGGTCAGGTGCGGAGTACTCGGCGTGCTTGTATGACGAGATGTATGAACGCTCTCGTAGATGAGGCGAAAGGAGTAAGTATGTAAAGATCGTAGCAGGTGGTGTTCTGTGGTTTCTGCCTACCCCCATGGGAAAAAAGGCGTGAGTTTATGTATGTATGTATGCGAGTCGGACTCGCACGCAAAGGTTCCGTACCATCATAGAAGATATAACATTATAGTATCGAGCCAAAAACGCAAAAAAACAGGTCTCTTGTAGGACTCCCTTTGATTTTTAACTTTTATTTATTTGTTGGTATAGCGGCAATAGAAATACACATTCTGTAAAAATTTCAACTCTCAAGCTATTACGGTTCATGAGATACAGACTGCTGACAGACAGACGGACGTCGTTACATTGTCATTGAAAGTTACATTGACTGTCTCCCATCCACAATCACTGCAGTCAGATAAAGATTGTGGATGGGACCACAATCTTTATCTGACTGCAGTGAGACAAAGCTGAGTTAAAACACAGAAATTATGTAATTTTCCTCTTAACATTCGCAACAAAGAAAGGTTCTGAAAAATGCAACCTTGAGTTGCAATATCATCATCTGCTTCGCCTTTTCTCAACTATGTTGGAGTCGGCTTCCAGTCTAACCGGATGCAGCTGCAATATAAATTCGCTAAATGGAAGAAACATGAAATACAAAGAAACCTTTAAACAAATCTTGATAAAAAATTGAAAAGATGAAAGTTTACAAGTCTCTTCAAGTATCACTTCACCAAAATTCTCCAACAGAGATCTTGACAGAATAGGTCCGCAGACAGCGACCTATCATCACAAATCCAGACTTTAAAATAATTCGGCTTCAGTTGCCCAATTAACTTGTTTGTTAGTTCGCGTGAATTTTATCACCATGTTCTTGAGGCGGGGCCTGTCTATCAGATGAGCATATCTTTGTGTTACTTTACCGGTGGGATTCTGTATGAAAATGGAGTTGATATAAGGTGATATAAGGAAAATAGAAAATGTAGTCAATGTAGAGGCTTTAGTTGGCTCAGCAATATCGAATCTTATTTGATAACTTTCTTACTAGCATCCGTCCGCAAATTCATCCAGTACCTACGGTTGGACAAGCTATTTTGACAGTTATGTTCAAGTCCCATGTAATAGCGAGCACGTAATAGGGGGCGACCCTATTGCCATCAAATGGGCACAAATCTAAACTTCGAGGCTGCTACTGAGAAATTCCTGATGGAAAAACCCAATAATACTTTTCCCGACCTGGGCATCGAACACAAGACCTAATGCTCAGCAGTCGCGCTTTTCGACCACTAGACCAACAAGGCAGTCTCATTTTATTCATTTAATTTTTAATGTTAACCTTTTATACAAGTAGGTACCTCAAAAGTTGTCAAACTTTTCGAGCACAAACTCACATTTAATATCAATTGAATGGTTATTTCCTAGAACGTAATAGAAAACCTCTCAACTCAATACAAAATATTCAGGTTAATATCAATAAAAAGTCAACTTTCAATCCGAAATCGAGTCAAACGACCCTTATCAACCATTTGTGAAATAAACTCAATTTTATTTGCAACAACAGTAGGGAGGATTGTCGTAAAACGTTTGACTTACGATTCTGGTTGCGAATAGGAACAGCAATGAACCACATAAACTTTGTTATCGCTAAACTTGTTAAAATATGGTAGGTAACCTGCCTATTGTTATTCATAGACGTGTGGTTTTTTTGCTTAGGGAAATAAAGCTATGTCCACATCAGTGCACTTTCACGAGTTTCACGTTCGTCTTGCGTCTTCAACTTTCAATACATCTTGCATCAAGCGCATGCAATATTGCTTATCGCCTACAGCTACAGCGCATGCGCTACGGGCATGCGCTGTTTTGATATAGTTTTAACGCATGCTCTATTGCATGCGATATTGCGCTTGATGCATGCATCAGACGAAAAGGTAAGATGAACGTAAAAGCGCATTGGTGTGGACATACTTATCTGATTTGTGTCAAGTCTTCACACAATGAAACTACTAAATTAAATATATATATATATTAAACTCCTCACACATAAATTCACACTCACAACAGTCACAGCCTCACTAGCACACTCTAATACCATTTCACCATCACACTCACTCACACCTCATCTTAACATTACTCACACACCACACCACACTTACACACCACACCACACTTTTAATAAAACACGTTGAGTTGCATTTTTGAATAGTCAAATTTATTAATCATAGAGAACGGTCATAAACAATACATCAATAGTGAAGCTACCTCTTTACTAAAGACATTTTGATACACTAACACATTCCCTTATCAAAATATTGTTATAAGTCTAAACCTCTGAAATTCCTAACTGTTCCACAAATCTATAATGTTTACAAGAGCTTAAACTTTTTGTTAAAATATCAGCAGGCATATCTGTAGTTTTTAAATACTTTATTTCAATCAGACCCTTATTCACAACTGATCTGACAAAATGATATTTAACGTCAATGTGCTTTGTTCTTTTATGAAATAAAGCATTTTCACTTAACTTTTTGGCACTTTGGTTATCATTATATAATATTACAGGAGAATCTTCCCTACACTGTAACTCACATAAAAGATTTCTTAAATATATAGCCTCTTTACTGGTTTCACTTATCGCTATGTATTCAGCCTCAGTACTTGATAAAGCAATTGTTTGTTGCTTTTTACATTCATGTGATACTACACTACCTGACATTTTAAAGACATATCCAGTATAGGATTTTCTGTCAATGGAATCGGAGGCCCAATCAGCGTCTACATAGCCAATTAAATCCAAATCATCCTTTACATATTTCAAACCAAAGTTTTTAGTACTTTGCAAATATCTTAAGATACGTTTTGCATGTATCCAATGAGACTCATTATAACTGTTATTAAATTGAGACAAATAGCAAACTGCATATGAAATATCTGGACGAGTTAATATTGACAAATATAATAAACTACCAATAAGCTGTTGATATGGATATTTTGTACAACAGTTCTTGTCCTTTTCAAGTCTCAAATTTACTTCCATCGGAGTACTCATTGACTTACAATTTTCCATGTTAAATTTCTTTAACAAATGTTCTATAAATTGTACCTGATCAACAGTAAGAATACCATTCTGTTTCTTCACTCTCATACCTAAACATAGTTTAAGAGAACCTAAATCTTTTAACTTAAAGTTTGCACTTAATGCATTTTTTAAACTTTCTGTCTCTTTAGTACAATTTGAAAAAACAAAAAAATCATCAACAAACAATCCAATGTATGTTTTAACATTTCCATTTTGTTTAACATACAAACAAGGTTCATACATAGAGCTTTTATATCCTAGTTTCAATAAACAATCATCAACTCTTTTATACCATGCCCTTGCTGATTGTTTGAGGCCATAGATAGCCCTTTTTAATTTTAAAACCTTATTTTGCCTATCTTTACACATAAAATTAGCTGGCAATTGCATATACACAGTTTCATCTAAAAAACCATTAAGGAAAGCAGTAGTTACATCAAGATGGGTTATTTCTAAATCATATTTTACACTTAAAGCAAACAAAAGTCTCAGAGTAGAGTATCGAAGCACTGGTGAAAAAGTTTCATTGTAATCAATGCCTGCTTTTTGAGTAAAGCCTTTTGCCACCAATCTGGCCCGATACCTTACTTTGTTGTCACTTTCAATTTTCTTACGAAATACCCACTTACACTGTACGATTGTACCTTGTTCTGGTTTATCTACCACTTCCCATGCATCATTCTCTTCAAATGATTTTAGTTCTTGCTCTATAGCTGAACACCAGTCCTCAGATTCTGACCCATTCATAGCTTCCTCGAGTGATAACTGATCACCATGAAAATTCATGTCTGTCTGCTGCATACACAGATTATTATAACCATACCTATCAGGCTTCCTTCTCACTCGTTTCAAAGGTAAACTTTCTGAGGTACTTTGCTGCACTAAAGTAGTTTCTGGATCTGAACTAGCATTGAAGAAACTATCATCTAAGTCACTTACTACTGAAGTTTCTGAATCCATAACATAGGTGCTATCATCTACCTTTTTATCTGAATCGGTGTCTTCCGAAGCAGTGCTCTCAGAATGTTTAGTACATTCTTCCTCCGCTGAAGACTGACACTCCAAGGATATGTCCACTGTATTCTCAACTGGCTTCTCCATGATGACTATGTCTCTACTGGTACTAACAGAGTTAGTTTCTGGGTCATACACCCTATAGCCCTTCACATGATCTGAATAGCCAAGAAAAATAAGTTTGTTGGCCTTCTTGTCCCACTTTAAGCGTTTTTCCTTCGGGACATGCACCATGACTGCACTTCCAAATATACGCAAATGACTTAAATTTGGCTTTGACCCTGTCCACACCTCAAATGGAGTCTTGTTATTCAGTCCTGTAACAACTGATCTGTTTCTCAAGTAGACTGAAGTATGAACCGCCTCTGCCCAGAACTTCTTTTCTAAACCAGCATCGAAGATTAAACATCTGGCCTTTTCAACTACTGACCTGTTCATCCGTTCACACAAACCATTTTGCTGCGGCGTGTAAGCATTAGTCCTTTGATGAACTATACCTTGCTCCTTTAGATACTTATCAAATTCTCGACTACAGAACTCACCTCCGTTATCTGTCCTTAGAATTTTTATCTTTCTGCCTTTCTGCTTTTCAACCATGGACTTAAAATATTTGAAATTTGTGAAAACTTCATTCTTCGTTTTAATAAAATAAACAAATACCATCTTGCTGTAGTCATCAATGAATAACACATAGTATCTGGATCCTCCAAGCGATAAAGTTTCCATCGGGCCACATACATCTGAATGAATCACTTCTAGAACATTCTCCGTTTTCGATGAACTCTGCTGAAACGGCAGTCTAGCTTGCTTGCCTTCACAGCAAATTGTGCATGATGATTTATCTATGTTAGCCACATCTGGATAAGAAACTCCATCAACTGCACCATTCCTCATTTTGGTTAAACTTGTACTGTTAATATGTCCCAAGCGTCGGTGCCAAACTTCACTCGACACTATTGCAGTTGCTGCTAATAACTGTTCTGTTTTCGTGTATAATCTGTACACACCTTCAAACAATTTTGCCTCACCAACGAGTACTTTCTGCTGATTGTAGATAAAGCAAGCATTTTCCTTGAAAATTACACTGTTGCCATTTGCAATCAACTGACTCACTGAAAGCAAATTTGTTGTTAAATTCGGGATGCACAATACGTTAGAAACTGTGACTTCATACTCCACACCATTCACAACTGTGATGATGTTGACATCACCAGAACACACAACTGGAACACTTGTCTGGTTTGCTATAATAATCTCCTTTGTATCATGTTGATGGGACGGATTCGCGATGTTTTCTAGTCTCGCCGTCATGTGTTTACTGGCTCCGCTATCGATATACCAATCATTGTGACTGAATTTACCAGTCAGAAAAATAGCACTGAATGCATTTGTTTGTTTTCTTTTATTTAAATCTGAGTTCGGACACTGATTTTTGTAATGTCCGGTCTGTTTACATTTATAACATTTTATAACTTTGACAGATTTTGACGCTTCTTGCGGTTGTCTATGACAGTTATTGGGGTTGCCATTTTTTAACCGCTGCGTTCCTTTCGCTACAAATGCATTATCGGAACCGGAAGTTGAACTAACCTCCGCACACATATCCATCAACTTGGTTTTAATGACGTCAGAACTTATCTCGATTCCCGAATGTTCGATGGCCATAATCATAGGCGCATACTTTTCAGGTAATCCTGCCAACATTAATGCTCCAATCCATTCGTCGGTTAAACTGAAACCTGTTCCCTGAAGCCGCTGCCCTGTTTCTATTATCTGGGTCACATACTGCGTCATGGAATCACAATTTTCCAGCCGAATATTTATAAGATTTCTGAGCAAACTTATCTTCCTTGTAAAACCGGAATCATCAAACATAGTTTTCAATTTGCTCCATAAATCATAAGTTGTCGCTGCTTGCTTTATATGAGCGTATAACGATGGATCAATGGTTAATACTAGCTTCGCCTTCGCCTTGGCATCTTCTGTTTTTTCGGCCACGGTTGCCGTTGTAGATAGCTTTTGTTCAATGGCCGACGCCATGCCTTCTAACACCAATACGTTTTGGGCTGCATAACACCAATCTTCGTAATTCTCTCGGCCGCGCAACTTTGGAACGTTAGCTATATAGTTCGCCGTCATTTTTATTATAACACCACAGTACTTAACGCTATTTTATTTTTAAAACGAATTTATTTCGGGTCTGGGCCCATAACCTAATAAAACACGTTGAGTTGCATTTTTGAATAGTCAAATTTATTAATCATAGAGAACGGTCATAAACAATACATCAATAGTGAAGCTACCTCTTTACTAAAGACATTTTGATACACTAACAACTTTCACACCACACCACATGTACACACTACAATACATTGTTTTTAAAATTTTGTTTTTATTTTATGTCATTACAAAATTTATTTTTTACTTTTTCACATATTATATAAATTTTACCTACTACTCTGTCCATTGTCAAATGTCTTGGGTTTTTATTTTATTATGTTAACGCAACTCTGGCCCCCAAGATACAGGCGCCGCCTAGTTTGGGGACCACAGTACAACTTACTCATGATTATAAATATATAGTTGCATAACTAAAATAGCATACATTATGTTAAGTTCTTATAATAAGATATCTTATATTTTGTTTTGTGACTATGGACCAATAAATTTATTCTTATTCTTATTCTTATTCTTAATGGGTGCCTATAGATGGACCGCGTCGCCGAAGGAGGTGGCGAGATGATCAGGACGCATACTACGAGAACTGGTTCTAGGTTGCGCGGGAAAAGAAAGTTATAGTTGACTAGCTCGATAATAACTCACAATAAAGCGTGCCCATTTCAACAATATCCTAATTGTATCTATTTGTTAAATTAATTAATTTCAATTCATTTGCAGACTGGCATTATGATTTGGTAATATTATTTTGGCATAGGTAGTAAATAATATGGCATGTTTCGCAATTTATCAAACGAGTCCAAAAAGGTTTCATGGTTAATACGTACCTACATAATAAAAACGTACCTAATATTGGCCATATTTGCTAAAAAAATAATGTGTCACGCCATTTATAGATATTAAAAGAAAGAATTAAAAATAAAACTTTAATGGCGTTTTAATTTTTTTTTCGCTTAATGGCCAGTGTGCGTCGTGGTAATCACTAAAACCTTTTTTTGTAAACTTTTTATTTGTCTTCGTTCATTCAAATTAAGAAAAATCTTATTCCGTTTATTATTCGGCTTTTGTCGAGCAGTGGCTTAGTTGTAAGCTGAGCGTAAGTGCACATGACAAATTCTATTATTTAATTCGATTTTCAAATTGGAAATACGACATCTGGTCAATCTGATAGCATGTTACTTTAATTTAATAGGACAAGCATGTATCAATTATTGATAGGACCTTTCAAACTAAATAAATATAATGTGCGGAACGGATATTTAAAATAACTTAAATAAAATTTTAAAATCAATTAACCATCGATCATAATTTCCATGGTAAAAGCTTTCATTACTATGTCCCTTCCCAGAATTTATCGAAAATGTGGGCAATAGCTCTCAAGTTACTACACTTCCTCTTCATTTCCGATCATTTCCGTGTGTCCCCTATGTCCGGAGCAAAACACAAAGGCGGGCGACTGCTTTGAAAGCAAATAAATAACAAGTACCTACGAGTAGTCAGAATTAATTATTGAACACCAATTTAATAATTCCAATACACAACTTCTAAAGAATACACCATATTTTAGTCTTGAACATCCGATAAATTTTCAATTACTTAATAGTAAAATTAGATTTTTAGTTGCATTGAAGTCAATAAATAGTTAAAAAATTGAGTTGAAAAAAAAATGACGTCACAGTTTATTATTGTCATACAAATCTATCTATGGAAGAATCTCGTTTTGCCCTTTGCGTTCCAGGGCCGTGGTAACTCTTTCGAACAAAATCCGCAGCCCTTGCAGGCACTGGCCCAAACGGGCCCATCTCTTTGAGGCGATGCAACACAATGCGCCGCCGACCCAGGCCTGGGTCCATAAACAAAGTAACATCGCTTCGTAGCTAGCGAAACGATATCTAAATTCGTCATCGTCTCTAAGATAACTACAACGTTTTAGCATTCGTTTCGTTATCTTTTTTGGCGATCACGATCGAGGCGAAGGCGAACACTGAAAGCGCTGCTTGTCTACGCATTTGTATGGGATAAACACGATAACGATTCGTTACTTTATGGTTTCGTAATTTCGTTATGAATTACAACATTGTCTACCAAATTGCGATAACGATGTCGATTGACCACGTGACTTAACGCGGCTTATGTCAATCCCATACATTTTAGTTTTTTCTAACTTCGTTATCGTTTTGAAATTGTTACTTTGTCTAAGCCCCCTGGTTCTGATCAGACGCGCCACCCAATGCTCGCCGCCCACAGTGGCCGGGAATAGCCCTGCGACTCCCGCGGCCCGGGGCGTCTCGCTGATCAGGCTTCTTCTTGGTAAGCATACTCTATAGTAGACTTTGTCTCTGTCATCTCTGACCTAGACTAGATTCAAGAACAAACCTAGAAAAATCAATATTTCTTTCTTTATCTCTTTGACTATTTCTCTACATTTGTTCACGAAATATTAAGAAAACTTACGATCCATCTTTTTGATATAACTTTTCCATTCCTAAACAAAAAGATGTCTGAATTTAATTTAAAAAATCTGAATACAAAATGAAACAAAAACGTTATAGAAATAAAACCAAAAGGTCTGAGCATTCGTTGTATGTCAGAAACTAATAATATTACTTTTACGAACTAACTGCAGACAAAAAAAAGCCTAGGTCAAAATCATACTGAAATATCTCGGCAGTACTATGAAAAAATCTAGGCAAAATGCCAGAAATAAGGCTAATGTTTTAATATCAACCGTAGACATTTCTTGTTCGGAAACTTTCGTGAGATAGTACCTTATAGACTCTAACTTTTTATAGCCAATAAGGTACTGTTCGGTTTTGTAGGCAATCCGCCTCAGGGAACGTGAGATCTGAGACATTTTTTGTCGACCTACCTAAGTTTGTGAACGTTTTTGTAAAGCCCGTCTGGTGCGAAGTACCTCGATAAAGTCCTTTATAAGCTAAGATTAATTAGTAGACGCTTGATAAGAACTAGGACTTCTAAAGCTCTGTTGTTTATGAAAAAAATGGAGTGTTCGCGAACTACATAAAATATTATTTTCTACTCACAATGTTGGTACTTTACATGAAAAGGTAATACATACATTATTAAGTACTTACGGATCTATATAAGTAAGTTAATAAATTATTAATGGTAAAAAAACAAGCTTTTTAGTGTGATGTTACTAACTTTATCGTTTTCTACTCTTCAAGCCCTTTCATTTGATACCCATATCAATGGGATTGAGATAAAATATGTAATCCGCCATCTAGGAACGGCGGCCATATTGAAATTTTTACAATACTGAGTATTGGACATTGTATTGTCACCAGAACTAAACGTGTATGCAAAATTTCAGCTCAATCGGATACCAACAGATGGTCGAAAAATGGTTTGTAAATTTTGAAAGGACAACTTATATACGAACAGTGCAAGCTAAATAAAAGCTTGTATAAATTAAAAATATTTTTATATTAGTAAGAATCGTGAATATGCAGGTACTAGCTTCTGCCCGCGACTTCGTCTGTGTGATTTATTTCACCCGTGTTAAGTTACGACTTTGGCTACTGCTCCGCTCCCGGTCGTAGCGTGATGTTATATAGTTATACTCATACTATTCCTCATGACTCTCACTATCATATACACGAAAAGAATTTTGCCAATTCAACTGGCAGTTTCAGAGAGACAAAACAACTATTCAGCTTTAGTATTGACAGATTAACGAATTTGAAGTCTTTGGAAGCTTTTTGGTAACGTTTTTGTTGCAGTCGGATTTTAATTTCAAGCAAAAATCTTCGTCAAACAAAAGTAGGCAACCAATCCTTTATGTATTTCTAATTAATTTCAAAAACTTTCCCAATTTGTAATCCCTTGTTTCATCGTTCCCAGAATTTCTTCGCTACATTATTCAGACTCGGTTTGTCGTGAATTCGTGATTCAATCACAACAGTACGTAAATGGTTAGTTAAAACAACGGCATACTTAATCAAAGTCGTGAAATCCCGGACCGGTCCCGGTTCCAGCCGTATCGACCGCCCAAATACCGAGACTAACTAATTACAAAGATCGAGGTTACTTCTACTAGATGGACTAATTTCTATGTTCTATGGAAATGCCAGAAAAAGTTATGCTGTATTTTATAAATTAACTAGATTTTATCCGCGTGAATTTTCTTCGGGATCCCTAATTTTTTGATGAATAGCCAATGACTAATATGGGACTACCTCGTTAGTGTAGTAGTCGCAAAGCGAGAGTGTTAAGCATGAGGTCTTGGGTTCGATTTCCAGGTCAGGCAGTGTTTTTGGGTTTTTCCATCAGGAATATCTCAGTAGCAGCCTCGGAGTCTGGTTTAGTGCCCGGTTGATGGCAATAAGCTCGCCCCCTATTACATGGGACTTAAACAAAACTGGCGAAATGTCGGTGTACTAATGGAGGCACCTCTGCCTAACCCTTCGGGGATTACAGGCGTGATGTTTAGTGACTCCATTCAGTTGACAAATAAGTAAAAAACACAATAAAATATCTACAATATATGGAGGAATCGGGTTTTGACAGCTTATAAAAAGTTGTTAATTAACTAAGTAGTAAGTAGTGTTTTAAACAATTAATGATGATTAGGTGACTAGCTAAATACCACAGTCACTTAGCCTCATTTTTGTCCAAAAGAAATGTAAATAAAAAAAAATTGAACGTTTGCTTTTTCTTCCAACGAAAAAGGCAGGACTTTTACAAAGGCACTTTAATAGTAAAAAAAAGTATAAGTACAGGTACGCTGAGGTACGCTATCTAGACTATGAGCCTATGAGGGTTGAAAGGGATTGAATAGTGCCGTCCATACCTTTTGAAACGATATCATGCGAAGCTGTACTGAAAGGCTGGAACGCCAGATACAAATCCGATACACGAGATCAAAAATTCAGCTCTGAAAATTGTATTGAATTCCTTTTCTGAATACGGAGTACCCACGTTCGTTCGACGACTTTATTTTATATCTCATACATTCGTTTTTATTCAGAAATATATTTATTGAATTTTCTGTTGTTACTACGAATTCGAAGCTGTATTAACTTTTTCATCTATTGAATGTTTAGGTTTGAAAGTTGAACACTGTTTTGCAGAGATGTACATACTGCTATTATAAAAATAAAAAAGACAAATAGTTAAACATATCTACATAATTATACTTGTATGTTATGTCAATTAAGTTAATTGGACTGCAAACTAGACGCCTTAAGTTTTCATTGAAAAAAAAAACTATTAATATTTAATTTATTATTTAGTTTTCAAGTTTACCCCATTGCACCACGCTGCCAGCGCCCATGTACCTATAATAACAAGTAGCAATTTTACCGAGTATCAATAAATATATTGTAAACAAATCCATTTGTTTTCGCTGTTTACAGTTTCCAATACAAACCGGAACAAGCAACACTGCAGATTCAGCTTAAATATATTGCAGACTTCAATTTATTTGTTTATCTAGGTATACAATTATTTATGCAATTCATTTCATCCAATTCATTTAATTTTACAGGAAATATTGGATGAAAGCAATCAGCAAAAAATAAACGTAATACTTAAATATATACAGTAGGTATGAATTCGTTGTGTGCTATTTATATAAAAATGAATGAATGAACGGGCCAGGTGCGAGTTAGACTCTTACATGAAGGGTTCTGTACCACACTTTGACACTACATGCAAAAAAACATGTTTCTTGTATGTGTATTGTAGTGGTCGCAAAGCGCGACTGCTGAGCATGAGGTCTTGAGCTTGATTCCCAGGTCGGGCAAAGTGTTATTGGGTTTTTCCATTTGGAATTTCTCAGTAGCAGTTTCTTAGTCTGAATTTGTGCCCGGTTGATGGCAATAGGCTCGCCCCCTATTGCTGGGACTACATGGACTGCGACTTATGTGGGTGTAGTATTACAGGCGTGATGTTTTATGTATGTATAATAAAGTTGGAAAGTATTGTTAGTCCACCCAGATTTCACAAGTTATGTTTAAGTCCCAAGTAATGAGGGGCCAGCCTATTGCCATCAACTGGGCACAAATCCAGGCTCAGTAGCTTTGTTAAGTACAGATACTTATTATTTATTGTTATAGCGGCCATAGTAATACACATTCTGTGAACATTTCAAGTATCTATTACGGTTCAAAAGATTTGACAAACGGACGGACGGACAGACAGACAGCGGAGTTTTAGTACCTAATAGGTACGTTTCGCAACCTTGCGGTACGGAACCCTCAAAACCTTGTCAGTGCGCTCTATGGTTCCACTTTCACGCTTGACTGAAAATTATCTCTTTGATTTCTTTCACACACGAAGAAATCTTAATCTTGTTTTTTGTTAATGCTTACTTGAACCTTTTATACTGAGGTTTGGTACCTAATCAAGTAAATAAATTCTCTTTCATTTCCTTTTTTAAGGCTCTTAAAAGCTTTGTGGGTACTTAAATTAACGTAGGCGGTCTTTTAAAGGTTAAGGTTTTTTTTTATACGAGTATATGTGTGACAGGGTAGGTACGCCCTGTCAGAGGCGGATCTGTATAGAATTTTTGGGCTGCAGTCCTGGGCCCCACGAATATAAAAGGCTATAACCTAACCTAACCCAACCCCCGCTGAAAAAATAATTAGTTTATTTTATTGCTGCACTACACTCCGCTGCAATGTAGATTAGCTTAGCTCACTAGATGATGATGATGATGATTTTTAAATCTCTTATTTGATTATTTCTCATGTACAATTTAAGGAAACATCGTGAGACTTATACTGTCCAATTCAAACCATGTCAGAGGCTCTTGAGGCGGTTTAGAAACTCTGACACTAGGGTGTGTGGGGTCGTAAGACCTTACTACCCACACGATAAAGAAGATGTACAATTTTTTGCACCTGCTGCGTTATCTCTTCACCACCTTTGGTTGACTAGTAGAGAATGCCTAAGGCATTAGTACTTTTTTTGTTGCATAAAGTTTAAATAAATAAATAGTACTGACTATTATTGTCCCAATTTTTTGTTTCCTTTACCCTAAACATCACTAAAGCAAACAAGTTTTTGACTGAATGGCAATTAGATTAATTCATTAGGTAGGCCCCCAAGTTGTGTAAGTTCAGGGCCCCCACAGCCCACAAATTAAAGGTCCGTCCTTGATCCCTACCACATCTAGCTATCATCTCTAGTTCCGAAATAGACAAACAGAGTCGCTGTGAATTTGATTGAGGCGGATATTTGGCGTTCCGGTGCCGCTCGCCAGGGGGCGCAAGCATCGCTGCAGTTTACTTTTATTTTTTATCCGTTTAAAATCCAATAACTGTGTCCGTCCGGCTAACCTAGGCTTGCACTTCCACCGAGATTTAGCGGATATTTTTTATAGAGTTCACTATTTGATTTGATTTAAATTCAAATTGGTTTTTTTGTGTTTTTTTCGGATAGCGTGTTCCGTTTTTGCAGATAATATAATGTATGAATGACTCCAGTGGTGGCATCATAGTCATACTCAGGGCTATGACAGTTATTAGGTTCATAGAACAAACCTGATAATTTTAAGTAAATAGACAGATACTTTTTATTTACTTTGCTTGCAGAAAAGCTACTTTTAAATTAAGTCATGAGAGGTGACTTGGCCATTTTGTCCACGTTTAATATTTGAACATTGGAAGCATAATTTTAATGACAAGATTTTTATTTTACAGGTAATTATTTTTGCTATTGCACCGCCATCTATCCATTAATAGGAAAACTATAATAAGTACCTAATTACCGCACCTTTCATTAACCAACAATTAACCAAAAACTAAAATACAAAATGAAAGAAAAATAGTTATGATAATAATAATAAATCAATTAATGCTAATTATATTTTTTTGCAAAGAAACTCATGAACATAATATTTTAAACCATTTTACAGATAGTGACATCTATCAATTTACCACCAAACTAAAATCACACAGTGTTCGTAAAAAGTTCATTGATGCGTCAATAGATGGCAGAAGCAGTACCAATTATTCATTATTCACGGTACGTGAACATTATAGACTCATTGCTTTTTTTTTCCTTTTTTTGTTTTTAAGGAATTTAAAGTATCATGGTAGGTTCTTAACTATTATTCAGATGTAATAAACAGTAATTTCTTGATTGATTGGCAAGGTTTTACTTCGGAGTATCTCTATGGCCTATCCGGGCCTACCTACCTACAGGCAGGCCCCTCTCTTCCACTGGGCACTCTGGGCAAGTGCCCAGGGCCCCACGACCGTCTGGGGCCCCGGCCTGTCCCCAAAAAAATCATTCCTTGCAGTCTGTTCAGTGACAAAACATTTGAATTGCAGTGCGATTTACAATAATTTTCTTGCTCCAAGCTTAAGAAATGAGTATTATGTCTTTTTTATTCTTCTTCTTTATCGTGTGGGCAGTAAGGTCTTACGACCCCACACACCCTAGTGTCAGAGTTTCTAAACCACCTCAAGCGCCTCTGACATGGTTTGAGTGGGACAGTAATACTTAGGCTGGTATAAGTCCAGGTTTCCTCACGATGTTTTCCTTCACCGATGTCAGTGATGTCCAAGATAAACTTAGAAAGTACATATGAATTGAAAAAGTCACAAGACATCAATATAGTCACATAATTGAGATAGAGTCAATTGAACATGAAAAAATTATTTTTTTCAACTATCAGTATCTACACATAAAACACACAGGGGCCCCGAGATCCTTGTGCCCGGGGCCTACAATATGTTAAAGACGGCCCTGCCTACAGGCCAGTACAGGCACGGCGGGCGTCGTCGCTTAGATTTCAATAATACCTATTAGTTACATACCTATGACTAAATTAAACTACACATTACTAAAAGTACCTACTTCGGTAAAAAATACCTACTTATAACATAGGACTGATGTAATCAATAGTAATTAAACAAAATTAAACTAAAGCTTTTAAAGGTTAAATAAAGAGTTTTATATAAGTTGAACTTAAAATGAGATACAAAGTGCTTACATCTTTACTAAAAGCACTTTTGTACCTTTTTTTTTTTGTTTTCGTTGGGAAATCCTCATGGATGCCCTCCGTTTGGGGATAACGGAGGCGTATGTCGGACTCTTACCGACTAAAACCCCACGGTTCCTCCTGCTACCATAAGTCGGGAGCCCGGTATTCGCATTACGCATGATCCGCGCCCCCGACTGGAAGCACTTCTGCTGTACCTACCATACTGAATTACTGACAATGCTTTATGTAATAATTTGTACTGTTGGAATACTATAATGTACAAAGAATCAAAAAATTCCGCTATTTTTTAAAAAATAATTTGAAATGTAGGCGCCATTGTCCTCTCGTTACTATTTCATATCATGCAAGCGAAATGTTGCTTTGTTTGGCCGTACCTTTATTGGGCCGTACACGTTTTTTCTATTCATAAATCTCTCAATCTCTGCATATTTTTACAAACACACTTTTAAAAAAAAATCTATCTCTTTATAGTGTTTCAAAAATTAAAACAGGCAACGATATTACTCAAAAAGAATTCATACAAATAAAAGATACCAAGTAGGCTGAATTTAAGTAAGTTCCTTTGCCTTATGATAAAAGGTTGATCTGGTTTTGACACCTATTTTATATCTAAATCATGTTTCGACCTCAGAGATTTTATCTCACTCTAACTTGTCAGTGTCGTATGTAACAAAAGAGATGGAAGTTATTCATGTCGATTCGACTAACTAAGCTACAGATACAGAATAAGTAGCGACTGTGACGGTATTTCATAAATAAATGTCAAAATAACTCTCTCGATGCCAAATGATTATTGTTGTTTTTGCAATGTTATTCCGTTAATTTTCTTCAAATGCATCGAGATCGAGTGATCCGCGATCGCGTTTATATAGCTTCAATACGTTAAATAAAATGCAACGTGCTTTCCATACGTGTCAGTGATAGATAGTTCCAACTCTTGAAAATGTCAAATTGTTTTTTAGTGTTTTGTGTGGATTTTTGGTTCAAGAGGCGGTCAAAACTGTTGCATATTAATGTAAATGAGTGCTGTGTTGTTATTTGATTTGATAATAGTGTTAAATGTGGTGTTAGTGTAGAAATATTGCTATGTGAAGTGTGTTGGTGAGGTTAGTTTTTCTTCCCGCTATTATGAGGTCCCTGTTCTGAAATCCTGGCTGCGGTTCGGTGAGTAATAGCGAGTAAGTTTTCTATGGAAGGACTTCTAAAAGAAATGTTAGTTAAATTCTTACGCTGACGGCTTTAAGTAACAAAGTTGTGTGAAGTTTTTTATTGCATACTAAATCTTTGCAGATGTCTATAACTTAGTCTCCATGAGACTTATGTGCATGAAAATGGCTGATAAATACAATTTAGATAAATAGTTACCCTTTAAATCATTCATACAAACTGTTTTAGAACTTATTCTGGTTTTTATTCCATTTAATAAACATTTTAAACTCAAGTTAATACAAACAAAAACTATGTAACATTTCTTAGAGCTCTTTAACACTACACAAATACTCATAGAGACAGTTAAAATATAAATATAGAGAAAATAATAAGGTTTTATTACAATTCACGAACTTCGTTGTAATAATTTGTTTGTTTGGTAGTTATTTAACAGAATTATGAAAATAGTAATAAAGTCACTCTATTATCAATTATATCTCTCTTGTATAAGGTTCAAACAAGTAAGTAAGGAAATAAATCTTGTTAAAAAGATTTTACAAGATCTAAGATCTCACATTATCACGTTGACTTTGGCACATTTACGTTCTTTGGAATAAAGAATGTTGATTATTGTTTAAAAAAAAATGGGTTCAAATCCCATTAAAGGTGTGAATTAAACAGATTGGGTTAAATTCCCATGAATCTTTTAAACGTTTTTACTAGAACGCATTCACATACCATAAAGTAAGTACACCATAACTTTTATAATGTAGGTATTGGCAAAGTTAAAATAAGTGTATTTATTCTTTATTAAGTACTGGTTTCAAATGCCATCAAGACGGTTTATTCATTTAAACCAGATGTTCTTTTATGAAATTAAAAAAAAAATCTTACGCTGATAATGTTGCAAATGCGCAAGTACAGTATGTGTGCTTGTTTAACAATTAGTGATTTGGTAACTGACTGAGTTCCTCGGGTTCAACTCCCACAGTTATTTTTCAGTTACTTGTCATATAGCCAATACATGTTGGCATGTACTTGACGGACATGACAATTTTTGAATTCTTGAGTTCAAGCCCCTTGTTATTATTACTTGGGTTCAACTCCCAAAGTATTTTGGTTCAGTACTCAAGTTAAATTACATTCCGCAGTAATGTTCTTCTAGAAACAGTGGTTTTAAAGTTGGTGGGTTCAAATCCCACAAATGGTGTTGCTGGTTCTCTGGTATCTATAGGTTCAAATCCCATACAAGATTTATTAGTTACCAACATTAGTCAGTCTTTCATGAAGTTCGATTTGTGGGTTCAATTCTCACAGAAATATCTTTCTGTTGTTGAAAACAACAAATAGTGTCATACCTTAATGAGATTTTTATTAATTATGTGGGTTCAAATCTATACTAATATTATAAAGCTGCAGTGTTTGTTTGTTTGTTTGTTTGTTTGAACGCGCTAATCTCTGAAACTACTAGTCCGATTTGAAAAATTCTTTCAGTGTTAGATAGATTAGTTATCGAGGAAGGCTATAGGCTATATACCATCACGCTACGACCTACGGGAGCGGAGCAGTAACCAAAGACGCGGGTGTAACCGCGGCGGACAGCTAGTCCCATATAATTATGATGATTATAGTTTATCAATGGGTTACAGTACCATACAAGAATTATGGTGTTCTTCAGAACTAGGTATGTGGTTTAGGGGTAATTTATGGGTTAGACTCCCATTAATTTTTGCATTGGTGTCGGTTGGGTTGGAGGACTTGTTTGATTTGTGGGTTCAATTCCCACACTAGTAACTTTCTGTTGTTGAAAACGAAAAATAACCTGATTACCCCAACTGGTTTTTAGTGCTGTGGGTTCAAATCCCATAAATAATATTTCCAATTTATTAATGGGTTCAAGTCCCATTGATGATTTATAAGTTTTGGTCCAACAGTAGTCAGTCCTTTATGAACTGATGCGAATTTGTTTGATTTGTGGGTTCAAATCCCACAAATGATGTTTCCAATTTATCAATGGGTTTAAATCCCACAAATAATGTTTCTAGTTTATCAATGGGTTAATATCCCACAAATGATGTTTCCAGTTTATCAATGGGTTCAAATGCCACAAATGATGTTTGCAGTTTAACAATGGGTTCAAATCCCACAAATGATGTTTGCAGTTTATAAATGGGTTTAAGTCCCATACCAGAAAGATCAATAAATATGGGTTCAACTCCCATTAAAAAAAAATATTTGTATCTGTATGACATACCTGTCTACATACTCTTTATATAATATTCTAATAATCTTTTTTAATAAAGGTCCAGCATTCTTGGAATTTTATATCTAATGGGTTCAACTCCCATTTTTGACCTGTGAGGTATATCTTGCCGGGAGTATGTATGAGGTACTTCTGGCAAGAAATAAAAGGCCTGCAACAGTCAAATAAGGTAAGAATATATGGTTCTTTTGTTAGTAACTTGTACTTGTATGAGGTAAGTAAAGTAAATTAAATATAAGTTCCAACTTTTCTAAAGTTTTGGATTCAAATCTTAAGACATGAGAGAGTATGTGATAACTTGATACAATTTTTTTGGATTCAATATTCTTTATGAGTATTTGGATTGGATATTAGTAAAATAACAAAAAATAAACAAGCCATTTTCATGTACATACCGTGTTATTAGTTATCTGCAATTAAATTTAGATCTCCTTCAACTTTTTAAAATTCTACAATGAAATTTATTATTTTAATAACCATGGTGCCATTACGTATTGAAAAGTTTTTAATAAAACTTTAAATTGAATTTTTACGATTTTGTCGCGAATTACTAAAACTATTAAAACTTTTTTTGTTAAACTTTTATTTTAATTTAATAAACCACTTAGCATGTAAGGAAATGTTTGTAAAATGATTTTTATTGAATAAATAAAGAATGGGGAAATGGGGAATCAGCAAAAAAATTACAAATAAAGATGTTGGGATGTTTTGGTCTACTTATTTACCTTTCCGTCTTCCCCTTCCTACCCTGATCATTTAGATTTTAATACTTCAAGGTTAAATTAAATATTTTAAAATTTAAAAAGTTGTTTTATTGGTTTCCAAGGTCAATTAATATCAGGTTCTGGTTTTTCTCACAGTGCCAGCTCAGTTCATTCCGGGGAGGACAGGCGCTGGGCTGCTAATACTCAACGGGTTCACATTTTACATGAAGAATCACCAAGCACATGGGAAGAAGCAATGGTACTGTTCCTCGAGAGACGTCCATGGGTGCCGTGCTGACGTGATCACTTACAAAGGTGTAGACGGAAGAGACTACATATCAATATTCCGTGGGAGACATATCCACGACCCTCCACGTTTGCGACAGTGTCACGACGGTAGATTTATAAGAGAAAAATATTTCTTTAATAGACAATCACTACAGTGATCTTTATTTTTTACAAGTATTTTTTTTTTAATTATATATTTTATTTTATTTTATAAAAATTGTGATGTACTTATTGTAATGACGTGTTCTTCTAACGCATGTTACTAATGTAGGGACCTGCTAGTAACTAGATGGACAGTTGTTTGTGACTATTTTAGGAAATACAGTATTCTGGTAAACATGTGTTGGTTTTATTGACCCGCCTTATATCTGTGTATATGTGACTATAGAGTGAGTTTAGAAAAATATTTACCCGACGAAAATGCCAATAAACTGTTAAGTATTATAAAAAAGAAAAATTGTAAAGGAAGTAATATTTCTTAATTGAAGTTAATTGTAAACAGATCAATAAAAGAAAAAAAAACAATAATTATTGAGATAAAAATAGTGATGTAAAGAAACTCAAGCAATCGTTATTATTTCATGTTTTAGAACCTGTTGTAGAAAATTTGTAAATATAGAGATATACTAATTTTAAGACTGCTTTCAATTAATTTTGTACACAATCCCGCATTAGGGCTCAGGTGCAATATTACCGCACCTATATGGAGGGAGCCTTTATGTTACACATTTCAATTACCATTGGTGATCTAAAGAACCTTGATCAACAGCCATTAAAAATACAATCGCCATTAGACAAGAATTTTAGAAGCAGTAATAAATGATGTGCTGGTAATAAGACAAAAGGTATTTTCCAGGTATTTACTACCTCCCATCACACAGAACTGGCAGCATGGTGTTGATCTACAACGATAACAAGTATTGGATTAACAATCGATACCAGAACACAATCAATTGGACGTGTAGGGACCGCAAGAGGCTTGGGTGCAACAGTTGCGTGCAGACCACCATCGAAGGAAGGTATGTGAAGCATAAAGGTTTCCATAACCACGAGGACAACTATACTAAATATAATTTTAACGATTGATGTCAAGAACTACTTTGGCCAGTTATTACTTCTGTTGCGGGTTGTTGGTCGCCTAATTGAGCATGTTACATGGACTTACGATGAAAATCTCAGTAAAGGCGTGGGCATATCACCACGACGAGGCGCCAGCAGGGATAAGCAGCACGACGCGCGACGTCTCATGCCAAGGCATGATGCCGTGTACGCCGTACACGGCCATGGGACTGCACGTCGCACCGTAGGTACACTGTACGGTGCGCCGTGCAGTCCCATGGCAGCAACCGTACAAGGCACCGTGCCATTTCACAGTAGCGGCGCCGCGCCATAGTGATGTGTCCATGCCCTAAAACATAAGTGCCTCATAATTTTCATGACATTTTGTAATAAAAGTTCTTTTTGGCGTGGAAAGATCTTGAGTGTGAGATTTTCAAAGTAAATCGCGATTAGATTACCATTTGCAACTGCGCGATGCGAAAGTAAACTATAATGGCTTGAATTACCCAAGTTACCTTGGAATCGGAAGTTTTCGCTGTAACCCGAATTCATCGGGCTAAAGCAAATTCTGGACCAACGCTGCGCGCAACTTGTATTTTACTAATGGCTAACTAGGTAGATACTTGTAGGAAGTTTGCCGCGCAAATATGTAACTTGACGGCGCCATTTTTGATTGGCCTCAGTAGTTGCACATGTAATTTGACATTTGTCATACATATTTAATTAAGTAGAGAATATTTATTATAGAAACTGTTCATAAATGGTGAGTAAGTAACTGTTGATAAAATTGCATTATTATTTAAGCTAATGTTATTACAGCTTTTTTAAAGAATTGACAAGGGATGTACTTACAATGATAAGTACCTCAAAATGTCATTCAAAGTCGATAAAAAAATGTACTCGAATGACATTTTACGGTATCACTGTTTTATTTATCTTGTACTGAAAGATGTAATAGTATTTATAGAGCGATATGAGAATAATTTTGTACACTATACTTAGTTACTAGAATTTTTTAAACATTTATTTAAAATGTTGATATTTTGTTAAAAACGCCACCTAGTGGCTAATAATCGCAATGACATAATTCGTTACTTAATTTTATGCAACAAGAGATGGCGTTAGTTGGGTATGAAAAAGACATTTGCTCAACTGAGCTTGGAAAAATTATGTTAAAAATGCTGAAATAAATATCAAAATAACTACATACTGAGTTAAGTACTTAAAATTTTAGATAAAAAAATATATCCATGTACGTAAGTAGCTAGTAAGTACTTGAAAACTATTATATTACTTAAACTACTAGTCATAAATGTGGTTTCCTTCGCAAATGTGAACTTGTGTGCCAAATCATTATTAAAAAAAACAATGTTTACTCTTTAATCGGTTGAATTGTGATTGTTATTAATTTTCGTTTATTATGTCGGTACAGCTTCCAAGCATGTCTAATATTGACGTTGGAAATTTCAAATAACGTAAGGAACATAAGGGTTGGTCCCTTACGTTAGAAAATTCCACGGCTAATTTTTTTTTCTAGATGTAAATACTTAATAAATTGTTTACTTAGTTATTTATTCCAGAATATTATAGGCAATTATTTATGAATGTGTCGTGATTACTGATTTTGTAAATTAACCTTGGCAAGGTACTCAAAAGACGAAAATCATTCCAATGTGATGATAAATTTTAATTGCCTTTCTTTTATACACAGTTTTGTATTTTAAAATCTACTTGTAGCTTTTGTACCACATCATTTATAATGTTATTTAATTTAATTTATAAAATAAATACATACGCTGATGAGAATTCACCGACTGTTCGTTTTAATTAATTTCTGCATTCTCATACATGTATATTTGTAAAACAGATATTTCATAAGGTAAAGGTTTTTGAGTGGTGGATAGAATCGCCCCCTCAATACATTTTAATAACCCAACAGTACAATTTACATGAGAAAAACTTAAGTGGTTTACATTTAGTTGCATACACACCTCACCGCTCTTTGTATAAAATGCTAGATCAGTCGTACCCTACCGATGTGAGCATAATTTTACACATCAGTGAAAATCAGTCTCAGTATCAGTGTCAGTTGAACAATGCTGGACATACGCCCCTCCAAAGTTTTACCACAGCACCCAATGTTCGAATAGCCCGCATCCAGTCTGCCCTATGGCGGATAGGAAAGACTGGACGCGGGCTCTCTACTACATTTAGCGTATTTTAAAAAGCTCTAACACTAAACATAACCTAACCTTCGCCATTATTTTGTTTAAGTGGTAGTACCAGCCAGATTCATCACTACAAATTTGGGCGCCACTTTACTTATGTTTAACGACCATACTTATGCTATTGAAACCTACAAGAACGCTAAGGGTGAAGACCGCTGGAGATGCACCAAGAGAAGAACCATCAAGTGTCGTGCCTTCATCATCACGAAAGATGGAGTTATTTTAAGAGTCAGAGAGCATCACAACCATGAACCTGCGAAGTATTATTTTAATGAAGGACTTTTCTATAGGGTTTAGATACAATAGCCGGCAAACAACTTGAAAAAAAAATGGCGCCATGAGCGCAAGTTTCCCGCGCTGCCGACGCCATTTTTTTTTTGTTCTTTTATGGGAACGGGCCTTTCGTGCCCCTTGTACTTACGTAGGTACCTCAATTAATGTCGCCGTATTAATTTATTATCGTTGTTGGCGTATGTTCAAATTATTTGCTGGCTATTATACACGATACAAAGGAGATGTTTTATTGTGTGTTTTTCTTGTAATTGTGTCTTTTTTATTTAAGTAACTGGATCTAAGGTTGTCTTTAAATAAAATTATTATTAATATTTTGGTAAAAATTTAGTATCCTTTGGCAGGCGGATGGGGATGGGAGGGGGAAGGGGGGAGTGTCCCCTCTCCCCCGGTACCACTTCCGTAAAAAGGTAACAGATATTTGTAATCTAACCTCAAAACACTGTAATCACCTACTACGGTCGGGGAAAATCACAATCAAATATCAAATTTGCTTCCAATCAATATTAACAAAGGCGTCGTCGACGGAGCGCTCCTACTTCTGGGTGGTTAAAAAAAAAATAACCACGAAGGGGATGGTAAAAAACTTTACTAACCTAACCTAACCTGTCCGAGTCGGGGTGCCCCAAGTTCCGAGCTCGCTTCGCTCGCTCTTGAATACTAGGAGTAACACTGTAGTAGACATCTTTCTAGGTTGTTATAAAAATGAAACAACAATGCATATAACAGAGACAGATTTTTTTTGCGTTCCTTTTCTCTAATTTGGTATGATATTGTACACCACAGACGATAAACCTACTGGAACACATTCGGTTGTCGATCTCCCATTTTAACGTTCTGTTTCACCTAATAACGTTTATATTTCGCTTTTTATCTGATTTGAGGTTAGAAACAATTTTTGTTTTCTGGAAAAATATCCATTGCCTTGTAATATGAGTGGTACCGTTATAATCGGGGCCCCATCCTCTACCAGATTTAACCACTTTTAACCCCGTCCGCCTGCCAAAGGATACTAAATTCAACCCATTATTTTTAACCGATTTCAAAAAAAGGAGGAGGTTCTCAATTCGACTGTATTTTTTATTGTATAGTCTTGACCAGCAGTGTAATTCTATAAAGAACATTGATAAGCAGTTTTTGATTGAGCATTTTTGGCGGTTTTTGCAACGTTACATAACATCCATTTAAAATTTGAAAGTGGTTAAAATATGGTTTGTATTTAACCAAGGAAACACTTAAAATAAGTATTGTTTTTTTTTCTGTAGTTAAAGCATCTGGATTATTTTTTTTTATATTTTGGGAAAACTTCAGTTTTTTCTTTTCCAGTAGGAAAAAATTATGTACTTATCATGTAATATACATTATATTATTTATTTTGTACTTAACTAGTGGTAATCAAGTATAGCATAAATGTATCCATGACAGTCGACAATTGTGTAACTTTAAGAAAAAAAATCGAATCGGATCAGTATTTTTAGAGATTACCTCAGGAACAAACAATTTTAGTTTTGTTTATTTAAAAATAAGTATAGATATTAAGGAATTCAACAATAAAGACTTTTCAATAAAAGTTCTGTCGTTTGATACTTTCATTCATATGTTATAATGTATTGCTTTTTTCTGGAACATATATTTTTTCTTTTATTTATCCAGAGTATGTACCTATCTTTATTTTTTGTTGAATCACATAACTTTTTTTAAACACTGCCGTTCTTTAGTTATTCTATTTCTGTAATGGTGAGTCTATCCTTTTTATTACGGGGAATGCGCTAAGGTAGCCCGCGAAATTCAAATTTTCTTAGGTTTTTTGGCAATTCGCGGCTAGTAGGTAGGTTATAAATTGTAATATGTACTTAATAAAAACAAATGGAAGCTACAGCGGACATAATTATGTAAAGCTTAATTTAGACAATACAAGAAATGTCCGCCTTTGTACAGTGTATTTTTTACATGTGCATAAAGTTTAAATAAATAAATAAATATCGTGTAAGTTGTACATTTCCGTTCATGATCGGTCACTTATGACACGACAGCCGCGCGGTCCCGCAATGTTCGGCAAATCGCACGACATTTCTCACATCGTCTAAATAAGGCTTTAGTACAGTACATAATCATTCAAAACGTTAATCCAACTCTCAAATTTGACATGTATACATAAACTGATGCCTGTTTCCCATGGGGGTGCCATAAATCTATAATATAATATAATACACTCCACTTACCGACTTCTTATCTGATAAAGGCTTCCATTCCAGCCACCTGGATGAATCTGGCGGGAGGCAAGTCTTTACTCAAATATAAGAGCTACGTTTATTATAGTCACTGCAGGTTGAAACATGGCGACCGTTGGAGATGCAACCAGTACATCCAGTTTAAATGCAAAGCTCATCTAGTTCTGGACGAGTACTTCAATGTTATGAAAGCTGTTGATGTACATCATCATGCGCCTCCAACGTACGTGCGCGGGAGTGATGGGCTGTACGTTAAGTGGAACGGAAATCCTTGAATTTTAACATGTTCTTAAAATCCTATACCAGGGGTTCCCATTCTTTTTAATGCTGAGACTCCCTTAATGGATTGTGATATTTCTTCCCCTATGGTAATATTTATGTGTAGCAAATACAAAAATTAATTAATTAATTTATTAATTTTATTTAGTCTAAGAAATCTCCATAGATTATATACCTTAATCATTACTATTTATTAGAAAACATAACAGTATAATGATTGTACTACAATCAATGCGACTTGTGCCTACCGCCGCGTGTTGCCCTCAGGATACACGCAGGTGCCACGATGCACCAGGGCGTCGCACGCATAGTTTGGGAACCCCTCTTCTATACTATGTTTTTAATTTTTTTTTAATGAGCATTATGATCGGTGGCATTGTATTGTAAATGTAAGCCATTTAAATCCTGATTTATTTACGAACCTTTTCACTCATTAATCCCGGGCATTAATTAGAGAGAATAAAAAGACATCTTATGAGATCTGAGTAAGTGGGATAGAGATTTACAGCCTAGACTAGAATAAAAGCTAATGGTCCGTCCACAAGTTACAGAGTTAGTACAGACTTACGTGGATTTCTTTAGAATTTTGTCTGGGCAACGTAGCAATGCAGGCGAATGTCGGTGTATTGAAAAAGGAACTCTGAGTCTGTAGTAACTAACTTGTAACGTATGGACGGACCATAAGAGCAGGGGCGTACCAATAGGAAATGGCGCCTAGAGCACGCATTATAGTTGCGCCCCTTCGTAAATTCTCTTGATAATACACTAAATAAAATACCTAGTTATAGAACATAAAATCACGAAGTAATATAACAGGATGTAGTTTATTTTATGGTTTTGTGTAAAGTACGGCCAACGAGAAGCGATACCAAATGTAAACAAAACCCATGCAAGGTCATTGGGAATAGCAGGGGTGCATAACTTTTTGAAAGTTGGATTTATATAGTTTTAAAAATTATCTGGCAAATTGTAATAATACCATAAGGATAGTCTATTTTTATAAATTTTATCATAATTTGAATTATTGTATAATGTAGACTTTCGTATCGCTTCTCGTTGGCCGTACTTTAGGTATTTTATTGTATTATAGTTTATTGTAGTGTACTTTGATTTTACAATTTGCGATTTTGCGCCCCCCTTCGATAAGCGCACGGGGCTTGTCCACCATACTTGCCCCACCATTGATAAGCCTTTGCATAGGAGTAATTCATTTAGGGATTTATTTGCTTAATAATACCTGTAAATAGTGTCATAGAAGGCCCTTAGCCCCTGGACCTGGACTTCTACCTCTGGATTCATACCTATATTTAGTTGGTAAATTACGTACCTCCACACCTCTAAGTCAAAACCTGGGTACGTCGATCTTGTCTATTAGATTAGGTAATTGTGATTCTCAGTGTTACCAGTCAACTAATTAATAACCTACATTATAAATTGTAGTTGTACTTAAGTGTAAAATAAGCAAAAAAATATTTTAATTACAATGTTTAGATTTTTAACTATATTTTTCCGAATTTACCTACCTAATTAAGTATTGTCAAATATACTCTAAATCATTCGATTCCACGTTGTTGTGGTATTTTTGTAGTACTATTATACTTACTAGTGTAACCTATTTAAATTATCTAAAAATGTAGACTGCTATGTCGGTGTTCAAAATTCTTCTTGTATTTGAAACTTTCATGTAGTAGGTACGTACATATTTACGAATATATTATACAGTTTATGTAAACTAAGTCGGAGCCCGCCTTTTAAAGCTCCTCACGCGGCGAGGTCGCGAGTTAAACTGCGGTTGTGTGCCACTGCCACTGTGTGGCGCTGCGCTCGCGCCGCCTCAAAACCCTGTCATAATGACAGTTGTGTTCGCGTATCTCCGCTCGTTTTTGTGCTGTCATGTAGATGTAACTGTGTTGTACCCAATATTTTTAATGTAATAAATATTTAACTCAATAAATGCAGTGTTGTATGAACTATCTCAGAACAGGTAGGTACCTAAAGATTTATAGGACTAACGATATTGATTTCCCGTAGGGATTTAGGCAGGGTTTAGAAAATTCCATAGAGACAAGATCAGACAGAGCTTAAGGAATTAGGTAAGTATCATAAAAAGTAAGGAGCTGCACTAAAAAAAGTTAACTACTTTAGTTAAACTAAAATTTGAAAAGTTGGTACAGTAAGCGGTCATAAGTGCAGTAGCATGATAAGGTTTGAATTGCTATGAACACGCGGTACATGCCGCACCTACATGTATTAACCGCCATGTATTAACACAGTATGTACCTACGTACGCCTGAAAGTTTGCACACGGCGTCGGAAGGTCGTAAGTTTAACCAAAGTGTCAGTCTATTGCTTTGTAAGATTGCTACTTCACTTATGACCGATACTGTACATAAGTATCAGTTTGTTTGTGTCGTCGTAATAAGGTTTGATGGGGTTGATGTATTTATAGAGATAAAAACCCCTACTAATTAAATAAAGATTATAAAAAAAGTATCAGTATAATTAGTGAAATCAGAAAAAGCAATGCTTTGACTGTTTTTGAATCAGAAAAGCTTTTTATACAAAAGTCGAATGTTCAAATGGGAACTAAAACAACAATAAAAAGCTTTTTCACAAAAAAAGATAACCGCCTTCATCAGTCGGCGGCTTTGGTTTTGTTTTTTGTTATGTAGGTAAGTATTGCCACCGACTTCCAAAACTAAAGTTATTTTTATTTTGTAGTTATGAAGGCGGTTATCTTTTTTTGTGAAAAAGCTTTTTATTTTTCACTTTTTAGTGCTTGTGTATTAATGTTTGAAATCCTTACAAAAAGCCCTTTCAAACAATACCTCATACGATATATTTAATTTTGGAAACTGGTAGGGGGTTGACGTACCCCCCCCCCCCCCCTTTTCCTACAGTCAGTCATCGACTACACGTATAAACAAAGCAATTTCACTTGTTACGATATTGCTGCTGTGATTCTGTGAGGAGTTCCATTCCATATCTCCGAAGTTCATCATCAGATATTGAAATGGTGACAATGGGACTACACGGAAAGCACCAGCTTTCAAATAAAAAAAGAATCATGAAAATCGGTTTACCCAGTCGCAAGTAAGGAGCTAACAAACATAAAAAAGAAAAATACAGTCGAATTGATAACCTCCTCCTTTTTTTGAAGTTGGTTAAAAATGAAGACAAGACGTATATCTATTTCAGTATTGTATCCTAAGAAAGGTGAAACAGAAGACGATCTTGGGCGAATATTGAAAAGCAACGCAGTCTTGCACATGCCTGTATTACACCCAAAAGGACGATATAACCGCTGCAGAGATTGCTCAAGACGGAAACAGAGAAAAGAAACTCGATACATATGTGTAACCTGTAATGTTCATCTATGCGCTGCGCCGTGTTTTAAGAATTATCACAGTCAAGATCAGCATTAAATTTTCTGTGTTATCACAAAATATTTAATATAATAATATAAAATACTGATGCTCATCAGTATTTTTTGTTGAAATCATATTGTCTCAGCATATTTTGTGTGTTTCTTAGAATTTATTTTGATAGTGTTTGTTGTGGCCAAGCCTCAATAGTTTATGGATAAATAAATGGGCTGATACAAGTTGAAATGTTTGATTATTGTTTGTTCATGTATGTTTGTTAAGTACAATATAATTTTAAAAACTTTCATATGTACAAACTAAGGCGGAGCCCGCCTTTTAAATCTCCTCACGCGGCGAGGTAACGAGTTGAACTGCCATTGTGTGCCACTGCCACCGCGTGGCGCTACAGTCGCGCCGCCTCATAGGCATATTAATGACGGTTGTGTTCGCGTATCTTCGCCCGTTTTTGTGCTGTCATGTTGATGTTACCAAAGTTACCATGTACCCAATATTCTTAACTAACTATTTCTGAACAGGTACCTAAAGATTTATACGACCAATGATAAATGGTCCTTCGGCTATTTAAGATTTTGAGAGGGGTCTATGACTAGAAAAAGGTTAAGAACCCCTGCACTAAGGGCATAGGCTCCCTTTCCTTTTATCCACTTATCTCTATCTGTTGCCTTGTGTTGCCAATCTTTGAGAAAAAAGTCATGTTCGTCAAGTCATTTTCTAAGCATGCGGCATGCCACATTTGCATGTGGAATGTTTTTGTTAAATATTTACTTCATAATTAATTATTTTTGCAGCCAAATACTTTGAAATAGGTCAGAATAAAACATATTTAATGCTCAACCATTTTACATATATTAACACATATGTTTCAAAGTCGGGTCGCTCACTATGGCAGTGCAACGACTATTACTCAAGAAAATGTGGAGCCTACGTAGTCCTGGATGAACAACGAAGTGTCCTGGATCGAAAAGAGAATCATATATGTTAGAATTTGTGTCAGAGTGTCAAAATAGGGGTTCCAAAAAGTTTCGAGCTATGGTGGAAGTCTGGTGTATCTTGAAGGGTTAGACACATAACAAGAAAAGGAAATGAAGTCGAATTAACCTAAAAATATCGCAAATAAAAGAACTATTTCCAACTTCAGTAGCAGATAAAAGAGACAAGCCTACAAAAGAAGACGAAATGTAGTCGCAATCTCATCTTCGCGACAATCAAGGTTAATGTAGATACATATTGAGACTGAGATCAGATTGCGATCGTTTCTAGAAGTTAGTGTCATTGCCTCCCATGACAGCAAAAGTAAAAATGCAACCAAAAAAAACAATTAAGGTAACGAAAACTAAAAATTAGTTCTTTTATTTAAAAATAATGTACTAAATGAAGACGTTTTAGAAATATTGCAACACAGTAAAAGCGCGTTCACACGACACGCGCACGCTCAGCGCACGCCACCCGCGTCCAACTCGCATTGAAACTTGTTAAATAAGATATATAGGGCCATGTTGGAACGTGTCCAAAATAAGTTCACGAGACACTTGTATTTTAAGTTGTATGGGGTATATCCATTTTACCCATTGATGTACCCTACACTATTTGTACTGGGTATGGTAGGGTACAACGCGTTAGAGGTGCGACGGGACTTTGCACTTGCAGCGTATGTGGTGAAGCTACTGCGTGGCGAAGCGCTTAACCCAGGAGTGCTGCGGCACCTGGAGCTTTGCGTGCCAGACCGGTACGTGAGGAGGCGGCGACGTCCGCCCCTACTTGCTGTGCCTGCGGCCAGAACCAATTTACTGGCGAGAGCTCCTCTCACTAGAGCTTTGCGTGTGGTGAACGAGGTTCACGAGAGGGTTGATGTATTGTGTTGTAGCTTGAGTGAACTCGCAAAAGTAACGTTACATATAATATGTTATTTAGATGTAGGTTAAGATTTAAAATTTAATGTAACTTCTTAGGATGTAGATTAAGGTTTAGTATATAAGGCCACACTGTCGCATTGGATCGCTGATCTGTAATGATAGTTGTAGGTAAGATTGCATAAATAAATAAATAAATAAATAAATAAAAGAATTTTAGTTATTATTTATTTATTTATTATATTTATTATTATTATTATAGTTACTGGCTGTCTGCAAATAAACTGTTACCACGCTGTCTTCTGTATCTTTATTTTTGTGTTAGTTTTTATTTTAGTACTTACTTTTTTCACTTAATGTTAATTTATTTATTGTAAGTAGGTATGTATGCATCTTGTAGCCTGAAACACAGGTTCAACCTACTTCAGGCAAATGAGCAACTGCTCTTTTTTTATTTTTTATTGTCAATATATTTTACTGTAAATGTGCCCCTTTTTATAAATAAATGATTATTATTATTAGGTATTTATTATTAATAGATCTCAAATTGCATTCCCTTTTTATAAATAAATGATTATTATTATTCACATTTATTTATTTTTTATACATATTATAAATTACATTTTTAAATATTAATATAAAAAACATAAAAACATTTAAAAATATAAAAAATAGTAGCCCACCGGCATCGGGAACAGGGTCCAAGCTACCGGTGGTCAGGGCTCCTGAGAAAGGAATCTCCTAACAATACGCGCCGTGTCCAGGAGTACCGCTTTCTGAATCAAGCCCTTGATCCAACCGCCCAACGAGAGCCTCCTAAGGTATTGGTCGAGGCTCTTGGCTATTATGCCATTGGCAGTCACGACTATCGGCACAATGATTGCTGTTAATTATTATTATTTATTACTAATAGATCTCAAATTGCATTTAACGAGGTCTACACGCGCACGCCAAGCGCACGCCCCGCGCCCGCCTCGTGCCATCCCTGCGCTCGCCCTACCCGCGCTCTGCACCCTCCCCGCGTACGCCTTGCGCCCGCGCTATGGCTAGTGTTGTATTGACTGTGATCAAGTTTAGTTTAATGTTTGAAACGGACAGTAATTTATCAAATGTCCTTTTAGTCATTCGAAGATAGTTATAAAATTCGTCATCATAATTGCGTAATTCCGCATAAAGGATATGAAATTCGCCATACTTCTCTCTGCGTGTTAATATAGGGTGAATCCAATATTTTCTTGTAGTATTAATCTTTTTACTGTCTTTTTCTTTCTTTCATTGTTTATACATAAGTATATAATGTAATTAGAACTTTGTTTAACCTGTCAAATCCATTTTGATTTAAAAATTCACACGTTGTGAAACCTGGAAGCCACTATGCCTAGTGAACGAAGTAGTCCAGTCACTAGTAGTATAAGTGAGCGCGAGGCGTGTGCGAGGCGGACGCAGCGCGTGTGCGGGTTTAAGGCGGGCACAACGCGTGCGCGGGTGCTGTGCGTGATCGGCGCGTGTCATCTGAATACGCCCTAATGGCTCATTTTCATTAGTCGATAGGGCCCGCGTGCGTTCCAGAAATCTGTCGCACCCCGGACAGATTTTTGGAACGCATGCCACAGGGCCCGCATTCGGTGAAACGTTTTCATTAGTCGATAGGACCCGCATGCGGGGTGCGACAGATTTCTGGAACGCATGCCGCAGGGCCCGCATGTCGATATCACGGTCGGTAAAAAGCATGCGCGGCGGATCCCCGCATGCGGTGTAACGACTTGTAACTTTCATTGGTTGTTATGTCGCATACGGGGACTCCCCGCATGCGACATAACGACCCCTATCGACTAGTGAAAATGCGCCATAATTGTAATAGGTATAATAATTTTAAATGATCCAAAGTAACCATGCAGTTTTCTTTATAGTTCCTCGTAGGAATGTACGAAATTATCTAAACGTTGAATAGTACGAATATTCAACGTTTAGAAATTTCCATAGGGAAAAGATAGGGTCACACGCGACAGCCACAAACGCCGCCACCTGAAGCTAGAAGTGCCGGTGTGGCAACCACTGACGTCAACCGCGTGCTTCGAATCCATAAAGAATGTTTGGAAACTACAGGAAATACGTCGGTGGCGGCGTTTTGTGCTTGTGGTCGGTAGCCAATGTGCGGCCAGGCTTGCTGCAGTTCACTAGCAGTATCAGTTTACTTGAATATGATTTAATGGGGTTGACGTATCCATAAGTATAAAAACCTCAACTAATTAAATAAAGATTATGAAATAATATTTGCTGCAAATATAAAAATAAGAATACCTATTAGATATAAACAAACATACAAGGATAGATGCGAAAAACATAAAACTTTTCTTGCAGTCGGGTAAAAATTGAAATCTGAAAGAGCTAATTATGCAACCTGAATTTTAATCCGTTGCAAATCTTTCAGGGGGTGAATGTACTCATGAATATGAACAACTTTTATTAAGGGACATAGTACGAAACGTGAAAAAAAAAACAGCTGATCCATACAATAATGTACTACATTACGATCAAATTGTATGGATCAGCTGTTTTTTTTTTCACATTTCGTACTATGTCCCTTAATAAAAGTTGTTCATATTCATGAGTACATTCACCCCCTGAAAGATTTACAACGGATTAAAATTTACGGTGTATATGCTTTGATTTTTTTTAATCGAAGAAAGTTTTTTTTAATTTAATGTATAATTGCTCAAATGGATACTGAGAGCAACAAAAATGAAGACAAGACGTATATCTATTTCAGTATTGTATCCTAACAAAGGTAAAGAAGACGATCCTGGGCGAATATTGAAAAGCAACGCAGCCTTGCACATGCCTGTATTACACCCGGATGGACGATATAACCGCTGCAGAAATTGCGCAAGACGGAAATTGAGAAAAGTAACTCGATTGAGATGTGAAATCTGTAATGTTTATCTATGCGCTGTGCCTTGTTTTAAGAATTATCACAGTCAAGAACAGCATTGAATTCCATCCGTTTCATTATCACAAAATATGTAATAAGACCTTATGAGTTATTGGTCTCAAGACCAAAGTAGTTTTGTAATAAGACTTCTTCTTACATTTGATTTTGATAGTCTTTGTTGTGGCAAAGACTCAATAGTTATTAATAAAGAAACTAGGAGAAAAAAATTAACAATACAAGTTGAAATAGCTGAGTTTTATCAAAAACTACATAGTTTTAACAGTAAAAATAAAACGTTATTTTGGCATTTGAGCATTCGGTTTTTAAATCATAAGATGAATGTTATTTATTCATATTGTTGCCAGACACAAAACTATTACATTATAAGGGGAATGTGATCATTATGTTCTATGAATAATAAAGTAACAATTATAGTAGCAAGTAAGTTATTTTTATACACCCATTTAGTGACTAAAATTACATATGCAGGTAAGTTATTGCTCTTTTTTTTTACTGTAGAACTATGGTATCTCGAATTAGGTACACATTACAATTTTTAGCAAAAAAACATCAATAATTAAATGTTTTTCCGACCAAAACAGACTAAGTTGATAACTAACCATGAAATTCGTGCCTCATTTTCGTATTACAGAAAATCAAAGGCCTATGATAAAACAAATAAAAATCGTCAAATCAGTATTAGACTAAAACAGAGCAAGAATATAATAAGGTTTTCTATAGCAGTTGACACAATATCTTTTTTCAGTACTCCTCGTTAAAGGCCGGAACGGGAAGGACTTGCTGATGCTGGACGGCTACACATACTACCAGCACAAGATCTTGAGGGATGGCTTCCGTTGGAGCTGCACTCAGATGGGCTCGAGATCTTGTCGCGGATTCCTCCACGTCACCGATGATATGTTCGTGGTGAGAGCCTTCACGGAGCACACTCATCCGCCGTCGACGTACTCTTGGAAGAGCATTAAAAATCAAAAGACGACCAACGACGTAAGTGTCTTGAACTCTTTACTTTAAATTTTTCGACCAATATTCTTACTATTGATGCTGATGTGGAAAAGAGAGTAACTGCGGGAAATAAAGTGAATGGTGCTATACATGCGGTTGTGACCAACCAGTTCATGTCCAAAAAGGCTCGACTGGCTGTTCACAACGGCGTGCTGGTACTTTGAAATTTCGTTCTAAAAACATAATACAGTGCAATCTCGATATAACAAAGCTGCAGGGGATCAGAAAATACTCGATATACCAAATAATTTGTTACAATGAGGTTTGTGTGTTTCTATCGGAGGGTCCTAGGGGATTTCGTAGAATTTGTTAAATCGAGGAAATCGTTATATTGAGGTTTGTTATATTAAAGTTGCACTGTATAACGATGGATTGTGTCCCTTACATATGATACGATATCTCCAAAGCTCCTGATAAAAAACCTGATGTTTTTGTTTCAGAAAAAAAGGCATAATTTGGACAAGGAAAAGCTTAATCCTCTAGCGCTTAAGATAGCCAGCATCAAAGGCCGCGCTGGCTTCTGATTTAGTGATCTTTAACATAGATATTAGAAACGTATAGTTATACCGAATTGTTTATTCTTATGAACATAGTGTGGTTTTAGGAAGGCACCATGTCTATATAGAAATAAATACAGTTGAAGATTTGATTTGGAACGTCGTCAACATCTGTAAAGATCTCCTTCGGTTAATTTTGTTGAAGTGAGTTTAAGGGTCGGCCTGTTCGGTTCGTCATTCTGTATACATACATACATGAACTCACGCCTTTTTCCCATGGGGTGTAGGCAGAAACTACAGAATGCCACCTGTTACGATCCTTACATACTCCTTTCGCGTCATCCATGTTCATACATCTCGTCATACAAGCACGCCAGTTACGATTACTGCGCTCCTGACCTTTCTGAAGAACCTCATCAATAATTCATTCTGTATGCAACTTTTGATAACGTTGTGTTAAAATGCCGAACCGAATTGGCCGATCCGCTTAGGTGTATAGCGACCATACGCTTAGGTGTATAGCGACCATCAGTCACGCTCATCATCATCGTTTCAGCCGAACGACGTCCATTGCTGGAAATAGGCCCCCCCCTAAAGATGAGCAATTACCGGTCCTACGCTGCCCGTATCCAACGGCTTTCCGCGAACTTCACCTCACGCTCAGTTTACTAAAATTCACAGAGAGAGATTATTTTTATAGAATACCTCTGCTGAAAAGCCTTTCTCTCTGGAATCTGTTTAGACTTAGTCTAAACTTAAGACTATCTTAGGGTCCAGAAGTTTCTTAAAAAGGTCACTGATGACCTTCACAGCACAAATACACCGTGATGTTATTTAGGTAAAAAATATTCTATAGCTTAGAATTTATGGTCTGTTTTGTATCAACAGATGTTTCGAACTCATGCATAAATAATAAGCGTGTAACTAATATTTAAAAATAATGCAATTTATTCTTAGTTTAGATTATTATCGTTATTTACACACTTACTCCTTTTTTCTTTTGCGTAAACATGCAATAAATAAATTAAAAAGAAAAATCTTGACTCGATCTCAATACTCCGCTTTGTTTTAGTTGAGTACAGACAGAAAATGCTATTAATTTTTTAATCAACACAATGCAAAATTACACAAAAATATTTAGTTTTTAGTCTTTAATAGTGGAAAGAGAAAGCGCACAAAAATGCAATTAAGGAATAATAAAATTCCCCAGTTTTATAACTAAAAATAATTGGTTGTCTGAATTGGGCATTTGACACTATTAACCAGTAATACCAAGGCACAACTGTGTTAAAAACCATTTTATTTTAGCCTTGAAGATTAGATCAATTTTCAATTTATAATAAAATGAGATTTTTTGTTGCTTAGAAATCAAATCTTTGCTAGTCAATTGAGTTGGCAAAAAAGTGACGCATAGTTTACTATTACCATACAAAATGTATGAGGGAATCGCCTTTTGATAGTTCATAAAAGTATGTCAATTGATTCGTGGTGTTAAGTACTCATTTATCAACAATCAATCATAGCAGTTAACTTGACAATTTATCTGATTGATTTTGAGTTCATTTTCGTTTGAAAAAGCCGGGGCAAGGGGTCGGTTTTTTTTAGTTGGGCCGGTTTCTGCAATGAGTCAGTAACCCTCCCAATTTTTTCATTCAGCGCTAAATGAATTTCTTGCCAGAAATCTGTAATAGAAGAGTACATTATAAGATAAAAAGCACAAGCGCGACAAAACTTTCCCGTTTAAATATTTCACGCCGGTACAAGATATGACTGATGTCAAACATAGTGAGTTATAGTGATGTCGATGTGAAATAATGTGACGGCATAATTTTGTCGCTCATATATGTATAAATAAACCTGCGTAGACCTCAACTCTATGTCGGTGCAAGGTTTAATTAGAATAGTAGGTACCGCAGCTTAATATTAATAATTAATTAACTAATTGTGTTAAACTAGATGTTAGGTGTTAATAAATAGCTGTAGAAATGCGTAAACGTGATGTAACGTTTTAGTTAAGAAGTTGTCGAAAACCCGGTTTTTAGAGGACCATTCTTAGACTGCCAAACATGTTCCAATAACTTCCTTAAAATCTACGTGTGCTACAGATGAGGATCTACCCAACAGGACCAAATAACAACGGCCTGTTATAGATAGGATTCTCAGAAAAATAAACGTCATAAACAATTAGTAGATATTTTCTCATATAGACAATAATATGTAGTTTTTTTCATGGTCATGAACATTAACATTAAGTTGTATAATACCTCAAATTGTCAAATTACCCTTTCATTGACGGAAAATATGTAGTTAAAAGATATGTATTAAATAATTTGTTATAAGAAAAGTAGGTGATGAAGTAGTGATTGCAATAATATTTAGCATTAGATCGATGTACTAAATACACACATCAAAAAAGTCTAGGGATCAACATCCCTAACATTTGTTAGGGATGTTGATCCCTAGACTTTTTTGATGTGTATATGTTACTAAGTAATAATAATAAATATAATATCGCATGTTGTGTTAAGGCTGAACTATATTCGCACGACCTGTCGGGAACCTAAACGTTTGTATCCGTCGTTCAATTTGAAATAGGTCAAGTACGCTCTTCAATCTGTATTCGCTATGTAGTTCACACTGAAAGAAACAGAAGTCCCACGGTTTTAAGTGTACAAGTCTAGAGCAACCTTAAATAAATGTAGAAACACAACATGCTACTAAATATGCCTTTACGTGATTATTGATTTATACTAATCTAGATTATAGAGAAATGTATTATAATTAAATACTGTTTTGTATTTAAAATGTCGCTTATTAAAATCAAATGAAAGTTTTTTCGTTTTATCTTTTCAGTTTGATTAGATCTTCATCGAGACCTATACCTAAATTATATCATTCTTATGTATAAATATGTATTATTGAGTATTCGAAAGCAGTCCTTTATTATTTAAGTCTTAATGTTTCAAGAAAACAGAAGGTAAAGCCCCTTCTGACTTCAAATGATCTGAAAAACGACAACGAAAATCTAACCATAGAGCAATTTTATTTAAAAAAAATACCATGTATCTCTATTACCCTTCTTACTGACCAAAATGTTTTTCCAACAGTCGAATTCTACCTCCGCCCCAGCGGTAGGATCAATCTCCGCCTGAACAATTTTACTTTCTACAAGCACCTGAAAGCCAGGACCAACGCCCATCGTTGGAGCTGCACAGCATATGGCTCCAAGTGGAAGTGCAAGGCACACCTCATCATCACTGACAGACTCGAAGTCCTGAAAGCCAATATCTACCACAGCCATCCTCCAAGCATGAAGAAAGAAATGAAGATACCTATACCCAAACTTGTGAAGAAAGATGCCAAGCAGGAGACCCCGAAGATAGGGCACTACAGTAACACAAATATGAATGAACATTATCGCACTTTGACTCCGTTTCAAAATTATTTGGCAGCTCATAGCGTATTTGGCAGTTATTAGACTCCTAGTGCGAAGTGCTGATCTCTATTGACACTTGATTTTTGTCATAATTCTACCATCTAAAATGACGTCATATCCAGACGCACATTTTAAATTTCGTACCCTACTTTTTTAAACACTACTAAAGTTAACGTGCGCGTTTGTCATGACATCAGAACTATTAATAAGGCTCAGTTTAATAAACGCTCTTACTTAGCAAGTGATTCAACTTAGATCTGTTTCCATCTTTATATTGTATTTGTAGTGCGACTGTGGTAGGATTTGTTTATCTCGGCATAAGACTTATAAACCACGTTAACAACGCGAACCTAGTTTAGTTTTGTGGATAATGCAGTAGAATTTGATGTTATATTATATTCTTTCTGTACGTATATATCCTGGGAGTGTACTTTAGGTGCAACTCTACCGAACCCTTCGGAAAATACAAGCGTGTTTACACGGTGGAAAGAACATCGCGAAACAAACTATTACCATGGAGTCTACACCCTTTAGTGTTCATGATCATGAACTGAATCCATGGTAAAAGTTTGCATCATGATGTCGATTTCATCATGTATATGCTTAGCTGATGTGTATTCCTTGCATTATCAGCCATAGTATTCTTAAAACTATGAATTAAGGACGCCATATTTTGGTCTGTTTTTATTCTCGTTGTAGATCTCTTGTTTATTGTTTTTTTTGTCAAAATTGATGATCTTTGTTCCTAATTAGGTTATAAGCCCTGATAGCGTGGCCTTAGATTTATTTCAATTTGCCATTATTTAACTACAGTTCCGATTGAACACTCTCTCGATTAATATTCGTTCGGTACATATGCATGTAATTATGTTGTTTCAGTTAATCAATTATCATAACAAAAACAAAAGAGAAACACCAGTACGGCGTTATATGGAACCTAATCAAACCACATCAAATGTATTTTTAATTACTAAGGTATCTTTATCATCCTGTCTTCTAGTTTACCATAATCATGTATTATTTAACTGAATATTATTATTGTAGTTATATCGTAGTAGGTATTAGGAGAGTTATCAAAAATCATTAAAAAGTGCCTTTTACTAAACGTGTCTTTAAAATTAGAAGTAACACCAATGTTTAAGTTTATTTTTTATAGTAACTCGTGTGATATTTCGTTTGCCTTTCGATAACGCATCCAGTATTATAATTGTGATCGATCAAGCATTTTTATAGTTTGTAGCGTAGTAATAAAACATATTCTTGCATTTAACACTAAGAATGTAGACTATAGTGAAAACATGTATCTAATATTTGTGTATATTTTTATACTTCAACATAAATATTATCCGTAATTTTGATAAACCATGTATCAATGTCATAGAAAACATATTTTTTATTATGAAATGAAATACATGCTTCTGCGTACTTAAATCATATTACCAATATAATAACGATATTTATACTAACCACGTTCATTACGTAGGTCTTAGAGGCTATCTCAATCTCAATCTGACTGTTGGTTATTAATATAAGTAGATACTTCTTGTAGACTGCTTATTCTATGGGCTAGTTATCAATATGGACTTTCATAACTTGCATATCGTATAGAACATATTTTTATATGTATTAAAGAACTTGCTAAAACGCTGGTAATAATATACTTAATATTTTGTAGGTCAAGTAGAAAATGAAACTGGGCGCAGAGTTGAGCCCTGTGGAACCCCCGATGCTATTATGATTACAAGTACGAGTAGAGATTTCTTTCTATTAATGTTTTTATAATGTAATTACAATAAAGTAGAGCTTATATTTCAGAAAACTATGAGAAATATTTCTTATTAATCGTGGTACACAGAATAGGCATGTTGACTAATTTTGATAAACTAGTTGAAATGATACTTACCGTGCCACTTTTACCGAATATTAAAATATTTCTATAAAAAATTTACATTTAGTACCTAGCAATATTTTCCTTTCTACCTTTAGACTTTCAAACGATAGCAAGTGTCATGGCGACATCTTGTGACGTCACCTCGGCATAAACGCGATTATGAGTGATTAGCCAGTATAATAAAGTAGTATTTGATGAGTGGTTAAAACCACATTAAAGTTGACAAGTGATAGCTCTGTGTTTTTGCCGAGATGACATAATTCGCTCTGAAGTGCCGTTTAACGCAAAATGGCGGTCACCTGTATTTCTTTAAATATATATTATATTTTTTTAATCATGAACTTAATTTTAATATAAAAATTAAATAGTTTTTTTTTAACCCTTGAGGTTTCAAGGATTCAAAAAAAAAAACTTTAATTTTTTCTATTTAAGTTTACAATTATTAAACTGTTTTAATGATTCATCGTTACTGTCATCATGCCTATTATCATGGACCTACAGAAGTCAAACGCTTTAGTTGAAACCCGAAACACAACATCTTCAAAACTTTTGATTTTACTTAAACATATTTGTCCTAGTTTTAATAAAGCTTATTCTTAGTAAAGAAAAATAGTATGTAATTAAATATTCGTGTCATGTAAACTAGTGGAGAAAATAATCATTATACTAAGACTGCATGCTTAATTTTTGTGAAATTATGGCATTTTATTTAGATCTCATTTTTTATTATTCGGAAAATTCACTGATTTCAAGACTGTAACCAACTTACCTAAACATTTTTGTATACGAAGTTAGTAGTAGTTTAATTCAACTGATTGTGAAGATATTTTATTTTTTGGATACTTCTCTATGTACCTAGTATAAGTTAAAAAGGAGTCTTGTAGAAAACTGAAAGTAGAATTTCGTAGTATTGTGATTTTTTAAAACTATTTCTACATGTAACCGACTACATTTGTATTTACACATTATGCCTGTACTACTAAGATTAGTGAATAATTACTATTTTACGACATTGTAAGTACTATTGTATAATTTCTTATTCATTTCATTAAAACTTTTAACTATTCAATTGCCATTGGTTTTGGAACCTCACAAGTTACTTATGTCGATTTCGTTATAAGTATTCAAGATACACCTTCCTACCCTTAGGCATTCAGAAATAAAAGTAAGAGAGAGTATTATTTTTGCTTAAAAGAATTGTACTACTTATTGTAAAAGAAGAACAAACGAAGAATTTGCAACAAAATAAAAATAGTCTCATGCAATTTGTTCTATGTGAGCTTAGGACGAAATAATCATCAAGGTAAAGTATAAAGTTGCAATATATCAAATACTTATCAGTCAATACCGATAACCCGAATGTTTTGAAAGAACCTGTTGTTTCAGATTGGCCAGGAAATCTCGAGTTTATAGAACTAATGAACGGTAGAACTTTACTCCTCGTAGACGGGTATCCTTTCTATAAGAAGGGATCCTCCAATCGCGGGGACCGCTGGTGCTGCAATAAGTCTTATTGTAATGTGTTCTTGCGTCTCGGCGATGATTATACTATTCTCTTCAGAAACCACCAACATAATCATCCACCAACGAAGTTTGTTCAATCTTCTTCCGGAAAGTATGTTAAGCTTTAAGCTTTTTAGTGTTAATAGTCAAAGCCTAGATTTGATTTAATTAAACGTTGACCACGTTTAATTATGTTATATTACAAAGCTATTAAAAATCAAGCGTGTTATTATTAAAATCAATATCATTACTGCTTAAAAATTTTAAAAATATAGTTTTGATCTTTTTGTGGCTTTTTTTGCGTACTTAGATCCGAAAATTAACCTGATGACCTTGTGAAATGTCATTACAGTCTTTTCTCACGTCCAGTTGGTCCCAGTAAAATGCCTAAAATTGATTTTTTTAAACATAGTTAAAATCTAACAAGATTTTACTGTTAAAAGTCGCATAGCACTTACAATAAACCCTTTTTTTTTTCGATATAGAGTGTAGGGGATCTTCTTTTATTTATCATGCTCAAAAAACTTGAATGAGCGAAACTAGATTTATAATATTAAGTTGAAGAGCATGAGTAAGAGTAATGACCCTGTCAAATTGCACGATAACAATTCGACCGCCAGTGAATGTGATATTGCTTTGACACTTAATATAGGCATTTTTTTAAATAATCTTGCTTCTGTGTTTTATGATACATAAAGCAGAAAAAGTGGTGAAGTTATTCAATAACCAAAAATGTCGGTAAAATCTAACTCAGCTTCAAATCCAACAGGCAAATTGGTCAAGCTCGTTGATGGGAAAGAGCTATTCATTCTCAATGGCTTCACTTACTATAGAAGATGGGCGGTTGGCCATGGGCTGAACAGCAGATGGTCGTGTACAAACTCTTCAAAATGCAGGGCATATATCCACTTGGATTGTGATATGAACGTTATATATATTTCTAAACATGAGCATCTTCATCCAACGAGGCCTCTACACAAGAATTCAATGGGATTATATTTTAGACTGTAAACCAGATTTCGTTGGAGAAAAATCCAAAGAACTTAGTGGTAATCATGATACGTGTAAATTATTTATTATTCAGTACTTATTACTAATACTTTGTAGTTTCATACTTTAGATATATTTATAAAGTGAGTAAATTAACTTATTATTACTAAGAAGGTAAATGCACGCAAGAAAATGAAATCATGTAAAACTTCAATGTATCAAAGTAAACCCAACTTTCACTACTTCCGAATTTTATTCTCATCACAGTTCCCTACGCATTAAACATCTAGGAGTAGTCGCAGTTGCTTTGCTGTTTTGTGTAATTAATTTTTAAATTGCGTCTAGCAAAAGTTAATAAGGTACAATTTCAGTTAACATATTCATGACGACCAGAGGAAAGGAGCGGCTGATCTACCACGACTACACGTACTACAAGCAGAGCCGAACGAAGAGTGGCTTCCGATGGGGCTGTACCAAGAATCGATGGCACAAATGCAAGGCCTACTTGCACTTGGCTGATGATATGACAATAGTGAGAAGCAACATGGAGCACACGCACTCTCCTTTCAGTACTCCATTGAGGAAAAGACAACGAAAAACTGTCGTTGATGAATAAAAATAAAGTCATCTGTTATCTATTATATTTATAAAGAAATTGAGGAGTTTTTTGTTATCACAAAAGATGATGTGGACGGTCTACATTTGGACTACAAGCTATCTGCCTAATCATGGTTTGGTGCGTTTTTAAAGATTATACCGTACGTAGACGGTATAATCTTAAAGAGATTCATTTCAGTCATGGCATTATCATGGTATTCATTAGCTTTTAGTAGTCTATTGGTGGACTTTAGCCTCTGCAATACCAGGCCTTTAACTCAACACCTAGCTGCTACTACTTCCCAGAGCAGATCGCCGGTCCACCTAACTTGAGGACGTCTAAATTTCGACGTCAAAATCCGCACCCAAATTCGGGCCGTTCACATCTGGCCTTTAGTGTTATCATTTGTTATTCCTTAAATAGGCCACCTATCATCGTTTCCAGGAGTTTTACTTCTGGAGGTGATGAAAGAGTTTGTACTGATAAATTATTTGTTTCTTTCTGTCTTCCTAAAAATGTCTTCCACTTTTGTTCTTAAATGTTTAATAATGTTTTTGGACATAGGTATGGGTTTGTATATCATTTAAATTAAGTGACGTTATCAGTTCAAATGCTCTGTTTGCATATCATATTTTAGGCATGAGTCACACTTCCCCGTTTTAACGTCTTGTACCTTATTTCTGTCTACCATTAAAGTTTAAAATAAGCATTAATTTTATAAAAAATAAGAATTACTGCTTTTAACTGTTGATAACTTTAAAACAGTCTTCTTAATATTGTCGTCCGATTAATGAAGCTAGAAAATGAGTGATCCTAAATTATAAGAGTTTAATGTATAGTTTTACTAAACACCAAGACTTGTGGCAGTCGCGGTCTCAAATCTTAAGAGTAGGTTGCGTCTCGTATCATCTCACTCTCACATTTTATGACGACTACCACGAACATTGGGATATAGTATTCTACGGCATACGTAGGTACATAATAGAGCTTATTCTTATTACGTAATAATAAATACCTACATAAAATTGTTTTATTTGTTAAAATAAATATTTTTTTAATAAGGTACCGTACCTCAAATGAGAGTGTTGCAATCATGCTGTTTAGTAGATAATGCGATGCGCGCACTTTTAATTAAAATCATATTTTTTATTATATTTCACATCTTCTTTAATTTATTTAAAACAGTTTGATTGCAACTTTTTCTTTTATGATCTCAAAATAATTGTAAATGGTAGTAAATGCTAGTCAATAACATTTTAGTCCGTTATTTAAAATTAGATTGATAAGTATTCATACTTTATAAAAGCAAATAATTTTATTATTTTGGCACCGGTATCTTCTCTAACCGCTGCACTGTGGTAAAAACTTATAAAAAAATTAAGTCTTAGAGCGTTAAAATATTTTTATCTATAAAATTTTTTTTTAATTGAACCACTTTTTAATGACCAATAATGTACTAAGAATGAGTAATGCTACTCAAAAATGACAAATATATCTGTCTAAGCGTCAACAAAGCGTACACAAAACAAAGGTGCTCTAAGATTTAAACATTAGGCAAATACACCATTTTTATACACCTCCAAGATTTTGCTTGAATTTTCAGTACCTACCACAAATGCGGGTTACTTTAGTCCTGTACTTTGGGTCTAACTTTGAGTCAAAACGGATAGACGTTTAAACGCTTTAAAAACAATGTCTCAAACAAAAAGATTTGTTGTCATTCAAAAAGCAAGAAGTTCTTGTCAAACGTATTTTCAGTGTTAAGCTAAAGTTTCCCTACTGGGCTAAAGTAACCCGCATTTACCCGGTTTTCAATGTGATAAATAAAACCAATAAAATGTCATTTTAATAAATATAATAACAGAAGACATGTTTCAATTTAAAATTGCAGTTCCCTCCACCAAAGTCAAACCATTTATTTCAAATAGACCATAAAACGCACTTCTGAACGTTATACACAAGAAAAAAAAATTTAATCTAGTTGCCCTATCCGAAAGGCAATTTCGTATAGAGAAGAATGGGCCTATACTTACTCTTTCTAAAAAAATATGATGTTATAATATTTTACAAAAAGGACCGTACAAAATTGCCTTGCATAAAAAATATTTTATTATAATTAAACAAGCAGTGGAGAGCAATGCAATTTTGAAATGCAACATCTCTGCCTATTATATTTTAATAAAAATGAATTTAGTTTCATCAGCGCTAAATGCTACGAGTATAAGTTGGTAGCTATTGCCAAAAATGTAAAATGATCTCATTATTTTGAAATATACTTGAAGTTGCATTTTTAATAAACTTTTTTATTTTATTACAACGGTATTGTGACTGTGTATTTAATTACTTTTTTATTTACAAGGACCTATTTTGGAAGGGACTTTTACATCTCAATTTTGATTTAAAATCTATGAAAAACTAACTCTCGTATAATATACACAATAAAGTTTGCTATAGATACTATAAGGACAGATCTTATAATATGCATCGCCATTATAGGTCCTTGGAAAAGAGAACTAACAATATACCCTTTAAAAAATCTGGTCCTATGATCCGCAGCACAATACATTACCCTGGTCCGTGGTTCGAGGCTACTGATGCTAAACGGTTTCACCTTTTTTAAAAGTGGATATATCCGCAATGGAGGTTCCCGATACAGCTGCTCCTCATCCAGTGTTGCAAGCAAAAGATGTAAGGCGTATGCGCATATCTCGGCAGATGACGTCATCATTAAAGCCAATTTGGAACACAATCATACACCTATAAAATATGTGCAGGTTGAAGACGGCAGATATGTGAAAGTGTAATTATAATATTAGAAATAAATCAAAAGAAATTCTGGCAACACTAATAGTCAGTTTCTTGAAGAATATTTTGTAAAACTTAAATAAATTTTATAGTTTAATTGAATATTAAATGTTTTTAAATAACATAACGTTTTTTAAGCATTAACAGGTCAATATTTTGTTTAATGATAAATAAATGTGGCTTTTTCTAGCAGGTAGGTACTATTTATACTTTCTACTTTAAAAAAAGACTAAAAATAATATATTTATTAATTTTACAGCACAATATATAACTTTACAACATGGACAGAAGCTATTAATCATCAATAAGTACAGCTATTCAAAGAACAGTCGTATCGCCAAAGGTGGTTTCCGCTACACCTGTTCCAGCTCGCTATCTGAGGAGTGCAAGGCATACGCCCACGTCAGCGCTGATGACGTCATAATAAGAAGTCACACAGAGCACTACCATGAACCTCCACAGTATTTCATGACTAAAGATGGCAGATACCTAAGAGTTAATACGAGTAGAAAAAAGAAATAAAATTCTATCGATATATAATTGACACGTGTCACAAATTGTAAACCCCAAAGTGGTACCCAGAGATGAATTGGGTGTATTTTTGCCAAATTAAACCAACTCATGTCAAAGTTTTTGCCACTTTTCGAAGTACTTAATTACCTGTTTTTATTGTAAGCGTACGTTTAGGATGACCTATTTTTGCTGGATTGTAGCGTTTCGCTGCGCTTACAAAACTACGGTTTGAAACGATGGGAGTTGTGATTATTGTCAAGGTCATCCATCGCCCACTATAACAGCGCCTCTCTGGCACTGCAAATAATTTGCCATTCAAGCTAGAGCTTTAAATCGTGTACATTGAACTAAATTTTATAATGACAAGAATAACTTACACAAGAAGTTGGCAGACTCGTCCCACAATTAACTTGTTGTACTTCTCCTTTTATGTATTTTTACCTCTCTCTACTTTGTATATTTTGTTTGTATGTATGTATATATGTATTTATTATTATATTATATTCTTGGAAATATTCTGTACCTATGCACCTACTATGTTTAGTCTCTGCATCACCCTAAGGTAGACTGGTAGAAAATGCCCAAGGCATTAAGTCCGCCTTTGTACAATGTATTTTTGTTACTTGTGCATAAAGTTTAAATAAATAAATAAATAATAAAATGTTGACTAATTGGACGCTATGCGCTGGCAGCTGACGGTTCGATTTTTTGACGCGGCTCCGACCGGGCCATTGCAGTTTCGGAACGGAGCTGTTAATGAAAAATAATGAGTGATGACCCTTCATCCGCCGGGTAACTCCATACTTTCGTAAGTAATTTGAACTGTTTTGCAGCACAATGCAATGGAATTATGGTCTATTAATATACGTAGATTTTTTTGTGATTTGTAAGATAATACTATAGTAAAAATAAAACTGTAGTAGCCCAAGAAACAATTGCGACAATTCAAGAGAGATATGTTTTTGGAAAAATATACGCATTACTAGTTAAATCGTTTATTTTATTTACTCACTGTTGAGCAGAGTCTATGATAAAAAAAATATACATAACTTTCACCTTTACCATGTATACTCCCCTCCGCTTCGGTGGAGTGTCACCCTTAGACTGGCTCAGGCTTAGTCACACGCATTACCTACCCTACACATGAATATTTGTATAACGTTGTACAGTAATACGTTATTAATAAATTATGTAAAATTAATATACTAATACTTTTTCTATGGTGAAGGGATCATCCACAAGACCTCAGCATATATTACTTTTTGCATACATACATATTGGTCGGGTCATACTCAAATTAATGCTGTATATTGCTAAATATTTTTGGGCTATACTAACAATATTGCTGGCAGCCACACACTGCAAGTAAAAATGAAACCAATTTTGAAGTGCCTTTATTAAAATGTGTGTTTATTCAAATTACAGCAAAGTATATAACTCTGGAACGCGGAACTGACTGGAGGAATAGGTTGCTTCTATTCAACGGCTACACGTTCTCGAAGAACAACACAAACGCTCTCGGCGTCACCAGGTTCAAGTGTTCTTGTGCCAGTTCCAAGAGATGCAAGGCATATGCCCACATTACACCAAATGGCATCATCATTAAATATAACACTAAACATAATCATGAGCCTCCAAAATATTCGCAGTTGGGTAACGGTCGGTGGCAGAAGGTGTAAGTCTAACAGTTCACGAGCGGGCGTAGTTTTTAACCGATCGTCCATTAATCACGTTAGCCTTGAAATGGGGGGTTTTAGAAAAATAAAAGAAATATCACAACGTGTAAACCACATGTATTTATTGTATCGTTAAACGCGCGGTTTCTAAACCAAAAATATTAATATGCCAGAATTATATTAGACTAGCTTCTGCCCGCGACTTTGTCCGCGTCAAAGTCGATTTCTCCTTACAAACTTTGGACCCCGTCATCGTCTACCCCTTTCTTCCCCTTAAGTGTAAATTTTGGAAAATCCTTTGTTAACGGACTTCTTCTTGCTATAAACTACCTCCCTGCTAAATTTTATTTTTATACGTCAAGCGGTTTTCGATATTTCGTGATGAATGAGTGAGTGAGTGACCTACCTTTCGCTGTTATATATTTAGATTATAGGTACCTGTATAGATAGGGGGGGAGGTAAAACGTGGCTAAAAACATCACGTGATTAATAGATGACCCTAAAGCCGGCTGGTACATACTCTCGCGGGGTTCGCGCCGCAGAAATAAAGCCATACACCAGCAAAGCCCAAAAGAAGGGTAATGTTTTAATAACTTGTATATTAGTATATTATGTATAGAATCTATATCTGTTTGTATCTTAAAGAATTAAAAAGTGAACGAATTTCAGCAAATGGTAGCGTTATATTCGTTTTGACGCCATGAGGCGGGATCCGCTATTTGTCAGTAATAGCCATGGTTATAGGTCCTGACTGCAATGATAATAGTACAGGGTGAGCCTTTGAGATCGGCCAATATGGAACAATCTGAAATGTTTACTGGTTCAGTAATTATCATATGGACAAATCTGAAATTATTAAAGGTTCTGTAATTGGTCATATGAATGACCAATTACAGAACCTTTAATAATTTTAAAAAATCCGAAATTAATACCGGTACAGTAATTTGTTTGTAGAACCATGTTGTTCTTGAGAATGTTCATTCAAAAAATATTTTTATCTCAACGGGTCACCCAAAAGCAGTCGGGTTTTATCACGATTTAAAAAAACTACTTTTTTACTGTTACAGTCTTTGATTAAAACTCGACCATGCATTGGACTTTCTAGTGAAAAATAAGATTTTTTGTATTTTTAAACTTACGTAGCAGTCATTAGATGGCAAAACGTCACATATGTTATGGGTCGATATCTAGTCGTAGGTTTTAAGAAATAAAGTCTAATCTTAAATGTAATCATAGATCACTAAGAAAATATTCAATATGTATAATTAATGTACATTTTGATATATCAATTTACATAATTTTATTGTTAATAGATTTTATTGGACAATCGATAAAAATTATGTAGAATTTAATTCAGTGGTTAATAGAATACGTAACTAAAAGTAAAAAAAAATTAGGGTATTGAAATGTATAAATAAAAAGTAGAAAAAAATGCGCGACAGCTTTTATTTCAAGAAACAGATTTTTTGTTATAACTGCTTTTTTGTTTTATTTTTGTGTCATCTTTTTAAGCCAGTTCTATACTTGATCGCGGACCCAAAATCTGCGCACGCCCTTCGCAGAGGATTCCGCCGCAAGTGTAGTGCTAGCTTATCATCGTATAACATCGTGTGGATTGGAGAATCATTGAACAAGTCTATCAACAAAATGATACAAAATCTTCTGAGTGACCACACTTCGGTGGTTATTTAACACATTGGGTGCTGGGCTAAAAATATTTAAAAGTCAAACTTCCACTAACGTCAGACACCTGTGCCTTATATGGCAGCAGCTAACGGGTTAATGAAATAATAAATCTTTTAACACTCTCTTTATAAAATTTACAGCCAAATATATAACTTTGGAAAGGGGAAATAGGCTGCTAATGTTCAACGGTTACACTTATTCTAAAGGCGCTACGAACGTACTCGGTGTTAGCAGATATAAGTGCTCTTGCGCAACTTCCAAGAAATGCAAAGCATTCGCTCATGTGACCGCTGATGACGTCATCGTCAAGTGTAACACCAGACATAATCATGAAGCTACTCAATATTTGCAATTTGAGAATGGACTGTACCGGGCCCATTACTACAAAGTGCCAATAAACTCAAAATTCAAATAAAAAAAGTCTCAAAATCTCTAATGTATGTGTCTTAACTGTCCTGTAAAATGTGGTTCAATTTAAAGAGAAAATGAATAAAATTTGTATTGTATAGGGTAACATTTGTATACATATAAAATTAGGCACCAATAAAGCTGAATATTTTGATTATTTTTTATTTGATTTAAAATTCACGTACTTTTACAACAATATAAACAAAAATATTATAGCGGTCATTGCGCTACCGACATTTGACAGATCCTAGCATTTTTCATTAAAAAAAAAAATTAGAAATATAATTCGTTAACTTCTTGAATCTACATAATTATCCGGATCCGCCGGGTGGTTAATGTGTGGACATTGCGTTATCCGCGAATATAGATGAGTGGTTTGTCATGGATCACCACTATGATGCATCCATTCGAGACCTGCGCGTGGGTAACGCAAGGCAAGGGTGTGAGCAACGAGTGGCCACCGAGTGTTCCATTCGACGTCCCTGCGCGTGGTCAGCCCGCGGGTATGGCGCTTCGGAGCTGATGTAGTGAGCGTATACCGATAGTACTCCATACAAAGTATACAAACCGCTCGAGGCGAGGCGGTTCTGGTCGAGTGCCGGGTGACTTTAATGAGCTGTAACCTTTCAACATTCATTACGATAAATAGATAGGTAATGCTCCGATTCTCATAAACAAATATTAGGAAAAGGTCATTGTCTATTGCCACGCCAAAAGGCACCAACTATAGGCCCACTTTTGCATTAAATAAATCAATTGGCTCTTACGTCATCGATACGGCTGCGTAACTATACCTACGTCACAATATTTGTGCTAGGCGTACGCTAAAGTTAGCCAGCACCAGCCATTTAATAAAAATACTAGTTTTTGCCCTCGACTTCGTCCACGTGAGTATCAGTTATCGCAAATGTCGAAGTAAAAAGTAAAAAAAAAAATTGTTCCTAGAGTAACCGAAACTCCGTCCGCCTTTGTAAGTGTGGAACTTCCGCGAGAAACCGTACCTCCGCATCTGTAATTTTTTCTTCTGTCTGCGCAGACGAAGTCGCGGGCAGAAGCTAGTAAGCACTTTACTAAAACGTGTGTTTATACAAATTACAGCAAAATATATTACTCTGCAAGGAGGAAATAAGTTGCTAATGTTCAATGGTCACAGCTTTTCTAAAGGCGTAACGACCAATGTTGGTGTCACACGGTACAAATGTTCCTTCGCCTCCAGCAAGAAATGCAAGGCTTATGTCAACGTGGACCCTCGTGACGTCATCGTCAAGTATGACATTACACATGATCATGAACCTCTCAAATATGCGACGTTAAGTAACGGTAGGTACTACAAAGTACCTACGAAAAGATTTTTAAATAAGCTTGATTTGAAATTTCTTTAGCGATCAAAGTTGTGTAATCATTTTAATTATTAGTGATATAGAAGTGTACAGTTTAGTATATACGAATATGTCTACTTAATTCGAGCAATAATAAAGAAATAGCTAACTAATTACTAAAAATAATGTAGGTATTCATAATAGGCATAAGAATAAATAAATTCTAAAATAATGAGTAATTCATTTTTCTCGTTGTTAACTATTTACGGGTCTATCCTACAACCCAGTGACAAGAATGATGACAGGTTTTGTAACAGGATCCCTGGTCTCTCCTTGTGGACCTTTGAGTACGGAACCCTATTAAGTTAAATGAGGCCTTAACAGGTAAGTAGTACCTTCTAGTAATTGGCCAATCGCATTCGGTTAACATCGGATTTCGTGGTGCAAAAAAGAAATTAGAAAGAAAAATTGAACATTTTCTTTCAAGTTCAAAAAATTGAACTCTGTAAGATGGGGGTGGTTCTAAAACAGCCAATTTTTTTTTCGACCAATATTTACCTATAGAAACGAAAGTTTTTAATCGAAAATGTATCCCTTTCTTACGTACTGTTATAAACATCAGACAGAAATTATCACAGTATGACTATTTAGGTACTAAAACTACAATCCACGAGAAGATTAAAGTAAGTATATAATTTTAGATTTTTTATGATTGTAGATACATAATTTTGTACCAAAAAAAATATGTTATTTTTGCAACCATAGAATAATTACTCATATTTCTTTAAACATCAACAGCTGAACCAAGATTTGTGACAACGATACAGGATGCTACCCTAATACTTCTAGATGGGTACACCTTTTGCAAGAGCTATCTCAAAAGACATGGTGTAACAAAGTACGTATGTTCCAAATCGCTATCAAAAAAGTGCAAAGCTTTCATTAATTTGTCCAGGGAGAACAGGATCATTATGGCGCAAACTGAGCACAATCATGAAGCACCTGGAATTTATGTTAATAAGTTCGGATTGTATATAATAAAGTAGGCTTCTGGTAAGGTAGAACTGAATATATACAGGGTGTACAAAGACCTAATGCAAAGCCGTAAGTCTTTTCCCATCATTGCCGTTTTTATTACAAGCTTTTATTTAGCTTGCACTGTTCGTATGTAAGTTGTCCTTTCAAAATTGGCAAACCATTTTTAGACCATTTATTGGTATCCGATTGAGCTGAAATTTTGCATACACCTTTACTTTTGGTGACAATACAATGTCCAATACTCAATATTGTAAGAATTTCAATATGGCCGCCGCTCCAAGATGGCGGATTACATATTTTTTCTCAATCCCCTTGATATGGGTATCAAATGAGAGGGCTTGAAGAGTAAAAAACGATAAAGTTAGTAACATTACACTAAAAAAGCTTGATTTAAAAAGTTTCTTTTTACCATTAATTTATTTTTGATTTTGGGTCGTACGGTCGAACAAATGTAAATATAATCTTAATTATATACAGCGGTGTTACAAATAAATGTAATATAGTGAGTCCATGTAACAAACCATTTGGTATACAGGAAGCTAATTCGCAACTGCTTTTAAAAAACAATGTTTCGAGTGTGTCACTCTAAATAGGTTTCAAAATTATTAGATACTACAAGGTTAAAAAGTGAACACAAATAACAATGAATAGCATTATATCAGAAAGATAATTTTTGTTGTCTGTAAACCAAATAGCTTGGTCGACCGTACCTTAGCTTACCTTACTGGTTAGGTATTAAGATATTAAAAGTCATATTTTAACGTTTTTTACGTATAGGTACCGGCACAAGACGTGAGCACAAATGTCACCTGCGCATTTGTTAATTTTTTGGTCTCCTTGGCGGAATAAAGAAGGCGGGGGGGCGCCGATCCTGCAGTCCGCTGCACGCGATTGGTTCGTCAATCGATGCTCATCGTCTATTGGACTATCGCCTGTCATTCGGCTGCTGTACACTTTTGTGCAATTTTAATGACTTACGTTTTGAATTTTTAAATAGTTTTTTTTTTGGTTATTACGTATTAGTTGTTTTTTTTATATAGTTTAATTTCGTTATTTCGTATATTGTTGTGTTTTTTGTTTAATAAAGATCATTTTTATTATTTCTTTTTATAAAATTGATGTGTTATAAACTTTTTTAATTTTTTAAAAGACATCTAAAATGAATATGTATTAGCCTTTATTTGGCCAAAAGTGTACATGCGCGAAATCCTACAATCTGTGCTCACCACTGGTGCCGACAATTATACCTATATAAGTTTTTATTATTATTATTTATTTACTTTATGCAACTAGACCGTGCGTTTTTTGCGTACGTTACATTGCATGCTACATACAACAGCGGGGTTTTTATATTAAAAGTAATTTTGTCGGTAAGTTATTTTAATAGATGGACGGCTTCGTGATTGGTCTTTTTACCTGACTGCGGCAAAGCCCAGAAGGAGGGTAATGTTTTTGAAATCTGTATGTTAGTACGTAATTATACCTATGTACCTACCTATTTAATTCCAATTCTATGTTCCCTCTTAGACACTAAAAAATCGAAAGGATATAAAAAAGCGATTGTATAGGCGATTAACACATGGCACCGCGCACTGCCGCGGGGGGCGGCGGTGTACGTGTGTTAGGCGTCAACGGATTTCTTAGAGGCCAATGCGACATGAGATCCGCTTCACCGCCAACCGCGACGGTGCACAGTGCCTTGTGTTAATCGCCATAATTAGATTGGTCGACACCGTGAGTGATATTAGATATATTGGAAAAAAATTAACATAGCGGTTATAACCGCTATTAATTGCAGTCGTAAAACGATATTTTTTGTGACATGGTCATGTCGTGTTTGGAAATGAGAGGTTCGAAGAGATGATTGTGAAAAGTTTTAAACTAAAATGTGAAAAAATCTAGTCATTATAATAATTTACCAGACTGCAATTTGTATTGAAAACAGAATAGAAACAAGACAAACCAATCGAGAAAGAAATATTTAATTACAGATAGGGACCCACTGTGTACGGGCATTTGATAATAATCAATAGTTATCCAGTTGATGTCCAAAAAAAATGTGTTCTATTTTAATTAAAATGTAGAGAATTTAATATTATACTCGGTACTGAAATTAGGCGAATAAAGAATAAGTCTTGTAGTTTTTGTTATTTTTAGGGAATAAAACACCTTTGTTTTTTGTTAAATTGAAATCTATTTTTGGTACTTTCTGGATTATGACGCTAAGTACCCGAAAAAAATGTGGTTCTAATTAAGTATAGCTAAATGAATACGAATTTACAGTCGTACATATTCATTACATAATATCTATACATACATTCATTCATAGTAACCGTAATTTAATCAACTAATTCAGATCCTAATTATCGCATTTAAATTAAAACACTTGAATATACAATATTATACGCTTAATACAAATAAAGTTTATCGCTCATTATAACATCACGGCTCCGACACAACAAATAATTAGTCATTCAAGTAAGAGCTGTAAATCGTATGCGTTAAAATATTTTTTTGAATGACAAGAAAAAAAAAGGTGACAGCTTTCGGGCGGCGTGCTGACAACAAACGGTTGGATTTTTAGAGGCGATGTTGTAATGACCTGTGACCATTAACTAATGTAAATATATTTTACTTTTATGAACTGACATATCCCATGTATTTCTCATCATTATTATATCTTGTTCTTCTCTGGGCCAATAAATGCACCACATTTATTTAAGTGCCTAACGAGATCGATACTTTTATGAAAAAAAAATCATCATCTTTCATGTATAAAAATTTTGACACTCTGTAGATGATTAAAAAAATAAAACTATTTACCTGATCATTGTATGTAATTTTCAGTGTTTTATTTCTATTATGTTTAACCAACATTTACGACCGTAGAAATGTTTTTTTTTTTAAATTTCATTTAACTTGTCGATTGGCAGTGATTTGGGCATCCTCCTCTCATGCACTAGGTTGTCAATGTCATATGTCTTACTTACTTTCCAAGTTTATCTTGGACATCATTGGTAAAGGAAAACATCGTAACGAAACCGGGATTGTAATAAAAGTTTGAAATCGCCAATCCGCCTTGAACAAGCGTGGTGATCAATGCTCATGCCTTCTCTTCATGTGAAGAGGCCTTTGCTCTGCAGTGAGACAATAATAGGCCAGTAGTATTATTTGACACTTACTTAAATATGGTTTAATTCTCCAGAATGTTTGTCGACAGAATATCGATACTAACATAAAAAAAAATTATTTTTATTTTTTTATGTAAATCGCTTTCGGACTTACTATTTTATATTTACCTATCTAAAATTAAACACAGAGGTACTTATTTATCTTATTTTTTGAAGTGTTTACATTCTAATCTCATCTGTCAAAAATACCTCAAACGTACATTTCTGACAAGTTTTTGACATTGATTACTAGATAAGACTAGATTTTACACTTTGTTTTGTCTATGGAATTGGCATTCTGATATTGTTCATCTATTTTGTTTATCCTTCCGTGTACCAAAATCTATGAACATTTTTTTACCGACTTCTAAAAAAGTGTGTTTTTGATTTTACCATTATTTTTTACATAATATTTTGTTATCCTTTAACTTTAATTATTTTATCTGTTCGGTACCTTCATCTACCAACAAACGCCCCAAACCATTTTTTTTACCTAATATCTTTTTCCCCTACCATTTATATTTCAGTAAGATTCGTAGAAACTAGCATGGGAACTGTGTATCTTCTGGTCGACGGATTTGTCTTCAGCAAGAACGCGAAAATTCGCGATGGCGGCATCAGGTATGCTTGTGGGAATCGGCTGTCGAAACGCTGTCCTGCTTACGTCCATGTGTCGAAGAACAATGTAATGCTCAAGTACTATGATAGGCACTCTCACACCCGACCTAGTTTTACCTTTACATCTGATGGATATTTTGTTAAAACTAGTAGTTGAGACAGTATAACCTACGAGGTGCTGTTTTGCAGCCTTTTTAAATTCAAGGAGGTAACTATGCTGTGATTGTGTTTTTCAACATGAATCAATAATGAAATAAATAGACTACTTTTTAAACTGGTAGTTTTTGAACTAGCCATCCTGCCGCTGGGTTTGGCTAGACAAGCGGGGCGATGACCCCGCACGCACACAGTGATATAGTCGCGCGACAATGCCAACCGCAAACGCAAACGGGGTGATTCTCATCTTTGAAAGAGGTGTATTCTGAAATACTGTCAAACATAACTAACTAAAATAAACAAGTATTTATTAATAAATGACTAGGTGTCGTAATTTTATTGAATTATCTATAACCTCCTGAAGTTTGAATAGGATGCTAACTGTACCTTGTAGTAGGTAACATTTATGATAAAGTGTTAGTGTTAGAAATGATGTGCCTTTCGTCTAAAACTCTAGTATCTTTCAACAGATTATTTACTAAACTTCTGTATACACAGGTTAATAAACAAGTGATGATTGCTTTTAGTTATATTTATGAAGTAATTATCTCACGTAGTTTTAACTATAGGAAAATCCGGGCGTTCTTGTTACAATGCTACGCGGCTTGCTACGGCGTAGCAAGCCCTGCTACGATCGCGTAATCTTCGTACGTGTTTATTATTTACAAATCTACCAGAAAAGTTATGTGCCTCGGCAGTCGTCGTTTATCTTTGGAAAAACGAACGCGCTACGATAAAATCCAATAAAGAGTTGTTTCTACAATAGAAACTTTGTCCCACTAACTGTGACGTGACGTTCGTACTTATTCGAGAACACGAAGATGGCCGAAGCACATATTTTTTTTTAGATATGACAGAAAAGGTTATACAATTTATATTTATACTGTTACAGTAATAGTATCTAATATTCGTTTCAAGAACGATTTTCTTAATATTCCTGTTAACACATTTATTAATGTTTTCTCCACTATATGATATCGTAAGTAAAACATAATTATAACATTTCTATTAATTTTGATAATGTTGCTTTTAATAAGTAGGTTAAAATATATTATTATTGTCAACATAATTATCTATTTTATAATAATATAATTATAAAATAAATTATTAACTATTTTAAGTTACATTTTAATACACCTACGTTTTTTTTAATACCTAAAAATATCTAAAAAAATCGGTTAGTTGTCGGAATGGCTTTAAAATTTATCAGCGTTCATTATTAAAAGTTATTAAAATTCCGTTTTCTTTTATTTTGACTCGGTTTGGTACATTTTGGCAGAACTACATCCAATTGCAATTGTAAATAGTAAATATTAGTTTATAGTGTCATGATTGCTCAGTAATTAAGGCGCCAATCCGCCTTGAGCTAGCATATCGATTAATGGTCATCCCTTCTTCGTATGAGTCAGACCATTTTCACATGCATACGGTCACGGCACGGTCGCCGTGCCGTGTAAAGTAGAAATGTATGCATACGGTCACGGCACGGTCGCCGTGCCGTGTAAAGTAGAAATGTATGCATACAGTCACGGCACGGTCGCCGTACCTTGTAAAAGCTCTCATTGGAGCTCATACATTACTACTTTACACGGCACGGCGACCGCGCTGTGACCATGTACATAAATGAAAGGGGCAAAAGGCCTTTCTTTGCCTTGCAGTGGAACAATTATAGGCTAGTATTATTATTTATTGTAATTTAGTCTTTATAATTTCTAGGATTAGATCAACAAAATGAGTATACTCCTCAATCTGAAACACAGTATGACCATAGCAACATTTTAGCTGAACCTTTAAGTACTCGTAGTCCGACTGTACCCAATGCTATACAGATGTCTGAGCCTCCGGACAGAATCCACTTACCGGGGCACTTGGCTAAAAAAGATGGAAGAACAAAAAGGAAACGATGTAAAGTGTGCTTTACAGAATCAAATAAAAGAAAAATGGTTTTGTACGGGTGTCCTGATTGTCCAAGAACGCCGGGACTATGCCTAGGGTGTTTTCGTAGTATCATAAATATTAAAATAGATGTACAAGTAGATGTGATGATGGTGTAAATAGATGTTGACTACCTCGTTGGTCTAGTGGTCCAAAAGTGTAGATTCCCAGGTTGGGCAGTGTTATTGGGTTTTTCCATCAGGAATCTCTCAGCACCATCCTCGAAGTCTGGATTTGAGCCCGGTTGATGGCAGTAGGCTCGCCCCCAATTACATGAGACTTAAACGTAACTGGCGAAATGTGGGTGTAATGAGTACACTTCTGCCTAACCCCTTCGGGGATTAAGGCGTGTGGTTATGTTAGGGTGCAAACATAAAGATACAGGTTTTTCGGTCCCGATATGCCAGTACGGGTCGGTACTGATAGGTACGGGTTCAACAACATATAAAAAACAGGTAAATCTGTTCTTGACGGCGAAGACGACACACTACGCTGGCAATTGTTTAAACCCGTACAGATAGTCGGTACCGACAAGTTTCCACCTGTTTCTTTATGAACGAGCACATATTGATTGTATGAGCTATTTTACCCGTACCAATCGGTAATGATCTGTACCGACCTGTCCGTACCTGTAACCTGCTTCTTTATGTAAGCACCCTTACATAAGATGCTAAAAATAATAAAAGTTGTGCAATCATGTATGTTTAAACTAGATTAATAAAAAACGTTCTTTTGTTACACACATACATTTCGTTAATGGTTATTTAAACCGCTTGTCCATTGTTATTAAGATTTTATAAAAAGCAATACAGCTGTCTTTTTTACAAATCATTTTTTTATTTGAACCTCATATCTATTAATCTTAAGACAGTAAGAAAAAAAGCTATAACTACCCATCTTTTTATAACACATTTTTACGTAACCTTTTTTTACAAAACATTGTTCACCAAAAAAATTGGACGCGCCTCTCGTGCCAACGTACTGATCTGTTTTTTTTTTAGCCGGGTCAAGAACCTCATCAGCAACGACGCACAGAGGGCTTACCCCCATCTCTTAAAACAGTATATTTTAATATTACTTTGCCATCCACACTGTTGGATTTCAACTCTCAGCTTTGCGTCGACAGTTGAAAATCCAACAACAAAAATTAAAAATTAATATTAAAATAAGTGTCTCATCTTGTTCCAAGATTTGGCGGTAGGCCCCCTGTTCGAGTTATGACTCCTAAACCTTGATCTACATCGCCAAGTTCAAAGCCTCCCATTTTGGAGGTTTTCAATTCGACCCGTTTTCTTTTTATCGGTTATTTCCGAGAGAGTATTGGAGTTACACAGTTTAATTTCGAATTCCGCCAACCCCGTTCCATTATCTGACAACGAAACGAGTGGATATACGTTGAACACTCCACACTTTTTTTTTCTCTGATTTTTTTTCACCTAATTATTGTTCACGAATTTTCTGCAGATCCCAAATTCATCACTTTAATATCAGGAAAGGTTCTTCTTATGGTTGACGGGTACACGTTTCACAAGGCAACGGGACTCAAGACTATACGACATAACAGGTGGCGATGTTCCTCGCACAATAAGAAATGCCACGCAATTGTGGTCCTTAGTGACGATGAAACCACGATTCTTAGGACCAAGTTAAACCATAATGGCCACGAACGACCTAATATTCAACCTGTAACAAATGGACTGTATTGTAAGTTTAACCAGTCAAGCATTGACCCTTGAGACTTAGAGATCTCGTGGGTAATCGAGTACATATTTGCCTAAACTAAAAGTGTTGGCTAAATAAGGAAAAGATGTATTGAAAAAATCTCGTGATTCCGTGATTGTCGTGGTTTTTTTTTCTTAAAACTAATAATTTCTAGACGCCGCGCCGCGCACCGTGTCATAATACTTCTGTGGCGAAAAATTATCTTGAATTGAAAAACAAAATCGAATTGTTTTTTAATTTAATCTATACTTCTATACTAATATTATAAAGAGGTAACATTTGTTTGTAAGTTTGTATGTAGGGGGTAATCTCCGGAAGTTAGTAATTAACCGATTTTGAAAATTGTTTCACAAATTGGAAGCTACGTTATCACTGAGTGCTATAGGCTATATTTTATTATCACAAAATTAGGGATCCGTAAGAAAAATCACGCGAACGAAGTCGCGGGGAGAGTGCTAGTTACTTATAATAAAAGTCGTAATTTTACTTTTTCGGCGAAAAAAGAACTTTAGGCGCATCCAATTTCTAGACATGAGGACACAACTATTAATTATTTTTAATAGTTTATAATATGTCTCAAGAAGTTCAACGAGCTTCAATAAACATAATAACTTTAAGTCTAAAAATTTTTTGACACTGCTCCAGTAATTTTGAATATCTGTTCGTTAAGTTTCCCTAGATATATTATTTCTTAATTGCCCAATGTTTAAGTTTTACTCACGTGTTTATTTCAAAGGTAGGTAGGTACTGAAATCGTGAAATAAGAGTGAAATTTTTAGCCGTTTCGCTCGCATTTCGTAAACTTTCACTTACGTCAATTTATATGGAATAATTGTGTTTCTCATTATTGTCACTAGATGGCGCTATTTCGGTTTCAGATCGCATAATTATGTATAAAAACTTACTCTGTTCTCCTGTCAACCTCGTTATATTAACAGACATTTTTTGGTTTAATCTGTTTTTTAATATAAATTTTATTCGTGTTCGGGGTGTTCTTTAAAGTTGTTTAATTAAAGTTTTCAAGTTAAGTTGTTTTTTTTTTAATGTTATTATTTTTATCGGTACTTTATTTATATTGCAAAGTGAGAATAGGAGTTCTTAAAATTAATTTGGTGCCAGGAATTAAAACGTATGCTTAACATTCGTACATTAGTACGAATATTATGTCAATGCGTTATTTAAAAAAAACAGCTATCTAACTATTGAAAAATCAATAATGACACTTTACGTTACGTTTTTATCTATTAATAAACATGTCATGAGTCTACGAAATTTGACCAGGAATCTTCTACTTCGTGAACTAAGAATACTGTAACGGTAAAAGTATAAATGGACGACGCATTTCTTGTATTGATTTTATAAGAACCGGTCCAGTCTGTTCCCTAGCTGTCAAGCCGAGGTCTGTACCCCACAGAGGGTGCCCTTAGCGTGTAGTCGCTTAGTTTATAAGTGTTAAGCTCTTTTTTATGGCACCACTGGAAAGTCCGATTCAACAGCCGACAACCTCCTAAGTCACGACCTTTATTGGTGATCGTGGCATTTATTTATAATAATTTGACTGTGACGTGCCTTCAAAGAATCTTGACTTAGTGATATAATGGAAAATTAAATAAAAATGTTACCATAAAACATGTTTATTTAAATAAAAGTTTAGAAACATGATAATAATTCAGCAGGGGATCCGATCAGGGGATCAGAACGGAATAACTCTGATTTTGCTGTTGCAAATTAGTTTCGATCACATAGATTAGTCAATTATTGGGGTGCCCGAATTATTTTGTCGCGTGCGATCACTGGCACGCCTGCCATTGGTTCACCATTCCTGTCCTAGGTTGACGAGGAAGTCGCCAAACCAAAAAAAAGAGTATATTTATACAGCTAGGTATATTAGCTGTCATGATGGCCCAGTGGTCAAGACGCCCGCTTCCATGCATGAGGTTGTGGGTTCAAATCCGGGCAAGTACCAATGTGACTTTTTCAATTCATATGTACATTCTAAAGTACATCTTGGACATCAATGACATCGGTGAAGGAAATCATCGTGAGGAAACCTGGACTTATACCAGCCTATTACTGTCCCACTCAAACCATGTTAGAGGCCCTTGAGGCGATTTAGAAACTCTGACACTAGGGTGTGTGGGGTCGTAAGACCTTACTACCCACACGACAAAGAAGAAAGCAGGGTATAACTCATACAATAACATAACAAAATACAATAACCTTATTTTTTACAGGCGAGATGATAATTGGTGCAATATATTTGATCGACGAACATAGGAGAATTTTAATATTCAAGGAGTTCGTTTACGAAGAAGAAAATAACAACACAACTGAAAATATAGTCAGGTGGCAGTGTATGAGCCCGGGATGTCCTGCATACATCCTCATGAACAGGTTACACCGATCTGGTGAAATGTTGAAAGAGTCTACAGATCATAACCACGAGCCTACTGGTTTGTGGTCTGAAGATAAAGTTATTTTTAGAATTACGAAGCCTAACTGACTGTTAATGTAGGCATAAAGTCCGCCTTTGTACTTTTGTTGCATAAAGTTTAAATAAATGAATAAATGTAGGTTAGTACTTAGGGTTCAAGCTGACAGCACTAATATGCACGAGCAGTGTTAATTCATCAATTTTTTTTTTTCAACGTGTTTGGTGTCGATTCTATCATGCACGAGCTAAACCTAATTTAGACTGTTTCTATCTTTTTCTCTCCAATAAAACAAGAAAGGGATTGATATACTCGTATATAAGAGCTGTCAAATTTCGTTGATCTGTAACATCCATACAATTATTGTTAACTCATGTCAGATCATTTTGATTAAAAACTTTGAAAAGTTCAAGGCAAAACTAATTTGACATCTCTAACTTAGTTTTTAAGTGTCACCGTCCTTTTCTTTAACTTTATGGCAGTAAGCCAATTCTTCAATTTTAGTCTACTTTGTGAACAAGGGAATCGGCACCATTGTCTTAGATTTAATAGACTTTTTTAACATTTTGGTTCTTGGAAACAACCTGTTGCAATTATATTAGTTTTTATATATTTTAGATGATGATCTACCAAGTATTTTGTGAGTATTATTTAGCAGTGTGTATATTTTGTTTCAAAGTACTTTTATACTAAGATACAAGCTCTAGTCGTGAAGATCTCTAATTGACTGTCAGATTATTATATTATTTAACACCATTGTATTTAGCTGTAAGTCTTCTAGTCCTTAAATAAAGAAATAAATTATATCGGTTATAGCGGACATAATAACATAAAAGTATGTTATAAGTTATGTCCTTTTTTGGGGTATAAGCAATTTTTTTTTTCGTTGCGGTTCCCAAGACAGTTAATCGTTTCTCTGGGACTCGTCGAGCTTCATTGCCTCGGCGCTTTTCTGGTGGCCCCCACTGTTGATTCTGGATTTCAGGAGTTGCAGTGGGTGGGAACAGTGTTGGCGGGCTTGTCCCAAATTTTTTATCAAAATCGGTTCAGTAGTTTAGCTGTGAAAGTATAAAGGTGCGTCCACACTTATAACTTATATGTTGATACGACATGTATTTTAAACATCTTTCAATGTATTAACCAAAGATTTTTTATGTTATTAAAATCTGGATGCACCAAAACATGCAGATAGATAGTAACGTTTGCATGTATTGTATAAGTATGGAAAATGAAGTAACAATACATCACAAATAAAGTTGAAAATTCTGTACAAGTTAAACATGATATTATTATCTTGCACGAAATTATGCAATTTTCAAGAGTATTTCTGTTAAATTTTATTTCATTATAAACTGCTAGAGCTGCATAGTCTGACTGAACTAATCGTAATATTTTCTAAAAATGTGTGATTATTTTTTTCTTAATACTGTTTTAATACACGGTAGGCTTAGGCTTATATTGTAAAAGACTGTACCTTCTAGTACATATTGTGGAGCTTTTTTATGATATTATAATATTGGAAATAATTTTATCATATTATTATAATGAGCACGTACTGTCCCATTGCTGGGCAAACACCTCCCTCCATTTTTCACATATAGCACGACTTTACGCGACGTCTTGCCAAAAGCCAATCAAGCTGACTAGGTCATCCCGTCCCAGGTCTCCTTCGTGGTCTACCGCGTCTCGTCTCGTCATTGTAGGGCACCAATCTTGGGCTCTACGGGCCCATACATTGTTCGACATGCGGCAGACATGTCCAGCCCAGTCCCAATTCAGGGACTGGAAATAATATTTTTGTTTTTTTTTTTATACAATATCGATAATAATAGGTACTTCTAGTAACATAATACTCTGGGAAGGATTCTAGATATGGATCTTCGAAAAAAATATATTTAATTTACTTAAATACACCGTTACTTTTTGATCGTTTTAATCCCGTGGACAGGTGGTTTAACTTACCAAGTACTATTCATTAGTGATTAATTTTGCATGATATCTCTAAAATATAAAAAAATTGAAAGTGATAATGTAATACTCGCATAGTGCATGAAACCAGTAGTAGCGTATTAGGTATCTAACTACGACGCTGGCGTAGGTACCTACGCGAGCCGCATGCGTACGCGCCCCGCTCGATCGACCTAGGTTATTGACTCGCTCAGCTGTTAATCGTGTAAACCAATTCAATGATTCCAAATTTTCCATCATACTTTTACAGGCTTAGGACTGCTTTGTGCTTAAGTTCTGAGACCTAATTAGATTAAAAGAACAATGCTAGCATTTATGGCGAATTAAAAATGTGGAATCATAATTATTTACCTAAAACTGTAATAGTGAATAATATTAAACGATTCAAAGATTCTGTTACATACCTAATAATTAATCACCTCTGTTTTATTACACTGAAATAGGTACACTGATTTAATTTTACTATCACTTTAGGCCTACACCACACCTACACTTCGCGATCGCGTAAAATTGCACCATGGCAACAAACTCCAGGTTAGAGTACTCATAATTACGGGACGCCATTAGAATTTTAGAATCGCACGACAAAGATCGGAAACAATGATTCACCTGTGACGTCTTAAAAAAACTGATTTATTTGTGTTGTGATGTGCTCGACGCGCGGGGCGGGGAGCGTGGGGTGCGCGGGGATGTGCGCAGGAGAGCGCGGGGCGCGTGCGGCGGGTGCCTTTCGCATTGCCAATCAAATAGGGTTTGGGGGCGGAGTTTGGTCTAGCATTGGCTTATTAGTATGAGTCCACGTGGACTGCGCTTACACATCATTGGTAAAATGAGTCAAAATTATTATTTGTGTCGCAGTCGGTCCTTTTGAATGAAAGTAGATACCGTTCAAAGATGCCGACAATAGAGACTGTCGACAAACGTACCTACTAATGGTTCTCATCATGTTTTCTCTAAAGCGAGAATTGATTCGAGTTGATTAGAAAAAGTGATTAATTTTTTTAATTTTATCTACAGAAATCGATAGTGTTTCATGCACCCTATCACCCCTCCACGGGATTAAAACGATCAAAATGTAACAGTGTATATTTCTAGATCTTCCTCTGCAAAACTAACGCAAAGCAGGATTAAGGAAGTAGGGTCGTTGCACCGGTTGGCGGCCTTTTAGTCGCCTTCCCAACTTTGCTCTTTGAAATTAGTATGATATGTCCATAATTCAGGTTCTGATTGTTTCTGCAGGTGTAGCAGATATCATCAAGTTATTTTTGGACATAATTATTGGAGGACTATTCTAACAGTTTTTTTTTAAATAAATAAAATCCTAAAATTTACTCAAAATGCCGGTTGACGGCCACTTTTTTCAGTTCGCGGCCACCCTAGAGTTAGTTTTCGGCCGCCAGTTTTGTATACAATTATTACGTACACTTTTCGCCATACCTAATGGTCCTATCATAAAATTCATCATGGCATATGATCGCGATTGTCAATCAAATGTCTTTACTCTTAAAAAGCATGTTCTCTTCAATATTCGTCCCTTTCATGTGCTCTAACTTACCTTGCCTTTTCTAACATCTCTTATTCCCACAAGATTTGTTAATCTTATTTAGGATCACGCACAACTATCTCGTCATTCAGGCATTATGATCTCTACAGCATTTTACCTTCTCCCAACTCACTTTCATAATTTGTGCAACAATTCTTTCCGCTCTGTCCTTTATTCTTTCCTCCCTCTATTTTCCCTCCTTTCTTTCCTTATTCAAAACTCCTATCATATCAGCCGTAGGACGTCCACTGCTGAACATAGGCCTCCCCTACTGATTTCCAATAAGACCGGATGGAAGCGGCTTGCATCCAGCGCGATCCCGCGGTTTTTATCAGGTCGTCCGTCCACCTTGTGGGTGGACATCCTACGCTGCGCTTGCCGGTGCGTGGTCTCCATTCGAGAACTTTACGGCCCCATCGGCCATCCGTTCTGCGTGCTATGTGGCCTGCCCACTGCCACTTCAACTTGCTAATTCGCTGGGCTATGTCGGTAATTTTGGTTCGTCTACGAATCTCCTCATTTCTGATTCGATCACGCAGAGAGACTCCGAGCATAGCCCTCTCCATAGCTCGTTGGGCTATCTTGAGATTGCTAATGAGGCCCACAGTAAGAGACCACGTTTCACTCAAAACTCCTAACCTCTAGGTAATTCATTTATTCTTCTTCCATACTTCCAGTGGCGTAGCGTGGGTCTTTGCCGCCCGGGGCCGGCCGAAATTTTGCCGCCCCCCCCCCCCCATAATGATTAGTTTAAAGTTTAAATATTCTATTCAACGGACTATATAACTTATTGAAAATCAAGATAAAATTTACCACTACTTCGAAAGGAACATACATCTAACAGTCAGGGCCCGATATAAGGGGGGGCCGGCCGGAGAGTCGCACCAGGCGGCAGCCGACCTAGCGACACGTGGGGTTGCGACAGTCGTCGAAAGGATCCGGCAATTGGGACTCGAAGTGGCATTGAACAAGTCCGAGGCCAAGTGCTTTCATGATATTCGGAACGCGCCACCGTCGGGTTCCCAAATAACGGTGGGAGGGGTTCACATCGGCGTCGAGTCGACGGTGAAGTACCTAGGACTCGTCTTTGACAGCCGGTGGAGCTTCAAGGAGCACTTCCGACGTCTGGCTCCGCGATTGGACCCGGCTGGGGCTGCTTTCTGGCGGCTCCTGCCCAACCTCGGGGGACCAGGCGCCTTCTGCCGGAGGCTCTACGCGGGAGTCGTGCGGTCCATGGCCCTCTACGGGGCCCCTGTGTGGGCCCCCACCATCAGGCGGCGGCCACCAGTCTTGTTGGTCGCATGCCAGAGGGTCATGGCCATCCGGATGATCCGGGGATACCGCACGATCTCCGGCGAAGCGGCAAGCCTCCTTGCCGGATTGCCGCCATGGGATCTGGAGGCGACAGTCCTCCAGCACGTTTACGAGTGGCGTGTGGAAAGACCTCTCTTTGAGGAGTGGCTAGAGAGGCGCTACGGCGTCCTTACCTTCCGCCTGACGCAGATCCTCACCGGACACGGTTGTTTCGGGAGGTTCCTGTGTCGGATTCAGCGGGAGGAAACGCCCTGGTGTCATCACTGTGTGGACCGCCCGGAGGACACGGTGGAGCATACGGTGCAGGTCGATAGGCGATAAGCGGCGGCGACCTCTCGCGTCCGGACCTGGTTCAGGCCATGCTCCGGGCGAGAGGGAATGGGTTGCAGTCACCACCTTCTGCGAAGCAGTAATGCTAGCAAAGGAAGAGGCGGGCCGCGTGAGGGAGAGAACATCTTTCGCCTCACGCCCCAGCCGCCGCGGGAGACGCCCAGGGCGTCGGACGTCGCGAGGCGACATCCGGCCACCGTAGGCGCGGGCTTGCGGATGGTGAGTGATGGGTAGCTCACCGTCCGATCAAGGACCAGGCCCGGGTCGACGGCGCGTTCTGTTTCACGCGCGCCTCAAAGAGATAGTGAGATAGTGAGATTAGATTTCGGTTTTTCGTCCAGAGAAACCACTGTTCCCAACTCAAGGCTGCTAAAATCGGATGTAACTAAATTCGACATGCCATGTTTTTCGTAGACATCTGTAATAGGTAACAAAAATATCTGAACACCAACCAAAACAGTCTGTGTAAAAGAAGTGGCCGTAAACTGACTCCTCTATTTTCAAATAGTCAGATAACGGCCTTCTATTTTTCATATGATTTTCAGAGGGCCGCGAACCGGATTTGTTTTGTTAGCATGTGTTAGTTTGCGGCCACATGATAGCTATAAATCCGTATAAAATTATATTTTGGCGGCCGTGAACTAACTATGTCATTTAAACCAACACCAACAATAGAAAAATGTTGCACAAAGCGAAGCTTTATTTACATTACTATTAAGAAAGAAAGCAAACTTAGTGCATTCAATGAGCTTGTGCCGCGGCCACCCGGCCGTATACCAACTCTACTAAAAATTTATTGTTTTGGTTGGCGGCCCCCAGAAAATACTGGTATTAAAGTGATTTACTCCCAAAACAAATGAAAAATAACATGAAACAAACAACTATGATAACTCAAAAACAATCACACTAGTAATAAGTAATCGTTAACTTGAAATACTTACTTTTGAAGCGGGACTTGTTCACTAATTTTTTCGCAGTTTTGCGTACGTGTGAGCGCTGACAGCGCGGCTGGCAAAATCGACGATTTAGTTCCGGCACATGGATAAGGTTAACCGGCTAATTTGAATAGGCATGACATTCTGTAACTATCCATCTTTTTAAAGTGCCACAACGCGTTGGCAAGAGTGAGATAGAATCCTTATTTTTGCAATATTTATACGGTTGGTCCTCTAAGAGGCCGCGAAACAACGCAGGGCCGCGATCCAGCGTAATGACCCTACAAAAAATGTGTAGGTATTTTTTTTTTCTTATTTTGAATACTCTGCAAGTGAAAATAGAGAGTGAGTTAGTTAGTGTGTGAGTTTTATTTGCGGTAAAATGAAATCAATGAAAAAATGATGAAATGAAACTAGCTAAAAATCAAATTAAATATGATAGGTGACCGATCATATTGTGTCATCTTCATAAAAGTATTCGTACATTCAGTTTCTAGCTTCCAACCTCTACCGTTCAACTACTTTTAACCGCCTTTTTATACTGGTCATACCAACGCGGGCTGGATGTGGACCCGTCCTTACATAACCAGATAGTGGCCGAGATTTTAGAGCCGTTCTTATTTCTGTTTTTACCTTATATACTCGTAATATGTATGTATACTTCCTCTAGGCCCACTTGCACCTTCCTTCAACTTAAAGTGGCTTACAAACACGAGGTTAATTACAAATCATGTATGACATTTTGAAACTTAGCCTCGTGTTAGCAACTAACCCATACACTTTTTATATAAACGTACTTACATAATAAATCGTGATCTTAATGTTTGTGTTAAAAAACAAAAAGAACAATAATTACCGAGATAATTTCACGTATACTAAATCAATTTTAACATCAGTTAAAATCGTACATTGTAAACTGATCTAAAATAACATCGTACCAGTGTACGCGGGGCGTGAGGGCACGCATCGATACAAGTTTATTGCGGCTCAGTATACGATGAATGGCGGCGAGTGCGCACGCAATTTTAGGTAATAATTCTGTTTTGTAAAGTTACTATTATTCGTATAAATATCGTGGATGTATATATTAGTAACAGAATGCAGTCAAACAGGGCGCGAAAAATTTCAAATTTACTCAATGACAATGTGAATAATAGGTACTATTGATAAAATAAACAATAACACAGGAATCGATGATATGATTCAAACAAGGATGAAGAGGCTAAGTTATCTTTATTTATGTGTATAAGTATGATTTTGTTATTTTTGTTTAATAATTCTTGTTCACGTCGCTTTATCGCTTAGTACGCCGTATACTGATTAGACATGGGCGCCGCGCCGGCGCGGCGCCGCCGTGTGCCCGCCGCACGCCGCCGCCGCCGCCGACATTCACCGCGCGGCGTGAGTGGCGTAAAGACGTGTATTTGTTTTCGTGATTGACTCATCCAAAATGACTGAATTATCAAAAACTACAGTAAATAAACTTTCATTAGTATTTAGGCGGGCGTGTGAGACTGTGAGTAAAAAAAAAAAAAAAAAAAAAAAAAAAAAAAAAAAAAAAAAAAAAAAAAAAAAAAAAAAAAAAAAAATTTATTCGAATATAAGTAAAACTATGATTTACATTAATCGTCATGGAGGAAAATTAATTCTAACTATAAAGTAGACCTGCCTGATTTAGGTTTAAGAAAACCTGTGTTTCAGGCCTTCAATTTACGTCTAACATTTTAAAAAGAGGACATTAGTAATTTTATTAGTAGCACGGGAGCCGCGTGCGCGCTGCGTGAGCGTCGCGTTTTGCTGCCCTGCGGCGTGTGGAGAGTGCACGCGGCGCTCGCGACGCCATCTTACCCCTTCGCCCGCTATCGCTGCCGCCAATACAGCAACGCGACGTGAGCTAACACGGCACTGTCCAAATTGTGACTGACTTGACTGAAGGGGGTTAAACGCCAAGGCATACGTCGCGTGCGCGCCGCGCGCTCGCGACGCGCCCGTCACACGGCAGCAACACGCGACTAGATCGAGGAACGCGCACGCCTTTTTTTTTTAATGTGTTAAAAATTATCAAATGACTCCTGCCGCCCTGGGCGGGGCGGAAGGGACTGTCATACTTTTACTGACTAAAAAACCACCCTGTTCCTTCTGTTGCCCTTTACGTTCCGGGGCCACGGTATCCTGTTAAGACGTCCCGCAACCCCGGCAGGCGTTTGGCCCCGTTGGGGCCCCGTACTTGTGCTGATAGCTCTTTGAGGCGCGCGTGAAACAGAACGCGCCGTCGACCCGGGCCTGGTCCTTGATCGGACGGCGAGCTACCCATTACTCGCCGTCCGCAAGCCCGCGCCTACGGTGGCCGGATGTCGCCTCGCGACGTTCGACGCCCTGGGCGTCTCCCGCGGTGGCTGGGGCGTGAGGTGGAGGATGTTCTCTCCCTCACGCGGCCCGCCTCCTTCGCTAGCATTACTGCTTCGCAGAAGGAGGTGACTGCATCCCATTCCCTCTCGCCCCGGAGCATGGCCTGAACCAGGTCCGGACGCGAGAGGTCACCGCCGCCTATCGCCTCCGCGAGTGGTGACACCCGGGCGTTTCCTCCCGCTGAATCCGACACAGGAAGGAACCTCCCGAAACAACCGTGTCCGGTGAGGACCTGCGTCAGGCGGAAGGTGAGGACGCCGTAGCGCCTCTCTAGCCACTCCTCAAGAGGGGCTTACCGCCGCAACGCGCACGCCTAATGTGGGGGATGCCTATAAGACGATAGGGAGTAGATTGCGAGTTTTAGTTAAACATTCACGGAGGCGATAGGCGGCGGCGACCTCTCGCGTCCGGACCTGGTTAAGGCCATGCTGCAGTCACCTCCTTCTGCGAAGCAGTAATGCTAGCGAAGGAGGAGGCGGGCCGCGTGAAGGAGAGAACATCCTCAACCTCACGCCCCAGCCGCCGCGGGAGACACTCAGGGCGTCGGACGTCGCGAGGTGACATCCGGCCATCGTAGGCGCGGACGGCGAGTAATGGGTAGTTGCGCCGTCCGATCAAGGACCAGGCCCAGGTCGACGGCGCGTTCTTTCGCGCGCGCCTCAAATAGCTGTCAGCACAGGGACGGGGCCAAACGCCTGCCGGGGGTTGCGGGACATCTTAACAGGATACCGTGGCCACGGAACGTAAAGGGCAACAGAAGGAACAGGGTGGTTTTATAGTCAGTAAAAATCTGACAGTCCCTTCCGCACCTAGAGCGGAAGGACTCATTTGATGATTTTTACCACCTAAAAAAAAAAGGTAGTAGAAATCCACGCCGCCGGCGCCACGCCGCCGCCGATTGAAATTTGTCAGCGCGCCGCCGCCGAGAATTTTTAAGGCGGCGCCCATGTCATTACTGATACAACTACAGTTACACCAGTATACGGCGAACAACCTATAAAAAGAAGACACTTGACTCATCTGGCTATAATAATGTATTAGTTATTTTTTTATAGTTTTGTGTTAATTGTGTTATTATATTTGTTTTTATTAGTTAAATAAATAATGTATTAATTATTATTGTAATGTTTAATACAAAAATATGATTTCTTATGTTTTTAATTTAATTTTTTGTTTGTTTTAGGGTCTCCATTGCCACCTGATGCAAATTTTACGGAAGAGGAGCTATCAATACTTGATGATGTTGATTTGAATGACAGCAAGGATGTATTGCAAAATATTCCTTCTAACGCTTCCATATTATTCCCGGATGATATTCCTTGGGTATCAAATGGAGATCATAATAAAACTCAAAACGGAGATCGATCGCCATCAGTAATAGAAAACACACCGGGCAATTCGCCAATCCAGAGTAACTTTATTATTGAAAATTATTGTGATATCACTCCAGTACCGTCGCCGTATAATTCTTTTGCCCCATCACCTGTTAATTTAGAGTTATTTGACAGTCCTGCGGTCGCCACCCCTGCATCTGACATTAATGGTATCACATACTCACCGTGCAATAATGACAAACGTCGTCGTAAGCGGATTTCCATAGCTAAAAAAGATAAAGGAAGGCTAAGAGAATGTGTTCAGAAAAAATGGAAAGATCAAGAGCGGAAATATAATCTTAATAGAGGTCTGGAATATGTCAGTAGAAACGGAAGAGTGCATGGTAAGAGAAATATGAAAACTTCTTGCCCCGTAACTTGTCGGAAAAAATGCAGTGAGAAATTAACAGAAGATATTCGGCAAAGAATTTTTGATATGTTTTGGAGTATTGGAGACCACTCAAGACAATGGGATTTTTTGGCAAGGTATGCTGTAAGAGCTGAAAAAAAAAGAATTACTGTAGATAAACAAAATTCAAAACGTCTTCATACTATTTATTATTACCTTCCAAGCAGTCAAGGAGATAATATTGAAACTACAAAAATACCGGTTTGCAAGACCATGTTCTTAAGAACCCTTTCTATCAGTTTTAATTTTGTTTATACAGCTTTAGAAAAGTCCGATAAAGGAAATGAATTTATTGATCAGCGTGGTAGACATATTAATCATCCAAAGATTATCAATGAAGATATCGTTCGTAGTGTTATAGATCACGTTGAAGCATTTTCCCCTGTAGAATCACACTACACTCGCCAAAAATCAAGTAAAAAATATCTTGAGGCCTCTTTATCCTTCCCAAAAATGTTTAAGTTATATAACGAATGGTTTGATTCTAATAAATACTCTTCAAAAGCGACTACGGTGAGACAATACCGAGATATCATTAATAAAAATATCAATATTGGTTTTCATAAACCCAAAAAAGATGTTTGTGAACAATGCCACATTTATGAAAATAACAAGGAAGTTACAGACAGATACAGAGAAGCATGAAGAGCATTTAAAAGAAAAAGAGAAAGCTAGGAAAATGAAAACACAAGATAAAGAATCAGCGTTACAAAATAATGAAATCCTTACAGCAGCATTTGATCTTCAAAAGTGCCTTAACGTACCTCACGGGAACGTTAGTACTTTTTATTATAAACGGAAACTTTCTTTGTATAATTTCACAATATTCAATCTGGGATCTCGTCAGGGTTATTGTTTTTCATGGCATCAACAGACAGCAAAGAGAGGCGCTAATGAAATTTCCAGCTGTGTTTTCAAGTTTATAGAGGATACGGCGGGTAATGGTGTCAAAGATTACCGGTTCTGGTCAGACAACTGTGGAGGCCAAAATAGAAACAGAATTGTATTCTTAATGTATATGTTAGCTAGTTCGAAGTTTGTTATAGATATTAGTCATCGCTTTCTAGTAGTGGGTCACACTCAAAATGAAGGCGACAGTATGCACGCTTTAATTGAAAGACAGACGAAAGATAAGATGCTTTATACGCCTGATCAATGGTATACAGCTTTTAGATTTGCCAAATCCGATGAAAAGCCATACAAAGTTACTGAAGTGTCTCAGGATTTAATTAAAGACTTTAAATCAAAGCTAAAACTTACAAACAACTGGACAACTACCAACGATGGATCAAAAATGCCTTGGAATAAAGTAACGGAAGTACTAGTTAAAGCGGAATATCCATTTAGGCTGTTTTATAAAACGAGTTACCAAGATGATGCTTACAAATGGATAGATTGTGTAAAGAAACCTAAAGCTACACGAAATCGAAGAGAGTTAAATATTGATATAAATAATATTTCTTTAGCTTATCGGACACCCATTCCTATTGACCAAAATAAGCACAAAGACTTGATGGATCTTTTAATAATTTGATTTCAACGAACTCTAATGCAGCTAACGACAGCGATTCTGACTGATCTCTAATTTGTTAAACCTTATATTTTTTGAGCATTAGAAATGCCTAGACTGTTACGTTATTAATTTCTATTATTTTTATTGACCTACTAAAGAAGTACCTGTTTTAGTTTTTATTTTGATTGATTGTTTGTTGTTTTTTATGAAACTTTAATGATGGAACATAGATATTTTTTTTAATAGTGATTTGTTTACGTTGTACCTTTTAGTAAAGCTATTATGTTAAAAAGATATTCCTACTTAATTATGGCGAAAAATACATTGTGATTCTTCAAAATGAGTTGTTTTTGGTTTATGATTCTTGTTCTTCTTCCTAGCTTTTATTAATCCCACATATCGTAAGGTATTACAAAAAAAAAACTAATAAAAAACCTCGGTAAATTACATTGGTCCAGTACCTATACGTTGAGGTTTCAAATGTTAACATTGCTAAGTACTTTCCTAGTATAATGAGTGAAGTGATATAATTTCAACATTTTATTATTAAGTGAGACAGAAAACCCCGAAAACAAACAAAAGTAAAATTATATTAATAAAATGACAATCATATTTCATGTGATTTTGGTGTGAACGATGGATTTTGATGGACAACGTACATGAATGTAACTGGTAGTTAAACCATTTCACTATTGAGTCCCGCCGGCGTATACCCAGTCATGTACATAAAATGTCATTTAAAAACAAAAATCAGCAAAATCGTTTTATACCAAAGGAATAGAGCTTACAATTTTTATTAAAAAAACATTACTTTATTTCGAATTAATTTGATTTCCTTAAAATATAAACGATTTGCCTTCAAATCACTCTCCTATAAAATAACTATAATGTAAGTTGACTCATTATACTTAGGAGGTATCGGTGTATAAAACAAACATATTTCTTAAAAGCCTCAATCTAATAACAAATCAAATTACAGGTGAAATTATGGAACTGGTCAGTGGTGCTCAGCTGTTTAAATACCACGGTTTCACATACAGTTTTCATTGTGTGTCGAAGAAAGGCAATACGCGGTACAAATGTTCTTCAAGAATGAAGCACGGCTGTCGCGCCTTCATCGTTACCGACTACAACATGACTGTCGTCGCTGGAGACTTGGATCATAAGCATCCGGCTCCTGTCTATATAATGCATAGTACAGGAAGGTGGAGTCTGAGGTCTTACTACAAACAATACTAAATATGGTTACTTGGATTTGGTAACATGACAATAACGCGAGTGTAAAAAGACACATCAGAACGTTACACGTTCTTCCCATCATTGGGATTATTGTTGACTTTGAGATAAACCATAGACCTGGTTACGAAGGTATGAAACGTCAAAGCTTTAATTTTTTATTTCAAAATTAGTTTTAAATGTTCATGCTGTACTTTAAATACCCCCACGTCCTTTTCCATGCACGGATGCACCAGTAAGCAAAATGGTTTACGTGCGTTAGATTGCGCACTATCTTTTTAAGGATGGGAAATCATCAAATGACTTCTTCCGCTCTGGGCGGAATGGAAGAGAGTGGCAGAATCTTACTGACTAAAACCCATCTGTGTAGCCCTTAATGCTCTTTGCCTTCCATGGCTGCGGTAACTCTTTCAAACGAAATCCGCAACCCTGTTCTGACAGGGTTGCGGATTTCGACACTGGCCCTAGCGGGCTCCGTCTTCTAAGCTGACATCTCTTTGCTACCTTAAATATAATATACATGTAGTTTAATGGGCAGTATTTTTTTTTTATTTAAGTAAAAACAAACAGTAACATATTACATGTTTATGGTAAAGCTAACACACTAAACTGTGATAAATATGTTACCCATTACGTTTTCCACAGATTACTATAAAATATTTAAAAAACTAGAGAGATATACAAATTAAGCTAGTAAACTAAAATAACAGTTAATATTGTGTGATGCACATTAATAAAAAGTGTACAGTATGTGTAGTTAACAGCAATATGATGTGTCTTGATACACCCCGCATTATTCAAACCACAGATACCTCATTTTCTGTTAACGAAGTGTAGTGAAGTATTAAAAGGCATAGTTCAAGGTTTTTAAGTACATTTCTTTACGAAAACCAGTATCAATTTGTTTTAAAACGGTTCTTCGCACTAAAAATTAATCGAATACCAGCAATTATTTTTGCTCAATGTTACCTAATTTTATAAATAGAATACTAGTTTTGATGTTTAGAATACTAAGTTTGATGTATAGAATACTTAGTTTGATGTTAGAATACTTAGTTTATTGTATAGAATGCGTAGAAAACAGTTTGGTGATGGGAAATTTTAATTATACCCTGTATATGTGTTACGGAATGTATGTCAGTGGTGTATGTACTTAACTACTTACCGTATTGTTTGTTTTAATCTATATTATTTATATTACCTAGTTAAAGTTTATTGCAAGTTAATTCAAAATTTTAATAAAATTGTTGAAATAGATTTCATTGTGTGTATTTTTCTTGTTGCGTTAATTGCTTATTTTTACATATTTTATATTATTTTCAGCAATGCACCTATTTACGTAATCTGTTTTAGATATAATTGACACAAGCCATCATTAAAACGTCATTAAATTATTAAAATACAATTTTTAGCCATAAACAGTACCAATACTGTTTTTAAGGATTGTGAAACTTGATTGATGATTATGGATATCTATGGGTTTTCATAAGTTCTAGAATATGTTAAATTACTTTTTTGACATAATTCACTTTATCAAATAATATCAGATTATGATATCAAATCACAATAACTTTTATGTTATACGACTGTATGTATCAAGCCTTTAAGAAAATCAATATTAGGTGTACCAATTTCAATTTAAGAAGACTTTATTATAATGTAATTTTTTGACATTGCTTATACACAAACTAAAATAAAACAATGATTTTCCAGTTGAACTCATAACAATGCAAGGTGCTAGCAAGCAGCTTTTGATGAAAAACGGCTTCACTTACTATAAACATTTCGTTCTCAAATCTGGCATTAGATGGAGCTGTACAAGAACATCGAAATTTAAATGTCACGCCTACCTCTTGGTGTCAGAAGACAGTGTCGTCATCAAGGCCTTGGAAGATCATAACCATGAACCTTTCAAATATTTTAAAATGTCTGATGGAACTTATATTAAATTGTAAAAGTGTTAAATTATAAAAAATTATTTAAGGGTCGGTACATATCTGTCGGAAGATACGCCGCGTATCGTAAGTCGCGTAACGCAGAAACAGTCAAATAGATAATAAAATATCCAACCATACACACATAACCGATGATGCGTTAGTGCGTCGACCATAATAAAGACGATACGTTCGACGTATCTTCCGTCAGATGTGAACAGAGCCTAAGAGGATTAGATGTCTTATTATAAAGAAATTACAAAGAACAAGAACAAAAAATATATTGTAAAAGTGCATTGAACCACTTTCATTACACCCTGTCAGTAACTCAGTGTCCTGTTAAGTGTTTTGACTGTTACATGGCATAAGTTAAGGTTTAATTAGTAAATTAGTAGATTTGGGTCTTAATAAACATCAGAATCTATAATTGAACAAACATTTTTATTTTACAATGAAACTGGTAACTCCTAATCCTTCCGGCCTAATCTTTTCCCAACTATGTTGGGGTCGGCTTCCAGTCTAACCAGATGCAGCTGAATACCAGTATTTTACATGGAGCGACTGCCTATCCGACCTCCACAACCCAGTAACTGGGTAATACGATACCCCTTGGTAAGACTGGTTGTCAGATTTTCGGACTTCTGATACGAATAGTTTTCATCCCAGAAATCACCCCCTAAGGCGGTGAAAAGGGGGGTGCAAGTTTGTATACAAGTACGATATAAACAAGTTCCTCGCGGACGTAGTCGCGGGCAAAAGCTAGTATTGTATAATGTTATCCTCTCACTGCTTTTTTTTTCAGTGGAACTCATAACAGTAAAAGGAAGCGGCAAACAATATTTAATGAAGAACGGCTTCACGTACTATAAACAAGTAGATCTGAAATCAGGCGCTAGATGGAGTTGTTCAAGAACATCAAAATGTCGCGCGTTTCTCTTGCTGTCGGAAGATGGTGAAATAATCAAGTCTGCAGAGGACCATTGCCATGAACGACTGATGTATTACAAATTAACTGATGGGACTTATGTCAGACTTTAAAAACTGAAAAAAAAAATCGTCCTTGCATGACCAGATGAACGTGGACGAGGCGAAAGAAGTATGGAAGGATCGTGCCAGGTGGCGTTTTGCGGTTTCTGCCTGGGGCAGGCATGGGATGATGTATGGGAAAAAGGCGTGAGTTTATGTGACTTTTGAAAAAGTGAATAATATTTTGAATAGTCTATTCAAATAAAATGCGAAAGTATTTATTAAGGTAATCTGTAACTTTTTTTTTCTGCGAAAGGTATTATAACAATGCAAGGTGCTAGCAAGCAGCTTTTGATGAATAACGGCTTCACTTACTATAACATTTCGTTCTCAAATCTGGCACTAGATGGAGCTTTACAAGAACATCGAAATTTAAATGTCACGCCTCTTGGTGTCAGAAGACAGTGTCGTCATCAAGGCCTTGCAAGATCCTAACCGTGAACCTTTCAAATATTTTAAAATGTCTGATGGAACTTATATTAAATTGTAAAAGTGTTAAAAAATAAAAAATATTTAAGATTATTTAATTATGAGGAACAAAAAAATATTTAAAAGTGCATTGAACCAGTTTCATTTTGCCCTGTCAGTAACTCAGTGTCCTCTTAAGTGTTCTGAATGTTGCATGGCATACGTTTTAATTACTAAATAAGTAGATTTGGGTCTTAATAAACATCAGAATCTATAATTGAACAAATTTCTTTATTTTACAATGAAACTGGTAACTCATCAACTGCCTAACCTTTTCCCAATTATGTTGGGGTCAGCTTCCAGTCTAACCAGATGCAGCTGAATACCAGTATTTTACATGAACTGCCTATCAAAGTCTGACCTCCACAACCCATAACTGGGTAATACGATACCCCTTGGTCATACTGGTTGTCAGATTTTCGGGCTTCTGACGACCCGTAACGACTGTCAAAGTTCCATGTATGACAGCTAGGACCAACGGCTTAACGTGCTTTCCGAGGCTTCACGAAACGATGTCAGCGATGTCTAAGATAAACTTAGAAAGTACATATGAATTGAAAAAGACACATTGGTACTTGTCGGGTTTTTAACCCACAACCTCATGCACTTCATTATATACTTATCTACATGTAACCATTCAATTATAATTTTCTATCCGATCTCAATAGTATTACTTACTGAGTTTTAGACGATACCAGTAACCTCTCAGTGTAGAAACGCACTAAACTTTAGAACAACCATTCGGGTTAGAAAAAATCGTTTTGTATATGACAGCCAGATTCATGAGGAATAGTAAACCTACGGAAGTGGAGCAGTAACCAAAACCGTAGCTTAACTCGGGTGAAAAAAACCACGCGGACGATGTTGCAGACAGAAGCTAGTTAATCATTAAACAAGGCATTTTGTGCAACTATAATTGGAACTTTTCCACTCCAAAAACTTTGAAACTGGGCATCACTGCCTTTTCCCATTCATGCGAAATTCCTCAAATTGCATTAGCTTTTTTAATTCAAATCCATACTAATATTATAAATGTGTGTGAAAGTGTGTCTGTCTGTCTGTTACCTCTTCACGCTTAAACCGCTGAACCGATTTTGATGACATTTGGCATGGAGATAGTTTAAGATCCGAGGAAGGACATAGGATAGTTTTCATCCCGGAAATCACCCCCTAAGGTGGTGAAAAGGGGGGTGGAAGTTTGTATGCAAGTACGATATAAACAAGTTGCACGCGGACGTAGTCGCGGGTAAAAGCTAGTATTATTTACTTATTTATTTATGATCTGTGGAAGACTTACAGCTAAATCAAACATATTAAAAAAATAGTAAATATAACTGACAGCCAATTACAAGTTTTAACTTATAAAAAACAGGCTGGCAAAGATGGTATGAACAACACAGTACTGCTCACACAAGAAAAAGAAAAAAGAGAAAACAGGACAACATCAAAAGCTTATCAATCTAAGAAACAACATAATCTAACATAGGCACTAGAGCTTACATCTTTCGAGTACACATTAGTCTAAACTTACACAATTAATACACAGTTAATAAATTAACTTAAGTAAAAAATTGTATAATATTATCCTCTCACTGCTTTTTTTTTCAGTGGAACTCATAACAGTAAAAGCAAGCGGCAAACAATATTTAATGAAGAACGGCTTCACGTACTATAAACAAGTAGATCTGAAATCAGGCGCTAGATGGAGATGTTCAAGAACATCAAAATGTCGCGCGTTCCTCTTGCTGTCGGAAGATGGTGAAATAATCAAGTCTGCAGAGGACCATTGCCATGAACGACTGATGTATTACAAATTAACTGATGGGACTTATGTCAGACTTTAAAAACTGAAAAAGAAATCGTCCTTGCATGACCAGATGAACGTAGACGAGGCGAAAGAAGTATGTAAGGATCATGCCAGGTGGCGTTTTGCGGTTTCTGCCTGGGGTAGGCATGGAATGTATGGGAAAAAGGCGTGAGTTTATGTGACTTTTAAAAAGTGAATTATATTTTGAATAGTCTATTCAAATAAATTAATGCGAAAGTATTTGTTAAGGTAATCTGTAACTTTTTTTTTTTGCGAAAGGTATTATTAGGGTAATAATTATTTTTTTAATTAACTTAGTAAAAAAATTGCATATAAACTTTGAAGTGTTGCAAGTGTATCGCACGTGTGTGAAATGTAGTCACACGTACGCCAACGCTTGCACGAGTTGCTAGTATGTAAATTATATAACAATAAATATTTGTATGGAAGTGCAGTTTTTTATTTAAGATTTTTATTTATATTTTAGTAGGTATTGTGATGTGATGAGACACACGGAAGTTTGTCAGCCAAGTTCGATAAAGAAAAAGAACAACATATTTCAACAAGATACTTATACTATTTTCTGAAGGCTTTCCACATTAGTTTGGACCTGGTACTTAAAAAAGGAGGCTCTGTACTATAGGTACCGGCATAAACTTGGAAGTGCAATTCATGTATGCAAAACATTTTGGCGGGAAAGATTGCTATAGAACACTTATTCACATCAAGTATTCCACCTACATAATGAACTATTCCACCTACAACAAGAATTTCAATTCATTTAAAAAATGAACTTTGTTCTAGTTAAAATGATAACCGTTCATAAAAACGGAAAGCAGTACCTCATGAAGGATGGATACACGTTCTCCAGGCTCAAGACTTTAAGGAAGGGGGTTGTTCGATGGGAATGCACGTCAAAATGTTCCTCCTACGTCTTGATTTCGCATCAAGGAACCCTGGTTAAGGAAGTGCATAAGCATGGTCATGCGAAACCTTACTATCATTTAATGTCTAATGGGAAGTATGTGAAGATTTAGGAAATACACAAAAGGCAGATTCATTGTGAAGACTGGTTATTGCTATAATCCACAGTAATACTATGAATGCTAAAGTAACTATAACTAACTATTTGCCTGTTTTTTACCTCATGACGGCAAAATTACTGCTGTAATTGAATTGGACAAAGCGATAGCTTGAAATTTGTATGAATCACCACCAATTTAAAAAATAGGCTACTTTTTAATCGGCGACTTGGTTTGCGTCCGTGTTATCTGACAACGATAATATTTACGTTAGTAATTCAAATCAAATCATTTATTTATTTTTTTATTCATTTTATTCAAATTAATGATATGAAAGAAAAGGGAGTCAGTGACAGCATGACGACTGACAGGACAGAATGGATGAAGAAAACGTGTTGCGCCGACACCAAGTAACATGGAGAAACATATTATGATGATGAATTTAATAAAACCCGTTTTATAACTCAATAAGTATATTTATTTACCACAACTAAACTTATCACACATCCTTTCTACCATCTAATTATTATTTTTAATGAAAATGTTGTATTTTTGGTTCTTCCTTCATTTTGAATGCACAATCTAATCTCAGTCTTTATCTGACCAAAATGCCTTAATTAAAATCTATTTTGTGACAATGGATTGTCGCTGATATGAGATTTTAAACGTTTTTAATTACTAGAATAGGCCTTTAAAAACAGTTCGTATATACACTTATGACTTAGAACAGCATATTTGTAATTCTCGCTATACATAACTTAGACTCGGCTTTCAGGTGTAAGCGTACTTAAAAGACTTAAACCTACTTAAAAATACCTACTGAGGCCCTTGAGGCGGTTTAGAAACTCTGACACTAGGGTGTGTGGGGTCGTAAGACCTTACTACCCACACGATAAAGAACAAGAAGTACCTACTCTAAAACGAATAAATAGGTAAATTTAGTGATGTCACGGGCAATGATCTATTTTTCCAATGCCTATCAAATGTTATTTATCTTTATTCTAAACTAGCTGTGCCCGCGACTTCGTTCGCGTGGATGTCGGAACTTAACAATGTATTTCTTAGTTCGAAGCGCTGTTGGAGGATACCGATACAAAATATTTTTTTATTTTATTTATGCTAGTGCTTCTTTATAAACAACATTAGCTGTGGAACCATCTGGAGCGTACCCAAAAAGGTTATTAAGGTTGTTTATCCGTGAAAGAGCTACGTATAGTTGACCATGGGAAAAGCATCCAATACTTAGGTCCGCCCCCGCAACGGATAATGTCTGGCCCTGAGCTTTATTAATCGTCATGGCATAACAGAGACTAACTGGGAATTGCACTCGTTTGAAAGAGAAAGTTGTTAGGAATTATAGGTATTCTTGGAAAAAAAAAAGAGGCAACGGCCTTCAAAATCTACAAAATAAAAAATAACTTTAGTTTGGAAGTCGGCGGCTTTGGTTTTGTTTTTTGTTATGTAGGTACTGCCACCGACTTCCAAACTAAAGTTATTTTTTATTTTGTAGTTTTTGAAGTCTTTTTTGTATAAAAGCTTTTTATTTTTTCACTTTTTAGTGCTTGTGTGTTCGTGTTTAAAATCCTTACGAAAAGCCCTTTCAAACAATACCTCACACGATATATTTAATTTTGGAAAGTGGTAGGGTCGACGTACCCCCCTCCCCCACTTCCTTCAGTCAGTCATCGACTACACGTATAAACAAAGCAATTTTTCTTGTTACGATGGTTCTGCTGTGATCCTTTAAGGAGTTCCGTTCCATATCTCCGAAGTTTATCATCAGATCATGACAATATTTCTATGGGACCTATTCGGAACTAATAAAGAGTATTAGTTCCGGTCCCATTGTCCCATGACATGGGCGAAGGTCATTCTTTCAAGGCCGCGATTCAGAAAATGACGTCACACGCAACACGCCATCATTCGAATATCTTTATTCAATACTGCACGCAGTTGTTCTCTAGTTAAAGTCCCGTCTAAGTTCGATAGATGGCGCTGTTTTAATATTTTACTTCGGAAACATTATTATAATTTTATAAATTTACATTTTTTTATAAGGTGTGAAGTGATTACGATGATACAAAAAACTTCACATATTGTTGTGTATAAAAGTTACGCGAAGTTGTGACTCACAACTTCGCGTAACTATCACAACTTGTGAGACCAAGTGCACATAACCCTAATTTTACTTCTAGAAAACTTTAAATTCAAATATCTTTTGATAGACTAAACCGATTGCAATGAAACAAAAACTAAATGTTACTCCAAGTTACGCTCAATCGTTGTGTATAAAAGTTATTTACATTGCTTTCGTACATTTTACGTGATGCCCGAACATATAAACAGACAAACAGACAAACAGACAAAAATTCTAAAAATGGTGGAAATGGGTTCTATTGGTTGTCCTTTAACACCCTGGCTATTTTTTTTGGATTTTTTTTTGATGTACAAAAACGACTTTTCTACAGTTTTATTATATGTATTGATTAGCCGCTCAAGGCCCGGCTAACATACCGGTATGACAGAACAATAGAAAATCAATTGTGTCTCATTACGTGGGACTTGAGTAATTAATGATAGCATCTCCCTTCTTCATCTCCCTTCAGATAATTAAAATAAGAATTGGGTGCCTGTTTAATACAAGATTTTTACAATTCATATTTATTATACTGTTTTTAATTTTTTCAGCTTCCATAATCGACATGGCCAACGGTAAAACCTGGGCACTATTCCGCGGCTACACATTTTTCTTTAGGTATAAAATGAAAGCAGGTCAGAAATGGGTCTGCACTAGCTTCCCACGGTGTAAATCATATCTCTGTTTAGATGATCACAACAATATAATTAACTGTTTATTGGAGCATGCGCACGAGATGCGACCAGTCCATAGGTGTTCTGACGGGAAATACATCAAGATGTACTGTTGATTACCATGATACCTACATGGTGCTCAAGTTATATTGCCTGATGGTTTCACTTACAAAAGAATGAACCTTAAAACGAGGTGTATAGGGATGCAGGGGTGGATCAGGACGAAACTTTAAAAGGGGTTTGGAAAAGGGATTTAAAATGGCAAAAATGTACAATACATGTTTGTTACTTAATCATGCCAGAACGGCTGAACGGATCTAAATAAAAGACACATTTTTATATCATAGTCTGGAATATCACATATAGGCTAGTTTCCCGTGCGATAATGTACCAACTTTACGCGGGCGAAGTCGTGGGCAGAAACAGGCCCAAGCAACACATAAGTGAGATAATAGCAAAATTAAACACCAATTAGCAGTTTATAGTTTCATTACATCTTTATAAAAGCTGACGTGATAGCTTTTTCTTGAATAATACAGTATTTAAATTTTAATTACACTGAAAGCTTGATAAGTTCTGCATAAAATTGTTTTTCTTAAATATCTTATTACTGTATGTTAACGTTATTCAAATAAAAGTGACTGTGACAGCTAGTAGCTACATAACAGCGGAAAATTCAGCTTTGTGCTGTACAACTTCGATAAATATTTCAATTATACAGCTTGATTCTGAATAGTCTATTGTTTGGTTTCTTTAAGCTGCACAACCCGGCAAACCGTACTCATTTATTCAGAATATGGATATTGATTACTCTTTAGCGTTTAAGCAGCTAACTACTGCATAAATGAAGATGACTACGATCTTATGACAATCTTATAGCGAGAGAAGCGCACTAATCCTTTTTTGTGTAGCTCAAAGTGGTAAATATTATGAATAATAGATATCTAAGTATCTAATAACTGGTTATTGAAGAAATACAATGTTTTTATGCAAGAATTTCCCCCTAATTAATGGATGGGCCCTTAGCTATAATGTTTGTGTAATAAATATAATAGGTAAATTAAAAACTAATTGCAATTTTAAGAAACTCAATGGATGAATTTTTTTTCAATAGAACCGATGATTGTAGAACCCTAATAATCTGAATAAGAGTACTGAGACGGGCAGCTTTAGAACCGTTTATCAGAACTGCGATATAAAACGTACTGTTACCCAAAAAATATCTGGCTATGACAGTTACAAGTGACCTGTTACGCAGAAATGTATAACAAATCGTCTGCGTGAACAGCTTATATTCAAAATCAACATCGTCGCCATTATTTATCCTAACATAACCTTTCTTTTCTAAAACTAAACGATGTTATTACAAATAATAAATAGATGTTTTTATAAAAAAACATCTGGGTAGTATTCTAATAACTACCTGATTGTTTTCTACCACTTTGATTAGTAACAATTGAATAAAATATTTTATTCGTCGAAAAGGGTTATTAAAAGTCAATTGTTTATTTTTTTAAACTGGTTTTATCTTGTGGCGCTCGAAAATTTTACCTTAAACTCATATATATTCTCACAGTAAAGTAGCATGCGTTGTAATAATTGTATTGTTAACAAAACATTTTACCAAACATATACTTAGCAATATTTATAATTTCATCCAGAGAGCGATATTATGCCACCATCACTTAAATTGGAAATTTAACGCAAAATATATGTGATCACAAATACTATAAGAAACAAAACTTCTTTATAAAACAACGAAAAAGATCTGAATTATGAATATTGTCTGAATGTCAGAGTTTGATATTTTCATCTGCTTAATAGAGTTTTAAATTCTGAACAAAGGTTCGATCAGCTTTTATGCAGAAGTTAATCAACCTTTCTGTTTATATATCCAGCTGGTATGCAGCTATTAACAAAATGTTATTCAAATTAAAGCGATTAATTATGTGCCCAAATTGCTTGAATATTGCCTGTATAAGCGCTTATACAAACCTTATCCTACATCTTTTACAGCATTTAGTCATCAGAATTGTTATTATATAAAAGTTAATCAGCTAGTTTGTGTTGCTTGGGAGGTATAATATAGTTTGTTGCTAAAGGGACTTCTTGTGCGCGTGCGCTTAAAGATGCGCTTATGTACCTGTGCAGTACATACGACATTCTAGAGATTACTGATTTTTACTGTATTATAACTTATGTTTAAGCATCCTTGCAACATAATTCCTATATTATATCAGCGTTAAAACCCCTTTCAAAGTTTAGTCTCGTAAAAAATAAAAAAAGACAAACATTAGATTAAATTAAATTTAAGATTTGATTTTGATTTTTATTTGAGTTTAAGGGTGTTACCACACCAATCGATCGATAGTCGATCGATGCCATCGATCGATAGTCGATCGATGCATTCTACCATCGATCGATGGCATCTATCGGCTATGGATCGATTGGTGTGGTAGAAACTATCGATCGACGTCGACTAATCCATTCTACCATCGATATCGATCGATTGGTGTGGTAACACCCTGATATAGTAGCAATGACATGTTTTGATCATAATTAAAAACGTTCCCAATCTAATCGCAACGGTACGACAATCAATGTTCATTGACTTTTGACAGACTAAATTTAGAATAAGAACGTTTTTAAAAAACGGAAAATAACCGTAACAATAATTTTGTTAACACTGAAATAATTCCATGTTTTTTTAATAATAATCTTAGATCTAAAGATGTTATTTTTTGTATTAATAAAATAGATATATAAGTTTAGATCAACTGTAAAATATTTATAAATTAGATAGGTAGATTTAAAAGGAATTATAATAATATTTCAATTGTTTTTCAAGAAGTTTTTGTTTTTTTAATATAATTTTTGTTTTACAATTGTGCCTTTTTTTTAAACCCGCCACTGAAAATTCTTTGCTGTTCATGAACTTTGTAAAATATATAAATTTCTATTTATTTCAGCACAATTAATAACCATGGTGAACGGAAAAACACTCGTCTTATTCGGAGGTTATACTTTCTATAGGAAGAACCCAAGAAATAAAAAGAAATGGTTCTGCACCAATTTTCCGAGCTGCAAAGCTTATGTAAAATTAATTGAAAATATGGTAATTACTGAAATGATTTTGGAACATAATCACCGTAAAAAAACATTGTTTCAAACTCGCGATGGTAGATATATACGCATAAAAGCATCAGATCTACTCGTAAATGATATTAGTTTTCAATAAATATTATTTATATATTCAATTAATTAAATAAAAATAATTGTGTTGTGTTTTCGCTGTATAATTGTTGTTTAAAGATTAATAAATCCAGTTCCTCAATTGAACGTTTTCATAATTATTCTATACTAGGTACAACTAGTGTCCGCGACTGCGTTTGCGTGGTTCTTTTTTAAACCCGTTTTAAGTTACATCGTTGGTTGCTGTTCCGCTTCCGTGGGTCGTAGCGTGATGTTATATAGCCTATACTATTTCTCATGAATGTAGTAAAATATTTTTTCCCAATCCGAGTGGTAGTTTCAGAGATTAGCGCGGTTAAACAAACAAATATCTCTTCAGCTTTATTTTATTAGGTATAGATTCAGAATAGCTTCCAACCTCTTTCATACTATCCAAGTTCTTCACCACAGCTTTGAATGATTTACATTAAAATCCTACTAACCTAATTTGTATATAGAACAAGTTTATTTTTAAGTAATAATGTACAATATTTACAAACTTAATTCAAAAAAAAAAACAATCAGAAAAAAAAGAGAAACTAAAACCAAATAGCATCAAAAATTCATCCGCACCGCCGCCAACTGGAAATGTGCCCAAAACACTGGCCAAGGTAATAGCCAGCTCTTGGGTAACGGTAACTGTCGACCAACCGTTTGGACAACTCCTTGAAAAGGCCATGGGCACACGGACCCAACGACCCATGGGTTTCCACCCTAAACGGCTCGAAAATATATTTACCTAATGTTAATTTAAGTATTGTTTATAAAGTGATTGTATGTAATAATATTTATCTTACACTTACAGCTCAAATGATCACTATGGTAAATGATAAAACTCTTGTCCTGTACGACGGTTATACCTTCTATAAGAGACATAATGAGAGGAAATGGCACTGCACAAGCTACCCTTGCAAGTCTTTTGTTTTGTTGGACGAAGAATTAAATGTGGTTAAGTGTTCTATGGTCCATCAACATAAGAGAAGAGGCCTTTGTAAAACAGACAGCGGCAAATATGTTCGGCTGTAAACATATTAACGATTGTGCCTGTGACTTCGCCCGCGTGCGTGTCGGTTATCGGCGATGTTTTTATTTTGTCCGGAATCCTGATTCTTTTTTAAAATAAAAGTAGCCTAAGTTACTCTTTATAACATCAGCTATCTGCCACTGAAAATAAGTCTAGCCGTTTAGGAGTTTGGCCGGATCAAACAGACAGAAAAGATATTTTAATTTTTTTGTATACCTAAGCCTTCTTGTAAATATTCACAAACAGACACTTCAATTTGATTTATTTGTATACAGTTCAAATGTGTTTTACACTTTCACTGTCTAATTTGACACACAAAATTAAGCTTAGCTACATTTTTTATCAATATCTTAATTGATACATAATTATATAAAAATATTTTTTTAAACAAGCTTTAATTTCAAATTATTACAATATTAAGTATTGGACATTGTATTGTTACCAGAACTAAAGGTGTATGCAAAATTTCAGCTCAATCGGATACCAACAAATGGTCGAAAAATGGTTAGCAAATTTTGAAAGGACAACTTACTTACATACGAACAGTGCAAGCTAAATAAAAGCTTGTAAAAAAAATGTAGTTAAGCTTAATTTTGTGTGTGTGGCATTGCTAATGATATCGTCCCAACCCGTATCATGCGGGTTCATTATCCTTATTCATTAAATAAAAATCAGAAAAAAATTGAATTTTTATTCTTAAAATTAAACACTTTATCCGTTAAATTATAAAAACTCTGGAAAGAAGTTGAGTTTTTATTGCTTTATTGCTCCTTTACGAAACAGGCATCCTGCAACTTTTATCATTATATTCATTTTTTCTTTTCATATTTTCAGCCGAGTTAATCACCATGGCAAACGGTGCTCAAGTCTTATTGCACGACGGTTTCACTTTCAATAAAATGTACGAGAGAAAGGGTTTCAAAAAATGGCACTGCAGCAGCTTCCGTCATTGCAAATGTTTTGTCCTCACCGACGAGCAGTATAGGATACATGACAGCAAACTTGATCATACCCATGAGAGAAGGAGTTTGTTTAAAACATCTGATGGTAAATACATACGTGTCTAATAATAATAATACTAAGCCACTGCAGGGCAGAGGCCTCTTCTCATACAGAGAAGACATTGAACACCACGGCAGATTAGCAACATCAGACTTATATTAACTATAAGTCCAGGTTTCTTTACGATGTTTTTCCTTCACCGATGTCCGTTGATTATGTACAGCCTGTCCTGCAACCGCACATTTCCCTAGAGAGGCACTCCGCGATCACAGACCTACGTCTGGTCGATAGACGAACTGCCTCAAGTTCGTCGCGCAGCGCGATTTTAATATGTTTGGTTTATGTAAGTAATGTAAGATAAATAATAACTACAATAATAAGTTTTTAAATTTAATTACTTTTTTTTTTATTTATAACCCAATCTATGCACATTTATAATAATAAAATACCAGCCTATATCGTACCACTGCTAGGCAAAGGCCTGTTCCCATACAGAGAAGGCACGAGTATGAATCACCACGCTCGCTTAAGGAGGATTGGCGATTTCAGACTTATATTAACTAGAAGACCAGGTTTCCTCACGATGTTTTCCTTTAACGACGTCAATGCAACGTTCACTTATGATTGATTAATTAATTAGAAAAGACTTTCCTAATGTTCTGCTGCGCAAAAGTTTTCCCCATTTCTGTTACATTTACTTTACAGTCTAATTACTGTAGCCAATGGCAAGAAGCTGCTTCTATATGAAAAGTTACAAAAACTTCAATAGTTAAACATTTACGAGGTGGCACTGCACCAACTCAAACGTATGTCAAACGTACGTCAAAACTGACAAGGATTTGAAGATTTAGAGTAACAACACGTCGAGATACATCGCCACTTCAGAAAAAAAGAACTTGTTCAAAACCAGAAAACTTGCGAATTTCTGGCTGTCCTAAACATAAAATAAAAATATTTTTATGTAACGTATTTAAAATCCGACTATATCTTTAGTTATATTTTTTAAATATGTTTAATAATAATGGAAAAATAACGTTTCAAACATTTATTTTATTTTCAAATAAGAAAAACTTGGGACAGGTCATTGTCCAACGCAACAGCCTGTAAAATGATCCCAAACAATGAATTATTCAAAAACCAGTTATTTTGTGTACTGACTGCCTTTTTTTTCAGCCAAGTCAATAACTATGGAAAATGGCAAACAGCTCGTATTGTATGAGGGCTACACGTTCTACAAACGGTACGAGAGAAAGAACCTTGACAAATGGTTCTGCACCAGTCAACCAAAATGCAGGGCCTTTCTTATAACTGACAGGAATTTAAACATCCACGAATGTGATATTGAACATAATCATAAGATGAAACAACATATAGAAAGAAATGGCATTTATATTAGAGTGTGAAATAAAAATTTATTATACAGGGTTATTTTGCAACCACCATCCAAATTTTCAGAAATGATTTAGAATCGATAACCTTATCAATTGATGAAAAAAAAAAATAATAACAAAAACAAAAAAAAAACATTCAAAAGAAAATATCCGTAAAAAATCAGAATGTAGAGACACGCAGCATGGGGGGCGTAGTGCGTGCTGTTTATGTGGGTTCCCGAATGTTGAGGTAAGCGCGTGTGAACTGTATTTATTCCACACGTAATTTTAGTAGCGGACAATGGCGAAAATCATGTATTTTTTTTTTAAGTTTTTTTTTTGTTTATTTATGTAATTATATATCTTGAGTTTTTTTGATGACATTGTTTTTTTATTTATTATTATTTACAAAGAACAATGCCCACGGCTCATAGAAAAAAAATGCTTAAAATGGACAACAATGAAATATACGCCAAATTCTTGCAATATCGAGATAACAATATATTGACACAATGTAGGTTTTTATCCAATTTTCAATATAAGTACACGGGGTCAAGTCCAAAACACACAACAAGTCGTATTTAAAGCAGGTTCAGGTCCGTGTTCCAAAACGAGTAGGTATCGTGTGCAGAAATAAAATCCTTTTCAAAACAGCCATAGTCATCGTTATATCATAAAAATATTACAACAATAAAAAAATAAAACAAAATATTAAATCAGTTTCAGTAAAATTTCATTGGCAACATTACCCACCAGAAACGCCTACGAAACCCCTAGAAGTTAGGCCTACTGTGCCAGATAGGATCCATTTGCCGGCACATTTGCCTAAAAGAAATGGCAGAACTATAAGAAAAAGATGTAGACACTGTTATAATGTGTTTAAAAGAAGAGTGGAAGTTTTGTTTGGCTGCCCAGATTGTCCAGGTTTTCCTGGATTATGTCTGGAAAATTGTTTTAGAATTTACCACAATCATTGAACATTTGTATGTGTTTTTTTTATAATTGTTTTTATAAATGTAATCAAAATCATCTTTTGAAGCATCAAAAATTACTTGTCTGTTTGTAATCATTAAAATTAATAAATGTTTATTATGTCAATCGTTGTCTTTTATTTCGCTTTTCATATTGTCTCACCACATTAGTTAATTTTTCATAACAATCTAAACGTTTGCTTTCTAAAGTTATGTGGGAGCTATACTCCCACGGCTTTATTAAGGGTTAATCCAAATGTTAGCAACTTGGAGTGTAATAGTAGTATTGGCACCTTGGATAAGTCATATCCAAACTGAGCATAAATTAGAGGCAGTTTGTCTTGTTTATTCAGTTCTGTTTTAAATCTTTTGAGAAAAAATATCCCAAAAAAATATTAAAAATCGTTTAGCTCCTAAACCACAAAAACTCGTAGAACATACATGGGGTTGGTTTGGTTAGCCTTTTTTCTTCGGACATGTCATATTCTTATAGATACCCAGGCTGACCCAGTCTGAGCCGGACTGTTACCGGCTAAAACCACACTCCTGCCTCGGCGTGAGCCCCAGCCATAAAAGTTTCACAGGAATTTTGCTATAGGCTGTGTTTTTTGTTTTTCATGCTTTATGTTCAACTATTTTCTTCTTTTTCTAACATGATATTCATAATTCTACTATTTTGAAATTAGTTTCTTCGGCTACATTATTTCTACGTATACACATCAAAAGTGTCTAGGGATCAACATCCCTAACATTGATTAGGGATGTTGATCCCTAGACACTTTTGATGTGTGTTTGGACTATTTTTATTTATTTCTTCTTTTGACTAGGTGAGTGTAGATTAGCCATGAAGCCTTCTGCCAAGTATTAGCTGAACACTTTGTATAACCTTTCGTTTTCAGGCAAACTAATAACAATGGTTAATGGCAAACAGCTCGTATTGTACCAGGGCTACACGTTCTACAAGAAGTACCTTAGAAAGAATCTTGACAAATGGTACTGCACCAGTCAACCGAAGTGCAGAGCCTTCCTTATAGCTGACAGTAATTTAAATATCCTGTTAAACGACAATTATATTGAACATAATCATAAGATGAAACAACATATTGAAACGCACGGCCGATATGTTCGAGTTTAAAATAAAATTGTGTTTCGATTATCGTTTTATTATTGGCTAGTTTCTGCCCGCGACACAACATAAAACGTTTTCTATGACACTCGACAATAGTGTAGCTTTCGATCAGTGAAAGAACGAGAGTAAAATAAAGACGTAAAATGAAAAAAAAATATTGTTTACTGTGGGAATTTATTGCTGTATAAAAGATAAATAAAAAAAAACACCAAAAAAAACTTTATTTCTATCCCTTTACACTTTATCGATTTTCGTCACAAACGGTCGAATTCTAAAAAGCAATTTTAAAATCGACGAAAAAAATATTTGCATACCACTTATGCAATACCTTTTATTTTCAGCCAAGTTGATAACTATGATTAACAATAAGCAGCTGGTTTTGTACCAGGGCTACACGTTCTACAAGCAGTACGAAAGGAAAAAGCTCGACAAGTGGTACTGCACCAGTCAGCCGAAATGTAAGGCTTATCTTATAGCAGATGGTAATTTAAACATCTGCAAAAGCGAAACCGTACATAATCATAAGAAAAAACAAATTATTAAAAATAGTAACGGCAAATATGTTCGAATTTAAAATGAAAACAAATATATACTTTGGACCATTGTTTTATTAACATGGGAAATTGTTTGGATTTGATTTTATATTTATTATTATGGATTATGGAATAATATTATTTATCGCATAATGCATCTATCTTTTATTTTATGAAGACACGTCATGTCATGTCCGTATAGAAACTGTCAGCTACTCCACAGTTTTTCTATGTTTAACCTTTTGACCGCATAGTCATGTATAGATGACAAACGAAAATGTGCCCAGCCACGGTCACGAGTACATGACAGACTTTAAATACCTACGTAAATAAAGTCGTAAAACAACACTGTTTTTTACTTCCTTTGCTAATTATGTTCCTTTACTCATCTTTATTTATATTAGTTGAACTTCTTTCATTATATTTCATCTATAACTTAAGATGCTAAAAACTAATACCAATTATATAGATTCGAATTCGTGGCTAGGCGCCGAGGGCACGTTTTTGCTCTGTTGTCGTGGCCTTATAAGTAACGCCACGACAGCAGAGCAAATGATGATTGCTTTGTAAAAAACTGTAGTTTGGTAAACGAAATTGAAACTATAGTAGCGTAGTTTAAAGTATGAATTAGTAATTGAAAGGGTAAGACGTAAATTATAAGAATCAGGACAAAAAGCAGCAATATCTTCCAGTAGTTTTCATTAATAAATTGATTATAAACCAAAATACATCATAAATAGAGTTGAAAAATCAGTGCAAAATATACTTCAGCGTGAAATTTACTTTCTTGCACGTGAAATATTGCACAATTTTCGACTCTATATCTGTTGAATTTTAGTTAATTATCAATGAAAACTGCCCGGTTAGCGCCGACTGTAATGCGATGAATACAATGACCTAAAAGTTTTTACCATCTATAATTTCAGCTCAAATGATAACCCTGGCAACTGGTAAAGAGCGGCTCTACTATCAAGGTCAAACATTTTTCCTTCACTATAAAACTCAGACGCAAACCCGTTGGACCTGCACCCTCTTACCCAAATGCAAAGCATACCTCTATGCGAACGAGAACCTGGAAGTCACCAGGTTCTGCAACCATCATACTCATGCACCAAAAAGATTCCTAGTAAATTCTAGAGGAGTTTATATTAAGATGAATTAGTTTCTAAAGATTTCATTCAAATATTTACTTGTTAGTAGATGCATTTAGGCACTATCTCCACGGGCGAGAGAATCGCGGCGTCAAATCATCAAGCTCAATAGGAAAGCTTTGAATTAGAGCTAGCGCGCACTGGTGACTTTTAAGTCAGCGTGACTGTTTTGTCACTCTTATCAAGTCCGTGGATATGTATGGAGATGTCACCCAGTTTCACGTCGTAACATGCGCGCATCTCCATACATATCCACGGACTTGATAAGAGTGACAAAACAGTCACGCTGACAATAGTCACCAGTGCGCGCTAGGTCATAATCTTTAACTTGGCGATATCGTCGCTTGATTACCGGTACACCAAGACTATCGCCGCGATACTTTACCCCGTGGAGATACAGCTTAAAAGAAAATTAGTCTGGTAATCTCATTAAACCCTGAGTAGCCTCAACCCAAACCCTCTTCCTACGCCTTTGGGAATAGATGTGTGATATCATATAATATAAAAAATATGTCAAATATACGTGTGTATCGATAGGCCAAAATGAATAGTCTATCTCAATCCCAAATCTTGATCCGCGATCATGATGCCGCAGTAGATGCTGTAATGTAAACTTGGCCATTGATTGTGCAAAGATCAGTATCAAGATTGGAACTGAGATATATTGATTTTCGTGCATATGTGCGTGCAATAACCTTAGTTTAATTTCAAATGTGTTTGTGGTAGTTGAAATAAAATAAAAAAAACATATTGTCTTTTCATTTCTTTCCATGTTTGTGATGTCTGAAAAAAAGGAAACCTATAAAGTCCGATTTCGAAGCAACTAACACAAAATAATTTAGTGTTTAAATATTAGTTTAACGACATTTAAACATGATCTTAAACTTTGTAGCGGAGATAATATACACGGACGGTGGCAGGCGCCTCCTCCGGTACCAAGGTTTCTGCTACACCAAGACTCCGCGAAGTAAATGGAGTTGGAGGTGCCTTCACACCAGGCATTGCTACTCCACAATTTCGGTAGACCAGAACCTAACAGTGATTAAGCAGCCGAAGGAACATGAGCATCCTCCGAAAGAGTTCCATATGACTCCTTCAGGGGCGTACAAATCTTCTGTACATTTTTCTTGGGTGAAAAAACGAAAACCTTTCGATGGATTCGGAGCTGAAAACTATCTTCAATAATATTAGTTTCGAGAGATTCAAAGTCAAAGTCAAAGTCAAAGTCAAAACATTTATTTCAATTAGACCATTTACAGGCACTTTTGAATTGTCAAGAAGTCAGTCAGTTAGTCCGAAAAATGAAGCTAGTTGCTCGTTCCAAAACGGAGGTAGGCCTCTATGGAGAAGAACGAGCAAGAAACTCCACGGCACTCTTTTAAATTAGGTTTTTACAAAATCCTGGTTACATTATTCTTGTTGATTCTACATGTGATCACAATGAAGATCAATATAAAACAGTAGTTAAAAATAAAGATGTAAGCCATAGCAGTTAAGAGATGACCAATCCCAACTGACAGCACCCGTTCACGAGCATGACGCATGGATCAGCACCACCTAGCTCAACCATTATGGAGGGAGCCAAATGATCCAACACATGCGCCACCATCAGCGAGACATTTGAGTGAGCATGACAAGCTCTCAACTGCCATGCTCATTAAGTCAAAACACATAGTAACTCAAAGATAAAAAGCTCCATGGTACTCACATTTACAAAATTGAAATAAATGATATTAAATTATACAATACTAACACTTTCGGTGTACTTATTGGTTATATGTCTGAGGTAAGTAAAAAAGAAAAAGTAATCGTACTGATAACGGTACAAGTTATTCAGATCGACAAAAAAAGAGGGTTAGAAACATCATTCTCTTAAAAACAATCCTATTTAGTGAGCCCGAGTGGCTGTGGAGCAGGACTAGCATTTAGCCAAGCATTATTGTCCGTGATATAATCATCTAACTTATAATATGCTTGACTACATAGCGTGCGTTTAATGCATGTTTTAAATTTTCTCTCATTTAGTTGGAGAATATCCTGTGGTATTTTATTATAGCATTTAACACAGTACCCCATAAAAGAAGTTTTTACTTTTGACAATCTGAAACTTGGTTGATCTAATTTGTTCCTATTTCTAGTATTAAAATTATGTCTATCACTAATTTTCTTAAAAAGATGAAGGTTTTTCCGAACATGCATAATGTTTTCATATATATATTGACAAGGTACCGTCATGATGTTAATTTTTTTAAACAATTCTCTTAGAGACTCGCATCTGCCAAGATTATAGATGGCTCTGACAGCCCTCTTTTGCAGAACAAAGATAGAATTAATATCTGCAGCCCGTCCCCAAAGCAAAATACCATAAGACATGATGCTATGAAAATAACTAAAATAGACTAGTCTAGCGGTATCCACGTCAGTTAATTGTCGAATTTTTCTGACAGCGTAAGCGGCTGAACTTAACCGCCCTGCAAGAGATGTTAAGTGGGGACCCCACTGCAGCTTTGAATCGAGCGTAATCCCCAGGAAAACTGTCTTCTCGACGAATTCTAGCAAGTCCTTGTTCAATATAACGTTACATTTACTGCTTTTGATTGAGTATCCATTTTGACATTAATTTATCTACTGTTCATTGTTTTCTCTCTCTCTGTGTTTTTATTAGTTGTGTTTTAAATGTATTTAAAAACTAAAAACTAGAATAATTTATGTATTTTATGCTGTAATTTAATGAATATAATATGTAGGAAAGGGAATAGTCCTACTACAGGCATTTCTTGCCTAAAAGGTTGCTTCTAACACTAGTCGTAAAGTACAAAATTTGTTAAAGCAAATAAAGTATTTTGTATTTGTATTACCTACCTAAATCTCAAGGCATATAGGTGAATATATATGTATATCTGCCCGCTACAACATACCATACAATGACCGTGCTATGAACGTAGGTATCAGTTACGGAAAGAAACTTGACTTGGACTACTATGTCCGCTAACACGTATCAACCAAAATCGTTGTCGGTCCGAGCATGACTTGCGACGGTGTTGTTCGGTGATGGAACGGTCTAGTAGGCATTTAACTCTTCAATACAAAGAATAATTCTTTGCCTGACACGTTCCTAGCACGGTCATGGCATGATACGGTGTGATGGGCACACTCCTTAAACATGTCACTTTTGACATTAATGTGCGTAGGTTATTTATTTATTGATCGATGTAAATTAGACATATTTTATTTTAAAATGCAATGTACAGTATAGTGTTATTTTATATAAATAAACAATAAAGTTATTTAGCAAATGCATCGTGATTTTATTTAATGTTCTTTAAAAGTTTTAAATAACGGGTGTAAAACTACACTTAGCCGAGTTGTTAGTCGTAGAGAGAATGTTCTTCTCATCATTATGTTTTTGCTTACACCATACCCGCAGACTGCCTGTTTACGTAGATATTGAAGGTCAAAGTTTAAACTTGTTTTTTTCGAAATCACAATATTTTGCGTGCAACTATAAACTAATTTTTCATTAAAAATAAAAATGTCATGTCCCAGGAAAATGTTTGTTCAATGTTACTTAGTTTGAAATGTAAAACATTTCAGGAGAAATGATAACAACAATAAATGACAAAACTCTATTCAGATATAAAGGATATTGTTATACGAAAGCAGTGCCATCTACAAGACGCTGGCGGTGTGTGAATACAAATGTTTGTTACTCGTGTCTTACTATAGATAATCAGGGAAACGTACTGAGACAACCTAGCAATCATAATCATCCTCCGAAAGAATTTCGGGACGCTGGGAATGGTAAATACGTTGGCATTCGAAACCGAATGCTAACGAAGGTGCAGACTAATAGAAGACAGAGATTATTATATTTTATAACGAAATAGTTTTTACCTGAAACTTCCTCGTAAATCTTTACGGATCTCAATTTATACGTTACAAAAATAAACTCATTTTTTTCTCTTTATTATGTTGTAATAACAAAATATACAATAATTTCAACGTACAAAATCCTTGACGAGTGCTGTTATTGTTAAGTATATTTGAGCAGCGACAAAAAAAATGTTGACTGTTTTTGTGATTTGCATTTGTTTTAACCAAATAAATATGTCATAAGTATAAATTATCAGTTTTTTTTTGTTATATCCTCAACGCACACTGTATCAAAAATGATACATTGTATAAGTTTTACAAAAAAATAAATAACAACTGCCTACCTATATCTTTTTTTGTTTCCTTGAATTTACTCCTCTTCCATTTTGTTTTCTAACTCAATCTGTAGCTTTTAAGTTATTTTTAGTTATAACCAAATCCGTTCCGAACGTCTACTACAACAACATAATTTCTTACAGTGCAATTGATTACGACGGTTCAAAACAAATTGCTGCTAAAGTACAAGGGCCACTACTACTCCAAGACTCCTTATTTGCAAAAAAGATGGCGCTGCATCAACACCAACAACTGCTACGTCGGCGTCATTGTCAACAACGATTTCTCCATTAAAAAGGAACCAGGCGAACATTGCCATCCACCAAAAACTTTCGTTGAAATTGAAGATGGAAGGTACAAACTCATCAAAGACAATAATAGCAAATTAGGCGACTATATTATTTATGAATACTGATATAGTTAAAGCAGTCTAACGGTTGTGTTGCAATTCGGTTTCGACTTTGACACTATTTTGAAGTTGAATGCAATACCAAAATATTGCTCTAATTTAGACCTAGCTAGCAAAATTATGGTGATTTAATGAAATAGTGATTTCTGACCAACAATGTAGCTTGGAAAATGTGATGTATGTGTGGTGGTGCGAATTATTTTGACATACATATACAGCTGTAAAGTACATGATAGACGTTCGACCAAGTTCGCGTACTAAGCTCGACGACCTTTTTCCCCCGTTTCACTCTAATGGTCATTGTCCATCACAACGACACGGCCAATGATTTGCCTCAAAAAATCTAACGTAAAAATCGTTAGTTGCAAGCGTCCACAAGCTGTCACTTGTTTATCTTGTCAATCACTAGCAAACCGCCCCAGCTTTGCACGAGTGCAAAATCAGATTTTTCTGGTTGATTTTCCAAAAAAAATCATTCATTTAAACCTTATCTGGCGGTTAGTTCCGCTATGCACTAGTCCCGCTATGCCCGACTCGATAAATACCTACGAAAAGGTGCCGCTATGCACGAAATCAAATTCGTGGGCAGTGATGAAGAAAAGTGTTACTGTAAAATATTTTATTTAACCACTAGACCAGCTTTTGCCTGCGGCTTCGCTGGCGTTAATTTAGAACTTGCCAATCAATTCGAGTTGTACTCTGCTTGTATAGATAGTAATGAATGAAATGATTTATGTTTAATGATCCTTGTTTTCTGACACCCTAGTACATTTTTTTTAAAGACAATCCCTGAATTCCAGTCTGAGTAAAACTGTTGGAGATATGCTTTGGATGATATTGTCAGTGTAAGGTGCTAAAAAACTACCCTCTTGATTTTTACAGATCGAAAATATTTTTGATATACCTGCTCGATTTTATGACACCCTAGTACTTTTTTTCTTGGGTAACATAATTATACATTTGTAACAAGACAAAACAAATGTTAACTTACAGACTCTTACGCTTAAACGAATAGCGCTACACAGTTTTCAAAACGTTTCACTTAACACTTTTCTTTCCAACTGTGTCTTCCATTGTTTGCGTAGAATCGAAGAATTTCGTGCATAGCGGCACCTTTCCGTAGGTATTTTTCAAGTCGGGCATAGCGGGACTAGTGCATAGCGGAACTAACCGTTATCTGGGAACTTACTAGCATAATATAAAAAAGAATCAGCCACATCGGTTTAGCTATTCTTGAGATTTGTGCGTAGCAACTCATTTAGCCATTCATTTTCATTTATTTAAGTAGATAGATTATAAAATATATTTTAACTCACACAGAATAAAGCCCTAACTTGACTGGCAAATTATTTGCTGTACCGTTGTCGTGTTGTCATAATGTGAGATGACCATAAAAGTGCACGAACTTCAATGTCAAAGTCACGAACTTTTTGTTTGCTGATCTATAAGTACGCGTACTTTCACATACATCTATCACCCATTTTAGGTCAACGTCGAATATCATTAATTGCACTATTAGACTGCTAATTATCACAATAGACCTTAGAATAATGAATTAAAGATTAATCATTAATATGTGGCATAGAGTTAGATCTTTCAATATTTCTTTAGTTTAAGTTCTTAATTAGATTAAAAATTGGTAATGGGCTAAAGTTTTTTGGAATTGTAATCGCTTTTTTTCTTTAGTTTCTTTTGCTAATTAATACTGTAAACATCTTGTTTTAAAATTAAGGCTTTATACTAAGTTAATGTGTGTATTAAAATGTGGCTTTGTGTAGTTGTTTGAGTATAATCAAATAACTTAGTAATTATTGCATATGACCAAACGTGATATTAACCGTTTGGCTAATAATTTAATGAACTTATCGTATACCGTTACTGTTACCGTTATCGTTTACAAAAACAACAACAAACAACAACGAAATTGCCGTATGTTTGGTACACAGCAATAATATGAACCGCTGTGAAACCGAGGCGTATGGTAGAACCAAAGGGAACTTGAGGGGTACGCAGGGCCATACGTGGGAGGTGCGGGACTTGTTCGGTCCTATAGGTTGACTGGTATTTAGTAACCGATACACCTGATTGTCCTAATGATTACATACTCATGATAACAAACAACTATCCCAAAGAACCGAAATCTTCATTTTTTTTATTTTTTCCGTTTTATTATCAACCATATGGAACGCGCGCGTGTTCACGCCTTTGGGATAATTTGGATAATGCGCTTAGCAAATTAAAAAACATTGTTTCTTTGGGAAAGTGGGTTTGGCCCTTTGTATTCAGGCTGGTCTATATTGTTGGTAAAAAGTACTTGCTTTATTTATTTTTTTTATTTCATGAAGCAACTTGTGAGTTCGGTGAATGTACCCATTTAGGGCACTTGCATGTTCACCCTAGATATTTACCTGACAGATACTATAAGTTCTACACTTGATCGACATGTCCTACGTAAAAATATTTATGACAAGTGTTGACCGTCGCTGACCTGCCTGATGAGGTCACAAGTGATTAGTGTGTTTGTGGCCTTATCCTGTATTATGATACTGTTGTTATAATACCTAAGACTATACATAGTTATTACATGCATTCACATAATTCTGTATTTTTTTGTTTGGACAAATAAAAATATACAAAAATATCATTAGATTAGTTAGTTTAGGTTAGGTTAATTTCGACTTTTAAGTAAAATTATTGGTATTTGCTTTGCTACACGACAAGGTTACTGTAATTTTACTAGGGAGAGATGAATTTTTGTCTTATCCTTTGATTTATCAACAAAATCACAGCGGTACAATTTACAAGTCAATTAAAAGTTGATTCACACATATAAGTTAAGTCACAGTTCCGGCACCGTTCCGTCACCGTGAAAATTAAAAATATGTCACTTCACTGATATGTGAGAATCAACCTTTACACTGCTAATATTTTTAGTTAATAGATACGAAATAATACGATGCAGTGGTGAGATATTTCAGGTAATTTCGTTAAAATGTTAATAACTAGTTATACGGCCTTCGTCGCTGGTTGTACGTTTTTTCTTGGCTGAGAAAATATTTTTACTATAATTTTGACAAATAATTAATCTCGACTCGACCCCACTTATCTTGTTTTCAATTATGTATGATACTATGAACTGTAAGTCATATTTTCCTGTTCATTAATTTTCAAACATTATGTAGACATTTTCTTGTAAAATTACAGTAAACCAATAATGCTTTTAACGCTCGGCGTCACAAAAAATCGCACCTTTTTAACCGACTTCAAAAAAAGGAAGTTTTTCAATTCGGTGGTATTTTTCTTTGTTGCAAAAAATCTCTCTTTTATTTATGTTTGAAACCACTTTTAAAAGAACTATTAGATATAAGTCGAAAGATTATGTATTGTCAATCATGACTTATTTTTCGTTTAGATACCGCTTTTTAAATAAATACAGATTGACTGAAAAAGTAAAAATAAGCATTATTAACCCTATTTTTCATAAAGATAAACTGGTGCCTTAAAATCTATATTTAACAATACTTTTATACCTCTTTAAATAGTGCAACAAGTAGAACTCGGGACAATTTTATTTCAACGTCAATCAAGAAACCATTGTTTCTAAAATGAAATGGTAGTTGATTTCAAAGTAGTCAAATGACTATCCAATTTATAACAATTTCAAATGAATTTAATAATATGCATACTCTGAGACTAAGCAACAGTTTTGGGAGGCGCGTTTTTTTTTGACGTTGAGTGCATTACAGTAATCTTAATGTAATTAATTTAGTTTTTAAGTATTTAAGACTGCGTGGCTGTAGAAAATTGTAAACAGGCTAATCTATCATTTAATATAAAACTAGCATTAAATGGTTGCCGTTATTATAATGTACGAAAAGTGGCTTTCTAGCTGTTTTGATACGAGTAATAGGTTATTTTTGCCAAAATCGAAAAATGCAGTCACGCTGTCTTTCTTAATTTTAGTTAACCTTTATTGTAGTTTTTGCGTAATAAAGTGCTATGAAATCATTCTTGTTTTATTTACTGACAAACCCGAATCAAATTATATTATTTTGCTTTAGATTTTATGATCACATGTTCAAGATGAACGAGGACTCACCGTCTTCTCGCTACTTAAAAAAAAAAAATAGTTGTCTGACACTAAGAATTTCTCCTGTATCGTGCGTTTACAAACATATAAATTCATAACCTAACCTACAGACACAGAACAGACCCGGAGCAACTACCTATAGGTCCTGGTCATACTAATTTTGAAGTGAAAACTTCTTTAGCGGCGTTGAGCACTTTTTCTGTAATGGGTATAAAATCTTAAACTCGCGTCAGGACACGTGCGCGTCAGGACACGTGACCTGATCGAAAAAGCGTAAGACGGATGGAGAGTAGACAGCTATCCCCTCTCTACGGCGCGGCGAAAATGTATGCCTGGGCCTACTGTTTCGTTTAGACAGCGCAGGGCGCTTGCGCGAATGTTCGTGTATGTTAAACGTAAACGTAAACGTTAATAATCAAGTTTTCACTTCTGCCGGCACTCCCGGAGTGCAACCCGTTTTATTTTTTCGTGCGAGACTTTTAACCTTTTCACCGCCACGCCATATCGGTATTCCTATGCCCTGTACGCCAAGCCCGAAAATCAGCTTTCAAGGTGTATCAATAAAATACATAAAAGTAATGATTTAATAGGTTTATTTTGTATTTTTCTGCGACCTGTTTTTTGTCGAGTATAGCCGTCGTTGGCGCACAGGGCACGCTTGCTCATGTCGGCTATAGCCGACATTGGCGTTCAAAAGGTTAAAAGTCGGTGGTGTGACACTCCCGTGTCCCGGAAAGCACATAAAGCCGTCTGCCCCTGATCTCTCCCCGTTCGTGTCGGATTGCCGTCCAATCGGACTAAGAGTGAAGTCGGGCGCGGTGCACATGTGTTTGCGCACATACTTTATATCCGGCGGACTTGGCCAGTCTCTTATCTAGCCTCGGATTTGACACGTAATTCGATCGGGAGATTCTTTTTATAAACTTAACATTTTTTTTACATTTTCCAGCTACATACAAGGAGATGAATTTGGCTAATGGCAAGAAGTACCTGATGTATAAAAATTATACTTATACATTTGGGTTTAAGACAAAAATCGGAGCCAGATGGCGTTGCACGAGTACTGCTGATTGCAAGGCCTTTCTGGTTGTGTTAAATGATGGAGAGCTTCTGAAAGCATCTGGTAATCATAACCACATGGCACCCAAATACCATCTTTATGGCAATGGAACTTACGTCAAGATTTAATTTAAAAATAAATAAATAAGGAATGATTTAATTTAATGATCTTTCAATATTTTATGTTCAATTTTCTCTATTGTCTATTAAATAACAATGTATCACATAATGTAAAAGCTGTTAAAATGACAAGGTCACGATACGTAGTATATTAATTTAAGTTTTTTTTATGCGACCGTTTTTCGAGAATAAACAGTTTTTTTTTGTGACATTGTCGTTGAAGTGCGACAATTAATAAATAAATTAAAAATGTATAATATTTTAACGTGCATTTATATTTTTTTATTAACTATCAGATATATGTACCTATAACTGTTGGTGTACTTTATTGGATAAATAAATGTCTAAGTTTATTATTTTGTGTTTGTTTTTTTTTATTCCCTACTTGTCTATATTTGAATAAACAAGGTGTAAATACGTAGATCAATAATGTAATGACCAAGTCAAAATCTACTTATTCTGTACATCTAAGTAGTTATTTTGTTTGTTTAGTTGAAGTTTAGAAATTAAAAACTTCACTTTCAATATTTTGATAGCCATTTGATTTCTAATCAGTCAAGGTAAGCAAAATAAGAAAAGTAGCAGCACAAAGTCATTGCCGGTATTCTTAAAAAAAATGTTGCTCCACATTAAGGATTTCTCCTGTATTCCTACAGCCAGACCTGGGACCCTACCACAACCTCTTAAAACAATATTATTTTAATATGACTTTGCATTCCAAACTGTTGAATATTCAACGCTCAGGTCAGCGCAGAGAGTCGAAAATGCAACAACAAAAATTACAAGGTAATATTGTTTTAAGAGGTTGTGGTAGGCCCCCAAGAACGACTATCTGTAGGTCATATATTTGTTCCGTGCGAGAATACTCAGCCGCTGCACCAACAGTGCCGCCAAATTAAATGCCTAGAGTCATGTACTGAATCCATGCAAGTTGTGCGTCGATAAACCTCCCTATACTTACATGCTAGGCAATTCACGCAGTCAAGAACTATTAGAACTCGGTATCTATACTTGCCATCGATACTCTAAGAAGAAGACTATGTAGCATCTTTTACGATTTACCACGACGCCTTCTTACTGTATCATAACAAAATGAATAGCCAATGGTCCACACTAGCTCTGAATGCTGAAACAGCTGGTAGTCATGGGGCAGGCTTATGCAGCAGTGAGATGATGCAGGCTGATAGGGGAGTGCAAGCTAGGTAGTAGTGTACGGGTCATGGGTTGCGGGACGTCTTAACAGGATACCGTGGCCCCGGAACGTAAAGGGCAACAGAAGGAACAGGGTGGTTTTTTGGTCAGTAAAAGTCTGACAGTCCCTTCCGCCCCACCCAAGGCGGAAGGACTCATATGATGATTTTTACCACCTCAAAAAAAAAAAAAGTGTACGGGTCATCTGGCACTGTTGATAATATCTGTAATTTAAACGCATTGATATTGCAATTATACCATTAAAAGGCACTTTTGAACGTCAACGCTATTTTCATGAACTTAAGAAAAGCGATGGCCCTATCATTATATAATATTACCTAAATAATCTAATTTTTCAGTTCTCAAGGAGATGCTGTTGGTAAATGGTAGGAAGTACTACATGTACAAGAATTACACGTACACGTTTAACTGTCGTACTAGGAATGGGTTCAAGTGGCGGTGTACAAGCACGTCCAAATGCAGCGCGACTATCTTGATGAATGCGAGGAACGAACTCTTAAAGGTGTCTGGAGATCATTCCCATCTGCCGCCGAGGTACCATGCTAAGGCAGATGGTAGGTATGTCAGAATTTGAGGACCCACCATTCAGACACCAAAAACCAATAATTTCAAGACACACTGATTTTCAATTTACTGTTAAAATAGTTTTTTTTTGGCTTTAAAATCAATAAGGGCTGATTTTTCAATAGTCAGATAACTTCTATCCGAGGTATAAATATGAAAGTTTGACATATTTTCTATACAAATGCTGTCAAACGGTCATTTTTAACCCTCCGTTAAGAGTTATTTGACGATTAAAAAATTAGCCCTAAATAGTATGTTAATTGAGTTTGCAAACAAGTGACGTCACAGTTCGATATTCCCATAAAAAATCTATGGGGAATCGCGTTTTGACAGGTCATAAAGAGTATGTCAATCGATGTTTGGTGTCAACTACCCAATCCTACTCTCGATGATCTATCAAGATATACATTTCCAGTAGATATAATTTAAAAATTCTTTGAACGAAGTCGTCTAAATACTTATTTTGATAGGTTTTTATATTATAAGTAAAAAGTTTTCGTACACCGAAAGCTATTTAGTATGTTTTTAGATAAATACTTACGATTCTCCACTCCATGGATTGAGTTAATAAATACTGTCGTGTTTACTTTTAATTATCTGTAATAAAAATATAAGATATTTGTGTAATTAAGTTTTTAATTTACCTTTATCTTCTTTCTTCTTTTATTTTAAGTAAATCCCTCTTTTTTAGAGTACAATACGCGCCACGAAAGATGAGACTTAACAAGCGTCAGTGATGGGGAACTTGCGCAGGTAAGGATGTACAAAAAAAAACATAATTTGTGTATTCTATTTTCGATGACATTTAGATTAAAATTCTTAACAATATTATAACATTAATTACGAAATAATTGGTCTGACAACCAGTCTTACCTAGGGGTATCGTATTGCCCAGTCACTGGGTTGTGGAGGTCAGATAGGCAGTCGCTCCATGTGAAATACTGGTACTCAGCTGCATCCGGTAAGACTGGAAGCCGACCCCAACATAGTTGGGAAAAGGCTAGGCAGATGATGAATTACGAAATAATTAAGTTTGTGGGTGTGTCGAGTCTCATATTTCGTGGCGCGTACTGTCCCAGCCCCAGTTTGTTGCCTTTCATTTACGTAACTGTCCTCTAAGCTTTCGTGTGTGCTACCTATAACAAAATAATTGTAATTCACAATGTCCATTGTGCACGCGTCTTTTTCGTCTCCTGTAATTCTGACGGTTTTCAATCACATATTTATCACCAATCCAAGATTGCAGAAATTAGATTACCTTCAGATTAAAATGGGCAATAGAGATTATAATAGGTCTGATTGTAGTCTATATTACGCATGGACAATGCACTAGGTACTGACTGACCTCTCTCGGTCTGCCTTTATTTGTTCAATCATTATTCTCTATGTAGGTCAAGCAAAATTCTGCGAATTTTATTCAATATAACAACTAGGAAACATCGGTAACTGAACCTGAAATCCATCACCATCCTTCAGAAAAAGTAGATATTCTTTAGGTTACCTTTCATCTTTTGGAAGTGCTGCATCCAAAGTTGGTACCTGCAGAAGACCAAACCTCTTAATACTAACTTCGTATGAACCTGCAGGGTTCATACAGTATTTGTTTTTTAAATAACAGCATCCCAAACGGATCCATATCTACTGGATTTCCACGTACCTATCGTGAGGGTCAATACAAACAGACGCCATTTATGAATTGAAAATAAACTAAAATACATCACAAATAGAGTTCTAAATTGTGCTCCAGACATAATGCCTTGCGGCGTTTATAATTTTGCTCACAGCCGTGCAATTTTCAACTTAATACTTGTAGTATTTTGGTTCATTATCAGTGAATTAATCAAAACCCGATACGAGTGCACCCTTACGTTGCTTACCTGTGTGCGTGTGATCAATATTCCATCATATTTGTAAATAGTATAGATACAGTAACTCTACCTGCTCATCGGTATCTATATGTATAGATCTGTAGGGTATATTCAGGTTCAATGGGATATATTTCGTGTGCTGATACCATCAGAGGAAATGAACAGAACATTGATTTACGTATACACTGTTAGTAATTTGCAAAGAGTTTTAATGTAGTTAAAGATTTTTGGTAATCACAACGACACTACTACTATATAAAAACTTGATTATGACGCAGTGTGTACACTTCAATCAACCATAGAGTGAACATGATGATAGGTAAGAACAAATTGGTATTATAATGATTATATAGGTGAGGGACTTCTGACAAGTAAAAAATACTACTTTAATGTTCCTTGGTGTTAAATTGTAAGCTAATAAAAATATTGTCTTTAACCGAAGTTTTATTCCTTCCAATCAAATGTTATTAAAAAGAAATCAGCTGACCTATAGATTTATGTTCGCATAATTCAACAAAATGTGGGAATGGGTCAGATGATTTGTTTTTCGTAATTTCAGGTTTTTTCTCATAGCAAAAGTTCTTTATAATAATGAGTACAATGACCCTTTTTCAGATTCCTAGTAACTAAAAATTAAACAACTTGTATATTATTAAACAAAACTCCAAAACAAAAACTACTGAAAAGGTAATATCCCGATAATTTTCAGTAACGTTTGCCCGTTCCCAAAGGGGAGGGCAGCTTCTAGTCTTCAAAGGCTACTCGTACAGCTTGCAAAAATATCGCAACGACACTGCTCAATGGAGGTGTACCATGGTCCAACCAGGGACGGCCAAAAGATGTACCGCAAAACTGTTCACAAGTGTACAGTATGATGTCTTAGATTGCATTGGAGATCATAATCATACGAAACCAAAGTTTGTTAAGAGGAACAATGTACTAGTTAGGGTGTATTGATATGTTTGACTTGCGTTTATATACAACATGACTTTTAATTCGTTCGACCCCAGGAACACTTATCATTCGGTTGTGATTTGCAGTGGCCTATATGGAAAGCGCTCAATAGACTGCGCACCCAAGTAGGCCACTACAAACATAACCAAGCAAAATGGAGGATTATATGTCCCACCGATACCCAGTGCGAGTGCGGTGCTCCTGATCAGACGATGGCTCACTTAATACAGTGCCCAGTGTCCCTGCACCTGCACTTTAGAGAACGCTACTGATGCCGCGATAAACGTGGCCACCTACTGGGCCCAAAAATTATAGAAAAAAAAAGGAAATGTCTTAAATCATCGACTCTAGGGGGGTGTAAGTACTTACTCATGAATATAAGCAACTTTTATTACGGGACCTACCTTTGTAAAAGATGTTTATTTTCATGTGTTCCTCGAAACCCTGAAAGTACTCTTATAACGAATTAAAAGTCATGTTGTATTTACAGCTGGTGAATGATGAAATTGGTGATAATTACGTTGTTTTAGGAACTGTTGGGAATCACTTTCCGTGTAAACATTGTTATAAATGTGTGTAGTATAAAATTATAGTTAGCTTCCCAAACTCATGAATCACGCAGTTTTACCAAACACTTTAGTGCTATAAAAAGACTTAAGTTTTAATTAGTCAAAATAAAAATTGTGCTGTTGGTACTTCTATATGTATAATTATATTATTATAAAAGAAATGTTTGCAAATGCACGTTAACGTTACACCTGTTGAGGAATTTGTAGATTATTGAGAAGCAAATATTATTATGACCTGTCTCAATATTTGCTTCTCATTGTCCTCTAAAGGCCTCTTCTCTGTATGACTGAATGAATGATAACTTTATTTGCTAGAATATAAAATTTACAATCAATAAAAGAGATAAGTAACCAGGGTCGTCAGATATAGTTGAAGTTTTCTTAAAAACCGATGTATGTTTTCAAACGAAATTTAATTAAAAAAAAAATTAAGTTTCAATCGAAGACATCCATCGATTTCTGAGATAACATCTAACTATATCTGACAACCCTGGATACCTATCTCTTTTGTTGACCGTACATCAAGTCTTATGCAATTTGTTTGTTACGCTATATTCAACCTTACGGTCGTGCAAACGCTAAATTAAAAAATTAAATAGTAGTAAGAAACATTCAAAATTTAGAGTTTACATTCAATTTTAAACTTGTTTTGCACGTTCCATGTTATCTCTTCACGACCTTTGGCTGACTGGTAGAGAATGCCTAAGACATTAAAGAAAAAAGAAAGAAAAGCTTTTTATTCACGTCTTCTACTTCTTCTTGTGTCGATTGACTCAAATTTTGTCCGACCAATATTCACGTGAAAGAATAAAGTCCGCTTTTGTACTTTTTTGTTGCATAAAATTTTAAATAAATATTTTTTTGAGAAGAGGCCTTTGCCCTACATTGGGACAATAATAGGCTGCTGTTATTATAATATTATATTATATCATAGTGACGAACAGACTGAATAGTGCCTTGTCGACACTCTATGTTTTATACAGGTTGACTAATCATTCAATGCTCATTTTTCAAAAGGTGAAAGTAAGTACCCATAAATACGAACAACTTTTGTAATGGAGAACAACTATGAAATATGAAAAATACATAAAATCAGGATCAGCTATCCTATACATTTAAAAAGCCCATTATAACAAATTCTGTTATGGAAAACAATTCCTGTTTTTTTTTTGCACATATTTGAGAGTTAGTTCTATAGTAAAACTTGATCGTACTTATGAGTAATTTAACACCCCGAAAGATGCGCAATTAATTAAAAGTCAGCTTGTATATATTTGTTATTATTAATATAATAAATACCTTTTCATACTCTAAGAAATCTACCATATATTAGACTAAGTAGGTACACTGTTATTTATTTCGTTAAGCTAAGGCTGCACAGCACTGACTGTTATTAATCTGAAAATATATAGATATTTTGTTAAATTATTATATTAGTGATAAATATACATGACGTTTGTACATAAAACTGTTTATTATACAATAACTTCATGAATCCCAAAAATATATTTATAATAATGGAATAAATTGATATTGAAGCATACTGATGCATAATCTCTTCAACAGGCACATTTCTTTGGACGAAAAGAGGTGGTAAGCACCCTCTGCTCGTCCTCTCAGGATACACATATAGTTACCAGAAACAGAACGCAGATGGAAGAATATCTTGGTACTGCTCTCGAAGACTGAAGGGTTGCAGAGCATCGGCTATCAGTTTCGGCACCAGAGCGTTTTCCCATAAACCACATGATCACCCACCACCGAAATTACCCGACCATATAGGAGACAAAACCCAAAATTCCATTTCCGAGGATGTTAAGTATATTATTTAAGAATCAATAAATAACTGATTACTGAAATATTTAATTGAACGCCATAAAATGCTCCCGTTGTCGCAGAGTATCTACAATCAATTATTATTATATAAATATACGTTTAAATTGACGCAATATTTTTGTATTGTCATTGTATCGCAATTTAGCAAAGGAATAATTTGTCCTGTCGTGGCGGTCAGAGATTATGTTAATTATAATAGACTAACTCCCAATTTCATTATTATTAAACACATTTAGACCTAAACGTATTTAAAACATCATTCCGTCTCTTTCAACGTCATACGTTTTGACAGAGATGCAATGATGTTCTAAATATTTTTAGTGTTAAATGTATTTAGAGACCTATGGTGCTAGTGCATCTAATGAAGTATAATATAAATAATGCATAAATAAAGTTATATAAAATAATGGTAGAGGAAATATATTAGCTAGACTAGACGATTAGAATAGTAATTCAAGTATTAATTTGCAGAATGCTTCAACTGTTTTATCTTTTTAGTTCTGCGAGGAAATAAAGTAGTACTTATAAGATTAAGAGTACAGCAATAAGTGTTGAAGAAAGTAATTAAATAAATTCTAAAAAATAATAATTGGCAGCTGTGCAATCCAAAATATACTGCTCAAAAATAATGTCATATTAATTCTATTTTAAGAACCATTTACCTCCAAGATAACTACAACTTGTATTGATTATTGTGTTAATCCGTGACTAGATTCTCTGAAAGCCTGATTAATGTATTTTATAGCTGCAATAAATAAGTAGGAATAGTTGGATTATGACAATATTTGTAGCTGAAGACATAATTCGTTTAGGAACAAACTTGCCGTGCATGCTCGCAGGGAAATGTTAATCTAGACACACGGTAGCGTGTCAAGCCAAGTTCAGGGAACTGGCGACGCGACGCAGCATCCGTGTGTTATAATTACACAAACCTTTTGGAACCACTATATTTTTTACTGGTAAATCTGTCGAATCAGTATGTGTTTAGGTACTGAAAAGTATAACTTCTCTCCCGCCAAATCTTTTCTTACATTCTGATAAGCAATAATTAATTTTAAAAATAATCTTTTAATTTTGTATTTTTTTTATTTTTGTCTTACTATAGTAATTGCTTCTCTTTGTAAATGAAATGTTCTCTCCTTTTTATTTAAGAAATACATAGTAGGTACCTAGTTATAACAATTGGCAAAAAATATTTATTGTATTTTTTTTTTTTTTTGAAAGAAAGTTTAAAGGAGTACCAAAGAGTACTGGAATTCTGGGTCTTTTGCATAATAATGATTTTGTAACTCTCTCAAAGTCAGTTTATTTTTTCAAGCAATTTTTATTTACCCTAATCCTAAAAACAAAAGTTTGTAATAAACTAAAACATACCATGACGTATTTTTTTCTTTTATATTTTTATAAATTATGTGATTTTTTGGCTTTAATTTTGCCGTTTTATATTAAAAACGGTTTGTAAAACATTATAGTACCTACTAAATTAAAAGTAGAAAGAAAATTAAAAATATTTATATTTGGTGCTTTTTTACTTTATATTATAATTAATATTTAAATTTTATTACCTACGTTATTAAATTAAAATAATTAAGTAAACTATGGAAAAGAACACTTTACCTAGGTACTAATTTTAATTTGATTGGTAAACTCACCCTTAAGGAATCTGTCCACTAAACCGTACCATACCATGACCGTGCTATACCTAAACGTACGAAACCTATTAGGTACGAAAAGAAACATGACATGGACTACTATATCCACTAGAACGTGTCAACCGACAATTTGTTGACGCTTCGTGCAGCATGCGAGTGTTAGTCGATGACGGAACGGTCTACTGCCATAGTCTCATAATTTCAATACAAATAATATTTATTTATATTATAAAAAAAAATATATATATATAATAAATAATAAATATAGTAAAAAAATACCAGCCTGTTATTGTTCCACTGTAGGGCAACTGTTCCCATACATACATACATACATACATAGATAGGCACAATAACATATTAATCATAATTTTGAAATATAAAGAATTTATTTTTCCTGACACGTTCCTAACACGGTCATGGTATGATACGGTGTGGTGACCTGGGGGCCTACCACAACCTCTTAAAACAATATTATTTTGAATATTACTTTGCCTTCCGCACTGTTCGATTTTCAACTCTCGGATCAGCGCCGAGAGTTGAAAATGCAACAACAGAAATTACAAAGTAATATTAAAATAATATTGATATATGAGATGGCGGTAGGCGCCCTGAGGGCCGACCGCCATCTCTTAAAACAGTACTATCTTAATATTACTTTGTGATTTCTGTTGTTGGATTTTTAACTCTCGGCGCTGAGTCGAGCGTTGAAAATGCAACAGTAGGTACGCAAGGCAAAGTAATATTAAATAATACTGTTTTTAGAGATTTTACTCCTTTTATCTTCAAGTCTTAATGGGGCGTAGGGCTTCATTCTAATAAATAAGACTTAAAATGAAATATGAAATGAAATTCCTATAATAATACTAAAATAGTAGATAAGTATTAATAAATTAAATTTATTTTAGTATCATTTTACTTTGTAACCTATTTATAATGGTATTAAGCATTTATTGGTGTTAGTTTTAATTAGGTAACTTAATTTTTTTGTTCCTAGTACATTGTATAATTTTAATTGTACATAGTTTTTTGTTTATAGATATTATAATATAGCTTTATAATATGCAATAAATCATTTGTAAAGATATTAATTTCATTTTACTCCACATGTTATTTTATGCTACTTAATAATTAGGTAGTATAATACCGACATATTAGGGCTCTGAGTTTGCGGGATTATACTAATTAGATACAAATAGTTCTCTATAATTGATTTCATAGAGATATATCAATGAATAAATAGAAAATATTGGCTATAGTCCAAAGATCTTCTACTACTATACTAGATTTTTTTAGAACTATTTGCATTCGCCAAAATTTTTAAAATATTGTTCTTTCCGATGTTTATTTCGACTTTCTACAATTTCCAATGAAGATTTTTATCAAATTCTTACATATATTGACAAAAACTATGTATACGGGCGTCCCAACACACATTTATATCACGTTCACAACAGCTGAATGAATGAGTTGCAGCATAATCGTCAAGCTGTGAATTTAAAAGCCTGCATTGCAAGAAGCCTAAACCCGATAGATAAATAAATAATATTCACGACGAAAGCCCAGGCCACACCGGAGCGGACAACATGCTAGCGGAGTCGCGGTCGCAGTGGCGGTTGCGGGCGCCGTCAGATACTGCAGTAGTATTTGTATGGATCGGTCCACCGTCGTTGTCCGGATAACTACAGACCGCGCCCGAAAGTGGTCCGCTCCGGTGTGGACGAACCTTTAGCATTTTAGGAACAAAGATTTTAATCAAAGTCAAAATCAAATCATTTATTTCAATCAGACCATTAAAAGATACTTTTAAATCTCATTTACAAGAAATAAAAATAATAATAACATTGACCCCTTTCCAAAAGGTAATTTCATATGGAGAAGAATGAGCAAGAAACTCTATACATACGAACAAACATTTTAATGACATCTATTATACAACAATAAACAAAGAGTGTAAAGTATATGACAATCCCTCTAAACAATCAATACATTTCCAGGCAAACTCATCCCGTCAGGTAAAGGCAAGCACCCCTTACTGCTGTACAAGAAACACACGTACACCTTCAAGGTACTGTCAGGTACTGGAGTCCTCTGGCACTGTTCCAGGAGAACTAGGACTGGATGCAAGGCGTTTGTGAAGACATCGCCGGATAAAATGAATTTTATCATAGCCGTTTATGATGACCATTGCCATCAGCCAAGAATGGGAATTGTGATCCCGTCTCCGAATGTTAAACGGCCATATTAAGTTTGTACAACAGTAGTATTGATATAAGTAGGTAACTCGACAACATTTTGTCGTCGCTTTTTTTCGCGCCGAAAAGAAAATGCAACGATAAAACCTTGTCGTGTTATGGATGTCTTTGTAAGTTACTAACGTTCGCGACTTCGCCCACGTGGAAATTAAGCATACGAAACATAGCCTATAGGCAATCAGCTATAGTGTAGCTTCCTATAAGTGATTTTTTTTTGTAATCAAACTAGTATTTCCAGTATCTAATTACCACAAAACACACTTTTCTCTTTATAATATTAGTATAGATTACATGAAGACTGCCCAAAGTCACTTGAGGTCAACACAAGGTCCACAAGTCACTGAGTTGTAAAATGGTACATATAGATGAAGAGAATAAAACAAGGACCTAGGTCTAGGATCTCTAGGTAACTCATTAAAAGGTAGCTGTTTAATTTTACGAGATTTGGATAAAAATATCAGAAGGCCAATTCTACTAATTAAAAACGTTCAAAATCTAGTCGCAATCTCATGTAAAGAAAAATGTCGATAAATGAGGTGTATTTTTTTATTATTTTTTTATTTTTTAGTTTGATGAGATTAGATTGCGATCGTTCTTAAAAGTTAGTTAAATTGCCCTCCTGATATAAGTTAATGCAAATTTTTGTTATATTACGGTAGCTGTGTTAACACTTAATAATTGATTACATCTTAGCAACGTGTACTTAATAAGTATAATTTTATCAAATACTAGCGACTCGCCCCGGCTTCGCACGGGTGCATTTTAGATGCTAACTATGTATATGTTTAAACCTTCCTCTCACTCTATCTATTGCTGAAAATTTCATTAAAATCCGTTGCGTAGTTTAAAGCCGGGTCCAGACATGATCATTTGACCGATCCTATCACCGTATCCGATCACCGTATCCGTATCTGCGTATTGTATCAAGCTGTGGACGCCTCCGATTTGCTCCGTATCTGTATCTTCACAATAGTCATGATCGTATCTGTACACCTTTGATGATCGGACAAAAACCGACACGACATGGGACGGGCCGTATCATAACGGCGTATCGAGATCCCGCATCATGATACGTATATCATTACCCGTCCACATATGCGATCATGATACGCGTCGACGATACGGATACGGTGATCGGATCGGGCAAATGATACATGTCTGGACCCGCCTTTAAAGACCTAAGCGCACAGACGGCGGCAAGCGACTTTGTTTTATACTATGTAGAGATTCTCGAAATATAGTAAAATATACAATAAAATATAATGCAGTAAAATGTAATGTTATATTCGATGAAGAATCTTTGAATTTGTGGTTTTTGTATTTACCATGATAGGTCTTCCTAATTATTCTATTGTTTGTTAATTGTTACTAAATAATTATTATTAATCTATTTGTTAAGTGACAGTTTAGAATATGTTAACTAAGGTTGTATAGATTTCGATTGTTTTACACAAAACTTAATTGAAAGACGAAAAGTTTAAAAAAATATCGTTGTTTATAGTAGAGATTTCCAAAATCAATCAATTAACATTTTCGAAATGTGTTGTTTAAAAAAAGATAATTGGAAATGTCTGTTTCTATGAAAAAAATAATTTCGCTCGAATTTAGATGTAACACAATTTTTTGAAAATGTTTTTTAGACCTATGTATCCTGCTTAAGTGTACGAAGTTTCATTAAAATCGATTTATTCATTAAAAAAAAATAAGGATTTGAAAGTTTTTATGAAATGCCGTAAAGCGTGAACGCTCTTAAAACTACGCTAAAAATCTTCCTATCGTTAAATCCTGCCAAGTTATTTAGAATTACTTATGTTTAAATAATATCTGCTCTCTACACATCTTTGGTAAGTATAGGTAAGAAGGTGCAATAAAATTGTAAGTACTTATAAGTTTTGTGTTGGTTTTGTAATCAATACTTGCATTGAACGAATTGTACTTTTAATTTTAGCCACGTTTATCGTTTTATGATTTGATAGCTTTTACCCACGACTTCGTCCGCAAGATAATAGAATATTGCACTCAGGGATAATGTAGCTTCCTATTAGCGGAAAGAATTTTAAAAATCGGACCAGCAGTTCCGAAGTTTAGGGCATTCAAACAAAAAACTCTTCACCTTTATAGTATAGACAAAAATGTTTAGATCTTAGTTTCTAACTTTTTTAACGATTTATCTTGTGTATAAATATCAGTACATTTTGTTTTTACGAGTAACATTAATAGTTAGGCTATGTGCAACATGCTACTTTTTTTTTAAATTTTAATTCACTAAGCTTTCAGTCCAGCACTACTTTTAATTAGAACTTAAATCATTATTTTAGATATATTAGCATTTATTTTATAACTGGGATGTGATGATTTATGAGTTCATATTACTTATACTTTACTAATCTGGAACATTTTATAAAGAGTTTTTATGTTCATGAAAGCAATAAAATGAAAAAAGCTGATTGATTTTTTTTATTGTATTGTAATCTTTTTTTCTGTTTTGGTAACCCTCGGTATGAGTGAATAAAGGATTATGTCGTACTCGTAAGAAACCTGCTATAAATAATACAACGAAGCATAATATAAATCGGTCTAGCCTTTTCCCAACTATGTTGGGGTTGGCTTTCAGTCTAACGGGATGCAACTGAATACCAGTATTTTTAAATGGAGCGACTGCCTATCTGACCTCTACTACCCAGTAACTGGGTATACCCCTTGGTAAGACTGGTTGTCAGACTTTCTGGCTGCTAACTCGTAACGACTGTCAAAGATGCACGTATGACAACTGGCACCAACGGCTTAACGTACCTACTTTCCGAGGCTCGGAGGAGTCTCGGTGTGTAAAGATGACCCATTGCATCCACAGCAAGCGTAGCTTAACCTGATGGATCGACTTGTTATTACTTGGCCACGAGCTCCTCGTAGCACAAATAAGCACAAATATGTTTTGTAAACAATTAATATTCAAATAAAGTCTATTTACTTATAATTACTAGCAACGTTCTCATTTGTTTTTTATTGTTTTTCTTTTGGTTGCTTACTTTTTGTTTTGATTTTTTAGAAAATATTGCCAGATATTTCTAATTTCTTCTTCTAGGTATCAAATACATAGCAACAGGCAAAAAGTACCCGGCGATGGTTCTTAAAAACCACGTGTACAAAAGGGTGAAAGAAAATCGTTCGGGGAAGGTCTTTTATCGATGTGTGTTGACCCATAGAGGATGCAAGGCAACTTGCCTCGTCAGTGATGACGAGATAGAACTCAAGGATGATCATAACCACTACCCTCCGAAGACCAAAACGCAGGGAGGAAGATGGATTGTGGAGACGAAACCAAAAAAGTAATTAATGTTATTCTTTAATATGCCAAAATTAAATGTTTTATTATGTTTGTTATGTGTTTCTTTTCACCTGAATCCTCTGAGTAAATAAAAATAATAATATCAGCATATTATTATCCCACTGCAAAGCCAAGGCACACAGAAAAAGTACGAGCATCGCCATTGATCACCACGCTTGCTCTAGGCGGATTGGTGACTTCCGACTTATATTAATTATAAGTCATTAGTCATTTATTCATTAACAATAACTTGTACTTATCTGAATTTACACAATATTAGTAATCTTATAATTTAACAATAATAAAATACAATATAATCATAATTAACATTTTGGCATTAATAATATTTATAATTCAATAAAATTTTGGCATCAGTAAAATTTACAATTCATTAACGGCATCTGATGGTATAATAAATTAAATAAGTCTAGGGTTCCTCATGATGTCTTTCTTTAGCGATGTCAGTGACGTCCGAAATAAACTTAGAAAATACATTAGGAAACAGAAAAGTCACATTGATACTTGCCGTGCCCGGATGCGAACTTCCAGCCTTATGCATGTGAGGTAGCACAAGTAAAAGTAGTCAGTAATTGAGACAAACTAGCTGTCAAGTGAAAATACAGATAGGTACTTACTAGGGTAAAGAAAATTCTGAGAAGAATGCGACAGAAAGAGTTCCAATAAAAGAAAATGATAAACGGAATTAAATACTGTTATAAAAAAAAATACTAAAGACTTGTGTCAAAGATGTTTATAATTCGACTTTTAATTCTATTCAGTAACTTGACAGTTCAAAGAAAAAAAATGTTACCATACTACAGCTAATAGTGTTGGGGTAGTGAACGATTTTGCGTAAAGAACAAATGATAAGAATGGTATAATACCAAGTTAAGTACATTATTTAAGTTCATTCAATTTCGTTCATTCTTACACCATCTCACTATCTTTTTTTGTCAAAACTTGGTAACCCTTTATCTTTCAAGTTACTGAATAGAATTAAAAGTCGAAATATAGTTCCATTTAATTTGTTTATTTTGCTTATGGACAACTAGCTTTTGTCCGCGTCAATTTTCTTACGGATCCCTATTTACAATAAGATATAGCCTATAGCACACAGGATTAATGTAACTTCCTATGAGCAAAAGAATTTTCAGTATCGGACTAGTAGTTCCAGAGATTAATTCAATTCCAGAGAGAATTCCAGAGGCGGTTAAAAAAAACTATGCAGCTTTATAACATAAGTATAGATTGTATTTTTTTTTTGTAGTCCTTACTTACTTGTTTTTCGTGCTTTTCCATTGTGCACTTTTTAATGCATGTTTTACAGTTAAAATTTCTTTCCACAGTTCGTTTTTTACCTTCTAAGGGCAAATATGCACTTCTATTATTTAAAGGATATACATACAATAGGTGCCGTCAATCAAAACGTACAGGAGTCATCGTTTGGAAGTGTTCCAATAGAGGGAGGGGATGCAGAGCTGTCGTATCTAGCGGAAAGGACTGGTATTTATCCGGTGTTTTTAAACACAATCATGAACCCCCAAATAATTATTAAGAAATAATAAAATGGCCAGTGAATCAAATAGATCTAAATGTGGAGAAAATGACTGAAATATAGATGATTTTTTAGGAGCGAAATTGACAGACTTATTGCTGTTTTGAATATAACAAGTAAATGTATAATACTCTGCAGTAAAAACAGGAAAATGATGTTTTAATTATGAGTTTTCATTTGCTCTTAATTCTCTGTTTAATTTATTAAATGAGGGATCTGTATTTTGCGTTCTGTGTTCTCGAAGTGTCTGTGTTTTGTAAACACACCCACAATATAGAGGAAGTTCCTAATATGGAGCAAGGATTAAAAAAAGACATAATAAATAGATTATAGTAAATATGTGTATATGATTAAAGATATAATAAATGGTTGTGGTATTTATACATAAACAAATAAAAATATATTTTTTTACCTACAATTCGGGATAATTGAACTATATACCATCCATAGTCCCTTAGCTACACGAGGTGTAAAAAGACACATCACATAGCCGTTTAATACGCATAATGGTGCCGATTCCCTTGTTCACAAACTGGACTAAATTTAGAGAATTGACATCTCTTACTGACATACAGCGAAAGAAAAGAACGGTGACATTTAAAAACTAAGTTAGAGATGTCAAATTAGTTTTGCCTTGAACTTTTCCGTATTTTTAATCTACACGTTATAGGATGTCAACTATAATTGTATGGATGTGTCAGATTGACTAAATTTGACAGCTCTTATTTACATTAGTCTGTTTCTTGTTTTATTGGATAGAAAAAGATGGAAATAGTCTAATTTTAGTTTAGTTTGTGAACAAGGGAATCGGCACCAATGCCCATCAAACTAAGTAACTTTGAGCTAAAAAAATTGCTGAGAAACGACTTTTTCTAACTGTTTCTGCAGGTACGCAAAACATTGTACTTTCGGGTACATATAACAGTATAGGGTCCTTTTCACATCCACATGGTCACGCCACGGTCGCCGTGTTGATAAAGTAGTAATGTATAAGCTACAATGAGAGCTTTCACATGGCACGGCGATCGTGCCGTGACCGCATGCATGTGAAAATGGTCTGAGGCTCGTGGCAGTATATGGTCTAGAAAAAAGCAAAAATGGAAAGAACTTTCGGCTACGTTTAAGCGTCTTTTTACACCCTTTATATCATAACATATAACATAAGATCACGCCTGTAATCCTCGATGGGTTAGGCAGAGGTGTACCCATTAGTACACCTACATATCGCCAATTATGTTTAAGTCCCATGTAATAGAGGGCGAGCCTATTGCCAATATGCCGTTATATCAATAATGCTTTATTAGAATACGTTTTGTGTTTCTTTAAACAATTAACCAACCAATGACTGTAATCATTTTTGTTTCTCCACAGCCCGCTTTATACCGTCAAAAGGCAAACATCCACTTCTAATGTATAATAATTATACGTACAACAGGTACTTTGAGTCCAAAAATACAGGCACAATACTGTGGAAGTGTTCGAACAGAGGGAAGGGATGCAGAGCAACGATGTATACCGGCAGAGAAGGTGACTTTAGACCAGGCCCAGGGAAATATAAACATGACCATGAACCCCCACGTTTTGTGGTCAATAGGAACGGGGAATGGATTAGGGTGAAACAAAAATATTTCTACTCACCGTAATTTTAGTAATGATCTCATTGTAGAGGAGTCTTAAATACTATATTATATTTATTATAACATTAGACAAAAAACGGCAGTTATTAGGTTCATGTTAAAATAACTGCATTTTATTGGTTTTTGTTAATTATTTAAAAGTCAAATTATTTATTTATTTCAATTAGGCCATTAAAAAGCACTTTTGAACGGCATCTACAAGAAAAAATAATTGTATCTAGTTGCACTTTCCAAACGGTAGTTACGAAATTACCTTTTATGGAGAAAAATTGGCAAGAAACTGCATACTTACTCTTTTAAAATATTTATTTGCCAATTTTTTATATAGGGTCATACAGGATTTCACGTAGATGACAAATAATTTATATTGCATTGAATTTATCGTAAAATAACGAAGTTTATTACAAGGTAACATTGTATGTTAGCAGTAGCATTATAACGATATTTTCCTAAAAATGCTATAATGAATATAATATAGGTTTCAAAAAGTATTAATTAGGTAATAGTCATTATCCTAAACGGAAATATCGTTAACGCGGTAGATAAACTACTTAAAACTACATAGTGTATACGTAATGCACAGTCAACGGCAACATAATATTAGTACATTAGTAGATATAACTTATTAAATTATAACTAACTACAGTACCCGGCGATAAATATTGCACATCGACCTTTATCGTATTTCGTATTTTCGTATTTATTTTATTTTCGCTCCTAATAGATACCGGACTGTTTGTACATATTTTGTGCGACAGAGATAACGCTCTACGAAGCCGATATTAGCCGATTGTCTCTTTCCAAAGGTCGATGTGCAATATTTATCGCCGGGTACTGTATACGTTTGTGTTATGTTAGTTTTGTCGTGCGTTTTATCTCTTGTAATATATTTAAATTATAAATAAATGTACCTATGTACTCTAAAATAATATATTCCAGTCATAATAAAGAAAAGTACATCAGTCAATGTCAAAATAAACTTAAAAATCGTCTTTGTTTTTTTAATTTTACCTAGTTATATAACAGTACGTATTAAAAGTAACTAACTCAATAAACTAAAGATCTCATGGTCGCGGCTATTGAGCGTGAGGACCTGGGTTCGATTCCCAAGTCAGGCAAAAAATGTTATTGGGATTTTTCATTACGAATTTCTCAGTAGCAGCTCGAAGTTTGGAAGTTGGTAGTGTGACACCCCTGTGCCTCGGAAAGCACGTAAAGCCGTTGGTCCTGCGCCTGATCTCCCCCCGGTTCTGTCGGATTGCCGTCCCATCGGACTATGAGAGTTAGGGAAGAGGAAATGCACCTGTGTACAACACGGTCACATTAACTGGACGCATCTCTGGAATGCGAGGCCCCGCCCGCTTCCCCCCGCATTCTCTTAGCTCGCCCGGCAAGGGTCAATATGGTCAGCATCTTTGTTACCGATACGCGCGTCGATAATTTGGCTAGATTTCCGTTGTTGTTATATTGTTTTTGGATATTATTGTTACGTTTTGATTATTGTGACGTCATCGACGCCAAGCGTCAAGTTAATGTGACCGCGTTGTATGTGCTCACACTTGTGCACTATAATATCTTTTGCGCACTTGGCTAATCTCCATTCAGAACGCCGTGACCGAAATCGGTCTGAACAATATAACGAATTAAAAACAAAATTTAAAGCAAAAATTAAAACTTTTTACAGTAACCTTCACAACATCAGCGCGAGGCACTCGACATCTCCTGTTTAACGGCTATTCCTTCATCTGTCGGACATACTGTCAGCAACACATCAAAAAGATTTGGAAATGCGCAACACATAGCGGGTGCACAGCTAAAGTCCATACGGTAGAAGACAAAATAGTCAGTGTGCGGAACCATCACAACCATCCAGCGACCATGAAAACGGTTAACTGGAAACTTTTGCGTCAACAATCGTACCTATTACAATCGTAACTAACATTTGGTTTAAGAAATATAAAACAATACTTATTTAAAACTGTTGTGTTTTTATTAAAACGAGGTAACACTTGAAAAACTTCATATTACTCAATGGTAACTGGTCCTAAGCATTAAATGAAGTCACTTTTAGAATTTTGATCTTTTAAGTCGTGATGGCCCAGTCGGTAAGCCGCCCATCTCTCATGCTCGAGGTTGCGGATACCGGAAAAGTACTAATGTGACTTTTTCAATACATATATATGTACTTTTGAAGTTTATCTCGGACATCACTGACATCAGTGCAGGAAATACATAATGAGGAAACCTGGACTAGTCGTAATAAATAAAAGTCAGAAATCGTCAATCCACCTTAAACATACCTTCTCTGTATGAGAAGAGGCATTTGCCTTGCAGTGGGACAATAGGCTGGTATAACTATTAGTTACTTACTGTTAGAATTTAACAACCATATTGAATTAGCAAATTATATATTTATATAAAAGAAGAATAATACCCAACGAGTGTCAAACTTAAACTATTGCGGTATAGCTATGTCCACACCAGTGCGCTTTCATGTTCATCTTGCCTTTTCGTGTGACGCATGCGTTTAGCGCAACTAGTTCAAAACAGCGCATGCCCGTAGCGAACGCTGATCCGTCATTGGTGGGCGTACAGGTGTGAACAATAAGCTGCATGCGCTTGACGCGAGACGAATTGAAAGTTGAAGACGCAAGATGAACATGAAAGCGCACTGGTGCGGACAAACCCTTAAATCCTGATCATTGCTAACCTCCATGCTAATCAGCTACCGAATTTCCAGAAGTTCCAATCTATTTTTCGGTATCACAACGTGGTGGGAGCATATTGCACATGGGAAGATTCACTTACAATAGAAAAGTTATGTCTGGCGATAAGCAAACGTGGTATTGCACTGCGTACTACAGCAATCCTCCTTGCAAAGCCAAGGTGCACACCATCGGAGACAGGATCATCACCATGAACGGAAGACACAGCCATTAATGTGATCATCAAAAATTCTCCAGCTTTTTTTTATGTGAAACATCTATTGCCTTGGCTTTAAAACTGACTTAAATGCCGTGATGGCAAACGGCAAAACTCTGTCATGTCTTCTTGATTTTACTCCTTTTTTTTTATATATGAATTTAAGTATTAACATAGATGTTATTATCCGGGTGTCCCATGACGGCCAACTTTTTTTTTTAATAAAGAAAATAAACTAAGTATTTTTAATAAACAAATAATCTGTAATATAATATTGTTTGTTTATTAAAGAAATATATATATTCATTATTATGATCTTGTCAGTCTTTTTGGTTTAACTGTTGCCCTTTCAAGTTTAATAGAAGTCAAAATTTAAATGACCCAAACACTCATGTGGGAAGCCGATCTAAATTTTAATGGGTCTCGACTGTGAAAGTTTATACAACAGTACTTACTCGTAAAGTAGTACTTTCTTGGTTTTTTCTTTTTAGTTTTTAATAAAAGTTATTACGTAATGGGTTTTTTTTTTTAATTAACTTTTTTATTTTACTCTTTTTAGTTAAAAATCCGCTGTTTGACTGTTTTTCTATTGCTATACAAAATCTATGCGGGAATCGCATTTTGACAGCTCCTAAAAAATATGTCAATTGATTGGTTGTATCAAATACCCAGTTATATTATTAATTTCCTTTTCAAGCTGACCCATGTTGGGCGCCAACGTGTCATTCAGTCGTCTAAATATTAAAGACTAGCTTCTGTCCGCGACTTTGTCCACGCGCTTTTCTGACCCGTCTCAAGTTACGTCTTCGGGGATTGCTCCGCTCTCGTAAGTCGTAGCGTGATTTTATATAGGATTCCTCATGAGTCCGGCTATCATTTACAAAAATATTTTTTTGAAATCCGAGCGGTATTAAAGATTTTTTATATTAGTATAAGCATTCATATTCGCTTTTCAAACTGACCCATGTTGGGCGCCAATCTGAAGCCGTATAATCGCCCAAATATGAAAAATAAACCGTAATTATTACATTGTTAACAATGTTTTCTAAACTTACAGATTTTCGGTTCTCAACAGGTCGAATTCACGTCACGGATAAAGGAGGTCAAGTTTTGACGTTTAAAGGTCACCGGTTCTACAGAGAATATGGAAACGAAATACGAAGTTACTGGCGATGTTCTAAGAGAGCGTCGCTCGGTTGCAAATGTAAAGCAAGGATTATCAACAAAAGGATTCTGCTCTCCAATGAGCATAATCATGTCCATGTTAAGAATGTTTTGCCTAAGAAAGGGATGTTTGAATTGTATCTTCCACCTCATGTTAAGCATTAACAGGCATTAAGCTCATTTCACTCAAATTCACCAAGAGATTTTTCCAGAATAGTGCGGTTTGCCAACAGCTCAAACAAAACATCTCTTAGAGCCCCCGCAGACTGCAGACTTTCTATTAGCCGATAGTTTGCTCTTATGACTCTTTTTCATATAGACTGTATTTTTGTCCGTATCATCCTTGAATTAAAACTCAATACAGGGGCTCCCAAACTTTTGTATTGCTGCTTCCTTTATAGGGCATCCATTAAGATGGGCGATTTTTCGACCCCACCACTCCCCTTCGTGAGGTGTCGTGTGATTTTGCTCGACCCCCTCATCCCTCCCTTAATATCACGCGAGATTTTTCAAAATATGTATTTTTATGTGATTAATCATCTGTGCTTGATTGAGTCTGATTTATTTAAAAAATCAATTTGCTTAATTCTTTTTATTTAAGACTTCTAAGAACGTAGTCTAGAATCACAGTGAGAAAATTGAACAGTAAAATTTCTAATTAGGGACTACTAAAATTACCTATGCTAAAAAAAATTACGTGATCTTTGCCGAGACCCCCTCACCCAAATGTGAGATTGGGTGAGATTCGGCTCGTCCCTGCCCCTCCCCTAAACACGTAATTAATTTACACCCTCCTACAGATAGTAATTTTATTGCGACGCCCTTCGAAAATAAGAATCTTGTGTGTAGCTCTAAGATACATTATAACCTACTTTATTTATTAGAAAATATAACTATATTCGTATCATGTTTGTATTACAATAATTCATAAAAAGGACGTCGCGTTTGAGACCTGTGTCTACCGTCGCATCTTCAGGATAGGTCTACGACGAGCGTTGTGACGCACACTTTGGGAATCCCTGCCCTAAACAATTTGAAGACCAAGTACTAGCTATATTGGTTTGGTTGTAATAATAAGCCTTCCGTGCTAAAAGTTCTCTCAATGTAAATATTAAGTGTCTAGTTTTTTATTCCATACTTTATAGTTATTTAATATAAATTATGAAAAGCATAATATATGGACATAATACCTTTTTAGATACTACATAATATTAAGATTTTATATACAGTATTTATTAATGGGTATATGAATTCCATTTTAAATGTATCTATCACTAAATTATATACTCTGCACTAATTAAGGTCTAATAAACAAACTTTTATTTAATCAATTTGGGCCGATGTTCATAGTGTTTTGATGTAAGAAAATAAAGTGATACCTAAAAAGACAAGAAATGTTTTATATCAAAAAATATCTTATTTATGTTTTCTTTTATAAATTAAATGTATCTTACGTAGCAATATTAGTCTCTTTTATTGTTAATACTCGTACCTATTTTACCAATCCTATCACACAATATCCCATCAAAGCTTTTAGTTCAGAAACGTTAAGGACAGAATTGTTTAATTATACCAGTTGTTGTAAAATGGATTCAAGACATTGTTATTTACTAATTGTTTCAGGACCTACAGATAACAAAGGCGTTGAGAATCTTCTTATTAGCAACGTAATGACAAAAGTTCCAGACAATGAATCTGACGATGATGTCATCGAAGTAGTACGAGACGACGCTCCAATAGAAATACTCTCTGACGGTGAAGAGTTGGAACTAGAGAAGATAAAACAAGCACAGGCAAATATGATACAAGACTTCCACTTTACATCTCTACCTCCTGAATCCAATACAAATGAACCCAATATTGACGACTCTAATATTGAAATCGATGTAAATCGTTGTGAAGAAGACGATCACATTATAGATCCGCTGACGCATACAGATACAATCACTAATAATATCCAAAATTGTAATAATTTGCTTCCCTTTAACAATCCAATGATTCCGTCATTGGATTCAACGACTGATATAGCCACCGAGGAAAAATCAAATCATGATGATTACGACGAAGAGAACGTTTACGTTAACGTGACTGATGATGTTAATATAAATGAACCTACGCAATCAGATATTGCAATGGACTTCCACGATCAGAACGATCAAGTTGAACAAAATCAACCTCCTGTTGAAAATAGCTGTAATTCTGTTCATAACTCGAATGATGTTCCTGGAGATATGTCTCTCAAACCTAGTGAGAATACTACTGAAAGCCAATAATTAATGCTTTTTCTTAAGTTTTTAGCAACTAATTGTATTAACATGATTATCTGATAGTTTAATTTGTTGTAGTGCTTATGTAAGCTTCAGTTTTTTTTAAGGAAAAACAGGCATTGTATCTAGTATTTATTAAAACATTTATGTGTGGTGATGAATTTGTAGGAATACGTGACAATTCCTTCCTGACTGTCTGACGGTGCATTAAATACACATTTACCTCCAATAATAATAGATAGTGCTCAAACGAAAATATTTCTAGTTTTATCTGTGTAGTGCAGCTGATTTGTTTATGACACATACATTTACAATAGATTCGAATATTGTGCAAAAAGAAAAAAAAAAGAAAAAATCTAAATTGGGTAGTTGACACCATTAATGCGCATGCCTGCGTGGGGCAGGTAACAATTATTTTAATTGTATATTATTTCTTTTAATTGACTATTTATTGATTTCATACAAAATCTTATTTTATAGTTAATTAATAATTGGGTTTTCAGAAAGTTGTGTATTGGAATTATTGTTTTATGGTGTCTACAATCCAATAAAATAAAATCATTTTTGTTAATGTACCTAGACGAAGTTGGACCGAATACGGACACACTTGTGTGCCCTTACTAAAAATTAGCTAGAAAATAGTAACTTCTGTTTATTTGAATATATCGTACTTAATTAACAATAAAACTTTCTTTTACTACCCTCTTAATTCTTATTAGCTAATTTCCCCTTGTAATGATTTAATTTTTATTGCAGAATGTCCTTTTTTACTAATTAGGAGCAGAAGAGGAGCATTAATTTTGCTTTGTGAAGGCTATAAATATCGTCAAGACTATTGCCATGGAGAGAGGACATCTTGGAGATGTATCCGAAGGCACAATGGGTGCAAAGGCAGCGCTGCTACTAAAGGGAATAAGTTATTGAAAACTAGTCAACACACGCATGATGAAGAAGACCAAGATTCGGATGAGAAAAGCTGAGATTTATTTGTTACGGGGTGAGCGGCTATGTGAAGTTAATTATACTAACATACTTTAAGGAATGCGTGCATTCAATGTAAATAAAATGATTCTTATTATTATTTTAACTGTCTACATGGGTAAGATTGTTTTGTTGTTTTTGTTATTCATTACTAAAGATGTATTTTGATTAAGGCTGATTTTTCAATAGTCGATAGCTTTTATCTGAATCTGTATCAATATTACAGATTGTTATATTGATACAGATTTTTTTTGCAAAAGCTTTCAAACACCTTACTTAAACTTGTGACGATTGAAAAATCAGCATTTAATATAAGTTATTTTTGTTAATGCTCAGAATCGCTAGATTTATTATTTTGAATTAAATCGTATTGGTTGAAGTTATAGATATAGTTGTAATAAATTACGAATAATGTTACAAAAAAATTATCATTGGGATTTTTTTAATAATAAAAAAATACATTTATATGACTTTAATTTTATTTATAATTCTCTGTAACGAGAAACTTACACATAACTGTCGGCATATTGCTATGTCCATACCAGTGCCGCTTTCACGTTCTTTTTGCCTTTTCGTCTGATGCATACATTAAGCGCAATAGCGCATGCGAAAAGGCATGCGCTAAAACTAGTTCAACACAGTGCATGCCCGTGCGCACGCTGATGACGATGATGACGCATGCGCTTGATGCGAGATGAATTTAATGTTGCAGACGCAAGATGATCATGAAAGCGTACTAGTGTGGATATAGCCTATTTGTATCCTTCAATTTCGACTACCCCTGGAGCATACAGTCCCATTTCTTCACATATAAAAACTTCAATTTATAAGTCAACAATATCAGATCATTACCAACGCAACAAGTACCTAAAAAACTACCCTTTTGTCGATAAAACAGACAAAAAAAATATCTACACCAAACTGAAATATGCAGTGCTATTTCCAGGATACCGAACAGCGACCTTCATGAAGCAGAACGGAAGAAACGTGCTGATGATAGGAAACAACAGGTTCATGAGACATTACATCAGCAGAAGGGGTCGCACGCGCTGGCGGTGCTGCAAGTCTTTCAACAAATGCAGAGCTATAGCCATCACGGATGAAAATTTTATCATTAAACTTAATGATCAACATAACCATTAATGTATAAAGAGGTTGTGTTTGTTGTTTTGTTTGTAAGAGAATCTCTGTAATTACTGGTCCGATTGCATTTTTTTTTTTACTGATTTAACGCTAGTTTGTGTCAAAGGATATCCTCTGACTTACACGCGGACGAAGTCGCGGGCAATAGCTAGTCTATTAATAGATTAATAGTAGTCCGAACTCAAGTACTTTAAAATAAGTCTATCGTTTAACAAGAAACATTCATGTGATAAATAGTTTAGAAAATCATGGGTTTTTTTTAATAAGATCGTCTTATATTACTTTATAGCACAAAATTGAAGTATTACCACAGAGAATGTTGCACGTTTTATGAATATGAATATAAAATATTCGTTATAACTAAAACAATTAGAATAAGATTAATGAAAAGCTTTTAGCTTATAGGTAAGGTATACATATTTTTAACAATGTTTATCATAAAAAATAATAATAATACCGGCCTATTACTGTCCCACTACTGGGCAATGGCCTCTTCTCATATACAAAGGTTAATAATACTGCAAAAAATAGTATACTATAGTTTTAGGGTATTAAAATGTAAGTTTGTTAGATCAAGTTAATACGTACTAAATAGGCGACGACAATAGAAAAAATAGAAAATTTAATCACAAAAACTGTTGAAACGGTTCATAAACCCCGTACCAATGAAAATAGAAGCGCTTATGATGTTCTCTCTTCTCTCACTCGCTCGCGATACTGTGTGATTGAAATGGCATGATAAGTCATCTGTTCAGCGGCCATTTTGAATAAGTTTTTTTAATAGCACGCGTTATTCAAAACGCGATGTTTTCGTAATATATAATCATGGACATGTTGTTGCTGAATTATTTTAAATGAAAATTGTTGAGGGACATCTGTAACTGAATGTTTTTTTTTATAATTTTTATTTTTGATACTATAAATGTTGAAATGTTTACATCGATGTAAGTTTTCTAGTCGCAGCTATCTTTAGAGTTCTAATATTTTCTTTTATTTCATTTTCAAAACAGATAAATTATAAATATTTGGGTTTACCATTTTCAAATATGTTTCTTTTACTTTAAGTTAGAATATATATTTTTATGAAAGTCTTAATACATTCAAGTTACCCTATTTCAATGCAATTTAGGATCGCTATTAACGAAAAAGAATGATATTTCTTGTTAGTAGTAATACTATAAGATTTTATTGTTTCCATTATGTGGCAATTAGTTATAAGTTGTAAATAAAAAATCTGCTTAATAGATTGTAACATTTGAAAACGTATTTAGTGCCATATGGCAGCGATCGATATACACAATTGTATATAATATTAATGTTATGTAGAAAGTTTTGTACGTAAATGTTAGTACTTTTGTTCTGCGTTTAATAAATAATAACAATACAATGCTTTTTTTTATTATATTATTTATTGTTTTTTTTTCTATTTTTATCAATAAGTTGATTAAATCCAGAATGCAGTTAAAGCCCAACGCAGACGCAGCATAAGTACTTTTTCCGTATCAAACACTTACCCTTTTTGAATAAACCCAGAGTAAAGTTATGCCAAACATAATCTTCGGAATATCTAGGTTTAAACCGAAACTTACACCTTAAAGTGAAACTACTCCACGTTGATTAATTAGAGCATTGGATTGTACGCGGTATAACAATTTTAACAAAGTTCAGTTTCCACCTCGTCTTGCGCTTGCCTTACATTCGTTCACAGAAAAACTCCCTAACAAAATAAACATATTTTGGTCGCTTTCTGTTTCAGTCTACGACGTAAGGACCTCCGATGATGGTAGACCAATGTTGATATTCCAAGAACACCACTTCTTCCGACACCTGGTCAACAAAAGTGGGATGGTTCGATGGAGGTGCTACAGAAACCGGTACAACTGTAAAGCCGTCATTTGGACATTTAATAATTCTATTGTTAAGAACAGTAAAGAGCACAACCATTGAGTTGAGAAACTACATTGTTTTTTTTTACTGTGAAACCGATGTCTCATGGGGCCCAACATGAATATTTTTCACGACGATTTTTCTTGCTGTTTCACACGGGTTCAATTTGCTGATGTGGTGAAACATCGATGTTTCTGTGATCTAAGTTCCTACCGGAAAAAAAAAGCTTTATGATGATAAAAACCGATATGAATAAACGGACGTGCCCTAGAAACTACCAGGACTACAATGCCAAAGTATAAACCTGTAGTAGATTCAATACATCATTTGCAAAGGACTATGAAATACACCAAATATCTACATAAATGGACCTCAGTTTAAAACGGTATCCGTTTTTTTTCATCCGGTAACGTACAGTATGATATTTTATACTCTTTAGTTTGCAGTAACCACATTTCAACATCATTTTAATTTTGCTCATTTTGACCATCAGGCTACATGATAAGGAACGTGAATGGACACCCGAAGCTGTTCTACCAAGGTTATTTCTACAGGCCACACAATGCTTACCGACAGAACAAGATGCAGCTGTGGTACTGCAGGTATAGAAACGGTAGAAAATGCAGAGCAATGATAAGAACCGTCGATGGAATAGTAGTACCTGCTGGCGAACACTGCCAACACACATGTCGAGTCCCGCAGTACTTAAGAGATAACGCGGGCGGAAAGTTTTTTGGCAATTAGGTTTAGAAGAAACTATCGCTGTCACTCTACAGGCCTCGGCGTGCGAAAAGGACAACTGCTGATCCGACTGAATAGCCTTAGCAAAAAGTTAAAGGTTGCCTATTTCCTTCTCTAATATTGAAGGGCCACTGCCCCTGTATTTTCCTTTTTTTTTTCTTTAAGCGTTTTCTGATATATACGCTAGACCTCTGTTGACAGCGTTATAAATAGGCATTTTTGAATATTTTTGTGGGTTCTAGTGCTTATAAAAATAATGTATCATAAAAAAAGGAAAACATAGGGACATGCAATTAGTACTTAGACATTTAATGAAAAAAAAAAAAAACAAAAGTCATAAACCGGAAAACGGGCGAGAGCGTTTGTATGGAAAAATACCAAAAATTGGCTCTCGTTAAGGTAAAGTTTTTATATAGTTGAGTGTCGGTGTTAATAGATTGAGCAGTTACTTCTTTGTTTGCGTAGTAGAATAATGTACCAGCGTGTCAGCTGTCCTAGTCGGGATTAACCCTTTGACTGCGGGAAAACACACCCGTTGTTTCTATTAAAAAAGCAAGTGCGGCACACACAACCGTATGTGTTTTTCTACGGCGAACACACAAACTGTGTAGCCAGCCGGGCTTGGGGTAGCGAATGTTCGCCTGCAGTCAATGGGTTAATTAAGTTTAAGTTATAGGTGATTCGATCAAACTTTAGTAAGTATCAATAAAATACTTAACTATTTTTCTATTCTCGAGTAAAAAGTGATTTTATTTGCAGGATAAGATTAACCTACTCTTTGTTCGAAAATACCCTTAATTGGTATTACTTTATTTTATTGTTTCGTTGTTTTTATAGAAAAAATGTGATACTATAGAAGTTATTTATTTAATTAGGAATCTTAAACAACCAAGGGATATATGTATGTGTAAACATTCCAAAAAAAAACATTTTAGTATGAGACAGAGAGTAGTCCAATCCTGAACAATGTACCTTAAAATAGTTAAAATTATTTAATTAATATTTATTGGTGGGTTTAGTTATAATAGTTTTCATTTCGTCTTAGTAATTGATATTGATCTCTATATTTTTAAAAATGTGCCATTTTATCTTATTTGTCAGTGTGCACTTGGGCAAAAGTTGGCGGTAGACTCTTATGCTTTTAGGGATAAGGTTGAAAGTGGTCTACTGCCAACGTACGCCTGCGTACCAAGTCATTAGACTAAAACGATTTTCTTTTTAAAAAGAAATATTTGTTACTTTTCGGTTGAGTAAGGGGCAAATTCGCCCGTATTTATTTTAGTATCTTTAACGATTTGTTATTATTGTTTATCTCATAATTATAGTAAATTATTATTTAACAAACTGTGTTATTTTTTTAAACTCGTACCTCTTTGTAAAGTATTTAAAAATAAAATTGTAGGAACAAAAAGAGAAAGAAAATAAAATTTAAAATACTTTTATTACAAACAGTGTCAACATTATACAAAAATAATGATTTATAAGAAGTGTACTTAGGAGCTAAAGATTTTATTTTTATAATAAAAAACTGTAATGCTATTATTTAAAGCTTATTCTGAAGCATGCATCAAATGCACGATACTTTCAAGGACACGTAATTTGACAAGATTTTAAGGCACTTAAGAAAGTGAGAATATCTTATCAATAATATCGATACCTTTTAGGCTCAAAGGGCATAAACGCCATTTTGGCCAAAATGAAATTTTAATGCAGTCTTACTTAGTTTTTCGTCCTCTATCGATTGGTATATTTAAAACATCGATATTCGCAAAAAAATGGTGGATACAGCCATAATTTTTGGTTCGCTAAACATAGATTTTCTTAAAATTTGGGTCGTGTTTTTTGGCTCTCCTTAAAATTCGTGTTTTGGTAGATACGCCCTTTGAGCCTAAAGCCATCGATATTCGATCATTTAAAAAATGATACTTCAAATCTCGCAAATATTCGAATAAAATACCTACAACAGAAAAAGTAAAAATACAGGAATGATTTGAAATTCATAACTCAAAGAAACTTATCAGCAAACTTAATATTAAATACTAATTTTCAGATTTTTTTATCGGTTAAAAATAACCCTAAGATTGACTTTTAGGCTAAAACAAATAATCTCCAGTACTTATAGGAGCTTGACAAGAAAAGAAGCACTCTTCCAAATATTAAAAATACTAACACAAATTGTAAAACATATAAAAAAAGAAGGAGAACGATGAGAATTTTAATTTCCTAGATACCAAAAATAAAAAAATATAAACTATTTGTTGCATAAAACTGTACTCGTGTAAAAAAAAAAACTTTTTTGACTTATCACAAAGCTTAATACTACACCGTATCATTTCTGCGCATCATGATTATGTTCTAAAAACGACCTGACGATCATGGAGTCGTGTGTCGTGATGCTGGCTCGGCATCCCAGCTGTATCCGTTTACTGCAAGTCCACCTCACCTTCTTCCTATAACACTCGTGTTTGATGAACTTGTGGTCGCCGACGTGCACCACAAGATGGCCGCGGTTTGACAGGCCGAACCGAACTGTGAAAAGGGGAACAGAGTTTAGTAAAAATTGGTAATTTCGCCAAAAAAAAATATTTTTTCTTCAGATTTGTTATTCAAAATGAAATTGTAATATTTAGTATAATTTTATTATGAAAAATCCTAAGTAGACAAAAAAAAAACAATAAAAAATATCTATACCGTTCTTTGCCAAATTATCATAAGGTAAATATATAATTAAATACTTGTAGAAAAATCTAGAAAAAAAAACAGTAGGTCTAGTCAATAGAAAATCACATGTACCAGAGAGTAACATCATAATTTTTTACAGTTGGCTTGATCGGCACCGGTATAGATTCCTTCGCTTCCTACTGCCTCAGTAAGCAAGGCAAGATGGGCATCAACGTGGGTGGTTACAGGTTCAGGTTCAATGGATGCGCCAGGAACGGGAAGATTCGCTGGAGGTGCTCGCGTGGGCCTTGGTGCAAGGCTGCCCTACACACCTACAGGGGAAGAATCGTTTACATTCAAAGCACACACAATTGTGGCCCTAAACCGCCTGTTTAAAAAACACATTATATGATGTATAATTTTATATTAAAATTCGGAAATTAAATGTGACAGGATTATTTATAAAAAAAAACAGTATAATATGTTTTTTGTTTCATTTCTTCTGGTGAAATTCAATTTGAACTGAATGTATGTTAAAAGCAATTTCTGAAACTGTATTTTTAAATGTATTTTTCACAGTGTATTTCTATACGAAATTAAGCAAGCTATTAAAAATATTTTTATTTAAAAACGCAGGAAAATATAGTACAAAATCTAGCCCGTATCAGCAGATCTTTTAACCCAACCATAAAGATATCAAATGCATAATTAAGAATTAATGTAAATTAAAATGTATTTTTAGAAAAACATCGTAATGCGTACATAGCGTAAGAATTTATAACAATAAAAAAAATCGAAATAAAAGCTCAAAATACATAACATGCAAAATTGTATTGTATAAATTGAAGTTTACCAAAATGATTTTATTATTTCACATTAACATTAGTAATTGATAGTTACCGTCCTTGGAAAAAAGTGGGTTATGTTATAATTAAAATCATTTCGTAATTAAGTGAAATAGGTATGTACCTAGTTAAGTATGTATAAGAAAATTTTACCTCATAGTTTTTTAGTGTCAAAATATTAAGTAGGGTGAAATAGCCAGTAGGTATGTGTCCGTATGCCTTTTATAAACATTAACGGTATTATACAATACCTAAAAAAATCATCACTGTGAATAAAAGGCTCACAAGTATTTTCACCCTTATTGTAATGTGCTCAGCTAACAAAATCAAATGTATTATCAAAAAAAATATTGTAATTAGATATCGGTAACCATTGTATGGAAACTAGATTATTAGACATAAACAAAAAGTACAGAATTTATCAATCAAATACAAAGTACTTAATTTTATCATAAATTGCTGTATTTAGCCAAATGATAGTGACAAAAAATATTGTAGAAATTTAAGAAAAATGTGTTAGTACGTATTCTTCAATACTAGTATTTTAATAAAATGTAAGAATAAAGAATCAATCATGACATATGATTACAAGATAGAAGAGTTTAGTTTAAAGAGCATGTTACTTGTAGGATCACAATACAGGGTTTGTTGTCTAAGCAATTTATCAATTTCACAGAAAAATAATGTGTAAATATCGCAATCCTTATGGATTTAAAGTTATTTATTAGGAGATATATTTTTATGCAGGTGTTTGTAAATTTAATACTAAATTTCTTGGCGTTTTTCTATTAAATGTGAAAAACGCTTTGCAGTAAATTGATGATACATCAAAATTAAGAAATGTATGCGGATGAGCACTGCTCCTACTGTTCATCTATCAATGTACCTTGTGATTAAATAAAACCCTTTAACCGCCTCTAATTTTAACACTATCAATGTCAAAAAATATTTTGTATATTTGATAGGCAATGATGTCACCAAAATTATTTATAATACAACAATTTTAATACAATTACAAATTATAATACAGTATTAATACATGTATGTTCAATTTTGAATTTCAATTAAGTACACAATTTTGATGACAATAATAAAATTAAAATATTATGATTTACGGATTTAATAAAATTATCAGTTTTTATCTTCTGATAATTATAACCAGAAGGCGAAAATTCTTATTGAGAAATTTGTCCAATAACAAAACAACTTAATTGGGAAAAAATAGAACTCTTTTCTGCCACACAAATTAATCAATGTAAAAAGGCAAACATGTCAAACTATTCTATTTAAAGTCTGTTACCTTAATTTTATCAGCGTTCATACCTTTTTTTTTTAATTTAGGATTTCCAACAAAAGATATACACAAAACATGATATACAAATAATAGTTAACAAAAGCTATTATGTAGGTGTACTCCTTCACTTAGAGGAGACCACAACACGCACAAAAACGTATTTTTTTTTAAGTTCAGGAATTTTACCTTGGCGGTAAAAGGGTCAAAAAATATCAGTAATGTAAAATAAGTTGTAGAGTAATAACTGACTAAACCATCGCCTATGTAATTGGCTACCTCTTATTATCTATATGAAGTATATACAATATGACGTCTATGCGTGGTTGTGTGCGTTTACATAACGGTAGTGAACACTTGCCAAATTGTGTAGATATAACTTGATGTAATTTGATGTTTGTATAAGAGAATAAAACTAGTCATAACTGTTATTTTGTTTTTTTTTTATTTTTACCTTACCTTTACCACATTTTTGTGGGGGAATTCTCATGGATTCCTTCTCCTTTCATCTGGGGAAAACGGAAAGTGATATCGGACAAATTATCTACGGTTTCTCCTACCACTATGAGTCAGGAGCTCGGTATCCACTTGACGCATGATCAAAAGTTTACTGATATACCAAAACCATTACTATAAAACAGACATACCTCAGAGTCAGCCAATATACACTTTCTGTAGATACATATCTGAAAATGATTCAAAAGAAAATGAACATAAAATTTAAAATAATAAGGTTCATTTGCTTGATAGCAAAAACGAAAACGAACTTAACAAAACACAAACTTATATAACTAAAATTACAAGTCCCATTATTTCTTTCGCCCAAGTTTATTTGAAAGCTTTAAAATATTTACACAAACTAATATTTATTTAGTAAATAACCTAGAGAAAACCTATGCTACCTATAGCCATTAACCAAAAAAATATTAACTAAATCAATATTAGGTTCTCTGAAACCTCACGAATTGATAAAATATTTATATTAATATTTGAAATGTAAAAATAAAGTACTTTGCATCTATTCACAAGAAAAGAAATATTTTTACTAATACAATATTATATAGAAAAATATTTACTCACAATGTTTTCAACAAAGTTTAGGAGAAAAAAACTTCGCGTTTCCTCTTAATCATTTAAACTATGCAACGGATTTTAATGCGATTTTCATCAATAGATAGAGTGAGTCAAGAGAAAGGTTTATGTATCTACACTGCACCCGTGCGAAGCAGGGGAGAGTCACTAGTATATAATATAACCGAAGACAATTAGCTTGTTACCTGGACTTAAGTTTATAAGTAAACCAAATTTTTATGGGACTATTTTCATCGTATTCTTGAGGCAAGGAAAACAAAGTTAAAAACTTATTTCTTTTTAGTCTTTAGCCTCGATTTTTTCACACAAGAACATAACAAAAAAATGTCCCATGAAAATCTGTACACTACAAACATCTTTTCACATTAATTCAGACTATAGTTTAGCAAACAAAATATTTTTGTTGTAACAAAAATATATATGCATGATGCACCCGACTACAGCAGAGCCACGGCAGAGGCGGTCGGCAGAGGGTTATGACTTATGGGAATAGAAAATATGTTGTGTTTGCTACAGCCATAAGAAACCTATTGCTAGGTATACTGTATACAGTTCATAGAATTAAATCACTGAATATACAACTGAAAACATGATCACACAATAATTTTCATGCTCTCCGTAAATACAAAAGAAACTGTTTTATCTCCTAAAATCTGTTTGTATACATATAATTTGCACACAACAAAAATATAATATGTAGTACATGGTATACTCCGTGAATTTTAATTCATTGTAAATCTTTCAGGGGGTGAATGTACTCATGAATATGAACAACTTTTATTATTATTATGTCCCTTAATAAAAGTTGTTCATATTCATGAGTACATTCACCCACTGAAAGATTTACAACGAATTTAAATTCAGGTTGTAGTTGAATACAATACAACTTGTGATTTCAAACAATGATAATAGTAGCCGTACCTATACAATACTTCAAAAACTTTGTACACACTAAAAACCAACAGAAATTGAAGATACCTTAATCATATGAACAACTATAATTGTGTCGCTTATCTTCAAACTTGGATAAATCCACTCTACCCTCTTCTGAGATATTAATAAAAAAGTGATAATAGGCTTAATTCCATGAATAAAAAGGAGGTATTTTTTTAATATGGCAACAGTATTGAAGGAAACGATCCTGTTTAGCTAATTCAGTATTTAACCCATTCATCCTTTCAAAAATGTAATATTTAGATTGGATTTACCTTCATTCGATATAATGGAACGCAATTTACCTATCTTTGAAAAAACTCAGTGTGGATTTATAGAATTTTGATTTAATAGATCTGGATTTATCCGGATTTGAAACTATATGATTAGAACTAGGGATGTGGTAGTGGCGAAATCACGGTATACCATCGACAGACAAATTTGTGGTAGCTATCTGAATAAAACTAAAATAATACAAACAAAATAAGGAAATCTAGTTTAATTTTACAAAAATAGGAGGTAGCCGATTTATTATTATTTTTAACAAAATTCAATATTTCTTCTTAGTCATCTTCTTCAATTTCTTCTTCATGCATTGGTCGCCCTATCACATTCTCACTGTTAAGCACTTTTTTATAATATTTTAATTCCACCAGTCTTGGCCAAAGTGCGTTTCCAGCAATTTGCGAACATCAGTGTACTTAAACAAACAAACTTATTATATCCAAATTATTCTGTAACTCTATAACAACAAAATAATAATAATCGATAATAGTTAGCACAACACTAGAGCCAACTCAGGATTCTAATCGACGCATAGTATAGGTATTTCAAACTTACCGAATTTTCGCTCTTTCCTCTTTCTAACGGCCAGTTACGGCGAAGTTTTATATTAGGCCGCTTGCGGGCTTTACTTGGTGACACAATTTTAATGGAATTGTCCATGGGAACTGTCTAAATAATAAAAAGAAACAATAAAAAAGCAGGAGTGTACTGTGCCACTATCGCAGAGTTTACGTCGACTGACGGCCATGTTGAACAAATACAGTTTGCTGATTGGCTGTCATGGACTTAACTACGTTTGAAAAAAACTGTCTCATGGATCTATCTGACTTGGATAAAATATTATGACTTTGACAGTTTATTTCTCAAGAACTATGCGGATTTATACACAACTGATAAATTTGTTTAAAAATATTTTTTTTTTCCTTTCTTTTGATACTAAAATCTTAAAAATTCTTAGAATTGGATTTATCCGAGTTTGAAGTTAAGCGACACAATTACATTACTTACTAATATTAAAATAAAATTGGTATTTAATAGACGAAATTACCTATGTAGTACAGAAAAATATAGCATAATATTTAAATCTATATCTACTAGAAATTGTCAGCACATATGGAGCAGCAAAATATCTCTTCTTGCAAGCTATTTTGAGTTCTATTTAGATTTGATTAAGTTTATTATAAAAAAAATTGCTCGAATATTAATAATATTTGCATAAAATACAACAAAAAAAAAAGCTCCATCTGCGCTGACTCTAAGACAATCATTACGTAAACTACACTCCGTTCCTGAGAGGTTATTCAAACGCAAAATTATAAAACTGACTCCAAAACTCATCTTAACTGCTGTAATTGGCAGACTGAATTAAATAATAATAAAATCAGCCTATTATTATCCCATTGCAGGATAAAGGCCTCTTCTCAAACAGAGAAGGCATTAGCAATTCAGACTTATATCAATTATGGCGCTCCACCCACTGAAGATGCGTCCCGCCGCGGTGAGCAGAGCGACAGATAACGCGCGCGGCGACGGAGGCGCAGATCTGCCTTACTTAGCGGTGAAATCTGCTCCCCCGCGCGGTGAAGCAGATTACGACGGCCTCGCGCTAAATAAATTTGTCTACGTCGACATCCATCGTGCAAACGTCTTTGCAGTATAAAATCACGCCCGGGGCTGCGGAGCCGATGTGTCATATCCCGCGGCACGCCCCGCGCTCCCGCGCAGATTGGCAGAATCTGCGCACGGTGCGCCTTCCCGCTCGTTTCCGCGTCGGCAGTGTGTTGTGCTAGGCGTGATTTCTATATAAATTGAGATACTTGCATACAACGGTAAAATCTGCCATCCCGCGCTACGCGACGGGGCGCGGGGCAGTGGGTGGAGCGCCTATAAGTCCAGGTTTCCTTACAATGTTTTCTGTCACCATTGTGATATCCAAGATAAACTTTGAAAGTACATATATGAATTGAAAAAGTCACATTGGTCATCTCGGTCACAACCTCATGCGTAAGAAGCATTCTCATGACTGAGATGACAAAAGCCAATCAAATCAATTGACATGAGTTTGTCAGTTTTATTGTTTTATCTTGTTGAGCCTGTCAGAAACTGTTTTAGGACTCTTTCGATTTAAGCGTTTGGTGCTGGACTACTGTGGTGCAGGAGTAGTACGGGGGTATTACTGCGCATAGACGGTTTTTCATACAGTTGACATGTGACATTTGTCGTCCGGCCGTTGTGTGTGGGCAGTACCGGTGTCACACGGCGCTATCAACGCGTTAACTATATGAGAAAACACAACCGTCTGTGTGCAATATGATACCCGCAATACTCCTTCGCCACAGCAGTGCACCACCCAGCTAATAAATTGAAAGAGTGTACAATTCTGGTTGGTATTATCGAGGTCGGTAAATAACAATTAATCACCAGGTTATATTGCTTAATCGCCACTCTTGGCTAATAGAATAGTGATCGCAATACCCAAAGTGATGAAAAGACACTATAGAAGAAAAAAGGTGTCAAATATTCATAAATAATTCTTAATTGATATTTATACTTGATTTTAGTGGGACAGATACACCTTATCGTCATGTCTTTATAGTTTAAATTTCAATGATAGCCATTGTAGCTACAAAAACAACTATGCCTTGCCCTGCCTTATGATTATTGTGCAGCAGTTTCGTCAATGTAAAAACAACCTAACAGGGAGAACTACAATTAACTAAATTGATTAATCAAATACATAGATCTTACACTCATATTTTATCTACCGACCACGATAAACCCCAAATAAATGCTGGATCTATATACTTTGGGCACTAAAGCGTGAATACCTCGATAGAAAACGACCACAAGCACTTTTGGGAGCTTTCAAAACATTATTTGGTGCGACCTTAGTTTAAAAAATCAAAAAGCTCTGTACCTTATCATTATCGACATATTCCTGTTCAATATTCACAAAATTAACTACTGGCCTGACTCCAAGCGATAGTTGCAACCACATTTCAATGCAATTTCTCACTAACGAAACAGAAGAAAGAACTGTGATGCGACCACTTAGTCTTTGCTAATGTTGTGGTTCAAACATCGCGAGAACACCAGTCTATTATTGATCCACATCTGGGCAAAGGCCACTTCTCATACAGAGAAGGCACGAACATAATCACCACGCTTGTCCAAGGCAGGTGTCCTTACCAATGCTTTTTATTGTTTTGGTGAAGGAAATCCCTTTACCCATGTCAGTTATAACATAACATCACGCCTGTACTCACCTAAAGGTTAGGCAGAGGTGTACCTATTAGGTACATCCACATTTAATTATGTTTAAGTCCCATGTAATAGGGGGCAAGCCTATGTCAGCCACCCACAGTCAGTTATGTCCAAGATAAACTTAGAAAGTACATATTATGATTTGGAAATAGTCACATTAGTACTTGCCAATGCCTAGTTGCGAACCTACAGCATCAAGCATGGGAGGCGGGCGCCTTATCCATTGGACCATTTCGACATAAGGAACTTATAATTTTTTTTATGAGTTACTGACTACTAACAGCATGCCTGCAATAGTTGGGAATCCTTCAAGTATACTTGTTGATTCCTTCATTATAGGTAACGAGGTAATCAATTAATTAAGGCGTAAACTACAGACAGCCTAACAGACAAACATACATAAACTCGCAATATAACTAAATAATTTTAAGGTTATCTTTTACGGTACAAATTTTATATACACTTTGCTTTTTAAAACCATATGATCGACCTATGACATTCATTAACAGGTTAATTGTTTATTCTCCCACAACGTCTGCCCCCGTAATGATCTGATCACCGGAGATCACACCGTGTTCTAACTTGAGGTGGCTTAGAATACCGTTCATGTCCCTGTCAATATCACTGCACTTAAGACACTTGTACTGGCAGATCTTGCAACTGTAGAAATCATTGTCGGCCGTCTCGAACACCTTCCACACCCAGCTCATGTCACCTGGAAAATGAGAAGAGAGTCAGGTTTTGTAATTGTGTTCAGCTAGGAACCGCCCTGGTGGGTCCACTAGTAATGTGCATAATTATGGCAATATGGTTTAGGAGTGTCGCGAAAATTGTGGTGGACTCAATGTTACAAGAAGGTAATAAGTTATTTCTTTTTTAAAGTTGCCTCTCACTAGGAATTTGTCCTGTATCATGGGTGTGTTTACAAACATAAACACCCACATAGACAAACAACCAGCCAAACCCAGAACAACTACTTGTAGGTCTTACAATTATTTTTTTCCGTGCGGGAATTGAACCCGCAACACGCAACGTAGCAACCAATGCGCGAACCTTGCCGTCAAAGCTGTGTCGTTCTGTCTAGTCAAGTGGACATTTGATGACCCTTTGAAGGGGGACTGCAATGCTACTGCAATTTATGAATTTATGGGAGAAGAATACATTTTATCCTTTGTATCAGTGCAATGAGAATAGAAATATACTATGATTACAAATGCATCATAAATATAAATATACGCAGTATCACTTTACATTGTTTTTTGTTTGAATGGGCTAATAACCGGAACTACTGGTCCAATTATGATTAAGCTAATAAGAAGCTACGTTATCCCTGAGTACTATATTTTATTATCAAAAAAATTAGGAATCGCCGACATGCGAGTGAATAGGAAGGCAATAGCCATGCCGCAATTCCACACTCACATTTCCACATTCACACACTATAAAAATTTCAACTTCTAGGTACATATTTTGGTTCATGAAATAAAGCCCTCTGACAGACGGACAGACGGACAGCGGAAGCTGAGTAATAATATCCCGTTGGTACCCATCATCAGGTACAGATACATCCTAAGTAAGATAAGTAGGTATGTAGTATGAATTTACTTGGCATATTGACAGCCGTCTTGTGGTGTATCATCTTGAGGTGCCGGTTCATGTTTCCGGTTGCGTTGCCGCCGTGGCAGATGTGGCGCTCGCACAGCTTGCACCGCGCCGCCGTGGTCGACACGCGGTCGAAGTACGACCAGATCCAGCTGCGACGGAACTTCTGTGTTGGACTGTCTGTAATTGGGAAAAATTCTAGTTAATATATTATAGGATTTGTTTTTTTTATCAGTACTAAGGATAAGAAGTCCTTCAGAAAAATGTTATTAATACTTTGATAAGTAGGGACAAGAACAACATCGTGAGACTAACACTTACAGCTATGATGCTTATGTAAGTATTTATTATAAGAATTATTATTGGTAATATCATTTGGTTTTTTGCATACTGATACAATTCATAAAGAAAAAACTTTTAAGTAGGTATCATATTTTAAGCAAAACATAACATAAACTTCATGCCTGTAATCCCTGAAGGGTTAGGCAGAAGTGTACCCATTAGTACACTGCACTGCTACTGAGAAATTCCTGATGGGAAAACCCAATAACACTTTGCCCAACCAGGGAATCGAACCCAAGACCATGTTCAGCAGTCGGGTTTGCAACCAAATCACGGCATAAAGTTATTCATGTGATAAAGATGCGCTACACAACTATATGCCACACCACGGCCAATTTGTCAAAAATATTTTTGGACCAGTTGAATTTGTACCAAGTACAATCTTCAAGTTTTAAAACGTTTATACTTCTTTAAACCCTTGCAGCAGGACATTTTTAAACTGGAACAATATAAAAATGCATAAACCCTTACCTGTAGTAACCTCCTCAAAGTCCCGATCACTTGCATATATCTCCTCTGTCTTTATAGCATACGGTGTATCCGTCTCACTTGTTATCACATGGACGTTTTCCACCTTGTCTCTCTTTGTAACCTCACTTTTGAAGACCGTCGGATGTCTGGACCGGACATGACGGTTCATATTGTTAGAGTTGCAGCCCTTGATTGACAGTACCACGTTGCACAGCTTACAACGGTAGATAATGTTGCTGAGCTTGTCGAAGTACTTCCACACCCAGCTGCGTTTACGTGGCCCTGGAATTTGAGAAAAGAAAATTATGATTTTACAATGAATAATTAGTGATCGGGAAAATTTCACTCTCGCAGTGGGAATTACTGCAGTTATACCGCATCAATATTGACATATCCAGAAAACCGCATGACTTACGACAAATTTTTGTATGTAGTTTTACAATAAATAATTTATGATTGGGAAAATTTCACTCTAGCAGTGTGAATGAACAAAGTTATACTGCATGAATATTGACATATCCAGAAAACTGCAGGAATTGTGATGAATTTGTGTTAAAAGCTGCATTATTTATGTGATAATAATGAAACCTCTATTGTGTCTCATAAAGTGTCACTATAGTGTTAACACAGATAATGAAAAACAACGGTAAAAAAAAAACTACTAACCGGCACTTTCCCGCCTAGATTTCTTAGTCTTTCCATCCAGGACTACAAAATGCAAGTTGGCATCATCAGCTTTGACAGTTATTTCCTCTTCTTTCTGCTCAATACTTTCTGTTGTAGCTTCACATACCTCACCAAGTATGACGGGTTGTGTTTTCGGGTCCCCATCATCCTTCAACATGTTTAAATGCAGGAACTCTATGCGAAATCCCACAGTAGCCTCCGGATTGTCTTTGTGAAGGTCGTATATATCTTTGTGGTCATTTTTCAAGTGATCTAGTAGGACAAGTGATTTTTCATCTGTTTTTAAAGTTATGTCACAAAGATTACATTTCATCTCTTCATCTGAATGTTTTATGAAATATATTGATGTCCATTCTGGCAGCTGCTCCTCTGTAATCAATATAATTGTTTGATAAATATAGTTTCCGTTGTTACATGTTCTCCTTATAAAATTGATTTGTTATTTAATTGTATGTTAACTACAGTAATTATAATAAACTTACTACTGTAAGCTGAATAAAACAAATATTATTATTTTAACATTTTAATTCTGTGTAAAATAAATAGAAAAGAAATTAAATGAAATAAATACTCAATGTTGATCAACAGAAACTGTTTTATTTAATTGTTTTGTATTGTTATTACATTCTCCTACCTTACGTTTTCAGACTATTTTTATACAATGGTTAAGATTATATTTAAAGTTAAATAAAATAATATCGATTGATTTAAGACTATACACACAATTAATCATGATCATATTTTCATTCACTATAATAATTTAAATAAAGGTAAAAACTTTTTATTGAAGTTTGTTAATAAAACAACACATCTTTGATAAATAATATGCAGTAAGTATCACTAAACTATAGAATAGGAAAACTAAAACACAATGATACTGTTTACATATGATTACATTATGAACTTTAATAACGAAACTACTACACAGCAAACAAAATGAGTGTTAGTTAATCAGAAAACATTGGTTTCTTGTGGTTATGGAAATCTCTGACAACTTCGACGCCGTATGTTTGCATATTAATGACAGAAATGCAACCAGTTTTCTGACGGAACGAGCATATCCATTGCTCTGCTCCACACTGCAACCTACTTTTGAAAACGTAAGTGTAACCTTTAAACAAAATTTGGTGTCCCTTTTTCGTGGGCACGCACTGCACAAAGTCGTCACCTGCAAAGTTATAACACTATTAATCATATCATCAACAGGTAAAATGCGTCTATTTACACAGATATTGATAATAAGAGAATCAAAACAACTGAATATTATCACGATCTTTGTACTTTACGACCTGGACCTACAACATTAAACCAACTAGGAATAAGCGTATTACATTTTGAAAAGGGGAAGATGTAATAAAAGTGTTTTTAAAGAGATATAGGAGTTAAAAAATTATAACTAAAAGATAAACGTGGGAAAACAGTAAAAATAAATGAAATGACGCAACAAAACTGTCAAGTCAAAGTGACGTTTAGTTTGACAACTCAGCTCGACGCTTGACGAATACATGTGATTCATTTTACGCAGTGATGAATAAATCTAATGGAAATTTATACAAATAAATAAATTGTATTTATTATAATTTTGATAATGTTTCCATTTTGTGAAGAATTAATTACTGATATGAACTTTATGAATAAATTACAGGTAATAATTATACACATTTGCGAGGCTAGGTACCTACATAAAAAGTTGTCGTTTTACACAAAGAACTAGGTATATTCTTTGTTGTTGTTGATGATAATAGTAATCAATAATTTATTAATTATTTTATTGACCTACACAAAAAGTAGTACTTCTTGGATAACTACCTTCTTGGATGTGGTTAACTACCGTAAAACCTACCGTTTTAGATCCGTTTAACTTACGTGACCAAAAGATGGCGCTGCATGTACCATACAAATACGGATCATAATGGTTTAAAAATAAATGTAATTTAACCATTCGCTACCAATAGATGGAGTTAGTAGTGTCATAAAATAGAAAATAATTAATAAATAATAATAATAATAAATCATTTTATTGTCAGGCAACTGAGGCCCATAGAAAAAATACACAAAATAATCTTATAAAAATAAAAATAAACTAATACATATTACAAAAGTCTTAAATAACTAAACACGTAGCGTCGGCGTCGGCGTCGTGTTGCGATTAATGATTTACAAGATTAAGTTGGTTTATTAAATTTATTGTCAGGTTTCAAATTACACAATCTTGTGATCGGTCCGGCTATCATTTATGACAGTTATTATAGTTATTCGAAATACGTACTGTCAACAAAGAGATAGGTCCATCGGTTTCTAAAGGTGAACGCAGACTTGGCCGCACCGCAGTCTCCGCAGTCTTCGCATTCGAATTCTTTATGTGAAGTTCTATGCAACCTCGCACACTCACCCGCGTCGTAGTCGCCGCAGTCCCTGAAACGAATTATTCTCAATAGTCCCTTCTAGCCCTGTCCTCCGGGGTGACAGCTGGGAATTGTCTTCCCAGTTGTCACCGGGGTGACAATTTGTGCCGACTGTTCCCTTTGAAAACTGACTAGAGGGGACAAATGGGAAGTCTGTTTCTCAGTTGTCACCGGGGGGGGGGGGGGGACATTTGCTACGACTCCTTCCTTACCACGCGCCACGTCGTATACATAATAACTGATAATGGTGGGCAGATAAATGTAGAAGCTTTGAACCCTTATTAACAGCTCGAACACAAGTCTTTATAACAAGTCACTTAATAGGGTCATAAGGCGGACGGGGAAGGCGGGAAGATGGATAGAGTCCCTCCAGCCTTTCCCCTCGCTAGAGAGGCTCGACGGAGCCCAGCTTGGCGGGGCTTCTATTTCTGGGTGTTTTACAAAAAAAATTACCACGAAGGTGATGGCAGGGTCTGTTCGCTCGCTTCTCTCGCTCACTGGACCCTGCCATCCTTTTAGAACTAAAGATAATTATGTTAAACAAAATTTCGGGATTTAGAACATTATGGTTACTGAAGTTTATAGCAGACGTGTTATGGATAATGATTTTCGGACAAACAATTTTAGGAGAAGAAGAATGTCACCCCGGTGACAACTGAGAAACAGACTTCCCATTTGTCCCCTCTAGTCAGTTTTCAAAGGGAACAGTCGGCACAAATTGTCACCCCGGTGACAACTGGGAAAACAATTCCCAGCTGTCACCCCGGAGGACAGGGCTAGAGGGGACTATTGGGAATAATTCCCTGAAACGACCGAACTCCCCAAGCCGCAGCTGATGACGTCACCAACGCCGGTCCGCACGCAGCGGACGCTGCGGCTAGCGCGGCGTGGATGACGTCATTCGCAATTTATATTACAAGTAAACTGTATGAAAGAAATCAAGTGCGATGCGTGTGCCCGTGCGGCGATGGGAACGACTGCAGTGACTGCGGTGCGGATAGATGTGCGAGGCCATCAACAAAAAGCGATGACTGCGGGGACTGCGGAGACTGCGGTGCGGCCAAGTCTGCGTTCACCTTAAGAAAACTTCATCTACCTATATCTGACGACCCCAGATACCTATCTCTTTTGTTGACTGTACATCAGACCCACTGCATTAAAATCACAATAATTATTAATCATTTCTTAGTTATATATGTTTTGCGGTATCGTCCGTGTGCATCAGCGACCATCACTGGCTTACGATGTTTATGTTCGCCTCCCATCGCAATTATACGGGTCCCCTCACATGCAAGAACGGCCCTACAAGAAGACTTTGCCCTTGCCGAACAGTACCATCTTATTAGCGGACGATTTTCCTTAAAAGATCCCTTGTAATACGTGTAACCGTTGTATAGCAGCAGTGTAGCACCTGACGTCATCTGTAGTAATGTTCCTGTTAAGAATAATGTAAACATGAATTAAAAATATTATAACAGATTATATATTTTTAATTTTTCAATAAATAATGATCTTCAAAGCATTCAAGTCATAATTTATTAAAATCAATTTCTATGATTATTAAAATCCCTACAATTTAAGCACATACAATGGTCCACGGTGATGTTTTAAGAGTCAACATATTTTTAGGAATCTATAGAAAAAACCTGTTTCAATTAAGTAATCAATTTCTTTATTATTATTACTAGATTCCAAACTTTTGCCCATAGATGGCGCTAGTAGTCTTGAAATTTCTTAGTACGCTATCATTATTTCTATTTGAGTATCAGATGAGTAGGTAATTACATACATACGTTTACATACGCGTACATACGCGTACATACGTTTGTTAGTCAAGAATTCCCTATGTTTACAAGTTTACATTCAACACGTGTTGTGACGTATATGAGTAATTTTATCTCTCATATGACATATTATACCAATCAGTTATCAGCCAAATTCAGATTAATACCTACGTAGGTACATATCTTCTGATATCTTATGAACCCGTGTAGGTACTTACACTATCTTCGACTTTACCTAATTATAATACCTACCTACTTAATTTAAATTTCAGCGATCAATAAAATTATAGAACTTAATCTGAGAAAATAAGCATACAAAATGCGTTAAGTTTTTTTATCAATGCATTACCTGTCACAGGTTTAAATCGAAAGGATAATCTCGTACGACTGAGTGGACTCGTGACTCACTGACACTTGCTCCGGTATTTTTAGGACGACGACACACTTGCTACGTTAAGCAGTCAAGGCCGTCAAAGAAACTACACAGTAGACTCTTTGTTACAAATAAGTAGGTATTGTACAAGGGCGGATCTAGCTGTCAAGTCAGGGGGGGTCATATTATAGTCAAGGTCTAGGCAGGACAGGCTCCGCTCCGATTCGATTACAAGGAAGTCGAACGCCGCCATAGTGCCACTATTGGGTTTGCGGGTCGTTCTTTGATCACAGATTTCTTGTGTTAACTTAACATTAAAATTAACTAAAACCAATCAAATAACATTCTAAAAATTAAAATAATCATCTATTATTAATAATCATAGTAATTCTATTACTAAAACCTCAAATATGCTATTCATAATTATACTTAATTTAAATAGAAACTAACACACTTTAACTGCCTTAAGAGTGTCAAAGTCAAAGTCAAAAGTCAAAGTCAAAACATTTATTTCAATTAGACATTTACAGGCACTTTTGAATTGTCAAGAAGTCAGTCAGTTAGTCCGAAAAATGAAGCTAGTTGCTCGTTCCAAAACGGAGGTAGGCCTCTATGGAGAAGAACGAGCAAGAAACTCCACGGCACTCTTTTAAATTAGGTTTTTACAAAATCCTGGTTACATTATTCTTGTTGATTCTACATGTGATCACAATGAAGATGAATATAAAACAGTACCTAGTTAAAAATAATAAAAATAAAGATGTAAGCCATAGCAGTTAAGAGATGACTAATCCCAACTGACAGCACCCGTTCACGAGCATGACGCATGGATCAGCACCACCTAGCTCAACCATTATGGAGGGAGCCAAATGATCCAACACATGCGCCACCATCAGCGAGACATTTGAGTGAGCATGACAAGCTCTCAACTGCCATGCTCATTAAGTCAAAACACATAGTAACTCAAAAATAAAACGCTCCATGGTACTCACATTTACAAAATTGAAATAAATGATATTAAATTATACAATACTAACGCGTGTTTACGCTGTATGGCATTTCATACAAAATTTCGGTCCTTATTTTTCGAAATGAATAAACCAATTTTAATGAAACTTCCTACACATACGCAGGATAGATACATAGGTCTATAAAAACTCATGCAATCGATCGCGGTTAATCTGTCCTGTGTGGTCAATAGTCTCTTCTGCTGCTTCAACTAAAACTGGCTCGAAAATAGGCATCTTTTCTTATTGATTTTTCTTTTGTCTGTACCTTAAAAAATCGAAGTAGTTACTATGTAAGTATTTTGAAATATGCGAAATTGCGAATCAAAATGTAGCCTTGTTAAGCGAGGTACCTACCTCTTCGAGTTCTCTTTCCATTTTTCTCTCTGTTCTCGTTGAGCGCGAGGACTTTGTTTATTGATACATTTTTGTTTTCCTTCTTCTTTTCTTCTCCTATATTTGTTGCGTCTTTTTTCTTGTTCTATTGCTAATAATTTTGGATCCTTTTTTATTTCCATGTACCTTCGCTTTTGACACAATCTATGTTGGGCTCGACGGTGTTCTTCTGTAGCCTTTCTATTTTTCGGTTGAGTAACAAAAGAAAAATACCCTAAAATAAAAGGTTATTGGATAAAATACTTAAATGATTACATTTGCAGTCAATTAAATATATTTATCGTCATTATCCTCAAAAACCATAATTATGGATAACATAAAAATTTATTTATTTATTTATTTATTTATTTATTTATTTATTTATTTATGATAAATCACACCCGAAGTCTCAAAATCGAACTAAAATCAAAAAATTTTGCGACTCTTAAGACCTTTGTGACTAATTGAAAAGCTCGTGAAAGATATGAATGTTTTAGATCTTAGGTGCCTGAAATAAGTACCTAACATCCATAATAATTGTAATGGAGATAAAAATGGAAACAAAAATTAAGATTATATCTCTTTATAATTTTTCAACACATTTCAGAACAGAGTCAAGATAAACAATGCAACACTTCAGGGTGACGTTCCAAGAACCTCTTAAGCCATTTCTTCCCTGCAAGTTTCGATTCGATATTAAAATTGTGTTTTAACTTCAATTTTTCGCAAAACAAGAACGCTTGCTTACAAATTACGTGTGGAGTTACTCTCTTCCCACTATTGGAAAGATTTATTAGCCTTCTAACGAGGAAGGCTTCATGTGCTTCGTTCATTACAGAATGTCGACCCATTCGTTTCACGACGCTTCCTTTTAACAGGTGGTCGGCCAGCGTTTGCCTAGGAACGCCATAAACAACTGCTGCAGCCCGCTGTGACATATCATCTAGAAGAACTGCCGCCATTGCTCCGCGCAAATTTTCTTCCGACCACGTTCCTTTTCTTGAAGGCAATCTAATCCGATCTGTATGATGGAATTATTATTGATATATGAATAATAGGTAACTAATACGAAGCCAGTCCGGTCTTATTGAATTAGAAATATTTCTCGTGAATATTACGGAACTTGAGAGAAAGATAGTGATAGAAATAAAAGATGAGAAACATTTTTACGAAATTATTTATTTCACAAGATTCATATTCAAATTCAAGATTTTATACATCACGTTAAGGTAAACTGTTACCAAAACTAAATCTCAAAAATCCATTTTAATTTATCTAATATGTTTACGACAAAAGTGTAGACATTTAAAAGTGTTTTTTAATGGTCTAATTGAAATAAATTATTATTTTGACTTTGAAATTTAAGGCTAAAATCAACTAATTGATATCAGGATGACGTTTCTTAAATTCTCTATACCAATCTTTACCAGCAAGGCCCGTAACGATATTAAAACTATTTTTAATATTATTTGCTAAACAAAACTCAAAGGCTTGTTTGCGAATAAATTTCGGAGTAACAGACATCCCGCTTTTCGAAAGGGTAAGTATTCTTTTCACGAGTTTCCTTTCTTGTATTTCGTTGAATGTTGAAATTCGACCCGTTCGTTTTACTAAGCTTCCTGTTCTTAAATGACTGACAAGAGTTCGGAGAGGGATCCCATAGCGATCTGCTGCAGCTACCTGTGACATACGTCCATGTCTAACATCTGCCATGGCAGCTCGTAAGTTTTCTTCCGTCCACGTAGCTTTTTTAGGCGGCTTGGTACCCAAATTACTAGAACCTGTGAGTAAAAGTATGTGTTTATTAACAATCAATGAGAAAAAATAGAAAAGGATTGTTTGCTAATATGAACAATCATTTTTGCAATGGTGTCGAAATTCAACTTTTAGATGTTGCTGTAGCAAAGGACCAAGCAATTCCGAATGATAATAACATTCTAAAAACCAAGTAAGATAAGAAATAAAGTGTTTTGACTTGTCTTACGAAGTTTTCGAGATGTGGGAAGTTGAGATAATTTTGAGTATATTTTTTACAATAATACAATTACTATACAATTACTATAGCCAAACCAAACTTGGCTTCGAACTTCGCTTGTTGTAAATGCAAAAAATACTGAGTGTACCTAGATATTATTATATTCAATAAAAGACTGAATTAAAATATAGAGAGAGTTTATAAAATTAAATAATGTTTATTTCACCAGTTCCTGTACTTAAAAGTATTTATGCAAATAAATAACTGTCACTTCACAACGCTAGACATATTAAAAAAAAACAATTTTTAAATTTGGTCAGGAGCAAACTATGTCAGACTCTTAGTGCATCCTCAAATCTGTTTGTTATAAAATAATATCATTCACAGTTTTTAGTTTTTGTATTAATGAGTAGAATATTACAGACTGCCAATTGGCAGGGCCGTTGGTGCGGGAGAGGATCATGCGTCAAGCGAATACCGGGCTTCCGACTTTTGGTAGCAGGAGGAACCGTGGGGTATTAGTCGTTATGAGTCCGACATAGCCCTTCGTTTTCCCCTAGCGGAAGGGTACACATAAGGATATCCCTACGAAAAACCGTTAGTACAGAATAATAAAGAACATACTATCTTATAAATAACATTTATTGGACACATACACATAATTTGTTACAAAGGAATACGTAATTGTAATTTTGCTGAGAAATCAGACATACCTACCTAGTTAAAATTTCATTTTATTTTTTTATTCTTCGGCGTCGTTCGACTGGTATCTCTGGGTGCCTATTTAAAAAGCTACTGTACCAGTCTCCGCCTGCAAGTCCCGTAGTAATATTGAAATTATGTCTAATATTATTTTCTTGACAAAAATCAAAAGCTTGACTGCGAATAAATTTCGGGGTGAGAAACGACCCACTTTTTGAAAGGTTAAGTAGTTTCGCAACTAAAATTTTCTCTTGTAAATCATTCAGTATTCGATTTCGACCCGTTCGTTTTACTGAGGATCCTGTTCTTAAATGATGACTGAGAGCTGGTATGGATATTTTATAACGATCTGCTGCAGCTTTCTTTGACATATGTCCCCATGTGACAGCTGCCATTGCAGCACGTAAGTCTTCTTCTGTCCACAAAGGTTGTTTTGCAAGCTTTGAACCCGATTGGGCGAAACCTGAGACAAAATCTTCGTTTAATATATCATATTTCACAACAATGGAAACTACAAAGTAGGTAACACCACAACTTTGAGGTAGTTTAGCACAATATAATGGGTGGGTAATAAAAGTTGTAATGTATATAACTAGTGAGTAAAACTATTATTAATGTTAACGCCTTTAATTACAACCGACAAAGTCCACAAATGTTACGAAAAATAAAAACAATTTCTTGACGACCATGATCATTTTTAAGATTACACCGAAAAGTTTTATTTTAATTAGAACGCAATAGGTACTTATTTTTGACTAGGTATACCTACTGCTGTATTACAACAAAATGTCGTAAAGAATCTACTCACTGCGAGCATTTGTTTTGCACACAATCGTTGCGCGAGCTTTTGCTACGCAGCGAACTTTTATTTGCGAATATTGTAAAGTATGTGAATTCAAACACGAACGAATAATTTCATGGATGATTAGTTATAAAAAATGTTCGCAGAACGAATGGTTGCTCTCTTTGTTTATTCTTTAATTTTTACAATCGAATATCTTTTTAAAGGGCGGGCGGTAGACTATCTGTATTTTCCATGCATTTCCCTGAAATAAGTTTAGCGCACAATTTTATAATAGTAAAATATGGTATATGTAAATAAAGTCGTCAAGCTTTAAGTACAAGTACTTGCTCGTTGATCTGTCGCCCACTTAACTTGACATTACATTGAATTCTCCCCTTTTTTTAGTCCTCGTCTTGCAAGAATAAGCTCTGGATGTCGATTTAAAAACGCTCTGCACCAATCCTTGCCAGCAAGCCCCGTGGTGATATTAAAATTGTGTTTAATATTATTTTCTAGACAAAACTCAAAGCCTTGTTGGCGAATAAATTTGGGCGTAAGAGACATCCCGCTTTTCGAAAGGGTAAGTATTCTTTTCACGAGTTTCTTTTCTTGTATTTCGTTGAATGTTGAAATTCGACCCGTTCGTTTTATGAAGCTTCCTTTCTTCATATGATCGCTGAGGGTTTGTTTTGGGATTCCATACCGGTCTGCTGCACTACTCTGTGTCATAATACCCTTTTTGACAGCTACCATAGCAGCACGCAAGTCTTCTTCTGTCCACATAGATCGTTTTGTATACCCACGACGCCTCCAACCAAATTGAATAGAATCTGTAAATAAAACTGTGTCGCAATTAATAAAAATAGATGAAAATAACCAACAAGTTTCGAAGTATTATATTTTCTTTGGAATTCTGACTATTAGTAGCTTGGACCTTGGTACTGATAGCCCGACACGTTTATCTTTTGGCTCTTATTTTAAATGGATTTTTAATCTATACATATATATGACAACCGTTACTGACTGACTGATCAATCAACACACAGCTCAAACCACTAAACGAATTACTCGGAAAGTTATTATGACGTAGGCACGCGTTATGATAAGATTTTCCAAAATTAACCCCCTATGTAGGTAAGGTACCAAAAGATAACGAAAGACTTTACTAAAAACTTGTGAGTTCGTAAAATATTTTTTTATTTGTTTCATTAGGATTTTGGTTGTACATTATATTGGACTGCATGTACCTATGTTTTTTTCGGATGCATTTAGATTTCTCTTTTTATAAAGTTGTTTGAACTGATTAACCCAGCGTTTAATATCAAGACCGTAATTATAATATTATTCTGTTTCATACTTAAAAAAGACATTATGTTTAATTTTTCTTAATTTTTCGTCTAATTGGTTTAATCTCAGAATGTCGATTTAAAAAATGCTTAACCCAATGTTTGCCAGCAAGTCCCGTAGTGATATTAAAACGATGTTTTATATTATTTTCTAGACAAAACTCAAAGCCTTGTTGGCGAATAAATTTACTGGTAAGGGACATCCCATTTTTTTTTAAATTAAGTATTCTTTCCACTAGTTTATTTTCTTGTTCTTCATTCATTACTGTTAACCGTCCAACGCGTTTGACAAAGCTTCCTTTTCTTAAATGATCACTGAGGGTTTGTTTTGGGATTCCATATCGGTCTGCTGCACTACTCTGGGTCATAATACCCTCTTTAACAGCCGTCATAGCAGCACGCAAGTCTTCTTCTGTCCAAATAGCTCGTTTAACATACACTGGAGAGCTTTCAATAGAATCTGTGTACAAAAAAATATGATTTATTTAACCAATTATTACCAAACAGGGACTGGGACTTATTGTTCCACTCAAACCATGTCAGAGGCCCTTGAGGCGGTTTAGAAAATCTGACAATAGGGTGTATGGGGTCGTAAGACCTTACTGCCCACACGATGAAGAAAGAAAGAACCAAAACAAGGATAGTTGACGTGGCTCAAAAGGTTGCCCAACTTAAATGGGATTGGGCAGGACATGTCTGCCGCATGCCGGACACACTGTGGGCCCAAGTAGCACAAAGCTGGTGGCCTAAGACAGTGAGTCGGGGTCGTGGTAGGCAACGAAGGAGATGGCGGCACAAACTGAATGGATTCCTCCAAAACTGGAGGGATGAAGTTCGGATACGTGAAGGATGGAACGAGTGGAGGGAGGCCTTTGCCCAGATGTGGTACAGAAATGGCAAACAAAAATTCTAATACTATGGTTTTTGCACAGCATTTACTAATCAAAAAGTTCATGGGCCTTTCTCTGCTAACTGGAAACTTGTCTATTGAAAGTTGTCCCAAACTTATTTTTCTAGAAAATTAAAAATTAATATGTTAAGTCGATAGAAAGTTATAATATAATAAAATAATAATAAATATCTTGGGACAACTCACACACGGCCATCTGATCCCAAGCTAAGCAGAGCTTGTGTTATGGTAACCAGACAACTGATATACATACTTATATAATTTATAAATACATACATATTATAGATAAATTACACCCAGACACAGAACCAACAATTATGCTCATCACATAAAGTTTGTCCTGGGTGGGAATCGAACCCACTACCTCCGGCTTTGCAGTCAGGGCAAATACATATAAACAAGAAACCATTGTAATTTTCTCTTAATTTTCGAGTTATTGGCAATTTTGTAAAAAAATGCGGCAGAGGACTGTTTTGCCACCCAGAGGACTGTTTTTTCCACCCAGAGAACAGTTTATGTCAATGTTTATATGAAGAAAAACACAATATTAATTATTAAATTATGTAATCAAATAAATTCTCTTTTTTATTGAATACTGTATCACATACAAAATTTAAATATCTACTTATATTTATAACACAATCACACATTTTGGTAAGCTTTTTCCAAACGTTCTAATCTCTTCCTATACTTCTCGGATTTTTTTTTCTGTAATACTCGATCTTTTTGTCTTTATCCTTTATAATTTTGTCACGTTTCTTTCTAGCATTACGCTTTCTCGCATTACTTGCATCACTTTGTGGAGTGGTCATAGGTCCAAGTATTAATGGAGAGACAGAACTTTGAGGAGAAGGTGGACCCTTGGATTCGGGCGTATTTTGTCGTACAAAATTGTTTGTAATTTCTTTCAAAGCTTTTTTTTTGCGCGATAGGTAGCACAGTGCTTTCTCCATTCTTTAGTCACAGCTTTATGTTCACGTCGACTCATATCTTTAACTGCCTTTCTTGTACCTTTTTCTTTCTTTCTTTGGTAATTTCGTCGTTCTTTTTCCTTCAATTGCTCTCTTTTTACAGGGTCATTTTTTATCCGTTGATATCTTAATCTTTCTGCAATTCGTTTTTGCTCTTTTATTTCTTCTTTAGTTTTCTTTAGGTTTCTTCTTTGGTGGCATTGCGGCAATACTAAAACAATAAATAATACTTTTAAAATTTTTAAGGTAATGTACGTATAATTTTTATTTCAAAATCCATAATAAAAGAAAACAAAACACCTGAATTAGCGTGACAGGCCAATGTAAGAAAGAAAGAGGCTATCGGCAAGCAGTAGGTTAGTGCAGACTTTAAAGAATATTAATAAAATACACGGATGTCAAATAAAACAGTCCTCTGCCACATTGAACAGTCATCTGTGTCATAAATTTCCAGAGGACTGTTGCACAGAGGACTGTTATTTTTACGTAAAAAATGTCATACCACGTATCAGTTTAAATATTACTTCATAACACAGAAACAGCTATAAATTATCACACTAAGCAATTTTTTTGTTAAATAAATATAATTAAAACACATAAAACACCGTAAAATAGACAATTACCAGAGGAATGTTCAGTTGTTCACTCAACACTACAGAGACGTGGCTTCCACACAGACACGGAGTTGTCACTGCGGAAAATGGCCGAGACTTGTTTAACATGGTGACCGAGCGAACTTCACACTGTTAACGTTCCGTTTCACGCGAAATGTAACCACAATAGTGTTTAATATTTTTGTGGCGCGATATTAAAGTCGTGACAGAGGACTGTTCAAAAATGTAATGGACAAAGTTCGAACACTAGTTTTTAGTACTAAAAAATTCTTTAAAATTAGGTATAATTGTTTTTTGTTCACGTGCATTCAATATTCTTTATGTTTATAGAGTTATAAGATTTTACATTTTTAAATACAACTAATAAAAACCGAACCGAATCATACTCGATCCGGAATTAGGACATAGAAGAGGACTGTTTTCACAACGCTTTTAGACCGAATTTATGTAATGATTACGATTCTAAACATTCATTAAGCTTGGCTCCTTAAACAACAGGTTATATAATAAGTGTTTTCATAAATAAAACTATGCATTATTATAGCCAAAGTAAAAAAAAATGCTTGGACCATGATTTTCCTGTTAGTAGAGAAAGGCCCTCATATATTCTACTATCCTACAAATATTTTCCATACGTGTGAAAGTTTATGATGTGTATTACAATAAAAAAATTAACATTATTCACGACCTTGAAAACTGATTAACGCTTGTGTACATACGGCCATTAAATATCGTAGGTACTTACCCGGTGTTTAACCATAGTATTTCCGCTGACGTTTATAGTATACTCCTAGCCGTATTTAGTTGGACTTTGGTCTGAAACTACGTTATCAGTGACGCAGATATCTCCATCGCGCGAGATAGTGAGGGAAGTAGGAACAACGTGAACGCCCACGAGCTTGGTTTTACTGATAAAATTTTTGTTTGATTCAAATTAGGTATTAACTAGTTGCATACTTTATTCTACTGGTCTTTTTTGGCTGACTTACCAGTAAGTCAGAACAATAGAAAATTAATTGTGTCTCATTATGTGGGACTTGAGTAATTCAACCAGCGCCTCCACCACTTGTAATCACTTTACCAAGTGACTATGGCCACAGAATAAAAATCCATATTCTGTGCTATGGTACTAGAAGTGGCGCAATGTGTGTGCAGGGAACTTTTCTACTTGATGGGAAAATACTGTCTATTTAGCAAGGTGTGTAATGGAATAACGAGTTCAAATTCTGAGCATTTTATAGAGGGTACGACCCATTGGACAGCAGTATCAAAAGACGTAGGTACTTAATTCTTAACCCGAGTTCAAAAACCTCGCAGACGAAGTCGCGGGCAGAAACTAGTGCTATTATAATAATGAATTCCTATTCAAGTAAATACAGAATACTTGATGACGTGATTAGTGCCAATAGCGTTTGTCCTTTCGCGTCCGTCATGCGTGGGCGCAGTATTTAGTGTGTAGTATCTATAGAACTATTTGTTCAAAATTAGCATATTAATTGTGTCATACAATCTGTATTGGAACTGCGCATGATGTGTTGTATTTGGGTATTGTTTTATTAAGACTAAGTAGGTACTTTTAGAAGAAGATTATATTTATTGTAAAACATGAGAGAACATTAAATAATTGTGCATGGTCTTAAAATAACAGGTAGATCTGTGTTTTGCCAAATTATGGCGTACAAAACAACATATTTTTGGTTTAGAAAAACCATAATAAAAATTTGAGTCTATAGCTATACAACAAACTATGAAATTAAAAAAAAAACTTAATCCTAATTTAATTAAAAAAGTATTGTATTTACTAATTGAATTAAAATATAAAAATTTAATTATACTTAAAACAAATTGAATGGTCAAATTGTGTACCTAAATGTCGTAATTATAGGGATTTATTTAATTAATTGCGGTCATTTAAAAATTCTGGTATAATTTGTTTGTGTTTTCTTTACATCAGGCTTTCAAATTCCTTATACACTTAAACCCACACCTGTTAATAAGATCAACTGCTAAGCATCTGAGTTTTGGGTTAAACTCCTAAGACTGGTGCTGCAAGATTTGTTGTCTTTTAGGGTTGACTACCCAAAAGGTTTTAATATACATATTAATGTAATTTAATTACAAGAAACGGTGTTTTTTGTCGGCTCGATCTTAATATCGCACGGTGGTACATCCGTACCACCGTGCAATGCACCTTTCGCGTGCGAATCCGTCACCCACTTGTTCGGTTTTTGTCTACGTCCCAGCCTGAACCTTAAAATCGTGACAGCTTATTGCCTTACGACCTCCTCAAATATGATTTTTTATCATTATTGCGTTATTTATTGGATGTTCATAAGTAGATACGTAGGTACCTATTTACTTTCACGTCCTAATTTACTTTCTTAACAATTAAGGGAACACCAGCCAGTTAGTATTATAAATTATATTATCATTATTTTCGTAAATCCGATTATAAGTACAGATAGCGATAAAAAATAATCTCGTGTCATTATTGTTGAACTTCGGACACGAAACAAAAGTCCAAGGATATTTGCATGTTTACGTCAATTCACCTTGATCTTTGCACAAAAACAAACGCCAATCCTATCTACGTGACATGATGTGTTTAATTTGTTGACAGATATTCACGATTTTCAATATTTTTTGAATATTTAAATCAATACTCCATTGATTTATGACTGCCTCGTCGCAAAGCGCGACTGCTGAGCTGCTGCTGCTGTCCTGGATTCGATTCTTAGGCTAAGAACTCACGGAGCGGTTTTCACCCGCGTCCGCCGCGGTTGCGGGCCCGCAGCTTCTGTAGAGTGCAGATATACATGTAAAAAATTAAAGCACATTTCACGACGCGTTTTACGCCCGCAGTCTGTGCGTTTGTTTGCGGGTCCCGCTGCACCGGCGGGCAACTAGTAGAATCGCGCGGGCCGCGGTCACCCGCAGCCTCGGCGGGTTGCGTCCGCGCGCTCTGCGGTCGATTGGCGGGCGATCGCAGTGGCGCAGAGGCGGCGGGCGCCACGTTTGCGGGCGATAATTTCAACCTCGACGGCTGTGTAACCGCGCAAATAACCGGTCTCGTGAGTTTGGAAATAAAACCGCAGTTCCGCCACCGCGGCGGACACGGTTCAAAATCGCTCCGTGAGTTCTTAGCCTTAAGTCAAGCAGTGTTATTGGATTTTTCCATCATGAATTTCTCAGTAGTAGCCTCGGAGTCTGGATTTGTGCCCGCCGAGCCGTGGCAATAGGCTCACCTCCTATTTTATGGGACTTAAATCAGAACTGGCGAAATGTGGGTGCACTAATGGGTACACCTCTGCCTAACCCTTCGGGGATTACAGGCGTGTTGTTATTTATTTATATATTTTTATAAAATAAAAGTAGTCTTTTTTTTACTCTGTAACATTACCTAGGTAGGTATTTGCTGACTGATGCTTACCGTACCCACTCATTTAATAATAGAAGAACGAACATTATCAATAATTCAAAACCAATGCAGACAAACACTCATCATCAAAAGCTTATTTATTCATTATCAAAAAAAATTAATTAAACACTGTAGGATAAAAAAACGTGGAAACTTCCAAGTTTATATTAATCTAAAATCGAAGTTCAAATATAGGTCAGAGGTCATGACGACAGTGCTTCAAACATTTCATTCAAAAGCATCATGTGATTCATTTTGCGATCTACTTGATATCATTTTTATAAATCGTTTTTATTTTTAGCTTGAAGGAATATTTTTTTTATGTCCTTTTACAGGTGTGAACCTATGACGCACTAATAAAAAAGCCTGTTTGGATGTCTGATGTGGTAATATGGGGGGGATTCCAAAATGTTTAGAGAATTTCAAGGTTTGTTATTTATTTGGTTTTGTTTATATTACCTAATGTTGCAGGGCGCTCCAATTTTGTTATATCGAAGGAATTATTGTTTGTTAATTCTTGAGTATATTAAAACAGCACTCGAGTGAATCGGTTTAATACCTACTGTAAAGGTTGTATTGTATGCTAATGCAACCTGGCCGAAATTAGTTCTGGCTGAAAAGATTTGTATCCAAACACTGGGCAGATTCTAGAAGTTGTTTAAAATAAGTGGGTTTGCTTCTTTATTTCTTTAAGGGGAATAGATATATTATGTTTCCGGAGATTAACGCGTCCAAACAATAAACAAACAAACTCTTTAGTTTCAAAACATTAGCATAATGAAGTGTGCCGGGGTTGCGGGACGTCTCAACAGGATACCGTGGCCTCGGAACGTAAAGGGCAACAGAAGGAACAGGGTGGTTTTTTAGTCAGTAAAAGTCTGACAGTCTCTTCCGCCCCACCCAGGGCGGAAGGACTCATTTGATGATTTTTACCACCTAAAAAAAAGCATAGAAGTGTTTGTAGATATCAACAAAAGTCTTTTATTGCGTAGTTTGGACCAAAACGACCCCCGTTCATGACTCCTTACAGTCTGCAGCGGTACTTGGACCCAAAGACTCCCTTACGTGACTCCTTGCGGTAGTACCTGCCTAACATTTTCGGGTACTTACTGTTTAGTTGTTTACCTTCTTCCCTGGTTTAGGCGGGGTGTAATTTTTTAATCAAACAATATAAACAATCGATATATTTATTGTGACACACAAAACACAGGCATACTTTATGTTCTCCACAAATAGTTTTAGAACATTTATAACAGACAGTTTTACTCATTCGACGTATCGATGAGGGACAGTACGCGCAGTACTTGCGTTTCCCGCTACCATCCTTCCAGGTACAATTTCCTGACGTACTTGGGGTGTCTTTGGGTTCCATAGTGCGACGTCCTAACATCAAACACGAGGAGGGGTGCTTGTCCGCTAATATACACTCTTCTGGACGTTGATGAATCATGTAAAACAATTGCCAAGTTGAAATAAGAGACGTATCTACCAAAAAATATTAGAAGAACAATAGATTTTTGTTTTCTTACCACAAATTACAGTCAACTTACTTTTTATTTAAATCTCAAGTTTGTTGTTCTACGCTCGTAGTACAATAATTTTCACCTAAGTACCATGCTATCTCTTCACCACCTTTGGTTGACTGTTAGAGTATGCCCATGGCATTAAGTCCGCCTTTGTGCTTTTGTTAAGTTTAGTGTACAGATACAATTATGTATATAATTTGTGGAATACTGGTTTCTAAAGTAAGTTTTTTTTAACCTGTAGGTCAGGTCACCTATTACCCTATTTTCCCACTTCTGGGCAAAGGCTCCTTTTCTAATACAGAGCCGGCATGAGCCTGAGCCTTGATCACCACGTTTGCCCAAGACGGATTGGCAATTTCATCCTTATAATTTATTATACGTCTTGGTTTACTTACTATGTTTAGAGTACAAATGTTTAGAGCTTGCAACCACAGATTATGAGACGCAGGCGATATTTTAGGTTAAAGGAGATTAAAATGATAATGTACTGAGTAAAAACTAGAATTAATTTTAATAGAGATGATTCTATTCTACATTGCTCATTACATAAAAAAATATTTTTCGTTTTGAAATTCCTCAATTGTTGGCCTCTTTTCACATGCACACGTTCACGGCACCGTTAATGTACCTAATCTCAAATCATTTATTGCAATCCATGATGTACAATAGTAACAATCATGGACCCTCTCGGACACAGAAAAAAAAATTTCATTCATTCATCATTCATTATTTATTTATTTTTCATTCATTTTTTCATTTCTTAATTTTTTTTTCATTACATTTTTTTTTTTTTTTTGAGTTTTCTGTGCCCAAGAGGGTAGCTCTCTAGCTACAATGAGAGCTTTCACATAGCACGGCGACCGTGCCGTGACCGTATGCATGTGAAAAAGGCACGTCACTTTACTCTGTCTTCTTATTCCTCAATGCACAAAATGCAGGGTACCCGTGACGATGGATCGATTTTCGTAAGAGGAAAGCCAAAAGAAATTACGACTTATTCTATAAGGTACAAAATTATTTTTCTTTCTTGTATTATATACCATCTATCGTCTGACTGAATATCTAATACGTTAATGGTAGACAGTAGATTAAAGACTGCCATTTTACAATGGCTGAAGAGTAGCTGATGTTCGTCAGCCGTTTTACACTGTAGTAGCGCATATTTTCCTTTCATACCTACTTTTTTTATTTATCTATTACCAACTTGTTTTTGTTTTAGGCTTTTATAAAAAACAATTTATTTTATGTCATAATATAAACTGTTTTTTTTTTCATTCTTTTTTTCTTTTCTGTGTTGGTATGTGTATGGAGTCCTCGCCCTTTCTTTTGAATATTTATAAGAATTGTATCTGCGGCTCGTTCCCGCAGCTATCATTGTTATGTTTCTTTTCTCCGATAACGTCGTTGCCCTAAAACAGAATGAAATAGTAGTACTATAATTATTAACTCAAAAAGGCGGGAATTACAGGCGTGATGTTGTTTTTACTTAAAAAGTAGACTCACGCCATATTAAAGACCCGCGACATCGTACGCTTAGTTTTTTTTAACCCGAGTTAAATTACTTCTTTGTGTTCTGCCCCGTTCCTGTTGATCCTAGCGTGATATTATATAGTCTATACTCTTCCTCTTGAATCTGGCTATCATATACGAATATATTTCCAATCAGACAAGTAGTTTCAGAGATTAAGACGTTTAAACAAACAAACAAAAAAGCTATTCAGTTTTTTTTTAAGTAAAGATTATTTAACCATTTTTAAATGATATCTACTTACATTTATAGTAATATTGCCGCCACATCTTAATCTTCTTCTGTTTGTGCATTCCCATACTTCAGATCCATTTTTATATTTCTTTTTTAATATGTATCGGTAGCCAGTGTGTACAAGAACAGTTCCACCGCATCGTTTGATAAAAGTTAAGGGTACGCTTTGTTTCGAGCTTAGTGGATCTTCTCCGCCAGCCAAAGCTCCTGGAATTAAACATTTATTTGCATTTAATAACTTGTTAAGGAGGATACTACACGACAAGGTGGCCAGAGAAATTCCTTACGGTTTTTGCCTGTAAATACGTCGTCAGATAAAATGATATTGGATAAAAGGATAAAAGTTATGACTAAATTGAAAAATCAGCCCTATGTGTTACAAAATATGTGTTCGCCCGTAGATATACCTCTACCTATTGCTTGAATGCTGGGTAGTAAGAAAGGTACAGGGGGCCTACCACAACCTCCTAAAAAAATATTATTTTAACCTTTTCACCGCCACGGACTTCAATAGAAGTTCCGGATTTTCGTGCCACCAGCGCCACGACTTCATTACTTGCTCTTCATTTTAACTATTATCATATAGCTTGGCGCTGGGCGAGGCATCGCGTTCTGTGTTCGCTGGCGGTGAAAAGGTTAATATTACTTTGCCTTCAGCACTGTTGGATTTTCAACGCTCGGATCAGCGCCGAGAGTTGCAGCGCAGAAATTACAAAGTAATATTAAAATACCATTGTTAAGAGATGGCGGTAGGCGCCCTGTATCCTTTCCTGTTAGTCTTTTTCATTTCTCTATAAGATGTATGTAGGTACGTAGGTACTTGCCCTTTAATCAATTTTGTATCATCTGCCTAGCTAGCCTTTTCCCAATTATGTTGGAGTAGGCTCCAGTCTAAGCAGCTGAATACCAGTGTTTTACATAGAGACACAAGAGCTATCTCACCTCCACAACCCAGTTACTGGGTAACACGATACCCCTTGATAAGACTGGTTGTCATACTTTCCAAATTCTGTTAAGTGTAACGACTTTCAAAGATCTATGAATGAAGACCGCAACCAAGGACCTTACGTACTTTCCGAGTCACGGGAGTGTTACCAACTGCCAAACTCTAAGCTGCTACTGAGTCTTGCTATGGAAAATCCCAAACACTCTTTGCCCGACCTGGGAATCGAACCCAAGATCTCATGCTCAGCAGTCAAGCTTGCGACCACGAAACCAACGAGGCAGATATTCATTATTATACTTATAAGCTTTTTAATTTTCTTCAAAGCAATCCATTTTTGTAAGCAAAATAAATTATATTGTGGTCTTCGATTTTTTGACATGGAACATCAGGGCGAGCTCCTTGTATATAATATAGTAGTAGTACCTATATAGTTTAGCAGGGGATTCGAACCCCATCTTTTGGAAATCTAAAACCACCTTTATCCACTTTATGATAGTTTTGTTTTTGCCCTAATATCTTCTTTATTCATCGTTATTGTATAAGTTTTAGTTTCAGTAATGGAAGTACAAATAAGGCCGTTTATCAAGTGCCTGGCAACATAAGTAGGTATAACAACGATGAGGTGGTTGTGGTCCTAAGGATAGTATAGTCAATAATAAATAAGTCTTAATTTTTTCCATATATAGGTAGTCTTTTTTCCATTGATGTAGGCGTACATTCATTGTCGTTATTTTTTGCCGCGAAGCTCAGGATTCAATATTCAGCAAGTTTTCAACAGGAACATCATATATAGCTACATAATTTAGGTGCCAAGAGAAAAGTAAAAATAATATCTTGGGCTAACTCTGGAAAACTTACTTATAAAGTTTAGTAGGATTAGACTAAAGTGGGAATGGGCTGGCCATATCTGTCCGATGCCGGCTAAGCAGTAGGCCCTCATATCGCAAGACTAGCCCCGATACAATTAAACGGGGTCCAAGGAGAAGATTGCAGAATAAAGCACAACATCGAGGAAAGTTGAAGGAATGCCTGTTGGTGGGAGGTCTTTGCCAAGGAGTGGGACAGTAAAGGCAGGTATATAATTGTCTACTTTATTGAAATGACTCGACAACAAAATGTGTGTCAAACTATCAAAGGAGATAAAAAAGCGTCACTTTAGATAAACGCACCATAATAATTTCACTATAGGTAAGTACTCGTAGTAAAAAATATTTAGCATGTAACCTAGTCATATAGTACAACATAATTTTTAAATTCAATGTACTTTTTTCTGGAGGTGAAATTACTCATTATAAACTTTTATTAGGTAAGTACAGAACCTATTCTAAAATATGAAAATTTTAAAAAACAGTCGTTTAATACATTTTGTTAGTGTTGGAGGGAAAAACTCTTTTTTTTCCTTTTTCGAATTAGATCCCGTAATAAAGTTATTCATATTTATGAGTAAAATTACAAATTCGAACAAAGTCATGAAGAATTATTTTACGCATAATAATAATATGACGATAAAAATAAGTCGATCGGGTACTTAAACGTTAGGTAGGTACTCTACATTGATGAAATCTGCATGAATCACAACCAAAGCTTTGTTCTCATTGGTTATCATCCAAAACGTGGTCACCATATTTGATCATCTCTTCATTAAATTTTGAACTTTATACCAGAGAGTTAGAGCCCAAACTTGTTTTTTGTTAAGGTTAAACGTTCTAATTGTTCCTATATTTGCGGGAGCGTGACGATATGGTATCAATTGCTATTGATCTCTTTTTATTAATCAATCGTTGGTTCCGTCTCGGCTTTATTGAAAGATATTTTAAATCTTTACCTACATTATGTATATTTAAGTATTTTGGTATTTGAAGAAGAAAAATCGGCTAAGTACGAGTCGGACTCGCATACGAAGAATTCTGGTAGCATGCACTAGACGGGGCCCATCCTACCTTAGTGCCGGGGAAGCCTAATGCAGGGTGAAAAAAATCACAAAAGAAACAAAATGTTTATTTTTTCCCAGGACGTTTACTGCCTAAGAGTTTGAGTGAGAGTTTAATTGCGGATAATATTTTGCGAATTTTTGTTTGCCTGGGGCCTCTGCAGCGGGGGGCCCGTATCTTCGATACGGCTGATACGCCCCTGTTAGGTAAATACGGTAGGTTTTGTTCCCTTCAGTTCCCATGTTGAGGTGTGGTGAAAAACAAAAGACAGTCATAGACAATATTGATATATTTTATTTTTGGTTTACAATAAAACTTTTGAAAGGCACAATAATTATAATACAAAATGGAACTTTGATTTTTAAAAACTAATTTATTAATATTTTAGATATTTTTTATTTCATTAATCTTTGTCGTTTAATGGCATAAGCAGTGTTCTATTTAATCCGGGTGAATAAAAATGTCGTTTTGCTTTCTACTTTCATGCTTACCTAATTTTATTCGTGTTTCAGACAGGTAATAACCATTTGTGCTTACAGCAAAACTCAACCATGGAATACCTATTCATACAAAACTCTATTGCTGATAACCAAACCGTGCCGTAATTTACTTGACGACAGTTTGAAATTTTACGTAAGTACCTACATAGAAAGTTCGAATTCGACCAAAAAAATTAAATAAGTTTAGTAGGTATGCTAATATTTTTTTCCTGTTACCTATTTAGTATTGGATTTCCCTATACACTCTAAATTAAATAAAACACTGCAAATAGATATTTGATGAGGTTTTACCGGGAAATCAATAAAAAAAATAAGCGTTGAGTGGTCAACAACATAGCGAGTTTTTTTTTTATAATTTGCGGTACCTAAGTAACTTAACTTAGTTAAGTACTTAACTTTATTTATTCTCTTCCAACCACACTAATTGTTTATTATTTTTATGGTTTTTTAATTACTTTGATATCTATCAGAATAAACTTATCACAAAATTTCAGCACAGGTGTTAAAGATAACCAACGCGCGAATTTGTAAATCATCACGGATCATTACGGTATTTCCCAAATCTAATAATGTTATTGTAGCAATGTTATGTTTAAAATTAAATGATAATTTCGTCATAATACGAAAATTGTAATGCCTGCTACACACGTAATGATATTTCGCTGCAATTAATCTATGCAAACAGATTTGCGCAGATTTATCGATCGTGTATATTATGACAAATTTCTGCAGATTATCGTTCATCAGCGGCAGTTGCGTCATCATCTTCCATCGTGGATGACATGTATCTTGAGCGAGCTTCTGTGGAGAACTACTATCTACTACTAACTTCACAATGACAAATCGCTACGATATTATCGTTACGTGTGCAGCAGGCTTAACGCAAGTTTTCTATGTTTAGTGCGACTTATCTCTATACTTACGTCATTTCCGAGTAAACTTTGAACGTGCTAATATAATAAAGCAATCAATCAAAAACTGGGGACAGCAATCAGTACCTAGGTATATTAAAGCGTCATCAATTTCGATTTCAATAGGAACTAGGGATGAAGTAACTTTTTCTCTCATCAAATATCTAGGGTTGCCACAAAGAGGAACAAAATATAATTGTCGGACATCACATCACAAAAGCGAAATCTCCGCTTCACCTTGACTTAACGACGTAAAATAAGTCAACGTAAGCACAACAATTGAGATATTTATGGGCGGTTCATGTAGGCCATGAAGGACAGGCAGACAATACACTAAAAACGTGTCAATATTACATAGTATTTATACAATTAAAACATCACTTCTTGCGGTGACTGAAAATGCATGATAAATGTACAAAAAAAATGTAAGCAATATTTAGATTCTAAATATTGCTTTGGCGTATGACTTGGAGGACAATTCTACTAACTTTTAGGAACGCTCGCAATCTAATCTCAGTCTCAATCTCAAGTCTTAACTACATTCTATGACATTAATTTTCGCTGAGATGAGATAGCGACTAGATTTGATTAGTAGATTTAGCCTTCAGTTATCTTTTGATTAGCGACATAACCCTTGTAGCCACATGCTAGGTACCAGGTGACTGAATATCTTCTATACTTTCAAAATTGATATAGAATAGTTTGTATATCGGTACCTGATGTTCGGCGGAATTAAAATAAAAGGTAGTGGGTTGAAATAGTAATATCAAAATGACGCTAATAAAAACAATACAGAACTGGACGCCTCCTTAAAAAAAAACGAAAAAATAGTACAGTCATTACCCTGAATTACTTACCTGACCTAAGAGAAAGGAATGCTGGGCATTGACCGTACTTACGAAAAAAAATAGTATAATTATGAAATATAGAGAATAATGTGCAATTGCATTTCAATAAACTCTCAACTTTTGTACATAGCCTAAAACATTAGTAGGTAGGTATACACGTACTTAATACTTAAACTAAGTTACAAACTACTTAAACTTTGACGTAAACTTAACATTCCATAGAATACAAATTAAAATCTCATCTTGTTTGAAATAGAGGCAGTTTGTTCATTTCACAACAAAATAAAGGCAGTAAAACAAATTGTTACCAAATACTTTTATTGTAATCATACATTATTTGGGGTGTTGGGGGGTGTCTTATCCGGTAGGGGAGGGAGACTGTAAGATTTTCCGTCTGGGGTCATCCAACAGGTCGGAGGATCGTGGTTGTGTCTGCCGATGCTTTCCGTCACCTTCCCAGCATTATTAATCCGTAGCTTCGCAGGACAACACCTACTGAAGAAGTACCAACAGTACCACAGTTGACTGCCATACGCCTTCTTATACATAAACCGGAACGTGTGATTCTGGTATATGAATAGTTTGGAGTTCCCTCTAGTGTTTATGAATATACCTGAAAATGAAAATGGAATTGTAACACAAATAAAGGTTCCGTCACTTATGTAACAGGAAGGTAAATGAAACAAATAATGTTGTTAATTATTATAATTGTTATTAAACATACAAGTACTTAGATAACATTTGTGGAAATTTTCTGAGAAATAAAATGAGAAATTATTGACTTAATGACTATGGTTTTAGGTGCCTTACTACAATTATGTAGGAAACTAAATAATATGCAAGACAAAGTAAAGTCGAAAAAAACAGTGACATAATTTCATAATATTATTTTAGTCATTTTCAAAATTAAGAACTTAATGGAAACAAGAGCAATGCTTTTCAAAATGAAGTACCTGGGTCTACAGCTTTTCCAGAAAAGCCTATAATTAAAAAGATCAGATATCGAATATTGCAATTATTGATTCAAGTGGCAATATAACATCAAAGACATTAGGTCCCAAGATGTAACCTTGGGGAACACCTACTTTGAGCTTTACTTTTATATTGTTTATGTATTTACTTTAATAGAATAATATGCAAAATGCAGATATGGTTGAGCTTAGTTCTTTCAATCATGCCAACCCATAATAATTTAATTAAGTACATACTTAGTTATTTCAAACTAAGTCAATAATATACAAAACGTATTACATTAGGTACTTTTGTCTTTTCATCAAAAACTTATGCATGAAATAGATTTAAGGTTCACTATACAAAATCAATAAAATGAGTTCCAAAAATGGGAGAAATATTGATATGCATTGGTTAGTTTAGGCAAAACTAAATTCAATTATCTAAATCAGGGCCCGATCTAGCTATTTAGCCGCTCCGGGAAATATAATATTCGCCGCCCTTTACACTAACACCATAATAAGTCATGAGCTTGCTATTCCAAAGATGGGTGTATGTGACATTGTTCTAATTGTATAATATTGAAATACGTTAGTCTACTACGGTTTCTGAACAAGTTTACAAAAATTCATGAGAGTATGTTGGGCTTCGTGCAACCGCCCGGCACCTTCAATTTTGCCGCTCTGGGCATTTGCTCGGCCGGCCCCCCCCTTAGATCGGGCATTCGGGCCCTGATCCTGATGGCCAAGCTTTTTACCTACCAATATTGATATTCTAAAATATTATCTTTTCCTATAGTTCCTAGGCATTCCATATCCAAACTGAACCAGACAAGCTAATATTTGTGACATAATATTTTATATTTGTGGAGGAAATTAATATTATACATTAGCTGCAAGTTAAACAAAAGTATGAATCAATGATGTATATTAAACATACTACATGTATGTAGTTTGGTTAATTTACTTTCTGCTTATTTACTTATGACTAACTTTTGCCTGTGACTACATACCTACGCTTGTTTTTTTTTTGATCTCTGATTTTTTTAATAATAAAATATAGTCTATTGCACTCCGAGATAATATAGCTTCCAAGTAGCAAAAGAATTTTTAGAATTGGTTCAGTAGTTTATGAGATTGACAAACAAACTGTTCAGCTTTATAATATTAGTATAGATAAAATTTTGGTAAACTTTTCATAAAAGAATGCAGTGACCAACCGTCAGATTAGAAAGATGGTTGCAGCGGCCTTCGCATAACACAATGCAATGTCTATATTATATAAGCATTGTGATAAATTATTCATTTAAATATACATAATACTTATTTACATAAATTGTTTTAAACATTTACTGTAATACCTAGGTAGCTCGGGTGGTGTTTTATTCAGGCTGTTTTAGCAGCATTAAATAGATAGGCTACTGCACTGCGTTTCGCAGGTTAATTCTCTGCACATGACACAGAAAAAATCCTAGTGTGGTTTAGTAATTATATATACTTATACTATAATATTATAAAGAGGTAACATTTGTTTGTAAGTTTGTATGTAGGGGGTTATCTCTGGATCTACTGAACCGATTTTGAAAATTCTTTCACAAATTGAAAGCTACATTATCACTGAGTGCTATAGGCTATATTTTGTTATAAAAAATTAGGGATCCGTAAGAAAAATCACGCGAACGAAGTCGCGGGGAGAGTGCTAGTTATTAATTTAAAAAAAAGGAATGTTGGTATATCAGTTTGCATAACTTACTTGGGACTTCAATGGAGAAAATTAACACTAATGATTAAGATTATGATCTTTATATATGGTACATATTTTTAGTTTGTAAATTACAATAATAAAAACATAGTGACAATTATTAAAACTATAATCAACAATTTGGTGTTTAACTACATTCAACCTCAACATGTCAGAGAATCAAAGTTTAATGATGATCAATAGTTTTTGATCAGCATTTTTGAGATTCATGATTCTTTTTGAAGTCATGAGAAAATCTCTCTATACTCAACTTCTGCTATGAGCCTGGCTTTCTGGGAGATTACTTTTCTTCCATTTAGGCAAATACATTTGAATATTAAAATACTCTTAACAACGGGTTTTCCTCAATGAGTCACAATGGGAATAATACGAAATTCAGGAAATAATTCCCGTAAAGTAAGAATTTTGAGTTTTAAGGAAAACAGTATTTGCTCAATAATTATGTTGTTGTATTAGTAAAAACATTTATTTTACATTACTGACAACAATGCTTTTCAATTATGTATTATGTTTTACAGATACCATCTCTTTACTGCTAAGTGGGTATGAACAGAAATGGTCTACAAATTAATTATATTTTATCTCAGTGTTATTTCAGAATGGTAATTTATTGATTGGAACGTAATATAAGATAGATAAACAAATCCAATGCTAAGAAAACAATCTGAGGGATAATCATTAAAACACATTCATAATTTTATTGGCTTATAGCCAATATTTCTATATGATAGGTAAATCACACTATGAAAGTTACTTTAACAAATATCTATGCAGTTATAAAGTTAAATCATTGGTTTTTTTTACTGTTTTATACTTGGAAAGTAAAAAGACCAATGAAACTTGAATGCAAAACATTTACTAGACACTTTTAAACTTATTTAACTTAGATAGTTTACATGGAAATACAGCATTTACAATTAATTTTATTGTAAAACCTATATTATGTAATAAGTACTGGAAACATGACTGAATTTAATATAATATGAAGTACTTTTTGAGTTTTACTAGGTTATTATCAAATTAAGGGTCAACCACTCAAGAGCTCCAATTTACTGTTGTTAGGCTATTGAGAGATACTCTAATTGAACATACATACACAAAATTTAAGCAATCCAAGCATAATCTAGGCAAAAACAATAAAAAAAACCTTATGTTGAAATCTGATTGTAACTTGATTGGATTTGATTTGTAATCGAATGTATTGGTAAAGACTACTAATATAAACTTATTATGAAACACAACACTTATTATAACAACACAATTGAGCACTATTTTTTACTAATAACACAACACAAAACTTTGTTTAAAAAAGTTCACAAACTTCCAAACTTTTTAGGGAACTGGAATGCTCAGACGATAGCACTCCGTACAAGGAATGGGATAAACATAACGCAAACTAAACATAATTCGATATTCGAAATAAAATTAGTTATCATAGCAAGCTAATTCGATGTTTTCTTTGCTTTGCTTTTGCTTTACGAAACGAAACACGTTTGTCAAATTGTCACTTTTAGACAATTGACAAATGACGTTTCGTCGTATGTTTTTTAACTGCGGGTGGGCCTGCGGCTGGTATTGCAGCGATCGGATATGCTTATCCGCTTTATTAGACGCTAACTTATAACTTACCAGTCAATTATAATCCAAGAAAAAATAAACAAAATTACAATAAATAGCAACTTCGCAACTAAATAATACGATAAATGTTTTATTATTTTCTGAAATGCATTAGTTAATCATTGTAGATTATTTTGAATTAATTTAAATGATCTTTCAAGATAATTTTAAGATTTTTTTAAACAAATCACTAGTAAAATCATATAACTTTATATTATTTTCGACTTTTTCATATAACGGAACGTTATAAATAACTATGGTGTTGCTAGATATGAACGCAACCAAATCAGTCTAATTTTAATGCTGGTTACATTATTCGTAAAGAAAAAAAAAAAAAATGACAGCGTCACTTTTAGCGTTATACTTATTGTGGCGTGCTGTTTTTGTGTTTTTAAATGCATAAATGCCTGGTTTTGTTTGTAAATCGAAGTTTATGTTACATTTTAATTACCAAAACTGTACTCGTGAAAGTGTACAAAGTGATTTAAAAGTTGTAACTTTTTTAAAAGTTTTGATAGGTTATAAGCGCGCGAATAACTTCAATGTTGTTTTATGTTTAAGTTTTGATTGACTTGGAAAGTATTCATGGTTAATTAATAATTAATATTGATATCCTAATTAACATATTTGTCAATCATGTCTGTCTTCAGACTTAATTTTAATTAGGGAGTTAGTTTCTGCCAATGCACTTTAATAGACTTAAATATACTTTAAATGTACCTACCTATTTATATAAAATAATTTATTAAAATATACTCATTTCATTTCATATAAAACTGTGTTTCATTTAACAATCATCCTAATATATTTTAAGCATCATACCTTATTAAAATGTGAATAACTCAACTCATTTGCATTTACTAACATAACTTAACCGTTTCAGTTGCAAACTTCATTCCAACACGAAAAGGAAGCTTACTTCTAGTTCATAAAGGTTACGCATTCCGTCTGAAGAACAAACTGGCTTATGGAAAGAAGCAATGGTACTGCACATCACGCACAAAGACAGGATGCAACGTGGATATAACAACGGTGGTACATAGACTGGGACAAGTCATCAAACGGGTGCGTAACAATCATAATCACCCACCTCATGGTTTTTACCGACGTAATGATGGTTCATTTAAAGTTGTGTAACGTACCATTCACTGAAACTTATTGTTAAGGCTGTTGTGTATAATAAATAAATAATAAGAAATAGGTAATATGCTGACTGAATAAAGTATATTACTGTACCAATAAAATGTTATGTGAATCCAAAGCATCACTTGTAGTAGTAAAAGACTGAAAAATTACCTTTTAAAAATAAACTGTACCAATAAAACTTAGTATGAATCCAAAGCATACTAAAAAAGACTGAAAAATAACCTTTAATCCCTTAATTTTAGGATTCCATGCCTCAAAAGTATTTTTTTGCTAAGTACATACTTACCTTATTTTTTAGTTATACTCATGGATACAACATTTCAAAGTCTGATAATGTATTTTCTACCTCAAAGTAAATTACCACCTATTCCTATTTAGGCTAAGTTTAAAATATTTTTTAACACTTCTATCAATTAAGTAACTACGGTACAATATTCTGGACCAAAACAAATCATTTATTATCTATACTATAAGTGTAATTTAAGTATAGGTTAATTTTACTCTTCATTTTGTATTATTTTTGTAACTTGATGTGGGTATTAAATAATGATGAAAAATCAGGAACATCTTTGAAATTAAGTAATCTATTAAAATTTTTTTAGCTGGTGGGTTGGTACTTATTGTATTCTTTTTAGCTTTATGTTTTAGATTATGCCTAAATTATATTCACTGTACCCTTTTAGACTGATCAAACGCTAAATTAAGACTGATTGTAATACTCACTACCTCAATGTGTTTTGTAAGTTTTTATAATTTATCTAAATAAAATAATTTGTAAGCACATATATTTCATTATAATACTAAAAACTATCCCCCCCCATTCACCCACCGTGTCCAAAAAATTTCTTATGAAATAAGGGAAGATTTTGATATCACCAAGGGTTTCCCCTTGACGAGGCTTTGAATGTTCAAAGCCTCGTCAAGGTTTCTGACCATGTGGTCAGAAACTTGACAACGGTACAAAGTTCCTAGTCGATTTACTCGATTGTGTACGTAAAAAAATAAAAAGAAACAACCATGAAAATATATTAAATAATTTTATTTTATTAAAATTTCACTATTTAGACATACTATTAGACTTTCGAAGAGTTAACTTTGATTAAAGGCACGCTTATTACAAAAAGCAAGTAAAAAATCATGTACACTCAACAAAAGAGATAGGTATCCAGGGTCATCAGATATAGTTGAAGTTTTCCTAGAAACCTATCATTATGGATGTCTTAAATTGAAACTTAATTGATTAACTGTTTATTATCTACATTTTAAATTAAATAACATTTGAATACTTACATCCATCGGTTTCCAGGAAAAATTCAACTATAACTGACGACCCTGCATACCTATCTGTTTTGTTGACGGTACATCAGAATCGCAGGTGTACTTTTCAGATTTTAGGTGTTTTTTTTTGTAGGTACAGAGAAGGGTCCAAATGCAATTTTAGGCAAATTAGAAAAGTACACCCGTGATCCTGATGTATGTATATAAAAAATCTGGCTCAACTCTTCCTACTCTTTCAATTTGAGTGTGTAGGTAATTCTTCCTATCCACTTTATATTATAAAGATTCGTAACGCATGGGTAGATGGTTATGGTCACCCAAAGTCCTTATTATGACATTGTCAACTGTAGTGAAAATGTATGCCCTGCAGTTTCTCACCCTGGAGCAATACCACCGCCAGCCATTCCTTTGAGGATACGGATACCGCGAATAAGTATAATTTTTGTAAAGTATTAGGGGTTTGCCTCGTTTCGATCTAATTTCGTATGCTGCTGAAAGTTATAACACATATTTAAGTTATTTTTGCAAAATATCATAAATAGTATTAAAAATAAAAGAAAATTATAGAACATCAATCAAATAGGTACACAAATCACTATACAAGCAATTTATTAACTAAACAAAAGGTGCACAAGTATCTGATCATAATTAGAACTATAAATTAACAATTTCAATCGGTTTCGACTATGACGGGTTCCCTTAAAGCACTAAGTACATGATCTGGTTTAAGATAGTACTTCGGTGGGTCATGGCAATGCTCCTCAAAGGCAGAGATGATAAAGTTATTATTATCAGTGAAGACGCAGCCGCGGCAGTTCTTGAGTGTGGAGCAAATCCAACGAGATTTGTTCCCTTTGTCGTACTGCTTGCGATATGTGTATTTACGAAACAGGAGCATCTCTTTGCCTTTACGAGATGTGATGACCACTGCTGTATCTGAAAGAAAAAAATATAGTATTACTAGACAATTAAACTGACACAACCGAGACTGAAAAGTACTGAAAGCTTAGGGCCGACGCACATAAAAGTGATGCGATGACGCACACCCAGAATAGACGACCTGGAGAAATAGCGGCATCGAGGCGGCGCGCCGCCTACCGCAACGTAACGCTTAGCGGCGCGTTGCATTGCGGCACTACGCCGTACAGCCTTTCTGATTATCGGCCCTTACCCTTCTGCATTCAGACACTTACCATTTTGATCTGTGTCTATATTCTCAAGCCTCGTCGGTTGTGGATGGTCATGTTCTTCATGGGACATCAGAATTTCATTCTGATCACTTAGGAACAGGAAGGCGGAACAGTGCTTATTGAGGGAGCAGTTCCAACGGGTTCCGTTCTTGGATTTGTATGCATTGCGATACCTGTGTCCATTGTATTGGAGAACTGTTTTTCCCCTACGTGACTCTACAAACAGAGCTACATTACTAGTTTCCTCAGTTGTTTCTTCGTATTGCAGGTCTTCAATGTACTGGTGTTCCTCTTCGGGTTCTGGTTCTGGCTCAGGTTCCAGCGATGGATCCTCAAATGTTAGTGTCGTTACTGGAACATACGATATCAAATTATACATCTTCATCAAATGCATATGATTAGTGTAGGTATTTCGTTAATAACTTGCAGGATCTAATTTTACCAATGTTTAGGTACCAGACATGCCTTAAATATAGATAAAAACTAAATGAGACAATATTATGGTTAATTTGTTAGATACCAATATTGTTTTATCGCCACCAAACTGTAGGCACTCTAGCATGGAACAGGATTTAAAAGGGAAACGCCAAATTAAAATCAGTCAACATTTAAAGTTTATTAATTTCAGTCATAATCGTAACTACAACAAAAAATAAATGAAAATAATACTATTATGAGATCTTGATATGATTAACGATAAAATCAACAGACAAGCATTTACGTTACATAATTCTATCTTGGAATACACGACAAAAAATAGGCTCGTGAGTGTGAGCGTTCGCCGTAAGAATTACTTCGTACTTCTCGTTCACATGGACGTAAACATCGCATTTGGTGTTACTAGGCTCGTTGCAGCCCCATCTTGTACCTTCCTTCACACAATACTCTTTTTTAAAAGTATATCCATTAACAATGAGCAAGGTTCTACCCGTAGACAATGTGACTACTGTAACTGAACAAAAAAAAAGGTGGCAACAAAAAAATAAAATAATGTCGAAGCATCCAACGAGGCGGAAATCTATTTACAAAAACAACTTTTTGAACAACAAACTTACTTTACAAAATTCTAAAAAATCTAACTTCTAGATACGACTGCAACTACGTACCTAACTACGTAGACAATACATCTACATATCTAAACAATTTACAACATCTAAGATTCTAAATTGCACCTTACAAGGTTCGAAACATCTTACTGATTAAATCATGAAAACTAAAACACACATTAATCATTTTAATACATTTAAAAAATTAATAACGTTAACTTGGGGGTTTTTACAAATGTTTATGCCACTAATCGTAGTTATTCTGGTCGGAAACTGTAAGAGTTCTATATAAATATCAGTCCTTCCCAGAAGGGGCAACATAATGAGTAAAAAAGGCCGGAAACTCTTCAGGAGACATTCGAACAGCGCGCTCCATGTATGGAGCGATTAAACGTTATGATTTTGGAATTATTTGACAGGAAATTGGCTCACCACAAGCTTAGATATTAGTGCCCTTATCCTATCTACAAAATTTAATCGAGTTGAATAAAATTATAACCAAAAATATGGATAGACTACGTCTCTATGGAGCGCGCTGTTGGGAAAGTTTCATAAGTACCTACTTAATTACGCAGAAGATTGCAATGATCAATCTTTTCTTCACAATCAACCCCATACACATCTGATGTCCTAAGCTGTGTCTTAATAATTACAATTAATGTGCTTGACTTGTGCGAAATGGATCTGAAATTATCTGGAGGGAACGATTAATTTATTAAGAACCTAAATCGAAAACAAAGGGTAAGTGAACCTGATTATCCTTTTACATAAACGTAATTAAATGTAGGTAACCAGTTATTCATTAATATTCTTAAGTACATAAGGATCCAATATTGAGATTCACTTAGATTTAAAGGACTAGAAGAGACATAATTATCATCTAAGTCAACACTTATATATTTTAACTTATAATAGTTTTATATGTATAACGAAAAACGACACAATCTAAACCCTCCTACATCCATATAACTCTGTATGCCCCACTCTATTGTATTCGTTGTGACTGGTATTTAAAACGATATTTGGTCTGGCGAGTCATATCATATTACAGACGCTAGGAAATAGTTTCAATGAATCGCTGTTATCGAAATCGATAAAAAGGACTAAGTATACATATATAAGTTACGTTGATTTCCTGTAGTTATAATGCAACTTCATTAAAGTGCCATCGCGTTGAACAAAATATGAAGGAGGACTGTGGTTATGATCTCTGACATAAGCAGTGATGTTGTGAAAGTTATCAAACTGGACCTTGGCCCTGCAACCCCGCGTGGTCCTTTTGGAGCAGTTCCAGTACCTAACATCTTTCTTAGCTTGGCTAAACGTATGGTTCTCTATCATTAGCAGTGAGTTCTTCCCGCGGCCAGATGGTATGAACTTGTAGTCTATTCCTGAAAATAGAATTCATTGTAAAAATGTTAGTAAGTCTAGATAGGGATGGAACCACCCAATATATACCTAATTTCTGTTCTAGCCATAAAAAAAATATTGAATCCCATTCAGTATCCATCCTAATATTATAAATGCGAAAGTAACTCTGTCAGTCTGTTTGTTTGTTACCTCATCACGTCAGAACCACTGTATCCATCGTAACGAAATTTTACAAAATGGTAGCTTGGGATCTGGATAAAGATAAAGGCTACTTTTTAATCTGTGACTATGTCTGCGCTTGCTATAGCCGTCATTCACACGGACGAAGACGCGGCCAAAGCTATTCAGTTACGGCAGATTAATCTCGAGCTTCCCGTTCTATTAGTCTATCATTGTTCGTGGTTTATACAGGATAAAAGGGACACCGACTAGGCTGTTACCATGAATTCGGTACTTACCAAAGTACATGATTTATAGTCCATACATTGTGATCTTGCATTTTTGAATGGAACAGATTTTTTTTTAATAGGCGTCTAATCATTTCAATCTGGAATCATGTGCTGATTCCATGGTAAAAGGTTATGCGTCGATATTCCTTCCACCCTGAATTATCTCAGTCATTGGTACCTACCTATCCAAATCTAGTCAAAATAATTCTAAATCGAATCGACATGTAGCTTGCATGACCTGACAAACATAACAAAGATATTGTATTAAAAGTAGACTTCGGGGTAAAACTTAAAAAAGTACCAAATACAACATAAACGAAAATACAACTAAACGAACATAAAATTTCATAACATCAAGTAAACCCGACTTACATTTCACATTTATTAATTTATTTTCTACTGCTAACATTCACAAATTGGGTAAACACACACTGACTACTTTTTTATATTTTTTTCAACACACTTGAGATTCTACATACTTACTATTTTAAAGATTCGATAAATTGATAAAGGTTAGTTAATTCGTAGTTACGGAAGACTTAGACCCAAAATATCTAATCGTATACATTTTATACTAATTCGTATTTAAAGATGGATTAAAAGCCTCAGATTCAAGTTAAACAAATTGTTGTGCAACATTGATTCCAGTAACGTTTGCTGTCAGAAACAATGTTTAGCTACAGTTTACCTATCGGAAATGCGAGATTTTAAAAATACACATTCAGTACTTATAATTTTATGACATCTACGTTATTTTATTGTTTCTACCACATTATTCATTATTTATAATTAAGTATTATGGCAACAGTTTTTCTACTTATCTAACACAAATACCTATAATAAAGCTGAAGAGTATTTTTTGTCCGTTTATTGAAAATCTTTGAAACTGATTGGAAAAAAAAATATTTTTGTGTATGATAGCCACATTCATGAGGATTAGTATATGCTATAACATCACGCTACGACCTACAGGATAGGTTAGACGTATATTAACCCGAATAAAAAATACGCGCAGGATGTCGCGGACAGAGCCTAGTCAGAAATACGAGGTTTTACTTACAATACACATTCAATACTTATAATTTTATGACATGTAGGTTATTTTATTGTTTCTACCACATTATTTTATAATTATATATACCTAGTGTAGATATTTCTACAAATTCGTATAATTCAATAATTTTCAAAAATTACAACGACCATTAATATTTTTTTTACTACACATATAAACACTGGAGGGAAAATACGAACTCTATCCTACAATTACGTTGATGTAATGTAAACACTGAAAAAATCTTTTTTGTTATTATTACGCAAAAACCTACACAGCAAATAGTAAAAAATTGACATTTAGTTATTATGTGATTCTACATACTATAGCTATACTCTACGATATGACAATACTGAACAGTGAACACTTAAAACCCCTTATTATTCGACACATACTACCTAAGTACAGACGTGAATACATTTCATATCTTGAGTATTTTGGCACTACCTAACAGATATTTTTTATTCTTTTATAAAATATAGGTAGAGGCGGATACAGACATTGCGAAGCATGCGCCGCGCAAGCCTCGCAACGCACGCCTCGATATAAGTTTTTGCATATGCCTCACCACGAATAAAAACGTCCACACAGATTGTCATGGCACATGGCCACGCAATGTCTGTATCCGCCTTAGGATTTACCTTCATAAAAAGGCAGGAGTACCTAATGCAACAGAAGTACAGTAAACCAAAAACTACGGACCCGGTTCCTACTTCATAATCAATACAACCACAGTTACAATGCTGCCTAGCCTTTTCCCAACTATGTTGAGGTCGGTTTAATCAGATGCAGCTGAATACCAGTGTTTTACAAGCGACTAAAAAATCTGTTACTCGGTAACAGAATACTTCTCGGTAAAACTGGTTGTCAGACTTTCGGGCTTCTGACTACCCGTAGCGACTGTCAAAGATGACAAACGGGACCTACGGCTTTTCGTGCTCTCCGAGGCACAGGCACGGCATTTCGATACCTCGTCCTACATACAATTAATCTTAACTTCAAATCGCTAGGTCCTAGCGAAAAAAGCAGTCTTGGAAAAGTTTAAAGCTTGGGGTAAAGATGCAATGGATTGCAGACTAGAACAAATATACACATACTTAGTCAAATTATTACAAACAACACCGATAAAGGGTTGCTGTAAAACTAAATTAGCTATAATCTAATACTCCATTGATTATAGCATTAGAAAAAATAACGGCAGTTATTCTGTATTGCTGGAATGACTCCTTTTTGGTGATATATACCTACTTATATATACACATCAAAAGTGTCTAGGGATCAACATCCCTAACATTGATTAGGGATGTTGATCCCTAGACACTTTTGATGTGTGTATTTTTAAATGGCTAATAGTCTATTTATGGTGAAATATCGAAGCTTATTATACGCTAACATTGAAGTAACGATTGCTTTAAACGTTATTTTTGTAATTTTATATTCAATGGAGTATAAACATTTTACGCCCATAATCAGATTTATATCTTTAGACGTGAATGCTTCAGAAGAAAACATCCGAAGCAAAGATATGGTTTCTTGGGGCACTGATCACAGAACGTGGTAACCTTGATAATCTTTCTTTTTACCCGTTCTGAACCCCAGAAAAGTGACCAAATCTTAAGACAATTGCCGCACTGCTGAGGCTTGCATTTGGCGCCGATAACTCTAGTCAATTCATGTTTTTTCTTCCGGAGTCGTCCTGTAGATCAAAAGAAATATATATTAATTCTTCGATCAACAGCACTTATCTTATTCTAGAAAAGCTAATAAATATAGAATACGTCATGGCTTATTAGAGAGTTCTTAATGGCAAATATTTTGCAGAATTTTATAGTCATCAAGTCATTTTAACGACTCTCAAGTTTTAATCGTTAAGTAGGAAAAAGAAAACCAAGCAGGGTTATCAAAGCAAAGCAAAAAAATAAAAAGAAAGAATAAACTTACACAGTATTATGTAGGTAATGTAAAATTTAATAAATACGGTCACTCAATGCAGATTTTCAGATCCTGCAAACTTGTCAAGTAAGTATATTTAAATTGTAACAGAAGTTATTGCTCATACATTTATTTAAGTACTAAACCTAGGTATTTTCTTTACAGCTAAGTACATAATTTAATCTTTGAAAAATCCAAAATACATTCAAAAGCTTGTAGTAATAATTAATAATACACAAATTATCACCTGGCGAAAATGCATATGGACCTTTGACCAAATTCAGAACATGGCGGTAGACGTTCCTTCCTTTTTCCGCTATTAACTAGTTGGAAATAACTACCTGCACCATCAAATGATAGGTCCAAAAACATTTCCGCCGCCAAATCGTGGAAATCAAAGCTTAAACCTAGTTTGTATACTATAATGCTTAACAGGTTGATTACTTTAACCGAATAGCCTAACGATCTTTTCGCCAGTCACTCTCTAAGTAGGTGAACTTGGGCGAAAAAGTTGGTCAAGATATTATAGCTAAACCGCTGACACTTCACCGTTAACCACTGTAACGTCACATATCTCAAGAACTTTCTAGTGCACATTTTCGCCTCTTGTGTATTACGCTACGAGCGCCCGCAACCCGCATTTCTCCCGGTCTTCGTTCTTGTTCTACCCCCATGCCCCTGTACTCCGGAAGCGAGGACATAACTAAGCGGTTTAGCTATAGTTCCTACACTTCACACAAAAATATTTTTGATACAATAATTAGTCTAATTAGATACAAATACCCTGAACATGATTTCAATATGCATAACTATGTATAAATCTAAAAATATTTCTGACGTATGTATAGATCTATTCATTGACAATTTTCATCATTGTTTATTATGTTCGTTTTCTGAAATAAATACGTTGTTTTCCACAAAAAATATTCAATTTCTGCCTTAGTTGCACAATTACTTAAATGCCAACCCAAGTTAAACCTTGTCACAGTAACTCAAGGAATAGTTTCCACATACAGTCCATCTGGGGTCTTCTCGTATACAGGGGGTGGGTGCGTGTGTTCGTTGGCAATGCATACAAGTTCATAGTCATCGTTGACGCATAGGCAAACGTTACATTTCCATCTGATCCGTCCTGAGCAGTACCACCGTTCACCACCTGTCATAGGTGCAGGGTTGGTGAAGGAATACCCGTTTAGCATCAGCAAAGTTGCGCCGTTTACCGCTGTTACAACTGACACTGGAAGGTGATGGGAATTTGAATAGAAACTGGATAGGTTCAATAGGCACTAGCTAGGTTGTCATCAATCAGTATTAGATTTAAGAGTTATGAAGATGTAAAAATATTGTAACACCCCTAACTTTCGACATAATATCAACAACATCCATTGCGTAGAATATTGGTGTTACATAATAATTTCAAAACGCCGCAATTGACATTGTTGATTTGATAAAATGAAAGCTATTGTTATTAAGAGTAAGTTCACAATTGAGTGGTGATTTTGTATTAAGTTAAGGGGGTGGGTACATGGATGAGGTCAAGGGTAAATTAGTAACACAACAAACCTTTTCCATTATAATTATTCCGTCGTCACTGTGTGCGGAAAATGTTTGAATTTTCAAGGCATATAGCCTTAACAAAATTGATGTCTCCCTTTTGAACTATTCGAGTGTGATTAATCAATAATAGTAGGTATTCCAATTATCTATGATTTAAAGTTCCTTGGCCGATTAGCATCAGGTATAGTTCTATTTAGGATTGAAATAAAAAACCAGCAGCCATTACTGCATCATCTAGTAATTCATAAAATGGGATTAAATGAAACAAATGCTCACACAAAACAAACTTTATTCTATTAAAAATAAGAGAAAATTTTGTATAACTACCTAATTTAATAAATGTTTGTACCTATTTAAACTGTTCTTTTACAGTCAGATTTTTTTGTTCAAAGTTTCATGCCTGAAATATAGCTAGATTATTGAAATAGTTACCTATTATAAACTAGTAAAAATAACCACGCATCGTTTGTCTAAACTTGAGTGCCATATAGGTTTTATTTTATGTTATAGGTACCTACTTGCATTCCACGCGGACTACCTAAGTCGCAAGCAGAAGGTACTAAACTATTTTCTTAAGTTAAATACTTGGTTCTTTTACTCGAAATAAGTAGTTATTGCTCTTCTCATAAGAAATGTTGAATTAAAGTTGCACGGTTCCAAAAACTAGGTCCTATGGAGAAGAACCGGCAAGAAACTCCATAGGTATAAATGATTTATATCTAAGTACAACATTAAGCTGCAGTTACACAACACGAGAAAATATTTTATGCTTTTTCTTTTTTTTATAAAATCCGTTTTTGAAAAAGTAACTTGGAAACTTACAGAACTAAAGAAAAAATAAAATATAAGAAATAGACACCTAGGTAAATTAAATTAAATTAAATTTTATTGTAGATTAAACATTTTATTCTATTTAGTAAATAAAAAAGTTACAATAGTTTTATTGATAAAATATAAAATAAAATATTAACTATGGGTGTAGGAAACTAGACCCGTCTCTCTAATGTAGTGACTCTCGTAAATAAAACTGTTTTGAGGTATATTTATGTAAAAGTATGAATATTAAATACTTCTATTCAAGTACTTACATACCTAAAAATACAATAACGTTTAAATTAGCGTCATTAAAATAAAATTGCTTTCTATTAAAAAAATATCTATAAAATATGATTTTATTTGTATAATTACGACTCTAAACGTCGAATCTAATTAAAAAGCGAATTCGTAAAACACGGTAGGTAGTCAAAACACGCACTTACACGCTAAATACATTCCTTAATTATACTTTATTGTTATATTAGTATTGTTTTAAAACCCCCGGTATAATTTACCTAAACCGTAGTTTTAACTACGTTTTTTAATTCAAACATTTAATATACGTAGTCAGGTCACAAGTTCTGTCACATATCAAATGTGAAATAAATGACACATTTTCAGTTTTAATTTAATAATTTATATGTGGAAAGATAGGTAAAAATACACAGTTTTTCATGTATATTAGTTTATTCGAAATGACCTCCTTGATTTTTGATACAAGCCCGTAATCTGCGAGGCCAGTCATCGATAGAATCACGCACGACATTGAGGTCCATTTCGGCCACTGCTTTGATGAGGGATTGCTTCAGTGACTCCAAAGTTTTATGGGGTTTTGCGCAGGCTTTCTCCTCTAAATACTGCCATATTTTATAATCTAAGGGATTAAGGTCCGGACTGGAGGACGGCCAATCTTCGTGCCTGATGAAATCAATTTCATGGGCGTCCAACCAGTTTTGCGTACTCTTGGCCTTATGAGCTGGTGCAGAATCTTGCTGCAATACCCAGTGGCGATTTGCGAACATTGTTCGTTTAAGAGGCTCTACGGAGTTTTGCAGAACTGTATTTTGGTACACCAGAGCACTGGTTTTCACACCTTTTTCACAAAAAAACATCTCAGTGGGGCCCAAATACGACACTCCAAGCCAAACCATCACTGATGAGGGATGATGACCACGTTGAACGCGCGGGACACGCCTACTCGCTTCATCACTGTTGTGAGCATACACCTTGTCATTTTGCTTATTGAAGCTCTCTTCAACAGTAAAAATTTTTTCATGTGAAAAAAATTTTTCTCGGTATTTTTTTCCCGCGTACCGTCTCAACAAAACGCGTGATCTTTGAAGCCTAATATTTTTCAAACGAGCATTCAGGAAGTGGGCTGTTCTTTTACGGTAAGCCCGTAGCCCAAGGTCTTCATTTAACACCCTTTTCACCGTGGTTCTGTTTAAACCCATCTGAAAAGCCAACAGTTTTTGCTTTCGCACGGGATTTCTTTGAATTCGCGCCTTGATGGCTTTGACCACCGCTGGTGTGCGAACCGTACAAGGTCGACCACTCCTCTCTCTGTCTTCTATTCTTGAGTCTTCCTCGTATCGTTTAATGGTGCGATAAACGAACCTTTGTGTTAATTTCAAATTTTTCAAAAGTTTAAAAATTTCACTTGCGACGTATCCACAACGATGCAATGCAATTACAGCGACTCTGTCTTCTTTTTGTGTCCACTCCATGTTGAAAACTAAAGAAAAGTCTACGAAACCTATGTTTTTAAAATCGAGAAATATTCGAAATTCAAACGTAATTAATTAATTTTTTCGTCTGCATTCCAAATTCAAAATTCGGATGCTATGACAGTATTTATGACCAGACTACGTAACCTTTACTACTTACCTTTTTAAATATACTTATGTACTTAGCTTGCCTGAACAGATGATGAAAGTAGTTTTTATGGTAAGAATATATTTATATAAATTCAATAAAATATTGTCGCGCTGATTTTATACAAGATGGTTGTTTTTTTTGTGCCTATAACATAATTTTTAATTTTAGTAAATTATTGTTACAATTGGTTGCGTTAACAGCAAGTTATCATGGAATTAGCATGTGCTCATACAATAACAGTGCATAGATTTTTTTTGTGACAATTCTTCCTTATGTTTTATAGTTTTGTGTGAAATAGATGCCTAAATAGCTTTAATGCTATGTACTCAACCTTTAACCGCTGTTCGACAACGAGACGTTATTAACTCCCGATTACTCGAACGAAATCAACGCACAATCAATTGACAAATAATTCCCAAGCATTGTATACACGGTGTATCAAAAGAGTAACCAATTTTTTTTTAAACCTAATTCCTTGATTAATTAATCAAGGACCAAGGAATTACCTATCTGTCAAGTGTGCGTAACCTGCTCTTATTGGTTGTTGATAATTTAGTCAACCAATCACAGAAGGTTACGTGATCTTGGCAATGTATTATTCACCGGGGCAAAGTTAGAATTAGGCCACAATTACTTACTTATTAATGATAGCGTTGCGATTAGCAACCTTATTCTAAAATAAAATAAAATCTAAATCTATTTTAATTAAATGCGACTTAAGTGCTAAAATAAACATGCTTCGGTTTCTCCTCTTGCTCTGGTGGTTCATGGGAGTGTTTGTCTTTACTAGCGACTACGTTCAGGTAATCATCCGTGGTCATACGTGCTTTACACTCTTCACTCTTGCTCAAAGTACACTTCCAGACAGTTCCTTTCTTCGACTTTGCGCTCCGTGAATAAGTATAAGATTTGTAAAGGAGAACATACTGGCCTTTTCTTTTTGTTTTTATGAGAACGGGACCTGAAATAATGAAAATAATTATAAGATAAACGGATAAAATACAAAATTGTAGTACCCCATGATTGTTTGTTTTTAGGAACTCAAAAAGTGGCAAGATTTTTTTGTCTGCTTCTTGTTTTTGAGTTCAGATTTCCACTATACACCATTGTAATTTACCGTCATGCATGCATGATAATCGTAGTTTTACCTGAAGCTTTGTTTTACCAAACCCATTCTTTACATAATAGTACTTAAGGGCCGCTATACCGGGTCGGTACAATTGGATCAAAATTCTCAATATAAGATTTATTGAAAATGCTGAACCGAATGTGCCGACCCGCTTATGTGTATTGCGATTGCGACTTAGAGTTAATTTACAAACCAATGCTTACTGTACCTAGTCCTAATACTCATACAAATAAGACCTAGGCACTTTATTTCCACAATATGGCTTTCAATGATTACAATAAATTCAGTAGTTTACGGCCAAAGATTATTCTACGCAGGAATAATAAAACTTCAAACTTAGGAATCATGATTATTTAATTCATTTAGTAAGTATTTATTATGCAAATTGGTAATTATAATATATTCCGTTATACATTAAGGGTGGTAACGTTTTATCTTACATATACACACAAATACGAGACATAACGTTATGCTAGCTGCCATGTAGGTATTCTGAGAAAATAAATCCTCTCAAAAGAGTTAAAATCTATATAGTAATATATTTTATCTAGAGTTTTTTTTATTTTTGTTTGAACATGCTCATCCCTGGACCTGCCAGTAGCATTTGAAAAATATTTTTGTTTATGATAACTAGATTCATGAGAACTCTTCCTCATAATTATATGGGCTTATATCATCACGCTACAACATGGGAGCAGAGCAATAGTTAAAGACTTAACTTAAGGCGGGTCAAAAAAACGACGAAGTCGCCGGCAAAGCTAGTTTATAAATAAAGCTAGAATTATTAACAACATCAAAACATCATTACTAACTAATGACTAATAGTTATTTATTAACATGAGACATAAAAAACACAAAAAGTGTTTATTAAATCAACATTGGTACCGATTCTAGAAAAATAATCAAAGAAGTATCTTTAGGTACTCTATATTAATTAGATTTTTAGAATCTCTTATCAGATCTCACTTAAATACTTAAATATCAATCAACTTAATATTAGCTAGTAAATATGTAATTTATTAATTTATTTTCAAATCTTATTTGTTAAAAAGCCGTTTATTGCTTTATAATCACTGTTGACCATTACAATGTACAAATAAAAAGTTCAAAGAAAACTTTGGAGTTTGTAGTTTGCATAATAATATTTTATTTTACTCGGTGTCATGAGAAATAAATTATAAAGAACAGTATTCGGATATCCGTAAATCAAGTTGCACAATTTATTATGCAATACCAGATATGTAGTTCATTACGGCATTAAATAATAATAAAAATTGGTTACTCTTTTTATACACCATGTATACAACGTATTGATGAGTGCACAGATTAAAAAGCTTGACATTTTCATGTTCAAAACTTTCGCTTCGATTTTAGTTTATATTATAGTTGACAAGTTAGTAATAAAATCTAGAAAATTGTTTTAAGAAAGAGGTTTCAATTGTTTAAATTATTGTTAAGACTAATAAGTACATGTAACACATTAGTAAGTGCAGGTTCACAAAGCTCATGAAGAGAAAATCTATTGACTAAAACTGAAGAGTTTTTTGTTTGTTTGTTAAAACGAGCTAATCTCTGGAACTACCAGTTGGATTGGAGAAATTCTTTTTGTATACGATAACCAGATTCATGAGACATAGCACGCTTTGACCCACGAGAGCTGAGCAGTAACCACGTAGTAAATATCACGCGAAAGGAAGCTAGTGATAAAATAAATCACTACATAGTATAAAACAAAGCCGCTTCCCGCTGTCTGTCCCTATATATGCTTAGATCTTTAAAACTACGCAACGGATTTTGATGCGGGTTTTTTTAATAGATAGAGTGATTCAAGAGGAAGGTTTATGTATCTATGTTGCACCCGTGCGAAGCCGGGACGGGTCGCTAGTATTAAATAAGATACCGCATTGATCGTCGCGGTATGGTATGTAGCTTAAATCTATACCTACTTACAAACGGTGGAAGGAATCTTGTACCATGGTTAAAAGTTGCGCGTTTATGTCCTTTCCACCTTGTATTTTAAACATTTTACTAAAATTAACACTAAAAGTAACTACTTATATTAAACATTAATATATTTATACACGTACAGCCGACCGCACCTTGGTAGTAACACTTTGACCTTGATATGGGCTAGCGTACAACGGAGTTACAATAGCATAAGTCCCGGTTTCCACCAAAGAGATGATGAGAGGAGATGTCTCGTACTTAATCAACCAATAGGATACTGTATTGCGTTGAAGCGATGCAAGCCGATTGGTTGTACGAGACATCGCATCTACTCTTTGCTTTGCTGGAAACCACACCTAATATTGGTTTTTAGATATTACCAGTCGGTTTAGACTATAACACCTTTAAACATGGTACACTGAGATCATTTTTAACCATTAAAAAGTTTACCTTAGAGTCCTCGCAAACTTACAATTTCAAGTTGACCAATTATCAACCAACAAAATTGTGTTCTTTCACAATTTAATCGGCCAACTTTACGCGCGACTAACCAACTTAGGTCCGCGCGTTTGCAAAGAGTGCTGTGCTAATAAGTAGTCGGCCGATAGTTGGCCAACTTTTTAATTGTGCGTAATCGGAAGGGAATCTTGATTCAGAAATGATTGGAGTCCAGTCCGTGCGGACTCCTAAAACACTAGTCTTTTGGTACACTCTGCGATTTAGTCAGCCAACTTGGAATTGTAAGCCTGTAGGCGCTCTTAAACTTTGTCTACAGGTATGCGTCTTCCATTCGAAAAAATTTCGAGCCATGATTGTGGTCTCCAAAAACTTGCAGCACTCTGTTGTCGTAGTCAGTAACGACGTTACCTTTGCACTTCCTTGAATTTCTTGACGAGCAGTACCATTTTATATGAGTATCTTTCCTTGACAAATAGCTCTTGTTATACGTGAAACCTCGGTAAACTAATTTTGGCTCACCGCGTGTTGACTTGACCACATAGGCTGTAATATAAGTTTTTTTTTTATTAGACGGCCAATTTTTTTTTTGTTTTAATTGTACAGCACTCTATTGAAAATCTTAGGTTCCGTGGCATTTAAAACAACTTTTTAGTTTTATTTTTTATAGCTTAATAAAGGGCATCACAGAGTTTTAGATAGACGTAGAATTTTTTTAAACGTAACATGTTCCAAAAAAATTCTATTCAGTTGTTGTGGCGTAAATAATCTACTCCCAGCTTTCTCTTTGCTCCTCTCCATTCGGCTTGCTGTTTTAAGATTTTTTTTTCAGTCATTTCGAAAGCTTTTATTTTATTTTATTTCTTGTTTTCATCTCTTCATATTTTTTGATGCGTTCATTTTTAAGCCTTTCTCTATACCTTCTTTGCCTTTCCGCTCCAGTAAGCGGCTTTTTCTTTTGTCTTTGCTTTTTTGGGTCTAATAGTTGTTTTATGTCCATGATAAATAATTTAGTTTCTGAAATAGGTACATGAAATTAAGTACATAATAAAATCTTTAGTTCAATTGAGAGTGGGGTACAGGTTGTACTTTGATATATTTTTGTGTTTACTTTCACAATTGAATTACAATAACAAACGATTTAAAATAATAATAAAAAGAACTTATTACAACTAGGTCATTCATTTATTTATTTATTAACATAAACAGACTTAAATTTCTTCAATATTAATTATAATCACAGTTAATCACATCTTTATTATAAGAAAAGGTTACACTAAAAACTACTTAAAAAACCGTAACACAGTCAGACAGGTAAAACAAAATATTAACTAAAATGGCTGGCAAACTTTTCCAGAATATTAATTTAAAAAAAATACAATTTTGTATCTAAAATTGAGATCTTTCTTCAATCATACGTCCTAAAATTACAATTAGTTGAGAATAACTAAACTTGTTATTAGAAATAAAAAAAATCTAAAAATAGGAACTTATTACAACATATTAAAATAAAATTATTAATTCAAAACAATTTTCAATTAATAAAATAATAGATCTTTGGCAGAAATAAAAAAAAAACTTTCCAAAAATAATTTAAGTTTTGGCATCAAAGACTTATTATAAACTTTCAATTTACTAGAATAACATTAACATGCAAAACATGTTTATTAAAATATTGCTTATTTGTTATAAAAATCACAGTATACCTACCTATACGTAATTGGGGTAACATTGAATCACATCTTGGTAGAGGTACCTAATTTCTATCTTTAAAAACAAAGAAAAACCTTTAAGTAACTGAAACCGTACTAATCTATATTCTCGATAAATTCGTCATCAGTATCATTTTCATCATCGTACGAAACAGTTGCTTCGCTCAACTGTTTTTTCGACAGCCTCTGGTATTTACCCTCTTCATTTACGTAGAACACAGGAGGAGGATGAGTGTGGTTACCCTTCAGAACACGAAACTTTCCAGTGTTACTAAGGGTAACTTGAGCTTTACACTTCTTTGAACATCGAGAAGAACAAGTCCAAGTAACCCTGTGTTTGCTTTGACAATTTTTTGCGAATGTATACTTTTCGTACACCAGTAATTCATTACCCTTTTTCGATGATATAAAGTGAATTTCTGAAAAAAAAGCAATTAATTTTCGTTGCGTAATACTACTGTTTTATTTTTGGATGGAATTAAATGTTGAATAAAAGGCTGATATAAAACATTGTTATACAATTTAATAAAGAATTAATTTAAAAACCAACACCATTATGATAATTTTGAACAATATAATAGCATCAAATATAATCTATATTAGTAGGCAATTTAATTATAGGAGGGGGATGAGTGTGTTTGTCATTATATTTCGTTACCCTGAAAGGTTGTTTGTCTTCATGCGTGGACACATTTGCTTTACAGCCCTTCTTGTGGTGACTGGAACATGTCCAGTAATTACCGTATTTCTTGTAGTTCCGCCAGGAGTACGTATAGCCGCGGAAAAACAGCATACCTTGCCCTCTTCGATTTCTTGAAGGTATGATCAATGCATCTATAAAATAAAAATATACTTAACATGATGGCTGGCTGTTATTAGATACCCTGAACTTATGTTATCTTCTGATGTGAAAGCTCCTTTTCGTCTGCTCGAAGGACCTTATACCTACTCCCAGAGAAATTATCTCTATACACCAGTCTAGCATTTCCGCAACTATGCTAGCTAGCTACCAGCTGCGGCAGAATATCATAATTTATTCCCTGATCACCACAATTCAACAACAGGGAATTTATATCGTGAAATTGGACTACCTAGTTCCGAATTTATAGGATTCTGGCTGTCTTATTACTGCTAGCATACATTGGTCTGTCAACCAGGACCTATGTGACGTCCTTCCCCTTGTTAAGGCCCTCTTTTGAAAGCCATATCTTTCATCCACGGACTGACATCATCGTAAATAGAAAGACGAGTAGATACAGACAACTTTCCAACCTTTTTTCCGCTCATTATAATTATTACATGTATATTTTTTCCCACTTGCATCATAGGTAATTATTAAGCATATTAAACCATCTCGTATATACAGTTAGATACCTAATTTAGTTATTAATTAAATAAAAGACCCGGTTACTTTAAAATATTTTAATGGCACAATCAGTTTCTTATAACTGCTCTAAATGTCTAAATCGTAACAAATAATCATGTATTGTACGAGTACATCTACAATACATAATTATGTTGCTCTTTTATCACATACCTACATTAATGAGAAGATCATGATAATTACAAAAATACGAATCTATAATAAAACGGCTAAAAAACAAAGAAATCTCTAGTTTTATTTAGCCATTACCTACATCTTATAGTGTTATAATCTCGACTAATTACAACGAGATGTTTCACATACATTAGAGATAATTACCAATACCTCAATTACATTTTATGTACCAAAAATACATTTATGTACTTTGAAATAAAATTTTAAACACATAAAAAAAAACAAACAAATAAAAATCTTTAAGCGGGAAATACTAGATAATCACAGTGACCATATTTCGTATATCAATACAATTTACAATTTCAAGCATTTTTCCATATTATACACACACACCAAGAACATAAAATTATTTTTTTTAAATAAACAAACCAATTAAAACTTGACAAAATATCTGGAAGCAAGGACATAGATAAAAATAGGAACAGTCTAAATATAAAATTATATCACATTTTTATTTAATATTTAACTTTTTTTTGGAAACAAACAGAGGAAAATACAAAATAAATTAAGGCAATATTGCATTCCGGGCACTTATTCTGGGCCTGCTAATTTTTTTTGTGGAATGCTTATGAATGATACCAGTTGGAGTTTGGATAATGACTGGTTCAGCGTGGTTGTGGTGGCCTCGGATTAGCGTTACATTGTGACGAGCGTCAGTGGTGATGATGGAGGGGCACTGGCTCCTTCCGTACATGACACAGTACCAAGTCGTGATGCCATCCCTATTGGCTTTGCATTGCTGACGGTATAGAAGGCCGTTTAAGAATATGAGTTGAGCGCCACGTGCTGTTCTGACGTATTTAGCTGTAAATACTCAACAAATTAATATAACTAGGATTGTTTTTTTTTCTACTGGAACGAACGCTGGGGATCCACTGAGCAGCAATTCTTGTGGCGCAGCACATACAACAAAGACCAACGTTGGTTTAGCAACCTTAACTTGTCTTACCAACATGATCTGTGTTGGTAACATCTCGCTCTGTTGTGCAAAATTCCCAAACATGTTGCACATCAGTTATAGCAGTAGATACCCAGGTTTAGTACAGTATTGTCAAGTCACTAGCTAAAACTCGTTTCTGTTATTGGTTAGGGTAAACTTCACCACTTTCAAACGCTTCTTAAAGAAATCAGTCACAAAGTCAGCATTTGAGAGTAGTAATTTTAGACTATAATTCTAGATCATGATCTACTTGTAAGTTTATACTGCATTAGTACAATACATTGCTTACTACGGTACCTTTAACTTTTGGTCGTTTTCGCTCTTCCAGCACTGGCATCAGCGTAAGTTTGAATGAGTTTTTTTTTAACTAGCTTCAATATTACCTACCTAGTAGATAAATTTTCGTGACTTTACCTAAATTGACGATGTTCTGATAGTAAGAGTAATATTATTTACAGCAAAAAAAAAATATTAACAAAAAAAATCACTGGAATACAATTTTAGCTAGGAATATTGGCCTCATTGGCCCAAGTATAGGTATGATTTCTGGGATTAAATTGATTTTTCACCTTTTGAGGTTTAAGATGGTATAGGTAGTATTAATCCTTTATTTCATTCTATATATTAACCTTTAAAAAGATTTCAGTATCTATCTGGTGTTTTGGATTCAAAATAAAAGCTCAAAAATCATAATTAGGAGGAAAAATTGAATATTTTGTCATTACAAAACAAATATTCACTGCATTTTACTGATAATAAAAAACAAAAAAATAAAAACTTAACAATACAGAACACAATCATGTACAGTTAAATAATTTATTTTATTAATTACTTAGGTACATTAATTTGCATAAAAATATAAATTAGATGCATAAATTATGGACTACAGATAAAGATAGAGAGATGGAGTAACAATATGTCCTGTGCAATTGATGAACCAATAATTATGTTTTTAGTAGGTAAATGGGTAAATTAAACCTATACTGTAAGTAAGAAGTCTACAAGTGTCAAATATTAAGTTATAAAGAGAAACACAAAACTACATTGTTACCTTACTTTGTTTAAAAAGGAAACAATAATACATTCCTGTAAAAATGAGTACCAGAAAGAAAATAAAAGTCACTTACCAATTCCACTCCGATTCAGGTTTCTGAAGTAAGTATACAAAACTTACCTAAAAAAAAAAACAGATAATTAAAAATGAGTAACTACCATAGCATTGAGGTGAGATTAATTAATTTTCAAATAGAAATCTCCTATTTTAGAATTAACTTTGCATTAGCAAAATATGGCCACTTGATCTCATAAAACCATATCAGCTGCATTTCCCCATGTTGGTAAAGTTGAGTAAAGAATTTTAGGTGAGCAGCATTATCTTTTTAAAAGCATTCGGGTAAGGTTTACAATTACGTCGCCTTGATAGGAGGGTGGGGGCGGTGGGGGGAGGTTATGGGGGACTAGTGGAGTCGCCCCCCACCATTTTTCCCCGCCGGAAAGACGACGTTTTTCCTCGACGGAGCCCCACTAGGGCTTTGTATCAAGTCACTTAATAGGGTCGTATGGCGGACGGGGAAGGCGGGAAGAGGGGTAGAGTCCCTCCAGACTTTCCCCCCGCCAGAGAGGCTCGACGGAGCCCCGCTTCGCGGGGCTCCTACTTCTGGGTGGTTTAAAAAAAAATAACCACGAAGGGGATGGCAGGGTCTGTTCGCTCGCTTCGCTCGCTCACTGGACCCTGCCATCCCCTTCTAACCTAACCTGTCCTATTCGGGGTGCCCCAAGTCCCGAGCTCGCTTCGCTCGCTCTTACGCACAATAAAACAACAAAATCGTGTTTATCTGTCACTGTCAATGGCAGCAAAATGGCGGCTTTGCGATTCTTTTTACGCATTTTGACAGACGCAACTTTTAAAAACGTAAGAATTTAGTGAAATTTACGTTTCGTTTCAAGCAATAGTTAGTGATTTATCGATCTTTTTGAAAATTGTTTTAAATAATTTAACGCCGCTCCGGCAGCTAAAATTGCTTGGGGGTGCTTAAGATAAGTCTCCTTGACCCCCCCACAATGTCAGAATCCTCAAATTCAGGCGACGTAATTGTAAACCCAACCCAAGCATTCTTATAGATGAAAAGATGTCACCTACTTCAGTAGTAAAAAGCACTGTCTAACATTTCCCATTGATGATGACCTTTGGACAAATTTGTAGCAAACGGGTGCATTCAACTGTACACAATTATCTTATTTATTCAGTAAATTGGAACTCACATAAAAAGGCTATTGCTTAGCTCTACTACAGTGACAAAATTTTGATGACATCTACATTTATAAGTACTTAACACATTTTGGAGGGATTTCATTTTTCACATAAATCTCATTGGTAGCATTTTCCTATAAACCTTCTCTTATAAAAAAAAATTATAATTAATCATTACAATAAGTTGTACAACTATGGTGAAATCAAGTAACAATATATACCTGATAATGTCTCGCCAAAAATGTACACTCACACAACACAACGCACATAATTCACTTTAAAGGATTAAATTAATAACACTGCACACTCACACATCACTCATATTTCTTGTAAAATCACATGAAAGCTAACATTTACCAAATATTATCAAGAAACTTGAAAAAAGTCTAATCAACCAATTGTTCCAATTAAGATTTTTATGTGACGGTAATTCACGGAAATATTCACCCATAGGCATTTACCATACCACTGAATTTGTATCATTTATGTACACAAACATTTTGAATTCGATAAACAACATCAAAGCAAAACAGAAAACTAATTAAAAAACAAAATAAACAAGATTTTTTTTTAGGTTATGTTGGAGCGTCGAAGAAATGTCAAACGTCACTGACTGACTGCTCTTTTTTTTTAGAAAGAGACGTGATGAACCTAGCATTCAGAACAGCCTATTCTTGAAAAATTGCAGTGTCGATTTTTAACCCAAACTTGATCCTTTGTTTATAACAAATCAATTGCTAGAATCTAGACTCGCGCTCCTAAGGCTATGGATTGTAATCCATAGCCTTAGGAGCGCGAGTCTAAAGCAGCAACCAAGGACCGCGGATTTAGTTAATGAGATATTCTATTTATTTCTGGTGATAGCCTCATCATCCCATTGAGGATACAGAATGTGTCTAAACAAAACAAAAATCATACACATGACATACAACTTTTGAGAATCACCACCACCTGTGCATCGATGTAACTTCACCAGATTCATCCCAATAAGGAACAGAATTTGAACATATCGATGAAATGATCTGAATCGAAGGTGGTGATTTCGCTCCACAATGTCAGTTTCAATTTCAATGTTTCAAAGGTTTTAAATATATTTAAAAAAAGGATTTCAAGTGCAAAATGCATGTTTAGCGTTATGTGCTCATATTCCAAGACTTATTTTCGAAAGAACCTTAGAATCTTATTACTTAGTACTCTTTGAAGAACCAGGGGGCTTACCATCACCTTTTAAGAAAACGTTCAAATGCCTGTCAGTCAACTTCCATTCAAAAGCAGGCCTGCTTAGTGAATCGCTAAAAATCGTACCATGACCGTATTAAAGGTGAACGATTATTGAACGGCAATGCTTGTCTCTGCCTGCTTTGATGATGAAGTTTAGTCTTAGTGTTGTGAATAAACAACGTTCAAAAACTACGATATAATTCTCTAACACATTACCGGTTTTTTTTTTAATGATCATAACTTGAATTTCTTAGATAAATACACGTTATAACTAAGATTATGTATTACAACTTACCATGATTTATTATCTAAAAGCTCTAAAAGCACAAGTTTCACGTTAAAAAAAACCTTTTTAACTCTTAAAGATACAATGTGATATTCAGAACGTACCTACGTTCATCAACTGTCAGCGCGTAAATATAAACAACATTTCACTTGATTAATAATTTAATGATTTTCACAGCCTTTTACAAAAGTAATATATAATGTTCGAAGCCCTACTAGACATTAAAGTCGATAAGAGTATAGAGTGCTTTTGGTAAATTTTGTTTCAGTCACAATTATTGTAAAAAAGTATTTTGTTGTGTTGTTCCTACAAAAATACACACATGGGTACATTTATAGTAAAGGAATTTATTGAAATATCGAAATACAAGAACCGCAATGCCCATAATCCAAGAAACATAACCTTTTTACAGGAATGCAACGGAGCCCCAGTATTCTTGACATCTCCTAGTCTACTAATCTGAAAAAAATATATCTAGTAATTCCATCCAGTGGAGAGCCTAACTAATTAATCATTATACATACCTATGTATTTAGGATGAAAATTAAAATAAAGAATAATACTCATGATGTGTTTTTATATACATATACCTGCATATTAGAAACCAACAAAGTACACCATATGAATTTATGGCTCCTGCAGGCAATCATCTCTGTTACCAGTTTTTGTTCTTGTAAACTTTCATTGCATTTATATGGATAATATGGGTTCCTACTTATATGTATATATGTTTCAGTCAGTCATAAGAAAGTATCATGTGATAAATGATAATAACTTAATTTGTAAACAGGTAAAAATTAAACACATTTTTTTAAACTAGATGCGGTCATTGTTTTATTTTCATAAATTTATTGTGTTACATTATGTTGTGTAGAAACACATGCATTTGCAAAACATTTGTGATTGGAAATGTAGCACTTGATGGGCTAATTAACATCTCAATCGAGCCTTTAGTACATCAATGGTTCTCTCAATAATGTTTTGGGTCTTGTTATGCTTCTCAGTGTAAAAGGCTTCTGGAGACTGGTTCTGCATTCCAAATAAAATTGATGTCATTATTGTTTTTCTGAGTCAATACCGAGAATCTCCTGAAATAAATGGATTAAAAGATTACTTGCTGATGTTTTTCATTGTCACTTTAATACACAGCAAATTATGTTTAATAGCAAGGAACATACACAAGAAACACACTAGTGTAGTTATGCTCCACAATAGAAAATCTGATGAATTGATAACACTCACCTTAGTCTCTGCTTAGATCACTAAGCCTTTGGAGGATTTATTATTTTCATTATAGGTTCAAAACCCTCGCACAAACGGGGGACTACATCTTTTGATAGGCCTGTAAAATACAAATATTAATTGAGTATTGTAGATTTGTAGAGTAGGTTTTTATTTATACTTACATTACGTATTTTCATAGGTTTTGGTTACCATTGATGATTTTAAGTTATATCTTCTTACCTATATTAATTGATTCTTATTCCCTGTCATTAACTTCATTATTGTTATCTATTTTCCAAATGCAACACCGTTGGTATGTTTTTCCATACGATTTTCACACTTCAATTTTATTAAGTATTTACATATTTCGTACTCGTTACACAGCTACAAAAATGAAAAAGTCTGGTTTAATTCGCTTACAATTCTCACCATCCACTTTAAAAACTCTTATTACATATATAAACCTAACATGTTGCCACGAATATCATTTTAGATTACAAAACGATGTTGAAAAAGCTAGTCCCATAGTAACTTTTTAGCAATCGCTAATTTTGACATTACAGCCGTTCCATTATCATTTTGCTGCTGTCAAATAGCACGTCATAGTACGAAAGTCTATACAAAAAAAAAGGTGAACGGTTTTGTAAACGTTAACTTAGCAGGCCTGTTACAGGCCTGCTATAACGATGTCATAGTACAAAATAGCGAGGCAGTTCAATATCCGGGCAACTTCTGCCCTGCTATAGAGGTCATAGTAAGGGCCCAGTTTAGGATTGTCACTCAGCAGTTAGGGCGCCCGCAGACATACAATTCCAAGTTGGCCAACTAAATTGCAGAGCATACCAATAGACTAAAAAGTTGGACAACTTAGTTGGTAAGATGTGCGGATTCTCATTAGGTCACTTTTATTTGGTGGGTATGCTCTGAGATTTAGTTTAGTTGGCCAACTTGGAATTGTATGTCTGCGGGCGCTCTTAGAAGTTTCAAACCTACTATTATTTGTATAGACATGATTTCAATAAAGCTTATTGGGATATGAATTTAGATGGCCCATGTTTAATTGTTTAGTCGTGTACCGTAGATGCTCCATTTCGGCCCTCAACTTTTGTTTTAACTTTCATTGAGTGAAAGAAATGAAAATAACTTACTCAAATCTCTCAACTTAGCATCTACGAACAGAACGAAAATTATTAAAAAAAGTCTTATGAGGATGGTTTGGGTGGAAAGGAACGCGGCATAGTCGTTCGTAAACATTTTGTAACTGTCAAACGTCAAAACAAATATTTATTAAATTGTTTATTTTTCCGCGAATTTGGTGTTGTGAGACCGCCCAAATATTAAATTACGCCTTAAATAATGTATTATGAACAATAGAACGACTCTATGTGCGAATCAGTGTTGTTCACTTTTGTTCTTAGTGATTCTAACCTCAAAATGTTTGGTGTTATTTTATGATTAATTGTGAATTAAATCGAAATTAAGTGAGTTAAGTGATTGTGTCGTGGTTTAGCAGTGTTGATAGTGATTTTGTGATATGACGGTGGTCCCTGGAGTTTGCTGGAGGCGGTAAGTACGTAGCAATAGGATTTGAAAGTTGTCATAAAACTCCTTCCATCTCTACCTTGTATATTCATCAGTTTGGTATACCGAAGCATAAAACAGCCATATTTACAAGGATTTCAAACTGTTATGAAGGTGTAATATATGAATAAGTTCTAATGTTCAAGCTACAGAGCCAGAAATAAGAAAAGATAATCTTTTGCCCCATATTCTTTACTTTTTGCAAATAATGGGTAAACTTCCCGTTTTTTTTTTCTATGCGCTTGTGTATTTATTTAGGAAATCAGCTTGTTTTTTGTTGTATACCTTTTGATTATGCAAGATTTTACAAAAAGTTTTGCCGTGCTACCTGTTAGGTCAGTAGGTATTCAATAAAAATGTTTGTTTTGTGTTTTTTGTTTTGGTTTTTATACAGAATTTTGTAATCGGCCATACAAGGTAAGTCAAACAAGTTTAAATTCTATAAAATTGATTTGCTGCAAGTATGTAAGTAGTTAGTTTAAAGAATAAAATTATGTACCTATTTTCTTGTATTATACTTGTTCTTAGCTTTTTTCTACTTTTAGGTATCTACTACATTACTATTAAAATACTATATGTACTTGTAGTATTTTAAATTTCAGAAGCTCTTTACAACACATTAAAAAAATATATACAGCATGTAACAAAAACCCTGTCCGATCCTTAAGGGTATTATTCGGCATCGTACTGCATACACATATACGTAACCATTTAATGGATTTGAGATTATTATTTTTCCCCAGTGAAAAAAAAAAGGAGAAAGAAGAAGTAATTACTTAAATTAAAATAAAACATAAAAACTGATCAACGGCAACACTGATCTGACAGGGTTTTTGTTACATAGTGTATATTGAGAGTGTCTACTTATTGTTAGAAAGTATCTAATTAATGACATGGGCCTATTATTGTCCCGCTTTTTGTTGTTGTACCTATTTTGGGCCAGATACCACATTGTAATATACCACATACACAGTTACACAGTGATTGCCAGAAAATAGGCGCATTTGCCTAATTTCCCATTTATGGGAAACATCCAGAGAAGAATATGGCTATAAGAGAGACCTTACAGATATAAATATAATAATAAATCTAAGAATTATTTTTTTGGTTTGTAAGAAGTAAAACCAAGTCTTAATAAAGTTGACTATAATTTCTCTTCTAATTTAATATGACCATAACATAAGCGGGAGGCTATCCAGGTTCACATATGCTCTACTCCAATTAAAAAAAACTACAGACCTAAAATCAGCAACTGTTGCTTACTATGCATATGCACACTCCTGGCTTGTGTATGGAATAATACTTTGGGGTAATAGCACAAACGCAGATGTTCTATTCAAATTGCAAAAGAAATGCATAAGAATCCTCGCAAACATCGACGGAATGGATAGCTGCAGGCCTCACTTCATTGAACTAGGCATACTAACATTACCATCTATGTATATCTTTGAAATCTGTCTATTTGTTAAAAAACATATCCATTTATTTACTCTAAAGAAAGACCGTTACTCACAACCTCGTAACTCAAGAAATAAAAACACACTCGTTCTACCGGTATCAAAGTTGTCTATATTTCATTCTGGGCCATATGTAATGTGTATTAAAATATTAAAATACCACAACAACTAAAAGAAACCTCCAGCTACAATATATTCAAAAATAAATTAAAAAACTACTTGACAAAAAAAGCTACTACAGTATAAAAGAGTTTTTCGAGGACAGAACTAAACAGTGTGAAATATAAAAATTTATTTATAATAATATATTAAAGTAAATGATATTGGCGGGGGCACTTCCGTGCCCCCCGATAAATATAATGATAAAATAATAATATAGGTATATACAAATGTAATAATATAATATAAAAATAGACATAATATTACATAATAAATGATTGACTAAATAGTGTGTAAGTAATTCTATATTAAAATTGTGTTGCTGCGTCCTAACAGGGTATCATGTATGTACTTTTACCTTTTATAACACCCTATGTATTTACTCATGATCGCAATAAATATTTGAAGTTTGAAGTTTGAAGACCAAAGAAAGCGAAGGATTTAGTTGCTTGCGTTGCTAACCTGTGATTATGCCCTTGACTTAAGTTTTCTGCGTTTAGTTGTTGTGCTCTTCAACTTGGGATCACTGAAGAATGCATGCTTAAGTTTGTGTTGGCATGCTGTTTCCTAAAACAAGTTTACTCAAGAAAAGGATGTGAAAGATATTTTAATATAATGCCTTAGTTACATAAACAAATAATTTTATTTCTTTCCTACCTTCCCCTACTTATTATAGTTAAATTGTAAACTGAATAAACATTACTAAACACAATATTTTTCATTTCAGTTGTTGTTTACTACCCAAATGAAAAAGGTATGTATATAGTAGAATTTGGGATTTTAATTATTTGCAAAGAATTCGCCTAATTTTTTTATTATCTACTTCCCCTGTTTTAGTGGCTTATTTTTTTCGTTACCTTTTTTTTATTATTTTTTATTACGTTTTGTTTTTAATGGTGACATTACACGGTTCAACCAAATTGATTCAGTATATTTGTAATGGTTTTTATTGACTTTTTGAAAGAGCTTTGCTTTATTGCGTTATCAGTCTTTAGCAGGTAACATAAGACTGGGTTTTATATACCAGGTAGGTACTTTTAAAATCCTTGTTTTATTTTTTCAGTTCGTCCAACATTTGTAAACTACCGCCACGGGATTGTAATGCTACTGGATGGTTATACCTACAGCAAATCCACTAGATTGAACTGGTACTGCTCCCGAAGAGTGTCTTATGGTTGCAAAGCGAAGGTCAAGCTGACGGCAGACGAGAAGTATATTGAAAGGCTGGTGTTTACTCACGACCATGAGAGAGAAAACTATGTAGTGTCTAACAACGGCAACTTGATCAAGCTGAATTAGGGCTTTGATAAAGAATAGTTGAATAGCCGTGAATTTGCTTGAATAAAAGTTATCATATTGTCGAAAAGCTAACCGGGGTGATGCGTCGATTGATGTAAAAATATAGTTCCAAAATGTTTTTTGATTGTGCTAGTATAATTATGTAAACAAGCAACTTTTTATTCATATTTTACGAGTAATTTCTTGCGTATTCGGTTATTTTCCAGGTTTTCAATACAGTTTCATACCAACAAAACGTGGCACCAAAGGTTTATTACTGTATAACGGCTACACTTACTCACAAAAGAATCAAAGCAATCTGTACTATTGTTCAAAAAAGCAATCGATTGAAAGTTGCCGGGCTAAAGTCAAGCTGGGTGTTAATGGCGCTATTGTCGGTGGCGATTATACTCACATGCATCCTCCGCCTACGTACCATAGGACATTGTCTGGAGATTATATTAAGCTTTCGTGATAACATACTAATTCTCGATTTCTGATTACCTTAGATAAACTCTTAGCAGCTATTGATTCAACTTACTGTATTTCCATGTTTTTTCCTTCTTAACGTGTCGATATAATGTTAGTAAATTAAATTAAAATCAAGTAGTTATTTAGTAGAGTGGGCTTTGCGGCCATTTTTATTTGATAAAGCGAAATAAAAAAGCTTTTTAAGTTAAGTAAGTACATATTTTTACTTTAATTTGAATGATTATTTATTAAAAAAAAAAAATTGTTAACATAATAAATATAATAATATTCTCTATGTACTTTTTGTTTTAATTATCCTGCTAACCTTCGTTCTATTATTTAAGTTCAAGCGCATTTCTTTTGGTAAAGGTATATTTTGTTTTGTTGTAGTAGTTATACATTTTTGCTTATTTTGATTATTTTCAGAACTTCAATATGAGTTTATACCAAGCAATCGTGGCAGCAAAAGCCGTCGTTTATTACTGTTAAACGGCTACACATACTCTCAAAAGAATCAAAGCAATCGCTACTATTGTTCGAAAAAGCAATCAAGTGACAATTGTCAGGCTAAAGTCAAGCTAGGTGTTAATGGCGCTATTGTCAGTGGCGACTACACCCACACGCACCCTCCTCCTAAGTACTATAAGACATCTTCTGGTGAATATCTTAAACTTTCATGATATAGTACTAGTTTTCGGTTTCTGAGGTCCTTAGATAAAACCACAACAATTATTGATTCGATAGACTGTATTTTCATGTTTTTTTTTTCTTATTGTGTCGAAAGAATAAAGAGAAAATAGCTGTTTAATAAATGAAAATTAATTTCTCGTACTATAATTATAATTCGGCGGCCATAGTCGTTATTTTTGATTGATAGGGTAAAAACTAAACATTCACATCCAATAAAGACTTACATTCCTACTTGACTTTAAGTTTTAATAAAGATTTGAAACAAAAATTATAAAACATGCTTTTATTTTGATGACCTTGTTAACCTATGCTCTGTTTTTAATTTCAAGCATTTTTGTGTTATTTAATAATTTAATTTATATTTTTAATTATTTTGCTTTTTTGATTCATTTTCCAGGGCTTCAATACGAGTTTATACAAACCAGCCGTGGCTCCATAAACCATCGTTTCTTACTGCTAAACGGCTACACATACTCTCAAAAGAAGCAAAGCAATCGCTATTATTGTTCAAAAACGCAATCGGCTAACAATTGTCGGGCTAAAGTCAAGCTGGGTGATAATGGCGCTATAGTCAGTGGCGATTACACTCACACGCACCCTCCTCCTACGTACTATAAGACAGCTTCTGGAGATTATATCAAGCTTTCAGAATAAAATACTAATGCTTGGTTTCTGAGGATTTAAGATAAGATCTCAACAGCTATTGATTTGATAGACTGTATTTTAATTGATAGTTATCTAGTCAAAATAATATTGACATAATAAATCAACTTGTCGTAATGTATTTAGTCTTGTGGTCATAGTCGCCATTTTTGTTTGATAGGTCGAAAACTAAACTTTCAGATCCAGTAAATGTTATTGTACCTACTTTAATGTAAGTTTGAATAAAGATTATGAATTAAATTTATAAAACATGCTTTTATTTCTTATGATCCTGTTGACCTATGCCTAGTACCTAAAAGACCTGTACCTAAAAGAACTTAATTTTTATGCACTTTTTGTCTAATTTTCCAGAGCTTCAATACAAGTTTATATCAACCAGTTCTGGCAACAAAAACCATCGTATTTTACTGCTAAATGGCTACACATACTCTCAGAATAAACAGAGCAATCGCTACTATTGTTCAAAAAAGCAATGGCGTGACAATTGTCGAGCCAAAATTAAACTTGATGATAATGGCGCTATAATTAGTGGCGACTACACCCACACACACCCTCCTCCTAAGTACTATAAGACATCTTCTGGTGAATATGTTAAGCTTTCATAATGTAGTACCTACTAGTTCTTGGTTTTTGAGGGTCATACCTACATAGATAAAGTCTCAACCTGTTATTGATTTGATAAACTGTATTTTATTTTGCTTTTCTTTTTACGTGTCAGTATAATGTTGTAAAAATTAATTTCTCGTGACGTAATTATAGTCCTGTGGCCATCGTTGCCAATGTGGTTTGATAGGTCGTATACTTACTAAACTTTCACATCCAGTAATGAGATACGTCGTGTATCTACTTGACTTAAATTTTAATTAAAACTAATAAAAATACTATAAAACATACTTTTATTCCTTATGTTCCTATTATCCTATGCTCTTTTTACCTTAAAGCAGGGTACTTAAAAGTACCTACTTCAATCTTTGTTTTTTTTTTGTTTCATTTTCCAGATCTTCAATACAAGTTTATAATAACTAGTCGTGGCAACAAAAGCCATCGTTTATTACTGCTAAACGGCTACACATACGCTCGTGATAAACAAAGCAATCGCTACTATTGTTCAAAAAAGCAATGGAGTGGCAATTGTAAGGCTAAAGTCAAGCTGGATGTTAATGGAGCTATTGTCAGTGGCGACTACACCCACACGCACCCTCCCCCTAAATACTATAAGATATCTTCTGGTGAATATCTTAAACTTTCAGAATGAAATACTAATGCCTGGTTGCTCGAGGTTTTTAGATAAAATCTCAACAGCTATTGATTTGATAGACTGTATTTTTATTGTTTTTCTTGTCGTGCCAAAAGAATGTTGTTACTATGAAAATGAATTTCTCGTAATTGTAGTGCTGTAGCCATAGTCGCTATTTTTGTTTGATAGGGCGAAAACTAATGTTTCATATTAGTACTTAATGAGTTATGTACCTCCCTCTAGTCGCTGTTTTTGTTTGATAGTTTGAGAACTAATCTTTCATATTATATAGGTTATTATGAGTCATGTAACTAACTGATTTAAATCAAAATAAAGATTTTAAATAAAAATTGTCAAACATGTTTTTATTCCATATAATCATATTTACCTATTATTACCTTAAAGCAGTTTTTTTTATAATTAGGTACTTACCTAAATGATTTTTTTTTGCATTTTTTGTTTTATTTGCCAGAGCTTCAGTACAACGTTATTATACTAACCATTCGTGGCAGCAACAACTATCGTTTGTTGCTATGCTACTTAACAGCTACACATACTCTCGAGACAAACAAAGCAATCAAGTTACAATAATTGTCGTGCTAAACTCAAGCTGGGTGTTAATGGCGCTATTGTCTGTGGCGAATTAAATAGAAACTGTTCATAGCATAAGTATTTTTTTTATAATCCTTTTACCTTTTCCTCTATTGTACAGACGACAGCAGGTCAAGCTACCCCAATCTGTCAAATTTTACCAATCGAAAATTAACCTTCCACTATTGTGAAAGGTAATATAAGGTTGAAAATCTATGAAAGAAATTTGACAGATTGAGGTAAGTTGATGTGCTGGCGTCTGTACTTAATACAAGCAGTTTTTTTTATATTAGTACCAACTTTTATATTTTTCCTTATTTCATTCATTTTCCAGAGCTCAAATACGAATTCATACCAACCAATCGCGGCAAAGGCAATGCTTTGTTACTGCTAAACGGCTACACATACTCTCGGATCAATCAAAGCAATCGCTACTATTGTTCAAAAAAGCAATCGAGTGGAAGTTGTCGGGCTAAAGTCAAGCTGGGTGTTAATGGCGCTATTGTCAGTGGCGACTACACCCACACGCACCCTCCTCCTAAGTACTATAAGACATCTTCTGGTGAATATCTTAAACTTTCAGAATAAAATACTAATGCCTGGTTTCTGAGGTTCTTAGATAAATTAGCTATTGATTCAAAATGCAATTTGCTAAGATATTGAACTAATAGCACTATGGAATGGATAGATTCCGGAATCAGTCAGATATCAGTCATTGATTAATTATAACAAAACCTCAGTGTTTCATTGGTTTATATTTACACATTGATAATTATTTAAGTACTACGTTTATTCTATTTTTTTTTATTTAGAATATATTTTAAATGTGAGGACTATATTGTGCTTTGCATATTAAAAAAAAACTTTTTTGGAAAAGTTATTTGTTATTTTGAGTATATAATTATAGTATCGGTGACAAATTACCAGTCACTTTAAATTACATGCTTTTATTTATAATTCTCTGGCAGTTTTAGAGTACGCGCATGCGGCCTACCCAAATGTCATTTCTATTCGTCGAGTCGTTGACCCCTGATGTTATTTGAGTTGAGCTACACGATGACTGACTGATGACCTGCCCACAATATTGACCCATTCAAATGTCTATGGTTTTTTTTCCTTCAAGAGACTTTCTCAGACATAAACTTGATAACCAAAGCGGTTCATACGCTTTGGTATCAAAAAGTTTGTTAGTTTTGTTTTTGACTAATTTTAGCTTGAGGATCCATTAGCACCTAAGAAGTAGGAAACGTATATCGTTTCGAGGGGTAAGTAGGTATATTGTAATTGCCATTTCAATGTGCTGATTTTATGTAGATAGATGTAATACGTTTTGATTTAATGAATAATATTAAATTTATCTCCTTACTTTAACAGGGTTTCAATTTGACTGGATTCCTACTTTAAAGGGCAAACGTTTATTACTGTTGAACAAATTTACGTATTCGCAACATCGTTCCAGTAACAGCTACTATTGTTCGCGAAAAAATTCTGGATGTAAAGCCTCCGTGAAACTTGATAAGTGTGGAAATATCAAAATAGTCAAAGGTCAACACTTCCATGGACCGCCATGTTACATGAAAACAGCTTCTGGGAAGTATGTAAAAATTTAAGATTAATCGACAAGTGCATTTTTTTTCTGTGGAAAAAAATAGACTTTTCAACACTCTTGCTCGTTAAAGTGGTTCTTATTGGACCGCTTTAAGGATCATAATGTAGAGTATTACGCACGTGTGCTTTTTACATTACATTACCACATTTTTACATCTTTCTTTTTACTGGCTGGCTAAAGAAGTCTCTAGTTGACACTTAGACAGAGAAGATATAGCGGGACTGTCACCCATTTAATTAAATTGTAATTTTGTTTTAATGGCCATGGTTTTTACTCACTAGTGTGTTGAAAAGCGTGAGTATTTTATCATTTCAATCCTTGTGACAAACTTATCTCACTTGTGCCATAATGTACCTACCTACTGTATTGTGATGTGAACTTATAACTCAATTTGGCTTAGTCATTAATAAATGGGTTTTGATATTGTATGTGTACCTAATATTATCATCTCCGCAATTGTAGAGGTCTTCAATGTAAGTGGGTTAAATTCCCACTCCTAAGAGTAAATGAGTAGGTACACAAATGCTAAACAAATTACGTACTCGCAACACAATTCGAGTAACTTGAGTAACTAGTTATTTACTAATTACAGTCATTAATATACTTATACAAAAAAGTCTTAAGGATTAAACGATGAAGGTTCTATTAATCATAGTAGATTATACATGTTGTATTATTTATATAAGGTGTATTATTTATTTAAAGACACATTACAGAGCCCTTAACTAAGCATACAAACTGCCCATCAAACTAAGTAACTTTGAGCAAAAATGCTTGCTGGGACTTTTTTTTTGGCGTGAATTCCCTCTTTATAATAGTGCGCAATGGAACGCACAAAACATTCAACTTTCGGGTGGATGCAACAGTATAGAGGTCGTGGCAGTATTTTATAAATAACATTTAAAACTAGATTTCTTTAAAAGAGCGTATCAAAAAGTTGGAATTTTAATCGTCAATAATGTCTGTAACCACAATGTTTCAAGGTATCGTCTAGAACAAAAAAAAATATCGCGTTAAGCGTCTTTTTTACACCCGTTATATCGATATTTTCGAGTACTCAAAAATAATTTATCTCCGTATTTTTACAGACCTTGTATATGAGTGGATTCCCACTTTAAAGGGCAGACATTTATTAATGCTGAACAACTTTACATATTCACAACACCATTCAAGCTACACCTATTACTGTTCAAGAAAAATGGCTGGATGTAAAGCCGCAGTGAAACTTGATAAACGTGGAAATGTCGTAACAGTGAGAGGTCAGCACTTCCATGAACCGCCACGGTACATGAAAACGGTTTCTGGAGACTATGTCAAACTTTAAGATCAATCATGTCACTAGAATCATTAAAAGCGAGACGATGGCCCATCTTTACTAGTGTCAAAAGTGTCCCTACGCTACTAATGCTGCGATAAACGTGGCTACGTGACCTATTGGGCCTTAACACTAGAGAAAAAAAAAGGGATTGTCTTAAGTCATCGACATGAAAAGAAGAAGATTAAGAACTGTAGTGTTTTACCCTTTGGACCGCCACGTTTAAAAGTTAAAACGTGCCCTCGGCGCTAAGCTATGAAATTGAAACTTTGTAATTGGTAGTATAGTTTTTGGCATGTTATGTTAATATACCTAGATTGTTTGTTGCCCCTGAATAAATATAAATACAGATGAAATATAACGAAAAAAATTCAACTAGGTAATATAAATTAGGATTAGTCAAAGAACATATTTAACAAAGGAAATAAAAATCTGTCTTATGAGCTTTATTTACGTATTATATACATTCTGTAATGTAGTCGTGACCGTGGCGCGTTTGGCACATTTTGGTTTGTCATCTATACATGACAGTGGCGGTGTAAAGGTCAGAGGTTAAGAACGGAGAGAATGAAGAGGCGAGACGGTTGTGCAGTGGTGGAGTGATTGGCTGCTGTGCTGCAAATATTTGTATGGCCTACAGATCGTTGTTCCGGGTTTGGCTGTTTGTGTATGTGTGTTTATATGTTTGTATACGCAACCCACGATACAGGAGAAATTCCTAAAGTGGGGCAAGGTATATAATAAAAAAAAATCTACTAAAGATATTGTATAAAATAAACTATGTGTTGTGACTACTGAGTAAGATCATTATTAAATGGTTGTGGCTTTTTGTGCGATAATAACCAATCTTAAACTCGGTTTCTCGGACGAAAAATAAATGTGCCAAATTGAGTAGTGGACACCATTTACCAATGATTCTCAGACATAAACTTCTGAAAGAAAAGAAAGAAAGAAGACCTGTTTATTTACGTGAAAGTGAAGCACAATAAAAATTGTTTACAGATGCCTAAAACCAAAACATGTGGGTATTATGTTAAGTAAATTCTAAAAAAAAAAAACTTGAAGGGAAATATGTGTCATAACCGCGCGAAATGGCATTATGCTGAGCGTTAGTATGAAGGCACGAAACCACAGCGCTGGTTTTCAGCGCAAGCCGTGTTGCTGCCTCTAAAGAACTATATTTTAGCCCTAAAAATCTGATTCATTATCAATTAACTGTAAAGTTTAATTTTTAATTGCTTTCAAATTAGTAAATACCTAGTTATTTAATTGAGTCCGCAAATACCTAAGTGACGTAAAATTTTGCTATTGCTATACAAAATCTGTGGGAATCTCATTTTGACAGTTCATAAAAAGAATGTCAATTGATTGTGGTGTCTACTGTGTCTACTATCCAATAGTCAAGCGTCCATATGCTAACTATTGGCTGACTGAATAGAACTTTGCGTTCGTTTGACAATTTGTCACATTTATTTTAAATGTTTAAGTTGTGGAATTGTGTGGAAAATTATTTTAGTACAAACTCTTTATGCATAAGATTGGACTTAGTCAAGTATTTGTCTAATATTACTAAAATAAAATGCATATTTGTAAATGGAAAGAATTTATTATACTCACGTAAAATCCAACGAAGTTCTCACCTTAGTTGTCATAAGTTTCCGAAATGCAAAAAGAAAAAATACTTACATCGATTCAATTTTTCTCACTTCCACAGATCTTCAGTATAAGTTCATTCCCACTCAAAAGGGCAAAAATCTACTAATGTTGAACGACTATACATATTCCCAAGACCACTATAGCACCACGTTCTACTGTTCGAAGAAAAGCGTGGGGTGTAGAGCCACCGTGAAACTAAACAAGTCAGGAACCATCAGATCAGCGAATACCGAGCATACACACGAACCACCAAGATACATGCAATTGGCTACCGGAGAGTATGTTAGAGTCTCTTAGAATTAAAAACTAGAAATACAATTCGCCTAAAGTTCGATTTCCACCGACCGGTATTTGATAAGCATTCTATAGTGTATCTGTAAACTTCTGGCTAAGTGTGAAATGCTAGCTAGAAAAATGATTGTGAATATGTATAAGTTTTGACTTGGTATACTTTTGGATGATAAACTAGTATTAGACAGTCCATTGAGGGTTTATTGAAACAATTTTGCATGGTATTAATTAGGGTAATGTAATGATTTATGGTTATGCATATAAGGATTCCATAAATAATCTAGTGTAAGTAATCTACCTCACATTTTCTTAAAATTTCGTTTTGATATGATTTGTAAAAAGTACTTAACTGACTGTGCGTCAATTTCAACTGTTTTTAACCGATTTCTAAAAAGGAGAAGGTTATTAATTCGTTTGTATTTTTTAATATTTTTTTTTATTATGTTATTATTTTATGAGTGATCTGAAAATCATGATTTGAGTAATAATATACCTAATAGTAATAATTATTAATAAAATGGATTTAAATAATTTAACTCTTTTCTTTATGCAGTCAATAGTTTATGTTTAACATGGTTTTAATCATATTTTCTTTTTTTTCTTCAACCTGTCTTACCTTACGTTTCAGATGATGCAAAATTCATAGAAACTCTTCAAGGGGCCAAGCTTTTGATGGTTAATGGGTATACATATTCACGAAAAAACCGACTAAAAAGTTGCTACTACTGTTCCAAAAAATCAAAAAATTGTGAAAGTAGGGTTAGAATAAGTAAGAATGGAGACATCAGTTATTATATAACAGAGAAACATAATCATCCACCCCCTGTGTACCGGATGATTGATGGGAAATACTTTAAAGTGTCGAAGTAGTACTATGTTGTCATCGCCTTAATAACGTAGGTACTTATTGTGATTTATAAGGTATTGTAGATTGTAGACAGAAGTAAGCGCGGATCCAGCCGTCAAAAATGGATGTGGTCATGGTCACTTGAAATCGGCCAAGTGCGAGTTGGACTCAATCCCGCGTATCACATTATCGCGTCTGGTTTCTAAGCTACTGAACCGATTTTAATTAAACTTTTACAGCTTGAAAGCATATGAGATTTAATTATAAGATGGTATGTACATTTTACATTTTTACAAATTTTTTTAGGTGTTTATTAAAAGATGGTAAACTAAGTATACATTTTACACGTGTTTACTGTTTACTTTAAATAGCAAATTGAAAATTAAGTTTTATTTCACGAATGTACGATGGGTCCGCGCTTGGACAGAAGCGGCGGCGATGGCGGTCGTAGGTCAGTTTGACATAATTGTACTGATTTGACAATTTGACATACTTACGTGACTGACGTAGACGTATGTCGGATAGTACCTGTCCTTACGTACCATTTGTGACTTGACTGTCACAGATATCAGTGAAACATGTCAATATTTTATGAATAAATAATAATTTTTTATACCATACTTGATTTGTTTTTTTTTCCTTGGACTGCGGAGGGATATTTGGACCTTTGCAGGAATTATCCGGATAATCTCTAATATTTTAATAAAAGATTATTCAGTTCAGGCTGTCAGTTTGACACACACATTGTTGATATGAACATGGTACGGTATACTACTTCTCTAAAGGTTGAATTCGCGTTGAATGCGCGTTGAATTTGTGTTAAGCAGCATTTTTGTCCTCTATACCTATGGCATACGCAGCGAACTACAGATTTTTTTTCTGATATTGCGTACCCTTAAAGTTGGTAAAAAAATAATTGTAGCGTTTTAAAATGTTTAATATAACTTATTTATTTTATTCCAGTTTGCGTGAAATACAAATTCATAGAAACAAAGAAAGGAAACAAGTTGCTGATGGTCAATGGGTACACATTTTGGCAAAACAACAGATCCAAACTGAACTTTTATTGTTCTAAAAAGTCGTATAGCTTTTGTAAAAGTAGCGTGCGCCTTAATACATACGGAGAGATAATTCATTTAAGAGAGGAACACAATCATCAACCTCCTTTGTTTAAACAGTTGACAGATGGCAAATATGTCAAAATAAAGGCATAATAATGCAATGTATTTATAAATATTATTACAATACAGATTAATTAAACGAGTGACGTATTTAAGGAAATTCAGTGTTAAAAAAATATTCAGGGTAGGTAAGGTAGCCTGTATCTGTAATTCTGTATGCAATAGGTAATTAAATTAACTAAATAAATTTCTTGCTCCATACAATTTGTCGAGTTATGCGAACATGTAGATTTCAGATCAGTATACTTTTTGTTTGCGATTTCAAGGGTGTTCCTTAATAAAAAAACATCATAATTATCAGATTACCCTTTTTAGTGTCGTCAGGTAAAGCATGCTCGCATTTTTTTCTGTTATAAATTCTGAATACGTCCCTGCCTTACAAAGATTATTGGCCCGGTGCAGTCGCTCGCGCAGGTGTGACTAGATCGACCTTTTGCGAATCTAATGGAATTTCATTAATTTACAATATTTTCTTTATATCTATATTATTATCTTGTTCGTTACTGCATGTATGCATAAATCATCTTGTCCTAGAAATATGTCTCTTGTTTAACCAGTTATAGTGTTACAATGTTAATTTATTAAAAGTTTAAGCGTTATTTAAGTTTAAAAGTATTTTTATTATCACATTTTCTGAACGGTGTGTGTATTTACAAAGAGACTTATTCATATGTTAAATAAGATTATTTATCGTTTGGACATAATATGTCCTACATAATATACATATATACGGACATGTCGGTCGTATCTTCGTCTTAAATTCTAGATCTAGTCTACTACTATTTCTAGATCTACCTACTTTGATATTATGTATAATGTTATTTTTTTTCGGGGTTCAAAATGTTATGTATGTATAATGAGTAATGACTAGCTAATATCGACATACTTAAAGGAATACAGACAATCAAAAAAATAATGCTAAATACATGTTTTTACCCGAATATTATTTGCAGCTTAAAAAAAACGCAAATGACAAAGTAGGTATGTAATTAAATGTTAATGTTTTAGTAGATTATATTATGTACCTAAGTTAAAGCACAGATTATGTATAATGCAATAAACAAAGTTTTTATAATCAACATCTGTCTGTTACTTGTAAAATTTCGATTTAAGGGAGTACAGTTCAACCAAATTGATTCATTTTTATTGAAGAGCGGCGAAATTAAATAAAAAGTGTCACATTAACCGAAATTACGTGGTAGAAACACACCTTTATTACTTTACTTAAAAAGTTTATGAAGTGGGTAGTTCACACCACCAATCAATTGACATTACTCTGTCAAAACACGATTCCCCATAGATTTATTTAAAAAAAGTTTATTCTAGATGTCATGGAGCCGAAATCAACCTCGTGTGAAGAAAAAGAAAAACGGACTACACTCTGTGAAGTTAGAAATAATAGTTCACCCTGTGTGGTTGAAATAAATGATGCACATCAAAAAGACGATCATCTAGGGATTCCAGTAAAAAATAAGACACATTTGCTTCGAATTGTTCATAATAATTTTCAGCGCCTTAAAAGAAAATTGTGTCAAGTTTGCGATCAATTTAGTAAGAAACCAGAATACACTATTTATACATGTGTTGAATGCCCAGGTTCACCCGTTATATGCCTTGGTTGCTTTCGTAAGCGACATCGATTTTAGAATATGAAAAAGTGTCTGTAAGAGAAATAAAAAATATAAATATCTTAATAAGTTACTGTTGCGTTGTTGAAAAAAAAAACTAAAAAATTTGAAATACATCATTTAAAATTAAATCATTGTTTTTTTACTTCTAACCTCGTTTTAAATCAAGATGAATGTTTGTGCATCTTTCTAGTACTTCTATGTGCTTGAAAGTGACATAAGTTGGTGGTAAAAGTAATACTTAATACTCTCTGTACACTGGAACATACCTGCAAAAAGACGTGCGAAAAAAAAACAAAAACCGGACCATATTTCACTAATTTTATTCGTAGTTAATGAAGGTGTGGGAAAGGCTTCTAACATAGTAAATGCTTTACGATGACGACAAAATAATAAAATATTACCATTTTCAGCTCTCTCTGACTACAAGTTTATTCAGACGATTCGCGGGAAAACTTTGTTGATGGTCAACGGATACACGTACACCGAGAACAATCGGGCGAAGAACACTTACTACTGCTCCAGAAAGTATAAAAGCTGCAAGTCCAGCGTAAAATTCGATGACAACGGCAGAATTACAAGCGTGAGACTAGATCACAATCACTCTCCGCCTGTCTACCGTTCAACACATAATGGACTCTACGTCAAATTCAGCACTGATCAGGATCCATCGTTGTATAAGCCGAACATAGCTATAAGACATTTTCGAACATAGTCGTGGTCTTGGTCTTTAGGGCGTTTACGTGGTCCTGGTCCTTAGGGCGTTTATCCATCGCAGCTGTCACACTTACGCCACCTAGAAATGAGATTTTAACTTGGGCTGCCGAGATGACGGCGATCGGGTAACGCACTTGCAATTGACACACATATTAGTATATTGACATACATATGGTACATATTTGCTATGTATATATTTAACTGTCCCGTTGTACTCGTGGTCACAAGCGCGACTGCTGAGCGCGGGGTCCTGGGTTCGGTTCCCAGGTCGGGCAAAAACTGTTATTGGGTTTCCATTAAGCATTTTTCAGTAGTAGCCGGGACTTTAAAAGTTGGTAGTGTGACAACCCTGTGCTTTGGAAGGCACGTAAAGCCGTTGGCCCTGCGCCTGATCTCTCCCCAATCATGTCGGTTTGCTGTCCCATTGGACTATGAGAGTACACGAGAAATACATGTATCGCCGTCATCTCGTTTTTGGTGACGCGTCGGTGACGTGTCGGTGACAATGGCGGTGGACAAACGGCGTTAGAGTAAAGCAATTTTATGGTCGATTACATCGGATTGACTATTGCGGTTTTAGACCATATGGTCACTCCTATACTAAATAGAACTCAAATATTTTAGTATTATTTTCATTATCTTCCTAATAATTTTAACTTTACGTACGATCGTAGAATATATTATATTTTTGGTAGCGCTGAAAAAGGAAACCAAAACGTAACCTGTAAATTATATTAGGGCTGCTATATACATAAGCAGGTCGGCCATTTGGTTCGGCATTTTAAAAACAACATTATCAAGTGTTGTTTTGAGAATGCTGTACGAAATATTACCACCTGCTTAAGTGTATAGCAACCTTAAGAACCTTTAGTGTCGGTAACTACGTTTTGGTTTTCTTTTTGCTAACATTTTTCATCGTTTCAATGAATTATTAATCTTAAACAAACGAACATAATAAATAATTACTTAAGCATAAACATTAGTTTAAGCATCTATCATTAAATATTAGTTTTTCTTTATTAAGCAGTGGTTATTAATATTGTACTCTCGTTAATTATTGTGATTTACTATTATTAAGAAGAATATTGGCAATCATTGATGAATATAAAATAATTATTATATTAATTATTTGTTAGTTTTAGTGCTGATGTCATATACACATGATATTATTATGGCAAATGTTAACTATGCAGAATGGAGAAAATATGAATAATTTCGTAGTTGACACCATTAACAATTATTATTAATTTCAAGACATAACTCCTGAAAAAAAACACTTCATTTCAGCAGAAACCCAAGTAATATTAAATTTACTGTAAAATTAGATTTTTGTATCTTTGAAATCAATAAATAGGTAGTAAATCAATTGAGTTGGCAAATAGTGACGTCACAGTCCGACATTGCTATAAAAAATCTATGGGGGAATCGCAGGACAGTTCATAAAAAGTATATCAATTATTGATTAGTGGTGTCAATACCCTATTGTGCATTTAAATATATATTTTATACTTTAGGTAGTAAAGTATAGTTTCATTTTTCTCACAATGAAATATGGGATTGGTTTATATTCATTCAAATTTAGTACACAACTTGCTACACAACACGATCGTAATTTGTATGGAGCAGCTGATTTTCTTTTTCATGATTTCAAGGTTGATCCCATAGTAAAAGTTGTTCATAATGGTGATTACAATGACCCCTTTTCAGGTTTCGGGTAAATTTTCAATTACCTTGTATACAGGGTGTAAAAAGACACATCACATACCGTTAACTATGAATATTGACAATCAAACCAACCAAGCAACATTGAGCAAAAAATATTGCTGGGAAAATCTTTTATTTTTGTTTTAAAAATCACTGTTTATAGCGCGCAATGTAATACTCAAAAAATTGCGCTAACAGATGTGTATCCAACAACACAGGGGTCCTGGTAGTATTTACAGTTTAGTAAGAACATTTCAAACATTCTTAAAAAAAACGTTTAAAAAATTTAACTTTGACTTTATGTCCATAACCATACGTTTCCCAGCTATGGTCAAGAACAAAAAAATATGGCGATAATGGGAAGGAGATGTGACTTTCGGCTTCATTAAGTGCAATTTTACGCACGTTATATTATTATGAGGTTGAATGAAGAATGGCTTACGTGCTTATTGTCACGACTAATTTAATTGACGTTGTACTCCAATAAGAACAAAGCTCATATTTCATTGCGAGAAGCCTAATACATAGTTTTTAGTAGTATCTAATTGTAATGGGCTGTCAAACAATGAACATAGATACCTATAATTGAGTATTTAAGTGCCCACACATGTGTGATTTTTTTTTGTCGGAGGTAATGGAACATATGAATTCCTATATACCAACACAGATGTCCCACAAAAAGTCGGTCCTATGAAACTGAAACTACTGTAATGATCATCCAATAATCGGTTGTACAAAAAGTCGGTCGAAGGGAAGCCCGTAGGAAACAAGTAGTATAAACCCTCGCTACAGATAGGTAAGGTACCTATGTCCATTGTTTAACCAGCTAACTGTATAACATTTAGTTCTATAGCTAAAAGCTTTTTTAATGTTAAGTAATTAAAAATATATTGGATATTAATATTACTTACTTTTTTTTTAATAGTACCTACCTAATATGTACATTAAAAATACCTGTTACGTGATTATCATCGTCTAAAGCAGTCCACAACCAAATATACGACTATACTCATTGACCTATATCTATGGACTTGTCATGCCTATAAAAATATGTCAGACCAGCTTACTCAGGACATAAAATGGCCGTCAAATAATTTTCAGTTTAGCTGCAGTACAAGTACAATATCGACATGAAGAGGTGAAGATTTATTAAATTTTATAGAAAATACAGTAATAATAATAGTTTTAAACAAAACTTAGGCACAAAAGGTTTGGTTCGTCATCGTAAATGTATGTCGTCACAGGTAATAACTAAATGCAATGCTTAAACAAACGGTTCTATCGAATATAAATTCCTCTTCCAGATACTCTAGCGTACAATCTGATACCGACGAAGAGAGGGAAGCATTTGCTGATGTATCGAGGATACACATTCTCCCAACAGCATCACACCTCGAACTACTACTGTTCTAAGAAAGACGCTGGGTGTAAAGCTAGAATGAAACTGGACAAGGCTGGCAAAATACTGCCAATTTCGTATCCTGTACACTGCCATAAACCGCCACAGTACATGGTTATGCCGAAAGGAGACTATGTTAAACTTTCCTGATATGTTATAGTGTATTTTTTGGCTTGCCAACCGTCTCGCGAGAGCCGGGACGTTCCGTTTTAGTAGATATGCGTCCCGTTTTGTCGTACCTATGGGCTTTGTATGTGTGAACATTCAATAAAACCATTAAAAATTATTTCTTATTGTAGTTTTCGCGTGCGCTGGGTCCCTCCTTTTTTTCCCACTTCTCGTATTTTGATTAGGGTGAACTCATATAATTCTGTGACTCGCCTAATTCGGTGATATTTGGTTTGAGCACTCTCATAGGGCTGTACGAGTGAAATCAATTACTTGAAATACAACCATAATGCATCTGTGATAAAGTTCAAATGCGTCTGTAAAGTTTGGGGACGCTCGAGTGAACGAGATAGCAACAGCTAACGGTTTTGACAGTTCGCGCGCAAAATTCGCCGGTTTCGGTAGTGTTTGTGAATCGGTGGCAAACTGCTGTATTTATGTAAGTTGTATTTAACCGATTTCTTAGCTTATTTCTAATAAAGTGAATTGTAATTAATATTCCCTTGATGTGACATTAAGAAATTCGTCATAGTTCTGCGTCGTTTTAACGTTAGAGCTTGTTCGTCAAAAATATTAGCGTTTTAGCGGTTGAGTGTTTTCTGTGCTATCACAGAATTATAGTAGGTATATAAAATTATCCGTAGTTTTAACTGAAAGTATTGATTTATTTTGAGTTTAGTAGACAAGATTGATGTTATTTTATTAGTTTTATCTTGTCTTAATTAAAATGACGAATTTGAGCCAATACTATATATTTTGCTATCACGGAATTGAGTGACACTTTCTAACTCTTGTCACGTAATTACGTGAGTAGTTTTTACCAAAATTTCGCAGCATTTGTTTTATTAATATCTACGAGCTGCAAATTTAAACAGACGCAGAGTATTATTATTTGCTTGTTTACTTTCAGATATCATGGATGACTCCAAAAAGAAGAACAGAAAGTACTCGGAGCGCGATCTCATAACCGCCGTTGAAAATGTTTTGAGTTCAACAATGACAATTTACAGGGCTTCTAAGGAGTTTAAGATTCCATGGTCGACGTTAAAAGAGAATGTGACAAAGTACAAAACTCTACGAGAGGATAATCAAGAGGCACAGATTGTAATGTCCAAGATAGGTCGGCCGTTTGCGTTACCTGTTGACATAAAACAAAAGTAGCTGACCTACAAAATGTTTATCTTGTTCTTTTTATGTTTGTTTAGTTTGGTTTTTTCTATGTTAATTTTATGATATTAATTCTCATATACCGGAATTAGGCAAGTTAACTTAAAGTAATTTGTATAACTTGCTTGAAGTTAACTTGCCTAATTCCGTTATATCAGAATTAAAGTAGTAGCTATCACGGACTTAAAGAGCAACCACGGAATTAGGCAAGTTGACTCGCTTTAGTCAATTTTAAGTACCTATAACTCAGACCTAGAAAAAAAAAATTAATTGTGCCTATATTCCTCAAAGAAGACTGATTAAAACTCATGCCAAGTCTGAATTAAAGTAATTAATAATTTATTGGTGTTTTATTACTCAAATGCCTTTGTCACGAAATTAGATGAGTTCACCCTATATGTATTTTTTTTTACATTATGGATAGATGATTTGATTGGATTTCCAAAGTTTCGGTAAATTCATACTTAAGGGTTAGCAAGCCTTTCCACGAATGTTCGCAAATACGGCCAAAACGGTTTCACTGATTTATATACGGTTTTCTTTATAAGGTATATAAAGTACTTATTTATTCTCACGCATCTCTTTTGGTAAACAAACAAACACGATACGAAAATCAGAGTTCATGCAACTTTGTAAGTGAAACTAATTATAAATATTCAAAATCGAATCCCTGCGCCATTTAAGCTAAAATAAAACAAGTTAGGAAAAATAAGGTGTAGAATTTAGTCCTATATATTATAATTAATATTGTTTTGTATCTAAGATACAATAATTAAGTACTTACCTACTTAGTCAAATTATCCTATATGCATTAAAATGTAAGTTTATACAATTAAATAATAAAAATGTTTACGTATTTTTTTATGATTCTTATTGTATTTTCTTAACAATTCCAACTTTGAAATTTGTTCTTTCTTTATATACTCTGACACTATTTTATTGCCACAGATTATATTTACGAATTCGTGAGGTCTCAAAAGAACAAGCAGTTGATCCTCATTGATGGATACACCTTCTCGAATAATGGCAGAGGTATTTGGGTCTGTTCCACGAAGAATCCAGATTGCAAGGCTAAGCTGAGGGTGGATCACAATCAAAAAATTATAAGCATTTTTAACGAACATCCTCATCCACCTAGAAAATATTGTATTGTAAATGGGAGATACGTTCGTGTGTAAATTGATAGTAGACATTATAAACCAGTAACGCCAAGACACAACTTCTCTAAAAAAAAAAGTAAAGTTAGATTGAACTGGCTTCTATTGGGTAAGGTCACTCCATTGTGGACTTTGTCTCTGTCACCTCTGACCTAGACTAGAGTCAAGAGCAAACCCATCTTATGTAAAAAAAAACTTCGATTTTTAGTTACTTTGAAATCATAAAATAGTTAATCAATTGAGTTGTTAAAGTGACGTCATAATTTACTATTGTCTTCAAATCGCCACATAAAAAATGGCGATGATATATGAACAATTAAATAAAATTCAATTAATGCAATGTCGTTTTGTAAATTAAATATATGTAAATGCTTACTAAGTATTATGTAATTGTGTAGTAAAATTGTCATATAGTAAAAAAGAATAAAAAACAAACTTAAATGAACTTTGAAGTTTACAGTACTTACCTATACGTATAATACCGCTCAAAAAACGTTCGGATTCGGATCCTATGCCTATTACAACTCGAAATATCTATTGTATTTTATTCACACAGATTACAAATATGAATTCACGATGTCACAAAAAGGGAAGAGGTTGATTCTCATTGGAGGGTATACGTTTACAAGTACTCCTGGTGGACGTACCTGGATCTGCTCTACGAAGACTCCTGGCTGCAAAGCGAAACTGAAGTTGGATAACGATCAAAAAATCATCAGGCTTAACAATCAACACCTTCATGCACCTAAAAAATATTGCGTTGTAAATGGAAAACACATTCGTGTTAAAAAAAACCCTTGATATTATTTGATTGTGTGTTAAAAGTTAATGTAGTAAGGAATTTAAAAGAATAAAAATACAAAAAACAAATACTTACTTTGAAGTCTGAATCAGTAATTTTGCTATAAAAATTTACAATTCAACCAAGTCAGCTGAAGGGCAATTCAACTAACTTCTACTACTTCTACTAACTCAATCTGTCAAAAAAAAAATGCCACTAATTCACTTACATTTTTTGACAGTGATTGTCGCTGAGATAAAATTGCCACTACATTTTGCACGTGTTTAATTAGTAGAATTGACCTTCAGGGGGCCTACCGCCATCGCTTAAAACAATATTATTACAATATTGCTTTGTAATTTCTGTTGTTGGATTTTCAACTCTCGGCGCTGAGCCAAGCGTTCAAAATCCAACAGTGTGCACGGCAAAGTAATATAAAAATAATATTGTTTTAAGAGATGGGGGTAGGTTATCCAATAATGATCTGTTTATGATGTCAAAACGACCACATTAGTAATCCCTACATATTTTTGTCACAGATTACGAATACCAGTTCACAAAGTCACAAAAGGGTCATATTTTGATTCTTATAGGAGGTTACACTTTTACGAAAACTCACCAAGGTCATGGTAGTATTTGGGTCTGTTCCACTAAGAGATCGGGCTACAGAGCGAGACTCAAGCTGGATGCCGATCAAAAAATCGTCAGCCTCAATAACAAGCATCCTCATCCACCCAAAAAACATTTTTTTATCAACGGAACACATGTTTGTGCATAAAGTGGATATAAATATGATAAAATTATGAAATAAATCAGAAAATCTGTAAAAAATAATTTTGGAAGTCGGAGGCGATTCTCGTAACTTGTAGAAACGTTCGCATTTTATTATTAGTGTTTCATCTGTCAAAAATACCACTAATTTCCTAATATATTTGACAAGTTTTTGACATTGTCGCTGATATTGAAGCCATATTTAAATCGTTTTTAGTTACGAGAATTAGCTTTTAGGTTAAAAAGTCGAAAAAGATTTTGTAACCTAGTCCGATATTTATTATTTATTATAACCAAAGCGATTCTATAACGTACAGTAGCAAACCTACACTTTTAATTATCAAGTAAGTACAAATTATAATCTTTTCTTAACAAATTTCGGCAGGTTTTGTCTAAATATATACTCCAAAATACATTTATATTATTAATAAGACGTGCGGCTCGTGACTCAGTGCTAAACTTGAACAAGTTAGTCGCTGTCGCTGCCACATCTAGCAAAGCGAAACATCAATAATTCACTTAACCTTACTCCTGGCATGGTGGATAATTGTAGGGACATCTATCGCACAGCCTGTGAACTACAACTCACGATGTCTGCATCGCGCTATCAAAGTTTACCGCGACATTAGCATATACATATACAAAATCCCGAAATCAACCATCGGGCATAACACCAGTCTGGTTGGAGGATCCTCCCTTTTCAATGGAGGATAAGAAACTTTACACCCTGTTTCTCACACCTCTAAAGGCAGTTGACACCGTTAACCACGAATTTCAAGGCACAACTTCAAAAAAAGCATTATTTCAGCAGACACCCGATTAATTTTCTATTTACTGTAATAGTAGATTTTTTGTGGCTTTGAAATCAATAAATTATAGTAAGTCAGTTGAGTTGAGCCGGCAAATAAGTGACGTCACAGTTCGATATTGCCATACAAAATCTATGGGGGAATCACGTTTTGACTGTCCATAAAAAGTGTGTCCATTTGTATGTTCCTATCTATTGTCATACCTTGTAATGGTTTGTTTTTGTCTGTGCTTTTTACCCTGTCTGTGTCATTTTACAAGCTTTTATTCAACTTGCATTGTATGTATGTAAGTATGTAAATATGTAAGTATGTATGTAACTATGCTTGTTCGGGTGGCATCTTGCAACTCAATTTTGAAGCAAATATCTTTAACCGATTTAGCTGAAATTTTGCACGCATATGTGTATCGTATGACAATGCAATATTATGATGACATTAAGCTGATCTGATGATGGAGCTGAAAGGTGGCCATAAGAACTCCGTTATTAAAAGACATAATTCATCGAAATCGGGCTCGTATGATTCGTCTTGACGAGTACTTTGTTGTTGACAAGCTTTTATATCATGTAAATTGTGAAATGACGTTATAAGTTGATAGTAAAAGTTTTAAAGGAAAAGTTTATTTTAATCTTTTTAGCGAACTTAAATAAAAGCTTGTTTTTTTAAAAAAAAAATTCTATTAATTATTTTTATGTATCTGATTGTTTATGAGTCTTGTTGCTTGAATTAAACAAATTTTATTTTTTATTTATTTTATTGATTGGTGTTGTCAACTACCCAATTTGTTTTAAGGAAAAATTATCAAAATTTATCAAAAAAAACTATTTTGACAAGTATAGCTTTAAAATGACTATCACAAATAAATAAATCCATCATTTATTCATGCAGATTACACATATGAGTTCGTAAAGTCTCAAATGGGCAAGCAGTTGATTCTGGTAGGAGGTTACACCTTCACTAAGACCACTCAAGCTTTATCTGCGTCTACTTGGGTTTGTTCTACGAAAAACCCGAAGTGCAAGGCGAGACTCAGGATGGATCGAGATGAAAATATTATTAGCCTGTATAACGAACACCCTCATCCTAAAAGATACCGTAAGATAGGTGGGAAGAATATTCGTTTGTGAATCATATGTTTTAAGTGATAATGTTAATTACATTATGCTTAAGATCCATTCAAGAATACAATAGAAAAATAAGGTAAAAATTGTAACGTTATTTTGATAAGGGTGCTGGGTTATTTTACAATAAATACAAAGTAATGTAATCTATTTGAATTTGAATATTAAAATTTACTTCAACAATGCCACTGTTATTATTTCACCGTTATTTTTCGAATCTTACCACGAATGGTTTTAGTATTTCAATAATTCAATGGTTCATTTTAAATAAATAAGACATTTAAATGTTTATGGATTAAAAAAAAGGCTGCTTGGGTTAGAATCTGGCTTAGATAAATTTCGGAACCAATTCAGATTTAAAACGATCGAATTTTGACGTAAAACATCCTATACTACAAATCCAAAATCTATTTATTCACACAGATTACAAATATGAGTTCGTAAAGTCACAAATGGGCAAGCAGTTGATCCTCGTCGGTGGCTATACCTTTTCAATGGCCGCTCAAGGAGTTAAAACAAGTACTTGGGTCTGTTCCAGGAAATGCAAAATGCCCAAATGCAGGGCTAAGCTCAAGTTAGATCAATATCAAAATATCATCTGCCTTGACAACGAACATCCCCATCCGCCGAGATATCGTAAGATCTGTGGAATGAATGTTCGTATATAATTTCTAAATAAATTATAATATTTAGGAGAATTATTTACCTATTAACAATATACTAGTTCGTTACGGAATGTTTCGATGAGTTTTGCTAATCGTGAGTGTGAGTGCTTTGTAGGTTAATTAATTGGTTATAATAAAAGTATTTAAGTACCATAAAATTGCCTTTTAATTTTTTCATCATCAACATTTGTATATTTAAAGCAGTGCCAGTGATACATCCTAGTATAAGAAGTAAAATTGTGTGAATGTAATATTCAGCCTCGTTTAGGAAAATGTTAAAGTAACGGTAGATAATATAAGTAAATAAAAAGGAGTACTTACGTTTTTTGCAGAATATCAGATAGTGAAATCGCAACGAGGAAGAGACTTAATTTTTTTCAATGGCTACACATATGCTAGAGCCACTCCCACCAGGTGGACCTGTTCAACGAATTATCCGGATTGCAAGGCAATTCTTAAACTAGATACGAATGGCAAAGTCCGTGAAGTAAGAGATCATACACATCCAGGAAGAAAATATGTTATTACAAGTCAAGGACAATATGTTAGACTTTGTAAGTAGTCAGTGTGTGTATATTTTTTTATGGTAGACTTGTTGCTGTTAGTTTGTCTAAGGCATTGTTTTGTCTAGTCAACATTAGGTTACAAAGAAGCCCATTAAAAAAGAAGATGAGCAAAGCAGTTACTTGGTAAATCCCAATAGGCTGGTTGACATCACCAATCAATATTGACGTGCTTTTTATAACCTGTCAAAACGCGATTCTTCCATAGATTTTGTATCGCAATATCGAATTGTGACGTGACATATTTGGCAACCCAATTGACAAACTATTTATTGATTTCAAAAAATCTAATTTTACAGTAAATTGAAAATCTATCGCGTTTTCAAGGCTAAAATAAAGTATTTCTTTACAGAAGTTATGCCTTGGAATTATTGGTTATTGGTGTCAACTACTCAATTGGGGGAATACGACAATGCGGCAATCCAAGGAGATAGTAGAATGAGCGGGATTACTTTTGTAAAAGATTGGCCCACAGTTGCAGTACGTAGACCGGGAAAAATGAACAGAGGGGGAATAAGGGGGACTTTACAGTAGGACTACGGTACGCTTATAATAATAATGATTAATAAGGTGTTTAACTATTATATCGTGGTGTTTGTGCTTCTTGAAATCTGGCTACAAAGCCAGTTAAATCTTTTTTCTTTCATAGTAAAATTTTTGGAATAATAGTTATAACCACTGTTAAATACAATGTCAGTATTGTCTTTACTGGTGTAATCTATTGGATTTGTAATGTAAATAAAAAAATATGTAAAAATATTCACATTTTAAGAATATAATATATGAAACATTTAAATTGTTTTTTTTACCTTTTGAGTTGACTCTGCACATTCCACTTATATCTGAACTATGTCCGTTTCTGTACACCCAACGTATACACTATGTAACAAAAACCCTGTCAGATCAGTGTTGCCGTTGATCAGTTTTTGTGTTTTATTTTAATTTAATTACTTCTTCTTTCTTCTTTTTTTTTCACTGGGGAAAAATAATAATCCCAAATCCATTAAATGGTTACGTATAATATGTGTACGCAGTACGATGCCGAATAATACCCTTAAGGATCGGACAGGGTTTTTGTTACATGCTGTATATGCAAATTTCAGAACGATCGGTTCAGTGGCTTAGGCATGGAAATGGAAAGGTAACAAACAAACAAACAAACAAACTCACTTTTATCTATAATATTAGTTAGGATGGTATCACATAATATCTAACGATTTGAAACTTTGATCTAAGCCTCAGATTAGGTAAATATGAAATAAATAAAAACAATTGAATTCTTATTGTCCTAGATGGTATGGGTTATGAACTAGTGACGTCACGTCGTGGGAACTACCAAATTTGCGTCGGCGGATACACGTTCTCTAGAAAACATAGTAACCACTGGGCTTGCTCCACAAGAAGACCTGATTGCAAGGCGAGGTTGAAGCTCAATATGCAAGGACAGATCACCAGAATATACAATTACCACTCTCATCCTTAATAAAATTATAAGAAAGTTTATAAACGTGATCTAAAATTAGGTAACTTTTTGTTTTTTAGTACCGGGTGGAGGTTTTCCCTTTTATTTTCATTCCAGAACATATTAGCCAGTCAAATACGCAGAACCATGTAGGGATAAACTACTATAACAGTGCGCTCCCCTCCATATTACTATTTCAATAATAATGAGTACTTAATTAATGATGCCGCAAGCAACAATGATACGCTGATTTGTTTTTGTTTCGAGAGCCGTCTCAGTACGCACACATGCGTTGTGAATCTTGTAAATATACACATCAAAAAAGTCTAGGGATCAACATCCCTAACAAATGTTAGGGATGTTGATCCCTAGACTTTTTTGATGTGTGTACTTTTACAAAAACTTTCAAACGTTTTGAATTGTGGAAGGGCGCGTCAAGTTATCGTAGTTTATCTCTAGGCGATCTTCAGTTCAGAGGATCGAAGGTCGGACGCTTGTTTGGCTGGGCTATATTAAATGGCTTATTTATAGTCGTTTATAACTGTTTTTTTATCTTGCAGGTGTTCGCTTTGAATGGGTATTATCTCAAAAAGGAAAATATATGATACTAGTAGAGGGATATACGTTCAAAAGAACTAGCGCATATGGTTGGAGTTGTTCTTCTGGAAATGCTTACTGCAAAGCGAAGTTAAAACTAGACCAAAATGGCGTCATTGTAAAAATTAATAATAGCCATTGTCATATGCCTAGGGAGTATGTTAATGTTTAATGTTGATAATAATGGTAATTAGCTATAAATAGGGCTTACGCAGACGATAGACTTTTTGTTTGAGTCCGCAACGCATGGAGTCTGTTAGGTTCCTGTGTGATGAAGCCTGCAATTTTTTTTACTGTTATAATTACTTTTTTATCCTTTTTGGAAATCAAAACACTGTTTCGCGAAATGTCTGTCATGATAATGTTTGGTCGTCGCAGATCTATTGACACAAAGTCTGCCGTCTGTAGCAAGCCAATTTGGTTTAGTGACTTAGGTGGAGATGTCAGTGAGCAAAAAATAAAAGACTATTTCAAGATCATTTTCGTTAATTTAAGCACTGCTTGCTGCACTGTAAATAATTTTATTGAAATGTATTATGAATTTATGACGTAATAAAGTATTGATTTATTAATACCAATCTGTAACTTTCTAATGTAATCTGTCTATTTTCATACGATAAAGGAAAAAGTTAAATATTTCTAGACCACGCGATAATACTCGTATAAAAAACGCTCTGTAGACGGGGCAACATTATTTGACTTAACTGTAAACTTGCAGCAACTCGGAGATCGAAGTTGCTTTGTCTGCGCCTCTGCGGACCGCCCTATTGTTCATGAGGCTGATCTATATGTTTATGATTTACGTTTGTAAATGTTGGGTATAAGAAAACTCCTAGCCTAGTCCAGCCCATGAAAGTACGAAGGAAAAATCGTAATTACTCTTAGGACTGGTTCACATTAGGTCGTAAATACAACACACAGCTGCTTTGATGACCCCGGGTCGTCACAAAGCAGTTGGCTGTGGTAAACCGACGGTTACGACAGTGGACGGTGGACGGTGTTACCAGCGAATGCGGCGGTGAACTAGCTCTAACATATAATAACTTCAGATCACTTAAAAAGTCTAGATCTACAAAAAACGGTTTTTTGTATGACAAATCTTTGGAATGGATCATTACGGATTTGTATGGAACACTAAACAACGCAAGACGACCGCGTCGCGCGACCTGCGGTCGCTTGCGTTATTTTTTTTGCGCTGTCGCCTGTCGCGGTCAACATCAGAAGGCTACCTTAAGATACATCAAATTCATTAAAACAAGTTTATTAAATTTGTTAAAACAGATTCTGTCAAAATTTGCACACTGGGTAAAAAAAGATCATGTATGTAAATGCTGGCTCATTTGAATATACCTATATCCGTATGCTAGGATACACTAATTCAAACGTAAGTTGTTTCAGGTCTTCACTATGATTGGGTTAGATCACGGAAACACCGAGATCTCATACTAGTGGGTGGCCACACGTTTTCTAAATCAAGTTTAAACTCCTGGACCTGTTCTACTAAAAATCCTAAATGCAAAGCTAGACTAACTTTGAACAGGGAAGGCTTTATCAAAAAAATATACAATGTTCATTGCCATATGCCTAGAAATTATGTTAAAGCTCCAGATGGGACATATGTTCTTTTATATTGATAAAGTTTTATTATGTCAAGTTTTATTATGTCATGGTGTTGGGTTCGATTCCCAGGTCGGGGATTTTTCAATCAGGAATTTCTCAATAGCAGTCTGAATTTGTGCCCGGTTGATGGCAATAGGCTCGCCCTCTATTACATGGGACTTAAACATAACTAGCGAAATGTCGGTGGACTATTAGGTATACCTCTGTCTAACCCGTCGGGGATTACAGTCGTGATGTTATGTATGTACCTATATATTGATCAACTAATCATAATTTTACAAAAATATAAAATTGTTTCAAATAGTCATTTTGTCGTCATAATCTTTTACTATCGTGTCCAGACCTCTGTAGGTTGGACCAGAATAAAACGTAGTGATTTTAATAGTGTCTTCTGTATACATGTTCGGGCTGCGTCCCGCCTACCACCGCTTCGTGGGTTAAATTATTATTATAGAAAATAAATCAGTGTGTGCAATCCATTATCGAGTTTGATTGCATCTTTCCCGTCTTTCCTTACGCAGGACTTGCATGATATCGCGAAAGTCCTCTCACTCCGATAACCAGTCATCTCACTCCACCGACGTGAAAATTACAATAGAATTTCACAATGTAAAGATGAGTGTCAAGTTTTGATGTATCAGGGGTTTTAATTCTTTCCCCTACCTGTATAAGTTTAAGTAATACCTATTCCTTACTTTCAGGAATAAGGTATGAAATAACTAAATCCCAAAGAGGCAAGGACCTAATTCTAGTCAACGGGTTTACGTACACAAAGATGAGCTTGAACTATTGGGGATGTTCCTCTAACAAGTCAGAATGTAAAGCTAAAATCAGGAGAAGCTCCACTGGTGTCCTAGAATTCGTCAACAATGAACATTGCCACCCACCGAGACAGTTTTACAAAAACTCACATGGCCATATTATATTAAAAAAGCGGAGTAAATACCTATAGATCGTAGTCGTTTCCAGATTTGGAAAGTAGGCTCCCATTTTGATCAGAGGGATTAATATTTCCCATAGAGCGATTTGCTGTCTGAGTTTCACAATCCTTGCTGGGTAATACAGATGTCCTAAAGCTAGATCAGTTGTCAGACTATCTGTAGCAACTTGGGTGGATGGAATGTGTATGGCACCTACGACTGAGTTCTCAAAGAGGCACGTAGGGAATCCATGAATGATCTGAGCGTTACAGAAATGCAGCAGAACCTCACAGACCGAATGCAACACGCGGCCGTTATTTGAAAATAGTAAATTATTCTAAAAATTTTGTACTTATTTATTTATTTAAAATAGTTGGAATTACACATCCTTGTGCTATGCTTAAATTAATATTTATTGTAATCAATAGATTTTGACTCGAATATTAATAAAAGTTCCTTCAAATACTCTAGTCACTAGAAAACTACAAAAAATGTTTGAATATTCACAAGTTTTTTCGATTTTTTATGTAGACTCTGTCCTCTCAATTTTGAAGTAAAAAACATACAAACAAATCCTGGTATTTTTTTTAAAGATGGCGATGACAAAGTATTCGGAGTTTATAAGATAGTCAAAATGGCCCCAGTTCTCCATACGCTTTAAGGATAAATTCCCTATCTAATATATCAGTTCTTCTTTCAGGCAGAGGCTATGAAATTACAAAATCTCAAAGAGGGAAAAACCTGATTTTAATCGACGGTTATACGTACGCTCAAGTTAGTGTCAACGGTTGGGGCTGTTCCACCCACAGACCACAATGTAAGGCAAAGGCCAGAGTTGACCCTGACTCAGGTCATCTCGCGTATGTCGTGAACGAACACTGCCATCCACCGAGGCAGTTTGTCAAAAAGGATGGAGAAGTTATTGTGAAAAGTAAAAAGAAAGAAGTTTTGAGTTTCTGGTAGAGGTTCAGACATGGGCGTACCCAGCTTCTGGCGTAGGAGGGGGCAAGTCAGATTTTTTAGGTCGGATTGTCCGCGGCTGTTTTGTCATACACACTACACAAACACACCTACATGAATCATTAGGTGTATGTAGTGTAGTGTGAAATAATCTAACGCTCGGCTAGATTCGGTAATGTACGTCCGCCATCGTCGCGCGCGGTTTTTTGGCAATTGCATCGTGCATTTTGTCAGTGTCTACTGCGCGGTTTATTTAAAAGTTAGAGCATAAGGACCCGTTCACACTTTAATTAGTAATTAGGCGAGTTCATACTTGTTCTGCGAGATTTCCAAGGGGGGGCAGCTGCCCTCCCCTGCCCCCCCCTGGGTAGATAGTTGATAGATTAGTTAGATAGGTAGTTAATGAATATATTTTGTTATTTAATAATCAAAATTTGTTTATACATATAGATAATTTTTTTAACAGTATTACTCGTATTTACTTGTACTTAATAGGTCATTGTAATTTTCATGAGCATTTAGGCTGGCCGCTCATTGGCCCTTGCGCCATTAATTTGTTGTTGACGCAATCAGTTGTTATTACACAAGATGCATATTTTTGCATCCTCGTCTTTCATGAGGTTGTCATAAAAGACATAAATAATCTCTTAAAATTACAACAGCTGGTCAATCAATTATTATTTGTTTTTTTACTTGTTTATGTTTGACAGTATTTTAGAATACACCTCTTTCAAAGAACAGAATTGCCTCGTTGCGTATGTGCTAAGGACTGTCGTGTGACTGTACCAGGTGGTACCAGTGTCAGTATCATATCAGTAGTTAGAGCGAGTGCACACTGCAGTGCAAATTTTTACAACACGATTTTAAAATTTAAGATTTAAAAGTTTTTAGACACTTACTGCGTTTTTTTACGCTTAGGGCGCATTTCTGCGAATTCTGCGATTAAATTATCGTTCGTAATAAAATCGCAGTACCCGCTCACTCGTAAAGCTACAAAATAGTTCGTATACTTTTGAACAGCAAAAACGAAGCCTGGCAACCAAGACAAACGTCGCGTAAGTGTCCCTGTCGAAAACGTAAATTTAATACTTGCTCACGCGATTGCCAATAAGCAGACAGCCTTAAAAGCTTTATTTCTATTTTTATTTGAACTTATTATTGTAACAGTGGATATTTTTCGACAATGCGCTGCGGTGTGCTCCATAGCAAATTAGCAACGTAGTCTAGTAGACATATTTTGTTCAATAATAATAACATTTATACCAAACGTCGGTATTACAATTGTAAATATATTCAGACTCAGTTGTGCAAGCAAATTTTACAAAACATCGTGGCAATAACAAACTAATTTCGATGATGAATAACCCAAGAAATACGATATTGATAAAAGAAACTCTTGTCTACAAAATATAATCGAGTTTAGTTGCTTATTGACCAAAATATAATATAACTAGACTATGTATTGTATGGAACGCACTGTCAGTACAGTTCGCTCAAAAATAGCATTTAGTTTTGTTTAAAAAAAATATTATTCTTTTTAGATTAAAATGTCTTATTGGACTTGTTTTAGATAAAATGACAATAAACTTGAATAGTTTAAAACTTAGAAAAACTGTTTTATTTAACCACAACCACTGAACTTGCCATCAAAAATATACTTATAATTGATTGCTGAAAATAATCTAAAACACAAACATCGTTTACAGGTTATAATTATGAAATGACAACGTCACAAAGAGGGAAGGAACTCATTTTGATAGGCGGCTACACATTTACTAAAGTGAGGTTGAAGTACTGGATATGCTCCTCTAGGGCCCAGGACTGCAAGGCCAAACTCCGACTCAGCTCTGAAGGATATATCCTAGATTGTGACAACGTTCACAGCCATCCTCCTAGGAGGTACATTAAAACCAAGGATGGAAGAAAGGTTCGAGCACCTAAGTAATCGCAACGAATAATGAAATAATATTCTCCCAACCAATTTTCGGCCACGGCACAGCTGATCTCAATAGTGATTTGTCAAGTACGCAGATATCATGCATGGTACAAAAGTGTGTACCTAAACATAAGTACAGTTTCACTACCTCCGACACGACTGGAAAGGTATCAGGTGCAGGATCAATGGCTTACGTGCATTCCGACTTCCAAACTCCGGGCTGCTACAAAAAAAATCCTTACGAAAAAATCCAATTATATTTTACCCGAACTGGGAATCGTACCCAGAAATCCACGTTCAGCAATCGCTCTTACGAACACGAGACCCGGTAGTCTTGCCTTATACAATTTGTGTTTTACTTACTTTAAATATGTCAGAACTGCAAGAGTAGGGAAGGAATCGAGAAACAATGGATCGATTGAGTGAAATATATGGCCAAGATGGGGGAAATACGATTGGTAAGGGATGAGATGACGGCTGATAGAGGTATATGGAAGGAGGAGACATGCTATACTGACGCCAAATTAAGATAAAGACGGGCGGATGAAGGCGATGATGGAAGAGTTGACATTTCATAGAACCTCTAGAAATATAGTATCGAATGATCAGTTCGTATTGGAAAAAAAAATCTGCATATACGCTTAACGTTGGTCGAATTAAAGCCCGATGAGACGGCAATCAGACACGACCGAGGAGAAATCAGACGCAGGAATAACAGCTTTACGTGCTTTCCGAAGCACGGTTGTGACACACCAACAACTTTCGAACACTGGGCTACTACTAAAAAATTCCTTATGGAAAAACACATTAACACTTTTTACCAGACCTGGGAAACCCTAACCACCAGGACCCCACGCTCAGCAATCGCGCTTGCGACCATAAGACCAATGAGGCAGCCAAACACACACAGTTGACAAAGTAATGAAACACCACATAGACCGATACAGCAAAACCGTCACGCATGTTTTCGAGCACCATGCAGCACGAAGAAAACGCAATAAGTTAAAAGATCGCATGAAAAATAGCAATGACAAAATTAATATTTTTATTTATTTTGCCAGGCACCATGGAATATCCAGGCTATATAACTACCAAATCGCAAAGAGGCAGAGATCTTATCGTTTTCGAAGATTATACATTTGCAAGGACGTCGACCAGTGAATATTCTTGGGTTTGTTCAACAAGGGCGCGTTTGTGCAAGGCGAGGATCAAATTGGATGCACACGGGAACATTGTAGGCGTTTATAATGAACATACCCATCCACCAAATATGAAACAACAATATGGAGAGAACACGAGGGTATTTAAATTAAAAACTAAATTTTGAAAAGATATTTTGAAATGTTGAGGTTGGCTTAACACGTTTTCTGCTTTCATACAACTCTGTCGGCAGTTATCTTAGGATTCATTTATCTTTCAAGCAATATTCACTCAATCTATCCATCATTTTCTTGATTCCAATCAAAACGTAATGCAAACCATATCTAGCTTGTCACTCAGCTCAGTTCTGATTACGCACGTTTCAATGTAAATATATTGTTACAAAATGTAAATATGTATGAATAAAAGAATCATTAAAAATGTAAACGTCTTTTAATTCGTATCTTTAGAATATATGTTTCCTGCAATTCTATTAATTAAAAACGTTCAAAATGTTGTCACAATTTCATCTCATCGGCAATCAATGTCAAAAAATGAAAGTAAAGTGGAGACATTTTAGACATAAGTATTCAGACATAAATTAGTTTGCGATTGTTCCTAAAAGTTAGTAGAATTGCCCACTTGATATCACCAATAGAATAAGGCAACATTTTATTTACCTGGCTGCGTGATTCTAAGAATACAGGATTATATTGTTAAGTTTTCATGTTTAGGAGAAAAATGTTAAAATTAAGTAATAATCGTTTTTCTAACCAAAATATTACCAAAGCTATTTTTTATTTGACAGAAAATGCCAACTTTTCGACTGAACCCTATTTATTCATTAAATCACAAAGGGGCAAAGACCTTATCATGTTTGAAAAGTATACATACTCGAGTCATAAGAAGTCTGTTAAAAGTAGTACGTGGCGTTGCTCATCACGGGCGGGAGGTTGCAAAGCGAAGATCAAATTGGACAGTCATGGAAACCTTACCAGCGCCAGTGAACATACCCATCCTCCTAATGTTAGAGTGAGAGGAAAGAAACGAAGAAGGAAGTCACGGAGGTTACACGTACACGATGAAGACTCGGAAAATACTTAAAACTGACTGACGAACTGTAAGCATATTTTTTAAAAAGTCGACAAACAATCGTGTAGATCAATTGTATATTTATATACATTAAATAATAATAATCGTTAATTTTCTCTCGCTATATCATCGTAAGTATACTAGGTAGCTTAAGTATCTAAAGTATAGATAAAAATTACTGGTTTTTGCTTAAGCATGTAAAGCCAACTGTCGTGTAGCAAATGAATAACATTACTCACATTAAACACAAAAAAACTGCAGCCTTTATTATAATCGACGAGTTATTTCAGTAACTTGAATTCTAAAAATAAATACATACAGTTGAAATCACAATATACAATTTTATTTTCACAATACTTGGGTCTGTAGGTATCCGATTTCCAGCCGGATACTAAATACGTATTTGCAAAAATATTCCGTATGACGGATAGTACATGCATTACTAATCTTACATCTTTAATCCTAACAGAATTACAGACTTTGGAATTACCCTATCTGACAGTGAAGTCTCAAAGAGGTAAAAAACTCATTTTGTATGAAAAATATACATATACGAAGGCTTCGTCTGGAAGAAATTCGTGGATCTGCTCAACACGACGAGGTAAATGCAAGGCGAGACTCATACTGGACGACGATGGAAACATTATCGTGAACATGCACAAACATTGTCATTCTCCATATAAATACACGGTGTAAGGGACGACCCTCCGAAAACTTACAGGGTGCATTCAGTTTCTTATTTTGAAGCCTCATTGCCGGATTGCCGCCGTGAGATCTGGAGGCGACAGTCCTCCAGCGCGTCTACGAGTGGCGTGTGATCAAGGACCAGGCCCGGGTCGACGGCGCGTTCTGTTCGCGCGCGCCTCAAAGAGCTGTCAGCACAGGGACGGGGCCCCAACGGGGCCAAACGCCTGCCGGGGTTGCGGGACGTCTTAACAGGATACCGTGGCCCCGGAACGTATTCACATTTTTTTTTTATTTAACCACGTGACGCAACTTGACGTGTTACACGTAGGTATAACGTCACGCCGGTATCTGCTCTATGGCTTGCTCTTACTCTCTTCAATATGACGTAAAAAATAACGTGGCGCGAGAGCGCTTGTCGGGGAGGGCGGCCGAAGGCTCGCTGCGCTTGCCGTTCGCTACGTGCGTTTCGCCACGAAAACGATACATTGCTTATAAGGTATTTAAACAAATCAGGTTTAGTGGATTCGCGTAACGTTCCTGAAATAATTTTATGTACCGGTCATCTTAATATGGTTTACTGAATTCACCCTGTAAGTTTTCGGAGGGATGTCCCTTACACCCTGTATTTTAGCCACCTCTAGCTGAATTATTTTGAAGAAGAAGAAGAAGTACATGTGCAGGCCACAGTTGATAAGAGCCAAAATACTCGTACTTACACACCATACGACCATCTTTAATATAGTTATCCTGTAAGCAAATTAATTGCAACGTGACACGTTGTGACGTCATATATTGTGTGTGTATTGGTCCTTAGGTTCACAGTTACAGAAAAAGTTTGGATTTGGCGTCGTGTATAACTCTATACATTTAAAAAAAAACTCTATGATTGCACGAAATTCTATCTGAAAATTTTCCATTGTAATTTTAGTATTTCGATAGCAAGGTGACTGTAAAATCTTCCGATTGTGTACCTAATATTTTTTTCTACAATTATCTAGTCATATTAAAATTAGCATTTATAAATTTAATAAAAAAATCATTGAGGATGGTAAAATTATTTTTAGTTTTCATTTTCTTTACCTGTCATAAAATTAGTTTCAAGTAAATGCTACTAGTAGGTAGTAGTATTCTAGAATTTCCTATTAAGCTGTTGTTTACTTATAGTTTCTTTACTGCATTTCCATCGCTTGGTTCAACGTTGCCGTCGAGTGCAGTGTAAGGGTTGGACCTCATCTGGCAGCACGGAATCGCCTTTTTCCGTCGCCCTTTCTCTTTCTGTCGCTTAGAACTGCCATTTGCTAGGCGGAGACAAAAAGCATAATGCGATCGCCTCGAGGATTCCGCCGCGTGCTATCGCATTATGAAAACCAAGCGTGCCATTTTTTGACTACCTATTATGACGTCACAAGCACTATTTAGTGATGGGAAAATCAAATCGATTCAGAGACGCCGCCGCGTACGGCGCCCCCCTCGTCCTACCCCCCGCCATGCGCCAGCGGCTCACCCGGTCAGCAGTACGCTGAAAGTCTTTGTAGTGAGAGGTTGCGTGATCGAGCGCTTGCGTTCCGACGACGTGCTAGTTTTTGGATACCTTTGCCATAATTTTTTAATAACATATAATAATAACAACAATAACAATAATAATATAAATAATAAAAATATAATAATAATAATAACATAATTTAAATCGATTTATGAATCGATTTTATGACAGAGTAATGAGATATACAGAGGAATGAGATAAACAGAAAAATGAATGACAAAATAAAATTCCTGATCTGCTTATAAGGCAGTTAGGAGTATATATTTTTTACAAAATTGTTAGTATTTCCCTAATTATTTCTTGTGATTATTGTAGACTATCAAAATGTCGGAAACAAAGACAAAATCCAGAGAAGAAATTTTAGAAGCAAAACGAAAAGCATGTAAATACGTTATAATAAAATCAAAATAGATCAAAAATTACATGAGCTACGAAAACTTTTTCCCTTCCACAAAGCTTGCTTTCTCAAAATGTATTGAACAAATAGTGCTATGCTTTGTTGGGAACCAATCTTTGTTTCCCGTCGCCTCAATCCATTTTTGTTTTAAATTGGGTTCATGTGGAAAACTAAAAAAATCACGAAACGTTACGATTATTTATTAAAATTGTCTACAAAGTACTTATATAATACAAAATCATTCCTCTGTTTCCGAAATCGATTCTTGAGAATCGATTTGTGTTGCGTATGATGAACAGCACTAATCGCTAAAATTGACAGAAAAATGATAAAAGTCCCTGTACTACAAAACCGAAACGATATACGATAGTATCGCTTGTTTCGATATTCATTACTTGTTAAAACAAAACGTCTCATCGACCGCTCCAAGTAAAAGCTGCAATGTAATAGGAACATTTGTTTTTCTCAAATTTGGTATTACCAGGTATTACTGAGGGTATTCGATTAAAAATAATTGTTTTTTTAATTAATTACGCATAATATTAATCATAAAATGACTTACCGATGGAAGGAAACGTTTACTTTATTTTTTCTCCTTGCATTTGTACAGTTTTTACAATTTATAACAGCACAATTAACCATTTTAATATTTTTAACTGACGTCCGACTAGCGCTATGCTCCGATGCAGACTGAGCGCGAAATTGGCCACTTACGATTATTGTACGTAAGCTAGGCACGCGAAGTAGTTGCTCTCGCGTTATCTATGTCTATCTATATCTGTGGGTCCAAGCCTAAAACTCCTCGTTATAAAAGCGGTCGTGCTGACAATAACTGCTAATCGTATATACTTGACTAGGAGGTAAGGTACCATGCGAAAATAAATTATTTCTTTTATTTTAACAGAATTTTCGTTTCCACATTCAATCGTTCCGTATGCAATTGTGAAATCTCAGAGAGGAAAGAATCACATCCTTGTCGACAATTATACTTTCGCAAAGAAGGCAGACAGCGTGTTTGTATGGGTGTGCTCATCCAAACTAAAGGATTGTAAAGCGAAACTAAGACTTGACGAATTGGGGAATATTACGGAAATCATTAACGAACATTCCCATCCCCCAAGAAAGTATATGAAACTAAATGGAAAGTACATAAGAGTCTAAAGAAGAGTCTAGTTTAAAGGTGAATTTGAATATTCATACTGGATGATTAAAAACAAAAGTGAGGCTTTTTATATTTTTATATTCTATAGTAAAACTAGCTTTGTTATTGCTTATAAAACTAGCTTTGTTATTGCTAGGTAATCTTATTTAAGAAAATACGCAACAAGAACTTTAAGTCTATAAACTATCTGTGGTTTTCATATTCGCACACTGATACATCTAAACAGATACACACACATCTACACAGACATTGAAATATGTATAGATGATGCGTTTTATGAAATTATTATTATTTATTTATTTTTATACTGTAAGTATTCGAATTTATTATTTTTTATTCTAATAAATACCTACAGATAGGTACTGAAATAAAACCCTTTCATTTTGTTTTGTGATCATTCATAGACTAGTTTGCCCATACATAATAATCCACACAGAAATGGTCCGTTTTATCAAGATTTTGGTTTTGAGTTGATTCACTTTGATTCAGAGCAATAAGTGTCAGGATTAAACTAGATTACCAGAACAACACAAGCTGGCGATCCACTACCCATTCCCGACTTCTACCAGATTTGAATTTACAAAAATCCAGGCAGTTACTTAAATACAAAATTACAGCTACAGCAGTTGTCATAATGTGCGTTAGTGAAAAAACTCGATGGTCATTTCGAAATTTTCATAGCTCTACATGTTGTTAGAAGTCAAATTCAAATTATTTATTTCAATTAGATTATTTGGCCATAAAAAAAAACGCTTTTGAATGTCAAAGACAAAAAATATTAATTCTATTTGCCTATTACAAAATATAGTTACGTATGAAGGAGTCGAGACAGATTGCTTATAAAACCTTAGATTAATACCTAATTGTTTTATCTCAACAGAATCTTCCGCTCAGCGTTCAAAACTACCCTATCAGATAATTAAATCACAAAGAGGCAGAGATCACATTCTGGTTGACAATTACACATATGCGAATCCGGCCAACAGTTCCATTTGGGTGTGCTCATCAAAATTTCAAGGTTGTAAAGCAAAGCTCAGACTGGACGAATCTGGTAACATTTGCGAAATTACTGGCAAACACTCTCATCCACCAAGAAAATACATAAAACTAAGAAACGGCCAATATGTAAAGGTCTAATTTTGTCGCGGATTTTAAAATTAAATTGATTACAAAATTTTGTAAAAGTCAAAGTCAAAACATTTATTTCAATTAGACCATTTACACGCACTTTTGAATTGTTAAGGTTGTCAATGCTAATTAGTATAAGAGCTAATATTTTAATCGTCTAGAAACAAATACATCTAGACACATCAATTCAGACATCTACATTATAGATGTTGCGTTTTATGAAATTTTATTAGATTTTGTTTATATACTGTAAGTATTAGAATTTATTGTTATTATTCTAATAAATACCTATAATAGGTACTGAAGTAAGAATCCTTTCATTTTGTTTTGTAATCATGCATAGCATGTTGCCCGTACATAACAATCTACACAGAAATGGTCTCTTTAATCAAGATTTTGGTATTGTAGTGTTTTACTTTAATTCAGAGCAATCGGTCTTAAGAATGAACTAGATTACGAGACCAACATGAGATGCCGATCTAGTACTAATTCCCGATTTCTACAAGATTTGAATTTACAAAAATCCAGACAGTTACAATACCTAATAAAATTGTTTTATCTCGACAGAATCTTCCGCTCGGCGTTCAAAACTACCGTATCAGATAATTAAATCACAAAGAGGCAAAGATCACATTCTGGTTGACAATTACACATATGCGAATTCGGCCAACAGTTTAATTTGGGTGTGCTCATCAAAACAAGGTTGTAAAGCAAAGCTCAGACTGGACGAATCTGGTAACATTTGCGAAATTACTGGCAAACACTGTCATCCACCAAAAAAATACATAAAACTAAGAAACGGCCAATATGTAAGGGTCTAATTTTGTCGCGGATTTTAAAAATAAAATTACAAAATTTTGTTTCTTAAAATTATTGTAAAAGTCAAAGTATAAATGTTTTGAACATTTATTTTAATTAGACCATTTATAGGCATTTTTGAGTTGTTATGGTTATCAATGTTTATTAGTTAAAATTGACAGAAATAAAATACGTGTGTGTTTTATTTTTTAATGAACTTATATCATTTAATTTCACCATTAGAAGTTAACAAAAAAGTATTGTAATATAATGAGTGTTTTTTTATGAAAATGATATTACGTGAAAAAAAAAATGTAAGATGACTTCAGACGGTAATGTAACCTTTCTAAAACCTTGGATCAATAATTGTTTAATTTCGGCAGAATCTTCCGCTCGCCGCTCGAAAGTACCCTACGTCATAGTTAAATCCCAAAGAGGCAAAGATCTTATTCTGGTTGACAATTATACATATGCAAAAGCAGCACACGATTTAATTTGGGTGTGTTCGTCAAAGTATCAAGGTTGTAACGGAAGGCTCAGACTGGACGAATCCGGAAACATTATCAAAATGAGTGGTCAGCACTTTCATCCAGCAAGGAACTACAAGAAACTAAGTAATGGACAATACGTAAGGATCTGATCTTATACTTCGACTTTTAATTGTATTTAGAAACTTGACAGTTAAAGGGTTACCAGAGTTAAAAAAGATAGTGACGTTGTGTAAGATTTAACGAAATTAAATATGCAAACTTTTTATTTTAAATTGAATAATTACGGTACGCAAGTACTCCATGGCGAAGGGGTCACATTACTAACCCATTTTTCAAATATTTTTTTTTAACTTCTTTTATCTTAAAATATTTATACTTTTTTGCGACATAGCCATACCTGTGCTTGTGCGTTCGTATTATAAGAAAATTAAAAAAAGGAAATTACTTTTACTGACAGCTTTTACTTATTCTTATATTCCACATCTCACATACGAATATTTTAAGTTTAACCATTTTTATCATTCATTGTTTATGCAAAATCGTTCACTACCCCAACACTATTAGCTTTAGTATGGTAACATTATTTTTCTTTGTTCTGTCAAGTTACTGAATACAATTAAAAGTCGAACTATAATATTATTAATAGCAAGCAAATAAGAATTTAATGAAATTGATTCACCTTGATTAAAAGTTTTATAAATAAAGGCATTTGCCGACTAACATGAATTTGGTTGATTCATCCAAATTGAAAAACAAAGTTGAACCGTGGGATTCTGGCATTATGGTACGTTCCCCCCTAACAAATGTTAGGGATGTTGATCCCTAGACACTTTTGATGTGTATATTATTGTGTGTGATGTAAGAAAATATAAGCTATAAACTGTGTTCATGAAATTGTAAAACAATTTATAGAAGATTTATTTAATAAATATTTATATTCTTACAAATATAATTTTATTATTTTACTCACCTTATTGATAGATTGATAGTTAGTTCAGAGTTAGCACTCATAGATCTATGTAAACAAAAATCGTGACAATTGATTATTATTTTCATGTATGAAAGATACATTACGTACTTGAGAACGACTCGACCGAATTTGATGTTTTTCTTTTGTTAGTTGTAATTCAGGACAAGGATTACCTAAATGACAAAAAAAAGACGTTTTTTTGTAAAATCAATCCGAAAATTTGGTAGGTACCTTTGTATGAAAATCTCAGTTAAAAGGAACTCACGCTAAACGTGTAACATTTAAAACTTACCTTTTTATTTTTCAGTCGATGTGAGATTCATAAAATTAAGTGAATCTAAAACATTGTTAATGGCCCAAAATTACACTTTCGCTCAAGCTAGCCCCAAGCACTGGTATTGCTCCAAAAAGCAAAAAGGCTGCAAAGCAAGAATCTTTGTGACACCTGGTACAAATCGAGTGGTTTTCATAGATAATAATCATATTCATAGTCCGCCATTATATAAGAAAATTAACGAGTATTATGTTAAAATTAGAGCTTGAATGTTCCAGAATACGTCTGTATTACAGTATTTTATAGTAATAAGCTACGAGTAATATAAAAAATAAAGTTTTTTGTTAAATGTGACGTATCATATTCTCTTCTTGTACTTTCAATAATCATGGTAACATGAGTAATTATTTACTAATGTGGACTCAATTGGGACCCTAATGGGATTCGTAGAAAGAAAGGTGTGATTTGATTGATAATGCAATAAAGTTGTAATATCTACTCGACGGCAAGTACTTTTCATTTTTTTTTATTGTGCTATTGACATGCTATCTGTGATCCCGTTCAACAGATTAATTGAGACCAATAAAAAAAAACAGGTAATGAAAGAAATTAACAAACTCTTAATTAAAAGAGATTAAACAAAAAATAATATTTTATGATTGCAGGTCAAGCGAAGTTCATAAGCTTAGCGAACAACAAAACGTTATTATTATTCAACAATTTCTCATATGCTCAAAAGAAACCACGATACTACTATTGTTCGAAAATTTTAAAAGGATGCAAAGCAAAAATTGTACTGAGCCAAGATAGATCTGAAATTGTTTCAGTTGAAAATGAACATGATCATGCTCCTCCAGTGTACAAACGATTAAAAGATGGAAATTATCTTAAAGTAGGTTAAGTAAGGCTACATACGCACTATGCGGTTAGCCGCAATGCGGCCAGCCGTCCGGCTGACCGGAAACAAAAATTTATACGAGAAAGTAGTTTTTATACGCACTGCGATGCGGCTGCCGGCCGACCGCTCCGGTCGTTCTGAGCGCTGCGGTCCGACTGAACCGCAAGCGCAACCGCATCCTGCGGCCCACCGGACGGCTGACCGCATTGCGGCTAACCGCATAGTGCGTATGTAGCCTAAGTGTTTATATGAACGTCTGTCTTATATGAACACCTTTAGGTATTCAAAATATAATAATAAATAATAATACCAGCCTATTACTGTCCCACTGTAGGGCAAAGGCCTCTTCTCATACAGAGAAGGCATGAGCATGATCACCACGCTTGCTCAAGGCGGATTGGCGATTTCAGACTTATATTAATTACAAGTCCTTAATTAAAAATACCAAGTGTAAAATACATTTAATGAAGTACTTACATAAGTAATTGAGACCATTTTTTTGTTCCGAACCTTACCTGGAAACCTGGTAGGTAGTTACTTACTGAGATATAGAAGTTTTTTTTTATATCATAAGGAAATCAGGGCGCCTACCGTCATCTCTTATAACAATATTATTTTAATATTACTTTGTAATTTCTGTTGTTTCATTTTCAACTCTCGGCGCTGATCCGAGCGTTGAAAATCCAACATCATGAATCGAAGGCAAAGTAATATTAAAATAATATTGTTTTAAGAGGTTGTGGTAGGCGCCCTGGTTTTCAATGTTGTTTCTAGACTTTCCCCCACGAGACTTATACTGTTGCATGCATAAGCACAATGTGTCGCGTGTGTTGCATTGTGCGCCACCATTAATAGATTTTTTTAAGTAAAAATTACAGTTGTTTTCCAGCAATAATTTTTGCCTAATGTTTGACTATGTGATGTATCTTGTTACATTCGGTAGTTTGTGAACAAGGGAATCAGTTCCATTGTGTGTATGTTAAAAGGCATTTAAACAAATACATTTAAGCAATAAAGTCGTATTGTGGCGTTATGTTTTCTTTTGTACTATTTTTAAACAAAGCTATGCATTGTTTGTGTGGCTGATGAGTTCGATCCATCGTTCAATGTAATGTATGTATATGCTATTGGTGTACTTTATTTAATAAATGTATATACGCCCTGGTTTAAGGATACAAATTAATAACAACTCGACCACGTACACTGACCTACGGCAAAAAAACCATACTATATGAGGGAGTACATCTTTACAACAGCCTGCCTAACGACTTAAAAATGTGTGACAATTTAAATATTTACAAAAAAAAACTAAAGTTGCATACCTATATATAGTCACCATTTCTAATGAGATGCTGCTGAACAGATTGCGAAATGAAATAAAATTCTTTAGTTGTAATATTATGTTGTATTGTAATGTAAGTTTAGTTATAATATTATGAAACTTGTCGCCTTAAGCTAAAGCTATATTTAAATTTAAAAAGATATCTTTGTGAATCTCATTTTAAGTGAACTGTGTTCTTATGAGAAATAAAGTTCTTTAAACCTATAAAGCTTTATTCACATATCAGTGAAGTCACAGTTTTGGCAGTTCCGGCTCTTTCATAGAGAATGTATGAAAGAATAATTATCACTGATACGGGACGGTACGGGAACTGTGCCGGAATCAGCTTTAACAATGACATTTTCTTTTTTTTCTTGCAGGCCAAGCGAAGTTTATTACTTTAGAGAACAACAAAACGTTATTAATGGTCGACAATTTCACATTTTCGCAATACAAGCCTCGCTACTATTACTGTTCGAAGAAATTAAAAGGGTGTAAGGCAAAAATAGTGCTAAATCAAGATAAATCTGAAATAATGACGATTGAAAATACACATGACCATAATCCTCCAATGTATAAACGTTTGACAAGTGGACGATATCTTAAACTGTTATAAGTGGATTATGCGGTTTTTATGATGGCGTTCCTGACAGCAGGCTCTTGAATAAAGTATATTCCTCACGCTCTAGGATGGTGCCGGTGACATTTGTAAAACTGTTGCTTTTCATTCACTCTTGAACGTTACGGGGATTTACAATCATAATTGAATATTTTAACTGCACACTAATATCATAGTTGTAAAATACGAAATCAGTAATAAGTAAGTAAATAACTAGTAAATTAATACAAATACTAAAAAAATACTTAAAAGAAACTTAAAAAATACTTTTTGAGTGTTTATTTTTTTTTATTCAAATTAATTTTGCTGTTTAGCGCTCGTACATTAATTTGCACCTACCATGTTATCTCTTCACCACCTTTGGTCGACTGTTAGAGAATGCCTAAAGCATTAAAGTCCGCCTTTGTACTTTTGATGCATAAAGTTTAAATAAATAAATAATAAATTAAATAATGTCACTGACATAATTATGCGATTCTGACATCCATAGATAAATTGCTGGCATGTGTTACCCGCACCATCATAGGACGTATGGAATGTAGTCTAGTCATATTTTGGCGGTGTTGGTATAGGTTTTTGTTTGACTTGACTTCTTCCGCTCTGGACGGAGCGGACTGCGGAAGGGAGTGTCAGACTCTTACTGACCACAACCCATACGTGTTAATGCCCTTTGTGTTCCAGGGCTGCGGTATTGATTATGAACAAAATCCTGTCAAAATAATATTTTTTAAATGATACGTAACTCAAAATTGGAACAAAATTGATTGTTTGGAGCGCACCGTCGATTGCTATCAATGAAATGTTATATAATCACGGCACGGTTAAGATTATAGATAGATATATATATATAAAAGCATTATTAGCGAAGGCGAAAATTACATATTGGGTACGTATTTGAATATCGAACACTAAAATACCTACAGGCAAAATGTCAACGTTCAAAACATCGAAAACTAAAATATCGATTGTATCATAATATCGAAAATTGTAATATCTAAGCTTAAAATGTCTAAAATTTAAATGTCGTGTAATAAAATATCGAATAATTAAAAATATCGATAGTCATTATACCTAAGTTCAAAATGTCGACACTTAATACACTTTAGTTCAAATATCGAAAAAAATAAATTGATATAGGAAAAAAAATAGTCAGTCAGCTCATTATATTTTATAAACTCTAAGATAGTGCGATATTTATATAAAAATAGTTTTTCGTGATAACATATTTGCCGTGTGGTGCGTTTTGCAACTTGCGTCAATACCAAAGACTACTGTATGGAGTTTCTAGTCCAAACCGGTTCTCGTACTTGGAACACTCCTACTCGGACAGGTTAGGTTAAAGGGGATGGAGGATAAACATGCTCGAATCGCCAATTTTATGTGTGTAATACATATTTATATTCTGTGATGTTATTCATGATCTAAAATTTTAAAGGGGCTTCCACACCGATTCGATGTTGAGATCGAATCTTGGATCTTAATGCTTCGGGTGAAGTAGTGCCTTTATATAAAAAAATATCTACCGATTACTTAATAAATGTATTATTTAACTATTATTCTTTAACAAAAATGATTAATTTGCATTTGAAGTGTACCTTAGTTAATAAGAAACATTAAAATTGTTTATAAAGTTTGAGTTAATTGTAATAATATAGGACTAGGTTTTTTTTTCTGACTTGGGTAAAGTAAAGAAAGTAATATGAACTGTTAGTTTTATTATAACACACCACATAAAGTATGTTGGCTCACTTTGGCTCACTTTGTTCTTGTACATGTACCCATTTTTTGTACTGGTATTCGAATTTATCCAAAACCGTATTCAGGTTTCATGTTAGCTACGTTTAATAATATAAAAAGGTGCAGTTAGTTTGTTTTTTTTTTGGTATGTTGTAATCTCTTGCAGTACTTATTCCTTTCACTGACAACATTGACGGTCATAGGCGGTTTTTAAGGTATACTTGACTTACTCGGAGGAAATTGCCGGCAGAAAACTTTGTTAAATATTTTGGTCAAAAATGACTCTAATTTACCTACTCTTTTTTTTTAATTGATTGTCGCTGTGACGAGATTGCGACTGCATTTTGAACGTTTTTAATTAGTAGAAATGGCCTTCTGGAATATGACTTTCCAGCCATGTGTATACCATGTCATAACATCACGCCTGTAATCCCCGAAGGGTTAGGCAGAGGTGTACCCATAAGTACACCCAAACTTCGCCAGTTATGTTTAAGTCCCATGTAATAGGGGGCGAGCCTATTGCCAACAACCGGACACAAATCCAGACTCCGATGCTACTGAGAATTTCCTGATGGAAAAACCCAATAAGTACCACTATGCCAGACCTGGGAATCAAACCTAAGACCTCATGCTCAGCAGTCGCGCTTTGCGACCACTAGACCAACGAGGCAGCCATAATATGTATTCAAAGTCAAAGTCAAAGTCAAATCATTTATTTCAATTAGGCCATTTTAAGGCACTTTTGAACGTCGTCATTATTTAAATGCTTATTTTCCGCAGGCAACGTGAAATTCATACGTTTATCAGGAAACAAGAGACTGTTGATGGCTGAAGGTTTTACCTTCGCTCAAACAACTTCGCGACATTGGTACTGTTCCAAGAAAGCCAAGGGATGCAAGGCAAGGATTTTCTTAAATAAAGACGAAACAGAAGTGGTGTTCTTCAGCAACGACCATGATCATGAACCTCCTGTTTATAGACAAATTGAGAATGGGTGTTATATCAAAATTAGTGGTTAGATTAATGTTATTAGTATTATATTTTCTTTTTATTTGTGATTAACCCGTCTTTGCGGGGGCGGAATGTTGAATGAAGTTTGTTTGAGGAATGTTTTTTTTTTTTAATGTGATTTTCATACAAAAATATCATCCAAACTGATCTTTCCGGTTGTTTTTTAATTTTTAATATTTTAATTGAGTAGTCTTTTAATTAATTATTCATTTTGTGTGCTCAACAACTTTGTTTTGGAAACACGAACACAAAACAAGAAACCAGCCAAATCGGTTGTTTCGGCATTCGGCGATCATCGTTCGGCTCTTTCATTCCTATATGCGGTAATTGATTTTCTTTATATAGATTAGTGTAGACTCTACTGAAAGGTGACTGTTGCATTTTTAAACACTCTAATCGATCAACCTCGACCCGACTGAGTGTTTGTCGGTTGTAAAATATGAATGTAGCGGGTTAAAGAGTATCTTTTATTGATTATGGTATGCATCTATGGTTTGTATTATAGTGTTGATGCCATAACTTTTTCAGTGCAAGAAAGAGATGGTTAACGAACTCAGTAATAAGAACAACTTTAAATATGGAGCCAACAAAATTCATCTTCTCAACAAAAAATACAATAAACTGAATGGTTTTTTTTTTCATATTTCAGAGGTGATTCTATAGTAAAAGAAGTTCGTAATCATGTGTACTTTAACCCCTCAAAAGACGTGCAATTAATGAAATGATGTCTTTTTTACATCACAGTTTTTAATATTTCTTTTTTTCCAACGGAGTACAAAAAAGACTTCCATACTTCATAATTATTATAGATTTTGTACTATTTTTTGCGTGGATTTTGTAAATGTGTTTTTTATAGACGGTTTTGTAATGTTGTGACATATTAGGAGGAGTTATTGTAGCAATAACGAGCTCCATACATAAGTAGTCTATTTATATTTTTTTATAGAGAGCGGTGTCGGTACAGTCGCATTTATTTTATCAATAATACGAGTGCCTGCCAAGTTGTTTTTGTATTATTCTAGTGAAGTAAGTATAACTATTTTATACCTAAAGCTAAATTACAACTATCAAAAATAATGTATTAAACTTTGATATATTATAATTTTGCCTTTTAGTTATTACCTACCTTCTTGAAATATCATTAAATATTCTAAATGCTTATGTCAGAATTAAGAAGAATTAGATGTCATAGAGAGATGAAATCTTTTTTTTGCATATTAATTGAATTGAATAAACTAATATTTTGTTAAGTGCCTACCTACCTAGACGTTCAGTCATTCGTATGCTTGGATTGAATGGCAAACACTAGTGAATGCTCTAAGTCTATCCTTCATAACTGATCCTAATTAAAAACTTTTCTTTTCCAGATTTCAAGTTCATACCAAACGGTTTGAAAAATAATTTGTTAATGGTAGGAGGATACACGTTTTCGCAAATGAATGGAGGGAAAAATTGGTACTGCTCCCAGAGGAAAATGGGTTGTAAGGCTCGCATTAAGATAGACCCTAAAAATGGCGCTGTATGTGTAAAGTTTAATACGCATGACCATGAGCCACGCAAGTGCCATGTTACTGCGGACGGAAGATATGTATTTCTTAGATAAATATATAAAAAGTCGGGGTTGAAATTATTGTTGCCGGGTGCAGTGTGTCAAATTTCGGGATGGAAGGTTAAACATAACATCACGCCTGTAATCCCCGTAAGGTTAGGCAGAGGTGGTTATGGAAGGTTAAAATAATCGGTATTTTGGTTTTCAAATCGGGACAGCTACCATTGGTGGTTACAAAAAAATAAAAAATAAAATATGCGGAGTTTGGTGAGAAAATATATGAGCAAAATTGATGTAGTATCAACAGCTCACAGATAACGTAATAGTTTCTGTCAAAATTATCATAAAGTACTAATATAGGGTCAGCAAAAAGTTGGGATATTTTGCATCCCGATTAAGTCCGAATCAGAACGTCCCGCTTAAATCAAGATATCTGACATGTAATAAGAATAGTCAATTAACTTTAATTGACCAGCATACCTTAAAACATGTCAATAAATAAATGTTTTGTCATATTAAAATATAATAATATTACAGGTAATTTTAATGATAGTATAAAAGATAGATTTACTCTAAAATCGAATAAAAAATTTATGTGACAAATTATTAAGTGCACGTAGGGTTCCCAGATCAAAATATCAAAAATCCGGAGAAAATTCCTGACATTCCATGAAATTTCCGGACAATCTTGTTAATTTTTTATTATATAATATTTCTGGGAGCATTAAATATCAGAAGTAATCTATACTATATATAATATTATAAAGCTGCAGTGTTTGTTTGTTTGTTTGTTTGAACGTGCTAATCTCTGGAACTACTGGTCCGATTTGAAAAATTCTTTCAGTGTTATATAGATTAGTTATCGAGGAAGGCTATAGGCTATATACCATCACGCTACGACCTACGGGAGCGGAGCAGTAATCAAAGACGCGGGTGTAACCGCGGCGGACAGCTAGTGTAGTAGATTTAGAATAAAAATAATTTTGATTTTCTTTGATTTAGAATAAAAATAATTAATAAATAATTTGGTTTTTTCATTTTTTATTTCACTCTTCACTTATTTGTAGAAATTCCGGACGGTTTAAGATTCCCCCCGCATTCCGGACAAAGACCTATATTTCCGGACTTGTCCGGAAAATTCCGGACGTATGGCAACCCTAAGTGCACGTAAGCCGCTTAGAATAAGTGTCATTTTTGAAAGAAAAAAATCAACAATTTTTTATTACTCATTGTTATGATGTTTTTGAAATCATAATTCTAATTTGTAATTTATAATTTATGTATTTTCTTATTTAGAAATTTTAGAATATTAAGTGAATTTTATTTTATTTTAATTGATATCTGTGTTTAGATTCTATGGGTGTAAATTACCTGAAATAAATAGATTTATTATTATTATTATAATAATAATTTTTTTACACTAATTTCTAAGCAATATTTAAAAAATAAAGCTATAATACAGTAGAATTATTACTATTTTATTTCGAGTTTTCACCTTGATTGCACGCGTAGAAATGAAATACGGTACAAATTAAATAATTTATTTATACGTTTACACGAGTCAATTTGGTTGCCTTATTCGAATTTAAAGGCAAAAGTGACATGTGTAATTCTGTCTTAATCCATCACTTATGTGCACGTAGGTACCAATTTAATTTTTATGGAGCTCTTGTTAACATAAAAGATTTTTTTTAGATTTCATATTTATACCAGATTCGAGTGGTTTAAATAATGGCACTCTCCGCCCGACGCTCGCCGCGAACGGACGTGCTGCACCTCGCTCCGCGCTCGCTCACGACTCTCGTCACTTCTCGTTGCGCTCGCCGCGACGATTCCTGTAGTCAGCAGACTACAACCTTTTAGATCAGAAGCCGCCTTTTTCAAGGCAGCGGACGATTATCTTATTTCTTTAACCCGCGTTTTGTTGTGTTAGCTTCACTTGGCCCCTTCAGGGTTAAAACCACAGTTTCGTGGTCCTCGGTGGATACCTTACGGTGCCAACGAAGCCGAGGGGGTGTTGCCCCAATCACACCCGCCAATCCCCTTCAGGGTGAGGCAGTCAATTGGAAACGGGAGCTAGTGTCTCGGCCTTGGGGGATCTCCTAGTCGTGCCTAGTCTCTGACTTCGTTCACAGCAACACACCTAGTGTCGGTCGGGCGTGTCTACACCCTTCGCACTAGACTGGTCAGGGCCCCGTTCGCACAATAAGACTGGCGACGGGTTTACAAGCTTAGGGCTCACCAGTAGGTACACACCTCCCTGCCTACACCCGGCAGGGAGGGTCACACATCCCCGGGCCCATCCACCCGGGGAGATAGGCAGTTAGGGTAAAGTTAGGCTCCCCCGTAAGAGTTAGTTAATAATTCTTTCGCGATTCCCTATTTTAAACCCTCCCTCCCGCTTCGATAATGTCGGACGCAATTATCATAGCGTTCGTCAAGGAAGTCCTCTTCAAGGACCCAGATTTCATCGCCAAGTATGGCAAGAAGTTCGCTGCTTTGCAGCAAAATCCTACCTCGCCTCTATCTTCCGAGGAAAACATTGCTAGTTTTAGCGATGTACTCGACAGCCCCGCGTCTCCACCAACTGTAGACAAAGGCATTCCAGTGGCGGCACCATCAATGCCTTCACTGGAAATTCCTTCCCTATTGTCCATTGAGACAATCAACCCGTACGCGGAAACACACTGTGTTCCCGCCGCCATTGTTCCCGCCGCCATTGTTTCACAAACAATGGGCGCCTCGCAGCTGCGTGTCGCAGCTGTAAACCCCGACTTGTCTGAGAGCATGGATACCTCCGTCCCTCTCGATCACCCTTCTCCCTTTGCCTCCGACTCTGAGGATTCCCTATCCTCCTCCGCCTCATCTGACGATGACTACCAAGTCGTCGGCAGCGGAGGTAAGAGGAAGAAGGGAAAATCTCCCTCACAGGCAACCAAGGCCAAAAAGGTCGTAGCAACGACCCCCCCCCGCGGCCCCCTCGTCCTCTAGTCCCCCCGCCTCTGCTGCCACGACCTCCGAGTCTAGCCGCCCCCCTAGCCCCCTTACTCCTAACCCCGCGCTGGCTTCGAAAAAGAAGCTAAAACCCCCGCCGCCCTTGTTCATTCAAGACAAGGCAAAGTGGACAGAAGTGTCCAAGTGGTGCAACGATCGCAAGATCACGTACACCAATGCCCGTGCAACTCAGCAGGGCATCAAAGTCCAAGTTCCCACGTCGAAAGACCACAGGGAACTAACCAGTCTCCTAAAACTAAGGAACGTTTCGTTCCACACTTACTCCCTTCCCGAGGAAGCGCCCACCCGAGTGGTGATCCGACGCATCCCGAAAGAAATCCCGGTTGAGGACATTCTTAATGACCTCCTCTCGCAGAAAGTCCCCGTCTCGGCAGTCCATCGCCTGCACAAAGCGAGGGGCGGCCCCGCTTTTGACACAGTTCTTGTCGTCTGCGACCCCACGGAAGGGCATCATCCCATTTTCCGGGTGAAATCAATATGTTCCCTCTCGGGCATCTCAATAGAGAAGCCCTACAAGGCCAACGTAGTCGGCCAATGTCATCGTTGCCAACTGTACGGTCACGTACAGCGCAACTGTTTTGCGACCCCAAGATGCGTAAAGTGTCTGGGCGAGCACGGCACCGCCGATTGCCCACGTCCAAAGGAACGTGATCTCTGCACTGAGCCTCCCAGTTGCGTACTATGCGGCCAATCCGGGCACCCGGCTAACTACCGTGGCTGTCCTAAGGCCCCCAAGTCTTCTTCTCCCAAACTGACTAAGCGTGCAAACGCCCGTCAGCAAAGGGAAAGTCCCTCTGTGAAGATTCCCTCTTCACAGTTACCCGAGCGACTCAGCCCTCAAAGGCCCTCCCCGTGGAACACATTGAACCACCAAAGAGCCTTCCCAGCTCTCGTGACCCCACAGCCCGCTTCCTCAATAGCGCCGGCGGCCTCTGCCGCCCCCGCCCCCGCACCACAACCCGCTCCCAAAAAGGTTCCTCCCCCAAAGGCCGCTTCCGCAGCTTCAGTCGCGCCCTCCCCGGTCCGCACCGGCCCCGTGGCCGCCACCCCCAACGCTGAACACGTCCAAATCATAACGGACGCCTTCAGCATCTACGTCAACCCGGATGCTGTAACTATGGCAAAGGAAATCATTGCGTGCAATGCCGACCTTACAGCTATAGGTAAAGTATTTGAAGCTTACCCTGCAATTACGCGAGTCCTAGAAAAACTCTACCGGCCGAAATCCTAATGGATAAGAAAAGTCTGTGTTGTACCAAACCCCGCTCCCTTAAGTTAGGCTTCTTCAACGCAAATGGCATTAATGGCCAGCGTGATGAGATCGCCACCTTCCTTCGCGATCATCAACTTGACATCCTCCTTATACAGGAGACCTTCCTAAAGCCCCGCCACCGTGACCCGAAAATTGCCAACTATCGCTTAGTTCGCAACGACAGGTCGCGTTGCCACAAGGGCGGCACCCTCATCTACTACAGAAAGGAACTGTACTGCATCCCTATGGACCCTCCTCCCCTCTCTCGCGTCGAGGTCTCACTCTGTCGGCTCGGCATGACTGGTCATCAGCCGATTACTATTATCTCTGCCTACATCCCTCCTTCGCCCTCTGAGGACCCGTCCCTCCTCACAAACGATCTTTCCGTCCTTCTTGGACTGAGTGACTCCGTTATACTAGCGGGCGATCTCAACGCCAAACACCCCGCTTGGAACTGCAACACGACCTCTACCAGAGGCAGAATCGTGTTCAACCTCTGTGCCACCCTCAACTTTGACGTCATCGCTCCGATGACTCCCACTCACTTTCCCCACGACCCCAATCATCTTCCCGATATCCTCGATATAGCACTCCTCAAGAATGTAAATCTCCGCTTACATTCTATTGAGGCGCTCCACGAGCTTGATTCGGACCACCGCCCGGTCATCATGGAACTAGCCTCCCGCTCAGGTCCCTCTGATCCCAGCCAACCTCCCCCGACCCAAGTGATAACCGACTGGAGGAAAGTAAGCGAAAGCTTAAAGTCCATCACGTCGCCTCACCTGGACTCTATCCCCGACCACATAGTTTCAATCGCAGACACGACGGGCGCGATCGACTCCTTCACAGAACACGTACAATCTGTCCTGAACGACTGTTCAAGGGAGGTTCCGGTGGTGAGCGATCACCGCTGGAAACTGCCGGACGATGTACGCGAACTGATGACCGAGAAGAACGCGGCCATCCGTGCGTACAGCGCTTTTCCCTGCGACGCAAACAAAGCTCACATGCGATCTCTACAGCGTGCTGTAAAGAATCGCATAAATGAGTTGCGTAACGCCCGCTGGGACAAAACGCTTAGCGAACTGGAGCCCACCCACCAAGCCTTCTGGGAGTTACAGAGGAAGTTACGTTCCACTAGCGAGGCCGCCATGCCTCCTCTCGCCCGCCCCGATAAAAGCATCGCTTTCGATAACGACGAAAAGGCTGAATGTCTAGCTGACAGCCTAGAGGCCCAATGCACCCCCAGCTCTCAACCAGTAGACAAAGCTAACCTCTCTAAGGTCGACGCCGAAGTCGAACGTAGAGCGTCCCTCCCACCAGTTGAAGACCCCGATGATCCTCTGCCCCCCGTCACCCCTGACGAGGTGCAAGACATCATCAAAAATCTTAAACCCCGGAAAGCCCCCGGGTCAGACGGAATCACCAACAAGGTATTCAAACTCCTCCCTGCCCCTCTCATAATGCTTATGACCGCCATCTTCAATGGCGCCATGAGCAACAATATCTTCCCCGGGACGTGGAAAGAGGCCACCGTCATCGGCATTCATAAACCTGGTAAACCCAAGTCAGAGCCTTCGAGCTATCGTCCCATCAGTTTGCTCAACGTTCTTGGCAAAATCTACGAGAGGCTTATTTACAAGCGTCTCAAAGATTATGTCGAAGCAAAGAGCCTCATCCCGGACGAACAATTCGGTTTTCGTTCCCACCATTGTTGCGTCCAACAAGTCCACCGTATCGTCGAGCACATAAGCGTTGGTTTTCAACGTGGCTCTTTGACGGGCGCCCTCTTCTTCGACATAGCGAAAGCTTTCGACAAGGTCTGGCATAACGGCTTATTATATAAGCTCTACCAGATCGGAGTGCCCGATCGCCTCGTACTCATCATACGAGATTTTCTGTCAAATCGCACCTTCCGCTATCGCATCGAGGGCGCGCTCTCCTCCCCCCACCCCATACGCGCAGGAGTCCCTCAAGGCTCCGTCCTATCCCCACTCCTTTTTACGCTGTTCACCAGCGACATTCCTAAGAGTAGCAAGACCCATCTGGCCCTATTCGCCGACGACACGGCCATCTATTACACTGGACGCAACCCAGTATCCATCGCTCGCACTCTCCAATCCGCCGCTAGCGCCCTGGGTGCTTGGTTCCGGAAGTGGAGAATCGAGGTTAACCCCGACAAGAGTCAAGCGGTCCTCTTTTCCAAACCGCGCCTACCCCCCACCCCTCCCAGTCCCATCACCATGTATGGCAAGCCGATCCCTTGGGAAAAGCGAGCCAAATACCTAGGTGTGATCCTCGACCAACACCTTACTTTCGGAGAGCACATAAAGACGGTGCGCTCGCGCGCCGCTTTTGCTCTCGGTAGGCTTCACTCCATGCTGAATGCACGTAGCAAATTGTCACTCAAGTGCAAATTGCGCATTTTCACAGCGTGCATTCGTCCCATCATGACCTACGCCTGTGTCGTATTCGCACACGCAAAGGCATATCACCTCCATAGGATGCAAACCCTCCAAAACCGTTTCTTGCGAAAGGCCACGGGAGCCCCGTACTACCTTCGCAACGAGAATCTCCATCTCGATCTCAAAATCCCCACCATCCAGCAGTTCATGAAACGCACCGCCAAGCGCTTCTTCGACACTGCTGAAAAACACCCCAATCCCCTGATCGTATCGGCCGCCCGATACACTCCCTCCCGCATCAGTAAGACTCGCCGACCGAGACATACTTTGACCGACCCCGATGACGCCATTACCCTCCTCCAGGAGAGTAACAAAGAAACTAGCACAGTTCGCAAACACAGACACAGACCGCCGTCATTCCGCCCTCGCCGCCGAGGTCCGTCGCGACGCCCTTGTCCGTCTCCGCCCCGTCCCTTGCTCGTGCCAGCCCGCGTCGCTGAGCCTGTAGCTTTAAATTCGTCCCTAAATAATATTAATCCGATCCAGCCTGTCCCTTTGCTGCCCTCCCCCAGCGACGCCCTAAGCCGAGGCTCGTACCCCACAGGGGGTGCCCTTAGCGTGTAGTCGCTTAGTTTGTAAATAGTTTTAAGCCCTGGCTGGAGGCCTTAATTTACTTTAAGGCACCACAGGATTGCCCGGTTAAGCAGCCGACAACCTCATAGGTTGACCTGCGAGATGCCATACCGAAAATAAAAAGTTTAAATAATAAGTTGCTTCTGCTCGACGGGTATACTTTCTCACGAAAGAGTAGTCGGCGAATTTGGTACTGTTCCCAAATAAAAAACAAATGCAGTGCCAAGATCTACCTAGATGCTGAGGGGAAGACCATTTTGGATGCACACCGAAAACACACGCATGCCCCACCAATATACCGTGTGACTCATAGTGGAGAGTATATATTTATTAGGAGCAGAATTAAGAATTCTATTAACAATCTTAAAAGAAACTCGTAATTGAAAAAATATGAGGAAATTATTGAAAATGTTGAAATTTAATTCTATAATAAATTAGCAGTAACAAATTCTGTCACAGAATTTAATTATTATTAATTTAATTATATTACCTAATTTTGTAAGATAACTTCTGACAAAATTATATTTATTTGTAGTAACAAGTAAAAGGAGAATAAATTTTTAGTTCATAATTAATAAATAATAGTTGCGAGTACCTAATAGTTATTATTAATGTTTTATTATTTATTAAACGTTATTTGCCACAATTGTGTGTTATGCTTTTGAGATCGTGTTTTATTTTTATTTTTACTATTTTACAGAAAGCAAAGCTATGAAAAGGAGGGGTCGGAAACCAAGAGTAGATAGGAAAACGCAAAGTAAATTATTTAAAAAATATGCTAAAGAGTTACAGAAACCTACTATTAAATGCAATGATCCCATCTTTACACGTATGGCCAAAGAATTAGGTGACAAAATGACACCAAAGGCTTTGTTTTTGTCATTAAAAAGATATATTACTAATACAGCAGATTATAATTTCGAAGAACTGCATCTACCTTCAACCCCAACTTATACATTTTCTAAAGATGAAACTATTTATTATTAATATTATTTATTAGTTATTACGAAAATGTTGTCAAATTTTAGTTTTAGTTTTATTTTAAATTTTATTTTTTATGAGAGATATGTACCTAAATGGATAAGTATATTAAAAAAAGAAAACCCTACAGTGCACACGCTGTATAGTATAGGTCATAATTAATAAATAAATAATAGTTGCGAGTAATAGTTATTATTAATGTTCCATTATTTATTAATAATTATTTGCCACAATTATTTATTATGCTTTTGAGATCTTTCATTTTTCTATTTTTAACTTATTTTACAGAAAGCGAATCTATGAAAAAGAGGGGTCCGAAACCGCTAGTGGATAGGAAAACGCAAAGTGAGTTATTTCAAAAATATGCTAAAGAGTTACAGAAACCTACTATTAAATACAATGATCCCATCTTCACACGAATGTCCAGAGAATTAGATGCAAAAATGTCACCAATGGCTTTGTTCATGTCATTTAAAAGATATTATTATACTAAAACAGTAGCTTATAATTTCGAAGAACTACTTCTACCTTCAACCCAAACTCATACACTTTCTAAAGAAGAAACTACTTATTATTAACATTATGTAATAGTTACTACGAAAATGTTGTCTTTTTAGTTTTATTTTAAGTTTTATTTTTTTATGAGTAATATGTAAATGCTTAAGTATATATTAAAAAAAGAAAACCCTACTGTGTGTGTAATGATCATGTGTGTTCTGGTTTGGTATGTAAAGAGCACTGTACCGAAAGTATGCTTCATACAAAAAGTTTTCTTGTTATGATTTCGTCAATAAATAATTAAACTTGATAACATTTTGTAGATAAGGGCACTAATAACAAGGTTTCTGGTTAGTTTTCCATCAAATAACTTTACATTAAAATGGAACTCTTAATGGAAAATACGAGATTATGAGCTACCGAGTTTTATTTTATGTTCATCTGGACTGAGTGCCAATTTTGTAAATCCTCGGGAGATTTTTTCATCGCAATTTCTAGCAGGTGAAAGTCAAAGTCTTGTACATTTTGCTTGTAAGGCGTGTGAAATTTATTGCTATCTATGTTTAAATCATGCAAGGAAATTTTTGAAAATTGTGAAATTAAATTCTTTTCTTTATTAAATTATCAGCTACAAAATCTGTCACAGAATAATAACATTTATCATTACATAATTTTGTAAGAAGTTTATTAAATTTATTTGTAATTAGGCTTAAGCTACAAGTAAAAAGGAGAAGAAAAATTATAGTTTATAATTAATAAATAATAGTTGCGAGTAATAGTTATTATTAATGTTCCATTATTTATTAATAATTATTTGCCACAAATATGTGTTATGCTTTTGAGATCTTTAATTTTTCCAAAGTTTATGTTTTGCAGAAAGCGAAGCCATGAAAAAGAGGGGTCGGAAACCGCTAGTAGACAGGAAAACGCAAAGTGAGTTATTTAAAAAATATGCTAAAGAGTTACAGAAACCTACTGTTAAATACAATGATCCCATCTTCACACGAATGTCCAGAGAATTAGATGCAAAAATGTCACCAAAGGCTTTGTTCATGTCATTTAAAAGATATTATACTAAAACAGTAGCTTATAATTTCGAAGAACTACTTCTACCTTCAACCCAAACTCATACACTTTCTAAAGAAGAAACTACTTATTATTAACATTATGTAATAGTTACTACGAAAATATTGTCAATTTTTTAGTTTTATTTTAAGTTTTATTTTTTTATGAGTAATATGTAAATGCTTAAGTATATATTAAAAACTAACTTATAATGTCGAGAAACTATTTCTACTTCATAATTAATAAATAATAGTTGCGAGTAATAGTTATTATTAATGTTTTATTATTTATTAAACGTTATTGGCCACAATATTGTGTTATGCTTTTGAGATCGTGTTTTATTTTTATTTTTACTATTTTACAGAAAGCAAAGCTATGAAAAGGAGGGGTCGGAAACCGAGAGTAGATAGGAAAACGCAAAGTGAATTGTTTCAAAAATATGCTAAAGAATTACAGGAAGGTAATATTATGACAGTTAGAAAATTTTGGCGAAGTTAACAATGCACTCTGTAAAGTTGTCCATTGGTTTAATGTAAATAATCTTCTGTTAAACGAAAAAAAAAACTAATCTCATTAAATTTTCAACGCCAAATGTCAGGCAGCTAAGCACCAATGTTCAGCTTAATGGAATAGAGTTGAATCCTGTTGAGTCAACGGTGTTTCTTGGAATTACCATTGACGCCAAATTACAATGGGGCCCGCACATAGAAAAATTGTCAGGCAGGCTCAGTTCGGCCGCCTATGCTGTTAAAAAGATTCGACAGATAACTGATGTGGATACAGCCAGAGTTGTTTATTTCAGTTATTTTCATAGTCTCATGTCGTATGGGATTCTTCTCTGGGGAACCTGTGCGGACATTAATACTATCTTTGTTCTACAAAAAAGGGCTGTTCGAGCCATTTACAACTTAGGTCCACGGGATTCCCTTCGAGAGAAATTCAAAGACATCAACATTCTGACTGTAGCCTCACAATACATATTTGAAAACCTTATGTATGTACACAAGAATATTTCAAATTTTAAGAAAGTGTCCGATGTTCATGGATTTAATACTGGAAATAAGCACAATCTTGTGGTTCATCACACTCGTCTCCACAGAGTAGGCAACTCGTTCATGGGTCAATGTATACGTTTTTACAATAAACTTCCCATTGATGTTCGAAACTTACCGATTAAAAAATTTAAAAGTTGTATTAAAACCAAACTATACAAAAAGGGCTACTATAAAATTTCGGATTATTTAGATGATAAAAAAGCTTGGGATTGAACTGCTCGCTCTGCTAAGCCTTGTGATTATGCCCTTTGCAAATTACATTTTTCCTTTTGACACATCTTACGTAAACATGACATTTAGAGATTATTATTATTATTATATTATTGTATTTTTTCTTTTTTTTTTCTTCTCATCCGGATATACTTTGGAAAGTATATTTTTTTAATATATTATATTGTAAATATGTGGACTATGTGGGTTGTTGCATTTTTTCTGGGATTAGATTTCATGGTTGTCTGACAGTTTGAGTATTCGATGCGGCCTACCCAAATGTCCTTTCTGTGGTATTGTTCGTCGTGTCGTTGAGCTCCTTAAGTTCTGAGTCGAGCTTGACGATTTCTGACAAATGCGTGCACTGACTGGACAGGCCGACTCAAATTTGTGTGCCTCTCTCCTCAAGAGACCACCTCGGACATTAACCTACTTGGTTCGCATATGATTTGACCATTACAAGTAATTGTATGGACTTTAAAAGAGACTTTGACCTCTGAGTTTGTTTCGGTGTTTCTTCTCAGAGCAGTCGGCTAGGAAACACTGGACTCATCTAGTTAAAAAAAAAAACAAATGTGACGTGTAAAAGTGTTATTTATAACCAATTTACTGAATAAATCATCATTTCATTTCATTTATTAAAGCCACTGACCCTATTTTTACACGTATGGCCACAGAATTAGGTGAGAAAATGACACCAAAGGCTTTGGTTTTGGCATTTAAAAAATATAATACTAATACAGCAGCTTTTAATTTCGAAGAACTATTTCTACCTTCAACCTCAACTAATACTGTTTTTAAAGAAAAAACTAGTTATTATTAAATAATTTATTAGATATTACGAAAATATGGGCAAATTTTAGTTTAATTTTTAATTTTTATGAGATATAGGTAATAATGTATGCATTAAGGTTAATAAAAAACTAAAAGCTTACTGCGGCGAAAACGTTTACCAAAAGCAATAAAAAAGGCTTCAAGTTGGTTAATCTACACACATCAAAAGTGTCTAGGGATCAACATCCCTAAACAATGTTAGGGATGTTGATCCCTAGACACTTTTGATGTGTATAGTTATCTGTTTCATTATGAATTTGTTTTTCTTAAATCACTTGTCTTTTTTTCTTTTTTATTATATTTTGCAAATAAGTATTGATTAATATTGTACTTTTGCGGTACAACCAAATTAATTGAGTTCAACTGAACACTTAGAAATTAAATACTTTGCACATTAAATTTTTTATTTGTATGTTATTTTTTTATTTTATTATTCGTTTTGGTTGCTTCTTCTGTCTTTAAAGGCAAATGTGTACCGTGTGATGCGGGCCTAATTACTTATGTGTTTAACTTTTTCAACGTGAAGTTTTTAAAAAGGGAAAGGCCTTCCTACATTTTTTCATACACAAACTCACACCTTTCTCCCGTGGGGGTAGGCAGAAACCACAGAACGCCACCTGCTACGATCCTTTCGCCTCATCTATGTTCATACAACTCGACAATTCGACATACAAGCACGCAGCATTTTGTTCATCGGTCGCGATTTTGCGCAACGTCTTTCCAATTCTGAAGGAAACCGTCTTTACATAATGGGTATCGTTTTCTTTACAGAATTCATATTTGTGCCAAATGCAACTGGTAAAAAGAATATGTTGCTCATGCTAGATGAGTATACTTTCTCACAAAAGAGTAGTGAGCGACTATGGTACTGTTCTCAAGCGAAAAACGGATGCAAAGCAAAGATTCACCTGGATGCTGCGGGGAAGACCATTGTTAGAGGATATCGAGTGCATACGCACGCTCCACCATTGTACCACGTGACTCCTAGTGGGCAGTATGTGTTTATTAGGAGCAGAATTAATTTAAATCCTGACTAAAAGCTGTGCTAAAAGTGTGTGTTATTTTCATGTGTGTCTTGTTTTCGCATGTCAACGGATGATGGTGTTTGGTAAGCTAATTTCTTTTTATTTTGGTATTTGTGAAGTTATGGGTTACATTTTAGTTTGAATAATGACATGTGTATGTATGTATAGACGAACCTAATAAAAAAAACTGGTCATGGGTCGTGCCACGGTACAATTTTAAGATCGATCAAAAACGAGATTTTTTGTATGGGAGAACTTTGTTATTTTAGCTTTATTTTACTTTAATTATTTGTTAATATACCTATAGGCAATAGAAATACACGCTCTGTGAAAATTGCATATCCCTAACTATTACGGCTCATAAGATAACAGCTCAGTGGACGCTTTGTAATAGGATCCGGTTGGCATCCTTTATGTACGGATCCTTAAAAAGTAAAAAAGAACGATTTTTATTTGTAAGTAAGGTACATAATGCTGCGAAAATAAAAAAGTACTTGAACTTAATAAAAAAAGTTCAATAAAGTTTAATTCCATTATTGTAATTGTTTTATTATTTATTCTAAGTAAGGCTAAGTAATAACAGCCGCACGGGTCGATCCATCAGGTTAAGCTAAGCTTGCCGGGGTTGATTTGTGGATGGGTGACCATCTTTACACAGCCCCTGGTCTCGGCTGTCATACGTGGAAATTTTTACAGTCGTTACAGGTCATCAGAAGCCTGAAAAGCTGACAACCAGTCTTACCAAGGGGTATCGTATTACCTAGTAACTGGGTTGTGGAGGCCAGATAGGCAGTCGCTCCGTGTAAAATACTGGTATTCAGCTGCATCCGGTTAGACTGGAAGCCGACCCCAACATAGTCTGGAAAAGACTTGGCAGATTTCATCAAAAAAGGACTCTTTCTAAAAACTATTTAATACCGGTGTACCTTTCAGATTACGTTCTTATACCATCTGGCCATAAGAACCAACTGCTAATGCTTGATGGTTTCACCTTCGCTCAGATGCACAGCAAACGGTACTGGTACTGTTCCAGGAAGAAAGCCGGTTGCAAGGCGAAGGTCAAAATGCATACAGATTTGGTGACGATAGCCGAAGCCTTCAGGATACATAATCATGAACCACCAGAATATCATGTAGCAGAAACTGGTGAATATGTGTTTCTTAGAAGAAGTACACGAACGTAGAACGTTATCCTTACTCGTAAGACAAGTGTAGAATATGCATGATGACACAGTAACGAAGACTCATTAGAACAGTTATTTTTAGTAAACAGGTATCAAGAATTAAAAAAATCTATAAAAATTTTGTATTAAAAGTAAGTTGAACTTCAAGATTTTTACATAAATTATGGAATGTTAATTGTTAATTTTGAATTAACATTAAATTTATGTTGAATTGTTTTCATTATATTAAGAAATAGTTAATTAATTGAGTCGCACAAAACTGACGTTACAGTTGTCTTTTGACATACTCACGCATTGACAGGTTATAGTATAAAGAACACCCATTGATTGGTGGTTACATCTAGCCTATTATAGATTTTAGAAGGACTAAAAACAAGTCGAGTCAAGTTATGCGAAAATATGTATGTATCAACTGTTGTTTTTCGGTTTATGTTAAACTAAAACTAAAGTTGTAGATCAAGGACAAGAAGTAATAAATTGTCTATCTACTACTTAAATAGCTTCAGAAAATATCGCTTTCCCGTTATTAACCTTGTATAATCTATTAATCAATATTTAAAAATTGTACATTATGTATTATTAAAATAAGGACTAACAAAAATGTGTGCCCTAAAATAAAATAAATCGGAATTAAGTCGTTTGTGTCATAATATTGTGTACTTTTATTAAGTACTTACTTACTATCATTTTTCCAAGTGTTTTCTTATACAGTATGATTTTATTAGAGGTTGTGGGAAAATATGCTTAAACAAAAGTTTTCGTGCTACCGTGTTGCGTTTAACACAAACACATTAGAATCAGCGAATCGCTAGCGTTAAATTCGAGTATCTTAGTTTACTCCTACGTTTCTCCTAAGTTTTTCCATACAAACTTTGGACCCCCGATTTATCCCCTTAGGAGGTGAATTTTAAAAAATCCTTTGTTAGCGGATGTCTTCTTACAATGAACTACCTCCCTGGCAAATTTCATCTTTATACGTCAAGCGGTTTCCGATATTTCGTGATGAGTGAGTAACCTTTCGCTTTTATAAATTTAGATTTACTCTTCCAGATTACATCCTAATACCTACTGGTTACAAGAACAAGATTCTCATGCTTGGAGGGTACACCTTCGCCCAAGTTCGCAAGGGTAGCTGGTATTGTTCTAGAAAAAAAATCGGCTGCAAGGCTAAAATCAAAATGGACGTAGACGATGTTACAATTTTGAAAGCTGATAACGTGCATACTCATGACCCTCCAGAATATTATGTGACAGGAACTGGCGAGTATGTGTTTGTTAGAACACGTGAAAAACGATCTTAAATCAATTATTTAAAAAGAAAAAGCAATAAAGTAGTTCTAAGTTTAAAAAAACGTGAAATTCGAAAAAATAAATAGGCTATTTAAACTGCGATGACAGTTATTATAATCTTCTATCTCTTTCTTGTTTTTGATGACAGTATAAAATAGCAATAAGAAATATTTGTTGGTGCAATATAATAAAGTTGTAGATAATGCGTTTATAACGAATTTGAGTATTTGTTAGTCCGTTCGCATATTAACGAGAAACCTATTATTAGCTTATTACTATTCTGAAATATATTGTATATATCATCGTTAGCTATCTAAATAAATATATGTATAAATAATATATTGCCGTAACACAATTTATGATATATTTTTTTCGTGACATCGCCAATCGGCTGGTCTGGTCGTCCCTTCTCGTGACCAGAGGGCTGACCTATTCTTAGGCTATAGCTCGGCAATACTGCCAGCCTTTTGGGCAGTTGTCCTATTGATAACGATGCGGGCAATTTTTTTGAGGGTCTGTGAGATTCCCTTCTTTATTTATTATAAATTGATTATTATTATTTCATTTATTTACTTTACAAACAAATTATATTGTAACTATTCTGTCTCCAGCTTGTTTGATGGGAAGTGCAAATTATGTATTTTCTTAATCTTCTTCTTATTCTTCTTGTATTACCTATCACTGAATGATTCACTTTCTAAATAAAACTTATTTTTTCTAGCGCTAAAAATGATGGTATTAGCTAACGGCAAAACGTTGGTTATGTATCATAATTACACGTTCTCATTCTGTGATAGAAGAAGACGGTACTTGCGGTGCTCTGCGCGGCTTTCAGGATGTCCTGCTAAGCTTAAACTGGATAGTGACGGAACAGTACTGACTGGGGATATCAACCACAGCCACAAAGCACCGAAGTACATACAAATGGAAGGTGGAGAATACGTTAAAATTTAAAAAGGATATTTTTGTGTTGAGGGTATGTTTAAGTTAGGGTCTTTTTTTATTATGAATTAAACTTGATGTGTCAAAATAAGGTGATTCCTTTTGTAGCTCGAGGAATTCTAAATTTCTTACGTTTTTTTTTTTGTTATTTGCACCGCTGTTTTATACTTATATGTCCATCAAAATCTTCGTATACATATCTATTAAATCTGTTGTACGTGTGTATGTCACTAGACTCATAAAGGCTTGACCGATTTTGATATTTTTTTATGTGTGTCTGGATGGCTTAGGTTCCGAATTGGAACCGGTAGGTGGCGCTGCAAGCCAAACTTCAGGCAGGACGTCTGTCGAGTCCGCTAGTAATAATATAAATTGTAGGTATATAATGAAAAAAAAAAAAAACCGCTGGGCGGCTTGTCGTGAGCTGTTGGACAGTAGCGACCCCACGGACCTGATATCCTGGGAGAATTCTTGTTCCTCATCTTCAGCTTGCTTTTATTGGCCGACTCGAGTAAACACTGAAGAGGAACAGAGCTCCCACCTCTCTCCGGCATTTATTGGCCGGTTTGAGTGGAGATTCGGTGATATAATAAACAAATTATCATTTCAAACATCAACATACCTCAATACCTCACAAAATAGCATTTGTGTTTTTGTATTTGTATGTTTTGGAGAAATAGTCTTCCATTAATTTACAAAAAAGTAAGAAATTTTGAATTTCGCGAACGGGGCATACGTTCTCGGATCTTCCTTAACTATCTTAGCTTAGTTAGCTAAATGTACTTATTAAGTAGCTTAGAAGAACGACTATTACAGTAGTCTTGTATTTTCTTAATCTAAATTGAAATAAAATTAATTATCATTATAATGTGTTCATTAAAATTGATGTACGTAACAATCTAGTTTTAATGCTGATATCAATCTTAATATCTTCTCTAAGGAAACTATGCAGTTACCCAAATCTGTACTAATATAATAAAGAAGGGATTTTTTGTTTGTTTGTACACGCTAATCTCTGAAACTATATACACATACACAAAGGACGGTCTACTAACAATTTCTTCATTATCATCATTCTCGTCTTTTCCTCTCCCTTTTCACGCCTCTCCCGTTGATCTTAAAATGTTGTATAAGGTCGACACAGTATGTCTTCTTCCCTAAGATGCTCCGCAGACGAAGCAACTTTGATCCTCCCAACTGGCAACTTGCAACTACCTGTTTGACGACTTTCAAATTGTACCTAATTTGATTAAACTCGCAGACATATCGGTTGCTGCAACTGGCAAAACAAGTTGCCAGATACGTCTACTAAAGTTGCTCCGTCTGTGTAGCTACATGTCTATCAACTGTCATTACAGAAACTCATCTTCTTTCTCACTCATTTCACTTGTTCTAATTGTTAATGTATGTCACACAGATATAGATAGACATAGATAACGCGAGAGCAACTACTTCGCGTGCCTAGCTTACGTACAAAAATCGTAAGTGGCCAATTTCGCGCTCAGTCTGCATCGGAGCATAGCGCTAGTCGGACGTCAGTTAAAAATATTAAAATGGTTAATTGTGCTGTTATAAATTGTAAAAACTGTACAAATGCGAGGAGAAAATATAAAGTAAACGTTTCCTTCCATCGGTAAGTCATTTTGTGATTAATTTTATGCGTAATTAATTTAAAAAACAATTATTTTTAATCTAATACCCTCAGTAATACCTGGTAATACCAAATTTGAGAAAAACAAAACGTTCCTATTACATTGCAGCTTTTACTTGGAGCGGTCGATGAGACGTTTTGTTTTAACAAGTAATGAATATCGAAACAAGCGATACTATCGTATATCGTTTCGGTTTTGTAGTACAGGGACTTTTATCATTTTTCTGTCAATTTTAGCGATTAGTGCTGTTCATCATATGCAACACAAATCGATTCTCAAGAATCGATTTCGGAAACAGAGGAATGATTTTGTATTATATAAGTACTTTGTAGACAATTTTAATAAATAATCGTAACGTTTCGTGATTTTTTTAGTTTTCCACATGAACCCAATTTAAAACAAAAATGGATTGAGGCGACGGGAAACAAAGATTGGTTCCCAACAAAGCATAGCACTAGGTATTTGTTTAATACATTTTGAGGAAGCAAGCTTTGTTGAAGGGAAAAAGTTTTCGTAGCTCATGTAATTTTGGATCTATTTTGATTTAATTATAACGTATTTTACATGCTTTTCGTTTTGCTTCAAAAAATTTCTTCTCTGGATTTTGTCTTTGTTTCCGACACTTTGATAGTCTACAACAATTACAAGAAATAATTAGGGAAATACTAACAATTTTGTAAAAAATATATATTCCTAACTGCCTTAGTTATAAGCAGATCAGGAATTTTATTTTGTCATTCATTTTTCTGTTTATCTCATTTCTCTGAATATCTCATTACTCTGTCATAAAATCGATTCGTAAATCGATTTAAATTATGTTATTATTATTATTATATTTTTATTATTTATATTATTATTGTTATTGTTGTTATTATTATATGTTATTATGTTATTAAAAAAAATATGGCAAAGGTATCCAAAAACTAGCACGTCGTCGGAACGCAAGCGCTCGAGCAAGCAACCTCTCACTACAAAGACTTTCAGCGTACTGCTGACTGGGTGAGCCGCTGGCGCATGGCGGGGGGTAGGACGAGGGGGGCGCCGTACGCGGCGGCGTCTTTGAATCGATTTGATTTTCCCATCACTAAATAGTGCTTGTGACGTCATAATAGGTAGTCAAAAAATGGCACGCTTGGTTTTCATACAGATCGTGATACTTGCGTTATCTATGTCTATCTATATCTGTGGTATGTCAGAATAAAAATGGTTTAATATTTAATTTTTCAGATTACAAATTAGTTCCAACTGGAAAGAAAAATAACATGCTTCTGTATAAAAACTATTCTTTTATTCGAATGAGTAGCAAATTTCGATGGTACTGTTCGCAGAGGAAGAAGGGCTGTAAAGCTCGAGTGAGTTTGGATAGCCATTACAGGATGGTGGCAGGGGAAGTGGTACATTGTCATGCTCCACCTAAGTATTTTGTAACTAGTGGTGGAAAGTATGTGTTTTTGAGAACATTGAGTAAATGATTTATTAATAAAGGTACTTTTCCCACAGCGCGCTCCGTCAAGTCTTAAGCATAGTTTACACGAAGCCAACACTGGCTGCCAATAAGACTGGCAGCCAGCGCTGGCTTGGTGTTGGCCTAGTGTAAACAGTTTTTTAAGCGCTGGCTTGGCTTAAAAAACTGTTTACACTAGGCCAACACCAAGCCAGCGCTGGCTGCCAGTCTTATTGGCAGCCAGTGTTGGCTTCGTGTAATATTTTATGCTGGCCGCACAAGGACCACACGCGACAGCCACAAACGCCACCACAAACGCCGCCACCTGCAGCGTTGTGGCGACAACTGACGTCAACCGTGTGCGGCGAGTCCATATAAAATGTAAGAAAACTTTAGGAAATATGTCGGTGGCGGCGTTTGGTGGTCAAGGCCGGTGGCCCATGTGCGGCCAGGCTTAAACTTGATGACATTTTGTAGGCACTATTATCTAGGCTTGTTTGGTTATTCAGTTTCCTCGTACGAGATTTTGGGTTACATTTTGAAATTAAGGTATTAAACGGAAAACTGACTAACCACAAGCCTAGATTAGTCCCAACATATCTATAAAAGTTAGTTAGTTAACTAAACTATCGGCTTTTTTTAATTGTTTTTCTACACTATTTCTGTCAATGGTTTGAAGTAGAAAGGCACAGAATTATATTTTACATAGGTATGTTTACTGTAAAGTCGGCCTTAAGCTTTGCTACTCGTGTTTTATGACTCTCCGCAATAATATTAAGAAGTAACTATTTTTTTTTGTACAAGAGTAAAGATTCTTTTGTAATTTCTTAATAATAATAAAACATTGTGTATAATTATGAGCTTTGGTTGACGAGACCATTTAGTATGTGGGTGTGCGGGTGCGTTTATGTGTGTGTGTGGAGAAGGCTATAATTTGATTTGTTCGTAATACTCGTATGAATGTATTGTTTTATAATATTTAATATAAGCACGTAAGTAAGATGATGATGTCATTAACATACCTGGTCTAATTAGATAATAAATTATTAACACTGAGTAAGTATCGTATTTTATTTATTACAATATTCACGTAAGTGTAATTTACATAGTATTTGAGACAAATGGATTATAAATTATATACAATTATTGGGAGCCTTATATGGATTAATGGGGCTTAGATCAATGGGGCCAGTGCCCAAAAGGCTGACAACATTGCCAGATTGTATGGCAATGCTGATTCTTTGGCCTAAAAAAAAGGCCATGTGAAGAGTCGACCAGTCTAAAATACTATAAAAATTATACCTACTTTAAAAAATACATCCTACTGGTGTATTCTGTAATAAGTTTCATTAATAGAAGAAGTGAAACTATAAAAGAGTTGGCGATCAGCGGGAAGCGAGTGTGTAGTTTCGATAGTTTTGTCGCCGGGCTATAAGCGAGTGTGCAAGTGCGACGAGCGATTACTCGCGCCACTCGCCCGCGGTCTCTCAGTCCTGTGCAAACCTGCGCGCGCGTTTTACGTGTACAAACAATAACTGATCTTGAGCGAGCGAGCATCGCTGAACAAGTATCGCTGAGCGAGTTTATTCTTGAAAGCTCGTCGAACAGCGACAAAACTAGTAAAGCGAGTCGTCGCCGGCAGTGCGAACAGGCAGAGAGCAACTTTTAATATATGCATCTCTTTCGTTTACACGGAATGTACATTTATTGTGCGTTTCTTGGGAGAGAAAATCGCCGATAGTTAGTCGTTTTTTCGGACCACTGCCTTATTACTGTACAAAAATAACACTAAACACGAGACTACATTGTCTTTACTTAGATCTCAAAACAACTTATACTTAAATGTTAGTCAAAAAAATGTGTGTAGTTATTTGTTCTTCTACAGCAGTCTTTAAATTTGTATTTATTGCTATTTATTATTCTTGCAAGCATAATTGTATTCCTAGAATTCGTATTTGTAATGCAATTTAATAAAATAAATGTTTGATGTGGTACTGTTTATTTTATTTTAATTTTAGAGTTGAGGAGACTTATAGGTAAGAAGTAGATCGATTTCTAATAAATACCTAATATAATGAGGTAAAGGTAATAGACCAGGTATCGTTGGTGTTACACAAAAAGGAGGTATTAACAACATTTTGTACACTTAAGTTAGGAACAAAATTATTTTTAATCACATTACAAGATTATTTATTTATCAGATGGAGAACAAACATAGGTACATAAAGTGAATACAGAAGTTGATTAGGTTACATAAAGCCAATTACTGGTTCACACGGGTAGTAATAGAATAATTAATTAATAAATAGAGATCTTAAGGATCACTAGCAGCAAGCACAACAATAAATAAAATACAATAAAAAAAATAGATTAAAAAATAAAGTCACAGACTTATGTTCCAGATTACTGTTTACCGTCGCTACGTAAACGTTTGGACAAGAATCGTGATCACCAATCAGATTACAAATTATCTCCGTCGACCTTGCCACGAAAGAGTCTGAAGGGACTTTCATCCATGAGGACTGAAGCCGAAAACAGACATGAAATGGACAGACTTCAGGCAAAACGGTAAGTATTTTGTGGTTTTATATCTTACGTTGGAGTCGGCAAAGATAAAACAAAAGACAACGGCTGATTTCTATGGTGCTATCTGTAGATTGATCCTTGCTCACAACCAGTCAATGACCCAGTTTACAGTCTGAGATTAAAAACTCCGTTTCTTGATTGGCTCCTCAGCCATAGAGGCATAGATCAATTCCTGCCCACGTAGGAATCGATTTACAGATCGTATTATAGAAAGGGGCCGTAAAGAAACGATGGATAGATTGTGTGGAAGATGAAAGGGCTAAGAAGGAAGTAAAAATAAATTTAGCAAATTTAATTAAGCGCTTTTTTCATCTCTTATTATGATATAGCGCTTTGTTAACGTGCGTAGCAAAAGCGCCCTAGAAAATGAGAACTGAATGATTTGTTTTTTAAATAAAACTATAGGGTAGGCACATGCTATAATCCTGACTGTATAAACATATTTATTTTCAGATTGAATCTTGAAAGAGAAGAGAAGCCAAGTTACATTGACGAAAAGTTCTTTCTATTTCTTTATATCATTTTATTATTTTTAAGTTATAAATTTATCATTTGGTTCATTAAATTGTAAAGTTTAGGAGCTGCACGGTTAATTTTAACCTCAATCATGATTATATTATGAAAACCGGTATTATATCATAAATATAATCTGACAAATCATCAATTTATACGTCGTATATTTTATAAAAATATTTTTTTGTCTATTAGTTATTTATGTTCTAATCAATAATATTAACAAACTTATTAGAAAAAAAAGAAACTAAAACTAAATGGCATCAAAAAATTCGTCCGCATCCCCGTCCACTGGAAATATGAGACTGGCGACATTGCCACGTTGGATGGCAATGCTTAGCCTCTGGCCAAGGTAATAGCTAGCCCTTGGGTCACGGCAAGTGTCAACCAACCGTTCGGACAACTCCTTAAAAAGGCCATGGGCACACGGACCCCATCATCTATGAAAGTAAAATGATTCTTTATTTATTGAAATCTAATTTATTTTATTTACTATTTCTATTTATTTTTACTAAATAATATTATAAAGAAGGAAAGTTATTTTTTGCCTTTTTTTGGCAAGGAGTAAACTAGTCCAGTTTTTTTATTAACTAATTCAGTTTTAATACTAAGTGCCAGGCTTGTTGCATATTTTATGGTACACTTGTCTTACCACAAGAACGAAGTCGCGAGAAAAAGCTAGTCGTAAATATAAATGAATTAAAATTCTGAGTTGATTAAGTTTATTGTTTTATTTCATAAAGTTTTCTTTTTGTCAATCATGAAAAATACATTTTTGGTCAAGTTTTGAATGATGACCATTGTTGTTCCAAATAAAGGTACTACATACTGATAATATTGGTACATACTCATAATAACTGTATATATTGTTTTGCAAGCAGCGATTTGGATACATGTCTACTTTAAGCTAATTTTTTTATTTGAAAATTAATGATCATATCTTAATTTCTAATTACAGAAAAAGCGTACTTGTTCACGACGGACCAAGGGAAGACTTTACTCATGTACCAGGGATACACATTCTCATTCATGAAAACCAACGGACGTACATTGAGATGTTCTAGACGGTTTAGGGGTAAGTGTGACGCTCAAATAGTGATAGACCAGAATGGTGACGTCATGGTGGTCAGAGCGGAACACAATCATCCACCGCCAGTTTATAGAAAAATGCAGAACGGAATGTATACAAAATTGTAGTTTAATTATAAACTTAATAAATGATCTATATTTTTATCAGTTTTTTATTTTGAACAAATCATTCAACATAAACATTTCACAGTTCAACCAAATTCAATTGATTCAATGAATCAATTCGGTTGCTTCATCCACATAAATCTACTTATTGTCTTAATCGAAATCTATCCAAAGTAATACTATAAACAGAAAAGATTTGTATTTTCGTTTGTAATAGATAAACTCCAAAACGAGTTAATCGATTTTAAAAATTCTATCACCCATAGACATTATCAGCGAGTAATCGTAAGAAAATTCACACGAACGAAGTGGCAGTCAATAGCTAGTAAGTTGGGCAAATAGTATATTTAGCAATATAAAATTTCTTAAAACAAAATAACTGATTAATTCTCCTCCTGTGTGTAGTGATTACCTGCACTGTAGCTAGAAAAATACACGCATGCTCCTCATAACATTTAACTTACAGAAAATTGGCGGTAATTATGAAGATATTATTCACCTGTGACTAGCATGTCTGGCTAATCTTTATATATATAAAAATTCGCGTCACGAAGTCTGTCCGGGATAAACTCCGGTAAAACTTAACCAATTTTTATAAAATTTGGCTTACTTTGTAATTTGGTCAAACTTAAAAGATAGGATAGTTTTTATCTCGATTATTGTACTTAATATTTTTTGATTGCAAACTTGAGCCACAGCATCGCGTGGTCGGGTCAGTTAGTATTATATAAAAATACTGGCGACCCATTTACATACATAAACCTTCCTCTTGTATTACTTTAAGTATCTATTGATAAAAACTGCATTATAATTCATTGCGTAGTTTAAAGGATGTGAGCGTACAGACGGCTGGAAACGACTTTGTTTTATACTATGTAAAGATGAATAAACACCAATTACACTTCTATTTCCAGGCTACGAGCTTATCACAATATCTACAGGCAAACAGGTAATAATGTACCAGGGTCACACATTTTCGTTCAGAGGTCAGACGAAGACCCAGGCATACTGTTCCAGGTATGTCCAGAAGAAATGCCAGGCGCGACTCAAATTTAGTCAAAGTGGCACTCTCATCGCTGTCTTTAATTACCATAATCATCCTCCGCCACTTTATAAAAAAATGGAAAACGGGGTGTATAAAAAAATGTATTCTAAGATTTTTTTTCAATAAAATTATTATAGAATCTACATATTTGTATAATAAAAAATAAAGTAAATTAATATCGATTTTTTCTATTAAACGAATAGCAATTAAATTGATTTATGTTTATATGACTCAATTTGGTTGTTTCACTCAATGCAGAAATTAATCGTGTAGAATACATAATTATGCTATGATAGATCTAGTTTTTTTTTTCGTAGAACAGTGTGGCTTTTCTGGTATTTTTAAGAACGATGCATTCTAGTCTTAGTCTTAATCTGTCAAAAATATCTTTAATTTGTCTAGATTTTTTGACAAGTTTTTGTCATTAATTGTCGCTTAGATGAGTCTGCCTTCTAAAGTTTAAGGCACATATTTCTTTAGAAATATTGATTGTGAGATTTTCATGTAAGTAATATTGTCATGTTAATGTATAATTTAGAGCGTGCTTACATGAAAAAAAATAGAAATATCTAGTTATAAAAAGATATGGATCAAGTAAATCGACATCATACTTAATCGTGTGGGTTTTTTTTTATTTAAGAACTTCCACATAGATATTTTTCAGTAATACCAGCTTGCAATTTTACGAAAAAAAAATAGTTTAGGTTTATCAGACGCTACTTAAGATCAACAAACAAACTATTTATTGATATGTTACTGGCGCAAGTTTTTATCGAATACTTAAATAATACAAGCTATCACTTACAGACTACGAGATTGTAACCCTCTCTTCTGGAAAAAAAATGATCATGTATCAACAATACACATATTCGTTCAAGGGTTGGAAGAAGACAAATGCGTACTGTTCGAAGTACGCGCATCAGAGATGTCCAGCGCGCCTCAAATTTGACCCCCAAAGTAACATTATTGCGGCTTACACTGAACATAATCATCCACATCCTGTGTTTTATAAGAACCATTTAGGACGCTATGTAAAGCTATAATAGTATTAAGTTATTTCGAATTTTTAAACATCTATATTGTATTAAAAATATTAGGCGTTCACTTCGAGTTATAGTTACACGTTCACATACATATAAACTCAGAAAGTACATATGCATTGATAAAGTCATCTAGAATCACATAGGTACGTTTTCGTGCATGTGCATTGATGTCCTTTCATCCTGTATTATTAGGCTTGGCAGCTATAAAAAACATGTAATGAGCCACGTAAACTAAGCGTGTGTTTAAATAAATGTGATGAAACAAAAGTACCTGTAAGAATATAAATTTTGTCGTGTTCTGTAGCTTCTTTATATACACATCAAAAAAGTCTAGGGATCAACATCCCTAACAAATGTTAGGGATGTTGATCCCTAGACTTTTTTGATGTGTGTATCTTAAAAAAAATGCTTTATTGAATGTATAAATGCAAAAATATTAAAATAAACGGTGTAAAAAGACAAAGCTGAAAGTTACACGTTCTTCTCATTATTGCGTTTTTTTTTGTTCTGGACCATGTCTTCTCTTCTCTTCTGGTTACGGAGATATTGGTGCCGATTCTCTTGTTCACAAACTAGACTAAATTTAGAGAATTGACATCTCTTACTAACATACAGCGAAAGAAAAGGGCGGTGACATTTAAGAACTAAGTTAGAGATGTCAAATTAGTTTTGCCTTGAACTTTCCCATATTTTTAATCTACGTTTTAAGATGTCAACTAAAATTGTATGGATGTGTCAGATTGACTAAATTTGACAGCTCTTATTTACATTAGTCTCTTTCTTGTTTTATTGGTCAGAAAAAGATAGAAATAGTCTAATTTTAGTTTAGCTTGTGAACAATGGAATCGGCACCATTGATGTTCAAAGTTCTAACTTAATTCGGAAATACGAGTAATTTGTAAAACTTGACTAATGTTGTACAACAGCACAGGTGTCTGGGTATTTAAAGTTTAGTTTAGTTTAGTAAAATTTTGTTTTGTTTAGTAATGTAACAACATGCAATAAACATGACGTTACACGACGCCCTAAAAAAAAATTGTGATTTTTTACACAAAAAAAAGTTTCCCAGTAATATTAAGTTTAATGGGCACTATGCGTAGTTAACAGCAATGTGATGGTCTTTTTACACCTCATATATTTATTCGTAAATAATTTGTAGAATTAGACGCCAAAAGTAACAAAAGCACGCTTTCGAGAAGGTTCCCATAACTTTTTACTATTGTTGACTTGACAAGCTTTTATTTTAGTCTAATGTTCTATATATTATACAGCGCATTTTTGCGCATGTTTAAATGTGATGTCTTTGTTGCCTTTTTTTAATATTTTAAGAAAATCTATCGACATTATAAAACTTTAATATTAATCTTTTATTAAGATGTAACTTTCATTATTTAAAGATAGTATGAATAAGAGTAAGAAAATTAAATAATTGATGTATTAAATATACTTGTTTTCTTTGTTTCTGTCAACTTATGTTATGTAGTTATAGGACCCTTATAATTTAATAAATCTTCGGAAACTTTCCCTAAAGAAAAAAGAGCTTATACAGGGTCATTGAAAATTTACCCGAAACCTGAAAAGGGGTCATTGTACTCATCATTATGAACAACTTTGACTATGGACTAAACCTGAAATCATGAAAAAAAAAACAGCTGATCCATACATTATGATCGTGTTGTGTAGCATTTTTGTATGGAACAGCTGATTTTTTTTTCATGATTTCAAGGTTGGTCCCACAGTAAAAGTTGTTCATAATGATGAGTACAATGACCCCTTTTCAGGTTTCAGGTATATTTTTAACTAGCTTCTGCCCGCGACTTCGTACGCGGATCCTGTTGCTTATGCCAGCGACAACGGGGTCGTCAAAATCGAAGATCTGAAACGTCTGATGTAGAATTCTAAGGCCTGGGGACGGGAAAACAACGGGATGAGCGAGATTTCATCGATCATCAAATCAGTCCTAAACTGTTACCGCCTTCACCGCGTGGAGGTACTCCCAGCTTATGTTATTTTATAATTATACAGTGAAATTGAGCTTTGATTTCCACATCAGGTGTTCCAGATCTTCAATTTTTTAACGTCAACAGAGAGTGCTCATCAGGCTGAACAACTGTTGCTAAGACGTCATTCCTATATACAGATTACATATGTTATAGTGTAGCTGGGCGCTTGGAATTTCACAACGCGTGTGCCAGATCTTCAATTTTTATAAGTCAACAGAGAGTGCTCATCAGGGTGAACAACTTTTGCTAAGACGTCATTCCTGTATATATTTTAGTGTAACTGGGCTCTTGAAATTCCACAACAGGTGTTCCAGATCTACAATCTTCATACGTCAACAGAGAGTGCTCATCAGGCTGAACAACTCTTACTAAGACGTCATTCCTATATATATATGTTATAGTGTAGCTGGGCTCTTGGAGTTCCACATCAGCTGTTCCAGATCTTCAAATTTTATACGACAACAGAGAGTGCTCATCAGGCTGAACAACTCTTGCTAAGACGTCATTCCTATATATGTTATAGTGTAGTTGAGCTCTTGGAGTTCCACATCAGCTGTTCCAGATCAGATCTTCAAATTTTATACGACAACAGAGAGTGCTCATCAGGCTGAACAACTCTTGCTAAGACGTCATTCCTATATATGTTATAGTATAGCTGGGCTCTTGGAGTTCCACATCAGCTGTTCCAGATCTTCAAATTTTATACGACATCAGAGAGTGCTCATCAGGCTGAACAACTCTTGCTAAGACGTCATTCCTATATATGTTATAGTGTAGCTGGGCTCTTGGAGTTCCACATCAGGTGTTCCAGATCTTCAAATTTATTCTCTTAGCAGAAAATGCTCATCACGTGAAACAATTTTTGCTATGGTACCATTTTTGTATCTCTTATAGTTTAGCTGGTCTGTTGCGGTTCTGCATCAGGTGTTCAAGTTTCCAAGATAAATTATAGCCTATATGTTGCCCGGACTTAATACCAATACAACAAAAAAAAAATCATTCAAATCCGTCAAGTAGTTCCGAAGATTAGCGTGCACAAACACACAGACAAACAGACAAACAGACAAACAGACAAACAGACAAAAAAAAAATTAATTACAATTTCAGGTTCGGCATCGATGTAATAACAACCCCTGCTACTTTTTTTTTTATATATTTCCATTGTACAGACACCACTTTTCTACAATTTTATTATATGTATAGATGACCCTGTATAGGTATACAAGTGAGGTGCTAGGCCTATTACAGGTGTAGCTAATTATATTATTGTATTATTATATAAAAGATTTCGATATCAGAAATTTTGTAACTTATTTTTAGTTTTAAGTATAATTTCTGTTGTTTTTTTTCCTAATTTTTTAAATATGTTTATGATAAAACTATTTAGATATATAAACCACATCATTGTTTATCTAATAACAACATAACATAACATCGCGCCTGTAATCGTCGAAGGGTTAGGCAGAGGTGTACCCATTAGTAAAAATTTCGCCAGCTATGTGTAAGTCCCATGCTATAGGGGGCGAACCTATTGCCACTAAGAAATGCCTGATAGAAAAACCCAATAACACTTTGCTCGACCTGGGAATCAAACCCAAGATCTCATGCTCAGCAGTCGCGTTTTGTGACCAACAAGGCAGTCCCAAGATTTTCTCCTTCTTTGTCTTAATATAGAAAACTTTCGTACTTACAGATTACGAGATAATCAAAGTAGCTGGTAAAAATGTGATTATGTATAGGAACTTCACATATTCTTTCAAGGATCCGAGAAAGAGGAATGCGTATTGTTCCAAGTACGAGAAGCTGAAATGCCGCGCATGGCTAAAAATGGATTCAAAGAAACGTATCACGTCGACCAATATGGAGCATAATCATGAGCCTCCAATGTATTACAAAACTTCTTGTGGGATATATAAGAAGATTCGATAAAAAAGAATGCAAGTGAGTGAGTGTACGTTCCACGATAGATGACACTTGCTTGACACACCACACAAACTTTATTATTTCGTAATAAATGTAATAATATTGTTAAGAATTTTAATCTTAATGTCATCGAAAAATCCCTGAATGGATACACAAATTATCGATAAATATTTCGTACCTGCACAAGCTCCCCATTACTGACGCTTGTCAAGTCGCATAATTCGTGGCGGTATAGTAAATAAAAAGGGTCAAGACCGACTCTCACTCGCACGAGAAAGGTTCCGTCCAACTGTACAATATTTAACAAAACACAAAAAAAAAATAAGAAACTTTTTTTTTACCTTTTATTGATGCGATATTCTGTAAAAAAATTGTCTATCTGTTACGGTTCAAAAGATACAGCCCTGTGACACACGGACGGACAGCGGAATCTCAGTAATAAAGTCCCGTTTTCACGATTTTCCTTAAATATTTAATTCAAGTAACACAAATAACTAAAATTTCTTATTTTTAAATCTATTATTAAGTCCTATTAAGTCTAAGTACCTACTTAAGTTTAATTTTCTTTGTTTTTTTTTATAGAGTTTAGATATTATTTAGAGTTTTTTTATTATTTTAAGTGATTTTTCAAATACGGAGGAAACTGCATTTACACGCTAGATAGACAATTCATATTATAATATTCATTAAAATAATAATAAAACGAAAAATTTGTAAGGAATTATTACTATTACATATAATATATGTAAGGTAGTTATTTTATGATTGTAATAATACTACAGATATTTTATTGCTAATTTTTAAACATTTTGTTATTAAATTAAATGTAATTTTATTATTTGATTACTCTTACCGCTCTATCTCATTCAGAACAGTTTTATTATAATTTGAATAAAGAACTGAACAGATTATATTTTTTTTATTTCTGAGAATCACTTAAAAATAACAGTTTTACACGTCATTTTGTTTCACCACACAGGAGAAGTAACAATAACATTCATTTCAACAAAGATTGTGCTTCCACGCCACCTTTGACTAAAAACTAGTCAACATATTTCAGATCCCAAAAAGCGTCGTAAGCAATCGAGACAAGACCGGCTGCTGAAAAAACGAATGGCTGAGCGTCGTAGACAAGAAAGAATAAGAAGTGATCCTAAACTTTACGAAAAATCTAAAGAAAAAGACAGACAAACATATTTAAGGTATAAAATATTAGGAAAGATTAAACCAATAGATGAAATGAGTCCTGAGCAACAGGAAATCATTAGAAAAAGAAATCGAGAAAGCTCAAACCGCTACTACAAAAGAAATAAACAAAAGAGAGTGGGGAACTTTGCTAGCGTTTTAGTACGTGACGTTTTAACTCCTGTGTGTAAAGATTCTGACAATTCAAATGTAAAAAGCGAAAACGAAGAAGATTAACTTTTATTCCTTCTTACTCTGTCTGTTTGTGTAACAGTTACATTAAGTCCATATAGTGATAAATTTATAACATCAAATAGCTTAGATGGTTCGGTAATATTGAGAAGATGAGTGAAAGACGATAAACAAACGATATTTATATGGCAGAGGTGAGTAGCAACGCAGGGAGGGGACGCCCTAGGAAGTTATGCAGACTGCCTCGTTGGTCTAGTGGTCACAAAGTGCGACTGCTGAGCATGAGGTCTTCGGTTAGATTCCCATGTCGGGCAATGTGTTATTGGGTTTTTCCCATCAGGAATTTATCAGAAGCAGCCTCGGTATTTGGTTTTGTGCCTGGTTGATAGCAATAGGCTCGCCCCCTATTACATAGGACTTAAAAACATAACTGACAAATTGTGGGTGTAATATTGGGTATACTTCTGCCCAACCCTTCGCTGATTACAGGCGGGATATTATGTTATGTAAAATAATAAAACAAATACTTTGTAAGAAATGATTAAAGCGGCAGATAGTTACTTTACGATTGTAATAATAATAGTACCTACAGACATTTTATTGTTAATTTTTAAACATTTTGTTACTAACCCAAATGTAATAATATCAATGCATATTAAATATTAATTGATTACCCTGACCTCTGTATCGCATTCGTTGTTTGATTATAATTTGAATAAAGACCTGAACAGATTATATTTTTTTATTTCTGAGAATCACTTAAAAATAAAAAAAACCCGAAAATCCGACAACCAGTCTTACCAAGGGGTATCGTATTACCCAGTTGCTGGGTTGTGGAGGTCAGATGGGCAGTCGCTCCATATAAAATACTGGTATTCAGCTGCATCCGTTTAGACTGGAAGCCGACCCCAACTTAATTGGGAAAAGGCTAGGCAGATGACGATATAAAAATAACATTTTTACGTCATTTGGTTTTACAACACAGGGGAAGTAACAATAACATTCTTGCCCAAGGGCGGATCCAGGGGGGCGTCGGACGTCGCGAGCCGACATCCGGCCACAGTAGGCACGGGCTTGCGGACGGCGAGTAATGGGTAGGTCGCCGTCCGATCAAGGACCATGCCCGGGTCGACGGCGCGTTCTGTTCGCGCGCGCCTCAAAGAGCTGTCAGCACAGGGACGGGGCCCCCAACGGGGCCAAACGCTTGCCGGGGTTGCGGGACGTCTTAACAGGATACCGTGGCCCCGGAACGTAAAGGGCAACAGAAGGAACAGGGTGGTTTTTTAGTCAGTAAAAGTCTGACAGTCCCTTCCGCACAGGGCGGAAGGACTCATTTGATGATTTTTACCACCTAAAAATAAAATAAAAAGGGGGGCGTCATGGGGGTCCCTTCGAGGATAACAGCCGTGATGTTATGTAAAATTCTGTAGATTTTTTATTACTTATGGGAACGACCTTCACAAATAGTAAGATTGTGCCTTCCACACCACCTTTGACTAAAAACTAGTCAACATATTTCAGAACCCAAAAAGCGTCGTAAACAATCAACACAAGTCCGGCTGCTGAAAAAACGAATGACTGAGCGTCGTAGAAAAGAAAGAATTAGAAGTGATCCTAAACTTTACGAAGAATTGAAAGAAAAAGACAGACAAATATATTTAAAGAATAAAATATTAGGAAAGATTAAACCAATCCATGAAATGAGTCCTGAGCAACAGGAAATCATTAGAAAAAGAAGTCGAGAAAACTCAAACCGCTACTACAAAAGAAAGAAACAAAGGAGAGTGGGGAACCTTGCAAGCGTTTTAGTACGTGACGTTTTAACCCGTGTGTGTAAAGATTCTGACAATTCAGATGTAAAAAGCGAAAACGAAAAAGATTAACTTTTATTCCTTCTTACTCTGTCTGTTTGTGTAACAGTTACATTATTTTTTCAATTTTGTCAATATGGGTTAAATACTTACCTGAAATAAACGAATTTATTATTTATTATTATTATTAAGTCCATATAGTGATAAATTTATAACATCAAATAGCTTATGGTTCGGTGATATTGAGAGGATGAGTGAAAGACGATTAACGAACGATATTTATATGGCAGAAGTGAGTAGCAACGCAGGGAGGGGACGCCTTAGGAAGATATGCAGACTGCCTCGTTGGTCTAGTGGTCACAAAGTGCGACTGCTGAGCATGAGGTCTTCGGTTAGATTCCCATGTCGGGCAATGTGTTATTGGGTTTTTTCCATCAGGAATTTCTCAGAAGCAGCCTCAGTGTTTGGATTTGTGCCTGGTTGATAGCAATAGGCTCGCCCCCTATTACATAGGACTTAAAAACATAACTGACAAATTGTGGGTGTAATATTGGGTATACTTCTGCCCAACCCTTCGCTGATTACAGGCGGGATATTATGTTATGTAAAATAATAAAACAAATACTTTGTAAGAAATGATTAAAGCGGCAGATAGTTACTTTACGATTGTAATAATAATAGTACCTACAGACATTTTATTGTTAATCTTTAAACATTTTGTTACTAACCCAAATGTAATAATATCAATGCATCTTAAATATTAATTGATTACCCTGACCTCTGTATCGCATTCGTTGTTTGATTATAATTTGAATAAAGACTAGCCCCCCTAGACGAAATCCCATTTCTGTAAGCGTTCACGCCCACGGAGAAATCAAATTGTATGGAGTTGACATTTGCTAACCAGATGTCACGTGATCGCTGCTGATTACAATTTATTATATTACAATTTAAGATACAATTTTAGTTTTTCCGTCGGCGTGAACGCTTACAGAAATGGGAATTTGTCTAGGGGGGCTGAACAGATTATATTTTTTTATTTCTGAGAATCACTTAAAAATAAAAAAATCCCGAAAATCCGACAACCAGTCTTACCAAGGGGTATCTTACCCAGTTGCTGGGTTGTGGAGGTCAGATGGGCAGTCGCTCCATATAAAATACTGGTATTCAGCTGCATCCGTTTAGACTGGAAGCCGACCCCAACATAATTGGGAAAAGGCTAGGCAGATGACGATATAAAAATAACACTTTTACACGTCATTTGGTTTTACAACACGGGAAGTAACAATAACATTCTTGCCCAAGGGCGGATCCAGGGGGGCGTCATGGGGGTCCCTTCGAGGATAACAGGCGTGATGTTATGTATAATTCTGTAGATTTTTTATTACTAATGGGAACGACCTTCACAAATAGAAAGCTTGTGCCTTCCACACCACCTTTGACTAAAAACTAGTCAACATATTTCAGGTTCCAAAAAGACTCGTAAACAATCAACACAAGTCCGGCTGCTGAAAAAACGAATGACTGAGCGTCGTAGAAGAGAAAGAATTAGAAGTGATCCTAAACTTTACGAAGAATCGAAAGAAAAATACAGACAAAAATATTTAAGGAATAAAATATTAGGAAAGATTAAACCAATAGATGAAATGAGTCCTGAGCAACAGGAAATCATTAGAAAAAGAAGTCGAGAAAACTCAAACCGCTACTACAAAAGAAAGAAACAAAAGAGAGTGGGGAACCTTGCTAGCGTTTTAGTACGTGACGTTTTAACTCCTGTGTATAAAGATTCTGACAATTCAGATGTAAAAAGCGAAAACGAAGAAGATTAACTTTTATTCCTTCTTACTCTATCTGTTTGTGTAACAGTTACATTAAGTCCATATAGTGATAAATTCATAACATCAAATAGCTTAGAAGGGTTGGTCATGTTGAGAGGATGAGTGAAAGACGATTAACAAACGATATTTATATGGCAGAGATGAGTTGCAACGCAGGGAGGGGACGCCCTAGGAAGTTATGTTGACTGTCTCGTTGGTCTAGTGGTCACAAAGGGCGACTGCTGAGCATGAGGTCTTCGGTTTGATTCCCATGTCGGGCAATGTGTTATTGGGTTTTTCCCATCAGGAATTTCTCAGAAGCAGCCTTGGTATTTGGTTTTGTGCCTGGTTGATAGCAATAGGCTCGCCCCCTATTACATAGGACTTAAAAACATAACTGACAAAATGTGGGTGTAATATTGGGTATACTTCTGCCCAACCCTTCGCTGATTACAGGCGGGATATTATGTCATATAAAATAAGAAAACAAAAACTTTGTAAGAAATGATTAACGCGGCAGATAGTTACTTTACGATTGTAATAATAATAGTAGGCACAGACATTTTATTGTTAATCTTTAAACATTTTGTTACTAAACTAAATGTTATATTAACAATGCATATTGAATATTAATTGATTATCCTGACCTCTGTATCGCATTCTTTGTTTGATTATAATTTGAATAAAGACCTGAACAGATTATATGTTTTTTATTTCTGAGAATCACTTAAAATGACACTTTTACACGTCATTTGATTTTACAACACAGGGGAAGTAACAATAACTTTCTTGCCCAAGGGCGGATCCAAGGGGGGTCATGGGGGTCCCTTCCAGGATTACAGGTGTGATGTTATGTAAAATTCTGTAGATTTTTTATTAATTATGGGAACGACCTTCACAAATAGTAAGATTGTGCCTTCCACACCACCTTTGACTAAAAACTAGTCAACATATTTCAGGTTCCAAAAAGACTCGTAAACAATCAAGACAAGACCGGCTGCTGCAAAAACGAATGGCTGAGCGTCGTAGAAGAGAAAGAATTAAAAGTGATCCTATACTTTACGATATATTGAAAGAAAAAGACAGACAAAAATATTTAAGGAAACAAAAAATTAGAAAGATTAAAGCAATACGTGAAATGAGTCCTGAACGACAAAATATCATGAGAAAAACAAGTCGAGATAGCTCAAACCGTTGCAACCAAAGGAAGAAACAAATGAGAGTGAGGAAGTTTGCAAGCGTTTTAGTACGTGACCTTATTATGTACGAGGATTGTGACAATTTAGATGTAAAAAACGAAAACGAAGAAAATTAACTTTTATTCCTTCTTGGCCATGGCACATTATCCCAGCACCGCAAGGGCACCGCTCTAAACCAGCACTTTACTTGTCATTAAAATTAGAGCATTAAATCGTGTGTAGTTTAATAGATTTTATACAATGTCAATATGAAAAAGCCAACAGCGGGCGGTCAACGCGCTTGCCACTACCATACAACTTGACTCGCAGTCCGCGAGCTAACAGCGCGCTGCAAGCGCACGGACCGCGAGCTTGCACCTCGCGGCCGGCGCGCGGTCTGCGAGCTTGCGCCTCGCGGTGTGCCAGCTTGCACCTCGCGGCCGGCGCGCGGTCTGCGAGCTTGCGCCTCGCGGCCAGCGCGCGGTGTGCGAGCTTGCGCCTCGCGGCCAGCGCGCGGTCTGCGAGCTTGCAGCTAGCCGTAGCCCAAATTCGAGGCGACGCCGTGCTGCTGCTGAGCAGTTGCGGCGCTGGGATAATGTGCCATCACCTTTACTCTGTCTGTTTGTGTAAGAGTTCCATTAAGTCCAAATAGTGGTAAATTCATAACATCAAATAACTTCTCAAGATTTGTCAAGATATTATAACAGATAAACCTGTAAAAAACAAACGACACGCGGTGTTCCCAGGCGGTCACCCATGCAATTATACAAATCACGCGAGATGTTGCTAAACTTCTATGATTGGACTGGAACCAGTGTATTGACCGTCCAACCAAGGACAAAAATATAATTGAATTTAGTTAATATTGAGCAATTAACGATTTACTAAAAAAAAAGAAGAAAAGAAGAAGAAGAGAAGTAATAGAAAATAAAAACAAAACTAAATTCAATATTATTATTAATATCTTTTTGTAAATTACGTTCACAAGTGCCTTTTGATGGTTTAATTAAAATAAATGATGTGACTTTAACTTTGAAAAAAGTTCTTTATTTAAATATGTAGTTATGTTAAATGATTATTTAATATATATTATAATATTTTGGATAATAATATAGTGAGAGAATTATAAAAATAATAATAATATGATGAGGTGTGGGGTAGTGTTAAGAGGTTGCATTACCATGTTTATGTTGTAAGAAATTAATAAAATACGTATTTTTAAAAACGAGAGAGTTCTTTTATTTTTTACATTAGATGTTGATTTTATTTTATTCACTGCCATTAACTCAAAACATTTTTGGAAATACGCTATAAAGACACCAAAACATTCCATCTTAATAATCATTACAGGTTATTGCATATAGCGAAAATAGCTACGACAGACGCCGAAATATAAAAAAAATAAGTTACACACTTATTTTTTTCTTGTGTTCCCTACAAAAATGCACTACAATAAATCAAAGAAGATCCTGTAATAAAAATTGCTCATATTCATGAGTAGGTACTTACACCTCCTTGAAACAACAACAACAACAACAAAACAGCATAAACTTGAACAAAATACATGTTGTATTCTTTTGTACGTGTGTACCTATGTCACAAAAACTCTTCCTTAACGGCTGAACCAATTTTCGATACCGGAAATATGAAATAACGTAAGGGACATTAGGGCGAAAATCTAATTTCGACCAAATGTGAGGGACATTAGGTCGAATAGAGATTTTCGCCCAAATGTCCCTTACGTTATTTGATATTTCCAGTATCGTTTTAATTGTTTTTTTTTGTGATTGGAGGGGTAAAATTAACAATTTGACCCGGTAGATGACGCTACAAGCCAACGTTTGGGCAGGGTTACACCGGTCCGCCAGTCTAGATCATTATAAATTGTTAGCTTCATATTAATGTGCACTTGAACTGATTATTCAATATTTATTGTTGTATACAGGGGATGGAACCTTGCAATACATACCAAGTAGCCGCGGGAAAGGCGTCATACTCCTATACAAGAAATTCACCTACTTTCACATGCATTCCAAGACCAGATGGTACTGTTCCAGGAAATTGTCTGGCTGTGACGCACGAGTTATCACCAATCGGATGGGGAAGTTGGTGGGGGAAATTGGATCCCACAATCATGTACCTCCATACATTCATCTGTCACCTGAAGGAAAGATTAAAATTTATCGTTTTAGAACTTAAGGTAGACTGGGCATTTGCAAAAACATCCTCGCGTCTGTATTCCAAGAAGGGTTAGGCAGAAGTGTTAGGGCGGTGGTGGTTTACGATATGTTTCGTTTTATGATATGTTTAGGGTTCCGCACTTAAAAGCGCGCAACGAAACCTTTATTAGATTACCTTTTGTCCGTCTGTCTCAACGGTTTTTTTTTATTTATTTGTAATTTAGCATCATAGTTTAGGGTTTTGATTACACGAGCAGATCGCCATCTTATTCTCTATTTAGGATTAATTTTGTTTGATAAACTGCTTTTGGTTTTATTTAAAAGTGCTTTCTCTTTACTCAATTTTCTTTGTAAATAATTCTAGGGCTTAAAGTAAGACATGAATGACTCACCTTTTTCTCCTATGTTTGTAAAGATATATTTTACAAATCTAGAACACATATTTTGTAAAGATATATTTTACAAATCTAGAACACATATTTTAATATTGAAAATTATAATCGTCTTTGACAATGTTACAAAAAAAATTATTAAAAAATGTGCTTAGTTACAAACGATCAGGCTTGAGAGAAAGTATGCTTTAAATATGTATAAAATTTGTGTTTTAAAACCAAATCTCCGTTGTTGTATGCCTATCCAATTCAGTTTCCTTTTGAAATATTTAAACTTAATATAAATTACAGATTATCTATTATTAAAATAACATTATTTATATTGACACGTTATAAATGTTGGTGTTGTGTACCTATATTTAATCCTGTTACATTTAATAAGTAGTCAGGAATCTTCTTGTTATTATCATTAAAAATTCTCCTTTAGATTAAAAATATTTTTTTTAAAAAACTTATTTTGATTTAGAATTTAACAAACACTTTTGTTACGCATTTTTTAAATACATTAAATGTTAAACTTTATCTGTTTGCTAAATTAAAAAAAAATAGGTGAGGCGTGTGTCCAAAAACCGTGAAAGGCACGATCCTAAAAACCCTTAATATATTAACATCGTTCTGTACATTCAAAAATTAAGGCATGTTGCTCAGTAGGGTTTTAAACTATTTAGTTGACTGCAGAGCGTGGGGTCTTGGGTTAGACTCCCAGGTTGGGTAAAAAGTGTTATTGTGGTTTTTCAATAGGATTTTCTCAGCAGCAGCCCGGAGTTTGGAAGTTGGTGGTGTGACCCCCTGTGCCTCAGAAAGCACGTAAAGCCGTTGGTCCTTTTTTTTTTTTAGGTGGTAAAAATCATCAAATGACTCCTTTTGCCCTGGGTGGGGCGGAAGGGACTGTCAGACTTTTACTGACTAAAAAACTACCCTGTTCCTTCTAAAATCTGTTCTTTCCCTGTTCCTTCTGTTGCCCTTTACGTTCCGGGGCCACGGTATCCTGTTAAGACGTCCCGCAACCCCGGCAGGAAAGCCGTTGGTCCTGCGCCTCACCCCGGACGTGTCGGATTACTGTTCCATCAGCGATAGTGAGGGAAGAGGGAGTGTACCTGTATTTGCGCCCACTACAATATCTCCTGCGTACCTGGCTAGTCTCCATTGAAATTGGCCGCAGGGAGCGAAATTTGGCCGGGAGAATACACTGATGTAACAAAAACCCTGTCAGATCAGTGTTGCCGTTGATCAGTTTTTATGTTTTATTTTAATTTAATTACTTCTTCTTTCTTCTTTTTTTTTTCACTGGGGAAAAATAATAATCTCAAATCCATTAAATGGTTACGTATATGTGTACGCAGTACGATGCCGAATAATACCCTTAAGGATCGGACAGGGTTTTTGTTACATGCTGTATAATTATTATAATTTAGTTTCATACAGTATTGTTTGCAACGACGATACAGCGTATAGACGCCTAATACACGATCTAACGCACGAAAACTATTCTGCCAACTTGCTGAGGTACTAGGTACACGAGGGGGACGGGGTACTGCGTTCTGATTGGCTAACTCAAGGTCAGTGCATATTTACGGCTTTTTTCCCCCCTGGCCCGGTTCGCCCCTCCTTAGTTAACCTGCATCTCCCAGACTCCTCTGGGGGATCCATATCAACACCGGGCTTAGTGTGGACGTCCAGTCAACATGGGCCACTCAGCATCCACAGGAGTGGTCGAAACTAATACGAACTTGGTGAGTGACGACGGTTATCAGACTTTTATGCCTAATGTGTTGACAGACATCGGTCGTCTGTTATTAGGAGTCTAGGTATATTATGGTCGTTGATTGTTTGTATTTCCAAGTAGCTTAAATATACGTTTAAGCAATATTGTTGCCCATTATAATGACAGCTTGTTTATTTTCATACAGAGGTGCCAGTGATACAGTTTTTACGCAGCCAACGTGGAGGTACAATCCTAGCCTACAAAGGGTACAGATACGTCCATATGAACAGCAAGACTAGATGGTACTGCTCCAAAAATGGTCAAGGTTGCAAGTCGAGGGTAGTGCTGACGGAAGACGGAGAGTTTGTCGACGAAATTGGCGAACATAACCATCTAGCTCCGATTGTATATCAAAAATTAAAAGTACTTAATGATTGTATGAGAAAGACACATAAATAGGTTTTTTTCGTTTTGTTCGTTCATTTTTAAATAGAAAATGTTAAAAATATATAGGTACCTACTAGGTAGCACAAAAATCAATACCTACCCTATCGAAAGATGATATTATACTTTTTGCAAATGGCGTCAGATGTCAATTATACTTCGACATTTGTGAAGAAAACACAGAAAATCGTAAAGAACGCAGAATAATTCATGAAATCTTTCGTTATGGCGATTTGCGGTAGCCGACAAGATCGCCTGATTTAACCGTTCCAGACTTTTAGACCTTTTTTGAAGTCATGAGTCATTGTTAACAAGCTTTAGACCCTTGAAGCCCTATAAGAAAATATCCATTAGAAATGCGAGGACCTGAAGTTCTGGCAAGAATGATGAAAAATGCCATAAATCGGGTACGAATGGTCATAAAATCTGGCAGCTGGCCGATATAATTTTCTCGACTTAATAGAAAAGAAAACAGGGGCGGATCTATAAATAGGCTTTTTGGGCTGCAGCCCAGGGCCCCGTGAATATAAAGGGCCCCCAGCCCTCGATGGGGAAAAAACTCACAATTAAAAATAAATTATTACTGTATTTTATCACTTTACTCTCCGCTTCATGACGCTCCCTCGCCTTTGGTTTGGGATGCAATTCAATCTCGACTGTAATGACAAACTTAAATCAGTTTTTTGAAAAAATGGCAATTAGCTTGAATAATTAGGTAGGCCCCCAAATAGTGTTAGTAGCCCAGGGCCCACAAATTCACAGTCCGTCTCTGAAAGAAAATAAGGTATGGAATAAATATAATCGTAATAATTAAAAGTCGTACTGCCACTGGTTCATTAACTTTAAAAAAAAATACAGCTAAAGAACATTTGGTGACAATTTTTGCGCCACCTTATAATCGTACGCTAAAATTGATAGCAGTATTTAACTACTACAGGGGCCTACCACCACCTCTTAAAAAAATATTATTTTAATATTACTTTGCCTTCCGCACTGTTGGATTTTCAACGCTCGGCTCAGCGTCGAGAGTTGAAAATGCAACAACAGAAGTATTTTAAAGTTCAAAACAAAGACTCGTGTTATTTTTTATTATTATAGTACAGAAATCTCGATGTTTTGACATGTTTACCATGTCATTTAGATCCTAATTGTACGAAGCAAGGTTCCTCGCTAGTATGAGTGTACAATTAAGTACCTACTAAGTTGTTTTTAGAAAGAATGTTCTTATTTTACCTTTGTAATGTTAAATGTGTGATCTATCTAAACTATTAAAATGAAATCTGTAAGTTTATCTTCTTTGTGTCCGATACCACTGTTAAATATTGACCTAAAAGGCGTGGAAATGGTAAAGCCATTTTCACCCTTAAGGTTGAAAGTGAAGGGTAGTCTTCATGGAAGATGGGAGGTTTGTGGACTAAGTTGGTGAGGATAACCAACAAAATGGTATTCCGGTGGTATTGCAAAAAGTTAGTGTAACTACTTGTGTTGTACTAGTTTTTAAATGAACAAATAAATGAATTTTAATTACATTTTCTGGAGCTTTTATTTGTAATCTTGTTCTTCTATAGCTGCAATCTCGATACATTCCTTGTATGGGGATAAACTAAAGCCAATTTCAAACTTTAACTCCGAAAACTTTGGGTCGAAGCTGGGTTGACACTTGCCTGACAAAAGCTGCTAATTTTATGAAATTCATTCAATTCTGGCGCAAATATTGAACTCCTGTGATAGTTCATGTACTTACAAATAAATTCTTCAAAAACGAATTCATTGCACCCTGTATTACAGGGTGGATATTGAGTTAAAGCACTGTTTAAGCTTTTTTAAATTTCATCTTAAGTTTTATCTCCTTTCAGTGAATGTATCGAATTGCTCATCACCCTGTCCAAAGAGATATGTCCATTGTCCAAAGGTATTGTGATCAATTTATTCGAGGCGAGAGAAGTATGTATAAGGATCGTAGCAGGTGGCGTTCTGTGGTTTCTGCCTACCCCCATGGGAAAAGGTGTGAGGTGTAAGGTGTGAGTTTATGTATGTATGTATGTAACATACATACATACATAAACGTATGTAACATACATACATACATAAACTCACACCACAAACACAGTATGTACTACATATATTTTACACAAACATACAGTATGTTTATTATTTTCAAATAGGTACTCACTGATTCTCAACGAAACCTTTTTTCATCAACCAATGTCGCCAATTGTAAATGTTCCTTTTTGTTTTCTTTCAGAAGTACCGGTGATAAAGTTTGTACGCAGCCAACGTGGAGGTACAATCCTTGCCTACAAAGGAAACAGATACATTCAAATGACCAAGACTAGATGGTACTGCTCTAAAAATTCCCAAGGTTGCAAGTCGAGGGTAATACTCACGGAAGATGGGGAGTTTGTCGACGAAATTGGTACACACAACCATTTAACCCCGGTCGTGTGGCAAATGTAATACAATCATACTAGCTAATGCCTGCGAATTCGTCCGCGTAAATGTAGAAACCCCCGTTTCATCTTCTTACTAATGCAGGCCATCCACGATCCTTCCTATCGTCCAATCGGCATGACGCTGCAGGCATGATCCAATCTGCAGTTCGTCTATATACACCACCCACGATCAGTTTAATTGTCCAATCGGCAGCGACGTTCAGTTGAAAAGTTCCAGCAGAGTGGTGCAAACAGTGGCTAATGAAAAAAAAACAGTTTTCTCATACAAATTTATTAAAAGAATTGAGGGCTGCGCCTCAAGATTATCTACGATCGCGCAGACCGCCATCCACGGTCCAATCGGCATGATCCAATCGGAATGATCATGCCAAAAGAATCGAAATTCGATTATGCCGTCAATTATAACTGTCATGCCAATCCACTCCCATCCACGGTCCAATCGGCATGATCCAATCGGTAGCGTCATGCCGATTGGACGATAGGAAGGATCGTGGATGGCCGGCATTAGCGGACGTCTACTAACTATAAACTACCTCGATGCCTTTCATCTTTATACGTCAAGCGGTTTTCGATATTTTGCGTTGAGTGAGTCATCTTTCGCTTTTATATATTTAGATACTAGTATTTTGTCTGTATATCTCGGGACCCTGGAGTCCCTGACCTTTGGAAGGCGTATAAAAGGTCGCAATAAACTCACAGAGACCCCTTAGACAACCTTAGGTGTAACTAATGAGTCACCAGCATTATATTATTAGGCTAAATTTTCTCAATCACAGTTGTATAATAAAAAAAATATAAAAAACATACAGTCTTTTAATTTGTTCATATTGGTTGTTTTGTATGCAAGAAATATTATAGTGCACCTATATTTGCGTACACACTGGTGCACTATAATACTCCACCTATAATTTCCAACTCCGGGCTGTTACTGAGAAAAAGAAATCTCAAATAACACTGTCTGACCTGGGAATCGAACTGCGGGACCCCATAATCAGCAGACACGCTTACGACCACGAGACTAACGGGGTAGAGGTGTCAGTTTATTGCAATTGGCTACTGCTATTAAAGTAGCACCGGTAAAGTGTCTGGACGGAGCTAAGCTAATCACAGCAAAGCAATACTGCTGGACCTACTGCTGCGTTTCGGGAGTCGTTAAATTGGCAGTGGTTATATGTGGTGCAGCTTTACTTATAGTTCATGACACTGTTGAGTGTTCCACTGACAAACATGGCAGCGAGATAAATTAAAAAAGAACCCAACTGACATACGACTAAGTTCTTTATTTTATATTTTGTTTAGAGGTCCCAGTGCTGAAATTTTTACCCAGCGGCCGTGGAGGTATGGTCCTCGTCTACAAGGGTCACCGGTATGCTCGTATGACTAGCAAGACTAGATGGTACTGCTCCAAGAAGGCTGAAGGCTGCAAATCTCAGGTAATACTTACAGAAGACGGAGAGTTTATCAACGCAAATGGTGAACATAACCATCTAGCTAGATCGAAGGGTGTAGCGCAGACATGAATTTTATGTATATACTGGCCTATGCCCGCGACCCTAAAGTCTTAAATCTTCCCACGGGTTAAACAAAATTGAGATAAAATCGTATATAAGTGTAAAGCTAGGTCAATGTGTGCTAAATTTCAGCTAATTCCGTTTATCGGTTTAATTGTGACAAAGTAACAAATATCAATCCATCCATCCAGCCATTCGTTCATCCAACCTCATAAACTTCGCATTTATAATAGTAGGATAGTAGGAATCAGGATTTCCATTTGTTAAAGTTTTAATGTCTATTTTCGGTAAAAGTGTTGTAAGTTGTTAAATTATCAAATAAATAATTTATACACATATCCTATATCCATAATTTGTATTATTATGCAGTGTCGATAGGCAGTGCCGCACGACAATATCACTATGTGCGTGCGGGTTTATCGCCCCACCTGTCTAAACCCAACAGAAAAATGGCTAATACGAATTCGAACATGAACTTAAAAAAAACTGTTTATTTTAATTTTGACGGGGATGTAAAGCTTTGTAATTCTGACGTATATATCACAGTTTTTCTTTCCCTGTAATTAAATTCCCTGTAATTAATTTCCCTGGAATAAATATAGTGGCTTTATATTTAGTCTTCATTATATAATAAGATTAAGTGTGATAAACAGATTTAACTAATGTTTAATAAAACTATATTTTTTTATTAATAAATAATTCTCAGTGTAGTTTTTTTTTATTAATACATAATTCTCTGTGTAGTTTTTTTTTTATTAAAAAAATAGTCCTGTCGTTTAATTTAGATACGCATGTCAATACTGCTTTATCTTAACTCTGTGTTTTAATAATAAGGGAGTAAGGTTAAATTCGCGTTGTTATTTTTTCAGATGATAGTCCGGAGTTTCTCCGCTATTATCGACAGTATCGTCACGCTAATCCTGGCCGTTTCCCGACTAAGCACGAAACGCTTGCGAATCCCGTAGACAGAGTCAGCGGTATTCTTAACTCAATTTTTAGAAAAAAATAGACATTCGTTCATTCGTTCGGTGCATTCGTTCTTCAGAAAGGACAAGTGCGGAGTACTCGTAACCGGCGTGCTTTTATGACGAGATGTATGAACGTAGATGAGGCGAAAGGAGTATGTAAGGATCGTAGCAGGTGGCGTTCTGTGGTTTCTGCCTACCCCCATGGGAAAAAGGCGTGAGTTTATGTATGTAATCAGACATTAATACAAGCGGGATTTCTATTTATTGATATTTATTTAGTGTATGTCTCAGCAAAATATGGCTCAGTTTAATCTATGTTTTTTTAGTGTATGTCTCAGCAACATATAGCTCAGTTTAACCAATATCTAGTTAGTGTATTTATCAGCAAAATATGGCTCAGTTTAACTTATATCTAGTTAGTGTATTTCTCAGCAAAATATAGCTCAGTTTAACCAACATCTAGTTAGTGTATGTCTCAGCAAAATATGGCTCAGTTTAACTAATATCTAGTTAGTGTTTTTCTCAGCAACATATAGCTCAGTTTAATCTATATCTAGTTAGTGTATGTCTCAGCACAATATGGCTCAGTTAAACCAATATCCAGTTAGTGTTTTTCTCAGCAAAATATGGCTCAGAGTAACCAATATCTAATTAGTGCTATTTCTCAGCAACATATAGCTCAGTTTAATCTATATCTAGTTAGTGTATGTCTCAGCATAATATGGCTCAGTTAAACTAATATGTAGTTAGTGTATTTTCTCAGCAAAGTATGGTGCAGTTTAACCAGTATCTAGTTAGTGTTTTTCTCAGCAAAATATGGCTCAGTTTAATCTATATCTACTTAGTGTAGGTACATCTCAGGAAAATTTGGCTCTGTTTAGTCAATGGTGCCGATTCCCTTGTTCACAAACTAGACTAAATTTAGAGAATTGACTTCTCTTACTGACATACAGCGAAAGAAAAGGACGGTGACATTTAAAAACTAAGTTAGATTTGTCAAATTAGTTTTGCCATGAACTTTTCAGTATTTTTAATCTACACGTTATAGGATGTCAACTATAATTGTATGGATGTGTCAGATTGACTAAATTTGACAGCTCTTATTTACATTAGTCTCTTTCTTGTTTTATTGGATAGAAAAAGATGGAAATAGTCTAATTTTAGTTTAGTTTGTGAACAAGGGAATCGGCACCATTATCTAGTTAGAGTATTTCTCAGACGGTCGTCTCGTCACATATTCGATTGTTCTTCACCTGACTACTTATGATTAATTAATTTATAGATGGTTCCGTGAATGAAATGAAAATACAGCATACATGAATAGTCTTACTGATTGTTAATGTAGTTTTGGTAAATCCCAAGAATCATCATAAATGTCTCGTCGGTAAAGATATTGTGTGTCTTCGTATTTTCAAGGATGTTAAGATTTTTAATAGCTTATAGCTGAAAAGCTTTTTTACAAAAAAATAAAACCGCCTTCAAAAACTACAAAATAAAAAAAAAACTTTAGTTTTGGAAGTCGGTGGCTTTGGTTGTGTTTTTTGTTATGTAGATATTGCCACCGACTTCCAAAACTAAAGTTTTTTTTTATTTTGTAGTTTTTGAAGGCGGTTTTATTTTTTTGTAAAAAAGCTTTTTATTTTTCACTTTTTAGTGCTTGTGTGTTAATGTTTGAAATCCTCACAAAAAGCCCTTTCAAACAATACCTCACACGATATATTTAATTTTGAAAAGTAGTAGGAGGGGGGTTGACGTATCCTGGCCTGCATAATGCCCGCCATCCACCATCCAATCTATCGTCCAATCGGCAGGACGCTACCGATTGGATCATGCCGATCTATCGTCCTGCCGATTGGACGATAGATTGGATGGTGGATGGCCTGCATAAGCCACGCGCCTCGCGCACGCGCTCCGAGGTGCGCTGTCAAAGGTTCCCTGACTATAAACTTAATATTATTTATAGTTTTTTTTTTCTATTTTATTTGAATATTTTATTTTGATTTACTGCATACAAGAACTTGTATTTGTTTTATTACTCGTTTATTTTGCCATATATTTTAACGCGCCGATATTTTCAGAACAAAATTACTCGTACGAAATAATACAGCTCGTCAACGGAAAATCTCTTATTATGTACCAAGACTACACATTCTCTTACAAAGGACCGAAAGACGTGAAATTGTACCCTTATTGCACCAGGAGGTCTTCCACAAAATGCGCTGCGAGGTTGAAACTTGACAAATTGGGCAATGTAGTAAAAGCAGTTACAGAGCATAATCATCCACCACCAAAATATAGGAAATTATATAATGGAACGTATTTGAAAATTGATTAAAAGGAGGAAGCTGACAAAAATCCGCATTACGTACTAAAACAGTGTGAAAAAAAAATTAAGGGCGCTTAGAACTTTTGCCCATTACATCCGAATTCCATTCCAATTTGAAATATGAATTATGTTTCTTTTTTTAATTTTGGCACGGCGTAAATTGTATTATGCCTAAATATTTTGTTAATAATTAAACTAAGTAGGTTTTCTTCACATTTGTAATGTTTAAAAGAACTGTAAAATGCTTCAATAATAAAAAAATCTCATAGTTTTTTTTAAATTTACATCTTTTATTACCATGTTTCTTTTTAATCCTGTGGCTTTACTGACGCACGGTAATACTGGTTTACTTTAATTCCGTATTTTATTAATAGGGGTGTAAGATTAAATTCATATTATTATTTTTTTCAGATGATAGTCCGGAGTTTCTCCGCTATTATCGACAGTACCGTCAGGCTAATCCTGATCGTTTTCCGACTAGGTCCGAAATGCCTGCGAATCCGGCGTGCAGAGTCAGCGATATTCTTAACTCAATTTTAAATAAAAATTGACATTAATCTAGGAAGTATAATTATGTGACTTTGAATTTCATTACCGCTGCTTAATTATGATTGTTTTCTATATTAATACTACCACCAGAGAAACAACTCGAAAAATAACGTATTAATGTTTCGAATTGCTCAAAAATTTGTATTTTCTCAATATATATTTTTTTCTACTTTCAATTGACTATTTTATTTTCATACTGGAATTAGTATTTTTTGTATTACTCGTTTATTGCATGCCTTATATTACAACGCGCGGAAATTTTACAGGAAAAATCGACCAGTATGAAATAATACATCTTGTGAACGGAAAATCTCTCATCATGTATCAAGACTACACGTTCTCTTATCAAGGACCGAAAAACGTAAAGTTGTACCCTTATTGCTCCAGGAGGTCTTCTTCAAGATGCGCTGCAAGGTTGAAATTTGACAAATCGGGCAATATAGTGCAAGCATTTACGGAACATAATCATCCACCGCCGAAATATACGAAATTAAATAATGGAATGTATTTGAAAATTGATTAAAGAGGGGAAACTGCCAAAAAACTACATTACTCACTAAAACCGGGTTAAAAAAAAAAAAGAAGGGCGCTTAGAACATTTGCCCATTACATCCGAATGCGAATTCCGAATTCCATTCGAATTTGAAATATCCGAAATGTAAAAACATTTTATTTATAATTTAACTAAATTAGTACCTACTACAAATATTTATATTATAGTAATATGTATGTGTTTGAAAGTAAGTTAGTTAAAAAAAAACTACTTTAATTCAAAAAAGTTCTTTTTTCTAATAATTATTTTTTTCGGCAATTATTTATGTTTAAAACTTTTTTTACTTTCGACGAAAACAGAGCGGTGTTATAAGTTTAATATGTGTTTTGTTTGTAAGTCTGTGGTATCGTAGCTTCCAAACAGCCTAACCGATAATATTTGCTATTTTGTTTAAAAAAAAACCCTTTATGTATATTTACTTAATGTCGGATAAAAAACAAATAATATGTTACCGACATTATATTTTTTGTATACTTTTAGAATTATAATAATGTTATTAATTAGTTTGTAAATGAATAAAATCTCATTAAAAGTTTACTTTGAAAAATGCTGTAATTTTTTGTATATTTTCAGTATATGCCAGCCATATTTCTGTTTCTGTGTATGTTTATTTGCCTATTAAATAATGGCTTATCAATCTTTACATTATACCTTTTGTAAAAGTAAACTAAGTATCTACACACTTTAATCGGTTATTCTGGAAACGCATACCCGATATTTTTTAGGCACAATCTGCCAAAATTTTGTAGAATCTGATAATGGTTCTTCTCAGGAAACTGAGGGTGAGATATCAGACCCTCTCTCTTGTATGAAGTAGTACCGAAAAGAACAAAAATCGGACAAGTACGAGTCTGATTTGAACACGAAGGATTTCGTACTACTGTATAATATTGAACACTAGAAATTACGGCAAGGCCACCGTGCCGTGACCATGTACATGAGAAAAGGGGCTGAATTACTTAAGACCCACGTAATGAGACACAATTGATATTTCAATTGTTCTGTCATACCGGTAAGTCAGCCGGGGCTTGACAAGTTAAAGTACGGAGCTGTAAAAAAGACATTTCGGGCCGTAAAGAATATGAAAGGCAAAATTTGCCTTTTTATCTAATTTTTGACCTAAAGTTATATAATACGTTAATAGAATATAAATTGTAATTTATATTTTTTTAATATATGTATATATTTTTTCTTTTAAATGTTGTTGGTCTGTATTTACTTATTTGCAGTTTTAGCCTTATGTTTATTTATCTAGATCCTTACCTTTGGGAATATTCAGCAGAGCCTAGTTTTCGCCTAGAATTCAGGTCTATCCTACCTCAGACACGTTTATCTATTGATTGTGAATTTTATTATCCAGCAATGTACTATAATGTTAAGATAAATATAGATGTATAATTTTACAGGTGAAACACTAACCTACATTCAAACAACTCAAAACAATGGTTTAATGATGTATCAAAACTATACATTTTCGTTCATCGACAAGACTAAGAAGTACTTACGTTGCTCGAAGAGGACTCGGGGCAAATGCGAAGCTAGAATACAATTGAATGAGTATGGAGCGATAATTTTAGCCGATACTGCCCACAATCATCCACCTCCAAAGTATTTTAAGACTAATAATGGACGGTACTTAAAAATAAATTGACACTAAAGGAAAATGAAGCGGTTAATTAATTAATGTTATTTAGCACTTGCTTCAGCTTAGATATGGGTTGGAAGGGATCGTAACGAAAATTATTACCATAGTCCATCGTGCTGCGCCATCCAAGATCATGACGAGGCCAATGATAAAGCTGTACAGGTTCCTCAATACTGGTCGGACAAAATTTGAGCCAATCGATACGAAAAGAAGAAGAAGTGTTCGTGGAGTCTCTTGCTCGTTCTACTCCATAGAGGCACTTCTTTTTTAAGTATGGGAAATCATCAAATCGCTTCTTCCACGTCAGACCCTTACTGACTAAAACACATCCGTGTAAGTCCGTGTTCCTTCTAATGCCCTTTGCGATCCAGGGCTGCGGTGCCTCTTGAGCGAATTCCGCAACATCTTTTTCGCTAACATCTTTTTGAGGCGCGCGTTGTTACGATTATCCTTCCACCTTGTGTATTCTCATGTCTGTCATGCTTTAGTAATTTGAAACTTGTGCACCAATTACAGGTATAATACTTAGCCAAAACACGTGGTAAAGATTTGATAATTACGGCGGGTAGTTCATTATAATAGCACCTCTCCGGCCACGGCAATGGCTCGATTTTTCATCTTGAGATGTCGCGAATCCAGCTTTTGTCGTGTCCCCGCTGTTGTGTGTAAAGTAGCTTACAACATCATAGAAATTATTGTATGTATGTAGGTATGTACTGGAGATAGATATGTATCGTTGTTATTCATGTTACCAAGATTTGTTGTGCCTGTGTGGAAAACCTCGCTTCTAGATAAGATATTAGAGCAGATTTAAAGGGTGAAAAAAGATACTTAACGAAGCAGAATGAGACCTAGTTCTTCCCATCATTGCGATCCTGTTTTGTTTTTGTTTTTAAGTTCATTCTTGGGAACCTTCTCATTACGGAGATATTGAAGGTCCCATTTTTTTTTGTACGAAAACAAGTTTAAAAGGATGTCAACAGTATCTGCCCAATTTTGTACAGAAAGTACACTTAGTGGCATAAAATACACTAGATTACACTGAATAATATTGCACTCGTAAATTATTTATATAGTTGCCCGAGGAAGAGAATCAAATAACTTTTAATCGTAATAAAAAGCACGCCATTTTGGCACTCTAGGAAATAAGCACGTAAACAAAACTGTTAAGTTGACAGACGAGTACGCCGAAACGACTTCGAACAAAAGTTTGAGTCAAATACCTACAAAACTTCTCGCTCTCTGTGGTCTCACTCTCTCTTTCTAACTTAGGAGGTTATCCTAAGTTAAAAAGAGAGAGTGAGACCACAGAGAGCGAGATAGCGATACATTTTTTGAGCTTCAAGTAGGTATTCAAAGTCTGGGCTCCAGTTTTATCTATACCTTCATGGCAGAAACGAACGGAATGACATGTGTCAAGTGTCAACAAAAACAAAACAAAATGACATTTACGAAATGTCAACCCGAGTGACAACCAATTAAAACGCAATCGTGCATGCAAAGTTGCCACATGTTTTAATTGTATTAGGTTATATTTAAATAATTTATTAAATAGTTAAAAATGATTTATGAATAAAAGTAAAATTATTTTCGAATTCCTCTATTTTTTCTCTACGATTTGGTGCACGTGTACCTCGAGGTACAGATTTGGGCAAACTTGTACGGGATTTTGTTGACCTCCTTTTCTAATTAAACTTTCCAATCCCCATGACTGTTGGATGCATCTGTAAGTACAATGTTTTGCGTGCGTTACGTTACGCACTACTAAAAATAGTGATTTTTCACAACAAATAAAGTCGTTTCCCAGCAATTATTACTGTCCATCAAACTAAGTAATAGTTTGGTGGACAGTATGCGTAGTTATGGGTGTGTGATGTGTCTTTATATAACTCGTATAATGTAGAACATGTATATCTTTGTATGTTGTTCGGCTGATATGATAATGATGAATGTAGAACATAATTATTATAATATATAGATTGACGCTTCTATTTAATAATTGTTATGCATTTTTAATTAAAATAAAATGTTTTATATTTATTAATGTACCTACACGTTTGCCTACCTAATAAAAATAGTTGAACACTATTTTATCTTCATTTAATGACTCTTTTTAATTATATTACCTATGTTATTTCTCTACCTTTTTGTTTAAAGCTGTACTTACCAACGACTTATCAACCTCTCCAATGCAGCTGTCAATCAGACGAAACACAATAGGATACAGGATATTGTACAGTGATCGCTTTTGCGAATTTTTTATATTTTAATTCTGAACTCGATTATTCAATTTAGTAAGTAGATAGTGAATTGTTTGATTAAACTTTATACACGGACAGTTTCAACAGGTAATTTTATGTTTACAGCCCGTCCTAAAATAATACCACTGACGCGAACCAAATCAACGGTAAAGTACAAGAACTATACGTACTCTGCGTGCAAGCGGAAGGGCCTTCTGACTTGCTCCAAGAAACGTATAAGCAAATGCAATGCTCACCTCAAAGTGGACAAAGATGGGAATATATTACATGCAAAAACAAAGCATAATCATTCTGCACCGATTTTCAATAAGACTTTGGGCGAATATATTCTTAACTTGACGGGACCAAAGTGAGTTTATTATCCAAACACCTAAAGTCGCCAAAAAACTTGCACAGAAGTATGCAAGTAACTTGCACAAAAGTATGCAAGTAACTTGCACAAAAGTATGCAAGAAGTTTCTACATGAGTATGCAAGTAGCTTGTACAACAGTTTGCAAGTCGCTTGTACAAAAGTATTCAAGTAACTTGGACAAAAGTATGATAAGTATGCAAGTAACTTACATAAAAGTATGCAAGTAGTGTTCCTGCCGTTTTGCTATTATTTTGCTACTATTATTATTAGCTTCTGATGGTAAATGTCATAATGGCATACTTACACTTTATCTATATTTTTGTGCAAGTTACAGGTTTGTATTTGCGGTTTAAGACCCTATACGCCGCGCGGTATCTCCTATAATTATGTCATTAGAAAGCTCTTTGTATAACGAAATTATTACTATGGCATTTATTTTCTTAACGTTGTGTGAAATTCTGGGTATTTGTCTGTATTTTGTGTTAATAATATTAATATTCAATTAAAATATCAATATTTTAATGTCATTTACAGTTATTGCGTGATACTATAATTACCTATACTATAAATATTTATATCATACTACTCGCTAACTGGTAACGTAAATAAGCTATAATATGACATATTGTCATTAGGAAGATCTTTGCATGTGGTTAAATTATACAACGTGTCACGGAATACACGCAAGACCTCAGACACCCCAATTAGAATATTAAATAATAGAACTAAAACAACATCTGTAATTCAATTTACTTAAAGAACACACATTTTATTTTAATAAAATAGTTGTCCTGACTGAACGTAAAACGTTCGAGCATACTAGTCTATCCCTACGCACACACTCACGGTTTTCGTGCCTCCACAAATGCATGTTGTGCTGGTTGTAAATACCAACTCGTGTGAAGGTGCTCTCATCCGTCGAGATGATGTTTTGTTGCCAGTTTTCCAACAACCATCTACAAAATTGTAGTCGTGGCAAATAGTCAGTCGGCATCAGCTCCTGACAACGTCGTAGGTGGAAGGGGTGTTCGCCATCAGCACGTAATGTTCTCCACACGTACATGTGGCTACAGTTAAACAACGGCGCTGCTTCTCTCGTGCTGCTCTCTGGATTTTCATCGAAATAATCAAGAATGTTTTCCTGCAAACGACTAGAGCGCACATTCGTCCCTCTATCCATTGCCGTGTTAGGATAAAACGTTCCGGAGTCCCTCAGGCGCTGAGTTGCACCTAGCATTGTCCTGGCGCTCACTCTGGTACCATGTCGTTCATTGAACACTCGACACGCTAACTCCACATTATCGCCGCAACGAGCTAGTGTCCTCACCATCTCCGTGTAGTGAATATTGCTATACCGGAAAGCCATCGCGTGCGTAAACAAGTAACAGCAACAACAACAAAATTACGAAATTCACTATTTTTTTATGTCAAATGTCAAATTTTTTTATGTCAAATGTCATCAAATGTCAAAGGGCTAAGTCGGTAAATTATTGCGTCTCGCTCTTTCATATTGATTTTGCGTTTGCAAAAAACGTACATTAGATTTTCTAATATTTTGTCATTTCTCAACAAAAGATTGGGAAATGCGGAATTACAAATTCAGTTATGCATTTAAAAAAGCTTTATTGTTTTTGAAATAAGGTTAAAATTTCCTTAAATTACGTACAAATGTACAATAGGGGTGTGTGTGTGTGTGAGTAAGGATACTAAGGATAGATATGAACTACAAAGTACAAATTCGGTTGTGCAGTTAAGTACGACGTATTGCTTGGAATTAAAGATTAATCTTCCTTAAATTAAATATTTTATTTTTTGCACACTATTAAAATAATGCATTGATATTATTACGTGTGTGTATGGATAGCTATTGAGCGAGCTACAAATTCAGCCATACATTTATATGGGTTTTTATTGCTTTGAGATAAGACTTAAATTTCCCTAATTAAAATATTTTATTACGTTGGTTTTACGCAGTGGTCCTAATTTAGGTTAAATAAAGGATTTTTCCGGAGAAAATTAACACATATAAATAATGATGGAAATCGATTCAGAAGCCGATTCTGAGCAAACTACTTTCAGGTCTTGCGTTTATTCTGTTACATATTGTATATTTCTAAGATCTCAATATTGTATTAATTGTAAGTAGATTTCCGTATTCTGTGTGTTAATAATATTCAATGCAAAAATATGTCTCAATTTCATTATTAATTCTAGCTGAAACTATGATTGCTTGTATATACATATATTAAATCTTTTATATCATGCTACACACTACTGGTAGCGATATGAATATAATATAACTATGTATATCATTAGTAGTGTCCGACCGAAGCTTCGGCTTCGGCTTCGGCTTCGGCCACCTTCGGCCAAAAAAGCACCTTCGGCCAAATCTTCGGCTTCGGCCAAAAATTTGCCGAAGGTTTGGCCGAAGCCGAAGGTTTGCTAGTTGTCAAAATTTGAAGTTTACTGAACGATGCTAGAGCGAGACGGAGAGTGTGCAGAGCAGCAGAGTTTCGCCGCGCCGCCGCACCGGACCAAACGAATCGCCAATATTTTATTACCTACTTGTATATGTATGTTGGTCACTCGGCTCGTTATTGGGCTAAATCTCTAAAGCTCTCACAATATGTATCTAGTATATTCTGAGATCAAAGTAACTATCGTATTTCTCAAGGTCAATGTCACCTTCGGCTTCGGCTTCGGCTTCGGCCGGAGGTTTTGGTGAATACCGATTAATCGGCTTCGGCTTCGGCTTCGGCCAGAAATGCACCTTCGGTCGGACACTAATCATTAGGAAGCTTTATGTATGTATTTTTACTATGGCATTTATTCTATTGACGTAGTTAAAGTTGTGTGAAATTGTGAGTAGTTGTCTGTATTCTGTGTTAATAATATTTAATATTCAATTAAAATATCTCTCAATTTCATTAGCAATTTTTGGCTGATACTACGATTTCCTATACTTTAATTCTATATACTCTTGCTCTCGGTTTTGTGTGCAGGTATTACGTATTTTATCATGAATATTCAGGATCAAAGGTAAGGTACCTTCTCCAGGTCCTAGGTTATCTCTTTCTCTTTCATTATCGGTTCAGAGGTTTAACCGTGATGAGTTAACTAAAGAACACAGATACTTTTTCAACCAACTTCAAAAAGGAAGAAGTTCTTAATTCGGTTGTATATTTTTTTTAACTTTCATTCGATAGCAATAACAACGTTTCTTTTTATGTTTAGGTACAGATTTTCCCAGAATATTATCATTGGCGCGTTACAATTCGACTGTGATGTATAAGAGTTATACGTACTCTGCTGCCCAAAGGAAGGGCAACTTGGCTTGCTGCGAGAAACGCAGAAGGAAATGCAATGCTCGCCTCATGGTGGACGAATGTGGGAGAGTATTATTTGAAGACACAAACCACAATCATTCCCCTCCAGAAGCACTATATCACTACAAAAGGCGAATATATTAATCTTTAAAGTAAGATAATGTCATTCACTTATCAACCCAGTGCAGTGAGTGTGCAGTTGAGATCTTTATTTTATTTTAGGTAGTTATATTTGGAAAACGTACGGCTAGGTATAAAAGTAAGCTTAATTAGTAACAAATAGAGGCTAATTAATAGTTTCCATGGATAGAAAATACATATTCAAAGGTAAAAGAATGTAGAAGACAGCAACTTAATTAAGATCGAAAGAGTAGGTGAAGTAAAATTTGGGAAGTTACGCCACGTTTGCATATCTTGGGACAAGCCCGCCACACTGTTCCCACCCACTGCAACTCCTGAAAACCAGAATCAACAGTGGAGGCCACCAGAAAAGCGCCGAGGCAATTAAGCTCGACGAGTCCCAGAGAAACGATTAACTGTCTTGGGTCCCGCAACGAAATTAATCAGAAAAGAATAGCGGAGGAGTAAGAAAAAAAAAATTTCCACTTCCCTCCAAACAAGCAGGAGACAGAACAGAACTAGGCCAATATGCACAAAGGGACGTTTGCAACTGGGAGAAGCCCAGAATGGCCCAGATTGCCAAGCACAACGGATTGCAATTATTATTACGTTTGCATATATGAACTTCCATTTATATGCACTCAACTATCTACCCCCTAACCTCACCGGATTACCTCACACGCAAGCAGTCCACCACGACGTCGCCCATTCGGTGACCAGCCGCTTACTGCGAGTTGCTATGCTATGTGATGATGCAATGTTGATTCTTTGTCAACTCATTGACGACGGGGCGTCAACTCTTGGGCCGCATCTTGACAACGAGTGAACGTATAGCCACGAGGCGGTGTTAGTCAGGGTGCTGGGTTAATATGAACCTTAAATATCGTAACGAGTTGTCCCGCCGCCATCAATTTTGTTTATGTTACTACCTAATAAATATACTTAACATAAAACTGTAGTTTTATTACGGTAACTTATACTTTATTAAAAGCCGTAAAATGTAATAAACGTAATGGTAAAACGAGGGTAAAACATAAAAAAATACAATAGTACTTCTAAACTTCTAGTTACCGGAACTCGTGGGCTGTCAGTGTCTTTATGTTCTTTTAGTCTATGGCATTGCTGGATATTTTTCTTGTACAAAAAAATGTACATGTTACACTATACTACGTTACGCTATTATGTTATTACTATGTTATTGTGTATATCAACAACAACGTGTCCAATTTTTTTTTGTTAAGCTTTCTTTTTCACTTAATCTTAAGTTATACCGAGATATTACAGGTCTACAGATTTTTTCCTTTTGTATTGGCTGTCATTAAAACTCGTATGTTTTGTCACTTATTTATAGTTTAATTCAAAACTACTTTTTTTGCTCTAAGTAGAGATAACAGACTACTATAACATGACGCGCCCCTCCACACACATTCAAAACGTTTGAAAGTATTTGTGAAAGTACTTATTCACAAGAATGAGACGGCACTCGAAACAAAATCAAATCAGCGATTTGTTGCTCGACTAGTGGTGTCATTGATTACTCATTATTATTAGTACGGCGCTGCACTGACATAGTACTAGAGTACTAATCATAACTAGCAAGACCGCGCAAGACAACGCACGTGTCATTTTTATAGATAAAAATGACACGTGCGTTGTCTTGCGCGGTCTTGCTAGTTATGATTAGTTGACCAACAAATCTGCCAGCCTGCTACTGAAGACTCTTATACTTACAACTACATAGAAACTCTTTCATACGGATATGACTACACACATTAAAATAGTAATATGGAGGGGCGCGCCATGTTATAGTAGTTTATCTCTAAGTTAATCATTAGTTATGAAACAACTAATGAGGTCGTCAATTGCAGCTAACATTAAATTTTATGAAGAAAATATGGATAAGTGTAGTTTGGCTTATTTACACCACAGAGAGAAATACAATAAAAGAAAAAAAGAAGAGAAAAATACTCCAGAACAAAAAGAAATGAAAAAGGCTAAAGAAAGAACACCAAAGTAAAAACAGAATTGATGCAAAGACGATGATGTATAAACCGAACAAAAAAAAAACAAAAGAACTTTGGACAGATTATAGGATATAGAAGAAATTGCAAACCAAAGAAAATAATTGTTGACTTAATATTTTATTACAACAATTATCCAGACTGACCTTATTGGTGAGGTTCTCCAGAAAAGCCAAGAGCGCAGTACTCGTAACCGGCGTGCTTGTATGACGAGATGTATGAACGTGGAGTAGGCGAAAGGGGTATGTAAGGATCGTAGCAGGTGGCGTTCTGTGGTTTCTGCCTACCCCCATGGGAAAAAGACGTGAGATTATGTATATCAAGACTCTTCTACTACAAGTCTCTCTATTCAAAGTTGTTTAGAACCTACTAAGTGTTATTAGGTATGCTTCGATAAATTTTTCTCTTAATGTTCTATATATGTAGGCATATCGCTACATTAGTGATTAATTAAAAAAAAGTTTTATTATGAATGTCTTTACTCTTGTTACTTATTGGACGATTAAAAGTATCATAATATTTAAAAAATCTATTTTATCCATGACCGTTTTGTTGTTTATTTCTTTATCTGATTGTTTTTTGGGTAAAGTAACAATTATTTTAATTTTATTCTTAATTTTTACGCAATAATCAGTAATGCAATTTCGTAGCACACTCTATGAAACAATCGCTTTCATTTTGACAAATGAACAATACATTGCGCCGTATCTTTATAAAAGTCATGTTCCCGATTACTAACCTAACGCAATGGATGTTATCGACATGTCAAAATGATAAGTTGGTAAAGTGTTACGCAATTACGCTGATGTTTGAATAACTACCCTCAAAAAAAATATTACCTGCAATAAAAAAATTATATAACATCCTTTTATGTCTCGCAGAATACGTCGCATCGGTCTACGGAAAAGATCGGAAGAAAACCGTCTGGTACCAAGAAAATTTGAAAAATGCAGTGGAAAAAATATTTTACAAAGAAATCAGCTTAAGACAGGCATCCATTTTGTATGATATACCAAAGAGTACATTATATGATAGGCTCAAAGCTTTAAGACGTAAAAGATAACTAAAGAACTAATAGCTTTTAATTAATTAAGTTGATTTTCTTGCTGTCGCGTCATTCTCCTGCCCTTATTCCGAACTAGCTTTTGTATCCGCGTGAACGTCAAATTCCGTTCCAAACTAATGAAACTGACCTTGAAACTACTTTTCAGTCATCAATGGGTTTTCGAAATTTCATGTTTTCAGTGAGTCTTTCGCTTTTATGAGATTAAAAATAATAATTGAAAAAAATATAGTATTTTTCATCACAAGCCTTAAAAATACAAGCAATATTTTACAAAGCACGTAGGGTAGGTAACCTGTAATACAGGTCACCAGGCCCTCACCTGTTACAAGTTACTTAATTATAACTTACATTTTATACTTTAGCAAGTAAGACAAGTAAATTGGGGGCAGGTTGGGTGATTGGATAGGGGGTGGTTAAGATTGTAGACTAGTTGGGTTTAGCGCAGAATGTTTTCTTTTTCCATAGCAAGATGAAGACTGAATGAGATGTGGAAGTAGACATGCTTCACCCATATAAAACAAATAAGGGCAGATGGGTGATGATGATAGTTAATTTAGGGGACTTTCCCAACAGAGAACTCCATTCAAAAGTAGTCTAATATTTTGGGTGATTGAAATTTTCCGTCAAATAACTTCAATTTTAAAATTATTATTATTTTATCGTTAAATAGGGTTGTGCCTAATTACTTATTGACTCATAAATTACTAGAGTACCTACTTTTGGAACGAGTTGACGGTAAAGTCAAAGGTTAATATTAACTATAATTATGATAGATAACGCACTTACCTGGGTGGATACACTTTTTCCAAAGACTGCGTTTCATGGTCTTAAACACTAGTTTACAGTGTAAACAAAGTTTTAACAAAATAACATATTTTTGTACTTACCGGCTGTACAAGAGCCAGAGGTTAAATATTGGTTGTAACGGGTGTAAAAAGACCCATCATTGGGATCATTTTTATTTGTTCTGGACCATACCTGGGAACCTTCTGGTTACGGAGATATTGAAGGTTAAAGTTCCAACTTTTCTTTGCGTATTTAAAAAAAAACATGTTTTAAAAGTAATAGTAAATTTAAAAGTAAGTAACTAAACTAAGATCAAATTTCACGCTATCAAAAGCAGTGATTTATTTCACCAAAAAAAAGTCGTTTACAGTTACCGGCACGTAACTTGGCAAGAGATTTTCGTAGTGGGGGAAGTTCGCGGATATAAAAATGTATAAAATTGTGCGTGCGCAAACTTCCACCACTTCAAAAACTCTTGCCAACTTATACGTGTCGGTAACTGTACCCGCAATAATTTTTACTTTTTTTTTATGAAGCCGGAACTGTGACCACTGCAGTGGTCACAGTTCCGGCACCGTCTCGTATCATTGATAAATTATTCCTTCATACATTCTCTATGAACGCGTTCACTCTTGTGAACGACGCCACAGTGCTGTCAGTGTCAGTTTCGGCGCGTTCATGGAGAATGTATGAAATAATAGTTATCACAGAACCGGAACTGGAACCGTTGCCGGAACTGTGGCTTCACTGATATGTGTGAATCAGCCTTAAAGTTTTATTGGCAGTATGCGTAGTTAACGATTATGTGATGTGTCTTCTTACACCCAGATTATAGTAATTTTATTTGTTTTGAACAAGGTAAATTGGTAATTTCTTTTACGTTTTACTGTTAATACAGATTGGGGTAAATAGGACCATAATTATGACTTTTTAATTAACACTTGTTTTGTTTGTAATTGAGAAAATATACATATATTGTTGGCCTATTTTGTCATTTTTTTATTCTGATGAATCTAAACACTACTACCTACTCATTGTTATATTATTTACTAGCTGTTGCCCGCGGCTTCGCTTGCATTAAATTCGTGTAACTTAGTTTACTCCTACGTTTCTCCCAAGTTTTTCCATCCAAACTTTGGTCCCCGTTTCATCCCTTAGGCTCGCCGCAAATGGGCCACCGACCACAGCCACCGGTGGCTGTCGCGCGCTTCTGACACTCGAAATGTGGCGGTAGCGCGCGACAGCCACCGGTGGCTGTGGTTGGTGGCCCATTTGCGGCGAGCCTGGCTCGGCGCTGACTCGGCGCAAATGGGCCACCGACCACAGCCACCGGTGGCTGTCGCGCGCGTCTGACACTCGAAATGTGGCGGTAGCGCGCGACAGCCACCGGTGGCTGTTGGTTGGTGGCCCATTTGCGGCGAGCCTGGCTCGGCGCTGACTCGGCGCACATGGGCCACCGACCACAGCCACCGGTGGCTGTCGCGCGCGTCTGACACTCGAAATGTGGCGGTAGCGCGCGACAGCCACCGGTGGCTGTGGTCGGTGGCACATTTGCGCCGAGCCTTATATTTTGGAAAATTCTTTCTTAGCAGACGTCTACTAACTATAAACTACCTCCTTGCCAAATTTCATCTTTATATGTCAAGTGGTTTTTAATATTTCGTGATGAGTGAGTGAGCAAGTGACCTTTCGACCTTTTATATTAAGAAGATAAGATAAGATTTATATATTTCTTTCTTTATAATTTATAAACAAATTAATGATATTTTATTTTTTTGCAGATAATTTTTACGAAACACTGCCGCTAGCTGGTGGCAAAGAAGTAATTTTATTCCAGGATTACACATTTTCATATCATGTACGTGGTAAGCCTCGATTGCAATGCTCGCAGAAACACAGCGAAAAGTGCAACGCGTTTTTGAAAATGGACAAGAGTGGTAACATTGTATGCTATGACGCAGTTCACAATCATCTCCCTCCTAAATGCATTTTGACATCGAGGGGTTTTTATGTCGTCTCCAAAGCAATGAACAACGTATAGAAAATTGGAAAAAATATAAGAGCTTATTATTCTTGTATTTATTTATTCAAGGAATATAAATAATACTAGCTGTCTTGGCCACGCGTTGCTGTGGCTTGAAGTAAGTAAAGATATTGAGGTCAATAATCAAGATAAAAACTATCCTTAAAGATTAAGATAGTCTATCTCATTAATCTCTATTTATTGACAAGTTTTTGAAATTAATTGTCGCTGAGGCGCTGCGCAAACGTAGATACTTTTTGTTGCTGACACGGCACACCATCACAGGAAAACGTAGTTGCTGTATTCTGTAGCGGCGATCGGACACAGTTACCGGTCGCTACTTCTGGTCAGAGGTATACAATTGTATTGTAATAGGGTAGATGACACCACAGTCAATTGACGTACTTTTTATGACCTGTCAAAACGCGATTGTTCCATAGATATTGTACGGCAAAAAATAACTGTGACGTCACTTTTGAGTAGACTCAATTGACTAACTATTTATTAATTTGAAAGCAATTCAAAATCAAATTTTACAGTTAATTGAAAATTAATCAAGTTTCCAGGGCTAAAATAAAGTGTTTCTTTAGAGAAGTTATGTCTTGGAATTATTGGTAAATGCTGTCATCTTCCCAATTGTTAGGGAATTTGTTAGTGTTGCTTATGTCTTCAACTGACGATGTGATGGCCTACGGGGTTTGGTCCACGACCAGCCGTAGTCCGGGGACGGTCTCCCCACGTTTGACATGTACCCCTTGGTGCGCTGGTGGCACACGTCCCACGCACCCCTAGTGTATGCGTAGTGCTTGATATTATAATCCGGATGGCTTCACAGGTAGCAGAGCAACTACAGGAATGCAGGAATGCAGCAATGAAACGACTCTTGATTTTTATTCTTGAGGGTTCGGCTCTTCCTTTCTTGAGAGATGTTTCTCGTTCGACGGTTGCTTCGAGACCAGTGTTGCCAGATGCCTTGAACCTTTTATCTGTAGAAGAAACTCCTAAAATCTGTATTAAATCTGTATGCTATTTTAACTTACAATCTGTATAAAATCTGTATAATCAAATTAACCAAAATAGAATATTAATCATCATAATCATTGCTTCTTTTGAAAAACTATTACAAAATGTACAGAAAGCAAAATAATCACCTTTATTACTAGGTCTCAACCACGCCTTATATGAATAATCTTCCATCCAGTTCCGATTAAACTTTTGCATCACTCTGGGTTTTTTAGATGCCATAATGGTTCACAAAAACACAATCAATATGAATATTAAAATTAAGTAAGTAAAAGTTTGTACCTATGTTATTAATAATTATTGACGTATTTTACGCACGCACTACAAGACGAATGCGAGAGTGCGATGCGAGAGTACCTTGGAAAGCACGCAGAACTTTGGGGTATTTCTCGAGCAGAGCGATTGAAACTTATAATGCTGCCATACTAAAAATTAACGTTGTTTGTGAAAAAAATAAATTAACCATAAAGAATAGGATCATACAATGGGTGTGTGTAATGTAACGCGATATCTAAGTCATTTATTTTGATTCTATTTTAAGTTGAGGTAATTTAATCAATAGAGTTAGAAAATTCTCAAATTCTGTATGAAAATCTGTATCCAGTGCTAATCTGTATCACACATCGAAAATCTGTATAAAAACGGAGAAATCTGTATATATGGCAACACTGTTCGAGACTACTGATGTACGGCGGAGAGGGCCGTCTTTTATACGGCCCTGTCTGCCCCTTATCGAGAACCGCGCTTTTTGCGCCTAATTTTACTTTAAGTTTTGCGTCGAGCCGAACCCTTTCCCTTCTTTATTTATTTTTCTTTGTACATAATTACATAGTATTATACCTTTTTGGATACGTGACAACCTTATCTATCGTTTATAATTACTTATTGAATAATAAAATGCAGTATCACAAAAATCCTAGAACATTGAAGTATCAAAATGGCAATTTTAACACTTTTACTTACAACAATCGGCTATAACTTTTGCAATTCCTAACCGATTTCTAAAATTCCTTTTGTAAACTTAATTTTAAAGCGATCTTACTAAAATATGACGAAAATATGTAACATTTCTCTACAAACAAAAAACCTCGTTTTCAAACTACGTAATTATTCCACAACATACAAGAAACCTTTCATATTAATATTTTCTAATTAGATTTCTATTGGATTACGCTAACATCGTTCTACTTTCTAAGACGCTAAGACGCTAACACGTTCTAAGACACAAAACACAATTCTTACACGAATATCCTTGCAACATACCTTCTAATTAGACAAGTTTTCATATAACTCTTATCAGAAAAAATAAAGTTACTTAAAACTATGAGTACCTATCGCAATAACTATACTTACTAAGTAAATAATGAAACATAAAAAATAAACTTTTCAAAACTAACTAAGGGCTGATTTTTCAATAGTCAGATAACTTTTATCCAAAGAATAAATATGACAGTTTGACATATTTTCTATACAAAAGCTGTCAAACCGCCATATTTATCCCTCCGTTAAGAGTTATCTGACGATTGAAAAATTAGCCCTAAGTATAAAATCCTTACAACAAAAACTAAGTTTTCAAATCAGTCAAAGTTTTTAAAACTATTGCAACTGTACAAATCTTACCCCCGCCACTACTTGCGCTATAGTACGTGCATGGGGTCTTCGTCGCCGACAGACGACTTCTAGTTTCGAGTTACCGACACCGAACATTTTTTGATCGTCAACGAGTATGTGTAAAGTGGAAGCAGCGGAACAAAAAGTGTTTACGTCTGCGTAGGGAGTAGCTGATATTACACTGGTTCTAAAGAAATCAAATATTTATTGGTAGCTTGTATCTGACGCAAGACACAAAAGTGTCCATGTTTGCGCAGCGCCTGATATGAGATTGTAATTTTGGAGATTTGGTCTTCTGATGATTTTTTTTTAAATAGATAACTTGTAAATAGGTATTTGTTTACTGTTTGTTTATAAAACCAGAGGTAGTTTTGATAGATAGTGATAACAAAATAGGGTGTCAGTATTTATTTGCAGCTGTTGCAAATAACGGTGATTTATATTATATTTATTTTTGAGTTCTTTTTATTATTAAAAAGAAAATGATTTTTTTGCTAAACACTTAAATATTTTACTTAATGTGTTGTTATTGTGCAACATGTGTTTGTGATATTTTTTATTTTGAATTTGTAAATAAACCATTTTTGTTTTACGAGTGTTTAATTTTTATGGATCTTGCCAAATCTAAGACAAATATTTGTTCCAATAAATGGTCTTTATTGTAGCAAAGTTATTTGAATACAGGTTCTTTTTTATTGCATGTACCAACTGAAGTAACCCCTACTTACTTATGAAATAGATTTTTTTAGTAAATAGTTCTTTCTTTTCCAGTCAACTACCACGTAATCCCGCTAGCTAAAGGCAAGTCAGTGATACTGTACAATAACTATACTTATTCCTATCATGTGAAAGGAAAATCCTTGCTGCGATGTTCACAGAAAATGAGTGAAAAATGCCGTGCGTTCATAAAACTTGGCAAATGTGGTAATATCGTGACTGCTGTGACGAACCACACGCATCTGCCCCCAAGATGTGAGAGGACTATGGATGGCACCTACAAATTTTCGAAGATGAAAAAAATATATGGTATATTGTAAAAAAAAATGTAAAGGTACCTTTAACTTACCTTGAAGTAGACGTACCTATAGGGGGTAAGAGGGACATCTTAACGAAAGGATTCAGTAAAGTCAACAAAAGAGATAGGTAAGCAGGGTCGGCAGATAAGTTGAAGTTTTCTTAGAAACCGACGGATGTTTTCAAATGTAATTTAAAAAATATATAAAAATAAACAGCTCATTAACTAAGTTTCAATCGAAGACATCCATCGGTTTCTAAGAAAACTTCAACTATATCTGACATCCCTGGATACCCATCTCTTTTGTTAACTGTACATGATTAATGACACCCAGAGCAACATTTTTCTTTAGTTTCATACATTTTGATTTTGTAATTGTTGCACATTTATATCGGGAAGCTGTAGGTATTTTTTTAAAAAACGACGTAAATTAATGTACTGAATCCATAAAAAGGTTCCCTTACGATCTCCCTTCCCCCCGTATTTACTAACGTGTGATTTGATATTAGACTAATAACATTAGTATATAAAGCGGTTATTATAGTGTCTATTCTCTTGGATCTGCCAAAACAATGAATTAATAATAAATAATTAAAGTACTAAGCTCTTTTATTATGTTAGTGCAAGAAGATTAGACTAATAATAGTATAAATAATTAGTCTCTTCTTATCCTTTATAAGAAGAATCTCTAAGAAAATAAAATAATTATTTAATTTAGATTGAAAAAAAAAAGAAAAAACCTGTAGGTAGATAAATTAATTCGAATACTACTGTTGTTATTTGATTAATTATTGTAACTGCTTGTGTTAATGTTTAAAGATATATTTGCCGCACTAATCTTATTAAAACTATATAATAATAGGTAGGTAAGTGATTGTCCTATTACAAAAAATAATTAGCATTCTCTAATCGGTGACAAATTATTTTTAAATTTTTATCGGAGAGTTTACACACGATTTTGCCAAATATTCGGCTAAATAAATTTTAAAGAAGAAATAATTGAAAAAAAAAATCTTCAGTATCTTTGATGAGTACTATCTATACAGGTAGATAAAATAAGAAAACTAGTTTATAAGGTTTTTAGATTTCCTATAATCGGCATGTTAAGACCGTTGCTTATTGTAGTGAAGACTTTTTAAATGTTAATTTAAAATTTGTTTATTTTTTATTAGGTAAATAAACAAGATGTTGTATTTATATAAGGAAATGTCGAAATTCTGTTGTTGAGAGGAATTTTATAATACAAATATGTATATCCACAATTAAGTGAAATTTATAGGATGTTTGGATGGTGGCTGAAAAGTTGTAAAGCAGAGCTAGTATAGACGTTTTAGAACCAGTTGACCGAACTTGCCGTTTTGAGTTTTTACTTAAAAATTCATTTGAATATTGCCAAAAAAAAAACACACTTCGTGTAAGACAAGTTCGATCCAAATGGTTCTTAATAGTGCATACTAGGTCCGCTTTACGGCTTTGCATGGACTCTCCAAACAACCTGTATATTAATAATTTGTCAACTTAGTACTAAAATTATATTATTACCTATTTATTACTTATTGGTCTTAAAAAGTTAAAAATAGAAATTTTTTCCCCTTCATTGTTTCAATTTTATTGTACTTGATAAGTATTGAATAAATAGTGTTTAAGTACCTGAAAGTTGTTGTTTTCCTTTATTCTTGGCACTGTGGCCGTGCCGTGATCGCGTATCGCCTGTCTTTGTGAAAGCTCTAATTGTTAGTAGCTCATACTCGTACATTTCTACTTTATACAGCACGGCAAACGTGCTGTGAGAAGTTCAAAATGTTACAAAAATCATTGTCAGCCACGGACTAACTGCTGGTTACGACATTTTTTTTTGGGACAAGCCCGCCACACTCTTCCCACCGACTGCAACTCCTGAAACCCAAAATCAACAGTCCTGTGGAGGCGACTAGAAAAGCGCCGAGGCAATGAAGCTCGACGAGTCCCAGAGAAACGATTAACTGTCTTGGGTCCCGCAACGTTTCGATCTACCAGCCGAATGCTTATATACATCTATTACACCCATTAATTTTACGCACACCAACATCAATGTTGGTGTGCCCTGCAATTGCCTGCAAACCTATCTAATTTGCTGTGTGTACCTGCATAGGCGCGTAGTAAGAAAACGGAGACCGGAAGAGGACTCGTAGCGTGATACACAAGAGGCAAAATGTACACTGGACAGTTCTTAAGATATGTGACGTCACAGTAGTATAAATTATTTATAATTCCCGCAGATGAAGACCTAATAAAGCAGTTTAGCTTTAAGTACTACTTTAACTTTGACGGTTTGCTAAAAATCTCAAATCTTTATTGCGATCCATAATGTTAAACATACCGACAGGTACCTGGCACCAGGCACCCACAAGTGTAAATAGGTAATAGAAACAAATAATAGAGGAAATTTTGATCTCACGCCTTTTTCCCATGGGGTTGGGCAAAAACAACAGAACGCCACCTGCTACGATCCTTACATACTCTTTTCGCCTCTCCCACGTTCATACATCTCGTCATACAAGCACACCGGTTACGAGTACTGCGCACCTGACCTTTCTGAAGAACCTCACCAATAAGGTCAGTGTAGGTGTTCCTAGGGCGACGCCTCTCTGCGTTGCCACTCACCTCTGCCATATAAATACCTTTTGTTAATCGTCTTTCACTGATCCTCTCAACATGACCGAACCATCTAAGCAAACTCTTGTCTATCTTTGTCACTACATCCTCTTTTAATCTCTTTTAATTACTATTAGGTACCTAATAACAGTAATAAAACATTTTAATTTATTTGCAGAAAACCCATATGAGGTGATCGTAAAAGAAGAAGAAGTAGTTAATTACCGGGAATACATATTCCCGGAGCGCAACCCTCCACTACGACACTTCTTAAACTATTCTCAAAAAGAAACAGAAAAATATCAACTGAACATTGCCGAAAATGAAGGCATACAGTATGCAATAACTGATCATGATCATCCATCTCCGATACTTGTTAGGTACCTATACCTTTAATGGGAGGTATCGGCTGCAGACGAAGATCTATATTAAAAGCAATTGTCCATGTTATATACCGGCTCATTGTGAGTTAGACATAAATGGTTCTTTACCACCATACAATATTATGACGAGCTAAACACACTTTTGTTGCATGGTCCTCATACAAGACATGTGTTTAATTTTGTGTTTTTAAGTGTGTTTTTAAAGTGCTTTTTTCTTTTAATTTTAAACACTACTCGTATTTTATTTTTTGTAATAGCAGCCATAGTAATATATACTCTGTGATAATTTTAAACCTAAAGATACAGCCCTGTGATAGTGGGACAGACAGACGGACGAACAGATGAGCGAGAGCAATACGAAACATTACATTGTGGTACGGTCAGCAACAAAGTCATAAATTTACACTGTTTATTTTACATATCATTTATACAGATTCAAAATAACACAATGCACTTCTCCTCAGCATTTCAGTTAATAGATAAGAGTTTATTGTATATTTATTTTACATTAATTTTGCATTTATTTTGATATTGTGCTCAATAATTAGGATTTAAAAATCTAAAATGTTAATCGACTTTTGTTGCTGACTGTACCATAAAAACCAAAAACAGCTTATAATAATTAATTATCTAGTCAAAGTCAAAACATTTATTTCAATTAGACCATTTACAGGCACTTTTGAATTGTCATAAAGTCGGTCAGTTAGTCAGAAAGTTGAAGCTAGTTGCTCGTTCCGATACGGAGGTAGGCCTCTATGGAGAAGAACGAGCAAGAATCTCCACGGACACTCTTTTCAATTAGGTTTTTACAAAATCCTGGTATTTAGTGTTCACTAGAAACAGAATGTTTAGCCGAGAACGAAACCGAGTCTCTTTCTCTTGGTATTACGAACGGTAGGAACCTCTAAGTATTTTTTAAGTCCCTTGCATTTTAAACTATGAAGAGCAGACTGTATTAAGAATTTAATATGAACAACAACTCACAAACGCAGAGTTCCGGCGTGGTCGAAGTTTCGGCCGAGACCGCATCTTTGGTTGGTTTAGGCGCATTAGGGCTAATTCTCATTTTGACAACCGACTCCCTAATGGACTACCTACTTCTCATTATGACCACTTCTGATTAGGGCTAGATGTCTAGTTATTTAAGATGTATCATTAAAAACTACTGAAGCAATAAGCTTCTTGTCAATATTGTAAACGTATTACAAATGATGTAGTTTTATTAATTAACAAATAAATAATTGTAAACAGCTAGACGAGTAAAATCAGTTTAATATGTCAATTTGTTGTTTTCAAAATAATATGAAATCTTAACATCCTCAACTTGACTGTCTCATTGGTCTAGTGAGTGGTCGCAGAGCGCGACTGCTGAGCATAAAGTCTTGGGTTCGATTCGCGGGTCGGGCAAAGTGTTATTGGGTTTTTTCATCAGGATTTTCTCAGTACCAGCCTCGGAGTCTGGATTTGTGTCCGGTTGATGGCAATATGCTCGCCCCCTATTACATGGGATTTAAACATCATGTTGATGTTATGTATGAATGTATGAAACCTTAACATATATTTAATTTGCAGGAAAACCGTATGAGATGATAGTTATTAATGGTAGGACTGTGCTACTTTACCAGGAGCATACATTTTCAAAGCGCTGCTTTCCATACCTTCATCACTTTTGTTCTAAGAAAGTTACAAACAAATGCAAAGCTAAGATCACGCTCGACAGGAATGGAGATATAGAATATGCAAACACGAATCATAATCATCCGCCTCCTGCACTAGTTCGGATGTCTGATGGTAAATACTGCAAACTGTAAATTGCCGAATAGTACCTAGGTACAGTAAAATTTAGAAGACGAAAAAATCGAAATAACCTTTTGTTTTTGTTTAATACCCATATTATATTTAATATATTATTATCTACTGACCCCGCGAGAGAGAGAGATTTGAAACTTTATTGGGTTTACTATATACTGTGAGTCTGCGAAGTGGTTACCTACTATTTTAAAATTATTTTATTTATGAACACGTAATGTAAGTAACAAGTTTTCGTTCTAATCATTAAAAAAAAAAAAAATCTTGTATGGCTGTACCGAAGTATCTTAAGAACAAAGGCGGTACTACAGGCCGCGCAAGCGACAGCTACTCGGCTTGTAAGTACAGAGAGTAAATAGTACCGTGGATGTTTATGATTGTAAATGTAAACATTTGTACACAAGTGTGGAAAGTAAAGAAGAATAAAACCATATTTTAGATAATACATTTTGTTTTAGTTAAAAACAAATAGACATACCAAAATCTCCGTGTGTAAATACCTGTATTATAGAAATAGGATTACTGGTCTTAAATGCGCTTTATGATAAGATCCATCTGACCTTGAGACCTTGTTAACATGTAGCAAACGAAAACTCATAGCTTCACAAATAATAACTTTCATTGGTGCACAAATCATTCCTAATAAGTTATTGTTGTCATTCTAGGTGATTTGAAAGAGGAACCGCAGTGTTATATACCCGCGTCAGTCTGCAAGAAAGAAATAGATGCAGCTATCGCCGAAAATATGGTATACTTTTTAGAACTTAAACACGTAACGTCTGATGACGAAAGTTCTGATCAAAACGCTGACGAAGATTTTGGAGGCAACTGTTCAGTCGATGAAGATGTTAAAGATGAAATGGGCCCAACAACTTATCCATCAACAACAGCTTCTATGCAAAATTATGAACCTCCAAAAAAATCATACAAAAAACGGAAACCTCCCCCTAAGAAAACAATGGGACCAGCGTGCACTTGCAAGCTAAAATGCTCTGAAAATATTAATGAAGAAGCCAGAACGAACATCTTTTCGAACTATTATGGACAAGCTATGACACGGGACTTACAAAAGCAGTTCATTGTATCAAGGGTAACTGAAAAACCAATTGCGAGACGGTACGGTACCAGAAGGGATAATAAAAGAGAGTTCACATTAAACTACACCTTTTTGATGAACGAAAAACCTGTTAAAGTATGCAAACCCTTCTTCTTGAATACCTTGGCTATATCCTCAAACATAGTGAGGGCAGCCATTAAAAAAGCTGCATATGGCATTTCACAAGAGGACAGGCGGGGAAGACACCCGTCAGCTAACAAAACACCAGAGAAAATAAAAGATACGGTTCGTAAACATATTGTTTTAATGAGTCAAAATATGGCTCATTCTGGGCCAAACCGGCTGCAAGAACCACACATCAACAGTGACTTAAAGATAAAAGAATTGTACTCTTTGTACTTAGAATACTGTGCTAAAGAGTACGTCCCAGAGAGCAATATTGCGAAGTACTGGCTGTATCAACGTATTTTGAGAACAGAGTTTAAATCACTCTACCTGTTCAAACCGCGCGAACGTGGGCAGCCATTAGTCAGAGAATAATAACTAAGGCCAATATATCGAGTCCCGCTCTTTCCCCGCAGCATATCAGTAGAAATGGCAGCTGTACTAGCTGTCTCTTGCTACGTATGCATGTGATTCACATAGTTACCTATCCTCTTTAAGTGATCTATATTGATGTTATTGGACTTAAAAATTAGAGATATTTTAATCAAAATAGATGTAAGAAAAATACAAGTACAAAAATAAGAATACGGAAGAAAATTACAATAAAATTATGTCAATATCATGTTTTTACGAAATATATAGTTCTGCTCGATTAGCTTCAGGCCACACACATAAATGTATGTGGACAGGCCGATGTGGTTCTAGTAGTTATAGATGTTTGGTTAATTATATTATAAGGCCGCCTTCACATTACGTCGCAAGCATTGCGGCAGCAGCGCGGCAGCCGCAAATTTTGTATGAAAATCCAAATTTGCGGCAGCAGCGCGGCAGCCGCAAATTTGGATTTTGTGAAGGCGGCCTTAAATATACAATAATAAGAGTTCGTTAATATGAGTGTCGGGGGCTTATAGGTTAGGGGAGTAAAAAGAAAAGTAGATATATACAGATTCACATAATATTATAGGCAAAACATAGATGGATATGTAACAAGTACTAAAGTAATAAGTATTCATTATAATATGGTAATATAATACTACAAACCGCGCGAGAGTCGACAACTATTCGGTTTTGTAGGTACAGAGAGTAAAATTAAATACTAAAGTGGATGTTTATGGTAAAATAACATATTATAGGCAAAAGAAAAATGATTATGTAACAAATAATAATAAGTAATAAGTTTTTATTATAATAATTCGAAAAATAAATAAACTTTAATTGTCAATTTCGTTTTTTTTAACGATTATGATCGTTAGTGCTTTGAAGCCATTAGTACAACGAAAAAAAATAGGTATATTACTAGATGATGACAGAAGTAAAAGACATACGACGGGTCGCTGTTAGAACAGACACGGTCCGTAAACAAATTAGTTTATTCCGTAGCGTTTCAATAATGTTAATTAATTGTTGATAAATAATTTATTTTGCTTTTTTTTAATTTGTACACCGTTGGTTGCACCATCTTCATTCCAACCTCCGCTTATTTTGGTGGATTTGAGATTTGCCCTTATAAAGTAAATAACACTAGTTTCTGCTTTAATTACTGATTCTTCTTTTATTTTTCAGGAATACTAAGGTCTATTCAGTACTATTCACTGTTCAGCTCTATGTATGCATGTGATTCAATTAGTTACCTACTCGCTTTAAGTGATCTATAGTGATGCTTAAAAAAAGAGGTAATTAAATTAGAGTAGAAAAATACAAGTACAAAATAAACGGATGGCTGTACAGAAGAATCTTGAAAACAGAGTATAAGTCATACTATTAACTGCGCAAGAGTCGACGGCTATTCGGCTTTATAGGTACAGAGAGTAAATACTAAAGTGGATGTTTATGGTAAAATAACATATTCTTATAGACAAAACAAAAATTGTATGTAATAAGTACAGCATGTAACAAAAACCCTGTCCGATCCTTAAGGGTATTATTTGGCATCGTACTGCGTACACATATACGTATCCATTGAATGGATTTGAGATTATTATTTTTCCCCAGTGAAAAAAAAGAAGAAAGAAGACGTAATTAAATTAAAATAAAACATAAAAACTGATCAACGGCAACACTGATCTGACAGGGTTTTTGTTACATAGTGTATAATATAAGTAATAAGTTTTCATTATAATAATTCTTAAAATAAATAAACTTTAATTTATAATTTCGTTTATTTTGCTTTCTATATCATTTGTATGATTTTTTACTACTAATAGACTACCTACATTAACAATAATTGATGTTTAATTTCAGGACCTTCGAGATCTTATCCTTTAATCAGTTCAGCTATTAAAAACAAAAAGAAATGTCAACAAATCAATAATAATTTGATATTCATTGAATTTGAACCTGGACTTGTTTCTGATGAAGATAAAAACACTGACTGCAATAATACTAACTCAGTAGAACCGAAATCCCATGCATCATCGACTGCTTCTGAACAAAAGTACGCGAATACGGGAAAAAAGTATAAAAAACAAAAAACAAAACCTCAAAAAACAATGCGACCAGCATGCACATGTAATCTTGAGTGCTATGCAAAAGTAAATGAAGAAACCAGGAAGAGTGTCTTTAAAAAATATTACGACATGACCCGAAATTCACAAATGCAATTTCTCGTGTCGAGAGTGTCTGAAGAGCCCGTTCGTAGGCGCCGAGTTTTCGGAAAGCCATTTAAAAGACAAGTTACATTAAGCTACTCCTTTTTGGTTAAAAACGAACCCGTTAAAGTTTGCAGAACCTTCTTTTTTAATACCTTAGCTTTATCAGGAAACGTAGTTAAAACAGCACTTTTTAACGCTAAGAAGGGCATACCGCATGAAGACAGGCGGGGAAAACTTCCACCGAGTAACAAAACACCTAAAGAAACAAAAGAAACGGTTCGTAAACATATTAATATCATGTTTGATTACGTGAGTCGTTGTGACAAAAATTTGGAGAAAGAACTGTATAGCGGTAGTCACTTGAAAATCGGAAAATTTTACTCTATGTACCTAGAATATTGTGCCAAAGAGCATATACCTAATTATTATGTTGCGAAGATTTGGCTATATCGACGTATCTTAAAAACTGAGTTTAATTTACAGTTTAAACCACTAGAAAATTACGCAAGTGCTGAAAATTTGGAATGACTATGACACACACAATCATAATCATTACGAATTTTCGCCACTCTAAAAGGTTATGAGAAAAATTTCGTCTTATGTGCATCCACTATATGGGGCCTAGTGACCTGCACCTGTAATACAGGTTTTTTCAAACATACTTCAGGCTCTTCAGCTCTCACAATGTGAGATTATAATCACTTTGAGAGCATATAAATACATTTATCATTATTATTTCCAGATAGTATTAAGTGTGTGCATTTGACGTTATGCCCTTTTGGCACACGTATTCTATTTAAATGTGATTAAATGAATCTGAATCTGAATCTGAATCTGTATTATTTGTATTCTTTCTGTTCTTAATAGAATAAATTGATTGTCATAAAATAATTTTGATGTTCTATTTTATCCTTGTTGTTGTATCCTTGATGTTCTATATTATTTTAATAAGTAAAAAAAACTACTAGCTTTTGTTATTGTTACTAACTGTTTTTTTTTACAGGAACATCGAGGTCAGATTTGTCCGGTTCAGTGAACACACTAAAAGAAGAATCCGAAAGCATTAATCAAAGTATAATTTACGTTGTAGTAACAGAAGATGATCCCAATGTTGACCAGAATACTAAAAAAGTTTTTACAGATAGCTGCTTAATCGATAACGACGATAGTACTGCCGATTTAAATAAAAATGAATCAAACCCTTACGTATCATCGACTGCTCCTGACCAAAACTGTGTGAAGACAAAGAAATCGTATAAAACAAGTAAACCTGTCCCACAAATAAAAATGCGACCCGCGTGCAGGTGCTACCGTCAGTGCTATCAAGTCATAAGTGCAAGAACCAGGAGAAGTATCTTCAACAAATATCATGGAAAGGATATGACACTGACTTTACAGAGACAGTTTATTGTATCAAGAGTGTCTAAAAACCCAGTTGCTAAACGAAAACCAAAAACCTTACTATCCAAAAAGCCATTTAAAAAAAGTGCTACATGTAGCTATACCTTCCTAGTTAACGGAAAGTCTGTTCAAGTATGCATGGTTTTCTTTTTGAATACTCTGGGCATTAGTAAAGATTTTGTTAGACGTACTATTACAAAGAATAAAAAAGTTAGATCACTAGATACTGTCAGACGTAAAAGACATCCGACGGTTCGTAAAAAAACAAACTTGAGAACAGACACGGTCCGTAAACATATTAGTTTGATGAATGCATTTGCGGCTCACTGTAAGCTAAATCAGAGACTCGCGCACATCACTCTCACATTTCAAAAGTTTTACAATTCGTATCTGGAATTCTGTGCCTATAAGCGCATACCAAGATGTTATGTTGCGAAAAAGTGGCTATACAGATTTATCTTGAATAGAGAGTATAAACCGCTGGCACAGAGAATAAACCCTTCACGCTGCTTGCAATTGCCGCAAGTGCCAATAAACCGTCTTTTTTTCTAAGGATGACATACCAAAATATCCCTTATTTATTGTAAACTAGCTTTTGCCCGCGACTGCGTCCGTGTAAATGTCGGGCCCCCGCTTCATCCCCTTAGGGTCAGTTCACACCGAGACGCGACGCGACGCGACGCAACGTGAAGATACTTGAAGAGGTTAGTGACTTCGCGCTGCGCCGCTCGCCGCCGCGAGACGCATTGCAACGTCGCCGCTCTTGCACGTCATTCTGTGCGCGCGTACCGGCGATTCACCGCTGCGTCGCGATGCGTCTCGCGGCGCCGCGCGGCGCAGCGCGGCGTAGAGCGACGCATCGCGACGTAGTGCTGCGTGGTGTAACGTATTCTAAATTCTTACAATGAAATGTGTATCTTTTCGTGTAGAAAATAAAGTTATATTTTGAGTCGCTCTTTTAAAGTGTGCACGCAGCGTCGCGTCGCGTCGCGTCTCGGTGTGAACTGACCCTTAGGGCAAGAATTTTGGAAAATTCGTTCTTAATCGACGTCTACTAACTATAATCTAGCTTTCGATATTTCGTGATGAGTGAGTAAATAAGTGAGTGAGTGACTTTTCGCTTTTATATAGGTATTTAGATTCTAGTAAAATCAGTACATAATATAATCATGTGTAGAACTTTATTAACTTATTGAAAATTGTATAATGTTTATTCTGTAGCGTTTCAAAGATGTAAATTGATTGTCGATAAATAATTGCGTTGTTTTCATTTTTAACCACCATTGTCTGCTCCATCTTCATTCCAACCTCCGCCTATTTTGATAGATTTGAGATTTGGCTTTATTAAGTAAATAACATTAGTGTCTGTTCTAATGTCGGACTATTCTTTTATTTTTCAGGATCATTAAGATTTATTCAGCAATATTCACTGTTCAGCTCAATCACTCCAAATCTCAACGAATGTCAACAAATCAACCATAATGCGATTTACTTAGTAGTAGATGAAGAGGGTCCGGATATAGACCAAAGCACCGACACAGTTTCTGTAGATAACTGTTTAGACGAAGAAGACGTTAAAACTGCGGATTTAGATTCGACTACTTCTAAACAAAAATATGTGAATACAAAGAAATCATTGACAATGAAACCAAAAGCTTTCCCTTCGAAAGGAATGGGACCCGAATGCAACTGCAAGCGTAAGTGCTATGAAGCCGTAAATGAAAAAGCCAGGAAAAGTATCTTTAATAAATTCCATGGGAAGGATATGACACGGCATTCACAGATGCAGTTTATTGTATCAAGGGTGTCTCGAATACCAGTTGCTAGGAGAAAGACAAAGAATCCAATTAAAAGAGTAGTTACATTAAGCTACACGTTCATGGTCAACGGAAAGTCTATTAGAGTATGCAAAACTTTCTTTTTGAATACCCTAGGTATTAGTGAAACGGCAGTAAGAACTACTATGAGAAAAGCTGGAAATGTTATAACAGTAGGAGACAGGCGTGGAAAATGTTTTGGGGCCAAAAGAACACTTAAGAGCAAGACAAATAAGATCGATGTTTGCGTGTCATAAGAACGGTGACCTGAATTTAGCAACTATTAATTTAGTAACTATTGTACTGATTTTTGTAACAGCTTCTTCAGTGCTATTTTGTCTTTTCACATTTTATTGCGAGTGCTGAGCATGAGGTCTTGGCTTCGATTCCCAGGTCGGACAAAGTATTATTGGGTTTTTCCATCAGGATTTTCTCAGTAGCAGCCTCGGAGTCTAGATTTGTGCCCGGTTGATGGCAATAGGCTCGCCCCCTATTACATGGGACTTAAACATAACTGGTTACATCTGGGTGTATAATGGGTACACGGTACACCTCTGCCTAACCCTTGCGAGATTACGGGCGTGATGTTATGTATGTCTATTAAATAAAACAAAGTCGGGTTAATTACACCATCTATAACTCAAGAATGGCTGGGCCGATTTTTATGATCTATGATTTGTTGGATTTGTACTAATAAAACAAAGAAGAAATTCACGAACAAATGTAATTCAACACTTATTTATTCTGAGGATGTACGAAGTTCCGGTCAGCTAGTTTTATTATAAATGTCAAATTAATAAACTTGTTTGTTTATGGACAGTGCAAAATAGTTTTTTTTTTTTTCTAATAAATGCCATTCAAACTAACTATTTCTGTACTTGTTTTTATGTAGGTACACCGCATAAATGTTCATCAGCTTTATTTTCATCTACGTTATGGGCACATGCAGTTTCGACAGGATTTTTGTCTAGTATCAATTAACCACTAATATAAATGCCCATGTTGTTTTAGATACATATGAAATAATCAAATATCGCAACCATGACGTAATACTTTACCAAAAACAGACATATTCCAAATCTGGCGCCAATGTTCGCCTTCGGTATTGTTCAAAGAAGGCTTCGGGTTGTAAAGCGATGCTGAAATTAGGCGACAATGGGAGAATTGACGAAGCTATCACCCTCCACAATCATCCACCACCGAAACTTCACAAAAGTCATAATGGGACTTACTGTAAAATATGAAGCAGCTACTTTTAATCTATTTATATTTCTTAGAACATCTTTTTAGGGGCGGTGCACATCTGATGGAAGATACGTCGAAAGTATCGTCTTTAGTATGGTCGACGCACTAACGCATCATCGGTTATCTGTGTATGGTTGGATATTTTATTATCTATTTGTTTTTTTCGGCGTTACGTGACTGACGATACGCGGCGTATCTTCCGACACATATGTACCGACCCTAATTAGCGTAATTGATGTACTTAGGGCGAATTTCGGCAAACTTTTACATCTTTAAATATGATTCTTCATCTTCTGTGCGTGTGAATGCTACTAAACTGATCCGAAATTTTATTTATTTCTTTGTGTTTATTTGAGTGGGTACCTGGATGGTTTAGATTCACAATTGTACCCGGTAGGTGGCGCTGCAAGCCAATATAGATCTTTTATGTGTGTAATAAAAGTGGAATAAAATTGAAATCTGACAGTTTTTGTATGGATAGACTGTCAAAAATTCAGAATATAATCCTAGGTAATAAAAGGTACCTATTTATAAAAGCTTGGCGAAATTCATCCATTCATTCCTTTCATTAGATTTTGTGTGAGTTTTCAATTAATTTATGCATAAATTAAGCCTGACAAAATGTAAATAAAAAGTAACCTAAGTATTTAACCTAGTGTTCAAATTATAATTAAAGTATAAAAAGAAATCGATATAGGTGTTATCTGCATGTTTGTGACCTTATTAGATACCTACCTCTTTTTTTGTAACTTTGCTACGTTGTTATTAAAATTCTTTCTTTCAACAATTCGCCGTGATACTTATTTTATACCTCATTTCCATGATCCACCGGCACCGCGCACCGCCGCGGACGGCGGTGGCGGCAAAGCGAATTGCACCGCTCGACCGCGCGGTCGGTATAAGATAGATAGATTTCCTAATACCACCTTACATTTTCAGGTAAAATTATAGAAATTAATGGGAAAACATTATTTCTCTATCAAAACTACACGTTTTCGAGACAAAGCTCGTCTACCCGTCTCAGGTACTGTTCGCAAAGGTCGAGCCAGAAATGTGCAGCCAAGTTGGTACTGAACGACGATGGAACTCTTGCAAAGCCTTCTACTCCTCATAATCATCCTCCTCCGAATATCATACTGACGCCTTGTGGGAGATATGTCAAAGTATAGAATAGTTTCTAAAAACTAAACCTTAGGCTACATACGCACTATGACCGGAATCAAAAATTTGTACGAGAAAGTAGTTTTTATACGCACTGCGATGCGGCTGCCGGCCGACCGCTCCGGTCGTTCAGAGCGCTGCGGTTCGACTGAACTGCAAGCGCAGCCGCATCCTGCGGTCCACCGGACGGCTGACCGCATTGCGGCTAACCGCATAGTGCGTATATAGCCTAAGGAATTGTTTGAAATGGTATTAGAAATAACTATTTTTGTAAGGCGGAGTCTATTTGTGTTTGAGTGCGCTAATCGTGTTTATTGTGGCGTAGTGTTGACTCAATTATAATTGTTAGAAATAAATAATTATGTGATTTAAAAAAATGCTGTTTCTTTATAAATTCGAAATTTTATAATCTATTTTATACGTGTTCACATAAAAGTATAATTACATTCGTGTTTTCGATTGGTATTATAATGAAAATATAGTGGTTAATAAACTAACCACCATGACTGTTGCGGGTTTATGGTCATAAATCTACATGAAACTTATGCATGTAACTTTAAATGCCGTTTTCGTATTTGTATACAGTATGTCGCCCCGGCTTAAAGATAGAGAAATAGCAGAATACTTGTTGGAAGACATTCCTTCAGGTAGCGAGAGTATTAGAAGATATTATTAAGATATATGATTATTAAGAAGATACAGAAGATCAGCCAAATCCACTAATGTTAGGCGATCTGATTGGAGAAGTTCAAGTTACCGATTATGACTTTGATTCCGATGATGTCCAAACCCGTAAATACAAACGGACTGACTACAATAGCTCCAAAATGGAAGAAGAATTATAGGCTGGATATACCCGGTGAGTTTTCTGAAAGCGTGGGAATAACCGATCAAATATGATGGAGAATGACACCTCTTTTAATATTTCGGCTTTTTTGGACAGGACATTTGCAAGTCATTTTATGTTTTCAAACTAACCTTTACGCTACTCAATCTGCCGTATACACCCACCATAACAAAAGAACTTGATGTTTTCATTACTTTCAACTTGGTTGACTATGAAATTGCAGAGATCTTCAGCACCTGATTTGCAACTGCTCTATTCCAGGACCTGCATTTATAAATTGTCACAAGCCTGCAGTCCCTCTGGAAATTCGTCTAAAATCCAGTAGCCATCTACCTGAGAGAACCACGTCGAGAAGATGCTTCAAATGTAGCACTAAAGTATCTCCAGTGCGTACTATATGGCGGTGCAGTACATGTAAAACGCCCCTTTGCCTACGCAAAGGAAAAACATGTTTTATAGATTTTCATAAATAGTAATGTTTACGCTAGTTCTGCCTGTGGGAAAGTTTTTTATAACTTATAAATTATATACATAATTTGTCATAGTTTTATTCATATCAACAGTCATGGTGGTTAGTGTCACTAACCACCTCATTACTCGAATGCCTTAATACCTAGATTTTGTTTTCCTACTCTCTTGTGATATTTTAGTCGTAAATGATGCTAGAACAAAAATCTAAATGTTCGAAATATTCTTAACTAACGTAAAAGAGTTAAAATTTCTGTTGTGGCCTCGAGCCATACGGCGAGAATTCTCGCAGTCTCTTTCAGGCCTTTTCGGCAAGAGTCTGGAGACCACACATAGGTTGATTCACACATATCAGTAAAGTCACGGTTCCGGCACAGTTCCGACACAGTACCATCACCGTGATAATTATTCTTTCATACATTCTCTATGAACGCGCCGGAACTGACACTGAGAGCACTGTGTCTTCATTGACACTGACAAGTGTTAACGTGTCATCTTTAACATTTCAGGTAAATACGAAATCATCAAAGTAAGAGGAAAATCGGTAGTTTTGTACAAAAATTACACTTATTCCAAGAAGAATAAATCTTTTCGTTGCTCGAAAAAGTGTTCCAAGGGTTGTAAGGCTAAACTGACCATGAAGAATGATGGTACCATTGAAACCCACCTCGACGGTCACAATCATCCACCACCAACCATCTTCAGGGCTCCTAATGGTACTTGTTACGTTTATTAACATGAGAGAAAACCTGATTCATTTCTCAAAAAATTTGATGTAAGACTTTCTTTAAGAAATTAATAAATTTTTCATTATATTATTGGTACTATTATTTCATACATATCTAACATATTATGCACTAGCACTTTCCCCGCGACTTCGTAGCTTCCAATTTGCGAATGAATTTTCAAAATCGGTTCAGTAGATCCAGAGATTAACCTCACAAACTTTACCTCTTTATAATTTTTAGAATAGATTATTTCATACATATTTAACATTATTATGCATTACTGCCCGACTACTGAGCATGTGCGCACGCCTTTGTGCACTCTAAGGGTGCGTCCACATCTGGCGAATGTGCCGCGAATGTGCAGCTCGCGAGCCGTTTGAAGCTGCCCGCGAGCTGCAAGCGTGCATTTTTGTTCGGAAAGTTTATAAACGGAACTGTAAGCACGAGAATTGAGTGCGCGCAGATCGCGCGCCGCGCGCACGCCTTTACGAGCCTTGCATGAGTTGCGCTAAAGAGGCGCGCCAAACCATTGCCGTGACTGCATGCGCGCAGCTCGCGGGCAGCTCGCAAACGGCTCGCGAGCTGCACATTCGCGGCACATTCGCCAGATGTGGACGCACCTTAATGTCTCCTACGTACGACATTCGTATTGAGTATATTATTATGCATGTTCACAAGCGCTTTCTCTTAAAACATTAATTTACTTCCAAACTGGTTATAATATGAAAATTACGCATAATTTCAGGTCGGAAGCCGAACGTTCCATCTCCTCGTGTGGTTCCGATGGTCATAGAGAATGTAGACATCATCCAAGTAGACGAATACAGATTTGCAAAGCTACCTGGAGACTCTTTAACGTACTACTGTTCCGGTAAAGCCAGGTGCAGATGCAGGGCAAATATATGTCTGAATAAGAAATATTTCCTTGTGTCTGTAGACCTTACTCATAATCACCCTCCGTTCCCTCAACCGCCATTTTATTTGGATGATTCAAAAAAAATATTGAAGACTAACAGCGTTAAATTGCGAGGTGCACTACCGAATCCGCAGAAAGGGTTCAAATACGCTTTTAAACATTAAGATTATTTATTTATATTTAATTAAAGAAAACTCCAAAGATTATAATAAAATATTACAGTTAATGATTGTACTACAATCTATACGACTTGTACAGTCAGCTACAAGAGTCGATTAACAATGTTACTTTTTTATATCATTTAAACAGACACTAAACACATAATGTACCGGCTTTCAGATTTTCAGGTAATAGCTAAGGGTCTATTATATCTTAATTTTGTATTCATTGCGTTTTACTGTTAATATTGTACTTAATAATTAGGATTTAAAAATCATAAATGTTAATCGACTTTTGTAGCTGACTGTACCTTCTGTTAATCCTTTTTTTTTTTCTTTTTATGTGTAATAACGACTAGTACAGTCAACAAAAAAGATAGGTATGCAGGGTCGTCAGATATAGTTGAAGTTTTCTTAGAAACCGATGGATGTCTTCGACTGAAACTTAACTTAATTAATGAACTGTTTATTATATACTTTTTAAATTAAATTACATTTGAAAAGATCCATCGGTTTCCAAGAAAACTTCAACTATATCTGACGACCCTGCACACCTATCTCTTTTGTTGACTGTACATTATTTTGAGCTATGTCAAAAAGAGTTTATCTTAGTGGAGTAATAAAAAAAGAATTAGTCATTCCAATTCAGAATTCACAAGGAAAAATAATTTCCTTTAAGTATTAATTAGGTATTTATTGTAACTAGAAATGTAGGTAAGACGCGTGGTAGAATTTTACTATCATCACTTTTTTATATTTATTGCAATTTTGCACCCATTAGTATTAAGATTTTGCTTACTTCTGAATTATAATGTTAACTTTTTTACCGTAGTAAACGTTTGATACTTTTTTAAATATATTATGTAATGAAAATATGAATAACAGTATTTAACGGTGTCCTATATTGTGATTTTTGTACTTTAGTATTATTAATTTAGTACAATAAAACATTAAATGGATTTATGACTCAATGATATTCTTGTTATTTAATGACTTATCAAATCAAGCTGTTACAGGCGACCGGACTTGGTCTTCCAAACGCTTCCCCACGTTTCAGATTTAGAACGTGCAAATTCAACTTTTTGATTAACTGACCGACTCCTTGACAATTCAAAAGTGCCTGCAATCAACGGGCCAAAAAAAGAAAGGAAAAGAAGTGTAATATCTTAAATCTCTTAAGACTTTTAGGCCGGGTATTTGCCGGGCAGGTGTACCATATCGGTGGATACTTTGAGCGGCAACTCTGCCGGGATGCATGACGTTACCGGGTTAAAGGTTCAAGGACGCTGAGCATTGTGTGTAGTCTTTAGAGATGAGAAAATACATCTGTCTAACCTTTTCCCAACAAAGCTGGGGTCGGCTTCCAGTCTAACCGGATGCAGCTGAATACCAGTATTTTACATGGAGCGCCTATCTGACCTCCACAACTCAGTAACTGGGTAATACGATACCCCTTGGTAAGATTGGTTGTTAGACTTTCGGGCTTCTGACGACCCGTAACGACTGTCAAAGATCCACGTTTGACAGCCGGGACCAACAGCTTAACGTGTTTAAAGATGAGAAAATAAATAAACATAATAAACGAGATCCAGAAAAAGTATACCCATATGTTCTTCCAGCCATCAAAATAGTGAAGTCTTCTCGTGGGTGCCAGCTGCTAATGTTCGACAACCACACGTTTTCAAGAAACAACAAGACATCATACGTCTGGTATTGTTCGAGTAGACTGTCGAGAAAATGTCCGGCCAGACTGAAATATAAACTAGACAGTGTCACCATACCTGATAATCTCAAACACAATCACCCTTCACCTTTAATTTCTTAGTTCTAGCAAGATTTTTTGCATCTTAAAGGGACTTTTTGATACATTTTGCAAAGAGAAAACGTCGAATCTATTAAAATATAAGACTAAGTCGGGTTATTTACACCATTTATTACTTAATAAAGGCTGAACTGATTTTAATGGGCTATGATTTGTTGGATTCGTCTAATCCGAGAATAGCAGAATATCAATTTAAAAAAAATTGATTCTCAGGCGGTTCGAAGTTCGCCGGGGCAGCTAGTTTACAATAAAAGAATACTTGACTTGACTAGGAGGACTTGAAAGGAGACTTGACTAAGAACCTTTTTACAATTTGTACAATTTTTTTGGGAGCTCTGAATAAAAGTCTTATAAAAATCTATTTACTTGCTGATAACTTCGTTAGAGGTTATGATTTTTCATTGTAATGCAGTAAATATTTTCTGTGTGAAAGTAATTGTGGTCTTTGGCGTCCAATTGCATGTCAAAAATACCGATGCACATTGTTTTAGGCAAGGCACAATAAAACTCTGTATTATAACACATTTAATCTCGCGCAACTTATTAAATTTGCTTGAGTTTAATAAAATAAGATTAAAACTTTTTCATTCCCTATAATGTCTGCCAGGCACTTTAAAAGTCAGAACTGACTGAAGTTAAGGACTACGAAAGGTGTTTGGTTATAATAAATAATGGCTAATTTATTAATCTTAGCAATAGGTAGTATTTATAGACAATGCCCCGACCCCAAGTAATATGGGGCGAGGGTACGAAGATGACAATGATGCTAAATTAGTCTAATGTTACATGACACTGTTATGACTGAACGAATGTGTTATAGTTAATAAAGAAATTGAAAAAATCAATACTGTTTTTTTTTTTTTGGAATTGTAGCGTTAATACTATGTCATATTATAGGTAGATAGCCGGCTATGGCCAGCTGTGACTACCCATTATTCAATGTCAGATAGTGTGAGATAGTTTCGCCCAGGATCTGCAAGTAATTTTTTTCTCTGAATTAATTGACATAACTTTCTTACATGCAAACTGCAAACACTCAGTTTATGGGAGAAATTAATTGAATCTATGGGCCAATCGAGACCTGCATTATAAGAGGGTTTATCCACTATTCTACATACTTAACATTTACTCTGGGATAAGCTATTCTCGCACAGCTCGTGCCGATTTCGACCCTGTAACTCGATCCCAACCTTGATCCTGACCTTTACCTGTAATCAATCCAATCAATGGCCAAGTTTGCATTCTGTAACCTTGAGAGGGCGAATCACAAACAGCAGTCAAAGACCGCGGATCAATAAATTATTGGAGATCGTTCGTTCGTTGGATTCATTTTGGTTGTTAGAGAGAATATGAAGTTTCTTGTCCCTTCTTTTACTTATAGTCTACTCTTTGGAAAGCGTGATTGATTCAGCTTTCTGACTGTCAATTTGACAGTTTAGGAATGTCTTTGAAAACCCTAAGGACCTGTGCACGCCACGTTTTTTAAACGCGGCGTTGACGCGCGTTTTAGAAACGTGCGTCGACGGCGCGCTTTTATCCTACAGAGCAGTTAGACTAGCGTGCGTATCGTGTCTGTATCGCTACAAACGCGCGTCAACGGCGCGTTTAAAAAACGTTGTGTGCACATGCCCTTAAGTTGTAAAAAGGTTTAGCGATATATTTCTTTTTCGTCAACAATCACAGTTTATGAAGAGTTCTAAGTGTAAATAATTTCCAGGGCTCCATATTGAAAGGATCCAAGTTGGTAAACGAAAGAGAACGTTACTAATGATCGCAGACTATACTTTTGCTCAAACCACAAGTGACCATAGATACTGGAACTGTAGCAGTAAGTATTCATCCAAGTGCCAAGCAAAACTCCGCTTCAGCGACGCTGGGCAGCTGATCGTTCACGAACTTGACCATAATCACAGCCCACCATCTTTTTTTAGGACTAAAGATGGAACTTACGTGAAACTGTAATCTTAATTTGTAGTTCTTAGGCATTATTTCTGTAATTTTGTATGTTAAATCAATTATCCTGCTACGACATCGACTAAATTATCATGGCGTTGTGCTAGTGTTGAACTGTGTAAACATGTTTATTTTATATGTCGTAGGTGTTTTTGAAAAACTGAGTTACTATAGCTAAATCGCCTAAATAAGTCCTCGCCTGCGAGAAATAAATAATTTATGCCACTATGACGTCACATATCTTAAGAACTGTCCCGTGCACATTTCGCCTCTTGTGTATCACGCTACGAACGCCCGCCACCCGCACCTCTCTCGGTCCCCGTTCTCGTCCTGCCCCCGCGTCCCTGTATCCCGCAGGCGAAGACTCAATTAAGCGGTTTAGAAATTAGTACCCTTATCCTTATCTACAAAATTATATTAAGTTTAATTACTACCTAATTTACTAAAATGTGTATTGATTTATCCAATAAAGTACATCAAGCATTGACAGCATAGTACAAAGTACTTATTATAATGTATTCTTTCTAATGTATACGCAGTGGCTCTAAAATGTAGCATTTTTAAAAGCTCAACTATTGGAGCAGCGTCTGCATTTTCTGTTACATATTTTTTAATCGGATAAAATCTGTCGGCCTTGCTCTTAGGCACGCCCATATGTAAACGCCAATTATAGGTAGGTAGTTAGGTACATACATAACACTAACAAAAAGATACAGAGGACAAAAGCACTGTACAAAGGCATTAAGTCCGCCTTTGTACAGTGTATTTTTACATGTGCATAAAGTTTAAATAAATAAATAAAATTATAACTTTTTGTATGGAGCGGGCTATCGGTGAAGCCCTGAATGTTTTTAACATTAGGTTTACATACACACATAAACTCACGCCTTTTTCCCATGGGGGTAGGCAGAAACCACAGAACGCCACCTGCTACGATCCTTATATACTCCTTTCGCCTCATCTACGTTCATACATCTCGTCATACAAGCACGCCGGTTACGAGTACTCCGCACCTGACTTTTCTGAAGAACCTCACCAATAAGGTCAGTGTAGGTCTTCCTAGGGCGACCCCTCCCTGCGTTGCCACTCACCTCTGCCATATAAATACCTTTTGTTAATCGTCTTTCACTCATCCTCTCAACATGACCGAACCATCTAAGCATACCCTTTTCTATCTTTGTCACTACATCCTCTTTTAATCCGCAACGGTCCCGTATAACCTCATTCCTCACTCTATCGTTAGGTTTAACATTAGGTTTAAGATTGGCAAAAATCTAATATTATTTTAATGAATATACTCGGCCGAATACTCAAACGCAACTGAATTTCAAATCACTGTTGGGGCCTACCACTGTCTAAATACAATATTATTTTAAGATTACTTTGTCTTACACTCCGTTGGATTTTCAACACTCTGCTTAGCGTGTTAAGCTCGAAAATCCAACAGTAAAAATTACAAAGTATCTAATATTAAAATAATGTTGTGGTAGGCCGCCAGTTCATGCTGTCTTTGTCACTTTAAGGTGGATTGTAGTGACGGAGATACTTTAAGCGCGTTTAAAGTTAACTGTTGATAAGATGGTTTTGCGTGTTTTTTGTTCAATGCAATTTATGAATTGATTTTACTTCAATATAAAACGGCCTTTGGTCAATAACATTTAATTATATTGCTTATGTTATTAATCTTTTAAATCTTAGATATTTTAATTTAATAGCAATAATAAACTTAAGGTACAGTAGAATCCGCTTAGTCGATACAAGAAACGTGTTTTTTTGTATGTACATGTAGGTACAGTCGCGGTCATAAGTGCAGTAGCATGTTAAAGTTTGAATTGCCGTGAACGCGGGGTACAGGCCATACCTACAACTGTGTGTATAAGTGATGTATTCAAAGTTAAAGTCAAAGTTAAATAATTTATTTAATTAGGCAATTATATAAGGCACCTTTGAACGTAATAACACAGTACCTACGTACACCTCAAAATTGGCACACGAAAGGTCGTAAGTTTAACCAAAGTGTCAATCGATTTGCTTTGTAAATTGCTACTCCACTTATGACCGCGACTGTAACTTTCTAAAGGATTCTTGATTCTTTGTAAAGGCTTTTCTAAAATATACCCCCTGAGGGGATAAAACGGGGAAAAATTCAAAGTTTGTATGGAGAAATCAATTTTGACTTCGACTTTATTTCATACCTAGTTTATTTGGAAAACGCTTTATTTACGTCTTATAAAGCAGTTGGTCATTAAAAACGGTGTCATTATAAATGGATTCTACTTTAGGTAGGTATATCTTAAGTAGTAGGTAAGATAAAAATCTAAAATATTACTAAAAATATTCTCGTGAATACAAACGAAGCGCCTTCAATAAATAGACAATGGTGCCGATTCCCTTATTCACTAACTAAAGTTCAATTAGACTATTTCTATCCTTTTCTGTCCAATAAAACAAGAAACGACCGGAAATAAATTATACCTGTCAATTTTAGTTAATCTGAAACTTAGTCGGAAAATCTTGCTTCCTGGACGCAAGGGCTAAACTCCTTTAAATCCTTCTTTAAACTTAGAAAATAATTATGTTAGCTATATATTAAGTCGGAAACACACTTACGTGTCGTGGCGTGTCGTGACGCGCCAGAATCATATCGGTTTCATACATTTAATATGGTTAGAGACATATTTGCGTGTCGTGTCGTGTCGCAACGCGTTCTGTTAAATGTATGAAACCGATATACTTCTGGCGCGTCACGACACGCCACGACACGTAAGTGTGTTTCCGACTTTAGTGTTTACTGTTCCTATGTTGAGATTAAAACTTATCTGTTAAGTACTTATGTAATTAAAATTCTTTTTTTAAATTTTATAACGTTCTATTTTTAAATATTGTAAAAATAAAATGTGTTTCTATCCACAATAGTCGTTTATATTTTCCCACTATTTTGATCTTACGAACCTAAGTTGTACAAGTATCTACTTACCTACTCGATTATAAGTAGGTTATCAAGTTCTAAATGTACCTGGTTACCTATTGGCTTCCGTAGCCATTTTGCTAAGCAACTGATGCATTCGAAATACAAAAAGAACATGACTCGCTGAGTCCCACCCACTAACGGTAACATCTACGGCTTATGTTGCGAATTCAGAAATAGCTACACTCCTATATTCTTTGGTAAACCCTAAGTTTGGATTTTTGAGCCTCGTTCAAAGACCAAAAAGATTAAGACAAATTAAAAAAAATACCCTAATAGCTTTTTCTTTCAGGATTGCACTATGAAATCTTACATACGCCCGGTGGAAGAACGGTGATGGTCTTCCAAGATTACACCTTCTCAAACAGCTGGAGGTCCAGATGTTGGTACTGCTCCAAACGTAAGACGCTCAAGTGTCCTGCCAGGGTCATCATGGACATTCATGGGACCATCAGGAAATTTAACAGTGAACACAATCATTAAAGGAAGCCATATAGTTAGACTAGATTAATGATTTTGTCATTACACGACAATTTTGTTTTGTGAATATCAGAATTTTAGTTGAAATTCAATAGTACCTACTACATCCATACCTAGTAGGTGCTTGCGCATGTCAGGTGGCCCGTGTTGCTCTTGCTTGCGTGTGTATTAATTATAGGGTAATCGATAGAGGTGCTACTTAATTTTATGTAGGTAGGTAGATTAAAAAGTAAAAGACGTAAAAATATTATAAGTAACCAATTTATAGATTAAAATATCATTAATTTATCATTTATAAATATACCTAACTGAATTTTCATAATAAAATTGATACTTAGGTACCTATTGCTCATCTCACTGTTATATTATATTCATATTAAAATTTATGTCGACCTAATAATTGTTGGTAGGTATGACTTTAAATCAGAAATATCTACTGACCCATGTATCTTCTTACCTCTCTTATTTATTACTAGTCCTTTATAATAAGCTTCAAAAATAACCGTGCCTTTCAGTACAGTACCTAAACTTCGTAGTCGGCTTTACCTACAAATCTTTGTAGGTGTTTATTTCAGTTATTTCCCTTGAGCAATGTACATATTAAAAATCATTTAAAATCAAATGATTTTTAAATACATTGATTTTCAAATTTTTTATCTACTGTCTTAACAATCTCTATGCCTGAATGTTTTTATATCTTGCCGTTATTTATTTGGGGTGGCGCCACAATCAACGCGCAGAAGAAAGCGAGCAAAACGTTGGTTACGCCGTATCCGTGAAACGAAACGCAACGCGATGACAGTCGTGTCAGGTTGACGGATGACGGGTAATTAATAACAAAAATAAACACTGGGATTTACTGTAAATTCCTTAAATGGACCTGGTTTTAGTGACTTTGGCATAATATTTGCGAACATTCTAGCCTATCCGAAGTGGAAGCAATATAAAAGTGCCCATCTATATAACATAACCTAAAATTGTGCGCGGAGTTTCAAAAGTATTTGTATGATAAGTGTTTTTAGTGTTGTTTGGTCACAATAATACTAATTTGTTACATATAATGTGTGCTAGTATGTGTCCTTTACCTAATTTACCAATTGTTTTAATGGAAAATCGCTGTGTCAACATATTTTGGTGAGTGAATAACTTTTAAGTTTCATAGCATACTTTTTGTGTTTTATTATCATTAAACCGGAATTTAATCAACTAAACGCGGCGTATTAAATCTGTATGTCTTTGTAGGACAATTGTCTACTATTATTTTTGCTGTTTAACAAGGAAATAATAAGTAAATCAGTGATGACCTACTTTGTATGTTATAAGTAGGAATCTTGTTAATTTTTAAGTGTAAACAATTATTATTGCTAATTTTGGAACACATTATGATAATTTAAAGTATTTTTTTTATCCAGCAATTGTATAATGACTAAAGTATCTATTAATTAATATAAGTTTTTAATGAAAAAATTTCATAATCATTTTAATTATAAAAAAAATCTTTATGGATAGGATAAAAGTGTGTAATGTCATGCAATTGTATGTGCCTTCTAAAGTATGTAATTTACTATTAAATTGAAATGAACAATCTTTGTTTTTGTTCATTAGAATAAATGTTAATATTTTTTATTGTTTTGTGTATGTAATAGAAACATTAGTTTTAATTCTTCGATTTTGTAATGTTTTTAAGTGTTGTTTTAATAAAATATACTATTGAGTTTTAATGTTTTTATTCACGTCCTTATCAATGCCTTTTTTAAACAACTGCTCAAAAAAGACTGTTATTCAGCTTTTCTGTATCAGTCTGACCAAAGTAAGTCAAAGACATCATTTAATTAAAATGTCGTAAAAGTGAATGTGTTTTAGTTACAGTTTTAAACCAGTTTTCTGAAAACAATGTCACACCAATGAAAGCGGAATTCAACAACAAACTGAACAAACTGGCTGGTCGTAAGAAAAGCAACAGCGTATACCTCATGAACACAACACGGTACCAGGATTTCATAAAAGAGGTGAAAGAAATTAAAATTAAATGGAACAAAAACTTTGAAGATTATAAAATGCTTGCCAACTACGACGTCTTAAACGTTAACGGAAGAGAACGGTTGATACAGCCGAGAAACGAAGTCAATTCTAGTATTAAGTTCTACGTGTCTATGGATGAGCTGTTCGGTGTATTGCACACCATACATTTATTGTTCAAACATGCAAATAAGGATGTTATGGATGCCGAATTAAAAACTAAGTTCTGTAATGTTTCTAAAGAAGTAATCAAATTATATTTGACATGTTGTACAACTTGTAAAGATAATGATTAGAATTAAATTTTTACAAATAAGTTTAATTACTACTTTTTGTGTATGTTTTAAATAAATAATTTTACTTATTGTTTAGTCTTACTTACCTACCTATTATATTTACCACCTCGACGAGAAGTCCGCATTGCAACTGTTGTGGCCGAATTTGGCTAGATGGCATCATCATCATGTTGTGTTGAGAAAATTAAGTTATATTTTGCTTATTTTTCAATTGTCAAAATAACTTTAATTTGAGAAATAAATATTGTGGTTTGGCATAATTACTCCATATTTATATTTAACCATCATATTTATTGTTCAGATAAAGGCAATGATATTCTAATAAACAGATATGTTATACCCTTACAAAACAACAGAAAAAAGTGTTCCGCGCCGAGAGGCAGCACACATACACACTTTTCATTCATTTTACATTTCACTACAAAAGGAAAGGAGTAAAAAGGATAGCTTGATAAAATCAGTAAGAAAAAAAGTGACAGCTAGATGTTGTCAATTGCGCGTGAATGTAAACAGACATTATTCGAGCCACCAATGTGACCAATCACCGCACGTTGGCATCATAGACTAACAAAATAACTAGGCAGAAGGTACAAACCGTGTGTACAGAATTTGTAGCCGGGATTTGTGCCTATGCAACGAATAAACTCTCTCTTGCTGTTGTCACATAGTAAAGTAATATAAACGATTCATTAATTCTTTGTTTACGATGTCGGCGACGAAGACCCCATGCACGTACTATAACGCAAGTACAGTTAGTGATATTTTGTAAGGACTTTATAGTTAAGTTTAATTTTTGAAAGGATTCTATAATTTGTTTTTTGAAAGGATTTTAAAGTTGTTTTCTTATGTTTTATTGTACTTATTAGGTAGGCAGAAACTTTAATTTACTGATAAGGATATTAGGAAAACTTGTCTGGTTAGAAAACATAACGTAAGGGAATTTGTGCAAAATTGGTGTATTATGTCTTATTGGAACGATGTTAGCGTAATCCAATAAGAATCCAATTAGAAAAGTCTAGTAGGATAGTAATTTGAAAGGTTTTTGACGAAAAATTGTATGATAAGGAATAATTACGTAACTTGAAAATGAGGTTTTTTGTTTATGGAGGAATATTAAATATTTCTATCATATTTTGGTAAGATCACATAGAAACAAGGTTTACAAAAGGAATTGTAAAAATCTCATAAGTATTGTAAAAGTTATAGTCGATTGTTCAAAGTGAAAATGTTAAAAGATCAATTTTTACACTTCAATGTTCTAGGGTTTTTGTCAGACTGTATTTTATCATTATGTAATTGATTTTAAGTGATAGATAATTAAGTATATCAAACAAAATTATAATGAAAAGTTATTAAAAGGGAAACTAGAACTCTGGAGTAAAGATGACTTTACTGCCTAATATTCGCATCTGTACTTTTATTCTATGTCCGGAGTGCACGCATCCTTGTCGTTCTCGCGACAAAAAATGTATTTTCCATTTCTTTCTTTCTTCTAACCTCAAAATATCAGAATATTAGGAAAATAATTGAAATCTATTAATAAATCGAAGTATATTGCGTACTTACGTGTGGTATGAGATCCCTTGTGTTTTATTAACTTTGGTATCGTAATTGGTACACTTTCTAAACACACACGATGGCATTTTGGATGGTAATTACGTAGCAGCGCGCAACGTATCACTCGTAGTCGTGCCAGACACAGACTAAAGGCAATCGTCCTAATTAGGACGGTTTCTGGTCTTCACGTTTTGCGCGCTTATAACATATCTGTTTACTAAAATATCATTGGATAAAGGTTACCCAATGACTAAAACTATCGGTCTGTGGTTTTCCATATAATGAAATGGAATGGATGGAATTTTCGAGAATTTTCGAGTACCTACCTACTATACTAAAAAAAAACTTGTTGCTCTATCTAGTGGAGTTCTCTGCTGTGGTACTATTCCGGGTTCCTGCCGCCGAGCACCGTTGTGTTCCCGTTTAAAGCAATAACGCCCCGTCACGTGACACATCACACAATGTACAGTGGAGTCCATAAGTGGATAGACATTCTCAAAAAACATTCGCTTCAAGTTAAGTTTGACTTACGACCTTCTATTTTCGAGAACAGTCACATGTATCATCATTGCCGTCGACAAATGCTTGTAGTTCATAATTTCAACATTATAAAATAAGTCAAGTTGGCCTATCGGCTAAACGCCTGCAGATAGGTGCTTGAATCGAGGAGTCGTGAGATCGAATCTCATCCAGACTATGACTTTTTGTAAGTTTTTACTTGATAAGCATAATATTCTTTATCTTGTTCGCTTTGTTCACACATTTCGTAAAGTTAAAAAGGTAGATCATAGAAAATTAAACAAATAATTTAGATTTCTGTGAGGTAGACAGAAATAAGTAATGTAATAATGAGTTTTATGAATACTCGATTAGAATAAACGTTGTCGTTTGGTTGTAGTTGTTGGTTAGTGACGTGTGGTTTATTAGATAGCGGTACTAATTATTCACAAAAAAAATGCAAGCAAATATTAACATTGAGACGAGGGCGACTATTATTGCGTTGCATAAAAGTGGTCTTAATAGAACGCAAATATCGAATGAAACCGGACTGAATGTGAGTATTATATTATTGTGTTATTATAATTGTAACTTAAACTTTTGTTTAAAATTTATACTTATTATTTTTTGTGGACATAATTATAAATTATTTCTTTTTATTGTTTTTGAAATCCATAATAAGGCTGGAAAGATAAATAGTTTTTTATTAGTATTTATTATTGCATTACAAATGTAGACTTTGAATAGGATAATTATTGTTTTATTAAAGAAATATTATTTTATTAAATAAATATTATTTTATTAAATAAATATTGTTTTATTAAATAAATATTATTTTATTAAATAAATATTGTTTTATTAAATAAATATTATTTTATTAAATAAGTAAATATTACTATGTTATATATTATGTATAAAAATGAAGTCACTTTAGTATTTTGCCTGCCTAATATAACTTTTCTTTTGTTTTAGAGAAATACTGTTAGTCTCTGGATCAGGAGATATGAGGAAGAGGGTAGCCTTGTTAGTCGACAGCGAAGTGGAAGGCCGTCGCTTATTAGCGAGGCGCAGCGACGACATATGGTGGGCGAATATGAATCGAATGGTTTCACACCAACGAGGCACTTTGCCGAACTATTCGACACGTCCTTACAAACTGTTCGCCGTGCCCTCCACGCTGAAGGCTTGCATCACAGAAGGCCAGCCAAAAAGCCCTCCTTGACAGAAAGGCATAAACAAGAACGGTTACGTTTCGCACGGGACTATTTAGATTTTGACTGGAGTACTACCATATTTTCCGATGAAAAAACTTTCAAATCGAGTCAAAAGGGTAGGCTTCATTTATGGCGCAAAGACAATACTCGTTGGTGTGATAAAAACGTGATACCTAATACAGAGTCAGGTCGAATCACAATTAATATGTGGGGATGGATGAGTGCCGCAGGGCCCGGAGAACTAGCTTTTATTCCTCCACGCGCCAACAGTTCTACTTATGTAGAAGTATTAGACGGTGTCATGCTACCTACTGTGCGCAATATTTACCCCGCTGACGAGTTGACACAAATTACATTTGTGCAGGACAATTGTCCTATTCACCGAGCGAGCACTGTGCGCGAGTGGTTTCACAATCACCCGGAGGTAACAGTCATTCCATGGCCAGCGCGATCACCCGACCTCAACCCCATAGAAAATCTATGGGGTTTGATGGTGCAAAGGTGGGAGTCACGGGATGAGAGGTGTATAGAACAACTGAAGACACATTGCATGGAGGTGTGGGAAAATTTAAGAGGAACAGAAATCTGTGAAAATATTGTAGGGTCAATGCGCAAACGTCTAAGTGACTGCATTGAAAATAATGGGGGTTATACAAAATACTGATACTAGTTAGTAACTAGTATCAGAATATCAAAATTGACGGTGTAACTAAATATTTAGTAATAATTAACATATCTGTAGATAATTAATGATCTTAAACTGAGGTTTAGTTTCAATCTTCTTTTCGTCACGAAAACGAACACTTAAGCTATTACCTCAATACATTTCTTGTGACGTTACATAAAAAAAACATATTCATAAAGTCTAAATCAATATAAAGAAATAATTATATTTGTTTTCAATAAACTGCTAAATATCGATTACCTATAATAAGTGGGTATTAACAATCATATTTGTGTTAATAGAATATTCTTTTCTTGTTATATTGATATGACGTGGGTAAACACAAAAAATCTTATGAACGGTTACAAGTGAATTTCTTTTATCTAAGTAGGAATGTAACGTCACAATTCTTGTCAGTTAATTAAATAAATAAATAAAACGAATAAACCTTTATTGTTATTATTAAGCACGACTTTTTTATTTCCACCTTCCAACACCAAAAAAGTAAATTAAAAATCACATAAATAGTTAAAACTTAATACAATAACTAACATTTTCTTCGTATAAAAATAAATAATAAGCATGATTCATTATTAATAAGCATAAACCTAACAAGTTTTTACTTTTCATTATTATGGTTTCAAAGAAACAAAAAAACAGCCAAGAAGTAATTAAGATACGAACTCAGACCTTATTGATCGTGAAGCTGTTGCTTAGCCTAAACAGCTACCAACACATATTAGATTGATGCGAATTTTAGCAATGCTATGGTAAGAACAGACGCGTATTCTAAATGCAACAGAAATATCATGCTATTTCGCGTAGTGTGGCGACAGTTTATTAGTGTGTGTTATCTGTGGAATGTTGAGACATCACTCATACACGCACACGCACCCTCATTGACTGTGTCGCGCTTGTATATTCGAGCTAAAGTAGCCTTTATGGTGCTGATGGACTATTGAACGTTTAGTGTACCTAGGTACTATCTATTGTTCGTGGCTCTCTTGAGAGTAGATGGCTCTTGAAAGGAGTTATTATGGATACCGGAGTATTTGAGACATTTCAGTATTGTCACTGGAATAACGACACTAGGGTTGCCAACCATACTGTTTTGAACAGTATTATACTGTTTTTCACTAAATTATACTTTTTACTGTTGAACAAAAATAAAGTATACAAAATACTGGTTTCAGCATCAAAATGCAAACACATTATTAAGTATTGTTTTTATTTAGTCAGAAGGCGCTCACTGCTCAGTGCAGCGCAGCCACAAACAAATCGCACTGAGTTTCTGAACGAATCTGTTAATAGTGTCAAGTCAAATATCCAAAACTGTCACTCACTTTCCGCCACCTCAGCATTTACTAAAAGAGTTTTTTCAGTAATGAATGCTATGTGGCGGGAGGATAGAAATAGATCTCGACCATCTATTAATTTAATAAAAAATGAGCCCTTCATTTATTTTAATTTCAGTTATAATTGTGATGACGCGTATGAAGTTTTTAAAAAAGATTGTAAATTAGTAAGTTGTGCATGAAACTCTAAAAAATATGTATTTAAAACACTAAATAAATAAAATACTGTTCATTTTTCTAAAATACTGTTTAATATTCTTAATAGACCCGAATATACTTTATTTCTTGTAAAAAAAGTTGGCAACCCTAAACGACACACCTGCTGCGTGATGCTTTTTTGCAAACGATCGGCATTGGTAGCCAGTTAACATGATACCTGGGTTTTTCGACTGAACTTAGGCTTTTGGTTTTTGAGTAGCAGCCTCGGAGTCTGTATTTGCGTCCGGTTGTTGGCAACAGGCTCTCCCGCTATTACATAAGAGTTAAACATAACTGGCGAAATGTGGGTGTACTAATGGGTAGGTACACCTCTGCCTTACCCTTCGGGGATTAAAGGCGTGATGTTAGTTGTGGTTTTCATACTGATTGAGAGCAGCAATAAAGCAAGCAGACTAAGGTAAGATGACCTTTTGATAAAAATCCTCATACTAATTTTGTTTTCCAGTAAAGTTTATGATCTCAAGAGGAGGGGACCGACTGATGAAGCTGGGAGATTTCACATTTACCAGGGTGCAGTACCAAGGAGACCATTGTTATTGGTCTTGTTACACCCACAACACCCACGGTTGTCCTGCCAAAGTGTATACCGAACGTAATAGACTGATGTATGCGAAAAATCTTCATAATCACCCACCTACGGAGTTTTTTGTTTGACATCGTCTTCACTTTAGGGTCAGCATAATAAAATGTTAGTGTTGCCATCTGATTCGGTGGCTGCATCTTGTAAATTGTTCTAAAGCCTCGATGACACTGGGCTAGTTTTCAAGCTGCTAGTCGGCGAGTTCGCGAGTAGCTTGTAAACTTGCTCCGTGTCATTGAGCTTTTTACAATCTGCTTTTAAATATCCGATTGTAAAAGCTCAATGACACGGAGCAAGTTTACAAGCTACTCGCGAACTCGCCGACTAGCAGCTTGAAAACTAGCCCAGTGTCATCGAGGCTTAAGCTGTGTTTTGATCACCGAATCAGTCAACTTGGCTATAGTAATGTCTTCCTCAATTTCTTAGTGTCATATTATGTTTTTTTTTTTATTAGTATATCTTGTCCATTCTGCCTTAAAATATAGTTCATCAATTGTTTTTTATCTCTTATGTATGACTGATAATGCCATTGAACGAATAGCTCAATACAGGGTATGATTTTGTCGACCGCTACGTCATAATTTCAGTTAGGCATCCAAAGAGAACAATTCTAGCCATTGCATCCTTTTTGTAGTATTTTTGAGGCTACGAATATATTTGTTTGGATTAGACAAGGTGCTCAATCATAGTAATATACAATGTATAACACGCGCCATTAAAGAAACGAATTGGAAATATCAGGTCTTCTCACTTGCTCTCTGTACTGTGTGAATGAAAGAGCATGATAAACTGCTTTGTTTGGCAGCCATTTTTATTTCGTTTCTTTAGGTAATCGCGCAAGTTATAGTCTATAAGTAAGAGTCTTCATATTGTTATATTTTAACAAACTGTCATGTCTTATGATTTTTTCCTAGCTACCTATTTATTTGTCTACGTTCGTTAGTTGACAGTTCGTTTTTAGTTTCAGTAGTAAATATAGTATTTTTTAACTAAATTATCTTGTACTGTAAGGTGCTAAATTGTGATAGAAACTCAACTTTGTGATCTCTGCGTATTATTGTAAATTCTTGCCTTTTTTTTCTATAATTATACTGTAGTACAAACGGGGCATATTCGATGTATTTTCAGTATTAATGCACCTGTGTTCCATTGCTCTCTATTTTTGTATAAAAATATATTTGAAAGTATAACATAAAGTTTATTATTTCCGGAATTGCGTATCAAAGATTTAAGCGAATTGAAGTTTTCTCCTCTCCCACTTTCCTCTGTCTTAGATCAGTTGCAATCATCTTTTTATTTTCATAAGCTAAAGTGCCTACATTAAGGCCCCCCGCGCACTAGGCAGCCTGGCTGCGCAGCCAGGCTGCGGCAGCCAGTAAAACATATGGGAATTCGTGGCTGCCTAGTGCGCGGGCTCTTATACAACGTCATATGTTTTACTGGCTGCCGCAGCCTGGTTGCCTAGTGCGCGGGGGGCCTAAGTCAGATTAATTTCCACGATCTAGCTGTTTGGTAACTATACACCTTCTAATCATAAAATAATGCCTATTCTGAAAAAATTAAATAGCTAAAACTGCTAGTAGTTAATAAACTACGCTTGTTAAGCTGCGCGTGCTCATGCTAATGCTAATATTTTCATGAATTTACAGAAAATTACCGTCCCGGTCAAGAAGAAGCTTTCATCATTCAATCCCTTAGAGGAAAACCTCTAATTGCGTATCGAAATTATACTTACTGCCGACATTCTGCCCGGAATGGTGTGGTCAGATGGACGTGTTCCACGCACTCCTACAGATGCTGCAGAGGTGTGTTGAAGACTCGGGGGAAACGCATCATTGAAGTCAGGGGCGTACACAACCACGATGCTGCAGAACTGCTGATCAATCGACCGAAACCTTGCGTGGAATTAGGATGGACATGACCGTTGAAGAGTAATTTCGTAGCTTGCAAAAATGGTCAGTTTGAAAGGCAATATTATTAAGAATAATATTACGTGTTGTTGGTGGAATCTATGTTGTTATAAATCCCATGAATCGATCTGTCTCCTGTCAGTTTTTTTTTAATTGAAGATCAAGGTATTGTAAACTAAACTTATCAGTAGTATGGGTATGAGTAATAACGATTTTTCGGAATAAAGAACATGTCTTATGTCACTAGTCAAATTATAAGATTTTATTGGTTTTATTGGTTATAGGTCTATAGATTAAATAAGTTAGTGAAATAATAAAGGTATTTCTTAAGGGCGTACGCTAAAACTAGCAGTGCACGGAGCGGGGGCCCGCTCCGAACGTCATCGTCGATAATGTACAATAACCGACGCATGCGCCCGCACCGGTTACAGGTACTATTTTTCATTACAGACACGCCAGCGTGCGCTCCCGCAGGTTTTTACGTACGTCATAGTAAAGTAATACCTATAAGTAGCTAATACTTTGGTTGTGATATTTTTTTTCTGTGCCCAAATGAGTCCCTTGAATGTAGGATGTAGAAGATTGTCATAAATTAGTACTAGGTATCTAAAAAATAGAATCTAGACCCAGTCAGTTGTGATTTCTATTTCTCTTCGGTATTTCTTAAGGTATATCGTTTATGCTATCATCGTTTTAGTGCAAGAACGAGATAACTATAGAGGATGAATAGCGCCATCTTTATTTTCGGAACACAACTATGAGAATTTATTTATTTGGAAATATTAGATTGTGTGTTTTCAAAGCCTGATTGGCTCCTGCTGTATTCAATTATATCTTATGGCTCTATTATTACAATGCATTTTTATCTTAAAAATGAAGTAGAGGCAGCCTGTTCTTTGATGTTATGCAAAACTTTTCATATTTCTTCCATTAGACTAAGAGTAAGCCAATTACTTTACTTTGTTTTGTATTCTGAAATGTAAATCTAGATCTCATCACATGTTCACCTACCTAAATAAATATTTGATTGTAGGTATGCATTTAAATACTTTTTTGTGTATTAGTCATTTTAATGTGTTAATTATTTAGTGATGTACTTAAATACAACTTTAGTGAGATCTTATAAGGATTTTTATTTATGCCTCCATTCAAAGCTTATCGATAGTTACTCGGATCGATTACTTACCTATTTATGAAATGCGATACCTAAGGAGTCATCGCCACTGGCGAGAGAAAGGTGGAGATGGTCACGTCGCGTGTCATGCATCAAATTCAATAGAAACATTATAATTTGGTATCCACACTCTTGGTGATATCGCAGCGAGAATATGAAGACAGCGAGCTTTACCGTCTTGATACTCTCGCTCGTAGAAATGGCGTCTAAAAACAACGAATGACTCATCCGTCTCATCCAGATTTTACTAAAAAAAAAGCGAAACTTGCTCCTTGTCGTATAAAAATGTAAGTAATTTTCTTTAACCTAAAACAAAACCTGACCGGTAATTAAAAAAATTCAAAATCAAGAATCAAAATGACTTAAGTAGGGTACATATTTTCATTTTATTTTTTACAGTTTCCTACGAGTTGTCAAGAAACAACAAAACTGTGATGGTTGTAAACGGATACAAGTTTTCGTTGCATTACGCCAGAAACTGCAAGGAGCGGTGGCATTGTAGTAGGCGAAGTTATTATGGATGTAAAGCAGTACTACACAAGGTAGAAGGAATAATAATTTATCAGAATAATAGTCATAATCATGAGCCATAATAAATATAATAAAGTAGGCCTACTTGTTTGAAACATATCGGTGAATATTTTTTTTTTTTTTATTAATAAAAGCCTTGATGGGGCTGATGTGAACTGTGTTCAAAAGTCCTCTAAAATAAAGATTAAAAAAATAATAATAATAAAAGCCAATACAAAAAATGGAATAAAAAGCAGCTCATTATACACACAGAAGGGATGATTGAGAGCGGTGGCGTAGACATATGACGACATGAGAGTGCGTCATGCCAGATGCCATCACGACAAGCTGGTCCATTTTATTGCCCATAGATGTTTCACATCAAAAAGAAACAGCATTGCAGAAACTGCTGCTATTTGCTGTGATTAAATATTTTAAGAAGCGGTGAATTTAAAATAATATTTTATAATAACCTCAAATACAAGCTCAGCCTTGCTCAGGCGTAACCGCGCCTGAGCAGGGCTCGTCATTTATTACTCTTTTTTAACTAAATATGTACGTTCAATACTGTTCTTTAAAAAAGCTTGTTAAAACAATCTTATCGTTTACTTTTCAAAATTCGAATCCCTAATGGAATACGACTATCTAATATTATAAGACAAGTGTTTGAAATAAAAACGTTTCAGACAGGTTGCCTTGGCAAGAAACCTTCACAGTACCTCATTCTGTGCCAGTCCCAACCTATGCGAAAATATTTTTTATAGTATTTTTTATGTTATATTTTGTCATTTACTGTAATGTTTTATAATGTATTCAGTCTTCATCATAATGATGAGTCTCATCTCATTCTTCACATAATAATTAAACATTAAAACATAAAATAAAATAATATTAAAAATCGAGTTTTTTTTTAATTTCCTAAAATGGACGAAAAACGAATCAGGTAAATTAAAATTATGAACATACACATCTACCGTTCACATACTTGATTTTTTGTTATCTAAGTGTTTTATTTTATTATCTTTAGCTGTCGTGATGGCCGAGTGGTTAAGGCGCCCGCCTCTCATGCATGAGGTTGCGGGTTCAAATCCGGGCAAGTACCAATGTGAATTTTTCAATTCATATGTACTTTCTAAAGTTTATCTTGGACTCCACTGGCATCGGTGAAGGAAAACATCGTGAGGAAACCTGGACTTACTGTTCCACTCAAACCATGTCAGAGGCCTTTGAGGCGGTTTAGAAACTCTGACACTAGGGTGTGTGAGGTCATAAGACCTTACTGCCCACACGATAAAGAAAGAAAGATTTTATTATCATAACTTTACCTTAATAAGCGCCATTACTAATCTTCCAACTATTTCCTAGTAATGTGTTCATATTTAAAAGTAAAAACCTACAAGAGGTACTATAGCTAAACCAATTGAGTCCACGCCTGTTAACACTGTTTACCGTTACCCATTGTGACGTCATATATCTTAAGAACTGTCCAGCGCACATTTCGCCTCTTGTGTATCACGCTACGAGCGCCCGCCGCCCGCACCGCACCCGTCCCCGTTCTCGTCCTACCCCCGCGCCCCTGTACCCCGCAGGCGACGACTCAACGGTTTAGCATTTTATTTTTTATTTGAAATCACGCCATTATTTTTGCTAATTAATGTGACATTTTGTTTTTTTTTTATCAGGAAAAGCATCAATTCAAATGCTGTGTCCAGTTTGTGGAGACTACGTGAGCGGTATACACTACGGTATCCATACTTGCGAGTCCTGCAAGTCATTCTTCAAGAGAGCTATCAGTTTTGAAAAGTCTCTTACGTTTGAATGTATGTTAGGAACTGGAGGATGTATCCTAACTCCTTATAAGAGATCCTGCAAGTTTTGCAGGTATCACAAGTGTATTGAAGTCGGTATGCTACCAACTTTGGTGAGACTAAAGAAGGAAAGAGGGGGCAGGGCACCGCTTTATTTAAAAAAGAGCTGTTGAAATCAGTTACTTTTTTTGGTTATATTATTCAAAACATAATAAACTAAACAAGCTATTTTATAAACTTTATTTAAAACATCTAAAGGCGCGCCTTGGAAATAAAACCGACTCGAACGCCGTGACGGCAAACGGCATGACGCTATCAGGCCATGACGAAAAACAAAGAAAGAAATTCATTGTAATTAATAAAAGTGAAAGATATTTTAATTGCTATTAATGCAAATTACATAATACACACAAACAAACCAATCCAATCAAATCCAATCCAATTACATTACTTTTAAACCGTTTTTTTTACATATTTCTTGATGAAATTTTACTTATTTACGCGATTCACTGCCAGTAGTTTTAATTTTAAATAAATAAATAGTGTTAATAATTATACTTCTAAACTAGGTTGGTTGTAGGTGTTGGTTGGCCAAAAAGGGTAGGAAAATGAAATTTCAACAGCAACAAAATACTAATTAAAATTACCTGCTTCACTTATTTTGGCAAAACCAAGTCGGTTTAAATCTGTCAAAGGAACTAACCCACGTCAAGTTTGGGATGTACAATTAACAAAACAGATAGGTATGCAGGGTATGCAAGTTTTCTTAGAAACCGATGGATGTCTTTGATTGAAACTTAACTTAATTAATGAACTGCTTTTTATCTACTTTTTAAATTAAAGTACATTTGAAAACATCCATCGGTTTCCAAAAAAACTTCAACTATATCTGACGACCCTGCATACCTATCTCTTTTGTTGACTGTACATTAAATTGTTATTGTTGGATAGTAATATAAGACATTTAGCATATTGAATTTGTTCGACATACCTAGTTAATTGAATTTTTAGACAGATAATGTGTTGGCTCGTTTTTTCAGAACTAGGTACCATTTAGATTTATACAGCATGTAACAAAAACCCTGTCCGATTCTTAAGGGTATTATTCGGCATCGTACTGCGTACACATATACATAACCATTTAATGGATTTGAGATTATTATTTTTCCCCAGTGAAAAAAAAAAGAAGAAAGAAGAAGTAATTAAATTAAAATAAAACTTAAAAACTGATCAACGGCAACACTGATCTGACAGGGTTTTTGTTACATAGTGTATAAGGAAAAAAAAAAAGTCTTACAAATAAATGTTGAACTTGTATTTAAAGTTTCGTGAGACTAAGAAAGTGCCAGTGTAGCGCATAATGTGTAAGTGCCTTTACTTAAAAAAAATCGATGTCAAACAAACAATTACTGTGTCAAAACTGCGGTATGTAAAAGTAATATAAAATAGATAAGCATGCAGCAGATAACCAGTTTAAACTAATTTTCAACCTATTATTACTGTCCATAAAGGCTTTTCCACACAGGGGAGGATGATATTAAGACGCGCGACCCTTCACAGATAGGTGACGTACGCAACCTAGGATATGATATTCCCTGTGATAATTTGTGATACATGTGTGTGTGGAGAGGTCTTTTTTGTGTTTGGATTTTGACATAACTGGTATTGCAATATTAAATTAAATATTTTTTTTATTATGACTGGCCACATAACTTTTTATAGACTGATTGTTAACCTTCGCTGTATGAATAAATCGTGTATTTCGAATTTCGAAAATCAAGTGATAGGCAGCCTGAGGGCGTATGGTAAAATCCGCGCGGGTGCACGGCGCGGGTGTCCGCTCCGGAGGTCGTGTAAAGGTTTTGTGGTGCAATTTTATAATGAAAGACAAAACTTGTTGAATAAAAAGTATATAATAATGGAAATAAATTACCGTTACAACTTAACAACAAAGGGAGGGAGAAAGAGAGCGAGAGAGAGCAGAGCCCTCTGTAACAAAAATATCTACAGATAAAGGTTGCCACCTTTTAATACAGACGCGCGAGCGTGCAGCCGCGCGTTTATTACCGTATACCCTTACAATACCTAGTACCTACCTAATGCAAATACGTAAATATCTAGTTCTGTGTCTTTTGATATTACAATTTTTTTTTACATTGTTATGTGGTAGATTGATAACGTTAAACATTTTTAAAATCTTTTATTTTTATCACATAATTTTACAGTAGGTACTTTTTTAAAGAACACAAGTACTTAAGGCAAAATTGGGTAGCTAGGTACTATCGGCAACTTTAATGCATATACACGAGATGGTCGACTTTCGTCTGAGCTTAACGAGCGGGTCAGTCAGTGCGTGTGCGAGTGATGTGTCAACATTCTACAGATAACACACACTAATGAACTGTCGTCGCACTAAGCGAAATAGCATGATATTTCTGTTGCATTAAAATACGCGTCTTAGTCACTGGCGCTGTTTTACCAATTCATTGCTAAAACTCGAAACTACTATTTGTGCCGTTATCTAGGTTTGGGCTTAGCGACGGGTTCACAAACAATGAGGTCTGAGTTCAAATCTTGATTACTGTGTTTTTTGTTTTTGAAACAACAATAATATTACGTAAAAACTTGTTAGTTTTATGTTTATTTCTAATTCATGCTTATAATTGTTTATTATAAGAAGCAAATATTAGTTATTGTATTATTATCTTATACTAATGTGATTTTTAATTTATCTTTTCGGTATTTGAAGGTGGAAATAAAAAAATCGTGCTAAATGATAACAAAAATGTTTATTTCGATTTACTTATTTACAAAATTAACTAACTTACGAGAATTGTGACGTTACATTCCTACTTAGATAAAAGAAATTCACTTGTAACCGTTCATAAGATTTTTTGTGTTTACCCACGTCATAAAAATATAACAAGAAAAGAATATTCTAATAACACAAATATGATAATAATATCCACTTATAGGTATCGATATTTAGCAGACTTTATTGAAAACTAATATTTATTTCTTAATTATTTCTTAAATATTGATTTAGACTTTATGAATATGTTTTTTTATATGTAACGTCACAATAAATGTATTGAGGTAATAGCTTAAGTGTTCATTTTCTTGACGAAAAGATGATTGAAACTAAACCTCAATTTAAGATCATTGAATAATGACGGACATAATAATATTAATACTAAATATTTAGTTACACTGTCTAATTAATAATAACAAAACATCTAGGTTTTTAATATAGCAGTCTTCCAGTCAAAATCTTAATAATCCCGTGAGAAATGTAGTGGTTCTTGTTTATGCCTTTTTGTGAAGAAGGGCTTTTTAGCTGGTCTTCTGTGATACAAGCCTTCAGCGTGGAGGGCCCGGCGAACAGTTTGCAATGAAGTGTCGAATAGTTCGGCAAAGTGCCTCGTTGGTGTGATACCATTCGATTCATATTCGCCCACCATATTATGTCTTCGCTGCGCCTCGCTAATAAGCGACGTCCTTCCACTTTGCTGTCGACTAACTAGGCTAACCTCTTCCTCGTATCTCCTGATCCAGAGACTAACAGTATTCCTCTAAAACAAAACAAAAGTTATATTAGGCACTAGGCAGGTATAACAAAATACTAAAGTGACTTAATTGTTATATAATATAGTAATATTTATTTAATAAAATAATATTCATTTAACAAAACAATATGATATTAAGTCTACATTTATAACAATAATAAACAGAATTTATTTATCTTTACAGCCTTAAGATGGATTTCAAAAATAATAAAAAGATCTAATTTATAATTATGTCACCAAATAATATTAGGTTCAAGTTACAATTATAATAACACAATAATATAATACTCACATTCAGTCCGGTTTCATTAGATATTTGCATTCTATTTTATGACCACTTTTATGCAACGCAATAATAGTCGCCTTCGTCTCAATGTTAATATTTGCTTGCATTTTTTTTTGTGAATAATTACCGCTATATAATAATCCACACGTCACTAACCAACAAATACAACCAAACGACAACGTTTATTCTAATCGAGTATTCATAAAACTCATTATTACATTACTTATTTCTGTCTACCTCACAGAAATCTAAATTATTTGTTTAATTTTCTATGATCTACCTTTTTAACTTTACGAAATGTGTGAACAAAGCGAACAAGATAAAGAATATTATGCTTCTGTCTCATTTCTTCCAATCAAGTAAAAACTTACAAAAAGTCATAGTCTGGATGAGATTCGATCTCACGACTCCTCGATTCAAGCACCTATCTGCAGGCGTTTAGCCGATAGGCCAACTTGACTTATTTTATAATGTTGAAATTATGAACTACAAGCATTTGTCGACGGCAATGATGATACATGTGACTGTTCTCGAAAATAGAAGGTCGTAAGTCAAACTTAACTTGAAGCGAATGTTTTTTGAGAATGTCTATCCACTTATGGACTCCACTGTACATGTTAATCGTGGTTTTTATACGTCGACTTTGCTTAAATAATAATAATTACTGATCAAATATATAAAAAATGATCAGTTAATTTATATACACACATCAAAAGTGTCTAGGGATCAACATCCCTAATCAATGTTAGGGATGTTGATCCCTAGACACTTTTGATGTGTATACTTACCATGTATAATACTTACATTATACAGGGTATAAAAAATTTCTGATCAGTTTTTGGAATAATAATTATTTTAATAATATATTTTAGGTTTATATTTTAATTAAGTCTATTGTCTATAATGCCCATGGTGTTCATAGATATACGTGACCTAGGGTAAGGTAGACTACCTATGGTGATTGTGTTTTTATCTATGTTTTTTTTATGAGTTATTTATGAGGTATTTCGGCTATATGAAAAATACAGAATTTATTTACGTGCCTTTCTGGTAGGTAATGTAAATACCGCTATTATAATGTTTTATACAACGATATTTTCTTAATAAAGTGCAGCTAATGAAATTTTACTTTTTAATTACGAAAAGTGTTCATAATTTAGATCTTTTAAACTGTGACGTAAAAAGCATAATATTATGTAAATGTTTTGTTTTTAGTGTTAGATAAGAATTTTAATAGTAAATACAAATATAATAAAATGTTTTATATTAATTTAAATAGATGATCTGTTAAACAAATGTGTTTTTCATTTAAATGCCAAATAAAATCTTGGTACAGTAACAATGAATACCTATGTTTATTTTTTATACTTCTTATTTATTATGTTTATTTAATTCTTTACAAAAAAAAAAATGCCATTTATGCCCTTAAAGTTTGTTCTCCACCACCAAGTCCTCCACCACCACAAGTTTGATCACCATTTCTTAAAACAATACCATTTTAATATTACTTTGTAATTTCTGTTGTTGAATTTTTAACTCTGCGCTGAGCCGAGCGTTGAAAATCCAACAGTGTGCAAGGCAAAGTAACTTTAAAATAATACTGTTATAAGAGATGGGGGTAGGCCCCCTCAGTGAACGACTAAACGCCGACAGACTGAACACCGACAAGACTTTACTTCGTCGGGACTCTTCGCCGACAGGGGGCTCATAGTAGAAGTGAATAAAGGTTACGTATTAAAAAAAAGTTTAGGTTAGGTTAAAACTATGACCCCCAAAAACGACAAGATTATAAAGAAAGAAGTATGTAACACATAATAATATTTATTACGAAATAATAAAGTTTGTGTAATGTGTCAAGCCTTATATTTCATGGCGCGTATAAAACAATTAATAACACATTTAATTTTTTTTAGTTTATCAATATTGTCCGATCTGTGGAGATATCACATCGGGTCTGCACTACGGAGCCAGGACCTGTGAATCTTGCAAACTCTTCTTTAAAAGGACCGTCCAGCTTGAGAGGGAGAATACATACAGCTGTTCGGGACGTATGAAATGTAGGGTTAATGTGCAGACCAGGGCCTGGTGCAAACTGTGTAGGTTTAAGAAATGCCTAACTTCAGGCATGAAGGTCGGTATGGTTCATAAAACTAAGACCCGTTTACAACAATTATATTCTTAGTCGACCACGGCCAAAGGTTTTGTGTAGGATATTCTGTGTGGGCCAAGTTTTGGGATATTATGCTGCCTCGTGCTGAAAGTATTGTTGACAAAGTTAGGTTACCTATACGTTGGCACTTTAGAAAACTACTCCAAAAGGAAATTTGAAACCTGTCAAATTATTTAAAGAAAACTAAGTAATTGTATAAAGGATTATGGGTAAAATTTTATGTGTGCAGAACTTTTTTATTTATAGATGGCCGATGCCTTTGTGCAATTACTTAATTATTATTTTTATAATTAACCGTTTTATTTTTCGTGGTGGTGAAGTAGTGTTAGGTAACGCAGGCAGCATCTGGAAAACATAGCAATTTGAAAGTTTTAAGCAATTAAAATAAAGTTACATATAAAGTAAATGTATAATGTTTTGTTAAGATTTTTATACTATATTAATATTAAGTATATTGTTATTATTTTAACGTGGATAAATCGCCGACCTAACTTACTAATAGTTATCCCAAGGCATTTGGAGCTGGTGTCGTTAAAGGCACATTTATGTGCAATGTTTTAAACATATTATATTTCTACTCTTTTATATTTAGGTACCGTAGGTACTAAGCTGAATATGTTATAAGTAAAATCCACAAAAAAAAAACATAATAAAATATAATATCAATATATTACGGTATTAATATTTTACTGTTATTAATGTTGTCTTCTAAAATGGGATGTGAGACATAAAGCTTGGGCTTTAGCCTTTATCCTTTACAAATAGACAATAAGTAGATATATTTTATCAAACAAACGAAAAAAAAAGATTATAGATCTCAAAATCGAAATACATTTCACTAAGTTATTGGTTATTTTATTTTTATTTGTATTTTGAACGGCATGAAGTTATTTGTATCAATTTTAACGTTTTTTTTATTTGCCAATGATCCTTATTTTCTTGCCCTGGCGAATTAATGCCACTAAGAGATTATGCACAGTGGAAGCAATTCAATTTTTTCTATCAAAAAATATTTTTATTATTAGACATTTTGTAGCAATTTTGTAAAATCAAAACTATCTTTATTCAGTCTGTGCATTGTTCTTTATTGTTTTTTTTTATAGCTTCATTTTTTTTTATTTGCCTAGAACGAAATATTTAACTAGTAAAAACATTTTTGTTGATCTTATAATATTTACTTGATTACTTTTAAGCATAGAATTATTATAAACTAGTTTCTGCCCGCGACTTCGTCTGCGTGGTGTTTTTCACCCGTGTTAAGTTTAGTCTTTGGTTACTGCTCCGCACCCCTGTGTCGTAGCGTGATAATATATAGCCTTAACTATTCCTCAAGAATCTGGATATCATATACAAAAATATTTTTTCAAATTCGACTGGTACTTCCAGATGTTAGCGTGAAAAAAAAACTTTAGCTTTATTATATTAGTATAGAGACTAAATAAATTCTTTTTTTAGAACATAATATTCGTGTGACTGGGTGGTAGCTCTATTTAAGGCGTAAACGCAATTAATTCAGTGCAATCTATTTTATACCTAAATTATTTACATATAAAGACTAAATTGTACATAACTGTTTTAATATTCTGATTTTAATTTTAATTAAATTTTTCACCTGATTAAATATTTGTTTTATTTTGTAATACAAAAAATCCTAGAAATAGTGTGTATTTTTTTTTAAATGTTGTCTACTAACACCATTGAGAATTTTATTTTACGAAATGACAAACAATATCAATTAGAATAATTAAAACACTGCTCAGTAAATATCATCAAGCTCTAGACAGAAACTGTAAATTATACAGTTACGAATGATAAACGTAACACAACGCTATATTTTTATAGATCCAAAGATATTTCTTTTTTAAACTCTGATGTACAATATTTACCTCCATTTTCTGTAATAAACGGTGAAAAGAAACATCGTAACACCTAAAACAGGGTTTGAATTCATAATCTAATTGGAAAAAAAAAACAGTTATTCTATACAAGAGTGTCAAATCAAAATCGGAAAAATATATTTTATACTTATCGTAATTATTTTCTAATCCGATTCTGTTTATTTTTTTTTTAGATGGGATATTTCCACGATACAGCTGGTCGCGGCAAGGAAACGCGATCATTATACTAGGAGAACATAGATTTAAGAAGCGGTCTAAAGCTGCGTATAAACTACGCGCGGCAAACCCTCGAACATTGGCGCGCGCGGCGGCCGCGCACTATGTAGACGGGGTCGCCGCGCGCGGCGACTCGAACATTGCCGCGCTCGAACGTGCCGCGCGGCGAACCGCTCGCTGTCGGTTTTTGCGACCGCATCAAAGAGGCTTCATTCGTTGGCTCGCGCGCAGTTGGGACGGTCTAGTTTGGTGAATTGGCTCGCGCGAACACGATGGACAACGAAAGCTGCCGTCTACTCATACAATTGTATGGCGCTAATGAGTTGTTGTGGTGTTTTATTATTTTTACAAATAACTTGATGTATCACAATGAAAGCGGCAGCCGCCCGACCACGCGCGGCCATACTTGCAGGAGAATGAACTGCCGCGCGCAAGTCTGGGCTGCGGATGGATCGCCTGCCGCGCGCGGCTGCCGCGTTCTACAAATTTTAAATGTACGATTTGGCTCGCGAGCCAAATTAACGTCAAATCTGGTCGAACATTGGCTCGCGCGGCTGCCGCGCGTAATCTGTACACAGCTTAAGCATATCAACCAGAAGCATGAAACGCATTGGGTCTGCAACAAGTGTGATAAGGGGTGCAAGGCAAAACTTACGACATTGAAAGACGCTATTATTAAAATGTACAACGTCCATGACCATAGAGGCTTCAGAAAAGCTAAATGATATTTAGCTTTGTTTTTTATTTATGTTTATATCAATTATTAGAAAAGTTCTAAAACGTTTTTTTTATTTTACTAGAATCTTGAAAAGAAGTCATTGTCCTCATCATTATCAACAACTTTAACTGTTGATCAACTCGGAAATCGCGAAATAAAAATTCAGCTAATTCTCGAATTATGGAAATAAAAATGTATGGATTTCCTGATTTTTCTTTTAGCGATTGCAGCTTTGTGAAAGTTGTTCATAATGATGAGTACAATGACCACTTAAACAAAGAATAAGGTGTCATAAGAGCATGACTTCACTATACCGATAACTTTGTAAGAAGCCCGATTTGACAGCTATCAAAATGCTTTGTGTAGTGTTGTCAAAACGTCTTGTCAAAATATAAATCGGCAATTAATTCGTGTTTGTGAGTGTATTTTTTCAAAATTAAGTTAAACTTGATGTTTACAAGTGATACTCGTTGTTATAGTGTATGGGTAACATAGTAATTATTCAGGATTGTGAATTGGATTTTTCAAATTATTACGTAGGAGAAACGTCAAATCGGGCTTCTTACAAAGTTATCGGTATAAGTGAGTACAAGAATTCAAAGCTCAAGTTACTCACTCTAAATTATGACGAAGTGCTAGCGACACGAAATACATATTAGCACTGAATTTTGTATATTGTCTGTTTTAGTCAATCTATACTCGTATTTAGATTTATATGTACACGGTAGAGGGGGTATTGAGACAAGCCAACGATAACATTTTATCGACGGTTATAAAAAAACTGCTTTTCCATACATTTTGACCGTGTAGGTGTTGTACTTTTGTATGGGACATCAGAGTCCGTTCCACCGTGTATAACAAATTTTATTTTAGATTTGAAAGAAACAAAAATGGAGCTTCCATATAAAAGATGTCTATATTTTTTTATTTTGTGCTGAACATTGATATTATTTTGTCATAATAATTATGTTATGTATGTGTATTTATAACACATGGTGATTTTTTAACGTTATGTTAATAATCATTACATTAGACTTTCGTTTGTACGACGTCTAAAAATTCACCATGTTTTGTTATTCAAATTATTAGAAATAATAAAAAAAGGGTTTTAAATCAAAGACATTTTTAGTAATTTCAACTTAATATTTATTATAGAAGTATCAGTTTCATGTAAGTAAGATAATTGTTGTATAGGTACCTAATGACCAAATATGATAGATATTAATCATTATTATTATTATACTATTACCCAAGACTTGTTGAACGTTTTTTTAATTTGTAGACATAAAAGTTGTACCTATTTGTTTTTATATAAAATAAATAAATAAAAATAATATCTTAAATACTTATTATAAAAATAAATGGTGTGTTCAACCTATTGTAAATTATATGAGGCTCTCCGATCGATCTCCAATTTTGATGATACAAATTAATATAAAGTTTACAAGTGTGAAATACAATTCTTCTTTTTTTTCGTATAAATAATACACGTATTAATCGAAATTCTTTAAATACTTAAATTAAAGTATACAATTAAAACTATTGAGAGTCAAAATTGAGATCTTTTTGGTAATAGCAGAAAAATCTTATCATTCTGTGCCTTAATACATAATTTAAGAACCTTAAACGGACTGGTTCATTAATATTGTTATTATTAAAATTAGGTGCATTACTAGTATTAGATATTTACATTCCAGATTGTTACCTGTTGAAATGAATAACTCAATTAATATTTAGTTAGAATATTTATAAATATTTATTTATTTTTGACTATGTATAAGATTTTATTGTATTATGTAGGTAAAGAGTATTTACATTAATAAAAGAAAACTCTACAAGTAGCTTTGGTTCTAGTATAAACTGTTGTGTAATTATAAGTAGGTACGAGGTAATTAAAGCATACCTAATTCATTAATTAGGTATGTTTTTATATAAACTCCTTAGTTTGCATGTCATTTTGGGATCGTCCGTTATTACGAGGGGCTTGACATCAGAAAAAAATCACGTGTAATTATGACGTCATAACCGTCCAATGATACTTATTAACTGTTTTAAATGTTATATTTATATAAACCTCTGAATTCAAAATGTATAATGTTATTAACCTTTTTTAAAGTGCTTTCTATATTCTAATAAGATTTATTTTTTAAATAAAAACATTAAAGTAAGTACCTACAATTTTATTCTTCTCTAACTTTTAGAACATTCTTTCTTTTTTCTTTCTTTTTATTAAAACTTTGCCCCACACTAGGAATTCCTCCTGTATCGTGGGTGCGTTTACAAACATATAAACTCACATACACAAACAGTCAGACCCGGAACTATCTGTAGGTCATACAAATTTGTTCCGTGCGGGAATTGAACCTGCGACACGCAGTGCAGCTGCCAATAACTTAACCACTGTGCCAACCGTGCCGTCGAAATCTATCTATTAATATAAAAATGACTCCCTATTTCCCTTGGTGACGGCATTACGTGTGAACGGCTGGACCAATTTTACTAATTCTTTTTTTTGTGTTTTTATCGTAAGGAGAGGGTAGTTATGAAAAAAAATAACAAAAAAACATGGCGGCACGAAGTTCGCTGATTCAGCTAGTAATAATATAAATAAAGACAATTTAGCTATCTATGAATGGTTATGACTGTTCTTAACGTTAATAATGGTGTTGTGGAATGTGATGAGGACAGCTCTGCACCCCTTCCTCTGTTTAACGCAACGCCATCTCCCACGATCTCTATTCATAGTCAGGAGGCTGTATCTATGCCCATTCAGGTGGATCTGCTGGATGCCTGAGCTGGTCACAATTACTGGAAAGATAATAAAGCCGGATTGGGTTTCTTTCTTTCTATCTACTTACATTGTTTTCACGTATAGAAGCTACAAGAATAATATAATGTATGTATGTGTAGGCATTATGCTAAGCGTAAGCCCTTTCGCGCGGTAGTGGCGCATATTTCTTATTGTATTTATTTTTTAGATTTTATACAAACTTGTTTCTACTTTGCTTTTATATACAATTTTTCTTTTTATGTTATGTTTTCATTTTCGCGTGAATAAACAGTTTTTCTTTAACAACAGCTCAATAACAGCTCGGATCGAAAAATGGAGCAAAACATAATTTTTATTAATCATTTATTTCCGTATTCTTTATTACATATATTTTTTACATATGAAATGTTTAAGTCCCATGTAATAGGGGGCGAGCCTATTACCATCAACCGGGCACTGGTTTTACAATTTCATTTATCATCATTATCGTTTTCATTTAATCTTTCATCAGGCGGATGATTATGCGTGTGTTTAAAATCAACAACTTTTTTATTGACTGTAAATACAGTGGCGTTACAATCCCTGTAACTTTGTTTTGAGCATCTCCATCTTTTTTTGATCGTCTGCCTTCGACCCTTATAAGTGACAAGTATGTATTTGTACCCTTTTAATATCAGATTGTGTTTTCGTTTCTTTGTCAATAAAAACGTGGGTTCTTCTGTAACATTAAAAGGTTTCGGTTCTATAAAATATCGTGGGTTTTAAAAGTTTGTGTATACAGTTATCATAGTGATGGGTAAATCACTTGAATATATTTTAAAACGGTAACATTTTAATATTACTTTGGAATTTCTGTTGTTGGATTTTCCACTCGCGACGCTGAGCCGAGCGTTGAAAATCCAATAGTGCCCAAGGCAAAGTAATATTAAAATAATGCTGTTTTAAGATATGGGGGTAGACCGAGTAATCAATATCACGATTGAATTCATGCATGACTAGTAACATAAGTAGGTATTGTATATATCCTTGCTTAAAACCAGTCATCAGTGGGAAACTAGATTCAATATAATATTTTTTTTCTTTTCTCTTGTAAATGACGTTCAAAAGTGCCTTTTGATGGTCTAATTGAAAGAAATGATTTGACTTTGACATCATTTTAATTAGGAATCGAATTTGATAAAAATGACAGGAAAAAAAATAAAACTAAATTTTATTTAAAATTAAATGGACTTTATTGAATTTCATAAGCATTTACAATTTACATACAAGTTAACATTACAGTGAGATCTTAACAGATTATAGATATAGGTAATCACTAGCCAAATATTGAACCTTTAACAATACATAGTCAGGATATATATTAAACATTTGGACCTGAATTTCCACAACCATTTAACTACATAATTCTGTACATAGTATATCTAATTTTAAACAAGTAACACCCAGTTGCAGGAATCTTCCTTGCTTGCTTAGTTAGTGATAATTAATGATAATTGCTTATTTAATTTAAAGATGTGGCATATAAAGATTTACATTACGAACAACGACAATACTGAATGTACAGTCAGCAAAACAGATAGGTATGCAGGGTCGTCAGATATAGTTGAAGTTTTCTAAGAAACCGATGGTTGTTATCTACGTTTTAAATTAAATTACATTTGAAAATATCCATCGGGTTTTTAAGAAAAGTTCAACTATATCTGACTACCCTGCATACCTATCTCTTTTGTTGACTGTTTATGTACAGTATGTATGCATATATGCTGATGGTGTACTTTTTTGAATAAATATATTAAAAAATCCTTTAACTCCAGTCCCTTTAAAAATGATACTAAACTGTGTTTAAAACTGTCAAATTGATGATTCGTTTTGTGTAACGAAATAATATATTCAAGTCCTAATTTGACGTTTCGTTAGAGTTAAAAAGAAACATTAGGTAAATATGCTCTAAATGTTGTTTACAGCACTTAAATGCTTAAAATTCAAAGACCGTTTTTGCAACTGGGTGTGTAAGTAAGCCTGAAATAACCAGCATGATCAATAGACTGGTTTACCTACATTGGTCAGAAAATAAATGAAGATCGAAATTATTAGCCTCCAAATTTTGGATTTGAATGAAGGTAACTGTTTTCATAAAATTTAGATTCTGTAATAGTAAGTAAAATAGAATATAAATGTAGATGGATAGAGAGAAAGAAGAAGGCCAGAGAAAAGATGGACAGATTGTGCGGAGAATGTTTTAAAAGAAAAAGGAGTCAGCGATAGCATGATGATTGATAGGACGGAATGGAAGAACGAAACGTAAGTCAGTGGGACAAGGGCAGGAAGATTTAATAGAAAAAGGAGGGTCTATCATATTGACATCTATCTTTTCAGTTGTATGATCAGATTATTTAGCTTAAGCCTGACAAAATGATCGAAACAAATAAACACCAAATTATTCATCAATTACAAGTATCTTCAAATAAGCACTCTGTACATCTATACATATTACATACCATTTATACAATACACTTTTTATACATTTTTAATACCATAATTATGTTATGTAAACTCAGTGCCCCATCACTATTTTAGCGACTGAGCCAATTGGATTTAAGTTAGATATTTGATTAACTCGGGTTTTTATCTAATATATACAATGAAAGATTTCACAAATTGAAGTACAACCCATTAATTTCACAACAATTAGGTATTTCAGTCATTAATTAGCGATGGATGCCGTTTTTGGCCAATCAATGCATTTAAGCTAAGTTACAGATTACATTTTTAATATTACAGATTATATAGATCAGGGGTCATCAATTGGCGGACCGCAGTCCGTACCCGACCGCCGACGTAATTGTGTGGACTTTAAGAAAACAGTAAACTTATAGATAATACTATTATTTAAATATGTCAGAATATTTTGTAAAAAACAAAAAAAAAATGGTATTTTAGTTTATCCCAGTGACGGAGTCTTCTTTAGTAAAAATATGTAATTTATTTGATCGAGTGGACCTCGACAGTCTCATAATTTTCAAATACGGACCTGACGGAATAAAAATAATTGGCGACCCCTGCTATAGATCGATAATTTGATATTCATATCATAGGTACCTACGTTATATATATTTTTTTAATGAGATTTCATCATAGGAACATAGTTACTTATCACCGAGGACAAAATGCTAAAGAAATTAATGAAAAAAGATGACGTTATCTAGCGTTAGCTTATGGTATGTCCACACCAGTGCGCTTTCATGATCATCTTGCGTCTGCAACATTAAATTCATCTCGCATCAAGCGCATGCGTCATAGTCGTCATCAGCGTGCGCTACAGGCATGCATTGTTTTGAACTAGTTTCAGGGCATGCCTTATTGCATGCGTCAGACGAAAAGGCAAGATGAACGTAAAAGCGCACTGGTGTGGTCATAGCGAATAACTATCCCATTATAAATGTCATGATTGATATGAATTATGTCTAAGTGCCAACTCGTCTAATAAAACATGAATGAAACTAGTTGAATTGTATCTATTTCAAAATTTAAGAGGAAACGCGAGTGGACTTTTCTCAATACAAACGCTCTCGCCTGTTTCGTTTATTAAAGCAAGAGTTAAGTAAATATCAACTATTTTTATGCCCCTATGTTCCTTTTTAATGTTACAAAATTTTTATAAGCACTAGAAACTCACAGAAAATGTTCAAAATTAAAGAGAGGCTTAGTGTACAGATTTGAAAACTATTAATGAAAAAAAGAAAACATTGGGGCACAGTACATTTCCTTCTTATTCAGTTTATAAAATATCTTTTATCTCGGTTCAATATTAGAGAAGAAAATAGGGGAGAGCCAAACCCCGAATTATAACTTTTCACTTAGACTATTCAGTCGGATCTGCAGTTGTCCTTTTCGCACGCTAAGGCTCGCACAGCGACAGCGATAGTTTCTTCTAATAGGTACCTTATTTTCAAAAATCTCTCGCCCCGCGTTTCCTCTTACCAGCCAACCCAATAGCAATAACACGTTTTTGTCTTCTTCTTAAGTAGGTAGTGCGTCCTGCATTATTCTCATTTTAAAATGTTCTAAATTCGGACGGATCGAATTTGGATGTAGTGCGTACGCAACTCATATAACTCAGGCCGTTACTATTTCTCAGATTCAGAATGCAGTTCTCTAAGGTAGTTAAGACATAGAAGTAAAGAGAACAGTACGAATACTACAAATATTATTTGATTTCAGTTATATCTTCTGACGAAGACAATGCAAAGGAGGCCTCAGAAGAAGAGGGCTCCGGTGAAGAAGGTTCCGAAGAGGAGGGCTCTGGTGAGGCAGATACCAAAGAGGTCAACAAATTACCTCCTGACGCCTTTGCCACCGCCATTGCCGTCACCAAACCACCAGATACAGTAACCATTGCGCATCATTATACCGGGAATTCTTTCTTCAAAAATAACTTAACCGGCCACATCTACAGGTTAAACTACATATGGAATGATGGTTATATCTTATGGAATTGTGTCAAAGCATCCATATGCAAGGCTACTATTATTACTAACAGAGGTGTGATTCTCGAAGAATGTCCACACACATGCGTTATACATGAGCAACAAACCAATCAAAGTTTAATAAAACAACTACAGCTAAGATGGCTGCCGTTTATGCAAGTGATGTCGATTATGTAAACTATTTTGGATCTTTATACGGGGTGTAGTGTATAGCTGTTATAACTACGTATACTGCCCAGCAATCTAAGTAACATTGAGCTAAAAAATTTTGCTGGGAAATGACTTTTTTTGTTGGTGTAGAAATCCCAATTATGGTAGTGCGCAATAAAACGCATGCAAAACATTGTACTTTTAGTTGCATGCGACAGTATAGGGGTCGTGGAAGTATTTAAAGTTTAGTAATAAGTTATAACCTTTACATACATACATAAACTCCCGCCTTTTTCCTATGGGGGTAGACTTGGTAGAAATTATAACCTTTAAAACTGGTTTTATTAAAAAAACATGTCAAAATGTCGTTATTCATGTTAAAACTTTGACCTTCAATATCTCTGCAACCAGAAGGTTCCCAGGAACAAAAGAATGATCGCAATGATGGGAAAATATGTACCTTTCAGCTATGTTCAGCGTTTTTTTACATCTGTTACAAATACTCTTTAGTAGCTTTCCGAACATGCGTCGCACCGGTGCGTGCTACTAATGTGTGGAGAAATGTCGTCAATATTTTTTATATCGTGATGTATGTATATATGTTAAATTAAATATTAATACACAATAAACCTTACCTAATAAATTCTCTAAATAATAGTAAAGACCGCATAAAAATTAATATGTAGTGTAGTTTTGAAGAAGTAAGCGGCATACAGCGACTTTGTTTTACACTATTTACTTATAGATAATAAATGATCTTTATGTTATGTGTCATAGAGGTAAACTTAGGTAACAAAATCTTCTATGTGTATGTAGAATAAATAAATATATTATTAAACTCTCCTATTGATAGCGATATACCAAAATGTTTTTTTTTTATGACGTATATGGTTTTCCTTCTATGTATTTTACTTGTAGCTTGTGTTAAATTATTGTTAAGCATCGTGTATGTTTGTGCATGTATACATGTAAGTATTTTAATAAATATACCAACTAAACTGTTGTCCTAATTAACTACCACCGCGATTAATTAATTCATTGTATTCAACACTGAATATGCTTTACGTTATAACTATGTATTTATTTGTTAAATTATTATGTCTAATGTTAAATTATTATTAGGAAAATTGGCACTTCAACAAGTTTAATGTGGCTTCTTTTTATGATCTCAGATTATGTATAAAATATGTAGTTATAAGTACTTAAATTAATAAAAATACATTCGTATTTAAATGTAAATAGACATCTATTATTGAATACATAAGGAACATAATGAATAGTAAATTATTACCGTATTAAAAAATTATGTACCTATGTTTAGTAAAAAAATGTAAGGCAAATATTTTGCAGATGCAAACTTAAATAAAAAGCAATTCAGCGTAAAGAAATTTCGAACACTATAAGTCAAGAAGTTTGCTTTGCTTTTTTTCTGGTATACACAAAACATAGGAAACATTTCTGTAAGTAAGATTATTAGCCTACCAAGACAGACAAATGGACGGAGTGCTATTCACAAGCAGCAGCATCAAGCTAAGCAAGACTTAAAGAGCATTTACGATTTTGCTTGATTTTTTTGTACAGATACGAAAAATGATCTGTCTCTTTTTAAACGAAGGCAAAGAAGGAGATAGAATTAGCATTTGCTCATTTGATGACAATCCACCTTCAATGCCTTTTAATCCGCCAATTTGATTAGTCGATCTGTCTTGATAGGCTACTTAATCAACATTTTAAAATACGGGTTTAACATAGGAACTTATTTAGCTAGGTGGATGTGTGTGCTTATTCTGTTTGTCGACCATAGTGTGTCCTATGGTGACCACGATAGCATGACAGTCCCTTGATCTACTGTCAGCACAGAGCCATCGTACTCGGGATGAGCAGACCGAATGCCGAGTATACCTGTACCCTCGAATCTTCATTATTTTCGCGCCAATCTCTGATGTGTAGAACATGGGGCGATCTGCTGAAGAGAAAATTTGTTTTATATAAATTATTTAGTTTTTTAAACCCGCTTCTAGACGATTCAGTCTCCAAACAGCTATATTACTCAAGTAAATTGGATAAAAACTTGTTTTGTATAAGTAATCTGACAGAGTAGTAGACTTAATCTTATCTGGAGATAGTGAATCGGGCAGTTAGCGAGTAATTTTACTTGTAGTTACTTCCCATTGACTGCGGGAAAACACACACTTTGCGTTTCTACTAAAAAACGCTAGGGCCAACACTCGAACTGTGTAGCCAGCCAGAGCTTAGCGCAGCGAATGTTCGCCCGCAGTCAATGAGTTAAGAAATGATTAAGGTGTGATTCCGAACCACGCTGCACGCAGCAGTGCTGCCGCAACAGTGCTGTCGTGGCACTACTGGTCCCCATACAATCTCTATAAGCTTATAATGAGATTACATTCATTCCGAGCAATGTAGCGGCAGCACTGCTGCGTGCAGCGTGGTTCAGAATCATACCTTTAACATGTGCTTATCCATATATTTGTTATTTTTAAGCGTGTCTTAACTTTAAGCTACGTTTGTAAGGGATAGCTTAGCCCGTACCTACTTATTAACGTTGCTGAAAGTTACTAGTTATGTTAGAAAATATTGATAACCGACTTGATGTGAATTACTAGTATATTATTAATTCAAATTCTCAATCAGTGTCTGTTTATACGTAGAACTTATTCTAACTTAAGTAATATTCGAAATTCATTATCATTATATAACCATGGTACCACCGTTTAGAAATAAAATGAATGTTATGTAGAATACTTATGTTTTTTATTTTACATCCAAATAATTACAGAAAAACATAAAAACATATGGCAATATTCCACAGTTCAACCAAATTGTTTTAATAATTCAGAAATCGTCGTAACGAACTCAATCTAGTAAGCCATAAAAATATACATAGAGGAAAGGTCATCGACGCGCAACGTATTCCCTGGAATTAGTATATTATCCTAATGACTAAAATAAAAATAAAAATCACATGTTCCATACAAAAGTATAACCTACAAGGTATAATTCAAAAGCTGATAACAAACAAAAAAAAAAAACATTCAACACCCCCAGTGTTGAATGTTTTATTTTGTATACAATAATTTAGGTACTGACCCATAGCAACCAGTTACGTGTAAATGACCCTAAGTCTTTAATTACCTACAAATATGTGTCTTAACTTATCTTACTCTTTTCTCTAATTACCTACTAAGGAAGAGCCAAGTGATAAGTAGAAAAATGAATCATATAATTTCAACATTGAATTGAAATAATACTAAAGTAATATTTTGTTTTTCTACGTAAAAACTAACATAAGAAGCATACTTATTAGGTATCCATACTTAAATTATATTGAGTAACTAAACCACGAGTTATACAAAGCAAACACAAAAAATAAATGTTAATAATTAATTCAAGGTCAAGGTCATACACATTATTTTTTTTAGAATTATAATATAATGTTTTATTATAATAGGTATGTATATATTTTTAATAACTGATAATACAACACATGAGAGGCTATGGTGACCCAATGCTTACAGACCTTGAAACTTGGCTGTAGATTGATTTAAAAAAAAGCTAACTTTTTGGCTGTTGGCGTATTGATGAAAAGTCAGCTTTTTGCGAGTGCGTTTACGAGTGAGAAAATCAGCTGTTCCCAAAAAAAAAATGCATTGCAACATCATCATCAAAATATATGGAATAGCTCATTTTGTTTTTGTCATATTTGAGAAGGTGGATGATTATGCTCGTTATTGTTCTTAACGATAGTATCGTCGATGGTGAATATAACGGCTGCGCAATGCGGTGTTTTTCGACAGACCCATCGCGTTTTACGATTAATTGTTCTTTGTTTCGAAAACTTATAACCACCAACAATAATCGCCGGGGCACCTCGGGACGTTATTGTATATAGTACTGAAATTGAAAAGTAATCTTTATATCTGCACAGTTTCTTTATATTGGGTTACAAATACTGCTAAGATAATAATGGGAAGAAATAAAGAATTTGTGAAAGTTTATTAACGTTTATTAATTATTTTACAAATATATTTAGCTTTGTAAAGATAGCCGAACTGGCCATTAATTATTAAGTTAATTAAGCTCTGTTATTTTTAAGTATTTCAAGGTCAAGGTCAGAAATGGATTGCTTCCATTTTATATCGAGATGAGTGTGAGGAACAAGTTCTATTTAATATTTTTTGGCAATTAGTCAGTAAGTTCTTAAAGAGGATGAATAAAATGAAATTATTTGCTATTCAGTGTATTGGTGATTTTAATAATTATTATTCAGGGTTGCAAATTAAAAATTAATGGGATACTTCACTGAACAAACCTAAAACTGGGATGATTATGAATGTTATTGCACTTAATGATAATATCGTCAATGGTATAGGCGGCGGCAGTACAACCTGGTCTTCGGCAGCGCCATCTTGTTTTTCCACAGCTTGACCTATGTTTGATCAAGATATAGCCATCAATACAAAGTGCAGGGGCTCCTCGGGACGACGTTACGTACAATGGAACTGAAATAAAGTTAAAAGGTAAACTTATTTGACATCAATAAATCTAGTATTCGTATGATACGGTCAGGTTAAAAATACGAGTACTTCATAAAATCATAATTTTTTATTTCTTACAAGTAAAGCTTAAAAAGACATGAATATCACGTAAATTAGATCTTCGTTTTCGTCACTATAAACAGTTCTTTTTGGACCTTTTTGGACTATGTAGATGAGTGACTAAAAGGTCAAGGTCAAACATCTAAATCTATCTATCTAAATATATAAAAGCGAAAGGTCACTCACACACTACAAAGCACGAAGATGAAATTTAGCAGGAAGTTAGTTTATAGTTAGTAGACATCCGTTGAGAAAGGATTTTCCAAAATTCACCCCCTAAGGGAATGAAACGGGGGTCCAAAGTTTGTATGGAAAAATCAACTTAGACGCGGACGAAGTCGCAGGCAGAAGCTAGTTCATTATGTATCAAGTGATAAAAAAACTTGTAACAAATACATAATATCTTTCATAATTAGATCGAACCTAACGAGGAGAGAAAGCCAGCAGAAGCAGCACTAAACATATTTGGTAAAAGATTGGGCGGGGATCTAATTCGACTGACTTTATGGGGTAATTTTAAGAAAGCAGTAGAGGGTAATACTCGTATTACTAAGAACATTCCTATTTATTTTTAATTTCAGTGTCAATCTGCTAAAAATCCGATTTAAGTACCCAAATTTTTGACAGTGATTGTCACCGAGATAATGATTGCGACTAGATTTTGAACGTTTATAATAGGGTAGATGACATCACCAATCAACTGACGTACCTTTTCTAACCTGTCAAAACGCTATTCTCCCATAGATTTTGTATGGTGTAAATAACTATGACGTCACTTTTGAGTAGACTCAATTGACTAACTATTTATAAATTAGAAAGCAATAAAAAAACAAAACAGACAGTTATTTGAAAATGAATTGGGTTATCAGGGCTAAAATAAAGTGTTTCTTTAGAGAAGTTATGTCTTGGTATTATTGGTTAGTGATGTCATCTACCCTATTACTGGAATTGGCCTTCTCTTATTCTTACTACATCAATCCCCAGAGTCGAAATAGCCTCTCAACCTTATAGACTGTTTGTGTACTTATGTTTTGCCAGGGTTGTGGTTATGATTGTTATTGCACATGACGATGACATTTTGGAATGTGTAGGCACAGGCAGAACAGCCCGGTTTCCAGCACCACCACCGTGTTTTATTATTACTTGATCTTTGTTTATACAGCGTATAACCACCAATAGATATTGCTTGACCTCCTCGAGATGTTGTTTTGAACACTGCCACTGGAATCAAAAGAGAATTATTACGATCTACGATGATCAACCGACAGAATGACTAGTGTGAGTTTTTTAATCTATGTCAATTTGTATGGAATAATTGTAGTTGTCACTAGGTGATAAAAATGTAGTGTTTATTGTTGTCACTAGATGGCGCTATTTTAGTTTCAGTACTGATTAAAGTTTAAAGTGATCGAGTACGAATAAAAACTCGCACTTTAGTTGAAATTTCTTACCTGCTTATCATTTAAATCGGGTAAATTCGAGGGAGTGAAAGTTAACAGGAATAAAAATAAAACTATGTACTTCTACTGTAGCTAAAAATATGATATTTATATACTCCTTAGACAAAACAAGAAGTATTAAACAACAAAGTAGGCTTTTAGACTTAACTGTTACAATTTTTAATAAATTTTACGATAGCAAGATGAAGGGCAAACATTGACTAGGTTTTTTTGTGACATTTTTACAAGTTGTGTACTGACCTTGTACGAAAAAAAAACATAAGGTCGTTGCAGGCGATGGGTCGACCACCAACCAGAAAATAATTGTTCCAGCAATGGGAAAAATATATTACACATAGATAAGCTGCTTATGTTGAGGGTGGATGATTATGACTATTATTACACTTGATGATAGTATCCTCGATGGTGTACACAACGGCAGTACAGCCTGGTTTCCAGCATCGCCAACGAATTTTACCAAAATTTGATCTTACATGTTTAAACATCTTATAACCACCAATAAAAATGGCTTGAGTTCCTCGGGTAGAGGTTATAAATACTGGCACTGAAAAAGAAACTTCATTTAATGGACAAGTTTGCTTGATTCATATATTTTTAAATCTTTCAAACACTTTACAAAGTTCATTTGAATACACGTTTGGTCTGTTAAAATTTAAAATCAAGAATATTTTTATTTCAAATTATTTTATTAGAACACACAATTTACATACAAGGTTTCTTACTTTCACAATGCTGCCAAATTTTATATTAGGTACATTTGACCGCACTTCGCATCGGCACTCTGACCTTGAACTGGCTTAACTCAAGGTCAGTGACTGACTGACTTGAGCTGGTTCGTACTGAGTTTAAATAAAACAAGAGGCCAGTTTCTATTGGTTTTATTACTACTTACGAGCAGTTGATCTACAAGGTCAAGGTCAAACATTGGCTGCTTCCGTTCTTAATGAAATGAGAAGCAATTTTGTTTTTAAATACTTATTAGGCTTAAGGGCCCTATTTCACCGAGATACTATGGCGGCGTAACCAGTCGCGTTACCGTACCTAGTATCTTGAGCAAGAAACACCAGAGCAAACACCAGGGTTGTCAGTTTCAAAATGGTGCTTGCCATAGCATGAGCACAGTGTTGATTCGGACTAGAGGGGCATCCCTGATAGTCCCTGGTGGTGGGCTGAGTTGCGCCAAACAGCTCTATACAAATTAATGGTTTCGCCACAAGCGAGTGATTTGGTCGCCGGCAACAAAACCAATCAGGTAAGGTACCCTATATACAACTGCATACATTTTGTTGGTGGCGCGACTGGTGGCCGCTAACATGGTGTACTAAGGCCCTAATTCACTCGAGAGCTTGATTCAAAATACCTACGTTCGACTAGATCTACAAATTAGTAGAAAAAATACCGAATACTTCTTATAATTATAAAGTATAATATAATCGGTTAATATTATATTTGAAATATATTGTAATTATTCTGAGTCATTATTATTTTAACTTATTACTTTTAGGAGTTACATACTCTTTCTATGACAATAGTTATAAAATACACACACTTTTGGCAACACACTCATGCAAAATATATCTTATTTAATTATGGTTCTTCACATTCATATCGTTAAGTTCATATTATGAAACAAAATAATAGTAAAAAATAGAAAAAAAATAAAACAGGACGGTAAATAATAGTGCATTATAATACTAGTGAGATAAGTTTGGCATTATACTTGAGGCAACTTGGGCAACTTCAGGGAACTTGAAAATTGCAACTCGAGCCAAATGCTAGGGTGTACTATTAATGAAATAAATTATTATAATTAATTATTGATACAATAATATAATTGCACTTCATTTGACATGAGTGACGTTCACAAAACTTTTCTTTCAGGAGTTAACCATATCGTCAATAACAGTTTAGAAGTAGTCATTAGTACCCAAGAGGTGAAAAGTAGGTGCCACAAACAAGTTTCATGTAATAACAAATTTAGATAATCTCATGAAATACAATGTTTGTTTGTCATATTTTAGTTATTTAACATAAATTAACTGTATTTAAAAAAAAAAATGAATTTTATGAGTTTAGATAATGTACTGCAAAAAACTGCACATAACTAGGTATTAAAACACTAGTGTGATACTATTATAAGTGTTTACAATAATCGTGTTTTAATAACTCCTGATATTGAAACAGTTTTAAAAAGTACTATTAATTAATTTTATTACGGTAATACTTATAAAGAACATAGTTCACTTACTTTGAACTTGACTTAAATAATAAAAGAAAAGAAATGAAAATAATTACTTTGCTTCATTTTCCGCGCGGTATATCGATGGACATCGTTCCATGTAAGCGTGGTAAATAAGAAAAAAAAAAGGTTTATTTGACACAGGCCATGTGCACACAAAAAAATGAAAATAAAAAGGCAATAAAAAAATAACAAAAATTAAAAATATTATTATGGGCCCCACAGCTGCGCCAGACAGGCGCAGCCACCGTGATTTTAATTCTTTAGGCCCGTTTTCCACAATATATGTTAAAATGGATGATTGTGGGTGTTATTGCACCTAACTATCATATCTCCAACAGTGAATACAACGGCGGTGCATCCACGGTTCACGTTCCGACACCACCAGCGCGTTTTGACTCCGAAAGTCCTTTGCTTATAGAATTTATAGGCACCTATTGTTATAATCGTAGCCCCCCTCGACGTCTTTTTGAACACTGGCTCTGAAATATTAATAAAAGTACTACGTTACCATGAATGACGGCTGATTGTTATTTTCGACCGCTACCTATCAGTACTCAGATTCATGCATTCACAATTTTTACTTTAATGATAAATATTACTTATATTTATTTATTTCCTTTATTCATTTAATACACAATACCTATATAAAAATTATTTCAAATATGAATATAAAAATAACACAGTTTCGTTAATGCACAATTTTTACTTGAAAGATGAATATTATTAATATGATTTTTTATTCATTTAATACACATATAAATTACATTTCAAAATATTCAGATATTAATTATAGAAACAGGGTCAATGCTACCGGCGGTCAAGGCTCTAGAGAGAATAATCTCCTAACAATGCGGGCTGGGTCCAGAAGTACTGCCTTCTGAATCAAGCCCTTGATTCAGCTGCGTAACTAGAGCCTACTTTGATGTTGGTCAAGCCTCTTGGCTATTAAGCCATTGGCTGTAACGACTTTCGGCACAATAATATAAATATTACTTTTATGATTAATTGCCGCATTTATGAAAGATTTAGGAATTTCCAGGTCAATTTTTAACATCGGGGCTTGGTATCCGTGCAAAATCAGGGCGGGTCACAAGTAAATAAGTAGTTTTGATAAGATAAAAGAAAATTTTATGAATAATAGTTTACACCAGTATCCAAAATTGGAGGGTCATGATCATGAATATTTTTGACTTTCGTAATCCTGTTCTCGTAAGTATAAATCACAGCATTGCAGCCTCCATTCCTATGGCTCCCACATAACCACCGTATTTTCTGCCCCACTAGGCTGTGTTTTAAGAACTTGTACCCCCCTAGAATAATCATGCGGGCTCCTCTTGGTGACGTTGTGAATATAGCTTCTGGAAAACAAGTTTATACCTGATTAAGTATACCCAGTGTTATTGAGAATATGTTTTTTCCTGTAAATTTAAGACAAATATGATGGTCTTACCTCTTAAATAAAGACAAAAACCATATAACACCACGCCTGTGATCCCCGAAAGGTTAGACAGAGGGTACTCATTAGTACACCCACATTTCGCCAGTTATGTTTAAGTCTCATGTAATAGGGGGCGAGCCTATTGCCATCAACCAGGCACAAATCGAGGCTGCCACTGAGAAATTCCTGATCGCAAAACCCAATACCACTTTGCCCGACCTAGGAATCGAACCCAAGACCTCATGCTCAGCAGTCGCGCTTTGCAGCCACTAGACTAACGACGCAGGCTTTAAATATTGTCATTGTTTTTACTATACCTGTCACCACACCATAAAAGTTTTCTTAAAAAAACAATCTTTAAGCAAAAATAGAACATATTTTATTCAAAACAACCCTAATACATATAATTAAAAAAAAACTACATTTTCAAAATAAACGGCGTCGGGTGAGAATGTTCGTTGACACACCTGATGATCTCATTGGTTCCGCTGATGGTATACATGAAAGCTCTGCATCCCTTCGTCCCATGAGTTCCGCAGTACCACCGCACCTTGGACCCTGTGGTTCTATGGCGAAGGAACTTGTAACCTCCTATCAAAATCGCCAGAGCCCCGCGACTCGATGTGATGAACCGGGCTTCTAGAAAATTACCATAGTTAATGCGAGAATCTTTACTAATATTATAGTCTAATTGTGATCTAACTCAAAAAGAAATACACTATAATATTTTATTTATTTAGTTACACCGTAGCTCTCTAGATGGCGTTGCCCTGTTTAAATGCAAGCTATGATTTCGTTACCGCCAATAGCATAGGTAGTCTGTAAGGGTCCGTTCACACAGACCGGCTCGGAGAGGAGAGCAGATTCTTATCACGTTGAAAACAAAGTTTTTAGTATTTGTAGTAAGGTTTATTTTTGCATGTGCACTGCTTTTGTCATTAAGAATGCTTGAACGCGCTTGGTGTGAAATAATAAGAGGAGCCGTCCGGCTCCGATTGCGTCCGGTCTGTGTGAAAAGAAAAATGCGCGCCGATGCTCTCCGAGCCGGTCTGTGTGAACGGACCCTTATATTTTTAATTAATTAGTGTTGGAGTTTTAATTCGTGTACAGTGCTGACAATTTACAAAACTGAAAAGTTTTTTAAAACGCGCTAATCTATCGATATTTTTATGAATAGGGTTAGTGAACCGCCCGGCTTCGAACGGGTTCATTTTTTTCTGGTGGATTTTCAAAAAATGTCTTTCATACAAACTCTTATCCTGACAATAAGAAAACTGCCAGATCGGTTGAGCCAGTTTTAAATTTTTGCGATATTAATGCACAAAAATTCCCACTGTAACATATGTACGTACATTGTATATAAAAAGATAGATAAGGTTAATATCTAAGTTCGTGGTTAGTCAGTTCCGGGTCAAACAAATTGATTTCAAAATAATGCGTAACTCAAAAACTTGTGATAAAAATACGAACCTAGACATTATTGCTCTTTTTTTATCTACTAAATGTCATCAAGTTTAAATTATTTATTGTCCATATTATGACTTGACTACCCTTGTCTGAACATTCATTAAAAAAAACTATCTTAACTTTAAAAAATATTCAATACTAGCTTTTACCCGCGACTTCGTCCACGCATATGTCGGTTATCGCGGATGAAGTCGAAGTCGAAGTCGAATAAAAAGTAGCCTATGTCCTTTATTGGGGTTCACACTTACCCTGTACCAAATTTCACACAAATCGGTTCAGTAGTTTAGGCGTGAAGAAAAGACAGACAGACAGAGTTACTTTCGCATTTATAATATTAGTTAATACGTAAAAAAGCCTGTCCCGTGGAAGTACCTGAAAAAAAGATAAAACTGTTTTATTTTTGACCAAATTTTATTAGACTACAAATCGTTTTTGTTGTTTTCCAACTGACGTTTTTTTCAGCAAGATAACCTTTTCTAACAGAAATTACCGTTTTTAAACTTCCAGAGGTTCGAAGGTTCGGTTCAAGAAACAAGGGTTGTCTTTAAAAAAACGTCAGATGGGAAACAGTTAATTGTATTACAATAATTATAACCATTGTGCCATTACGGTTTTAAAACTAAAGTCTCTCCTACAAATATTTATACGAGGCGGATTGGACATCGTTACAAAAACTTTTGAAAAATTCCACCCATCAGTCATCAGCATTTAATTTACTGATAATCAAAATGGAAAACAAGGCATTTTAAATAATATAAGCGTTCACAATATTATCATAAAAATATTTAAACTGGTCTCTCGAAAGACCCCATCTTAATACATATAAATAAATTCTAGACTTATAATTAGGAACATTGGTAGTCCAATTCCTAGAATAAGTTTAACTAAACTACCCCTCATTATTGCTATTTGTAAAAGCTGCTCCCCTCAAAAAACCCTACAACACGATCTCAATATAGAAAACAGCTGTTTTTCTATTTAAAATTAAAGAATTTGCTCTTTAGTAAAAGATGTTTGAATTCACAAATTATTTCATCTCTTGAAAAAATCACTAGTTAAAAGTCAACCCGTATTAGGAACTGCGTGTGTATGTCGAAAGATCACAAAGGTGTAGTAAGTCTTCTTCTTCCTTCTTCTTCTTTTCATATCGATGGTAAATAAAGATGTATCATTGATACGAAAAGAAGAAAAAACCCACTTGGCTCAATTTACTGCCGCGTCAGAGGCGTTGCACAGGTCGTCAAGGGTGCAGGTGAACATGGGACATAGTTTGATCTGGAGCTCCGCAATCACACATTCGCCACGTCAGTAATGACTATGACCGTTCATTTTCCCCCTATAGACTCTATCTGAGCTAGTGTACAAAGTAGCATGACAGTTATGTGTGCTGTGGCGACTGCAGCGCCACCTAACTTTCGAGCCTTGCACTCTGTGCTTAGTGAACTTGAAGCCATCTAGGACGACAACCCTGGTTCCTGTATTGGATGTCGTAAAAATTGCATCTGAAACAAGAAATCGCGTAAGTAATTTTTCACATTTTCGATGATAAAAGTCACAATATTAAAACGTCAAAATTACCCTTGTCCTTCCTTGCTAAAAGCAGTCTTGAAACTGCATACTTGTAAAACCTGAAGCCACCTTGACATAGGTGTAAATAGGGGGTGGGGGGGCATTTCATGCCCACAATATATTTGAATGCGGGCAAAAGCTAATTCGATATAAAAGCTGGTTTAAATAGATATAGAATTTGGTTAGGTATTAAATAAATAAATAAAATAATAAATATCTTGGGACAACTCACACACGGCCATCTGATCCCAAGCTAAGCAGAGCTTGTGTTATGGTAACCAGACAACTGATATACATACTTATATAATTTATAAATACATACATATTATAGATAAATTACACCCAGACACAGAACCAACAATTATGCTCATCACACAAAGTTTGTCCTGGGTGGGAATCGAACCCACTACCTCCGGCTTTGCAGTCAGGGTCACTAACCACTAGACCAACGAGGCAGTCAAGTATTGTATGCTCATTCACTCGTCGTTAGTGATAGAACCGTCTAAGATATAGCAAGCTTTAAGATGTCTCCACAAACAAGGGTTGTTTCAAAAGCGCCCTCTGTTATCATAGTATGGTAGCACTTGATGCAATGGGAGAACGTGCGAAGTTTTCCTGGGAAGGATTACTACTCAAAATCAAAGGTGGCGCTAATAGTTCTATTCTAGCTTTTAACGCAAAAACGGTGAGGGATCTGGATTTATAGCATATAGATTATTTGACACACATTAAATTGTTTAACAATTGTTTTTGTTGTGTTTTATTTGTTTGCGCTGAAGTGGAAGTGGGCCGGCCATGTCTGCAGACGGACAGACGGTCGGTGGAGCAGACACGTGTTAGAGTGGAGACCACGTTTAGGCAAACGTAGTGTGGGACGCCCTGCTGCACGGTGGACCGACGATTTATAGAAGGTGGCGGGCAGCGGATGGATGCGGGCTGCCCAAGACCGGGATGGCTGGCGCTCTTTGGGGGAGGCCTACGTTCAGCAGTGGACGGCCATAGGCTGATATGATGATGATGATGATGATGATGAAATTGTTTACCTTCCAAGTATGTATATATTTGTAATCAACCGGCTTCAAAAAGGACGAGGATCTCAATTCGGCGATATGTTTTTTTGTATGTATGTTACGCGATTGCTTCGGTATTATTATGAATTGATTTGGATGATTCTTTTTTTTGTTTTTTATTTATCAATAAGTATGGACGTCAAATTGTATCTCTTTCGACTCTTGAAAAAAAAAACCCTATGAAGAAAAGAATTACAATTTTATAAATAATAATAATACCAGCCGGTTCGGATACTGAAACCTCAAACCAGTAGAACCACCGAACCTTACATTACCTGTACTGAACTATGTATTATAGATCTTTGCTGTATGGGTACCGAAACAATTATTTAGATATCAACTCATTTTAAGATCTCGAGGGTTTAAATAACATTTCCAAACAAAAGGTATTAATAAAAAAACTTAAATTCATAAAAATGATTGCTATTAATATTTTATTTAAAATAACATAGGTACATCTATAATACTTATTGGTAATAATTTTAATCTTATAATATTGATTGGCTGCTGTGAAATATAAAAGCATTTTACAAATATATGACAAAAAATAATAATAATTAGGAACTATATCTCTGCAAGGAGTATCGCCATCTGTTAATTGACTTGTTGGTAAGAAGGTAGGTACTGTGCTTTATGAAACCATATACGACACTGCGCTGCGTGTCGTGGGTTCGATACCCTCACGGAACAAATATTTGTATGGTCTATAGATAGTTGTTGCGGGTTCGGCTTTTTGTGTATGTGTGTTTATTTTGTAAACGCACCCACAACAAGGAAATAAATCCTAATGTGTTAAAAAACATTTCGTCTTAACAACGCATGAAATCAAAAGTAAAAAAATATATTTAGGAACTTTAAGAATGTACTCCAAATACACAAATTAATTAAGTAAGCTAAAAGCAGTGCACTGCTTTTGTTGAGGACGTATCCTCACTAGAGGAAGTAAGATACGTTGAACTACAAATTTTATTGCTTAAAACACGGGGTAGACATGTCTTAAGACCCGTTTTACATAAAATTCCTTTGAGTTCTCTTTCTTTCGTAGGCTACATCCATTACTGTCGAAGATCCATTCTTTAAAATTGAACAGACTTGCTTAAAGTCTTCGTTATAGATAACATACTAGGCATTATTATCAAATCAGGTCATTTATAAAAAACACATTTACATTTATTTCATTTACATTTATAATAAAAAAAAACTTTTTAATTTTCATTAAATATTATAGAATTAGTATTTACTGGGAACTATTATTAACTATTATACATTAAATAGTTGGAAGCGTAAACGTTTAGAATTTTCATTTTTTACTATGTTTTATTTTCACCTGTCACGGTGTCAGTGGTTGATCAAATCTTACAAGTTAAATTTGACCCACTTCCTGGTATTCGATTGAGTTGGAATTTTCAATACATATGCACATTGCGTGACAGTGCAATATAAAAGCTTGTTTTATAAAAGAACATTTTTGAATACAGCTTGTATGACCTGACTTAGCATCAGTTAATTTTTAAAAAGCTTTGAAAATGTCTACAATATTCTTTAGGTGCATGATTATGAGTATCATTTAGTTTCACAATTTGATTCTGGTATGTATGAATGTTCGCTCTGCAGCCCTTGGTGTGATTAGTAGAACAGTACCAGCGGCATCTGTCTCCATTTTTTAATTGCAGGCAGTACTTATACCCACCGCGAGATATCATTGTTCTTCCTTGATTCGATGTGGTGTACTTGAAGCCTGTAAAGTAAGTCTTATGTATAAATCTTTAATAATTATAGCGATGAAGTAGAGAAAAAATGCTTTAAATAATTTTTTTTTTGGACTGGCTTTTAATGTACTAGCAACTTTTCCAGGAATTGAAGTAGGTACTTATGAATATCAATGACTGTAAAGTTAGAAAAAAAACAAAGTCTTTCATATATTTTGATTTGTTTTTTGGAATATTTCGTAGTTGATCCCATAATTAAAGTTGTTCATGTTTTATGAGTTTTTTCGCTCCCTGACGAATGACAAGTGAATTAACAATCAGCCCATATATAGCTACAAACTTTTTAAAAGATAAACGAAAGAAGAAAAAATAAAAGACAAAATAAAATGCTTCATTATGTAGTTATCGACAAATCATTATCAGTATTTTTATTTTCTTTTTTTTTTTACTTTATTTTAAAAATTATTGTTAAATTACGTGGTAAAAGAATTGTGTTTAGGAAAGAAATAATGAGTTGAGAGCTTGAACCTTTAAATTGTTCATACAAATAGAACTTTAGTTTCTTCTCTACATAGGGTCGAATTCTTACCAGCAAAATGATGGTGTGCAATTATAAGTATGTAACTAGACCTTCAAGGAATATATCTGTTTTTTTTTCATACTTGATTAAATATAAACACATATACACACACACTCACACCTTTTTACCATGGGGGTAGGCAGAAACCACAGAACGCCAATTGCTACGATTGTAACACACTCCTTTCGCCTCGTCCACGTTCATACATCTCGTCATACAAGCACGCTGATTACGAGTACCCGACCTTTCTGAAGAACCTCACCAATAAGGTCAGTAAAGGTCTTTCTAGGGCGATTGGATTAAATAATCGACCACAATTATTACCGTATTTATTAAAAATAAACCTTAACATTAAATAATTTTTTTTATTCATAACTACAGCTTTGTCAAGAAAACCACAGACAATAATTTTCCATTCATTTTTGTCTATGAGTATGATTTTCATTTATCATTATAATTTCGTCGTGAATCGTATGGATGTTAGCTTTACATCCCTTATTGTGGTGGGTGGAACAGTACCAGCGACATCTTCCGTCCTTTTTCATTTGAAGACTGTATGTGTATCCGTCCCGAAGTATCATTGTTCTTCCATATTTCGATGTTACGTACTCATATTCTAAAAAAATGGAATCTGTTAAGAAAAATATTTAATCTAATTTTGGTAAAGGTCAAAAATGTTTTTTTCGGCAGCTATCGTAGAAATTTTTTTCCCGACTATAAATGCTAGCAAAGAAGGGTTATGATTCCTATTGCCTATGTATGTATAGTCAACAAACGGTCGTACGCTACAGTTGCGGAATGAAGCTTAATCTTTACTAATAATATAAATGCGAAAGTAACTCTGTCTTTCTGTCTATCTGTAACGCTTTCACGCTTTCACGACTCAACCACTGAACCGATTTTGATGAAATTTAGTACGGGGTAAGTTAGTAGGTAATTAAAAATGTTTATTTTGTATTTTCGTGAACTTTTTATATAATTATACTAATATACACATCAAAAAAGTCTAGGGATCAACATCCCTAACAAATGTTAGGGATGTTGATCCCTAGACTTTTTTGATGTGTGTATTATAATATAAAGTGGTAAAGTTTGTGAGTTTGTGAGGTTGTAGGGGGTAATCTCTGGACCTACTGAACCGATTTTGAAAATTCTTTCGCAAATTGGAAGCTACGTTATCACTGAGTGCTATAGGCTATATTTTACCCACAAAAATTTAGGGACCCGTAGAGTGTTATTTGTTATGTAAATGACAGTGCACTTTCAAATATGGAGTAGGTTACGTGAAGGTAACAAAATAAAAAACTTTTTAATTTGGCACTTTATTACGATCAAAGGCATCTAGACTACGTAGGATACATTGTTCACATAAGTCTTCAAACATTCATCATTTCGTTACACAAGTAACGTTCTTCGGTAAAAAAGGAAAAAGCAAAAAATTGTAAATTAAATTATGCGAAAATCGCCTCACATAATAAAAAATGTCCCCTTATTATATTTAAAAAAAATGTCTCGTTTTGTCGCAACGTATGAATCTTTAGCAATTAATGGTTATGCTGTTTGTTCATTTTGACGATAATATCACGAACGGTAAATATGACTGCTCGACACCCTTTCGCGTGGTTTGTAGCGCAGTACCACCTAGTTTTAGATCCATAGTCGCACTGACGATAGAAGGCGTATCCCTCTAACACTATAATGCGAGCGCCTCGCTTTGAGCGCGCAAACACTGCCACTGTAACAAAAAAAACTTAATTAAAAATGAAAAGAAATTAATTCAAATTAGGCTGAGAAAGTTAATGGTGCCGATTCCATTGTTCACAAACTAAACTAAAATTAGACTATTTCTATCTTTTTCTGTCCAATAAAACAAGAAAGAGACGAATGTAAATAAGAGCTGTCAAATTTAATATTGATTCTTATAAAATTTATGTGAACTTATAAATTACGACTTAATGGTTATAGTTATTGAGATCATATAAAGTTATTATAAGTAAGAATATTATGTATCATTTGTATATTTATTTATATTATAGTAGGGGAGCGTGGGGCTAGTTGTAGCAGGGGTAAGTAGTAACAGCTTAATTACTCAGCAGGTTTCGAATATTTTGTTTTAAATTGACACTTAATCTACTCCTTATAACGAGGCCTACGACATAAGCACAGCCAGGGTGGCTCAGACGAGCGCAGAGAGTAGTTACGAGCAGACCCATGATTTTTGCCAAGTAACGTAAAAAAATTAAATTCTTAAAGTTTGATTCTAAATAACTGCAATGTCTTAATAAAATCTGTATCGTTTGATTTGTATAGTCAATATATTAGGCTATCTTATATAATTACTTTTATTTGACAATAATATAAACTTTTTTTTTAATAATTAAAAATGTTCAATAATTTGGCATGGGGCTAGTTGTAACGAAATTTCGGGGCACGTTGTAACTAGTTACAACTTGCCCCTTGGTGTTTTTATATGAGCATTTTGTCGTTATATACACAATCGGTTGAATAGAGAATGAACCAAAAAAGAAAACATTGATAAAGTGCACAAAAAGGTTTTCAACGACGGATCAGATTCAGAAACGGAGAGAGTGAGTGGTTTTGTTTAATTAGTGGAAAAGAAAACAGCAGATGACGGAGAAGCCTGGGGTTTGCAAATTGTGGTCACCAGTTCAATGTGTAAAAGATGCTCCTGTATCTGCTGTGTATGCTCGTTTGTGAGAACTGTGATTCTGATGAAGACTGAATTTGCATTTAATATCAAGCTAGACTAGTTTGTTACGTTGATTGTGATAATTAAGTTTCAAAACTGATTAAGGATGATTTTTAACTAGCAAAAGTTTAGGGTTAATGATGATTTAGGTAAAATAAAAAAAAAGCAAGATTAATGACCAAAAATTAATATAATAAGCTTCAGAAATGATTTTGACTGTTGATAGAAATGTTATAACTTTGTATATAAGACTAAATCGATACTGTACGACAAGAAAGATCTCTAAATGTTAATAAAGAAACAATGTTAACCTTATTAGTTTGTAATAAATACGTTATAAGTAATATTTCTCATATTCATTTACAAAAAAGCCTGAAAACCATATAAATATGTTGTTTTATTATTTTGTTACTATTTGCCCCACGCCTGTTACAACTAGCCCCAACTACGGGGTAAGTTGTAACATGCTACTTCTTTCACAAAAAGTCATTTTATACAGATTTCTTATTTTAATTTAAGCCCAGTTATCATTCTAATCGATACCTGAATAGATGCCCTTTCATTTAAAACTGCTTTATCATGAAAACACTCAATTTTTTGAAATCCCCATCGAAAAAACTAAAAATTGTTACAACAAGCCCCCCGCTCCCCTACTCAGTGCTAATAAGTCTTTCAATATTGCGATATATTTTTTGTGCTAGAACATACTTGGATTGGAAACTTTCTTGTTATGGAAATATCAAATCAAAAATCAAAGTTTTAACTATTTTACTGGTTTTTTTACGAAAACCAGTTTTAACTGTTATTACTAAACTTTAAATACTGCCACGACCCCTATACTGTTGCATGCACCCAACGACCATACAGCCTATAGACGCCTAATACACGATCTAACGCACGAAAACTATTCTGCCAACTTGCTGAGGTACTAGGTAGACGAGGGGGACGGGGTACTTTGTCTGATTGGATAACTCAAGGTCAGTGCATTTCAGCGGCTCACAGGAGTGGTCGAAACTAATACGAACTTGGTGAGTGACGACGGTTATAAGACTTTTATGCCTAATGTGTTGACAGACATCGGTCGTCTGTTATTAGGAGTCTAGGTATATGGTCGTTGCATGCACCCAAAAGTAAAAACATTTGCTACCTACTTAGTTTATTAATTTTATTTTATTGCTTTTAGGAAAACTTTCAGATAATAAGTACATTCGAGTAGTAAAAAGTAATAAGTAAAGAAAGCCAATTACAAGCTTCCACTTATATAAACTTACTAGCTTCTGCCCGCGACTTCGTTCGCGTCAAAGTTGAATTGGAAATAAAGAGAATGTTTGAAAGAATTTATCACTGATACGGTACGGTGTCGGAACTGTGACTTCACTGATATGTGTGAATCAAGCTTTAATGATTATGCTTGTTGTTCATTTTGACTACATTCTTACGCATGGTGGATAGGGCAGCTCGGCACCCTTTTGCGTAGTGGGTGGCGCAATACCACCGAGTTTCGGGACTGCAGCCTGATTGTCGGTAGAAGGTATATTCTCCCAAGGTTATGATGCGGGCTCCTCGTCTTGACCGCGTGAAAATCACTGAAAGAAAGTTTTACTGTCTTTATTTTATTATGTTTAACTACATTTTATACAAATCAATGATTTATTATACAGGGTTATTTTGCAACCACCATCCAAATTTTCAGAAATGATTTATAATTGATAACCTTATTATACATATAATGAAATAAAAAAAAATTACATGATTTTTACCATTGTCCGCTACTAAAATCACAACGTGTGGAATAAATACAGTTCAACAATAGATTGTTGAACTTGACTACACACGCGCTTACCACAAAATTCGGGAACGCACACAAACAGCACGCACTACGCCCCCCCCCCCTTGCTGCGTGTCTCTACATTCTTTTTTACGGATATTTTCTTTTGAATTTTTTGTTTTTGTTATTATTTGATTACTTATAATGTTTCACATATGAAAATAATTTAATTAACCTTTTCACCGCCAGCGAACACAGAACGCGATGCCTCGCCCAGCGCCAAGCTATATGATAATAGTTAAAATGAAGAGCTCTAATGAAGTCGTGGCGCTGGTGGCACGAAAATCCGGAACTTCTATTGAAGTCCGTGGCGGTGAAAAGGTTAAGAGACCTCGATTTTAAAATTTGGATGATGAATGAAAAGTAGGTATCCTTGTATAATAAATGATTTATTATGTTTGTTACTCAATCACGCGTAAACCGTTGAACAGATTTGAATAAAAATTGGCACATAGATATACCATTTCCTGGATTAACACATAGGATACTTTTTATCCTAGTAATGTGTTCCCTTGGGATAATAGTTCAACATACTTTACGTGAAGTTACTATTTACACGGGCAAAGCCGCGGGCAGAAGCCAATACGTATTTAAGTTTTTGTATGCAGTAGGTAATAAAAAAAGTTATAGCAGCATACAATGCGTCTTGCATGGTGCTGTATTGGATTGTTGACAAGGACTCGTCCATTAAAATCACCAAGTTAATTCAGAAAAATATATTACTTAACATACAAACTCGTCTTACACTATTTTTAAACTTATAACGATGTCATGTCTAATTACTTTATACAAGGAAAGAATATATGTATTTTTTCAAATTAATATTTACATTATTTACAAGCTTAACAACAAAAATATTAAAAAAAAACAACCTGAATAAGAAAATAAAAAGAGAAACTAAAACTAAATAGCATCAAAAAATTCATCCGCATCGCCGTCCACTGGAAATGTACCCAAAAGACTGGCCGCATTGCCACGTTGGATGGCAATGCTTAACCTTTGGCCAAGGTAATAACCCTTGGGTCACAGGAAGTGTCAACCAACCGTTTGGCCAACTCCTTAAAAAGGCCATGAGCACACGGACCCCACGACCCGAGAGTTTCTACCCCAAACGGCTCGAAAATATAGTTACCAGAAAGGGTACTATACTTACGCCGCTTGAGGTTTTCTGCAGCCGCGGCAGCAGCGCCAGCACAGCACGCCGATCTAGGAAGATGGTATGGCGCAAGAGTATCGACACACGTAGCGTCCCACACTAAAGGCCTACCCATCTTCCAAGGAATCTTCTTTATACAAGGTAGGTACAGTTTTGTATCCCCATCAACTTCAAGGGGTCAGTCTTAACACAAATCAATAAAAAAAATACTTTTTTTATAGTGAGTTTCTGAATTTGTACTAGCTATCTTGTCACTGGATTTGGGCTGGAGGGGCGCAAACCCGAACGCCCACAGTGATATAGTCGCGCGACAAGTATTTATTGACCAGGTGTCGTAATTTTATTTAATTATTTATGTGTTATATGACACCCTTTTGAAATTTTTATAAAATCAAAACTGCACCTTGTATGAGCAACATGGCTAGATACATTTATTTTAAAGTCTCTAAAGTCAAAATACATTTTTGGTGTGGAAGCAACGGCCAACCATTGTCGGGAGGTGCCTCCGCACCGCAAGGACTTTCCCGACAGCGCCCTCAATACAAACGTAGTTTCGTCATCCTTTTGTCAGTTTATTAGTAATAAAAATCGATCAAATTTCGTAGACAGGATAAGGGATATTTTTCATTTTTTTTCTTTTTTCATTTTAAACTCTACCGGAAAACAGCCTATTTTTGTCAGATTTGCCAACGCGTCCTTAACAAATGACAACAAAAAAAAAATTAAACAGATACAACAACAATAGATTCACAAATAAACACGGAAATGAAATTATTCATTTGCTTTCCATTCTTAGCGGGTCTGACTTGAGGCGTGGGGTGGGAGCGGGAACGAGGTAACGGCCAACTCGAAGTGAACCCTTAACATAAGTGTTATGCTGTTATTAAAATTGAGAGCTATTTCTAAGGAAATAGCTCTCAATTTTAATAACAGCCTAAATAACTGCTATATTCCTCACGTTCTAGGATGGTGCCGGTGACATTTGTCAAACTCTTGATCGTTACGGCGATTTACAATCATGATTGAATATTTTAACTGCACACTAATATCATAGTCGTAAAATACGGAATCAGTAATAAATAATAAGTAAGTAAATACTTAACTAGTAAATTAAATAATGTCACTGACATAATTATGCGATTCTGACATCCATAGATGAATTGCTGACATGTGTCACCCGCACCATCATAGAACGTATGGAATATAAAAGCTGGCCAAGATTTTGGTTTGACAGCTCAATGATTATGCTTATTATTGATGCTAATAATTTCATCGCCGACAGTAAATACCACAGCACTGCACCCCTTCTTATGGTTTGTAGAACAATGCCAACGAGTCTTGAAAGTCGATGTGCGGTGATGAGAGAATCGGTAACCATCAGCTAATATTATGCGGGCCCCTCTTCTGGACAGACCGAAAACAGCTACTGTAAAAAAAAAAAAATTACATGCTATAACAAGCTACAAAAACCATCTCAGTTCTATCATTTACTGCCTCGTTGGTCTAGTGGTCGCAAAGCGCGACTTTTGAGCATGAGGTCGTGGGTTCGATTCCCAGGTCGGGCAGTGTTATTGGGTTTTCCCATCAGGAATTTCTCAGTAGCAGTCTCGGATTTGTGCCCGGTTGGTGGCATTAGGCTCACCCCCTATTACATGGGACTTAAACATAACTGGCGAAATGTGGGTGTACTAATGGGTACACCTCTGCCTACCCCTTCGGGGATTACAGATGTGATCTATCATCTGTCATGGGGAAATCAAAATCAAAGCATTTATTTCAATTAGCCCATTTACAGGCACTTTTGAATTGTCAAGTCAAAGTCAAAACATTTATTTCAATTAGACCATTAACAGGCACTTTTGAATTGTCAAGGAGTCGGTCAGTTAGTCAGAAAAATGAAGCTAGTTGCTCAGTCGCCGAAGAAGCCGGTCAGTTAGTCTGAAAGTTGAATTTAGTTGCTTGGTCCAAAAAATAGGTAGGTTAAAAAAATATGGATAAAAACGAACAAGAAACTCCACGGACACTCTTTTCAATTAGTTTATTTTTTTAATCCTGGTTACAATATTTTTGTTGTTTCTTTCTGTAGGTGAAAATAATGAAGGGTTTAAAAAAAATGTAAGCTATGGCGGTTGAGAGATGACTACATATTCTAACTGACAGCGCCCGTTCACGATCATGACGCGTAAGTCAGCGGGCACACGAGCGGTGCGGCGCCGCAGCGTTGTTATAACGCAGCGGCGCCGTAGCAGCGAGCGAGCGTGTGTCCTTCCTTGTGACGCAGAACAACTGAGCGGTGCCGCTCCGACGTCGCAACGCATTCACCCCTCCCCGCCTCGTCTTGGTGGTTGCAAGTCCGGTGCGGCGCCGGAGCGCATCGTGTGACATGCCACAGATATTTCTATGTAAGACGACGCAGCGACACCGCTCCGGCGCCGGACCGCCGCCGCAACGCACCGTGTGCTCGCATACTAAATCAGTAACTTGACGCGCGCTCGTGAATCGGAAAGACTATAAATAAACTATGTAGGTAGGGACAATTAATGAAGTAATAAAATAATTAGTTAGTTATTCACGGCACGGTTGGCGCAGTGGTTGAGCGATTGGCTGCCGCTCTGAGTGTCACGTGGCGTTCGATTCCCGCATAGAACAAATATTTGTATGGCCTAAAGATAGTTGTTCCGGGTCTGACTGTTTGTATAATATGCGAGTTAGTATGTTTGTAAACGTATCCAATGATACTGGGGAAATTGCTAGTGTGGAATAGTAAAAAAAACCTAGCAAAATTGCAAACATTATACAATTTTTCCAGCTTGTAAAAGGCTAAAAGGCAGCTTGTATAATTTATAATATTTAATTATACATTATACAAGCTGCTTTTTAGCAAAGGCAAGGCAAGGCTAAAAGGCAGCTTAATATTTAATTATAAATTATACAAGCTGCCTTTTAGCCTTTTACAAGCTGGAAAAATAGTATAATGTTTGCAATTTTGCTAGGTTTTTTTTTACTATTCCACATTCTAGCAATTTCCCCTGTAAGAAATAAAAAGTAGGTAGGTTAGGGAAGACACACAAAAAAAACATCTATATTTATTCAAATCAAAATATATATTGTATAAATCTTACGCTATTTCTTTATATTTTCACTAATGGAGTATCTACTTATTTTATAAAAATATGCGAGCGCTGGAATAGCGGCAAAATACGTTTAAATTGTTTATTCAATTTGAAAATCGAACACTTTTTTATGTTTTAACAGTCAGTTGTTAATGTGGTTATGCTTATTATTAATTTTGACAATCTTATCATCAATAGTGATGAGGGCAGCTTTGCAGGATCTGTGGTGCCTATTGCAGAACCACCTAACCTTGGGTCCATTCCTGCGATGCTGAGTGAAGGTGTACCCAGAAACTATGATCGCACGTCCGCCGGTCCTGGATAGTCTACAAAACACTGGATCTGCAAAAATAACGATATGGAAAGTCAAAGACGAGACTGCTGAGCATGAGGTCTTGGGTTCGATTTCCATCAGGAATTTCTCAGTACCAGCCTCGGAGGTATCCTCGTCAAATTTTATTTGATCATTTATGCCTTTTATGACAATCTCCTGAAAATTCTTTAGTAATGATACTGGTAGATGCGAAAAAGGTAAAAATATATAGGAAAAAAATATATTTTTTTTTGATATTACCTAAGTGTAGTAATTATTTGGACAAAAAATAAGGATTAAATTGTAAAAGCAAATTTTCTTTTCAGTTTTTATTCTTTATAAAAAAAACATGTTCTTAATAAATTAATTACAATCTAATAAAGGCATTACAAAACTGATATTTTACAACTAATCCCTTAAACCTTAAACGTATAAAAAAGGTTTTTTTTAAAACTATACTTCTAAATTTAAAATTATAAAAAGGCAGTTTGTTCTTTTTTTATTCGTAGGTGGAAGTAGTGATTCGATTACAAAAAATCTTTCACTGGTACAAAGCTATTTTATGGCCGAGTGTCATAGGCTATGTTTTAAGGCACAAGTACCTACTTGATTTTTACGCAGACAAAGTCACAAGCAAAAGCTAGTAATTAATAATGGTTATGTACATTATTGACTTTGACGATTGAATTTTCCATAGTAAATATCACAGCCTTGCACCCTTTAGAGTGATGAGTAGAACAGAACCATCGGGTCTTCATCCCACTGGCAAAATGGCGGGAGAAATTATGTCCATCAAACACAATCACTGTAGCTCCTCTCTTACTTCTTGAGAATACAGCTTCTATGCCTACGTATAAAAAAAACATTAGTAATTTTGTAAGAAATCATAGATAAGAACCATCTCGAACACGTCAGCTTTAAAACAAAAAAGACCGCTGCAATATGGGTCCACTCGTTTAGGAGTTATGATGATAGAGGCCTACCTCCGTTTTGAAACGAGCAACTAGCTTCAATTTTCGGACTAACCGACCGACTCCTTGACAATTCAAAAGTGCCTGTAAATGGTCTAGTTGAAAAAAAAAGGTTTTGACTTTGATTTTGACTTTAATGCCACAGACAGGCAGACACGTCAAACTTATAACATCCCTCTTTTTGCAATAAGGGGTTAAAAACATAATACAAACTTAAACATCGATAACACAGTCGACGCAGTGTCTGCGATTGCCGATTGCCCGCACTAAACAAACTTTTTTATCGCATATAGGTGTTAAGAAGATGGCTGTCTGCGTATGTGAGTTTGTATGTTTGTATAGAGAAAATTTGTAGTGTGGGACAACATTAAAAAAATTGTCCTAGACCACTTTATAGCATGGCAAATAAAAGTCAGAAATACTTGGAAAATATATTTTATTATACACATATATCTGAATCAACAGATACAGGGCGTTTGGCTGCTGTGCTGTGTCGCGGATTCAATTCCCGCACGGACCAAATATTTTTACACGACTGCCCCAAAAAAGGAGTGTTATGTGTTCAGGGTTAATGTATGTATGTATGTATGTATGTATGTGAGTTTCTTTATTCCACCATAACTTTTAAACGCCTGAACCGATTTAGATGTATGGGGTATCGTTACAATCCTTGCATCGTTCCGAGTAACATAGGCTAGTAAAAAATAAAAAGAAACCGGTGTGGTCACTTTAAAACGCAAATTGATACCAGCCTCAATTTATTTTTTTAATGAATCTGGTCGTGTCTATGTTTATCGTCTAGAGTTTGACAAGTAGATTTAAAAAATATATAACACAGTTAATATAAAACGTCGTAAAAAAAAACTGACGAGTAAACAAAGTACAAATATGTGAAATTTTTGCAGTCGTGTTTTTTAATTTTTTAATTATAATAGCTTGTTGGACGTACTGATAGTTGTTTCAAGTCTGAATGGAGGAGCGTTGAAAAAAAAAAGAGAAAAAGAAAAATATGAGGAAATCTGATGACCCTGTGGTTGAGGCACCCGCCTCTCATGCATGAGGTTGTGGGTTCGGAATCCGGGCAAGTACTAGTGTGACTTTTCATATGGAAAAAGTTGGTACTCATGGGTAATTTTTAGTTTTTTTTTTAGTTTCACCGGTTTGTGGCGGTCAGATAGGCAGTCGCTTCATGTAAAATACTGGTATTCAGCTGCATCCAATTAGACTGGAAACCGACCCTAACATAGTTGGTTGCTAGGTAGATGATGATGAAGGAAATCTGGCTAATTCGGTTCAGAATGGTTATGGCAATTATCATTTTTGACAATATAATCTTCGACGGTAATAAGTGATGCACGGCAACCTTTCTTATGGTTCGTGGCACAAAACCATCTAGTCCTGGTTCCTGAAGAAGAGTGGCGACAGAATCTGTATCCCCTTAGTACGATTATTTGACCACCTTTTCTAGAACGACTGAATACAGCCTCTGTAATGAAAAGGAAAGGTAATTTATTAGATAAGGAAAATAAAAATAAAATGTATTTGACTCGTTCTTTTTGATCGAGTAAACAGCGAGAGGAAGAAAGAAGAAAGAAAAACTATTTATTCACATAACATAAAAAGAGAAAATAAAAATTGTACATAAAAACAAAGTAGAAACAAGATTGTATTAAACCTAAAAATATAAAAATCAAATAAATATAAAAAGAAATATGCGTCACTACCGCGCGAAAGGGCTTACGCTCAGCATAATGCCGTGGCCAGTGCCGAGTGCCAGTGTTGAGTTAACATAACATCACGCCTGTAATCCCCGAATGGTTAGGCAGAGTTGTACCCATTACTACACCCACATTTCGCCACTTATGTTTAAGTCCCATGTAATAAGGGGCGAGACTATTGCCATCAACCGGGCACAAATGCAGACTCCGAGGCTAGTACTGAGAAATTCCTGAGAATAACCCAATGACACTATGCCCGACCTGGGAATCGAACCCAAGACCTCATGCTCAGAAGTCGCGCTTTGTGACCACTAGACCAACGAGGCAGGTTGAGGTTGAGGCAGGTTGAGTTATGGAAACATAAATTGTACAGAACAGCTGTTTTATTTTTGCGATTTCAACATTGGTTCCTTAATAAAAGTTGTTCGTACTATAGGTACTCCCTTGAAGTACATCACTCGTTCTACCAAACACCTTGTATAGTTCAGTCACTTACCTGCAAGTTTTGTAAAAATAATTGATTTTAATTAAAAATCAAATATCCACACACACATAACATATAATTCATAATTTTAAATCTTAGTCTGGTTTGAGAACATTTGAGATCATTTAGCTATTTTGAGAACATTAATTTTACCGTTAGTCTTAGGAACTAGTTAGGTCACATATTGGACCCCATATCTTAACCTATAAGGTTGAATTTCATCAAACTTTTATACCTAGAACTGCCTTATATCCAAAAAATAAAATTAACAACTGATAGATCTCCACATATATAGTATAAAACAAAGTCGCTTTTCGTCGTCTGTGCGCTTAGATCTTTTAAACTATGCAACGGATTTTAATGTGATTATAGAGTGATTTAAGATTAAGGTTTATGTATCTACATTGCACTCGTGCGAAGCCGGGGCGAGTCGCTACCTTTGTTTAAAAACACTATCAAAAATTTTAATTTTATTTGCTGGTTAAGACTAATTACTAGATAGAAAAGTTTGATGAAATTCACCCTAAATACTTCAAATTCTTACTATAGACATTACAGAGTTTGCAATTATGATAACATTATCACAAAAATACTACTACATAAATAACCTAAAAACTAAAACATTCTTTGCCACTTGTAATTTTAAGTTTTTTTTTTTCTACTTTTGTGGCGCTAGTTATGACACATATTAGACTAAGAAATATAACAAATATTATAAAGATTGTTAACCAAAAACGCAATAAAAAAGTAACAATTGATTTAAAATACTACGTCGCATAAACGTACTACTGCACTTACAACTATATTTTATCACTCATTATTTTGATATAAAATTAGTTGCAGACATTTTCTCTATACAATTACGCCCTTTTAAGGCAACTGACATCTGATCTATTAGATAAGTTGTCGCAAATATTGAATTTTGCATTAACTTAATAATAATATAGGTATATATTTTGTTTTATTTTCTACATTTCGTGTAACTTTTATAAAATAGCATTTACACCACGTAGACTATATATCAAATATACACAAAAAAATCCCAATTTGGGATTCACAAATAGGACCAAAAATAGACCAACCCCGGTCAAGCCCCGGCTGACTTACCGGTAAGTCAGAACAATAGAAAATCAATTGTGTCTTATAACGTGGGACTTGAGTAATACACCACAAAGATCGTCACCCAATTACGACACTATGAACATAACATAATTATACGTTGTAAGTATCCAATTATCCATAATCATCATAATTATACTCGTATCTTTACGTACTTACTTACTTTTTCTTTAAAAGAATTAAATCTTACCTAAAATAATTAGAACGTCACAAAAAAGAGACAATATTTTGTGTTACCTAAATGCATAATTATTTACAATATTTCTTTTTTATATACCCAATTATAATTACGTATGTTGTTTTTTTTTAATTTGCACAAAATAAACAATTATTATAAGAAGCTCTTTCTCTTAAGAATATGATAGATATATAACAGTCATCTTTGATACTAGGAAGCATTCTGGTTTCACTTGAAACCCTGGTTTCCGGGTACTTTAGACCCTTAATCCGTTACAAAATATTTATATTTTAATTTCTTGTAAAAATACAAAATAACAAATAATTTTAATAAATAAAGTACTATGTACTTATTACACAAAATTTCGTTAATCACAATTTTAAAAGTTGTATAATATCATAGCAAGGAACTTAACTCAAATAATCGATTTAATTTTCGTATAATTAAATTATAGCAAACATTTTTCGTGAGCAATGTTAACTAGGAATTACAAAACTTCGTATACTATTTGTCTAAACACATACCTACTATACATTTAGGGTAACGTCTAAGTCAGCTCTAATATTAATATATCTATTGGTACTTATAAATTATACCAAAACTAAAACATAAATTATTTTTTTTCTTAAAGCATTGAAATCGACTAGAAAAAAGTTACTAGGTATACTTTTTTACACTCAGACTAAAAGTTATACTACTTACTTCAAAAAAAACTTAAATACTTCTGAAATAACCTGTAGTAGAATCTATTTCTTAAAAAGATTATTTCTAGTATAAATATGTTCATATAAATAAATGAGTCATCTATATTACATTAAGTAGATGTATTAAATACGTACTGTATTTCATTAAAAACTGGTTGACTGACTGCCGAAACTGCTGGACCTAGGAAATTTTGTGTGAAAATTTTGCACACGACTTTCTTTTATGATGTAGGCGAGCACTAACAGAGGATTTTTAGAAATTCAAGCCCTAAGGGGTGAAAAGGGTGGTTATTCTTGAGTAAAAAAATTGAAACTTGAAACGAATACGAACCTACCTAAGTTCCTAAATATTAAAGTTTGAAATGATTAGTATTTTTTCACCACTCAAAAGGGTCCTAAGGTGTGTTGAGTTTTAGGGGAAATAGTTATCTATTTGGACGACGTTAATCTGACAAAGCGGTATAGATACCGGCACCAGTGGTGAGCACTGCGCATTTGTTAATTTTTCGGTCTCTTTGGCGGAATTAAGAAGGCGGGGGGCGCCCATCTTGCACGCGATTGGTTCGTCAATTGATACTCGTCGTCTATTGGTCTATCGCCTGTCATTCGGCTACTGTACACTTTTGTGCAAATTTAATGAATCACGTTTTAAATTTTTAAATTGTTTTTTATTGGTATTACGTATTAGTTGTTTTTTTTTTTAATATAGTTAATTTCGTTATTTCGTATTTGAAGTGTTTTTTTGTTTATTAAAGTTCATTTTTATTATTTCGTTTTATAAAATTGCTGTGTTTTAAACTTTTTTATTTTTTAAAAAGACATTGAAAATCGATATGTTTTAGTCTTTATTTGGCCAAAAGTGTACATGCGCGAAATCCTACAATCTGTGCTCAAGACTTGTGCCGGCAATTATAACCTGTTACTGCTTCTGTCTGAACTGCGGCGCGAGCCGTCTCAATAGTTAGATGAGAGCATTTTCGAAATGTTGTATTTAAAAAAAGATAATTGGAAATCTTTGTTTCTATGGAAAACTTTAAATTCGGACGAATTTAGCTGTAAAACAATTTTTCCAAAATGTTCGCTACTTACTTTTTAGATCTATGTATCCTGCTTATGTGTAGAAAGTTTCATTAAAATCGGTTCATTCATTTTGAAAAACAAGGACTTGAAAGTACGCTCATAATCAGCGCGAAACTTTGAATCTATTTCCTACTTCCCTATATGCTTCATAAGAATACTCAATCGCTCGTGCATCAGTCTCTAAACATTGAAACGTTTTTTTAAACTATGTAGCAACATCTCAGTTTTAAACACTAATAACTCAAGTCCATCATTCTGGCTTTGATGATTTTGTTCTTGGAATGTCTCTGTAACAAAATTGAAAAATGTATTTAGTAAAAATAATCAGTGAACTCGATTGTGGGCTCGATACCAATACCAATGTACCTTTTTAATTCATATGTGTAAAATATCAGAACGGACTTTTTTCCGTCATTGCGGTGGCGAATTTTTTTCCTCACATTTCACTCAAACCAAATGCTTTCTAAGATAATACACACATCAAAAGTGTCTAGGGATCAACATCCCTAACATTTGTTAGGGATGTTGATCCCTAGACACTTTTGATGTGTATAGATTAAGATGCCGTAAATCTTATAATTGGTTAGGCGCCCTGTGAAACACAGTAGGTACTTTCAGAGAAAAATATTTTAGAATTTTGCGCCACCGTAATTACGAATGCCAATGAAATAACTCATATGTGATTTCTAAGTTTATCTTAGACATCACAGACATCGGTGAATAAAAATATCATGACATAAAATAATATATGCTTGAAATCGCCAATCCGCCTTGAGCAAACGTGGTGATTATTGCTCGTGCCTTGTCTCTATAAAAAGAGGCATCTGCAGTGGGAAAATAATAAGTTAGTAATTAAAAAGAAACCCGGATTGATTGGATTGCCGTAAAAGGAAAAAAAACAAATGCAAGAAAATAGGTTTTATGACCATCATTTTGGGCTTCAAAGTTTGTATGAGTAAAAAGATAATAAAATGATTTTATTAATCAATCATCAACTCACTAACTGTCTTCATCGAAGATCCAAAGGTAAATAAGCTCGATAAAGATCTCCAAAATTCGGATCCGGAAGTCTGTTTTCTGATCCAGATGCTCCCTTCGAAGATGTCTTTCCTACAAAAAAAAACTTTATTTAATATACCCGTAAACATTGGTTGGAAAAGCCTTGAAAGAATAGATACACACATCAAAAGTGTCTAGGGATCAATATATTATTATTACCAAATACATCTTGATCCCTAGACACTTTTGATATTTAAAGAACATGTTAAGTGCGACCAAAAAGCAAAAAAATATTATTTTTGTTTTATAAATCAAAATGGCCCAAATCACTTAAGTATAAATTAAAATTCATTTATTTTAAAAACCAGTCCCTAATCAGTATTTCTTCTGCTATATTTTAGGTTCCGTGTGGTCCCAAGCTTCAAACCGAGATCTTTCATCCAGACCTCAGGTGAGGCAGTGTTTATGAGATGAATAAAAAAAGAAATTGTCATGTACTTATTTTACATAGTGTCTTTATTTTATTCGATTTTAAGCTATTCGAGGTATACGCGCCACGAAAGATGAGACTTGACAAGCGTCAGTAATGGGGAGCTTGCGCAGGTATGGATGTACGAAATAGTTATCCATAATTTGTGTATCTATGAAGGGATATTTCGAAGACATTTAGATTAAAATTCTTAATAATATTATAATATTTATTACAAAATAATAAAGTTTCATCTTTCATGGTACTTACAACTATTTAAGTTTACATTAAAAATATACTAAGGCCTTAAACTTTCGTTTTTAATGGTATAAAACATTATATCTACAAAAATAAGAGGCAAAACCGGGTGTAAATAGACACATCACATTATCCGTTAACTTCGAGGTACTACAATATCTGAGTGACATTGAGCAAAAATTGTTGCTGAGAAATCACTTTTATACAAAAACATAACATCACACCTGATCTTCCAAGGGTAAGGCAGAGGTGTACCCAAAGTACACCCACATTTCGCCGGCTATGTTTAAGTCCCATATAATAGGGGGCGAGCCTATTGCCATCACCCGGGCACAAATCCAGACTCCAAGGCGCCTGACACACACACCCACCTAGGTACCTACCTCTGCCTAACCCTTCGGGGATTACAGACATGATGTTATACCTATATAACGCGTAACGGAAAGGGTATATACATACCAAGAGCAAGGCTTCTTTGGATGATAACAAACGATATGGCAAGGGTTTTTTAATCCTATCTCTACATGTTCGGAAATTATGATCAACAAAGAACACCGCCTGCAGCAGGTTACCATGCGGTACTAGGCGCGCAGAATTACGGAAGAGATTTATCGTGATATTAGGCAAGTAACGTGGAAAGTTTTTAACCCACGTAGTGCGGTTTGACACGTTTGTTATGATTTGAATTTAAGAAACATATGAAACCGAAAAGGTATCAATTCTTAGAGTATTTTATATTGAGCTGAAACCCATATCGTTAGTTATCATCCAAAGAAGCCATTCATGTTCATGTTTCTTTGTATGTATATACCCTTTCCGTTACACGTTGTATATCATACAAAAACTAGATGGAACTTTTAATATCTTTATAAATAGAAAGATCCCCGGCAATGACTAAAACAACAAAAAAAAAATTTGCAACGACTTTGTTGTATCTTTTCACCCCCTTTATTTAAAATACATACATACACACATCACATACAAATCATCATCATTCGACCGTCAAATCAGTAGGCGGATGATAATGTTCATTATTGACTTTAACGATTTCGTCACAAACAGTAAAAATGACTGCTTTACAGCCCTTGTTATGATGGGTGGCACAAAACCATCTAGCCTTCGGTCCGATGGTACGGTGATGGTAGAACGGATATCCTTCTAGTATAATAACTCGTGCTCCTCTTTTAGATCTTGCGTACACTGCACCTGTAAGTATAACGTAGGTATATTAATACTAGTTGCTGCTAGCGACTTAGGGTGGATTCACATTTGACGGAAGATACGACGGATGAATCGTCTTTAGTACTTATGCTTGACGCACTAACGTCTCATCGGTTATATGTGTATGGTTGAATGTTTTATTATATATTTGACTGCTCTGGCGTTACGCGACGCATTTTCCATCAGATATGTACCGACCCTTAGTCCGTGTGTTTTTTTCACCCGCATTATGTTACGTCTTTGATTACTGATCCGTTCTCGTGAGTCGTACCGTGATGTTATATAGCCTATACTATTCCTCATGAATCTGGCTATCATATTCAAAAAGTATTTTTCCAATCCGACTGGTCGTTCCGGAGATTAGCGCGTTTAAACTAACACACAAACAAACAAAAAACTCTTCAGCTTTATTATATTAAGGCCGCGTTCACACCAAACGCATAGTCGGCCACCGAATATGAGCTGTAAGTCTAAAATGTATGAGGAATCATAGTCAGCCGCCGATTATCTACTGATTGTGACGGCCGACTGTCAGCAGGCGTTGCGTTGGTGTGAACGCGGCCTTAGTACTAGCTGACCTACCGAGATTCGTACCGCCATTTTTATTTTCTTAATTTTCTTTCATAGGAACCTTTTCCGTACAATAACAAACATAACGAAAAATGAATTCGTGAAATTGGTTCAACCGTTTACTCGTGATGCCTTGACCAAGGGAAATAAGGATTCATTTTTACAGATAGTCTTTAAGAAATAAAACAAAGATATAGGTTTCAAAAACAGGCCATTTTATTTATAATTTGCATAAGTATCTACTTTATGATTCTATAGAAAACTATGTACTTATTCAATAAAGCAACAACAATTGACTCACACTTTTGTAGTACACATAACATACCTAACATCAAGCCTGTAATCCCCGAAGGATTAGGCAGAGGTGTACCCATTAGTACAATCACATTTCGCCAGTTCTGTTTAAGTCTCATGGAGGCGAGCCTATTGCCAACAACCGGCACTAATCTAGACTCCGAGACTGATACTGAGAAATCTCTGATGGAAAAAACCCAATAACACTTTGCCCGACCTGGTAATCGAACCCAATACCTTATGCTCAGCAGTCGCGCTTTGCGAACACTAGACCAACGAGGCAGTCTTAATATAACTAATTAATAAAGTTATCAAACATGTTTTGGCATATGATTATGTACATTATTGACCTTTATAATCATGCTTCCGACAGTGAATAACACTGCTCGGCACCCTCTTTTATAATTCGAACAATGCCAACGAGTCTTTATTCCCGAATCCAAATGGCGAGTGAATGTATTCCCTTCCAAAATGATCGCACGGGCCCCTCTTTGTGATGTTGTGAACACTGCATTAACTGAAAGATTTACCAAGAATTTTAAAAAAAGAATGGGAGAAGAGAAGCAAGCTTCCTTTCAATGTTAAAAAAATAAAACATGAAATTATATGGTTTAACAGTTTTATTTTCATTTTGGAAGAAATCAATGTAATTTCAGCCAAGTTTTGTGTTACAAATTTATCAATAAAGTTACATTACTATCTTAACTACAATTTGATAGATTTTTCCTTTTTTTTACTTTTAATTTTTAGGGTTATCAGGAGACATTGTAAATACTTTCTTAAAAACTAATTATGGCACATCTTGCCCATTCTTCTCCATACGAAACCTTTTGGAAAGGGCAACTAGATTCTATTATATTTTTCTCTTTTAAATGCCGTTCAAAAATACCTTTTAATGGTCATTGAAATTATTGATTTGACTTTGACTTTGAGTCGTCGAATTTTTACAAATGTGACCGGTTTTATTTTGTAGTGCATTACAAAATTATTTTTTTCCGTCCTTGTCTTGTTCTATTTAAAAGAACAAGATGACAAGAGAGCACCAGTATTATCTACTCTATTCTACAACAAAATCATGGTTATGTATATTATGATGTTTAATGATATTTCCTTCAATAGTGAATATCTTTGCTTTGCATCCGAGTCTGTAGTGCGTTGCGCAGTACCATCGCGTTTTCTCTCCCGTGTCTCGATGTCGATAGAACATATATCCACCTTTTAGTAAAACTCGAGCCCCTCTCTTTGTTTTACAGAATACTCCTGAAGAGAATAAACGGTATCATTACAAAAGAAGTTTAAAAATATTAAAAGTGTAAGAAAAAATCGCACATTTTTAAAAAAAATGCATTCTAACATTTATGTTTTAATGAAACTATTAGATTCGGTATTTGAAAGATGTATTGTTGGAATGAAATAAAGCATTAAAAAAATTAAAATACATCATTATCATCATCATATCAGTCGAACGACCTTCAAAGCTGGACATAGTTAAGTGAGTTGAGTTAAGTGGTGCTGATCCATGCGTCATGCTCGTGAACGAGTGCTGTCAGTTGGGATTATTCATCTCTTAACTGCCTTGGCTTACATCTTTATTCTTATTTTTTTTTATAATTGTTTTATATTCATCTTTATTGTTTTCACATGTAGAATCAACAAGAATAATGTAACCAGGATTTTGTAAAAACCTAATTTAAAAGAGTGCCGTGGAGTTTCTTGCTCGTTCTTCTCCATAGAGGCCTACCTCCGTTTTGGAACGAGTAACTAGCTTCAACTTGCGGACTAACTGACAGACTCCTTGACTATTCAAAAGTGCCTGTAAATGGTCTAATTGAAATAAATGTTTTGACTTTGACTTTGACATAGGCCTCCCCCTAAAGATAGCCACAATGACCGGTCCTGTGCCAAAAAATACATATTGACAGGGAAAAGAAAAAAATCCATACTTACGTTACGTTACCATTATTAGAAAATAAATAATATAGGTATTGATAATGTTAAATTTTTAGTTAGGCAGAGGTGCAGCCATTAGTACACCCTCTTTTTGCCAGTCATGTTTAAGTCCCATGTAATAGGGGGCGAGCCTATTGTCATCAACCGGGCACAAATCCAGACACCAGAAACAAATAAAAAAAGGAAATAAATCCAGATGATAATATTGAGTTCCCTGAATATACCAAATAGCTTTTTCAACAGAACAGTACATGGTTAAAATGAAAGCTATTGTTTGGAAATGTGCACGAAATCCCCTTGAAATACATGTTGCTTTGCTGGCTGATGACGTCGACATATTATTCTTGTGTACCTACTAAGTGAATTTACAAGAATATCTATAGAACTTGCTATGGTATGAACAGTAGAAGTGCTCTGCATTAACGTATTGGGTCTAGTCTGTAGGGACGTAAGTTGAGAGTAAATAAATAAACGTTTTGAAAAATAATTCAAAGGAACTCGTTTATTTAACTTTAACATAAATCGGCCATTTGCTAATTACATTAGTTATAAACATGTTATTATATTTAACGACATTACACATTCATCTCACAATACTCAATACTGACAAGATCGTCTCCTATTCATCCACGAATATTTATATTTGTTACCGGCAATCTGTATAATACAGGTATTATATACAATACCTAGGCAATGTATAAAATACCTGGGGCGTACAGGTAATGTATGAAACGTTATGAATATTGTTCTCTATTACATACTTTACCTAGGTAATGTATACAATTCCTAGGGATTTTATAGAGTACCTGCTGGTCCATCGGCAATGTGTAAATAAATAGGTTTTGGTCTATATGTTACTGTAAATCATAGGTTTTACAAGTAAATCTTAGACTTGGTCTAGCTAAGGAACTGTAACCAACTTGGCTGTGGAATGGTTAGTTACAATCCTACCCCTTTTTTTGGTTCGGGTCTAAAATTCTTACATAAATATTGTCTTAGGGCAAATTTTTCAATCGTCAGAGAATTCCTAACTGAGGGGTAAATATGGCGGTTTGACAATTTTTGTATAGAATATGTCATCAATATGTGGTTCATCTTAAGCGAGCGGAGCGAGCTCAAGACTTGAGACACTCCGACTCGGACAGGTTAGGTTAGAAGAGGATGGCGTGGTCTGAAAGACCCCGCCATCTCTTTCGTGGTTATTTTTTTAAACCTCCCAGAAATAGGAGCCCCGCACGGCGGGGCTCCGTTGACTGGGACTTTCCTGCTTCTTTCCTGCTCTTTTATACACATTGCCGGCTGCGCTTTCGGTATTGTACAGAATACCTAGGCAAAGTATAAAATAAATAATATTTCATACATTACCTATCCGTTTTAGGTATTCTATACATTGCCTAGGCATTGTATAGAATACCGGATTATACAGATTGCCGGTAACATATTCATTAAAATCGATAAATCCAGTACTACACAGTAAACTAATAAATAAAAGATGATTAATCGACTTAAAAGACTAGATTCTTTTGTATATAACATAACATCACGCCTGTAATCCCCGAAGGGTTAGGCAGAAGTGTACCCATTAGTACACCCACTTTTCGCCAGTTATGTTTTAGTCCTGTGTAATAGGGGGGCGAGCCTATTGCCATCTACCGGGCACAAATCCAGACTCCGAAGCTGCTACTGAGAAATGAAAAAACCCAATAACACTTTGCCCGGCTTGGGAATTGAACCCAAGGCCTCATGCTCAGCAGTGGCGCTTTGGCGACGAGGCAGTCAGTATGTACTTTTTACCGACTTCAAAAAAAGGAGGAGGTTCTCAATTCGGCCGGTATTTTTTTTTTTATGTATATACCTACACCGATTACTCCGAGGTTTCTAGTCCGATTAGTGTGATTCTTTTTTTGTTCGATGGCAATACAGCTACATAACAAAAAACAAAACCAAAGCCGCCGACTTCCAAACTAAAGTTATTTTTTATTTTGTAGTTTTAGAAGGCGGTTGTCTTTTTTTGTAAAAATGCTTTTTTAACTTAATTAATAGCGTAAATAGTCGATTCTTTCTTCGACTGGCGAATGATTGTGAAAATTCTTGCTTCTGATGATCGTATCATCATCAAGAGTGAAGAGGATTGCTCTGCATCCTCTATTGACGTGGGTAGAACACTGCCATCTGGTTTTGCCATTTTTGGAGTAGTGCTGACTGAATCGGTGACCGGAGAGCCGAAGTATACGACCACCTCGAGAAGACAGTGTGAACATTGGCACTGAAAAAAACCCAAAATTAGCGAACTCACATTCAAGGGTCTTTGATTTCTTGACTCAATTTCAGTGGCGTAAATTTCGCTTGGTTTTCTTTGAGCCTATGCCTATATTCACGTTTTTTAAGTTGTTATACTAAGAAGCATGCGCCCTTATCTGGTAGGCGAGTCTTCGCACCGGTTGCAAACGTATTTTTATTCTGATGGCATTAATCTCAGCCGAAAATGATTTTTAATAAGTAAAAAGAATTTAGTAATATGAAATAAAGAGGGACATGAAATTAAAATACAACACAATTAACTAAATTATATGTAGTTTTTATTTTATTCTCAGAATCATGAATCAGAATATTAACAGAATCATGTGTTTACACAATTTTAATAAGCACATTTTATTCGATGTACATTTTTTTTTTTTTGAATTTTGCAGTCCTAAAGTAAATACCAACTATTTGTATGCCCCTTTGTTTTCTTTTTTTTTTAATACATTGTTGTTATTAGCACAGAAAGTGTTCAAATTTTCCTGACTATACCGCTGTCAACAGAGGCCAAGTGTACAAAAATGAAAACAATTAACGAAAAATAAAAAACAGAGGGACACAGTACCTATATAAATACTTCTTATTCAGTTTATGAAATATATTTTATATGTATTGGTTTAATGCCTACCTAATTTTCAAAAATCTATTCGCCTGTGTTTCTTCATAAGATAGGTATTAAAACTCATCCAAACTTTCGACAGGTGAATGGTTATGCATATTCTTGCACCTAACCATCGTATTATCGTCTAGTGTGAATATTATGGCTGTGCATCCCTTGTTCATGTGGGTGGAGCACTGCCATCTTGTTTTGCCATGCTTTGTGTAGTGCACTCTGAATCTATAGCCTGATAAGATAAGTATTCGCCGTCCTTGGGAGGAATATGTGAATATTGGTCCTGAAAACAACGTTAATTGGGTTAGTTGCAATTTAAGGTTGACATTTTATTAAGTTTTTTTTTCTCATTATTTTAAAAGCCTTTTAATAAAACATGATCATGCCAGGCTCATCTTTTATTAAGTTATCACTCATAGTAATATAGGTAGGTAGGTACTTATTTTTATTATTTATTTATATTATATTTTTGCCCCATTCCAGGAATTTCTCCATACATACATAAGTATGTACCTAAATTAATAGTGTAAAATAAAAAGACACTAAATGAAGGTGAAAGTTACATTTGTTCCCATCATTCCGATCATATTTTTGTTCCTGACTATATAATTGGGACCCTTCTAATTACGGAGATATTGAATGTCAAAGATATAGTTTTTTTTACATATTTTTACGAAACTAAATTTCTATTCGACCTCTATAAATGCACCTATAATCGTACTCAGAATGTGTTAATTGCTTAAATTTTTCACACCAAAAAAAAGTCATTTTCCTACAGTTACCGACACGTAAGTTGGCAAGAGTATTTGAAGTGGGGAAAGTTTGCGGACGCACAATTTTATACATTTTTATATGCGCGAACTTCCCCCACTACGAAAATCTCTTGCCAAGTTACGTGCCGGTAACTGTACTATAATTATTTTCAAAGTTAAATCGATTTAGTAGAAGTAGTTGAAAAACCAGTCGCAAGATTTGATCCAACGATGTATGGAGTCAAACTAAATAAAACCAAATAAATTGTTAACTTTTATTTATTAAATAAAGTACCTTATGAGTGCCGCATCAGTATCACATAATAATACATTACATTTATTTTAATACTCATATGAAATAAATAAAAAATAATTTGAGGTTCAAAATTAAGTACATAGTCTCTTTTAAAGTTAAAATAGAATTGATTTAATTTATTAAACATTTAACACACTACCATGCACGTAATCAAAATTAACATTCCAAAACTAGTCGCGCATAACAATTTTAATTACATTAGTTTCACGAGATTAATTAATTTTATAAAATCCAAATGATTAAGTGCTCTATTTAATTTGAAAGACACCAATGAGCCCAAAGTAATAGGGGGCGGGTCTATTGCTACAACTGGGCACAAATCCAGACTCCGAGGTTGCTACTCAGAAATTCCTGATGGAAAAACGGAAAACATTTGCCCAACCTGAGAATCGAACCCAAGACCTCATGGTCAACAGCCGCGCTTTACGACCACTAGACCAACGAGGCAGTCAATTTCGTAACAAGTAGTAATCTTTTAATTGAGACACAACTTGCTAACACTGATGCAAAAGCAAAACTTTAAGATTCGCAATTTAAGACAAGATGTTAAATAGAACTGCGGGGCTTAATCCCTCTTTTTTTTTTCATAATTTTTGTCGTTCATCACGGTGTCAGTAGCGTTGTTAACGTTCTCTAAAGTGCAGGTGTGTGGACACTGGGTACTGTTGTAAGTGGGTCATCGTCTGACCAGGGGTACCGCACTCGCACTGGGTATCGATGGGATCTATAAACCCCCATTTCTCCAGGTTATGTTATCTGCGGTCCACTTGGGTGCGCTGGCTACTAAGCGCATTTCATCCCAATCTGTTAAAATACTTCTAGTTACGTACAATCAACAAAAGAGATAGGTATGCAGGGTCGTCAGATATAGTTGAAGTTTTCTTAGAAACCGATGGACGTTTTCAAATGTAATTTAATTTATAAAATAGGTAATAAACAGTTCATTAATTAAGTTAAGTTTCAATCGAAGGCATCCATCGGTTTCTAAGAAAACCTCAACTATATCTGACGACCCTGGATACCTATCTCTTTTATTGACTGTACAATGTCTGACATGTTATTGTCATTAATTGGGTAATTGACACGATTAACTAATAATTCCAAGTAAGTACTTTAAAAGATCACTTTATTTTAGACCTGAAAAAAGCCCAAATAATGTAACAGTCAATTAATCTGCCTAACCTTTTCCCAAAGGATCAAAGATGTATTGGTAATAATACATCTTTGATCCCTAGACACTTTTGATGTGTGTATGTTGGGGTCAGCTTCCAGTCTAACCGGCTGCAGCTGAATACCATTATTTTACATGGAGCGACTGCTTATCTGACCTCCATAACCCAGTAACTGGGTAATACGATACCCCTTGGTAAGCCTGGTTGTCAGACCTTCGGGCTTCTGACGAGTCGTAACGTCTGTCAAAGATTCACGTATGACAGCCGGGACCAGCGGCTTAACGTGTTTTCCGAGGCAAGGCGGTGTCACACCACAAAGCAAACTCTGCGCTGCTACTGAGCAATTCGTTATGGTAAAAGCTAATAACACTTTTTGTCGGCCCTGGGAATCGAACCACGAGACGAACATGTCAGTCAGTATAAAAGTTATTTTTTTTTTACTTACTGAATACGTTAGCAGGTGGCGGATGATTGTGACCAACAAAAGTCTTGACAATGTCATATTCATTGGTAGTAAATATGGCGGCGCGACAGCCTCCTTTGCTGCTCTTAGAACATTGCCACCGTATGCCGACTGACGATAATCGATGGCGAGTAAACTTGTAACCTTGATAGGTAAAAAATTTACGTCCCCTAAAATCCGTGAAACAACCTGGAACAAGAAGAAAACCATTAATAAGCAATTTACCTTGCACCATTAAAGAAACAAAAAAAAACTAAATAAAAATGGCGGACAAACAAATGAGCTTAACATGCCATTTCACTCGCAGATTATAGTAAGAAACAGCAACATTTTCAATTCGTTTATGTAATGGTATGGTATTTATTCTCAATTTTGCGAATTATGTTTCGTAATCTCGTCCTCATTCAGTACTTGTAGTTTGCACTTTTTGCTAACTCGCTGTCACATTTTTTAAAGATGAATTGACTTCATCAAAACGAAAAATGTTATCTGTGGTCCGGTATTGGCGCGTTCTGTCTTGACATCTGTCAACTCATTGTACTTTTTTGTGCCGCGCGCTGATCACGCTTTCGTTACAAAAGTTTTCAAAAGTTTGTAATTGTTAAACCGAGATGGGAAAACATCGAAGAAAACGAGATGAGGAGGTGAAAGAACTCAGCGAACGCCTGCGAGAACTGGAAAATCAGTTGAAGAAGCGAAAAACGAGTCGTCATCGAAACTCGGGTAAGTTTTTTCATTATACCTACAAATTTTTCGGTGAACTAATTAATAGAATTACCTGGTGCCTTAATACGTACATGTCTCTAGAGTTTTCACGAGAGGTTAACCATGAGAACATCAACTGTGCGAACCAACAATAAGACATTAGTAGAGCTTTTACGAGAGATTAGCCGATGATCTAAGCCATCTTACAATAGAACGACACCACTAGAGCTTTCACGAGAGGTCAGCCGATGATGTACACGTTCATTAGCCTCGTTTCTACGGCATCCCTTGAGCTTTCACGAGAGGTTAGCCGTGGATTTAAATTCGAGCTATCAGAGGTCTAACTTAAACTATTCTTCGTAGACGACCACGAAGCCCGCTGCAGTAGACCACGCTCCAGTCGAGCTCGTTCCAGTCGAGCTCGCTCCAGTCGAGCTCGCTCCAGTCAAACACGTTCCAGCCGAACACGCTCGAGAAGCCGTGGGTACCGCGATCAAAGGTATAAGTCACGAGACGAATCCCGACGCGGTCGGACTCGCCGTGACAGCTATTCTCCGTACCGTCAACAATCACATAGTCCATTACCTCTGTCTATAGACATATGTCCTATGACACCTACCCAAGATAATAAAAAAGAGGCAGACACTGAAGGGATGTTGGTTACCTTACCTGAAACCATACCTCCTGGTGTCGAGGAGTTACTTGGAGATGAAGGGGTGCAGCTTGCAACCACACCAGTTGAACTGCATGGCAGCCTGGCCACACGGTGGTCAGCAATTATAGTGAAGGGACTAAATGACGAAACAAAACAAACAATTCTAAAGAAACATGAAATACCAAGGAATTGTAGCCTATTGAACCCGCCAAAACTCAACGAAGAAGTGGCTGCTGCGATGAATGAAGGTGGAATTAAAAGGGACCAACGAATTAGGGGGCAGCAGATTATCATGGCCGCTGCCATTACGTCAATAGGCAAAGTATTAAACAATCTAATTGCTAACCAGGATAGTATTTACTGTGAACAGATTTCCACACTAAGTGATGCAGCAAGACTACTGTGTGATGTATATCATGAAAACTGTGTCACTAGACGGTCTCTCATATTACCAGGCCTCAACAAAGATATGAAGGAGCTTATGGAGCAGACTCCGATATCTGAATACCTGTTTGGGGACAAGCTTCAGGACAAATTCAACGCTATTAAAGCAGTGAAAAAATCAGGACAAGAACTTAAGAATACACCTGCAAGACCTCAGGCAAGACCCAAGAATTTAAACTCCAGAGGCCCATACCGACAGCAGTTCCCCCGTCCAAGTGGGCAGAAGATAGTATTGAAGCGGAACAATCAGGTGAAACAAGCAGCAACTCGGCCGAGACGCTCACCACAACAGAGGCGCCAGCCGCGACGCCGGGGCCCGGAACGTCGCTAGCACAGGTACAGACTGGTAGATTGCAATATTTCTCTGAAGTCTGGAATACTATTACTACTAATCCAACAATACATGATTGGATCAAGGGCTATAAACTACCCCTCAATGAAATTCCAGTTCAAACTTCCATTCCTAGAAATAATACCTTCAGTCAGAAAGAAAGCAATCTTATTTCTATAGAAATTAATAAACTCCTACAAATAGGTGCTATTGAAAAATGTTTACCTGTTGACAATCAATGTTTATCCAGCATATTTTTGCATCCGAAATCAGATGGCACCTGGAGATTTATATTAAATCTCAAAAAACTGAATAAATATATTACTACATACCACTTCAAACTAGAAGACTTAAGGACAGCAACTAAACTCATGACCCCAGGTTGTTTTATGGCAACAATAGATTTAAAAAATGCATATTACTTATTACCTATAAGAAAATAAATGATAGAAGATTTCTTAGGTTTCAATTTCAAGATATGTTGTTTGAGTTTACATGCCTTCCGTTTGGGCTTAGCACTGCACCATATGTATTCACAAAGATAATGAAGCCAGTTATCTGTCACCTGAGGTCATTGGGGTTGCTTTCTGTTATATATCTTGACGATATTTTGTGCCTTGGTGAGTCATATGCAAAGTGTTTGGAAAATGTATCCACAACTCAAACTGTCTTAAATAAACTAGGATTTATTATCAATACTGAGAAGAGTGCCTTAGACCCCAGACAGTGCTGTCAGTATCTGGGATTTGTATTAAACTCAGTCCAGTTTGACATCTCTCTTCCTCAGAAAAAGATAGACTTCATCCTTAATTTAATAAGGAAATTTAAATCTAAAAGAAAATGCAAAATTGTAGAATTTGCTCAGTTGCTAGGTATTCTTGTTGCTGCATGCCCAGCAGTAGAGTATGGTTGGCTTTATACCAAAGTTATGGAAAGTAATAAAACAGTAGCTTTAAAAAATAACAATGAAAATTTCAATTCCTCGCTATCTATTACAAAAGAGATTCAGTTAGAACTAGAATGGTGGTCATCTCATATTCTAACGAACCATAACAGAATAAAACAATTTGACTTTGTCCTAGAAATATTTTCTGATGCTTCACAAACTGGCTGGGGTCTGGTATGTAATGATATCAGAAGTCATGGACATTGGACGGTTAGTGATAAAAAGTTCCATATAAATTACCTTGAATTATTAGCAGCATTTATAGGGCTCAAAACATTTGCAAGCACACTCAGACACTGTGAGGTCTTACTTAGGATAGATAACACAACTGCCATAGCCTATATCAATAAAATGGGTGGCACTCGCTTTCCTCACCTTAATAACCTAGCCAGAAAGTTGTGGCAATGGTGTGAGGAGAGACACATTTGGGTCTATGCATCTTATATTAGTTCCAAAGAAAACACTATCGCAGACCTAGAATCTAGACGACCAAACACAAACATTGAATGGGAGTTATGTGATGTAGCCTACAAGACTATTGTCGTCAAACTTGGTGAGCCTGAGATTGACCTGTTTGCAAACAAGTTCAATACTAAGTGTCAGAATTATATCACATGGCTCCCCGATCCAAATGCATGCTCTGTTGATGCGTTCACTGTCAAATGGTATGGTAATTTCTTTTATGCATTCCCACCATTTGTACTTATTAGTAAGATGTTACAGAAAATAAAAAGGGAAAGGGCAACAGGCATTGTAGTAGTTCCTTGGTGGCCCTCACAGCCATGGTTTCCTTTATTTGAGTCAATGGTTGTTTCTGAAAAAATTATATTGGAACCCCGTCACGATTTACTGTTATCTCCTTCCAGGGATCCACATCCATTACACAGGAGCCTCACACTGATTGCCGCCATATTATCAGGACCGCTTTCCTGAGAAGAGGAATACCAGTCCCTTCGCTTGATATTGTGTTAGCTTCCTTGTCCACCAAAACAAGAAAGCAATATGAATCTGCTCTAAACCAGTGGATTTCCTATTGTCAAAACCAACATGATGACCCTCTACTAGACTCAGTCCCCACTGTGATATCTTTCCTGACTAGAAAGTTTAACGAGGGACTATCATATAGTTCACTCAATACCATGAGGTCAGCTATTGCTTTAATTCTAGGCCCCCATATTGGCACAGATGACCGAGTATCAAGGTTTTTCAGGGGTATATTTAAACTAAGACCCAAGAACCCCAAATATGAAGTAGTTTGGGATCCTAGTATTGTTTTGAATTATTTGTCTAATCTATTTCCTAATGAAACCCTTAGTTTAGAACTAGTTACCAAAAAATTAGTTACCATATTAGCCCTTGTAACTGCACATAGAATTCAAACCTTATCTCTCATAAGTATAGATAACATTTCTTATAATGAGGATAATATTAGCATAAAAATTCCAGAAATAATTAAAACTTCTGCACCTGGTAGATCTCAACCCAATTTGATACTACCTTTTTTTAAGGAAAACTTGTCAATCTGTCCTGCTACTACCCTTTTGTTCTATCTAGATATTACTAAAAGTATAAGACAGGATTGTAAATCACTAATTATAACTATAAGAAAACCATATCATGCAGCCACTACTGCAACGATTAGCAGGTGGATAAAACAAATTTTAACTAATAGTGGAATAGACACTTCCAAATTCACTTCACACAGCACAAGACATGCTTCTACATCAAAGGCCTCTGAAGGGGGTATTAATATTGAAGTCATAAGAAAAGCAGCTGGTTGGACCACTAATTCCTCAACTTTTGCTCGCTTTTATAAGAGACCTATAGTTAGTGACCCTAATGCTTTCGCACAAGCAGTCTGTTCCATGCAAGAAATTTAATTAAAGTTTAATGTTATATTTTGAACTAACAAATAAATAATTGTGTTTCATAGATCCTTATGACACTGGTTTTATATTAGAAACTATAAGCATAGAGTGTAATAGAATTAAGTGTAACTATGTACCTTTGATTGGAGACTGATTTCTATATAGAAAATAATGTATAATTATTAGTACCTAAATAGTGATTGCTCAGAATGTAGGGTTGCATTGTTCAATAATTAAACATGTTGATTATATTACCAACACAACTTTATTCTTTGAACATCTACAAGTACTGAATGAGGACGAGATTACGAAACATAATTATATAGATCGGACTAACTTACCTAGTGACGTCCGATCCTCAATTATGTGAAGTAATCTCGTCCTCATTGTATCCCAACCCTTCCCAGATAATCAGCCTACCTGTATAACGAACTGTTTTATCTAAACCCCGTCTTAAAGTTGTGTTGTTATCTAATATACCGGGACTGTGCGATAACCGTATCGGTTATTGTGAAGTCCCGACCATATGCTTTGGAAGAATGAGTTGACAGATGTCAAGACAGAACGCGCCAATACCGGACCACAGATAACATTTTTCGTTTTGATGAAGTCAATTCATCTTTAAAAAATGTGACAGCGAGTTAGCAAAAAGTGCAAACTACAAGTACTGAATGAGGACGAGATTACTTCACATAATTGAGGATCGGACGTCACTAGGTAAGTTAGTCCGATCTATATAATTATAAAGCAATATGTAATGTTATAAATAAAACGTTATGATTATTTTGAAAAAAATATTTAATTACTTATAATCCTATCAAGTATAAAAATAATTAATATCTAACTATACCTACCTGAAACATAATTTCGTCTTATAATACACAAGCTACATTTTTTTAAAATTTATAGATATCCGTAATATTTATCCTAGCACTATAATATATTGTTCTCCATTAGCCTCTATTCTTCTTCGTTCTTTTCAATTTTTCTCCATTCGTCTCCGTTATTCTCCATTAGTCTTCATTCTTTTTCATTCGTCCCCATGCTTCTCCATTTATCTCAACTCTTATCTATTCGTCTCAATTATTCTCCGTTCTTCTCCATTCTTCTCCGTTTCTTTATTCTTCACCATTTTGTTGGCGGTGGGTGATTATGTATGGGCTCATTATGGGCCATAACAACAATTTGGTCGATGGTGGTTACTGACGCGTGGCATCGAGAATGTCTCTGCCTTGAACATTGCCATCTTATTTTCGGTCCCTTTACTTTATGGCGTGTGAACTTGTATCCCCTGTAAGACAGAAACCTGCCATCTTCATATATTACATAACAATCTGAAAATGAAAAAAGAAAATTAGATATTTATTGATAGCAAAAATTGGTACAATACGTACCACGAAAGATGAGAATTGATTGATACACCACACAGTCATTATTTCGTAATAAATATTATAATATTGTTAAGAATTTTAATCTAAATGTCATCGAAATATCCCCGAATAAATACACAAATTATGGATAACTATTTCGTAAATCCATACCTGCGCAAGCTCTCCATTACTGACGCTTGTCAAGTCTCATCTTTCGTACAAGTCATTTGGTATACAGGCAGCTAACTTGCAACTACTTTTAATTCAATCATTAAATTTTTCGAGTGTGTCAATTCTTTTAGATCACTCTAAATAGGTTTTAAAATTATTAGACACCACAAGCTTAAAAAATTACAATGAGTGGTAATTTTGCAGAAAGATACTTAATTGTTGTTGTTTGTAAACCAAATAGCTTGCTCGACCGTATTAAGAACGCATTTGAACAACATTTACGCATTTCAGTTAGGTGTCGCCTAGTGTAGGTAAGTGAAAATTAGTAGTACCTACCATCTTTTCAGCGCTAAGTAAGATCAATATTTTAGATTTGACAACGATGTTCATGTGATATAAAATAAAGCGAATGCAGAAAACCATTTCAAAAGGATTATACGTACACATACATACATAAACTCACGCCTTTTTCCCATGCGGGTAGGCAGAAACCACAGAACGCCACCTGCTACGATCCTTACATACTCCTTTCGCCTCATCTACGTTCATACATTTCGTCATACAAGCACGCCGGTTATGAGTACTGCGCACCTGACCTTTGTAAAGAACCTCATCAATAAGGTCAGTGTATGTCTTCCTAGGGCGACCCCTCCCTGCGTTGCCACTCTCCTCGCCATGTAAATACCTTTTGTTAATCGTCTTTCACTCATCCTCTCAACATGACCGAACCATCTTAGCATACCCTATTCTATCTTTGTCACTATATCCTCTACAAAAGAGAATAATATTTGATGGTCAAATAGAATAAACAAAACATATTTGGAAATTATAAGAAGCAATTAGATCAACTGAAATTCTTACTTAATACATACTCTTAATTCAGTCAGCAGTCTACTAATATCCGCTGAGATACTATTTTGAAATAAAATACAAAAATAAGTAAAAAAAAATATATTTATTTCATAAATAATAGTCACTTTTATTCTAGTGAACTATACATTTTTGGAGATTAAACATTAAAATCTCAACAGTCACCGTAAAACATTTTATATACACTTCCTATTATTATACCTATACAAGTACAGTCTAAAACAAAAGTCGATTAACAATGTTACTTTATTATATCATTTAAACAGACACTAAACACATAATGTACTGGCTTTTTTTGGAATTTCAGGGTTTATTATATCTTAATTTTATATTTATTGCGTTTTACTTTTAATATTGTACTTAATAAATAGGATTTAAAAATCATAAATGTTAATCGACTTTTGTTGCTGACTGTACATTGAAGCAACAAATAAGCATAAACTATTAATTGATAACAGCAATAGTGGTAAACATTAATCCCGTAATAGATTAAGATTAGTGTCATTACAAAACTTTGTCTAATTTAAATCCTAGCTACTTATAAACCTTCGAACAAGTTTTTGTAAAACTTAGTTCCATTTGAAGTTATACAAAAACAGAAATTAGAACCAAGGCTAACTTGTGAGTTTTGTAAGAAAACTTTAAAGTTTAGATTAAAGTTTGAAATACAACTAATTTAATATTTTTTATAGAAAACTACCTAAGATCGTTTCGAGAGAAAATTCTAAGAATTTCACTAATAAGGCCCCCGAGATAAGATATAGTGTGCATTTCAATCATTCTCTTAATAACCATTTTAATATTGTGCAATTTTTGTTTTCCGGGAATTTCTTAGACCACTTTTAAAAAGTGGTCGTGTGACATCCCCGTGCTTCAGAAAGTACATAATGCCATTGGTCTTAAGCTGATCTCTCCCCGGTCGTGTCGGGTTGCCGTTCCATTGGGCTATGAGAGTCAGGGATGAGGTAGCGCACCTGCCTTTTCACATGTGCAGCATGTGCGCATGTGCAGTATTATAATATCAGCTACATACTTGGCTACTCTCCATTGAAATTGTCCGTGGCCGAAATTAGGTCGAGAATATATTTGATTTATGTTTTTAAGCTAGGTTTCAAAATATATTAAATCTATATTATATTAAGAACTATGTTTTATATTAAGGCAATCTTGACAATTATTTGTGTTTGACACAATCATATTTAAACATCAAACTATGTTTCAGGAAAATATTCCTTAATCATACCTATTCGATCTAAAAAAATATTTTTTAGATAGCTAATTAACTATTACCCAACACATTATTTTAAATATGTACCTACCTAAATTTATTAGAACTTATCTCATGCAAGAAAATTGTGCTAGCCTTTCAAAAATGGTACAATTGAGATTTTCAATGAAAAAACATAAAATTTTCCGACATTTTCCTGTCTTTTAAAAAAAAATATTCTTTCATTCAAATCTTGCATTAATAATTACAAATATAACAAAAGAAATCCGCCAAATCAGTCACGCTGTTTTTATTAAAATAACTACATATTTATCTTCTGATGTATTTAAAAATCTATATCTTTTTCCGAATTCATAGTTGACGACGAAATTCCCTATAATTTGGTCAACTCTGTCAGTAAGTATAAAGGATATTATAAGTACACTTAACGCGTAGCAAAAAATATAAGTGTACCTAATTAATTAAGTCATTGTAACTTGAATACATAAGTAAAGGACATCATTCAGCTTCCGTTTTTAATCTAATAAAGTGCAAATCGTAAAAAAAAGTATAATTCATATGTACTTTCTAAGTTTATCTTAGACATCACTGACATCGTTCCGTGACTCGGAAAGCACGTTAACCCGTTTGGTACCGACTGTCATACATGGATCTTTGACAGTCGTTACGGGTCGTCAGAAGCCCGAAAATCTGACAACCAGTCTTACCAAAGGGCATCGTATTACCTAGTTACTGGGTTGTGGAGGTCAGATAGGCAATCGCTCCATGTAAAATACTGGTACTCAGCTGCATTCGGTTAGACTGGAAGCTGACCCCAACATAATTGGGCAAAGGCTAGGCAGGTGAGTGTAAAAAGACACAAGCAGCCGAAAAATACATGTTACTCCCATCATTGCCATATTTTTTTCGCTCTGAACTTTACCTGGGAACCTTCTCGTTACTGAGATATTGAAAGTCAAAGTTTTTCTACGAAAACAGTGTTAATTGTTCTAGCAAAACTTAAAATTTATTTATTATTTATTTATTTAATTTACAACGGTTAAACCAATTATAGTAAATCAATGTGAAAAACGTTTTCACACTGATTTACTATAATTGGTTACATTGATTTGTAAGTTTAGCTAACTAAACTAACAATTACTGTTGCTTGCAAAAGTACAAAGTTTTGAAACCAAAATGAGTGAGATTTTTCACACCAAAAATAAATGTCCTATACCTAAGCGTAATGCTTTGCGTGCATTACATGCATACTACCATAAACAATGATTCGTAAACAGTGATGTGTTTTTTGACACCCCGTATCTGTTTTGATTAAACTTTCATATTTAAAGGGGCTCCCTCACCGCGAGCATTCGCGTGTAATGTAACGTTACAGAGTCGAGCATTACATCAGTGAGGGAGGAGAACTGAGCATTACAGCGCGCACTTTGTAATGATACAAAACGACGTTACATCAGTGAAGGAGGAGAACCGAGCATTACAATGCGCACCTTGTAATGATACAATGTGTAATATTTTGATACAACTTGTAACATCAATGCGCTTTCCTAATTCAAATCTATACTAAATGTTACATTACACGCGAATGCTCGTCAGTCAGGGAGGTAGTATTGTAATGTAATGCTCAAAGTCGAATCTATAATGTTACATTACACACAAACGCTCGTCGGTCAGGGAGGTAGTATTGTAATGTAATGCTCAAAGTCGAATCTATAATGTTACATTACACGCGAATGCTCCCGGTGAGGGAGCACCTTTAGGCTAAATTAAATGATATCCTTTACATAGAAATACATAGAATCATCATCTGCCTAGCCTTTTCCCAACTATGTTGGGGTCGGCTTCCAGTCTAACCGTATGCAGCTGAATACCAATATTTTACATGGAGCGACTGCCTATCTGACCTCCACAACCCAGTAACTTGGTAATACGATACCCCTAGGTAAGACTGGTTGTCAGACTTTCGGGTTTCTGACGACTCGTAACGACTGTCAAAGATCCACGTATGACAGCCGGGACCAACGGCTTAACGTGCTTTCCGAGGCACGGAAAGCACGAAAATACATAGAATAAAATCTGTAAACTAAAAATATGAAGTCGGATGATTGTGCTCATTTTTGGACTTACAAACCCTATTTTCTATCGTGGTGAGGGTTGCTCGACAGCGGGTCGAACAGTGTCTGGAACATCTCCAGGTCTTCTTCATGTGTCTGGTGTACTTTAGATGATATGTGTAGCCCAGGTAACTGAGCATCACATTCCCTTTCTTAGACATCATAAACAATAGAGGCTCAGTAACTGAAAGAAACAAAGAAAATTGATAAGAAAAAAAAGGACAAGGGCAATTGAGGCAAACCAAGAAGAGAAAAAAGAAAAATAAAATAAAAACTGGATTAATTATATTGCAATTCGTTATTGCAGTCCTGTTGCTTGTTCTCCGGACAATTCTGCCAGGAATTACCATAGCGCTGCGCAAACATAGACTCCTTATGTCACCCACACGACACACCACGCGGTTGCTGTGTCCAGTGGCGTCCACCGAACATAGTTGCCGCTTGTTACTACTGAATACTTTCGGTGCTCATTTTCTAAGGGTCGGGGACTAAAGGGTTTTACGTTTGAGCAGCGCTTAAGACATACTTCCACTATAGAATTACATTTAATACAGTTAGCATTAAACGTATTTAGAACATCACTGTATCCCTGTTGTTTGTAGTTGACAGAGACAGAACGATGTTTTAAATAGTTTTAGCGCTACATGTGTTAAGTGGTGCAAGAGGGCCTTAGTTTTGTTTTACAGGTTATAATTTTAAGAGTGTAGCAGTAACTGTAGAGTTACATCGTGCCGACAATCCCAGCTGCACTATCAATAGATAAGCCAAAAAAAGATAACAAATAAAATCAAATTAAAAAACATTTATTTATGTCAAATCTGGTACAAAATATCGTACATAAATATTTTAGAGCGAAGACATATTTCGCCATATTGGCAATCAAATATTAAGTACCTATACCTACAAATTAGAAACAAAATAATACAATACCTCTTTGAATATTTTTTTTAACGTTTTTGAGTGTGCCTCTATTTCCTATGTAAAAGAATTTGACAGTGTCAAATATGTCAAAATAAAGGGATAGTAATGCAAAGTAACTTTTACAGATTAGTTAAATGAGAGATATGTTTGAAGGAATTCAGTATTCAATTTTCTTGTCGAATAGTTTACTTATGAGAAGAATATACACACAAAACACATTTAATACGTAAATAATGAGTAATCGTTTTTTAATTGCTACAAATCCAGTTGAATTTATTTGTAAAAAAATCTGAATAAATATTAAAAGCTACTAAACGTTTTTTCGCTGATAATATTCATTATTCATATTTGATTTATTTGTCTTTTATGGCAACCTTCTGCAATGTGACAAGAATTCACCTTGTATTTAAAAATAATTTAACATCTTCCAAAATGTCTTAACTTGATAGAAATATGTAAAACAATATTTTTTGCATGCCATAAAGGCAGAATGTACAAGGATTCAACGATACTCTGTAAAATCTCATCGTAATATCTACATTAGACGCAAACAAAGTGTTCTATTTTGTTTTTATTTTTATTAAATAACCTTTTAATTTTATAAACGTGTACACTTGGTCTGTGTAATTTTTTTTTCTTTTATTTCTTTTTATTATATTCTAGTCTAAAGTGTTTGTACCCAAAATGGGCAATGTCCTTTGCTCTTGATCCCCTTCAGCTATTAAGGGCCTTCTTGCGAAGAGTTTCACCTTCTATACGGTATCTGAGGGTTGACCTTGGAATGTCATATAGAATGGAAGCTTTATATACTGACATATGACCTCTGAGCACGGCGTCAACAGCTGCTGCTATGTTTTCTTCGGACCTCAGTACTCGTTTCGCAGACTTAGTACATTTTTTATCTGTCAAAGTTAAAGTCAAGACTTTTATTTTAATTAGACCATATAAAGACACATTTATTTCTCTATATGATACTTATTATTTGGATACGTATTTAAACCTTTTGAAAACCGAAAGAATAAGTTTTCTATATAAACTGTTTTCCCCCACTATATAACCGGACAGAGGCTGATAAAAAAAAAATCAGGGACGTTCCCATTATTTATTTTTGAGTTCATCAAAATCTTTTGAATACCTACTCCCCTAAAACTTAATTATTTTTCTCATTAGGGACCGATTTATAAAAAAACTCAAAACTCAGTAACAGAATTTCTACGAATAATATCTATTAGAGAAACCCTAGCAGTACTTATCTTTGAAAACAGTATAAAAAAAATTGTTACAAGCTTCTCATTTGGTACCGAAAATTTCGGTACTTTAACACTTTTAATAATAACGCAATTCAAAGTTTTATCTTTTATTAAAAAATATTTATACAAGTTTCGTAACAATTTTTTAAAACCTATTTTATTATAATAAACATTAGACAACTTTATTTATTTATGTTCTTACATCAAATGTTAATCATATAGACAGTGCATTAGTGTTAAGTGTCTTCGTAGTCCCACTGTGCCGTTGCTGCATTGTAACACTTTGGAACAAATTTTACATTTCGCGCGGCATTTGGTTTTGCTTATGAGAAAACGTTTCCAGACTTGAGAAGGCTTCACAGTCATGTCATCAAGTTCTGCGTCTGAAAACTCCTCGTCTTCTGTAAATAAAGCATGCTTTAAATAAATAATCAATAGTACCTACATATTTACAATCCATTACAGAAAAAGACAGAAGACAGAGAGTGGAAGACATCGTAATTCAAACTTTCACTATGAATTCAGTAGGTACATCAGGGATTCTCAAACTACTTCGCGATGCTCTGGGGCGTCGTAGAGCTATCCTGAGAGCGTCGGCGAAGGTAGGCACAAGTTGCACTGATTGTAGTACAATTAACATAACATCACGCCTGTAATCCACAAAGGGTTAGGCAGAGGTGTAGGCACCCATTAGTACACCCACATTTCGCCTGTTATGTTTAAGTCTCGTGTAATAGGGGGCGAGCCTATTGCCGTCAACCGTGCACAAATCCAGACTCCAAGGCTGCTACTGAAAAATTCCTGATGGCAAAACCCAATAACACTCACCTCGACCTAGGAATCGACCCAAGATCTCATGCTCAGCATTTGGGTTTTCCGTCAAAAATTTCTCATAATACTTATATAAGTGGCGAAATGTGGGTGTACTAATGGGTACATCTCTTGCCTAGCCCTTCGGGGATTACAGGTGCGATCATCATCATCATCTGCCTAGCCTTTTCCCAACTATGTTGGGGTCGGCTACAAGTCTAACCGGATGCAGCTGAGTACCAGTATTTTACATGGAGCGACTGATGCGGATGTTATGTTATCATAGTTATAAAATAACAGCTATTATGGTTGACAAAAAATATAATTACCTATCACGTCGGCTTTAACAAATTGAAATTTTCGCGTCGTCTCTAGTCTTTGACTATTTATATGGTTTGGTGACAGATGTCTTCTTAACCCTGTAGTGGAACCTTGGTCACATTTTAGCACTTTGAAACAAATTTTACATTTAGCTCGCCGTTTGTCTTTGCTTCTAAGAAAATATTGCCAGACTAAAGAGGGCTTTGTATTCGGGTGGTTAAGGACCGGATCAGAAAACTCCTCCGCATCGTCTGAAAATAAAAGGCAGTAGTAAATATTTGATCTTAAAATCTAAATGGTCTAGAAATACTAAGTAAGTTTCATTTAGGTAACTTTTTGACCGCCACGTCAAAAAGCAGAATCAGGCCCTCAGCGCCAAGCTACTAATTAGAAACTTGATTAATTGGTATACGTTTTGTCATTTTAATATAGATGAAATATAATGAAATAAGTTCAACTAATATAAACTAGGAAGATTCAACGAACATAATTAGCAAAGGAAAATAATAAAAAAAACAAAGTTGTTTCATGAGCTTTATTTACGTATAAAATCGTAATCGTATATTTAACCCGTCATGTAGTCGTGACCGTGGCGTGCATTTTGGTTTGTCATCTATACATGACTGTGGCAGTCAAAAGGTTAAGTAATAGTAGATACTATAGGTAATTATGATGTTCGGTATGCAAGTACCAGGAGTATCCAGTTGTAGCCACTGGGACCTGTGTCGGGGTGTGTGTGTGTGTGTGTGTGGGGTACCCAGCAAAAAGGCGGGATCAAGCCAGACCCTAGGACCCTAGTTATCAAGAAAAGGATCCGCCGCTGTTATTACTCTAAAGATTGGTATTTGAGCATTGTATGATATCTTCACTAAAGTAAGTTTGTAAAATATTTTCGTTAGCTTTCTTACTTTCTTCTTTCTTCTAACTTTCTTTTACTTAATTCCGTTATTCCGTGGTGAAACAAAAATCATAATTACGTTACCGAGAAAGCTTCGTATTTGTGTGATTAGGTTTAGAAACTGAAAGGATCTCGTCGTCTAAAAATAAAAATCTCGCTTTTTACAAGCTTTATTTAGCTTGCACTGTCCGTATGCAAGTTGTCCTTTCAAATTTTGCAAACCATTTTTCGACCATTTGTTGGTATCTGATTGAGCTGAAATTCTGCATACACCTTTAGTTCTGATGACAATACAATGCCAAAACCTTAATATAATCATTTTAAATTAAAGCTTGTTTTTAAAAATATTTTTTTAATTAGTTTTATTAGTAATTTTGGTAATTTAGGGAGAATAAATAATAACACAATATACCTAAGTAAATGATTTATTTTATTATTAAGGCACGACGGCTGTCAAGCCTTACAGTAAAAACTATTATGATTGACAAAAAATATAATTACCTTTTACGTCGGCATTGACAAATTGAAATTTTCGCGTTGTCTCTAGTCTTTGACTATTTTTATGTTTTGATGACAGATGTTTTCTTAACCCTGAGGTGGACCCTTGGTCACATTTTAGCACTATGAAACAAATTTTACATTTAGCTCGACGTTTGTCTTTGCTTCTAAGAAAATATTGCCAGACTAAAGAGGGCTTTGTATTCGGGTGGTTAAGGACCGGATCAGAAAACTCCTCCGCATCGTCGGAAAATAAAAGGCAGTAGTAAATATTTGATCTTAAAATCTAAATTTTCTAGAAATACTGGTTAAGTTTTAAGTATTTAACCTTTTAACCGCCACGTCAAAAAAGCAAGAACGTGCCCTCAGCGCCAAGCCACTAATTAGAAACTTTATAATTGGTATTCGTTTTGTCATCATAAGTTAATATAGATGAATTAAAGAGAAAAAACTAATATAAGTAAGGATGAGTGAACGAACATAATTAGCGAAGTAAAATAAATAAAACAAAGTTGTTTTATGAGCTTTATTTACGTATAAAATCGTAATCGTACGTATTTAACCCGTCATGTAGTCGTGACCGTGACGTGCATTTTGATTTGTCACCTATACATGACTGTGGCAGTCAAAAGGTTAAGTAATAGTAGATACTATAGGTAATTATGATGTTCGGTATGCAAGTACCAGGAGTATCCAGTTGTAGCCACTGGGAACTGTGTCGGGGTGTGTGTGTGTGTGTGTGTGGGGTACCCAGCAAAAAGGCGGGATCAAGCCAGACCCTAGGACCCTAGTTATCAAGAAAAGGATCCGCCGCTGTTATTACTCTAAAGATTGGTATTTGAGCATTGTATGATATCTTCACTAAAGTAAGTTTGTAAAATATTTTCGTTAGCTTTCTTACTTTCTTCTTTCTTCTAACTTTCTTTTACTTAATTCCGTTATTCCGTGGTGAAACAAAAATCATAATTACGTTACCGAGAAAGCTTCGTATTTGTGTGATTAGGTTTAGAAACTGAAAGGATCTCGTCGTCTAAAAATAAAAATCTCGCTTTTTACAAGCTTTATTTAGCTTGCATTTTTCGACCATTTGTTGGTATCTGATTGAGCTGAAATTTTGCATACACCTTTAGTTCTGATGACAATACAATGCCCAAACCTTAATATAATCATTTTAAATTAAATCTTGTTTTTAAAAATATTTTTTTAATTAGTTTTATTAGTAATTTTGGTAATTTAGGGAGAATAAATAATAACACAATATACCTAAGTAAATGATTTATTTTATTATTAAGGCACGACGGCTGTCAAGCCTTACAGTAAAAACTATTGTGATTGACAAAAAATATAATTACTTTTTACGTCGGCATTGACAAATTGAAATTTTCGCGTTGTCTCTAGTCTTTGACTATTTATATGTTTTGGTGACAGATGTTTTCTTAACCCTGTAGTGGAACCTTTGTCACATTTTAGCACTTTGAAACAAATTTTACATTTAGCTCGACGTTTGTCTTTGCTTCTAAGAAAATATTTCCAGACTAAAGAGGGCTTTGTATTCGAGTGGTTAAGGACCGGATCAGAAAACTCCTCCGCATCGTCTGAAAATAAAAGGCAGTAGTAAATATTTGATCTTAAAATCTAAATTTTCTAGAAATCCTGGTTAAGTTTTATTTAACTTTTTAACCGCCACGTCAAAAAAGCAAGAACGTGCCCTCAGCGCCAAGTCACTAATTAGAAACTTTATAATTGGTATTCGTTTTGTAATCATAAGATAATATAGATGAATTAAAGAGAAAAAACTAATATAAGTAAGGATGAGTCAACGAACATAATTAGCGAAGTAAAATAAATAAAACAAAGTTGTTTTATGAGCTTTATTTACGTATAAAATCGTAATCGTACGTATTTAACCCGTCATGTAGTCGTGACCGTGACGTGCATTTTGGTTTGTCATCTACACATGACTGTGGCAGTCAAAAGGTTAAGTAATAGTAGATACTATAGGTAATTATGATGTTCGGTATGCAAGTACCAGGAGTATCCAGTTGTAGCCACTGGGAACTGTGTCGGGGTGTGTGTATGTGTGGGGTACCCAGCAAAAAGGCGGGATCAAGCCAGACCCTAGGACCCTAGTTATCAAGAAAAGGATCCGCCGCTGTTATTACTCTAAAGATTGGTATTTGAGCATTGTATGATATCTTCACTAAAGTAAGTTTGTAAAATATTTTCGTTAGCTTTCTTACTTTCTTCTTTCTTCTAACTTTCTTTTACTTAATTCCGTTATTCCGTGGTGAAATAAAAATCATAATTACGTTATCCGAGAAGGCTTCGTATTTGTGTGTTTAGGTTTAGAAACTGAAAGGATCTCGTCGTCTAAAAATAAAAATCTCGCTTTTTACAAGCTTTTATTTAGCTTGCACTGTCCGTATGCAAGTTGTCCTTTAAAAATTTGCAAACCATTTTTCAACCATTTGTTGGTATCTGATTGAGCTGAAATTGTGCATACACCTTTAGTTCTGATGATAATACAATGCCCAATACTTAATATAATAATTTTAAATTAAAGCTTGTTTTTAAAACTATTTTTTTAATTAGTTTTATTAGTAATTTTGGTAATTTAGGGAGAATAAATAATAACACAATATACCTAAGTAAATGATTTATTTTATTATTAAGGCACGACGGCTGTCAAGCCTTACAGTAAAAACTATTATGATTGACAAAAAATATAATTACCTTTTACGTCGGCATTGACAAATTGAAATTTTCGCGTTGTCTCTAGTCTTTGACTATTTATATGTTTCGATGACAGATGTTTTCTTAACCCTGTAGTGGACCCTTGGTGACATTTTAGCACTTTGAAACAAATTTTACATTTAGCTCGACGTTTGTCTTTGCTTCTAAGAAAATATTGCCAGACTAAAGAGGGCTTTGTATTCGGGTGGTTAAGGACCGGATCAGAAAACTCCTCCGCATCGTCTAAAAATAAAAGGCAGTAGTAAATATTTGATCTTAAAATCTAAATTTTCTAGAAATACTGGTTAAGTTTTATTTAACTTTTTAACCGCCACGTCAAAAAAGCAAGAACGTGCCCTCAGCGCCAATCCACTAATTAGAAACTTTATAATTGGTATTCGTTTTGTCATCTTAAGTTAATATAGATGAAATATAGAGAAAAAACTAATATAAGTAAGGATGAGTCAACGAACATAATTAGCGAAGTAAAATAAATAAAACAAAGTTGTTTTATGAGCTTTATTTACGTATAAAATCGTAATCGTACGTATTTAACCCGTCATGTAGTCGTGACCGTGACGTGCATTTTGGTTTGTCATCTATACATGACTGTGGCAGTCAAAAGGTTAAGTAATAGTAGATACTATAGGTAATTATGATGTTCGGTATGCAAGTACCAGGAGTATCCAGTTGTAGCCACTGGGAACTGTGTCGGGGTGTGTGTATGTGTGGGGTACCCAGCAAAAAGGCGGGATCAAGCCAGACCCTAGGACCCTAGTTATCAAGAAAAGGATCCGCCGCTGTTATTACTCTAAAGATTGGTATTTGAGCATTGTATGACATCTTCACTAAAGTAAGTTTGTAAAATATTTTCGTTAGCTTTCTTACTTTCTTCTTTCTTCTAACTTTCTTTTACTTAATTCCGTTATTCCGTGGTGAAATAAAAATCATAATTACGTTATCCGAGAAGGCTTCGTATTTGTGTGTTTAGGTTTAGAAACTGAAAGGATCTCGTCGTCTAAAAATAAAATCTCGCTTTTTACAAGCTTTTATTTAGCTTGCACTGTCCGTATGCAAGTTGTCCTTTCAAAATTTGCAAACCATTTTTCGACCATTTGTTGGTATCTGATTGAGCTGAAATTTTGCATACACCTTTAGTTCTGATGATAATACAATGCCCAATACTTAATATAATAATTTTAAATTAAAGCTTGTTTTTAAAAATATTTTTTTAATTAGTTTTATTAGTAATTTTGGTAATTTAGGGAGAATAAATAATAACACAATATACCTAAGTAAATGATTTATTTTATTATTAAGGCACGACGGCTGTCAAGCCTTACAGTAAAAACTATTATGATTGACAAAAAATATAATTACCTTTTACGTCGGCATTGACAAATTGAAATTTTCGCGTTGTCTCTAGTCTTTGACTATTTATATGTTTCGATGACAGATGTTTTCTTAACCCTGTAGTGGACCCTTGGTGACATTTTAGCACTTTGAAACAAATTTTACATTTAGCTCGACGTTTGTCTTTGCTTCTAAGAAAATATTGCCAGACTAAAGAGGGCTTTGTATTCGGGTGGTTAAGGACCGGATCAGAAAACTCCTCCGCATCGTCTAAAAATAAAAGGCAGTAGTAAATATTTGATCTTAAAATCTAAATTTTCTAGAAATACTGGTTAAGTTTTATTTAACTTTTTAACCGCCACGTCAAAAAAGCAAGAACGTGCCCTCAGCGCCAATCCACTAATTAGAAACTTTATAATTGGTATTCGTTTTGTCATCTTAAGTTAATATAGATGAAATATAGAGAAAAAACTAATATAAGTAAGGATGAGTCAACGAACATAATTAGCGAAGTAAAATAAATAAAACAAAGTTGTTTTATGAGCTTTATTTACGTATAAAATCGTAATCGTACGTATTTAACCCGTCATGTAGTCGTGACCGTGACGTGCATTTTGGTTTGTCATCTATACATGACTGTGGCAGTCAAAAGGTTAAGTAATAGTAGATACTATAGGTAATTATGATGTTCGGTATGCAAGTACCAGGAGTATCCAGTTGTAGCCACTGGGAACTGTGTCGGGGTGTGTGTATGTGTGGGGTACCCAGCAAAAAGGCGGGATCAAGCCAGACCCTAGGACCCTAGTTATCAAGAAAAGGATCCGCCGCTGTTATTACTCTAAAGATTGGTATTTGAGCATTGTATGACATCTTCACTAAAGTAAGTTTGTAAAATATTTTCGTTAGCTTTCTTACTTTCTTCTTTCTTCTAACTTTCTTTTACTTAATTCCGTTATTCCGTGGTGAAATAAAAATCATAATTACGTTATCCGAGAAGGCTTCGTATTTGTGTGTTTAGGTTTAGAAACTGAAAGGATCTCGTCGTCTAAAAATAAAATCTCGCTTTTTACAAGCTTTTATTTAGCTTGCACTGTCCGTATGCAAGTTGTCCTTTCAAAATTTGCAAACCATTTTTCGACCATTTGTTGGTATCTGATTGAGCTGAAATTTTGCATACACCTTTAGTTCTGATGATAATACAATGCCCAATACTTAATATAATAATTTTAAATTAAAGCTTGTTTTTAAAAATATTTTTTTAATTAGTTTTATTAGTAATTTTGGTAATTTAGGGAGAATAAATAATAACACAATATACCTAAGTAAATGATTTATTTTATTATTAAGGCACGACGGCTGTCAAGCCTTACAGTAAAAACTATTATGATTGACAAAAAAATATAATTACCTTTTACGTCGGCATTGACAAATTGAAATTTTCGCGTTGTCTCTAGTCTTTGACTATTTATATGTTTTGATGACAGATGTTTTCTTAACCCTGTAGTGGACCCTTGGTGACATTTTAGCACTTTGAAACAAATTTTACATTTAGCTCGACGTTTGTCTTTGCTTCTAAGAAAATATTGCCAGACTAAAGAGGGCTTTGTATTCGGGTGGTTAAGGACCGGATCAGAAAACTCCTCCGCATCGTCTGAAAATAAAAAGCAGTAGTAAATATTTGATCTTAAAATCTAAATTTTCTAGAAATACTGGTTAAGTTTTATTTAACTTTTTAACCGCCACGTCAAAAAAGTAAGAACGTGCCCTAAGCGCCAAGCCACTAATTAGAAACTTTATAATTGGTATTCGTTTTGTCATCTTAAGTTAATATGGATGAAATATAGAGAAAATACTAATATAAGTAAGGATGAGTCAACGAACGTAATTAGCGAAGGAAAATAAAAAAGAACAAAGTTGTTTTATGAGCTTTATTTACGTATAAAATCGTAATCGTACGTATTTAGCCTGTCATGTTGTCGTGACCGTGACGTGCATTTGGTTTGTCATCTATACGTGACTGTAGCAGTCAAAAGGTTAAGTAAAGTAGATACTATATGATGTTCGGTATACAAGTACTAGGAGTATCCAGTTGTAGCCACTAGGAACTGTGTCCGGGTGTATGTGGGGGTACCCAGCAAAACGGCGGGATCAAGCCCCCCCCCCCCGTACAATCATTCGCTGGACATAATGCCAGCCTACAGGATGTTGTTGGGGCTGCCTCGGTACTGAAGTGCGTCGGGGATGTTCGCCGAGTCACGCATTGACTGCTTCTATGCGACTATGCCGAAACGGTGCACTTCCTTGGTGCGCAGGGTCCGCGCCAGCCCCAACACCATCCTGAGGATGATGTCTGAGAGATTTGACTGTCACTACATTAACCATTGTTGTAAGCTTCAAGTAGTGACACTATAGTTTTAGTTTAATGTAAGTACATATTTTAATGACTATGTTTATTTTTTCTTTTTTACCTAATTCTATATAATGTAATGTAATTTATTTAATTCATTTTATTTTTATTTTTAAAATTAGTGGTCTATGGATATGGGAATAATCTCCTGAAATAAATGATTATTATTATTATTATGAAATTATCAAGAAAAGGATCTGCAGCTGTTATTACTCCAAAGATTGGTATTTGAGCATTGTAAGACATCTTCACTAGGTAGTAAGTTTGTAAAATATTTTCGTTATACTTTCTTTTACTCGATTCCGTTATTGCGTGGTGAAATAAAAATCATAATTATGTTATCCGAGAAGGCTTCGTATTTGTGTGATTAGGTTTAGAAGCCGAAAAGACCTTGTCGAGTGATCGATGTTGTCGTCTAATAATACAATTCTCGCTTTTTAGTAATTTAGGTAGATAAATAAAACGCAATATAAGTAAATGATTTATTTTATTATTAAGGCACGACGGCTGTCAAGCCTTACAGTAAAAACTAGTTTAAAATATATTATTATCTAAAGTTATTCAATACACGAAGTCTATAATCTATATGTGTTTCAATCGCAAGTAAAGTGATAATCAGAGATCGGAATTAGATAGAGTTATTTATGTACTGATTTCATACAGCGAAAGAATAAAGTAATATGCCTTAAATCCCGAGATTAATTTTAAAGAGCAGAAAAATCCCATGATTTATTAGGCTCGGCGCAAATGGGTCACCGACCACAGCCACCGGTGGCTGTCGCGCGCTACCGCCACATTTCGAGTGTCAGAAGCGCGCGACAGCCACCGGTGGCTGTGGTCGGTGGCCCATTTGTGCCGAGCCTTAAATAAAAAAGTTAATTACATACTTTTACACAATTTAAACTATAATCCTAGTGTGGGGGGCAACGTATATAAAAAAAAATATATTGTGAATTAATGTTAATACTAATAAAAATTGTATGTTAATTATATTTGTTTTATTTTTTGTCTTATCTATCTCTGAGGTTTTTATTTGTAATATTGTTGGCCACATGGGATTGTATTGTAAATCCCGTCAAGATCTATACTAATATCGACATTTCGATGCAAGTACATGAATAACTCTACCTAATTCCGACCTATGGTGATAATATCCCGGTACAAGTAGCGAGCGACCCACGTCCGGGTGCTACATATTAGTCGTATTTATAACACAGCTATTTGAACGTCATATCATAATTATCAACTAACAATATAAAATTTGAAGTATTTTTTTATAGAATACGGGGCGTAATATCGTAGCTGGTAACTACACGTGAATACACATACTGACCATCAAACTAACGCGAAATAGTGTGTGAGCCTGCGCAATTTATAACACACTTGATAGTAAATACCAAATAGAAAATAAAATATAATAATAAAAGTGTCAAAAGAAAGAAATTAAAAAATAATAATATTACTAGTATAACATTAATAATTAATATTACTTACACCTGTTATACTCTATAAATTGGTTATTTATAAGTTAGGGTCCATTCAATTATTACGTTAGCACCAAAGAGGGGGTCCGGGGGTGTCTTTAGTTTGCTTACTTTTTCTGACGAGGTGGAAGGGTAACGGGGTGGAAGAATTAACGCGGGGAGCTTACGTAATACTTGAACGGCCCCTTAAAACTTTTAGTTTTGGTTTTTCTTTTGAATAATCTTATGTCGTCTTGCTAAATGTTTTCTTATAGCAGAAGTGCAACCATAAGCGCATGACATCTCTTGTTGACATAATATACATTTTGCGCGAAATTTATTTTTACTTCTGAGAAAATATTGCCAGACGAATGATGGGTGCTTCTTTATAGAAGTATGTTTTTCGAACTCCATTTCTGCAAAAAACAAAAAAAAAGACATAAGCATGCCGTAGAAAAATAAGTATTGATGAAAATGGCCGGTTTATGGTAAAAGGCAATAAGACTATGGTTTATAGGCAATTAAGTCAAATCATTTATTTCAATGAGATTATTAAATCAATAAAAGGCACTTTTGAACGTCTTTTACAAGACATTTTTTTTTTATAAAATTGCATCTAGTTGCCCATTCCAAAAGGTAGTTTTGTATGGAGAAGAACTGTCAGGAAACTCCATACATAACTCTTTTAAAAAAAGAAAAGTTTTTCAATAAGTAGTCATCATCTCCCTAGCCTCTTCCCAACTATGTTGGGGTCGGCTTCCAGTCTAACCGGATGCAACTGAATACCAGTATTTTACATGGAGCGACTGCCTATCTGACCTCCACAACCCAGTAACTGGGTAATACGGTACCCCTAGGTAAGACTGGTTGTCAGACTGTCAAGCTTCTGATGACTCGTAACGACTGTCAAAGATCCACGATATATATAAATATATACAGGGTGTAACGGAAAGGGTATATACATACAAAGAGTAAAGCGTGTCCCACACTGGCGCGGCCTGCGGTGCGGCCGCGGTGGCGGTCAGTTGTATTCGTTAGAAATGTAGGTGAGCCTTCAGACACGCGCGGCCAAGACGCGGCCCGCGAGCGGCTGACCGCGGCGCAAGCCCCGCCCCCATGCTAATGTGACCATTTTATTTTGACTTAAAACGGGACATTTTCAAAAGTACGACGTCAGTAAAGTCGCAGTAATAAAATAAATCTGTTGAGATCATTTCTTTAAGAAAATTAAGTAGATATTGAATAATTAGCTAAACGATAAAAAATATAAGGCTATTTCGTTGAGGTTTTATAATGTTTTTATGCACTTTAAAAAAATATTTTATCTTTAGGAAAATTACAGAGAACTGTTAAAGGATGCGTAGTTTTTATGTTTATTGAAAAAAAACGAAAAAATTCTGCGTCCCAAAGCATCGTTCGGGAACACCCGGACGAAGTCACGAATAAAGGGACAGTCCCGTTCAAAACGGGACGTATGGTCACATTACCCATGCCACGCCCCTTCTGCCACATGAGTAGAATATACTCTGTGCTTCTGTCACGCGGCACCACGCGGTCAGTTGGAAATTTTTGCAACAGGCCGCGTGTACCACGTTGAAAAATGACGCCAAATACGAATATTGTAACAGAAATAGTAAATTTAAATAATAATTTCGCACTTTCTGTTCATAAAAGTAATATTATGAGATGCCAATAATAGATAATATAGGAATCTCACACATCAAAATAATGTTTAATTATAGTTTGACCGAAAGTGTTGTACCGCCCCTTAGGAAAGCGCGGGGAGGTGGGGTCCCAGGAAAAAAGACCATGAGTTCACATGAGATCAATATTGTCGGACTGATCTTACGATATCGGTTTACAATATTTTATGTAAAGCGAGATGCGATTCCAGACTTATATTAATTAGAATTCCAGGTTTCTTCACGATGTTTTCCTTCACCGATGTCAGTAACATCCAAGATAAACTTTAGAAAGTTTTTTTCATTTGAATTGAAAATTGCCTCCGCTACGATTTTGGCAATATTCGCATCACTATTCTATTCAAAGCTTTTGGTCTACTTTTCTTAAAATATCCGACCTTTTTAAAAATGACGGTCTTGACATCACGAGATAACGCACGACCCATCTTTGTATATTTATCTCATGTGCGTCTGTCATAGACGGTCCGGTACAAACAAATGCTAGCTACCGCCGTGAGCGTCGGCGGCAGACTGACGGCACGGAGCGGCCGGTACTCCCCCGCGTCTCGCCGCGCACATACCTAAGGCGCCGTACAGCAGTTTCGGTCAAACTATATAGTAGGGGAGCCCAGGAAGGGATTTTTGGATTTACTCGAGGGACTTTTGGCTTCTTATATTATTAAATCTATTTTTTTATTTGTTGACCTAGGCAGCATAGTGGGTATCAGGACACATGCGCGAAAGACATTTACGCGCAAGACTCTTGCGCGAGACCCTTTGCGCGCACGGACACTTGCGCGACTCCCTTTGCGCGATAGGTCACTTGCGCGAATGACAGTTCCACGATAGAAATTTGTGCGCCTACACTTGCGCGATAGATACTTCCGCGAATCCACTAGCGCGAATGCAGATATGCGCGAAGTATATTTTTATAAAGGATATAATGGGCAAAATTCTTGAAATAAGGTTCCGTACACACATCACTTTATCCATTAGATAAAATTTATAACGGCTAATTACGCGTCATGGGTGTAGTGTCCATGGTTTTCGAGGGTGCTGATGCCGAAAATGTAGTCAAAATGAAAATCCAAGATGGCGGCCGCAAAATTTTACAAAATATGCTTCATGGGTGTCGCGTCCATGGTTTTCGAGGGTGCTGATGACGAAAATGAGGTCAAAATAAAAATCCAAGATGGCGGCTGCAAAATTTTACAAAATATGTTTCATGGGTGTCGTGTCCATGGTTTTCGGGGGTGCTGATGCCAAAAATGAGGTCAAAATAAAAATCCAAGATGGCGGCCGCAAAATTTTACAAAAAATGCTTCATGGGTGTCGCGTCCATGGTTTTCGGGGGTGCTGATGACGAAAATGTGGTCAAAATGAAAATCCAAGATGGCGGCTGCAAAATTTTACAAAATATGCTTCATGGGTGTCGCGTCCATGGTTTTCGGGGGTGCTAATGACGAAAATGTGGTCAAAATGAAAATCCAAGATGGCGGCCGCAAAATTTTACAAAATATGCTTCATGGGTGTCGCGTCCATGGTTTTCGAGGGTGCTGATGACGAAAATGAGGTCAAAATAAAAATCCAAGATGGCGGCTGCAAAATTTTACAAAATATGTTTCATGGGTGTCGTGTCCATGGTTTTCGGGGGTGCTGATGCCAAAAATGAGGTCAAAATAAAAATCCAAGATGGCGGCCGCAAAATTTTACAAAAAATGCTTCATGGGTGTCGCGTCCATGGTTTTCGGGGGTGCTGATGACGAAAATGTGGTCAAAATGAAAATCCAAGATGGCGGCTGCAAAATTTTACAAAATATGCTTCATGGGTGTCGCGTCCATGGTTTTCGGGGGTGCTGATGACGAAAATGTGGTCAAAATGAAAATCCAAGATGGCGGCTGCAAAATTTTACAAAATATGCTTCATGGGTGTCGCGTCCATGGTTTTCGGGGGTGCTGATGACGAAAATGTGGTCAAAATGAAAATCCAAGATGGCGGCTGCAAAATTTTACAAAATATGCTTCATGGGTGTCGTGTCCATGGTTTTCGGAGGTGCTGATGCCGAAAATGAGGTCAAAATGAAAATCCAAGATGGCGCCCGCAAAATTTTACAAAATATGCCACGACCATGGACACGATACCCATGAAGCATATTTTGTAAAATTTTGCGGCCGCCATCTTGGATTATCATTTTGACCTCATTTTCGTCATCAGCACCCTCGAAAACCATAAACACGACACCCATTGCGCGTAATTAGCCGTTATGATTTTATCTAATAGATAAAGTGATGTGGGTATGTGTACGGAACCTTATTTTAAGAATTTTCCCATTATCCTTTATAAAAATATACTTCGCGCTTATCTGCATTCGCGCTAGTGGATTCGCAGAATTTTTTTATTTTTTTCCCAGAATTTTCCCCGCAGTTTTAATTTCACCAAAAGTTCCCTAAAATTTTTCCCCAAATTGGGGGGAAAAAAAAACCCCAACCTGGACACCCTGAAAACTGGTCAAAACCGGTAAAAAATAACTGGCTAAAACCAAAACCGCATCAAAATCCGCTTCACCGCCACCGCATGCCGGACAAGGGCGGATCCAGCCTTCAAGTCAGGGGGGGGTCATACAGGGTGACCCAGATAAGGACGTCCAAACGAAAATTTTGGACTCCTCTCTTCTTGGGCTATCCAAACCACCCCCATGTATGTTCTACGATTTTTTACAGTTTAGGAGCTAGACGACATTTTAATATTTTTGTAGAAAATTCTTCTTTACATCAGATTTTGTAGATTTTCTCTTTATGTGTCGCATTTTTTGGAAATATTTTTATAGATAATTAATCCTGGAAGTATGGTCTTCGATCGATAAAAACAACTGTGTCTTATTGTCACCTGAAATTACTTAAACTTAGTTCAAAGCCAAAAATGATGTTTTGTAAATTACGTTGCAAATTATCGGCTCTTAAAGAAAAATCACAATAAGGGCCCAAATGACCTTAAAGTAATTTCAAAAACTTCCACGGACCCTCAGCTCTGTAAAACAGTACAAATAACTAGTATTATTCGGTGCAATTAAAGCTCGAACATGGTAAGGAAAAAAAAAGCAATATTTTCGTTTTCAAGTGAAAGCCGAGGATAATGAATTAAAACGAACTTTTATTAAGTTTTCAATACAGTTTGAGCTCATTACTAATTTAAAAAAATTACGAAACTTTGGTTAGGTTTACCTAACCTACCTAACTTTTTTCGTGGGGAAATCTTCATGACTGCCTCCACCCACCTCGGGGAAACCGGAGGGGTGTGTCGGACTCTTACCGACTAAAACCCCACGGTGTTCCTCCAATTACCTTTTGCCGGGGCACGGGGGCGCTCTGAGCATCCTTCCGCACCCCGGCAGGTATCGACCCGCCACCGCCACAAGGCGGGTCCCGCCACCCGGTGCAGTCGTCACTCACCGGCAGCACTGACTCTAACAAGGCGCGCAAAGAATACCACGTGCGCCTTACTCTCGGGTCTGTCTCTGTTCGGGCCACGGACTGCCCCCAAGTCCGCCGCCCGCAGGCCCCATCTCATGGTGGCCGGAGATCGTTTCGCGCCTTCCGGCGCCTGGTGCGTCTACGGCGGGTGGGATGGGAGAAGGAAGCCTCCCTCTCCTGTTCCGCCGCCTCTTTAGCGGTCATCACCTCCTCGCAGAAGGAGGCGACGGCGTCCCAAGCACTCCCGCTCCCGACAATGGAGAGAACAACGTCCGGGAACGAGAGGCTACCCGCAGTTGTCGCTGCAATGAGATCACAGCGCTGCGCTACCCAAGCTGGGCACTCCTCCAGCGTATGCTGCGCCGTGATCTCGGGGCAGCTCTAACAATGATGGCACCTAGGCACCGTCTCCCGGCCTATGCGACACAGGTACTTCCCGAAGCATCCATATCCAGAAAGCACCTGCGTCATCCGAAATGTGGTGCCCATGACACCCCTCCAGCCACTCCTTCCTCTTCCTCCACACACGGGACTTACCGCCGCTATAGCGGCGTGCCCTAACATAACCTAACTTTTTTTTTTGCCTATCCAGACCAAACCTAACCTAACCCTTTTTTTATCGTGGGGAAATCCTCATGGACTATTGACCCGCCACCTGTGTAGGCGGGTCCCGTCTACGTCGGCGGTCTAAGCGCCGCCGAATCCTCTAGTGTGGCGCGCGCGGAACACGTGCGCCGCCTACACGGGTCTGCATCTGATCGGGCGGTGGACTACCCCTAGGTCCACCGCCCGCAGGCCGGCAACTCATGGAGGCCGGAGGTCATTTTGCGCCCTCCGTCGCCCGGTGCGTCTTCTCCTGGAGGGAAGCGAGGCAGTTGCTTCCCTCTCCCTCTCTGCCGCCTCCTTTGCGCGCATGACGTGCTCGCAAAAGGAGGCGACAGCCTCCCACGCACTCTCGCTCCCGACCATCGAGAGAACGATGTTCGGGAGCGAGAGGTCACCGACTACTGCGGAGAGTTCACGGCGCTGTTCTGCCCAAAACCTAACCTAACTGTAATAACTACTCCGAATCACCATTGTGCAAATAATAAACATGACAAAGAGCTCATATTGCATTGAAAACTTGATAAAAGTTAATTCTAATTCATTTTCATTAGGGTTCACTTATGTACTAAAATATTGCTTTTTTCGCCTTACCATGTTCGAGCTTGAATCGCACTGAATAATGTCCTGTAAAATAGTAGTTATTTGTACTGTTATAAAAAGCTGAGGGTCCGTGAAAGGTTTTGAAAATACTTTAAGGTCATTTGGGCCCTTACTGTGAATTTTCTTTAAGAGCCGAAAATCTGCAATGTAATTTGCAAAGCATCATTTTTGGCTTTGAACTAAGTTTAAGTAATTTCGGGTGACCATAAGACAGACAGTTATTTTCATCTATCGAAGACCATACTTCCAGGATTAATTATCTATAATATTTTCAAAAAATGCAACACAAAAAGTAAAAATCTACAAAATCTGATGTAAAAAAGAATTTTCCAAAAAAATATTAAAATGTCGTCTAGCTCCTAAACCGCAAAAAATCGTAGAAAAATCATGGGGATGGTTTGGATAGCCCAAGAAGGGTTTGTTTGTTTAGACGTCCTTATCTGGGTCACCCTGTATAATAAGGTCTTGTCACTGTCAGGACAGGCTCCGTTTCGATTACAATAATAATTTTAATTAAAAAAAAATAGCCCAGGGGGGGGGTCATGACCCCCATGACCCCCCCCCTGGATCCGCGCCTGATGCCGGAGCGGCGTACGGTGCCGTGTGATAATCGCCTTATTTTTGAATAGAAAGCAAACTGCATTCAAAGATTTTCAAAAAATTCTCTTCTCCCACACCCGGGAATCGAACCGGCTTAAATCTGAAAAAATTATACCCTGTACTTTTATTGCATCGATCGTTAGGGTCAATTATAAGGATGAAATCTCTTTCTGAGGAAAACCAGGAAATCTAAATTTTTGTAAATAGTTAAATTAATTTAAGATTTACTGGTTTTCCTTTCGTTTAATTTATCATGTTTGTTAGAGAGATTTCATCCTTCATCCTCACTCCACCAGTGAAAGGGTTCCATCTTTAACCATTTTTTCTTTTTAGCATCTAATCTTTACAATCCAAAAGGTCCCCACGACGCTGGAGTAAATCCACATTTAGCATTTTGGGCTCCCCTACTAATTTAATAATGACGCATCAGGCCGCCACCGCCACCGCGGCAGTGTGTTGTCGCAGGGGGCGGGGCCGCGGCCCGCGGTTGGCCGCCACCGCAGGCCGCGCCAGTGTGGGACACGCTTAAGGCTTCTTTGGATGATAACTAACGATATAGCAAGGGTTTCAGCTCAATATAAAATACTCTAAGAATTTATACCAAATTTTCGGTTTCATATGTTTCTTAAATTCAAATTTCATAACAAACGTGTCAAACCGCACTACGTGGGTCTAAAACTTTCCACGTTACTTGCCTAATATCACGAAAAATGTTACGCTTTGATTACTGCTCCGCTCTCGAGGGTCGTAGCGTGATGTTATATAGCCTATGTTACCTACTCGCCGATAATGTAGCTTCCCATAGGTGAAAGAATTTTTGGATTCGGGTAAGTAGTTTTTAATTTACCAAAATTAAATAAAATATAAATCTTTTCTTTTTATTATATTAATATAATGTTATTTGTTTGATAGTTAGGAGGGTCAGTCAGAAATTCAGAACACAATTGAGTTTTTTTGCAATAAGAAATTGACGTTTGTTATTTATTTAGAATAACAAATATTATATTACATTAACTATAAACTAAATCCTTATCTGCAATAAGAAAAACGACATTTAATGCTCTTATTTACAATCTGATCAATTCCCATTTCCTAACAAAAAAGAATCGGCTAATATTTTTCTAAGTCAAAGTCAAAGTCAAAACATTTATTTCAATTAGACCATTTACAGGCACTTTTGAATTGTCAAGGAGTCGGTCAGTTATTCCGAAAAATGAAGCTAGTTGCTCGTTCCAAAACGGAGGTAGGCCTCTATGGAGAAGAACGAGCAAGAAACTCCACGGCACTCATTTAAATTAGGTTTTTACAAAATCCTGGTTACATTATTCTTGTTAAAGTCTAAAATGTTCTGACACGACCACAGATACAATAAAAGCGGATGACATTGTAGTCTGCTACCGTAATGGCGGTAGTAGCGCGGCCTTTACAAATAAGGAAAATATATTTGCTTTACATTAGTTTAGATCATAATTAATTATTTACAAGCTTAATTACAAAAAAAAACAATCAGAAAAAAAAGAGAAACTAAAATCTAAATGATTGATTATAATTAATAGTTTTTTTCCTAAAAATTATCACTCTGTATTTATAACTTAGTTCAAAAGAAAAATGCATATATTCATAATTATCTTATTTTATTATTATTTTATACTTTGTTTTATTCTTTACTATACATATACCAGATACGGGAATTAAATACTTAACTAATTTTATTTTTTAGGGTTCCGTACCGTAACGTGATCATATTACTAAGCCTTTTTTTTTTTAGGTGGTAAAAATCATCAAATGACTCCTTCCGCCCTGGGTGGGGCGGAAGGGACTGTCAGACTTTTACTGACTAAAAACCCACCCTGTTCCTTCTGTTGCCCTTTACGTTCCGGGGCCACGGTATCCTGTTAAGACGTCCCGCAACCCCGGCAGGCGTTTGGCCCCTATTGGGGCCCCGTCCCTGTGCTGACAGCTCTTTGAGGCGCGCGCGAACAGTACGCGCCGTCGAACCGGGCATGGTCCTTGATCGGACGGCGAGCTACCCATTACTCGCCGTCCGCATATTACTAAGCCTTGCCGTCCGTCCGTCTATCGGTTAGGCTGTGTATCTCATGAACCTTAATAGTTGAAATTTTAACAGATTGTACATTAATATGGCCACTATAACAACAGATAGTAAAAATAAAATAAACTTAGAAATTAAAGGGAACCAAGCGGCCTACCAAAATGCTTTAAAACAGTATATTATTTTAATATTACTTTGTAATTTTCACTGTTAGATTTTCAACCATAAGACGTTGTGCAGAGTGTTGGAAATCCAACGGAATGCAAGCCAAATGTTCTTAAAATAATACTGTTTTAAGATGTAGTGGTAAGCCCCCGGGACCGCGTTAATTTGTATGTGGTGTAAAATATTGTACGAAACCTTTCGCTTGCGAGTCCGTCTCGCGCTGTGCTGGATTTTTGGTTTGGTGCTTCCTTGCTAGATGTGTTGATAATGCTGACGTGGACCCTTTGTGGCACGTTAATACTTTGTGACATAGTTTACATTTAGCATGACACTTGTCCTCGCTTTTGATGAAACTCTTCCAGACTGCAGATGCATTCTTTCGGGAACCCATCTGTTCGTCGTCAGATAACTCTTCGGCTTCTATGAAAAAAAAGTAAGTTTATTTTTTATTCCTACTATAACATGGCGCGCCCACCCATATTAGGTACTATTTCAATCCATTTGAAAGAGTCTTTATGTAGTTGTAAGTATTCGTCTTCAGTAGCAAGACCGCGCAAGACAACGCACGTGTCATTTTCATAGAGTATGTCAGTGCAGCGCCATACTAATAAAAATGAATAATCAATGACGCCGTTAGTCGAGCAACAAATCGCTGATTTGTTTTTGTTTCGAGAGCCGTCTCAGTACAAACACATGCCTTGTGAGTCTTGTAAATACTTTAACATTATACCTACTTTCAAACGATTTGAATTTGTGGAAGGGCGCGCCATGTTATTGCAGTATGTATACTACTATTTGTAACATTTTTTTTAATTACATGGGACTTAAAACTTGGCTGGCAAAATGTGGCTGTAATAATGGGTACACCTCTGCCTAACCCTTCGGGGATTCTAGGCGTGATGTTATGTTATTATTAAGATATGTATACCTTTAACTATACATTGTTTCATAGTATCTCCTTTTGCTTTGTGTTTGGCCAAGTGATTCTGTAGCCCCGATGTACAACCAGCGTTACGTTTGATCACTTTAAGACAAAATTTACATTTCGCGTAAGATTTGTCTTTGCTTCTAAGAAAATACTGCCATACTGCGGAACTTCCCTTCCTTTGATGTTTGAATTCCACAAAATCCATTTCTAAAAAGATAAATTCAAATTCATTTATTGCGAAAATGGGTAATATAGGTAACATACAATAAATATATAGTCTCTCCATAATCCGCCTGAAGGCATGCAAATATTATGATATTATGAAAATGTTTTACATTTTAAATATGCATAAATAGTATTCATAACTATCCTATAGTATGTTTCCATTTATTAATTGTATATTAATGAAATTTTATTAATTATTATAATTCTATGGAAGAGAAACGGTTTTAGTTATTCTAATAATAAAAAAAAATGTTTTTTGAATAAAATATTGTTATATAAGTGTAGGTAATTAAAAATAAACTATTAAGAAATGGGAAAAAATATTTTTATTAAAAACCAAAAATAGACTTTTTGTTTTACTTTATAATTGTGTCGTGTTGGTGAATATGCCAATAACCAAATAATTATTAATAAAAGCAAATTGTGTAAAATACAGATTTCATTCCATCAACAGTTACACAGTCAAGAGGTGCTCGTGGCTAAGTAATAAGCCGCACAGGGTCGATCCATCAGGTTAAGCTACACTTGCCGGGGTTGGTTCGTGGATGGGTGATCATCTTTACACACCGAGACTCCTCCGTGCCTCAGAATGCACGTTAAACCGTTGACCTCGACTGTCGTACGTGGATCTTTGACAGTTGTTACAGGTTACAGGTCATCAGAAGCCCGAAAGTCTGACAACCAGCCTTACCAAAGGAAATCGTATCACCCAGTTACTGGGTTGTGGAGGTCAGATAGGCAGTCGCTCCATGTAAAATACAGGTATTTAGCTGCATCCGATTAAACTGGAAGTTGACCTCAACATAATCGGGAGAAGGCAAGGCAGATTGATAGAATAGTTACAAAGTTAAATTGTGTATAAGTTTTAAGTGATTTCGTAATGGTGATGTACAACCAGAAATGCACTTTAACACTTTTTCACATAATTGACATGTAGCATAATTTTTATCATCGTTTTTGACAAAATAATTCCAGACAGTAGAAGCGTTTTTCCGTTGACTGGGAGGCTCGTCGTCAGAATCTCCCTTCCCATCGTCTGTAAATAAAAGGAATACAATATTTACTCTGCTACCGAAAAATATATCTACTGGACATTTTAAATTCGAAAGTAATGCCTGATTTAGACGATATGAGAAATATCGTGTGATTTGTCGTACATTGCGGGATCGTACGGCTGTCGTGTCAAAAGTGAACGATCATCGACGGAAATGTACTACAACTTGCAAGATATTTCTCACACCGTCTAAATCAGCTTTAAAGGTGGAAACAAACTTATTGGCCCAAAGACAAAGAGTAGGTTCAAGAATTGAAATGTGGCCAATACGCTTCACTGACATGGCGTGGCGTAGCGTGTTATAAGTCACTTTCTACCTTTCCTCTGTCTGTCTGTACTCCCATTTGTCTGTTACGCTTTCAAGGCTAAAACACTGAACCGATTGTGATGAAACTTACTATTCTAGCTACTTTTTATTCCGCGACATGACTAAATAACAATACAAATTAATAAAATTGAATTGTCTGTTTGAGTAAAGAAAGAAAAGTAAGAAAAACTATTTATTCACGTGAAAATTCGCACATAACATAAAAGAAAAATTGAACACAAAAGCAAAAGCAAAATAAAAACAAGCTGGTTTTAAATCTAAAAAATTAAAAACAAGTAAAAATACAATTAACATGTTGAACGCCACGCGGCCCACCGGTGGGCGATTTAAGCAAACCCGTTCAGGCTTAGTGGAAATCATCAATTCCATCATTTTTCGCCAAAGTTAATATCGACACAAAACAATAAAAAATTACTAAATTTGCATATTTACTTAATTTGATTTAAATAGTTTTTCGTGATATTTTCTTAAGAAATATGCGCCACTACCGCGCGAAAGGGCTGACGCTCAGCATAATGCCGTGGTCCGTGCACGAAGGCACGAAAACCACGGCGCTGGTTTTTAGCGTAGCCGGCGGCGTGTCGCTGTCTCGGACAATAGGCAAAAAATCGTTCACGTATAGTTCTGATTCAACAATAATAAACTTCTGCGTTATACAGGGTTATTTTTAAAATACCAGCGACCTGAAAAAGGGTCATTCTACTCATCATTATGAACAACTTTTACCATGGGACCAACCCTAATGAAAAAAACAACAGCTGTTTCATGCATTACGATCGTGTTGTGTAGCATTTTTGTAGGGAACAGCTGATTTTTTATTCATGATTTCAGGGTTGGTCCCATAGTAAAAGTTGTTCATAATGATGAGTACAATGACCCCTATTCAGGTTTCTGGTGTTTTAAAAATAACTCTGTATACACAAAAAAGACGCTGTTCGGCACAGCGCTATCAAATAATATAAATATAACAAAATAACATTTTGTATTAGTACCGTGACTTATCCAAAATAGACCCATTTATTTTTTGTCTGTCTGTTTGTTCCGGTTAATCTCAGAAACGGCTGGACCGATTTTGACGGGATTTTCACTGGCAATAATAATTTCCGCAATAATTTTTGCCTAATATTATTCAATTATACTTTTTACACGCTGTTTTAGTTGGATAGGATTTTAGAAATCTATACTAACCACCATCAGTTTCTGACTCATCAGAATGGATGTCTTTGACAGTGTCAAATTTTATGTTGTGTTTTGTTTCCAAGTGTTTCTTCAATTCTGAAGTAGACCCTGCCTTGCATTTAAACAGTACAAAACAAAATTTACAACTTGCATTTGATCTATCTTCACTTCTAAGAAAATACTGCCAGACTGCTGAAATTCCTTGTCTTTTTAAACCTGATATCTCCTTTTCTGTGAACGAATTTTTTTTTTTTTAGAAGAATATAGAACATTATCTTCGTTTCAAATCAGCTGTCAAATCTTGCCAATTTAATATGTCAGCAAAAATGAATGAAGCAATAGGGATGTTGACACATGTAAAGTTATGTTTTACACTTTAAAGACAGTTAAAAAAAATCTAAAATAAACTTTTTAAAACTATTTTATTAGCTTTAAATTATATAAAATTGATTTAAATTGCGTTATTTATTACCAATTTATCACGTAACTGCAATCATCAGTCTAAGAGTGATGACGTCACGGACCGAAAAATGAGCTGACGTATCTGTTATAACCTAGATATAAATAAATGTATGTATGTATGTGTAATTTTAATGTAATGTAATGTTATGGTTGGTTGGTTGGTTGGTTGGTTGGTTGGTAGGTTATGTTATGTATAACCGTTGAGCTCTGTCAAGATCAAAATCTGTTTGTGACGTTGATCATAGTCATGTGACAGTTTCGAGTGTTTTAAATTAAAATTACATTTATTTTAATTTAGGTATTTTTTTTAATTTTTTTTTTATAAATATATTTTTTTGTGTTTATATAGAATCTAACTAATCTAATAAAATAAAAGCAATTCCAAAAAAATTGTCAACATCCCTATTGTTTTTTTTTAGCTTTAAGCCCTATGTAACATCTATAAACACATTATGGTATGCAAATAAATAAATATAAATATGAAATGCAAACAAATAATCTGTAGGTAATATTGTATACTTTATTGAAATAAAAAAAAACCAGCAACAGTATCAGTAAAGTTAAAGGAGATAGTATCTTCCCAATGAGCATTAGCTGGGATTATTTCCGTAGCATTGACATCCAGATAACGAATTATAGGTATACAGTTACCGGCACGTAACTTGGCAAGAGATTTTCGTAGTGGGGGAAGTTCGCGCATATAAAATGTATGAAATTGTGCGTGCGCAAACTACAAAAACTCTTGCCAACTTACGTGCCGGTAACTGTAATTATAACGAACTTCTTCTTCACATGGAACTACCCCCTAGATTCAATTCCTTTTTCTTGTAAATGACATTCAAACGTGTCTTGGTCTCATTTAAATAAATGATTTAACAAATCGAGGTGACTTTTACGCAGCTCGTGTCTATCACGGGCCATCAAAGATTATGAATTGTGGCAGATAAGGGCTCGTTTGTAGAGACAATGCTGTAATGCCCACCGCGCACGGTGGGCTGGAATCGTCAAGTAGGGACTTAAGGATTCAAATGACTATTTTTGAATTTTATGCACTAATACAAATATTTTTTGTTATTTGTAATTTTTTTATACCTAATATTTTTCGAGTTATAGACCTCTAAACTTTGTATGAAATATTAATCGGTTTTTGGTTTAATCTGACATGTTTTAATATTGTATTACAGAAATATAGCAAAAATCTAATTATTGGTAAACATTCTACACCACCCTTATGACGTCATTTAGTTTTCACGATACTCACTCACACCACCCTTATGACGTCATTTGTTTTTAACAATACTCAATAGCGCGGTGACCCTCATTAGCGCGTCGTCCAATGAGCGCAGCAAAATGATGACGTGTCATTATGTGATTGGATGATGAATAGCAGGTAAAAAAATGGCACGGTTACATTTGAAAAACAACTATCCTCAGTACACACCGTAATACCGTACACATCGTAATAAACGCACTATCCTATCTCACATTTTCGGAATACTAATACTATTTATTACGTAAAACTGTTCGATTTGGTGTCAAATATTGATATTGTTGTGCTATTAAATGCTATTACTAAAACATATTCATACAACTATGACTACAGAGGAAATATCTCATGCATATATTATGAAATTACGAGAGGATGGTAATCAAGGAATAGCTGATATCCTCGAACACCTACTTAAAAATCCACAGGATGTGCAAAAAGCCAAAGTTAGTCTTTTAGGTAAAAATGAAAAACCTAAATTTACTCCAGATGAAGCTTTGGGACTTGTTTTGTCCCTTAAATTAACAAAGTAGCAATACAATACTTTAAGAAAAAGTATCAAAGAGAAAAATGTCGACATGTTCCCTTTCTACTATAAGGTGCAAAATTCAAAACGAGAATGCTACCCGCCAAAGGATGATATCACCTTAACAGATACAACTGCTAGAATAAAATTGCAGCCTCTATTAGATATAACCGCTAAAAGGATATTCAAAGCAATCAATATTGATAGCACAGACTGTAAGGAGTTGACAATGATAAGCAAATGGGGAATGGATGGTGGCTCGAATCAAGCACACTATAAGCAAAAAATTACAACGGATGACAAAGAGGACAGTGCTTCGACAAAAAAAAGTCTCACATTCGTTATTGCTTACCATGATAGATGGTAAAGAAACATCAATTCTCTGTGAAACTTTAGCTCTACGATGTGACATAATTATGTAAAGCTGTTCCTATTTCTGTAAAATTCTGCAGAAAAGCTAATAATGAGGATATTTTGAATAATTTAATAATTAGTTCAGATTCTTATATATCATCAAAACGTCATAAAATGATACGGAAACACAAACCATTTTCAGAAGAAGCGAAAGCCATGCTTCTGTTATCTCCTACATTTGAAGATGATGAGCGGGAAAATATAGAATTTGTAAATGTGGAACATTTAGAGAACGAATCTGAATCAGAATCTGATGATATTGTCTAAGTGATAATTTTGTGAGTACCTACGTGTGTGAGTAAGAGTGTGCGTATGAGTGGATTAGCCCTCCTGGGGACACCACTGATAGAAAAAAACGCGCTTAGTTCTCTACCTCAAGGGTGGTGTGGAAAAATAATGAAAATCAATTTTCTCCAAAATCGAAGAAAATCGAAGCAAATGATATATCGGATAATTTGCCTAAAAAATAGCACAATCGAATACCGAAAGCCGTTTTTTGAGAACTCTTGAGAATTAAAAGTTATTCATATAAAATCAAATTTCTCCATACAAAAATAAATTCAAATCGATATAACTTTAAAAATATTAGGTATATACAAAAATCGCAGAAGAAAAGTGTCTTGTATTTAGTGGTAGATCGCAAAGCCGTTATCATTTTTTTTTAAATTGCTCATCAATTTTCGTGACTCCCTAAGTCCATGAAAGCTTGTTTTCAGCCCACCGTGCCGCGGCCAGAATCCTATATCCGCATCGTTTGAATTAACCGCACAACGCGACACGCATAATTACAAATAACATTTACACGTGCTTAAAATTAAGGTTATACAGCTGGCTGTTCACAATGCTTGCTGCTAGAATTTCAATACGCACACACCGGTATATAATAAAAGGAGACAGTGAGTAAGAGAAAGAGATTAAAGGTTGTCTAGAGGGTCACAATTTCTGCTTCTGCCAGTTAACAGCCCATTCGCAGGATGATTATGCTCTTTCTTCAGGCAGGTTATTTGATCATCTACAATGTGAAGAACAGCCCTACATCCCTTTTTGCGGTGTGTGGAGCACATCCACAACGACTTTTGATTGCGGTATGTCTTGAACTTGTAATAGGTGTACCCCGATATTAGGATAAGCTTGTTACCCCGCCTCGATTTGACATAATTTGCCATGCTGCCTGTAAAAAGTTTCAATAATTATAATAAACATAAAATATAAATAGTATAGATTATTAAAAAAAATAGGTACTTACGCAGAATTCATATAGGTGGACTATATGAATTCTGTGTACCTACCTACTCATAATTTCACCAACATAGGTATCAAAATTAACAACGATAATATCATATATCGTCGCTGTGCTTGCAAAATCCGCTATGGATAAAAACCCAACTTTTCAGGAGAAGCAAAAAACTGTTTATTTTTCGACCTGGTGATGACATTTTAAAACTAAATATGCAGAAAATTAGACTTTATGTCGAGACATCCAGATATATAAAATTTTTGACGTTTACTATGTTATTATGGGGGCTAGAATTTTTTTAAGTGAATTTGGGCACTTAGCGGTTTTATTTTGAGTCGTAAATACCTCTATGTGACTTTTTACCACTGGTTTTTCTGGTTTTGAGGTACTCTTTCAGCATACTCAAATGGACTCAAACGTTACTTGACGCCCTGGATAGGTGGGTCCATACATTGCTGATGGCATATCGAATGCGTCACCCACGGTCATCGAGAATGAGACTATATAATAACATGAAATTGGGTGATCGTAGCTTCTTAAATGCTAAGTCCCTCCACAACCGCAAGATATGCAGTCTAAGGGAATATTTCCTTGGAGCTGACGTGGACATGCACCGAGATGTGGTTGCAGTAGATAAGAGCTTCACCCCGCTCTCCTTGGTTAATGAGAACGGCACAGGCCTGTAGGATTTGAGACTAAAGATCGCGAGGAAGTATGGCAGAGCAAGGAGCTTCACGTTTTCCGGGCCATGTAGCATGGGCCCGATGTACATTATTTAGCGTCCTTATCCTGGCTTCGATTCGGTGACCTATTTGGGTAAATTGAGGGTTTTCTCTGTGGACGAAGTTATTATGACGAATAACTACCGAAGATTTATTGTGAAAGATGGCACGGTTGTCATTTGTCGGTCATGCCACCGGCCGAGAGAATCAGTCTGTCAGATAACCTCTATGTTCTTGTTTAGCTAACGAAGAGTACTTGCATAGGCACAACCTTGTAGCCAGGGTTATCTATCAGCAATACTTGCTCTATACTGCCTCGTGAAATCGGAAGTACAGTATCACAGGGATGTGCCCGGCCCAGTTTTTGAAAATAGCAATGTCACACTGTACTGGGATCGTCACCACGGACAGGATTATTCTGGCCAATAAGCCTGATATAGTGGTGATGGATCGCTTAGAGAGGCACCCAGTGATTGTTGGCATAGGCGTCCCACTTGACGTGAACCTCGTGAAAGTCGAGAAAGATATAAGCAGATAAAGAATCTTGATTTGGCCTGCATGGTTGTCGACGGAGGATGAGATGTTTACTATTGGGCAGTAGTGACTTTATTTCCCGGGAGAAGTCATCTCCTCATCTCTGGCTTGCCTTCATTGGCCGGCTAGGGAAAGGAAATATTCCAGTAAGGCGCTGGTAGGGAAGTACTAGACCGTACTTCCGGGATTGTCCGATAGCCGTGAAATACCTCTCCACTTCTCATTCTCAAGCATCATCGCTTCATCAACACGTGCTAGCGAATGTTTTAGGGGGCCCATTGAGTGAGTGTGCAAGTTACCCCCTGCCATTTTATCCGTGTAAACAAGTATTGGTCAGGCAGGGGCCATAGTCCTGCCATAGTACCAGTTAATCAGTCCCAAACCCATAGACCCATTCTTAGTTACCATATCCTGCAATAGTCCTGCGCCAACCAGGGGTTATCCTTGGATGCACTTGCATAGTGCATACAAGGATAATTGTCAGTTGGTGTTTAATTTCATCTTAAAGCTATCTAAGGGGCATCTGCGAGCTGGATTCGGGTCCCGAGTTACATAAATTAAAATAAAATAATGACAATAATAATAGCCTATTAGTAATAATAATAAGTATTACGCAAAAACAGGTACCTATAATGAGTTTTGTAACACTTTAAAACACCTGAAAATATTTTCCCTGTTGACCAAACCCGCTATGTGTCATTTCAAAGCGAAATTTTAAACACACTCTAAAAGACTCGCTTTGAAACGAAAATACGCTATGTGTCTCTTGCACACATAGAGGGTTCTTCAAGTCCATTTTTGACCAAAATAACATAGCTGATTTTGTTATCTTCGGAACCAAATGAGTTATTAGAAAACGGACTTCACAGGCACATGCGGCTTGAGAAATACTATAAAATGGCATCAAAAACCGAAAATCAAAAAAAAACACATAGCGGATTTTGCAAGCACAGCGACGATATTTATTTAACTACCCAAAAGAATACAGATGATAGTAATTAGTACCTAATAAGAAAGTATACATGACTAGATTAGAGGTAAATGGGAAAGAAAAGAGCTACAAATAACGTTATATAATTTATTCAAATGAAGAAATATTAAATAAAAAATTTAAAAACCTCCGACAGCAACCATCTTGACCAATTTTCATCAAACAGCTAAGGCGCTTTGCACATAGAGCAACTATTGCAGCAACTGGCAACTGGCAACTAGCTGTTTACATATACACACATCAAAAGTGTCTAGGGATCAACATCCCTAATCAATGTTAGGGATGTTGATCCCTAGACACTTTTGATGTGTATATTTCGATTGGACTGCGCACACACAGCAACTCGAGTTTCGAGTTCCAGTGATCGTCAACAGTTTTCAGTTGGCAACTGTTAAATATTATACCGGTTTTAAAAGTTGCCGGTTTCCTCAACCGTCAATCGCAACGCGTCGGGCGATTTCACACCCTCCCTCCCTCTCCCTGTGCCCGGCAATGCCAGTGTCGCTACGGCAACGGCATACGGTAACTCGGCTATGAAAGTAAACGTTATAGCAATTATCAACTTTTACAGGAAACTTTTAAAGTGTTGATAGTTGCCTCAACTTAAGTTGCTCCATGTGCAAACCGCCTACGAACACTCCCGACTTTCAAACAAAAAAAAGCAATATCAAAATTAATTCGTTCGGGAGCTACGATGCCACAGACAGAATTCGGTCGAGAGGATTTTATTATTAGAATTCGCATGTACAGTAGGTATATTTGCCCACTAGATGTCAACTCCTGTATGACTGAGTCTTAAATCGAGCCCAATCGGATGAGGCTTGTGTTGCAGACTAGAAAAAATCACGAGAGTTTTACTTGTACAGGGTTATTTTTAAAACACTAGCAACCTCAAAAGGCGTCATTGTACTCTCATGATGAACCACTTTTTCTATGGGATCAATCCTGAAATCATGAAAAAAAAAACTGCTGTTTCCTTCAAAAAAGCTATACAACACAATCATAATGTATAAAACAGCTGGTTTTTTTTTGCATGATTTCAGGATTGATCCCATAGAAAAAGTTGTTCATAACGATGAGTACAATGACCCCTTTTCAGGTTACTGGTGTTTTAAAAATAACCCTGTATATGTTTTTTTTATTCGTTGGCTTGACCATATGCCCTATTAGTATATAATACCCATTTCACTGACTGTGGTGTAGGAGAATGGTTGTGAACTGTCTTCGAATAGACTATGATATCGTTTATTGTGTGGACCACAGCCTTGCATCCCTTCATGCGGTGCGTGGAACACATCCACCTCGTTTTTGTGTTGTGGGTTTTATGCCGGTAAAAAGTGTATCCCGATAATAAAATAAGTTTAGTGCCTCGCCTTGAGTAGATATATTCTGCTTTTCCTGTAAAAAAAATAAAAAAAAATTATTTTATTGTTGACTGCGTCGTTGGTCTATGGTCGCAAAGCATGACTGCTGAGCATGAAGTCTCAAAGTGTTATTGGGTTTTTCCATCAGGAATTTCTCAATAGCAGCCTCGGAGTGTGGATTTGCGCCCGGTTGATGGCAATAGGCTCGCTTACATGGGACTTAAACATAACTGATGAAATGTGGGTGTACTAATGGGTACACCTCTGCCTAACCTTTCGGGTATTATAGGCGTGATGTTATATTATATTAATTAGTGATACATTATTATGTATCACTAATTAATATAATATAACATCACGCCTATAAAAAAAAAAAAAATTTTTTTTTTTTTTTTTTGTTAGCCTATTCTGTCCCACTCCTGGGCAAAGGCCTCCCTTCACTCCTTCCATCCTTCCCGATTAAGTTTTGGAGAAATCCATCCAGTTCGTCCCGCCATCTCCTTCGTGGCCTGCCGCGGCCCCGACTCCCAGTTTCAGGACACCAGTTTTGCGCTATTTGGGCCCACCGTTTGTCCGACATGCGGCAGACATGTCCTGCCCAGTCCCATTTAAGTTGAGCAACCTTTTGAGCCACGTCAGCTATCATTCTTTAATGTAAGTAAAAAAAAAATGTAAAAAATAACAAGAAAAGCCAACAATTATTTTATAACTATTTTTTTTTTTTGAGTTCTGCCTAAGACCCCTTTCACATGCATATGGTCACAGCGGTCGACATGGTGTGTAAAGTAATAATGTATGAGCTACAATGAGAGCTTTCATTATTAGATACTGGAAATATGAAATAACGTATGGGACATTTGGTCCAAAATCTCATTTTCGACCAAATGTCCCATACATTCATTCATTTTTATTTAATCCGTCTGTATGTGAGAAGTTTATCTTGGACATCATTGACATCGGTAAAGAAAATCATTCTGAGGAAACTTGGACTTAATTAATGTAAGTTTAGAATCGCCATTTCGCCTTGAGCAAGCGAGATCAATGGTCGTGCTTTCTCTGTATGAGAAAAGGCCTTTGCCCTGCAGTGGAACAATAATAGGCTATATTTCTTTTTTACACGACTGCCCCAAAAAAAGGAGTGTTATGTGTTCAGGGTTAATGTATGTATGTATGTATGTATGTATGTATGTATGTATGTATGTATGTATGTGAGTTTCTTTATTCCACCATAACTTTTAAACGCCTGAACCGATTTAGATGTATGGGGTATCGTTACAATCCTTGCATTGTTCCGAGTAACATAGGCTAGCTAAAAATGAAAAGAAAGCGGTGTGGTCACTTTAAAAAGTAAATAAATACCAGCCTCAATTTATTTTTTTAATGAATCTGGTCGTGTCTATGTTTATCGTCTAGAATTTGACAAGTAGATTTAAAAAATATATAACACTGTAAATAAAAAACGTCATAAAAAAACTGACGAGTAAACAAAGTACAAACATGAGCAATTTTTGCAGTCGTGTTTTTTAATTTTTTAATTAATAGTAGCTTGTTTATTTATTTCTTTCTTTCTTTTTTCTTTCTTTTTTTTGTGAGTTTATGTATGTATATTTACTAAGCTAAAAGTACTATTTACCTATTGGTGTCAAAATACTTTACCGCCTCGATATAAATAATTTCTGTATGCCATTTCTGAAAAAAAAAACATAACTTTTATTTATATTTACAAATGAACTGTACTGGCTGACTTTTAATTCATTGTAAATCTTTCAGGGGGTGAAAGTAGTAGTCATGAGTTTGAAAATAGTACACAATATGAAGAAGAAAAATAACAGCTGTTATACAGCGTGTAACAAAAACCCTGTCCCATCCTTAAGGGTATTATTCGGCATCGTACTGCGTACACATATACGTAACCATTTAATGGATTTGAGATTATTATTTTTCCCCAGTGAAAAAAAAAAGAAGAAAGAAGAAGTAATTAAATTAAAATAAAACATAAAAACTGATCAACGGCAACACTGATCTGACAGGGTTTTTGTTACATAGTGTATACAATTTGATCGTATTGGTAGTGCTTTTCTGTATGGAATAGCTGATTTGTTTTTTCACATTTCGTACTACTTATGTCCCGTAATAAAAGTTGTTCATATTCATAAGTACTTTCAACCCCTAAAAGATTTACAACGAATTAAAAGTCACGTTGTATACCTACTGATACCAGAATATCTCCTCCTTTTTTTTTAAACGCTGCTCCTCAATAATTTTTCTTATAGTCTTCTGTATTGTGGGTACGTATATGGTATACAAACATATAAACGGACATACACAAACAACCAGACCCGGTATAACTATCTGTAGACCATACAAATATTTGTTCCGTGCGGGAATCGAACCCGTGACACGCAGCGCAACAGCCAATCGCTCAGCCACTGCGCCAAACGTGCCGTCAATGAAAAATAAAAAAAAAACCATTATGTTGTTAAGAATTCGAGTATAACTGATAAAAAGTCAATAGACGAAAATATTTAATCGTAATGTTGTACCGAATACACATTTTCAATTTTCAAAAATCTTTCAAAAAGTTTTGGTTGCTCGTAAAGCCAATTAACTACTGGCAAATGATTGTGAGTTAGATTTAAAGGCTCTGATTGTATAATACTCCCTATGGTGTACAAAACTGCTCTACAACCCTTGGAGTTATGCGTGGAGCACGACCATCTTGTTTTTGGTTTTTTTTTTTTAGTCTTTTGCCGGTGAAATGAATACCCTGCTACTAGAAGTAGCTTGTTACCTCGTTTTGAGTAGACATAACTTGCGAAACCTGAAAAATACAAATTAATTTAATAACTTGACACGAACACACAGAGATGAAGGCTGTGGGGGTGAACTTAGCCTAGCAGTGGGATATTGCAGGCTGGCAAAAAAAAACATCATAGTAAAATACAGGGTGTCTGTTAATTGACCAAACACCCGAAAAGGGGTATTTGCACAGCTGATTTTTTTTGTCATGATTTCAAGGTTGATCCCGAAGTAAAAATTGTTCAAAATTATGAGTACAAAAACCCCTTTTGAGGTTTATAGTCAATTAACAATCAACCTGTATATACGTATATGTAAAAACACTGTCTTCACACATATATACGGGCTCTTTTAACCGATTCGTTGCCACCATCATTTTCATGCATACTTTAGCCAGGCCCCGAACATTGGATGATGACGCACCAGACACGGGGTGGTTTTCTTTATCTCAATCTTTTTATAATCAATTTTTTATAAGTAAATTCCACGTGACGCGCTAGGTGCGTCATTGGTCTCCCGTGATATTTGCTTCAGTCAGTTAAGTAAGTTTGTTTGTATTTGTCGCATTATCGAAAATACCTACTAGATTTAGATAATGACTATTGACTGGTATCATGGAATTAAATATACACATCAAAAGTGTCTAGGGATCAACATCCCTAACAAATGTTAGGGATGTTGATCCCTAGACACTTTTGATGTGTGTATAAGAGTGGGTTGTGGGGTGGGATGGGAATGGGTTGTGGGGGGGTTGTGGTCTTTCCTAAGATAATATTTGTTAACATTTAAAAAGACCTGAATAAAGGCTTTAAAAGTTTTTTTTTAAACGCAATTACGCCTTTGTGTTATCATTGCCAATTAACTAAGAGTGTAGCTCTATTAGATAAAGAGTGTTTTTGGTTGTTTGTATTAAAAAAAAAACATTAATAATTGTTTAATTATTTATTATTTAATTAACGAACAATTTGCTTAGTTATATAAGCTGCATAACATTTTGCTCATATTATAATTATTAATAAACGAACATGTTGTCCTAGCTACGTAACATTTTATACAAAACTTACTTTTCCCCGTGGCTTCGTCCACATTAATGACGGGACCCCCCTTTTCATCCCCTTAGGGGGTCAATTTTGGAAAATCCTTTCTTAGCGCATGCCTACGTCATAATAACTATCTGCGCACCAAATTTCAGCGCAATCAGTTCAGTGATTTGAGCTGTGCGTTCATAAATCAGTATATCTAGCTTTTGCCCGCGACTTCGCCCGCGCAGAAGTCCAAAATCCCCCAAAATAACATTCTACCCCTTTTTTACCCCGTTAGGGTATTCTATAAAGTACGAAGCACGTCTTCCTTCAATTCTATTAAAGGATGTTTATGCATAATTTAAAGTAGATTGGACTAAAGAATCACGTTGTCCCGTACAAACTTTGCCCTCTTTTTTCAGAGGTAAAATTTCGGAAAATCCTTTCTTATTGGATGCCTACGTCATACAAAGACCCTCACCCTTCTAGTTTTAGGTATCCACCATCAGGGGTTTAGGCTGTACGCTGATCCTTCAGTCAGTCAGTCAAAGCATGTTAAATGTATAGATAGAAAATTAATAAGGTTTCTCATTCAACCAATTGACTCTAGGCAAATGATTATGATCTAAGTTCCCAGATACTAGTTCATCCCCTACGGTGTAGACCACTGCCTTGCATCCATGCCGCTGGTGCGTGGAACACAGCCATCTTGTTTTTTTACTATAGGAAGTCCGATGACGGTAAAAAGAGTACCCCGAGATCAAGATAAGTTTATTTCCTCGCTTTGAGTACACGTAATTTGCAATACCTGTAAGAAAAACAATTATTGTTTACTAAGACCACTCTCTTGCAAAATTGTTTAACAAAATATTTGACAACCAAAAATTGGTGATCAAATATTACAGGAATATTTAGTCTAAAATAAGAATAAAATTTATTTTAGTAAAATATTTATTAACTAATTTAAACATCTTAAAACCTAAATACGCAAAATTAATATAGCTTACAACAGTAACTTCAATAGAAATAATAATTATTAATTGTTCAGTAAAAAGTAATAATACCTATAATTAATCAAATCTCATAACTATTGGAGGCATCTCGATTCATTCGTTCGTTCATCAATACTATAATAAGTATTGCAATTGCAAATGCAAAAGTAGCTCTGTCTGTCTGTGTTACTTTGACGACTAAACCGCTGAAACGATTTTGATGGAAGTAAGGGCTTCAAACGCGCGTATACGCGCTTCATGCGTGCGATTGTAACATCAATACAAACGCAACGCGCACGAAAAACGCGCGTTCCTAATACGCCGTGTGTTTATGCCCTAATGATTATGATCTATATTCATGGATACTATCTGACCCTCTACTGTAAAGACAAACGCTTTGCATCCTTTGTTTCGATGCGTGGAACACAGCCATCTTGTTTTTTTGTTGCATGATTTCCATTGACGAAAGAAGGTAGGGCCGAAGGAGTGCCCCGACACGAGGATCAGCTGTTTACCGCTTTTTGAGGTGTTGTAGGTCACAGTACCTGTGGAAAATATTTTTTTTTTTATTAATTTTTTATTCTTTATTCGTCGACGACGCGTGAAGACCTCGTAAATCATGTTTTTTATCAAAATAAGATAAAATAAGATTATTTTTTATACAACATTATTTTTAGTATATGCGAAACCTGAATATAGTTTGTTCAGAATCAGTAACTGATTCGATTCCAAAAATTTTTACACGTTGTTATTTTTTTTTTCAAAAATATTTAAATTAAATTTTATTACCAGTTAATTACAATACAATCACCGTACGGTTAGGTACCTATTGCCAAACTATTATCACGAGTGTATAACACAGGAGACGCGGTTTACGCGGGTGTACCGCGAAATGAGCATGTTTTTGAACGGACAACCAGGTAATATACAAGTTTATAACTTTGTGATTTTTTATGATACGGTTTTAAAATTTTGTACATAGATTCTTTACACAAAAATACTAGACAGGTGTATCGGGTTTCGCATAAACAAAAAATAATGTTGTATACTTAGAAACGCTCATTATATCATCTAGGTATCACTACTATTAAACTTAACATAAATATTGAGTAGGTATAGACATTAAAAATTTGTTGCTAAAATGAAGCAAAAATTTTCACAAGACTTTTTTTTTACGTTTTGTACAATTTCGTTTTTGACACTTACGAGGTTTTCATTCGTCACCGACGTATAATACGTATACGTCTAATATATTACAGTATTCGGGTATCAGTAGTCAATATTATGACAATCAAGCTTTAGAAAGAAATTGTCGTACAGGCTACTTGTAGAACTCTACTCTACTCTGCCATAATTGTTTTTGTAAGTTAACTTTTTCTTGTTTCCTCGCTTTTCCCAATAAATTGTAAATCTACACTTAAGTTAGCTACTAAGCGGTAATCTGGCGTTCTTGTTGTCAATGTTGTGTTCTGCTGGTCAGAGGGGCTTTAATCCTTACTTCCTTACTTCTTCTTCTTCTTCTTAGCGTATCGATGGCAAATATAGATACATATAAATTTTGTTATTTTTTTTGTTTTAATTTTTTTAATTTACTTCCTTACTAATATTATAAATGCGAAAGTAACTCTGTTCGTCTGTCTGTCTATTATGCTTTCGCAACTAAACCACTGAACCGATTTTGATGAAATTTGGTACGGGGTAAGTTTGAACCCCAACGAAGGACATAGACTACTTTTTATTTCGCGACTTCGTCTGCGTCCGCGATAGCTGACATTTATGCGAACGAAGTTGCGGGCCAAAGCTAGTATTAAATAAATGCACAAAATACACACACATATATATTTATTGATTTTATTATCAACTACAGACTAACACAAGTACATAATACGATTATGAAAATTGTACGTCAAAATTACATCTAATCTTAAGTTAAATAGTCGCTAAATTAAAACAGCACACATAACTAATATTCCTAGTAGAGATAAACTACTATAACATGGCGCGCCCCTCCATATTACTATTTCAATAATAATGAGTAGGTAATTAATGACGCCGCTAGTCGAGCAACAATGACACGCTGATTTGTTTTTGTTTCGAGAGCCGTCTTAGTACGCACACATGCTTTACACATACTTTCAAACGTTTGAATTGTGGAGGAGCGCGCCAAGTTATCGTACTTTATCTCTAATTTTTTTATATTTCAATTTTGATGCTTCCAGCAAAAATGTATAGACATCTTATAAGAATTTATCAAATCTTAAAACTATTAAAATCATGATGGCTTAATGATTAAGGCGTTCGATTGCGTAAGTATACATGAGGTGCGTTCGATACCGGGAAGTACTTATGTGACATTTCCAATTCATAATACAATTTTTTTTTTCTTAAGTTACGTGCGTCACTTTCGCATGAATAGGTAAACAGTTTCTCTTTCTTTCTTTATAATTTACTTTCTAAGTTAAGGCTGGGCGCAAACGTCCGGTTTCCGGATCAGGTTTCCGAATCAGGAGGCGTGTATGTACATACACACACATACATAAATTACAAACACATGTAAAAAAAATGAATGTATGTGTAATTTATGCATGTGTGTGTATTTACATACACGCCTCCTGATTCGGAAACCTGATCCGGAAACCGGACGTTTGCGCCCAGCCTTATCTTCTTTATGACGATGACGTCACTGACATCGGTAATGATAAACATCGTTAGAAAACCTGGACTTATAATTAAGTCTGGAAGTACTAATCCGCCTTGAGCATAGTGATCAATGCTCGTGCCTTTTCTGTATGAGAAGAGACCTTTTCCCTGCAGTGGGCAATAAAATAGGCTGCTATTATTATTATTACAACTAATGGAGGCTTTACATGTCATATATTTTCTGTTTATATGCTCATATTTATTTAAGGCATTTTTTTTCATATTTTTGTCAGCAAAAATGTACTTCTAGTATGTATTATAGGTAATATGTCAAATCTCTGGGCTTTGAGTTATTTCGTTGCATTAAGCTGCATTTATACTTAACCTACCCCGCGTGTCACCACGCGTGGGAAAGCTATCGGTTTCACACATTTAGTATAGGACTGATCACATTAGTATCGCCCCGCGTGGCGTGGAGCAACCGACTAAATGTATGAAACCGATAACTTTCCCACGCGTGGCGACACGCGGGGCAGGTTAAGTATAAACGCAGTGTTGCACGTTCGTCAGAAAAAAATTTCTTAGATCTATTTATGTATTCATTAAATCTTAAAACTACATATAATTAGACATTTTAATTTATATATATTTGACAGAAAAAAAAACAAACCTAGATATACGGGGTGCAAAAAGACATATTACATACTCGTTAACTACGCGGCACTGCCCATAAAACTAAGAAACATTTAGCAAAAAATATTGCTGGGATTTTTTTTTGGGACGCAAACAAATTATTGTGCTTATGGGTGTATACAAAGGTACAGAGATCGTAGGGGTTTTCAAAGTTTAGTTAGTGCATTTAAAACTTATTTTCGTAATAAAAAAACGTAGAAAAAGGTTGTAACTTTGCCCTTCAGAGATTCAATTCCTTTTTCTTTTGTATTTGACGTTCAAAACTGCCTTGTAATGGCCTAATTGAAATAAATGATTAGACTTTGACTTTGACTTTAACCAGAAGATTCCCAGGTATGGTCCAGGACAGAAAATATTTCGCAATGATAATGTACGAGTATCTATCGGCTCTGTTTGGCGCGCCGTGTATCACGCCTGTAAGCCTCGAAGGGTTAGGCAGACGTGTACCCTATGTGGGTGTAGATTATGTTCAAGTCCCATGTAATAGGGGGCGAACCTATTGCCATCAACCGGGCACAAATCCAGCTTCCGAGGCTGCTATTGAGAAATTCCTGATGGAAAAACCCAATAACACTTTGCCCGACCTGGAAATCGAACCCAAAACCGAAATATGTCTTTTTATCCCCGATATTTATGAATTAATGAAATCTTAGAACTATTCGAGGCATTTTCTAGCATGGAACTATTAATCAGCAAAAATATCTATTTATTATGTATTTATCAAATGTTATTGCTATGTATTAGGGACATTGCATGTCAAATATTTTTGTCAGCCATTAATTTAAGTACTTAGATATAATTATACTAAGTTTTAATCAAATCCTGCGGCTATAGGAAGCATTTCATTTCATGAATAGATCGGTATATTTGTCAGAAAAATGTTTAAAGTTTTTTTTTGTGTTTTATCAAATCTTAAGCCTAATCTAGTCCTACAAACATTTATTAGCAAAAAATCTAATGTAATCTAATCTTACAGCTAAAAGAGACATATTATTATATTTATCAGCAAAAATGTATGTAATACCAGGTGCAGTTTTTGCATTGTCATCAAACTCAGAGGTAGTATAGCTGTGCTAGTGATTATAAACATGTCTCATCGGCTCAGCGCCGAGAGTTGAAAATACAACAACAGAAATTACAAAGTAACTTTAAAATAATTCTTAAAACAATATTATTTTAACATTACTTTGCCTTCTGTACTGTGGAATTTTTAACGCTCCGCTCAGCGCCTTGAGTTAAAAATGCAACAACAGAAATTACAAAGTATTAGTAACATTAAAATAATTCTTAAAACAATATTATTTTAATATTACTTTGCCTTGCGCACTGTTGAATTTTCAACGCTCGGCTCGGCGACGAGAGTTGAAAATGCAACAACAGAAATTACAAAGTAACATTAAAATAATTCTTAAAACAATATTATTTTAATATTACTTTGCCTTGCGCACTGTTGATTTTTCAACGCTCGGCTCGGCGACGAGAGTTAAAAATGCAACAACAGAAATTACCAAGTAAATAATATTGTTTTAGGAGATGTCGTGTCGCCCAGGTGTCGTAATTTTAATTCATATTTAGGTCTTTTAAGAGAACCTCCTGAAATATGACAAGGATATGAAACTGCACCTTGTAGATATATTTTACATATGTATTTATGTCTTATTCCATAAATAAAGAATCTTCTTCATTTAGATATTTATTAAAACATCTCGAAAGCGGTTTCTCTTCTGTCCAATTTTTTACAGGTGAATGATGATGGGAAAACTTCCTGTAGACTATTCGGTCCCCGGATGTATGGACCTTAGCCTTGCAACCCTCTTTGTAATGAGTAGAACAGGCCCATGATGTCACCCGGGTACTATAAGTCCTCAAACGATGGAAGGAGTAACCAGCTACAAGAATATATTGCTCTCCTTGTCCAGAGTAAACGTACTTCACATTATTCGAAACTAAAAAAAAGAAAAGGTACAGTTAGTAAAAAAAAAAATATGAGTTCTATGTCTAATAAGCACATAAGTAGGTAACCGGCTAGACCGGATTTTCTATTTTTTGTTTTTTTTTTCCTAAATCTATACTCATTTTATAAAGAGGTTAAAAGTTTGTGAGGTTGCAGGTTGCTTGAATTGATTTTGAAAATTCATTCGCAAACTGGCAAATCTGACAACCAGTCTTACCAAGGGGTATCGTCTTACCCAGTTACATGGGTCGTGGAGGTCAGATAAGCAGTCGCTCCATGTAAAATACTGGTATTCAGCTGCAGCCGGTTAGACTGGAAGCCGACCCCAACATAATTGGGAAAAGGCTAGGCAGATATGATTCGCAAACTGGAAGTTGGGTATATTTTGTTATCAAAAAAATTAGGGATCCGTACGAAATAACGCGTACAAAATCGCGGGGTGAGTGCTATAATATCTATACAAATAAAACAAAGTCGGGTTAGTTACACCATTTATAACTCAAGAACGGCTGGACCAAATTTTATGATCTTTGTTTGTTGAAGCCTCTGCCCCGAATAGCAGAATAACTATAAAAATATGGGGAAATTGCAAGAAAAAAAGACAATATCGATACCTTTAGGCTCAAAGGGCGTAAACACCATTTTGGCCAAAATGAGATTTTAATGCAGTCTTACTTAGTTTTTCGTCCTCTATCGATTGGTATATTTAAAACATCGATATTCGCAAAAAAATGGTGAATACAGCCATAATTTTTGGTTCGCTAAACATAGATTTTCTTAAAATTTGGGTCGTGTTTTTTGGCTCTCCTGAAAAGTCGTATTTTGGTGGATACGCCCTTTGAGCCTAAAGGTATCGATATTATTTAATTGATTTTGAGGCGGTACAAAGTTCCGGTCAGCTAGTTTATTCTAAAGAACACTGCTCATTTAACCAGTTTAGCAAAGAAGTGACCATTTGAGCTGATTTTGAAGCTCTTAGTATATTTTTTATTAAACGTTAGGACTTGGTCACTAAAGGGGAAGGGTTTCTTATAACAAAATACATAAACTAAAAATTGACAGTACCCATCTTGATAAAGATAAATAAAACTTCTGGTAATTTCAATAAGTTTTTATTTTATTTAGGCTAGGGTTAGTGTGTTTGCCTACCCCATTACTGAGCATGGAGTCCCGGGTTCGATTCGCAAGTCGGGTAGCGTAATCAGGGTTTTGGAAAATAAAATAAATAAATAAACTTTACTTTAAGTGCTTTTTTATTCATCTTTTTATAATTATTACATTTATACAAGTTTTATAGTAAACTGATGTCACCCCACTTTATTTTCGCAATTGATAAAACTGAGATCAAACAGGTTTGTATACCGGTGGTAAAAGCGAGACACACAAACACACGTGTATCTCCAGCGAGCGATCACCAACGACTGGTCGTTTTTGGTCACCTGGCGCATGCGCCGCACAATAGGGTAAGTATATCGTCTGTCTGTGGGAACCCGTATTCTGTAAACTCGTGTTCAAATCAAGGGTTTTTTATAGAACCAGTTTCTTGTAGGCGGGTGATTGTGGTCTACCTTTTTCATTATTATAACATTGTCAATTGTATGTAAGCGAGATTTGCAACCTTTCCAATGATGAGTGGAACACAGCCATCTTGATTTCTTAGTGGAATACGTTTCTTGACAGTAGAAAGTGTATCCATTTAACAAGATTAGCTTACTTCCTCGTTTTGAGTACACGTATGTAGCCAGGTCTGCAAAGAAGAATGGACTTTATAAAGGTTCACTTAAGTTAGCAATTATCAGTCTGACTAGAGGCTTCAATTTTCAAGGTACCTCAGGAAAGTCCGATTAAGCAACCTGAATGGTATCTCGCAGGTCAACCTAAGAGGTGATCACCAGGTTGACCTGCGAGATACCATTCCGAAAATAAATCAAATAGTAATTAGCAGTGATATATAATATACATACATAAACTTACGCCTTTTTCCCATGGGTGTAGGCAGAAACCACAGAACGCCACCTGCTACAATCAGTGATGATAATGTAATGTATGTAATTATTTAATTAGCAGTAATGGCTCAAGTATATAGTACTACCTTGATGTACTCCCAATAGGTACCTCGTTTACTTCCACGAAATATAAATTGTTTCTAGAGTTAAACAAATAAAAAACAAGAGTACATTATAACACAAGTGAGGTAAGGTGGTCAAGACGGTCGAGGTTGGATTGCAGCCAGAGCCGAAAGCGAGGGCGTAATGGCAATTGGCCAGTAGCGGTTCTAATTTTTTTTTCCATATACAGACATACATAAACTCATGCCTTTTTCCCATGGGGGTAGGCAGAAACCGCAGAACGCCACCTGCTACACTCCACAACTCCACACATCCTTACACACTCCTTTAGCCTCCACCACGTTCATACATCTCGCCATACAAGCACGCCGGTTACGAATACTGCACACCTGACCTTTCTGAAGAACCTCACCAATAAGGTCAGTGTAGGTCTTCCTAGGGCGTCCCCTCCCAGCGTTGCTACTCACCTCTGCCATATATACCTTTTGTTAATCGTCTTTCACTCATCCTCTCGACATGAGCGAACCATCTAAGCATACCCTTTTCTATCTTAGTCACTACATCCTCTTTTAATCCGCAACGGTCTCGTATAACCTCATCCCTCACTAAATCGTTCAAAGAGTTAGGTAAGGTTAAAGACTAATACCATTAAGCTACGTCGTCGTCGTGTGTCGTGATGGCCTAGCGGTTAAGGCGCCCGCCTCTCATGCATGAGGTTGTGGGTTCGAATCCGAGCAAGTGACTTTTTTAATTCATATATTAGGTATGTACTTTCTATGTTTATCTTAGACATTACTGACATCAATCCGTGCCTTGGAAAGCACGTTAAGCCGTTGGTCCCGGCTGTCATACGTGGATCTTTGACAGTCGTTACGAGTCGTCAGAAGCCCGAAAGTCTGACAACCAGTCTGACCAAGGGGTATCGTATTACCCAGTTACTGGGTTGTGGAGGTCAGATAAGCAGTCGCTCCATGTAAAATACTGGTATTCAGCTGCAGCCGGTTAGACTCGAAGCCGACCCCAACATAATTGGGAAAAGGCTAGGCAGATATGATTCGCAAACTGGAAGTTGGCTATATTTTGTTATCAAAAAAAATTAGGGATCCGTAAGAAATAACGCGTACAAAATCGCGGGGTGAGTGTTATAATATCTATACAAATAAAACAAAGTTGGGTTAGTTACGCCATTTATAACTCAAGAACGGCTGGACCGAATTTTATGATCTTTGATTTGTTAAAGTCTCTGCCCCGAATAGCAGAATAACTATAAAAATATGGGAAAAATGCAAGAAAAAAAGACAACATTATTTAATTGATTTTGAGGCGGTACAAAGTTCCGGTCAGCTAGTTTATTCTAAAGAACACTGCTCATGAAACCAGTTCAGCAAAGAAGTGACCATTCGAGCTGATTTTGAAGCTCTCAATATTTTTTTTAAAACGTTAGGACTTGGTCACTAAAGGGGAAGGGTTTCTTTCAACAAAATACATAAACTAAAAAATTGTCAGTACCCATCTTGATAAAGATAAATAAGACACCTGGAAGTTTCAATAAGTCTTTTATTTTATTTACGGTAGAGTTGAGTGCGTTTGTCTACCCTGTTTGTCTCGAGGTCGCAAAAGGGATTACTAAGCATGGAGTCCTGGGTTCGATTCGCAAGTCGGGTAGCGTAATTGGGTATTTGGAAAATAAAATAAATAATTAATGAACTTTACTTTAATTAAGTGCTTTTTTATTCATCTTTTTACAATTATTACATTTATACAAGTTTTATAGTAAACTGATGTCACCCCACTTTATTTTCGCAATTGATAAAACTGAGATCAAACAGGTTTGTATACCGGTGGTAAAAGCGAGACACACAACACACGTGTATCTCCAGCGAGCGATCACCAACGACTAGTCGTTTTTGGTCACCTGGCGCAAGCGCCGCACAATAGGGTAACTATATATCGTCTGTCTGTGGGAACCCGTATTCTGTAAACTCGTGTTCAAATTAAGGGTTTTTTATAGAACCAGTTTCTTGTAGGCGGGTGATCGTGGTCAACCTTTTTCATTATTATAACATTGTTAATTGTATGTAAGCGAGATTTGCAACCTTTCCTATGATGAGTGGAACACAGCCATCTTGATTTCTTAGTAGAATACGTTTCTTGACAGTAGAAAGTGTATCCATTTAACAAGATTAGCTTACTTCCTCGTTTTGAGTACACGTATGTAGCCAGGTCTGCAAAGAAGAATGGACTTTATAAAGGTTCACTTAAGTTAGCAATTATCAGTCTGACTAGAGGCTTCAATTTTCAAGGTACCTCAGGAAAGTCCGATTAAGCAGCCTGAATGGTATCTCGCAGGTCAACCTAAGAGGTGATCACCAGGTTGACCTGCGAGATACCATTCCGAAAATAAAATCAAAAAGTAATTAGCAGTGATATATACATACATAAACTTACGCCTTTTTCCCATGGGGGTAGGCAGAAACCACAGAACGCCACCTGCTACGATCCTTACACACTCCTTTCGCCTCATCCACGTTCATACATCTCGCCATGCAATCACACCGGTTACGAGTACTGCACATCTGACCTTTCTGAAGAACTTCACCAATAAGGTCAGTATAGGTTTTCCTAGGGCATCCCCTCACCTCTGCCATACCTATACTTAAATACCTTTTCTTTATCGTCTTTAACTCATCCTCTCAACATGACCGAACCATCAAAGCATACCCTTTTCTATCTTTGTCACTACATCCTCTTTTAATCCGCAATGGTCTCGTAGAACCTCATTCCTCACTATATCGTTGAAAGAGTTAGGTAAGGTTAAAGACTATCGTGTAACGGAAAGGGTATATACATACAAAGAGTAAGGCTTCTTTAGATGATAACTAACGATATGGCAAGGGTTTCAGCTCAATATAAAATACTCTAAGAATTGATACCAAATTTTTGGTTTCATATGTTTCTTAAAAATTCAAATCATAACAAACGTGTGACACGTTTGTTATGATTTGAATTTAAAAAGTTTTTGACGCACTACGTGGGTCAAAAACTTTCAATACTCAATATCTTTATTGCTTCTCCATAAGTATTCTTAGGTGGTAACTTAAATAATTGAGATCGTTATGGACCCTGTAGGGCACAGCAAAAAGGGTAGGAGAGAGGAAGCCCCGTTTTAAGAGATCATTAATAGAAAATTAAATAAGTTCCAACTTAGGAATAAGTAAAATTTGGAAAATAAAAAAAATAACTATAACTATACTTTCCACGTTACTTGCCTAATATCACGATAAATCTCTTCCGTAATTCTGCGCGCCTAGTACTGCATAGTAGCCTACTGCAGGCGGTGTTCTTTGTTGATCATAATTTCCGAAAATGTAGAGATAGGATTACAAAACCCTTGCCATATCGTTTTTTATCATCCAAAGAAACCTTGCTCTTAGTATGTAATACCCTTTCCGTTACACGTTGTATAACATTAAGCTACGACACATGTGAGTGGGGCAGTAATCTAAGACGTAACTTAACGTGGTACCTACTGGTACTTATCAGTAAAAATGCATGTGTAAAATTGTATGCCTATAGGATTTTTATTATACCAGTTTTTCTTTGGAGGGTGGTCATGGTCCAATTTTGCCATAACTATTACATTTTCCAGGATATGAATGCAAGCCTTGCATCCTTTCCTATAGTGTGTCGAACACGGCCATCTTGATTTCTTATTGGAATACGTTTCTTGGCGATAGAAAGAATATCCATTTAATAAGATCAGCTTGCTTCCTCTACTTGAGTACACGTATGTAGGTAGTCCTGCAAAGAAGAGTGAATTTTATTAAGGTTTACTTAAGTTAGTAATTAGAATGGCTTGCGAAACTCTTGATTTTTAGTGTTTCGTATCAAAGGGTGCCTAAGGCAACCTTGTTACTAAGATTCGCTCTGTCCGACCGTCTGTCTGACAGGTCTGTCTTTAAACCCGTAATATTTAAAATTTTCAGTGTGTATTACTATGGTCGCTATAACACTAAACATGAGTACATTCACCCCCTGAAAGATTTACAACGAATTAAAAGTCAGGTTGTATATTAGTAATAGATGACAGATGTCTTAGGTTGATGATTATGTTCGTTAATTGTTTTAATTATAGAATCCTTATAAGTCTGTAATGAAGCTTTGCATCCCATCTTCCTATGTGTTGCGCAGTGCCATCTTGCTCTATATCCCGCGAGGTACTTATGATAGTGGAAATAATACCCTCCTGACATTGCGATCATTCTCTGACCAAGACGAGTTTTAACGTAGCTAAATGTTCCTGTAAAGAAAGACAGATTCTTAAAGTCATTTATTTCACATAACGTAACATCACGCCTGTAATCCCCGAAGGGTTAAGCAGACTTGTACCTATTAGTACACCCACATTTCGCCAGTTATGTTTAACTCCCATGTAATAAGAGGCGAGCCTATTGCCATTAACCGGGCACAAATCCAGACTCCAAGAAGGCTGCTACTGAGAAATTCCTCATGAAAAAACCTAATAACACTTTGCACGACCTGGGAATCGAACCCAAGACGTCATGCTCAGCAGTCGTACCTTGCGACCACTAGGTACACCAACGAGGAAGTACGAGGCATTTATTTCAATTAGACCATTTACAGGCACTTTTGAATGTCAAGGAGTCGGTCTATTAGTCAGAAAATTGAAGCTAGGTAGGCCAATATGGAAAGGAACGAGCAAGAAACTCCACGGACTTTCTTTTCAATTAGGTTTTTTACAAAATTCTGGTTACAGTATTCTCATATAACATCATGCCTGTAATCACTTAAGGTATAGAGGTGTACCCGTTAGCACAGCTACATTTCGCCAGTTATGTTATGTTGTGAAATATCATAGTAAAGAAAAGAAAGAATTTTTTTTTATTTGACACATACCTTAAGCAAACAAAATAATAATAAAACAGAATGGCGCTAAGGGTACTTTTTGTCTGTCAATAGATTTATTGTTGCAAACTTCACCACTAGATGGCGCTACGTGTTTTGATTTGTCGCTCATTGGTCTATTTTTATACAAGACTAGCTGTGCCCGCGGCTTCGCTCACGTTGACGTAGTGTAACTAGAATGAATATTGAACGCTTACTATGTCATCATACTCAATATCTTTATTGCTTTTCCATATGTATTCTTAGATGGTAACTTTATAATTGAGATAATTACGGACCCTGTAGGGCACAGCAAAAGGGTAGGAGAGAGGGTCATAGTTCTCTTAGTGAACGTAGTTGATCAGAATCCTCAGGTTCAACCTAGTTCAGGCAAATTAGCAACTGTGCTCTATTTTTAATTGTCAAGATTTTTTTTTTGTAAATGTGTCCCTTTTTATAAATAAATGATTATTATTATTTGTTGTTTGTTGTTTGTTTGTTATTATTTGTTGTTTGTTTGTATTTTGTTGTTTATAATTTTTTATTAATCCTCCAAGTAAATCTAGTTCGTCTAAGAGCTAACTTTTCAATCGTCAGATAACTCTAAACGGAGGGATAAATATAGCGGTTTGACAGTTTTTGTATAGAAAATATGTCAAACGGTCATATTTATTCGTTGGATAAAAGTTATCTGATTGTTGGAAAATTGGCCCTGAGTCTTAAAGCAATTCCGTAGTAAACTGTAAAGAAAACATTTATAATACAACATTGCTCATCCCCCATACCAAATAGCGTGATACTGATAGCCTAGGTGTTTCCAAAATGTGCGTTGCGATGACCTGGGGCGTTGTAGAACTATACTTAGATGCGACTGCACGCACAGGTCGCCGGCAGGCATGCGATGTCCTACTCATTAATTGTAAGACAATATAAAAACTTGATTTATTTTGGTTCACATTTCCTAAATACTCGTATCGATTAATTAATGTATTTTTTTTATACTGTTTGACATTGCCAATCCGCCTTGAGCAAGTGTGGTGATCACCTGACTAGCAAAAAAGTTGTATGGTATTTGAATTATAAAACTAACAGATATGTAAAAGTCTTATTATAGTTTTATTTATTTATTTATTTATATATTCTTTATTGTACACCAGATTATATATGACTTAAAAATATATAAGTATATATAATATATATTATATAAGTTTTGTATCAGTTCAACAGTTTTATAATAGTGTTCGATTAGCATTAGTTATTTTTTATTAAGCTAGTTGGGCAATGCTTGTGCCCTATCTGTACGAGAAGAGGCCCTTGCCTTCTTCTTCTTCTTTATCGTGTGGGCAGTAAGGTCTTAAGAGCCCACACACCCTAGTGTCAGAGTTTCTAAACCGCCTCAAGGGCCTCTGACTTGGTTTGAGTGGGACAGTAAGTCCAGGTTTCCTCACAATGTTTTCCTTCACCGATGCCAGTGATGTCCAAGCCTTTGCCTTGCAGTGGGACGGCAATAGGCTGGTATTATTATCATTATTATATTATACTGTATGAAAACAGGATGAATATCCCTTTAACACTTTCACCGCCGGGCCAAAACTGTTGAAGGTCAAACCTCCACTAGCGTAGGTCACCGGTGACCTACGCGGCGGTTAATGTGTTAAGTAATGTATAGGTAGAGATGTATCAATTTAAAATTGCATCTCTATTAAATAATTGAACTGTGTTCGCAACAAGTGCTGCAATTGGCATATCGAACGATATAAATCAATTCGCATCGTCGCATCGGTCAACGGATCGCACGACGTGTCGCCCAATTAGTTGCGGTCAGACTTTGTGATTTAACAATGAACATCCGTATCACTGTTGGAGCTGCAGTCGAGTGCTGCAGCCACGATTGTGACTGGTTAGCTTCTAATAAATAAATTGAAGTCTTTTATACAGCTGTTCCATTCATTTTGACTTTGTAGGTCATATTTATGAAACAGCTGGTTCTATTTTATATGTGGCCAAAAATTCACAGCGTTTGCAGACCCCCCATCATGTCCTGATTCCATGGTACAAGTTTGTTCGCCGACTTCACTTTCACCGTGTAAGTAGACGAGGTAGGTAAGCAAGGTATGTATACAAAGCAAATTCAAGGAGAATTTAGCGAAATTGCACCTTGTATAAGGACAATAAAACACAAAGATGTCAAGCAAGCGAATGTAATCATAAAGTTATACTTTTGGCCGAAATAATTACAATTTAATTTATATTTTATATTTAGTACAAATACGACACAATTTACGACTACAGTAAGTAACATTATTAAGCTAGAATAACATACAATAATGTCTATTTGCTAAAATAATAAAACGAATTAATTACTGTTATAGCGAAGACGAGAAACATGACACTTAAGCTTCTACTCATTTATAAGTTTAAGTTATATATATTTTATTTATATTTAACAGTACTATAATATTTTCTATAATATAATAATTAAGGTTTGATTTTTCAATAATAAGAATTCTTTATTATGACAGTTTGATATATTTTGTATTCGCCCTGGCTTCGCACGGGTACCATTTTCTGACTATTACGGCAAATTTTCCTAAAAAAAAATATAATATAAACTTGTAGCTAAATGAGTCGAGCCGTTCTCGAGTTTTGCGCTCAACAACACATTTATATAATTATTAATTTATATTTATACAGATAGACGATATAAAACATATCAAAGCTGTCAAGGCGCCATGTTTATTCTTCTGTCAAGAGTTATCTGACGATTGAGAAATCTTTCCCTAAAACGATTAACAATATTGCAATCAACCGGGAAAATACGCATGCGCGACATAATTATGTGGTCGCATTATCTCACGGGAAAAACGAGACATGATGAAAAAACTTAGTCGTAACAAAATTAATCCGTGTACAGTCAATAAAAGAGATAGGTATGCAGGGTCGTCAGATATAGTTGAAACCGATGGATGTTTTCAAATGTAATTTAATTTAAAAGTAGATAATAAATAGTTCATTAATTAAGTTAAGTTTCAATCGAAGACATCCATCGGTTTCTAAGAAAACTTCAACTATATCTGACGACCCTGCATACCTATCTCTTTTGTTAAGTGTACATTTATGATTGTCCGGTTGCTAGGAGGGTTCATACCTCATTAGGGTTGGCCCCTACCTGATATTGAATCGTGGAGACGCATCGAACTTATACAAAAAGCTTGCGTCAATAATAATAACCTTAGTACTATGAAGGTCACCTTTGACCCCTCAAATTATTGACCAAGGGTCGTCACATTACATCAAAAAAAGATTTATATCGTGATTTTTGCTATAGTTTTTCTTACACATTTGCTTGCGATGAACCTTATATATTAACAATTTATATTTTATGTTTTAAGAACTCTTGGCGTATATTGTTTTTATACAATGCAAGATGCGTTTTTTTTTTTACTTCTTTTTAAATATTTTCCGATTCCTCAGGCAAAGATATCATCCTAATGCATAGGACACAAATTCTTCGCTATGCACTTGTGTATAACTTTAAATCCGCAATGACCATTATTTTTATGATTTTAACAATATACATAACCTCAACACTTAAATTTATGTGGATGCATCCGCGACTTCCGAATATACTTCGGCGGATGTGTGTGATTTTCGTTCACGCTTATGACGTGGTCTTCGTATGTGTGCACTGTTGCTTTGCATCCATTCTGACTTGAACAACGCCAACGAATCTTGGGTCCAACAGAAGTAGCGTAATATGTATAATGGTTGAACTTTAACATTCGCTTCCCTTTCATTGATAGAACGAAAACTGGTCCTATTTCATCGTCTGTACCTGTGAACGAAGTACTCTATTAGAACCATGAAATACCTTCTTGTTTAAGTTTAATTTCTAACTTTAGATTTGTATGTAGTAGAATGTTTTTCTTAAAAAAATTCAAGATTAATTTTTATGAATTGTTCAAAAATAAAACAAACTTTGCAGCAAAACCTTTTATTTCTATATTCAGGTTTGATTCATTAATTAAATAGTACAAAACATAATGTGTTTATTCACTTCTCATTAAATTCACGAATTAGAGCATAGTGTAAAAAGTAACGACACAATGCATATGTCTAGTAAAAAAAAATGTTGCCTAGACAACTACAAAACAAAAAAATTACAAATAGATAATGAGAATTGACAACTCCTCCAAATAATCTAAACATTTTATCATCATGATAAACTTTCTTCTACTTCTTAGTGTATCGAAAGTGAAAAGAATGAAAGAAAGACTTAAAAGAGTGCAAAGGTTGTAAAAAGACACTCACAAAGCCGAAAGGATTTTTATTAATAAAGAAATATAAAAAAGAAAGAAAGAAAAAAAGAAAGAAAAGAAAAAGAAAGAAAGAAAAGAAAAAGGAAAGAATATATAAATAAATAAATAAATACCTGGGAATTTTCTAGTTACGGAGATTTTGAAGGTCAAAGTTTCAATATTTTTTTTTACGTTTTTTTCATAAACCAGTTTTAAATGTTGTAACCAAAATTTTAAAGCGTCATCGTCAAAGTTGATGTATCATCCCACGAGAGCCGTTAATTTTTCCCGGGATAAAAAGTACTCTACGTGCTATTCCAGATTATAATCTATCTCTTTGCCAAAATTTTATTTAGATCCATCGCCGTTCTGGCGTGATTGAGTTACATCCATCTATTTAAACTTTCTTTCTTTTTAAAAGCTAACTTATAATTAATGTCTTCTTAATCTGCATGCTTATGTTCCCCTTTTTTCCCATAAACTTTATTTCCCAAAGTATAAACTACTGCTTTGCAATGACTATGCGTAGAACATTTCCAACAAATCTTATATGAATGCTTCAAGGTCGTATAGTACGTGTGACCATTGAACTTCATTACTCTCTTTCCTCTCATTGACACTATGTACTCTGGCGCTGAAAGAAAAAACAACCAAAGTAACCAAAAAAAAGAAACCAAAGTTACTGTTCAGCCAGACCCGGATCTGTAAGTCATGCAAATATTTGTTCCGTGCGGGATTCGAACCCGCGACACGTAGCGCAGCAATCAATCACTTAACCATTGCGTCAACTGTGCCGTGAATTACCAATGCTTGAATCTTGTTTAAAAAAAAAATAACTTTTTTTATATTTGTATTATGAGAAGTTCCGTTCTATATCTTCGAAGTGCATGATCAGATCATCACAATATGTTTATGGAACTAATTTCAGGGTATACCCTTTCCAATAAAAAAAGAATTATCTAAATCGGACTACTCCGTAAAAAGTTATGCGGTTATACATAAAAAAATGAATATACGAGTCGACTTGAGAATCTCCTCTGTTTTTTCGTCGGTTAATAAAACTAAGGTTTTATTGTACCAATGGTGATATTTAGGATTTAAACATTAATGTTTAAGATAACGTAGCAATGAAATAATACAATTAGGTATACTGTAGTTCATAAGATAAAATCTAATACACTTTGATGCACTTTTTCAAATCTTGACTATCTTTGTCTGTATGCTACTCTTTAGGTCTAAACTATTAAACCGATCTCGATAAAATTTTGAACCCCAAGAAAGAGATAGGCCACTTTTTAATCCATGATTTCGTCTGCGCCTGTAATAATGTGAATATCGGTTATTGCAGACGAAGTCATAGGCCTGGTTCACATTAGGTAAGACCGACAGTTGTATCGGGCCGACAAACAACTCACAACTGCATTGTGAATTTGTGACGACCCCGGGTCGTCAAATAGCAGTTGTGAGTTGGCTATGATAAAACGACGGTAACGACGGTAGTGTTCACATAGGTGCTGATAAACTTGAGCATTCACTTGTAATGAGCATTTGTGCGAATGTTACATCACAGAAAAATACGAGAACATTTTAGCGAGCATTCTATCGAGCGTTCTGGCGAGCATTGCTTCGAGTTTTTTGCCGAGCGAAGCTTTGATCATCGTTCCGCACCCCGCCGCTCTGCGAGATTAGTTTGCCACCGTCTTCTATTTTTCTTTTTATTTTTTTTACATAACCAATGAGTATAAATGCAGCGACCGTCAAGTCTGACATCTTCGTGAAGAATATTTTTTGACGAGCATCGACTAGAGCGTTCACTAGAATGCTCAAGAACATGTTCATAGCAATGTTTGGCTCTATGCTTGGCTCGGCTCGTTGTTCAGTTCGACAAATATAAAAACGGCGAATGCTCGATGTTCTGTTACAAGTAAATGCTCAAGTCTTTCAGCACCTTTTAGGTTGGTTCGGTGGCTTCTAGTGTGAACAGCAACACCCTACTGTCGGTCAACGGTAAAACTGTCGGTCTGACCTAATCTGAACCAGGCTATAGTAAAAAGTCTACAAATCCATCATATCATTCACATTTTTGCCATTGGGTTTTAATTAATGCATTTCTTTGGTGGATGATTGTGTTCATTCTTTGTTACTATAATCTCATCATCAACTGTGATGATGTAAGCTTTGCATCCGCGCCCTGAGTGGGTAGAACACCGCCACTGCTGCTTAGAAGCTGTCGGACGCCTTTCATAGTACGTGTAACCTTTAAAACGTATCAGACGATTTCCTTTCTGTGATTTTAGAAATACCACTGTAATAAAAAAGGACCAATTTATTTATGTATTTATTTAAGTTTTACTTTTTGTTTTATTCTTTGTACTGTATTGCGCGGTTTACACGCGCTTGCGACACCTTGATTGGCGAAGAGATGAGATTTAGACTAGATTTTGACCATTTTCATTACGGGAATTAGGTCTTCAGGTATCTATATATCTGTATCTATAGGTATATTTAATAAATAAAAATGAATGGCTACATATTGTGTTGCTAAGCGCAAAACTTCAGAATGGCCAGACCGATTTTGTTGATTATTTTTTTGTTGTGTTTATAATATATTTTCCGGACAGTGTTTATATGTAGGATGTGAAAGAATTTTATTCACATTAACCGGATCTTTCGAAATAGTCGGTTTGCACCCGTGACAGCAAAGCCTTTTATTGTATCAAAGGTAATATTTACGATTTATTACATTATAATTAAGATAACACAGTAATAAAATAAAATAAAATAGTTCATAAGATAAAATTTTATACACTTTGATGCACGTTTTCAAATCTTGACAATCCATACTGATTAATTAATGCTAAAGTACCTAACTCTGTCTGCTGCCTGCTACACTTTAGGTCTAAACTATTAAACCGATTTTGATAAAATTTTGTACGGAATAAGCTTTAACCTCAAGAAAGGAGATAGGCTACTTTTTAATCCACGACTTCGTCTGCGCCTGTAATAATCTGTATATCATATTCATATTTATATTCATATTTATTTATTTGCATACCATAATGCCCTATGTAGATGTTACATAGGGCTTAAAGCTAAAGTACAGTTATGGACCCTGTTAGGGTACAGCAACATTGTATTAAATTAACTAAAAATTTAAATTTAAAAAAATAGTAACACTCACTATTTATCAGTAATTAATCAGTTAAATAAATTTTCAATCGTCAGATAACTCATAACGGATGGATAAATATGGCGGTTTGACAGCTTTTGTAAAGAAAATATGTCAAACTGTCATATTATTTATTCTTTGCATAAAAGTTATCTGACTATCAATCAGCCCTAAGTTAATTAAGATATCAGTTATCGCAGACAAAGTCATAGGTAAAGTCAGTGTCCTACAAGTCCATCATATCATTTACGTTCACGCCAATGACAGAACTGTACAGGTTGTTCAATATTGGTTGGATAAAATTTGGGGCAATCGACACGAGAAGAAGAAGATTCACATTTTTGTCATTGGATATGGGTTTTGATTGATGCATTTCAAACTCGGCGGATGATTGTGGTCGTCACTTGCATTTATAATTTCATCGTCAACTGTGACGATGGTCGCTTTGCATCCGCGCGGTGAGTGGGTCGAACACCGCCATCGCCGCTTAGAAGAAGTCTGAGGAGGTCCATAGTACGTGTACCCTTTAAATCGTATAAGACGATTCCCTTTCTGTGATGTAATAAATTCCGCTGTAATAACAAAAGGACTTTAATGTGGATCTTCAATTTTATTACCACGGTGATTTCAGTTACGTCGCCCAATCTCAGGGCGCGTTCACACGACACGCGCACGCCCAGCGCACGCCACCCGCGTCCAACTCGCATTGAAATTTGTTAAATAAGAATTTGAGTCTCTATTATTATCCATCAATAGATCTCAAATTCACTTCGTGAAATTGCTTAGTGTATACTTGTTTTTGCTCGTGACTGTACACCGCGTTTTTTAAACGCGCCGTCGTCGATGCGCATTTGTATCGATACGAACGTGAATCGGACAGCTTAGTGCAAACAAACTGCTATGTGGAATGAAAAATGCGCGGTCGACGGCGCGTTTAGGGAACGTCGTATGCATATGCTCTTAGCAGTGAAGGCTGGAATAGACAAATAGTACTACGGATTTATTTATTTACATTTATTTAATGAAGGTTACCCTATAATACACATGACAAACCTACAACAGAATTCTTTGTACATTTAGTGTTATTATTACTTACAGACTAACACCGATTTCACTATGATATGGTTTTGTACCTTTGTTAGATTTTTGTTTACAAAATATTAAAGTATGTTTTTATAGAAATACTTCCGCCTAGCCGTGTCCCAACTATGTTGGGTTCATCTTCTAGTCAAACCGGATGCAGCTGAATACCAGTATTTTACATGGAGCGACTGCCAATCTGACCTCCACAATCCAGTAACTGGGTAATACGATACCCCTTGGTCAGACTGGTTGCCAGACTTACGGGCTTCTGACGACCCGTAGCAACTATAGAAATACTTAATATGGAAAAATATGTACTAGGTAATACAACTGTTATTTAAGTTAACATTGGTTCGTCGTCGTCATCGTTTCTTTACCTATACTAATATTATAGTAAAATAAAAATAAGTATGTAAGAGGTCATCTCTGAAAGTATTGGTCCGATATCAAAAAATCTTTTATTGATAGAGCACTATTGCCGGGTGGCATTAACTTTGTTTTGCGGTATACTTGTCGAAGGTCGAAGTCCTGCTAGTTTAATAGCTGATGTATGAATGTATGTAATGTAATGTTTGGAATGAAAGAAGAGAACGTATTGCGCCGATCGCAAGCAACATGGAACAAGGGCAAGAAGATGATGTAGTCTTTAAAAGTAGAACTTTTCCTTTTTCATTGCATTCAAACTTGGTGCATGATTATGGTCTTCCCGTACTCTTATAATTTCTCCTTTATATGTGGTGATGTCAGCTCGGCATCCTCGCGCTAAATGGGTAGAACATCGCCACTGTTGCTTACTAGTAGTAGTGGCCCTCCCAGAGTACGTGTATCCTCTAAGTAGTATAAGACGATTCCCTTCCCTTGATTTGATAAATTCCGCTGTAATAATAAATTCGGGATCATGAAATACATGGCTGATTTATAGTTGGTGGTTGGTCTTTTTGGGATCATCCTAAATACAACCGTGCCTAATAGAGACCCATCATTCAAAGGTGGAAGTGTCGGTAAATATAGGTCGGACCATCTGCTATGAGCGATACTTGGGAAGGACCAAGCGGCGCGAACGCAGCTTTCTACTTTCTTCAACAGAAAATCCGCGCCACAATGAAAGAAAGAAAGAAAGAAAGAAAAAACCTTTTATTCACGTGAAAGTGACGCACAATACAAAATAATTTTTACAACAGCCCTAAGCAAGACAAGTTGGTACTTAATCTAAAAAACTAAATACATAACCATTTCCCATAACAGTTCGATGTTGCAAATGACATCAAACTGAAGTGCAACAATGTTGCGACTAGATAATGAACGCTTATACCGATAGCGTTGTAAGAAGCCCGATTTGACGTTTCTCCTACGTAATAATTTGAAAAATCCAATTCATAATCCTGAATAATTACTATGTTACCCATACACTATAACAACGACTATCACTTGTAAACATCAAGTTTAACTTAATTTTGAAAAAATACACTCACAAACACGAAATAATTGCCGATTTATATTTTGACAAGACATTTTGACAACACTACACAAAGCATTTTGATAGCTGTCAAATCGGGCTTGTTACAAAGCTATCGGTATAGTTGGGTTTCTGATCTCAAACAAAATCTCTCTAGTGCAATGATGAATAGTCAGAATTTCTCATGAAGTATAGGAAAGTTTATTTTTGCATTGCTTTCAAATTAGGTAGGTATACTTATGGATAGATGTTCTTTCTGATTATTTTAATCTCGCAGAGAAACCGTGAAACTAGCCCTCTCCATTGCTCTCTGAACAATGGAGAGGGCAATAAGGGCCCGCTGGATGCGGGTGCGCAGGGCCGGTAATTGTGGCGATCTTTACTTTTGGCTTTTTTGGCTTTGGCTTATGGCCAGCAATGGACGTCGTTTGGCTGTAACGATGATGATAGATGTTCTTCTTGTTTTCTTAGAAATATATTGCTGTGACAACATTCTTTCTACCTAGTAGTATTATTATAGAAATACATAGAAATCAGTCGTGTCACTGCGGTCACTCATTTCTGTTAGGCGGCACTGTTACTGCCGTCACTTCTTTGCCGTCGGCTTCTAAATAGTATGGACTTACCACGCTGACGGACGGTTTAAAAACTTGATTTTGACAGCATACCATTCAAATCATTTAGATTTTTGTTATTAGACAAAAAGTAAATATTTCAGATTTAGATAAATAAACTAGAAGTATGTAAGGATCGTAGCAGGTGGCGTTTTGTGGTTTCTGCCTACCCCCATGGGAAACGGCGTCAGTTTATGTATGTGTGTATGTATAAAGAAACTAAGGTTTAAGGTAGTACGTTTTTATTGAAAGTCCTAATATTAAATGTTAATAATGAAACAATATTTTTTATTTTACATATATTTATTACTTATTACATGACGAAAATTAAAAAGCGCGTTGATGCATGCTTATGCAATTTGATATATACCATTACCATTCATATCAGTCAGTTTTAACAAAAAAAAACATAGGATGCCTCAGTAGTAAGTACGGCATCCCATGTTTTTTGTCGTTGTAAATGACTTTCAATAGTGTAATTAATGGTCTCATAATCTCATTGAAATAACTAACTTAACTTTGACTTACTTACAAGTTTACATAATAAGTTTATTACTACATATTAAAAATTAAGAGGCGCGTTGATACAAGCTTTGACAATTTGATATACAAATACTTACCATTCATTTTACTCAGAGTTTTGTCATGGGATGCCCCAGTTACTATTGAAGCATTCCATGTTTGACTTTGACTTAGTTACAAGTTTTACCTTCTCATTGCATTCATACTTGGTGCGTGATTATGTCCTTCACGGAGTCTTATAATTTCGTCGTTAACAGTAATGATATCAGCTCGGCATCCCCGCGCTAAATGAGTAGAGCACCTCCACTGCCGCTTATTGGTTTTTGAAGGTTTTTCAAAGTAGGTGTACCCTTTAAATCGGATAAGTCGATTCCCTTTTCTTGATTTTATAAATTCCGCTGAAATAATAAAGACTTTGAAATTAATGGTTGATTTTAGACTGGTTTTTCTGTTATAATATAGCTTCTAAGATGAATGAGACGATCCTATCTTTGAATTTATGATTTCAAGTGTTATAATTAACTAAGTTTTATAAAATTTCCTTTTTTGTTGCGCAATGGAAATCCTCTCATAGACTTCCTCCATCGTGGGGGTGACGGAGGGGTATCCCTGACTCTAAGGAGCCGTCTACACGAGCGAGAGAATCGCGACGATAATATCGTCGAGTCACGTATTTTTTAACACTCTCTTAGAACGTGTCTACGCTTGGCGATGTCATCGCGGCGATGCGATGAGTGGAAATACGTAGCACGACGATAATAGCGCCGCGATTCCTTCGCTTGCAGAGATGGCCCCATACCGGCTTCCGGCTTTTTTATTAGTTTTTCTTTTTCTTTTTAAACCACCGCGGTGTTCACCTCAGCCTATGGAGCCGCGAGATACGCTGAAGCATTTACCATTCCTTCGACAAGTTTTGTATAGTCATAAAAAAACGATCAGTTGAATGCTGTAAATGGCCTCAAACTGCAATTCAGCAACTATTCTTAACAACCTCTGTACGGTAATAGCACATTATGATACGAGTGAGGTAAGTTTGGCATTATGGTCGAAGCTGAATTGTAGCCGAAGCGAAGTCTAGAGCGTAACGGAGCCGAAGGCGTAGGTAATGATAAATGCTCGCGCGTGGCATACGAAGTTTTTTAACACACTTGTGACGAAAAAATTGAATGAAATAAAACAAATTTTGTTGCTACAGATTTAATTATTGATACAATTACTACAACGACAATTAATAAAGGTAGGTTACAATTGTTATTGTTAATAATTTTATTATTATAGATATTAGTGTGGTATTATTTTGATTTTGTTGAATGTAGACCTTCATATTCCTTTATTATGTCAAAAAACCCCAGGCCGTGAATAGTACGTGATCACGGAATCTTCTTCGAATAGAATTGATTACGACTAGTAGTATTTCGCCATGATTTTTAATATATTTTGTAGAATTATATAATTCTTGATGTCTACATGTGCCAGTAATAACGAACGGAACCTAGAAAAAGATAAAATACTTAGTAAGGCGTATCTGCTTACGGGCGAAGACTCATCATCTGCCTAGCCTTTTTTCCCAACTATGTTGGGGTCGGCTTCCAGTCTAACCGGATGCAGGTGAGACAAAGACGAAGGGCGAAGACTAGGAACATTTAAATAATAACAATAGTACCTATTGAGTAGTAGTAGGCAGCAGGCGTGCTTTTTACATTGCACTACCTCACTAGTGAGGTAATGTAATGTAAAAAGCTTTTAGTATCACAATGCAGTCATTGTGATACTAAAAGCACTGCATTAAGAACCACTTTACGAATAAAAACTGTGTTTAAAAATAAACTACTGAACCGATTTTGATGAGGTATGGTATTCACAATATTGTAAACTTGTGAGCACTGTGTCCCTATAAACATAATAATTAATTTAAATCTCATTTCTAATTTTGTAGCTCTTGGTACGTATTGTAGTACTTTAGGTACCTACACTACTTTTATTTTAGGTACATCGTCTTCATATTTGTATGGGATATGGAATGAATGTAACCTACTATTATATTACGAGTATTATATCTAGCCCGTTCTACTTATTGTAAAATATATATATATATTTAACAGAGTAGGGTAGTATAGAACGGGCAAGAAACTCCATACATAATGGAGTTTCTTGCCCGTTCTTCTCCATACGAAGCTAAATGCCTTTTAATGGTCTAATTGAAATAAATGATTTGACTTTGACTTTGACTTTGACCTATATCCAGCAGTGGATGTGCTGGGCTGATATGATGAAGTTAGTATGATTTTGTGCCGAATGTCGGACAGGCTTTGGGCTTTTACCACAGTATAGGTGCCGAAATAATATAAGTCTACTTACCACATGTTTATGTAAAGATGACATCATCACAACAATTCCTATAAACAGTACCCGGCGATAAATATTGCACATCGACCTTTATCGTATTTCGTATTTTATACAAAGAATAAAAAGAATTATAAAAAGAAGCAAATCATAATTGTTTTAACAGCTCCTAATAGATACCGGACTGTTTGTATTTCGTGCGACAGAGATAACGGTCTACGAAGCCGAAATTAGCCGATTGTCTCTTTCCAAAGATGTGCAATATTATCGCCGGGTACTGTACTTTAAAATCCCTTTCTTAAAATGGAAAAAAATATTTGGGAATCGAATATCAACTGGGAATCATATAATATAAACAGTTGTATACCTTCTAAGGATACAAGATCTACTTTATTTGGTAGTTTAAATGTAAATTGATACAAAATCTTTATTAAACAATGGTTACAAGTTGGCTATACAATCATTACCAATTTTTCACACGTTATGACAATGAGTTATGAGTGAGTTTATGTATGTATGTAAGTATAACAATGAGAATATCCTCCATCCAGAAAATGATAGATTTGCAGATTTCACGATACTTTTACACATAATTTTGCCGGCACACCTGAGAGTGTCAAAAGAGCTTAATTGATAGGATTTATTTTAGTCTGCACACCATTTTAGTAACCTAAAATGGAGTGCAGACTAAAATAAATTATAATTAATAAAAATTAAACTCAGGAGTTTCCAGTCTGTTTTGTACTGCGACTACCATGACGGGTTGTATTTTTTTTGCGATGTTCTTTTAAGAAGATATATGTGTGAACTAGCAGACCTTAAGATTATCTACTGTAGTTACTTTTATATAGGTATTTAATAAAAATAATAATAAGTACTCGAGCGCCGTAGGTATAAATACAGCGCCGGCAACTGGCGACCTACAATTATTTTTTATTATAAAATATTCTTTGATGTCGTCGGGGTCAATTATTTACCCAGTGGCAGTCAACTACATAATAATAAAATTCCTAAGATTATAAGTAATTTTAACTATTCTTATTCATTAGAAAATTTTAACGTCCAATAATTCTAGGTACTACAATCAATGAGAAGAACGTTGAGTACCGGCGACGTCTGCCTAGTGTCGCGCGGCGCCCGCGCCCTATGGATAGCTCGGCGACGCCTTAGGCGCGTCGCTCACTGGTAAAGTCGAGGCGACGCGACGTCGCGTCAGCGGCGGTGCGGCGTCGCAGCACGGTCGAGGATAGGTCTCTGCGTAGAGTCGAGGCGCAGGCGGCTATGCTTCCTTCACATTTTGAATGACAAAATGACAAAATGGCGGTGGAATCGTGGCTTGGGCACACTTGAGCGCCCCTCCTGCGCCTGCACCTCGCCTCCGCCCCGCCTGCACCTCGCCTCCGCCCCGCCTTCACCTCGCCCTCGCCGCAACTCTTGTATGTGAGCGCACTACCATTCATTTGTAAAGAAAACCTTGTTGCGGCGTGCCTCTTATGCAACCGCGCCTCAACTGCACCTCGACTGTTAATCGTGTGAGCGACGCCCCTTAGGCGCGTCGCTCACTGGTAAAGTCGAGGCGACGTCGCGTCAGCGGCGGTGCGGCGTCGCAGCACGGTCGAGGATAGGTCTCTGCGTAGAGTCGAGGCGCAGGCGGCTATGCTTCCTTCACATTTTGAATGACAAAATGACAAAATGGCGGTGGGATCGTGGCTTGGGCACACTTGAGCGCCCCTCCTGCGCCTGCACCTCGCCTCCGCCCCGCCTGCACCTCGCCTCCGCCCCGCCTTCACCTCGCCCTCGCCGCAACTCTTGTATGTGAGCGCACTACCATTCATTTGTAAAGAAAACCTTGTTGCGGCGTGCCTCTTATGCGCCCGCGCCTCAACTGCACCTCGACTGTTAGGGGCGTCGCCCACACGATTAACAGTCGAGGTGCAGTTGAGGCGGAGGCGCATAAGAGGCACGCCGCAACAAGGTTTTCTTTACAAATGAATGGTAGTGCGCTCACATACAAGAGTTGCGGCGAGGGCGAGTTGAAGGCGGGGCGGAGGCGAGGTGCAGGCGGGGCGGAGGCGAGGTGCAGGCGGGGCGGAGGCGAGGTGCAGGCGCAGGAGGGGCGCTCAAGTGTGCCCAAGCCACGATTCCACCGCCATTTTGTCATTTTGCCATTCAAAATGCATAGCCGCCTGCGCCTCGACTCTACGCAGAGACCTATCCTCGACCGTGCTGCGACGCCGCACCGCCGCTGACGCGACGTCGCCTCGACTTTACCAGTGAGCGTCGCGCCTCAATCGTGAGCGACGCCCCTGAGCATCGCGACGCACAGTTTGGGTACCCCTGGGTTCAATGATAAAAGACTTTTATTTAATAAAAAATCTTAATTCACAAAATTGTTGAACAAATATCATCAATACGATTTTCTAGCTCGGAAAAGTTGACATTTTCTTTCGACAAAGACTTCATGAGTGCTTCGAAAAGATGGTGTCGTTCGGGCTCCCTGCTGTTTGTATCAAAAGCTTTCGTGGTTCGATAAACGCATTTTGGTGGTTTCGCTGTAATAAAACATGTAAAATGTAATACTGCTATGTATGTATTTCAAAGCAGCTAGGCGCAATTTCAGGCACGTGTGATAAGGATGGCTTCGTGAAGGTGAAGAAGAAGAAGACGAAGAAGCTTCCTAGTCGGAACCATTGCGGGAGTGCGCTGGCAGGATTCAATGCACTGCGTCCGGCAATACTTACGACGCACCTCTATGTGTCCCGGGTACATCACACCACGAAGGTTGAGGAGATTGTGGAGTAAGAGCGAAGACTGTTGGAGCATAAGGGTCGGGAAGTTGGAGTCGCGCCACAACACGAATTTCAAGTCGTACGTGGTGCGAGTTCCGACTAATTGTTTTGAGACCTTCACCTTGAAACACCAGCGCAACACAACGCCGTCATTTCGTGTACAATATTTATTAATATTTTTGTGTTTTTTTTAAATATCTATGATAAGGTATTATACATACAATGTTATAGGTTTTTGTAACGAGAAATAAATAAATAAATAATTTATTTATAAATAAATAAATAAATAAAATAAAAATAAATAAGTAAGAAAATACATAAATAATAAAGACAGTTGTAAAGGACAGCCCTTACACAGTAGCATACCGTACCATACAGTGTTGGTCGGTCACGGAACGGTCTAGTGAGCCTCATACTTTTCAATATTTATAATATTTTTTTGCCGGGCAAACCCCTTAATTAGGTAAAGTCAATTATTGCAATTATAATCAATGACATAAGACACACAAACGCGAGCTTGTTAAATACTACAATAACCTACTACGATGCTATTGACAGTCACCCTAAGCACCTAAATTACTTCACTAGATAAAAAATCAATATCTAAATCTGCGCCATATTTCAGTGAATTTTGTGCAGTCGCATTAGCATGAAAGAGTCATAAACATCTACTATCTATGAATCGATCAATCCTCGCAAACTTTCGCATAACAGTAGAAAGTAGAACTTAGCCTGGCCGCACACGAGCCACCGACCAGTAGTTTTAATTCATTTTACCTATATGGACTCGCCGCACACGGTAGACGTTCGGTGGCTGCCACAACGCCGCTTCTAGCTTCAGGTGGCAGCGTTTCCGGGGTTGCGGGACGTCTTAACAGGATACCGTGGCCCCGGAACGCAAAGGGCTACGCTAGGGCTAGAAGGAACAGTGTGGTTTTTTAGTCAGTAAAAGTATGACAGTCCCTTCTGCCCCACCCAGGGCGGAAGGAGTCATTTGATGATTTTTACCACCTAAAAAAAAGAGGTGGCGGCGTTTGTGGCTGTCGCATGTGGCCAGTATACAGCCAGCTTTATAGTCGCGAGCAACATATTACTTTAATATTGCATTTACACCATCTATTGTATCAGGTATTTATATGGCAGAGGTGAGTGGCAACGCAGGGAGGGGTCGCCCTAGGAAGACCTACACTGACCTTATTGGTGAGGTTCTTCAGAAAGGTCAGGTGCGCAGTACTCGTAACCGGCGTACTTGTATGACGAGATGTATGAACGTAGATGAGGCGAAACGAGTATGTAAGGATCGTAGCGTTCTGTGGTTTCTGCCTACCCCCATGGGAAAAAGGCGTGAGTTTATGTAATGTAATGTATGTATCTACACCCCATGGCTACGGTGCAGTGATACAATAATGCTAATTGTAAGAGCTGTCTTTTTATCTGTGACAAACATTAAATAAATTAATATGAATTTATTCCGTAAATGTATATTACTAGCTTTAGAAATGTTTCCGGTTGAGCATCTCTTACCGGTACTTGATTTCCTTATTTCAGTAAGTAAGTATATTTATTAATGATGAAATGGATAGTACTTTGGCCGGATACTGGATATTCGGCAGGCTTCGAGGCCGAATTGCTGAATATTCGGCCTTTTCACGCATTACACGTTGTGTCTCAGTTTGATTTGAGTGAACGAGATTGGATACTAAAAAATGTATATTTTTGACAAGTGATTATGTGTCATAAAATATTATTATCATACCTATATATAGATATTTGTATTAAAGCTTTATAATTATATTTAATTATAAAAACATATTCTGGCTTTATCTTGTGTTATGAGATGTAATTGTATGTATTTTATTCTTAAGTATCCGGCCGGATAGTAAAAATTGGCCGGATAACTGATAGTTGCTGGACATCCGTTTCATCTCTAGTATTTATTCATTACAAGGAGACTATTTTCTCTATCGGATTCCACAAAACAGATCATTGTAATCTAAAAGCATTAGTAAGTTTATAATGATGTAGGACTGATTTTCCAAAAGTCAAACAACTTTTATCTAAAGAATAAAATTTTGACTTTCCTATAGTTTTAGCTTTTGCCCGCGACTTCGTCCGCGTAAATATCGGACCCCCGTTTCATCCCCTTAGGGGGGTGAATATTGGAAAATTCCTTCTTAGCAGACTTGTGTTGTTATATCCCTTTTGACCTCTTGTAAATATATCTATGTACAGTCGCGGTCAAAGTGCAGTAGCATGCTAAAGTTTAAATTGCTGTGAACACGGGCCGTACAGGCCGTACCTACATCTGTGTGTATAAGTGATGTATTCAAAGTTAAAGTCAACGGCAAATAATTTATTTCGTTACGCCATTATATAAGGCACTTTTGACCGTGATAACACAGTACCTACGTACACCCCAAAATTGGCACACGACGTTGAAAGTTTAACCAAAGTGCCAATCGATTTGCTTTGTAAATTGCTACTCCACTTATGACCGTGACTGTACAAGTTGTTTATTTGTTTCCAACAAATCTTATAAGAGCCTTTTCAAAAACATTATGATAATAATATTTCGCATTTATAATTGTATAAAGAGACACACGGAGCCGAAAGTAACAATAGGTATTCTTATAACCATTTCAACCATGTTTGTTTCTTGGAACATAACTGGGAAGCTTCTGTTTACGGAGATATTGAAGACTTTTTTCTACGTTTTTTGACGAAAACTTGTTTTAAATGCTCTAACTAAACTTTTAATACCCCGTAATATAATAATATATTACATGACATCATTAAGATTGAATTTTTTGGTCCAAAGAAAACGTTAGTCTCCCAGCAATATTTTTTGCAAAAAGTTACTTAGTTTGATGTCAGTTGGAAAAAACGGAACTCTTTTAGGATCACATTGTTGTCTGTCTGTCCATCTGCCAAGAACCTTTTTTTCCGGAACGCGTAAAGGATCAAGCTGAAATTATTATCAAATTCTTAGGTCAGCTCCTCCTTACAGCACTAAAAAAATCTTACTTTAAAGTCAACGCAATCTCAAGATGAGGCCGTTTATGCTCCGTTTATGGCTGGGCGCAAACGTCCGGTTTCCGGATCGGGTTTCCGAATCCGGAGGCGTGTATGTACATACACACACATGCATAAATTACACATACATTCATTTGTTTTTTACATGTGTGTATAATTTATGTATGTGTGTGTATGTACATACACGCCTCCTGATTCGGAAACCCGATCCGGAAACCGGACGTTTGTGCTCAGCCTATAGCGCATATTTTGACGCTCGCAAGGGAATTAATAATGCAGAATCATGATCATTGTGGTTATCTTCAGGGGAGGCATATGTATAGCAGTGGACGATATGATGATAATGAAGGGAATGGGCTGCGTGCCTCAGTACAGTAATTTTTTTCGTTAGAGGACTATTATTGCTATTTACATAGGTAAGTGTGAACAGAACCCTCGGTGCGCGAGTTCAAACTCGCAGTTGACTGCCTTTTTTAATCTATTTCGTTAATTTTAATATTATTTTATACAATTTTGAACAAGTTTTATTTACAACATATTTCATACCTCCCTTTAAATGCAGAGTAAGCCTTTTTATAGATATTTACATTATTAAATTATACACATCAAAAAAGTCTAGGGATCAACATCCCTAACAAATGTTAGGGATGTTGATCCCTAGACTTTTTTGATGTGTGTAGAATTAATTTGCAAGCATCTGGATTTATTTTTGTTAGTGTTGGGCCATGCAGTTTAAAACAGTTTAAGAATTAGTAGGTCGCAATATCAGCTCGCTAGCGATGTAACTACGGCCACACCAAAAGGTACCTATTTCTCCGGCCAGGCAGCTGTGTTCCAGTACGAAGGGGATGGGTGTAGGTGTAATTACACACACCCACACACTATCAGACATTCAGTGTCCGGAATAGCAACGTATTTGCTAGGCGTCTTGTATTGCAGATGTCCATTGGCAGCGGGGGACCATTTAACATCAGGTGGCTGTCAAAAAGGTTACCATAAAAAAAAATTAGTAACAACGAAATTGTTCTACTTGATTAATGTTTTATTTCATGAGACATATAATGTTATTACGAACAGAGGCATTGCACCTTTAAAGGGTATATTAGTAGTGAGATGCAATGATCATAAAATACACGGTTAAGCAGACACACAGATTAAAAAAGCTTTTAAAAATTACAGTTAATTATCTGGCTACTCTTAACTGTCAATTATGTTTTTACTTAATATTTGATCTAGGTATACGGTGTACATACTTAAGCATATTTTCACGGAAAAAAAATCAGCAAAGTCCATTAAATAATACTGAGAAATGCGCAAGGGCATTGCTGATTTTGCCCATACTTATACGATATAATACTGAATGATTAGGATACGACTCGGCATACAACTAATATCGCGTACATGATCTTAATTTTTTAAGAAAATATACGACAACTTCATAACTAAGGCTAACATGAATCTTAATGTATATTTTTTTTTGTAACTATATCTTTATCTTTGGATATAAAAAGACTAACTAATTATATGAGCTAGTTCAATAAATAAATGTATATATGTTTTGGAGACAGGCCACACTAAAGGTCATCACTCACTAGCAGCACTGCTCCGACACGTTAACGGCTCGAAAAATCCAACCGTTCGCGCCGCCCGTGATCCTTCACCTTTTTTACCTTATCATTATAAAATTTACCATAATGCACATGATTTAAAGCACTAAATTGAACGGGAAATTATTTGCTGTGTCTAAGCAGTGCTGTTACAGTAAACAATGACATTTAGCGTGCGAAGTGAAACTTTTTACAGAAACACATAAAAACCAGGCAATAGGCTCACCCCCCATTACATGGGACGTAAACATTACTGGTGAAATGTGGGCGCACTAGGTACACCTCTGCATAACCCTTTGGGGATTACAGGCGTGGTGGTAAGTTTATGTTATAGAAACCAGGAGGGTCGTTGCGGTCCGTTATTGCCATTGGGCGGCACTGCTGATGCCGTCTTTGGTCTACAGTATGTGGTGGCGGTGGTGGTGGTGGGGGCGGAGGTGGGGGAAGTAGGGATGGAGGGGGTTTTGTTACATCCGGTTTGATGTCAGGGGGTTTTATATTGTTTTGAGCCATTAGTAGCAATTTCGAAGGATTTATATATCCAGTTCTATAGTAATGCTCCTGTTCAAATATAGATGCATGAATATATTTGCATTTGGAGTGATGACACCCCAAGTTCTGAAAGTTTCTACAGAATGTTACAGCACCCGGTAGCTGTGACACAATTATTTCATGAACAAATCTACATGATTTACCCAATTTACAAGTACCGCGTATATAGTTCCTGCACATTTGTGCTCCTGGCTTATCAGTTTCATCTTCAAACTCCTCTTTAAATTTCAGTATCGGTGGTATTATTTCCACCGGTGGTGGGTCTCGCGGCAGAGGCGGCAGAAGCGGCAGAGGCGGCTGAATTACCTCAGCTGGCCGCATTGCTGCAGGCGGCTGCATTGCTGCAAACGGCTGCATTGCTGCACGCGGCTGCATTGCTGCAAACGGCTGCATTGCTGCACGCGGCTGTATCGCTGCACGCGGCTGCATTGTTGCACGCGGCGGCGTTACTGCAGTCGGTTCCTCTTCTACTTGCACCTTTACACGTACAGGTGACGGCATTACTCCAAATGCCTCCATTATTTTACCGAATTTCTCAAACGAGGATGTGAGAGGCTTCGCACGGAAATTTGTAGATGTCATCGGTTGTGTGGAGTACGATTTAAAGTATTTCTTCATGTGCTTGAAATTTGGTGAGGATCTAAAATGTATGTTACCTGAAAAATGAGACTGAAATTAGTAATTATATGAAAAATAAACTAACTAGGTACTTATACATCCATCTAAATACGAACTATTTGTCTACTCTGAGATTATTTTATATAAAGAAAAAGGAATGAAACTCCATGATTATCTTGGCTTGGTGAACGCCCAATTATGCATATTCGGTTTCAATCTAGACCGTTCACTGTCACACACAGCACAATCTAGATTACTTAATTTATTATCAGTTAGGAAAGGTTATATACAATAATAAGATTAGGATCCTACTTAATTAAACCAACAGGCGACAATCCGACAATTTTGAAGTATATTTTATAGTTTTATTTAACAGCATTTTTCGTAAAAATGTGACAATTCTGTAAGTTTTGGACAACTATGTGGCAATTACAGTTTAAGTAAATACGACCTTGATAAAAGGTTTTAATAAATAAAACACAGGCAAAATTAAATAGTATTTATTATGATTTATTTGTCGTTGGCCTGATTTTTTTTTTGGTTGTTCCTGTTAAAATAAAACAAGAGAATTTAAATTCATTTATTGCTGAACTTACACAATTTATTAACACGATACCTAATTCAATAAAAGTGTCATTGTATATAGTACCTAGCATATTAAGGGTCTGTTTCACTACCTCTTAATATTACTGTCTATATTTTTTTTTAAATAGAGCAGAATTTTTATGTAGTTATTTGCTAAGTAATTTAATCATAACTTAATTAGAAGGTGGTGAAACAAGCCTCTGAGAGATAAAAAAAAACTACCACTGTAAATAATTTGAAATGATTCCTATAAGGTCGTTTTCCTAAAAAAAAAACAAAAGTATTAAGAAGCAGACTCTGGAAAAAAAAAGAATATTATTCAAGTACTTATGACTAAGGCTTTCTTGTATTCAGAACTGATATTACAACCTATTTATATTAAATACTATACAAATAAAAGAAGAAATAAAAGAAATTAATGCTCAGCTCTGCAAGAAAAAAATAAATAAATGTTAGCATCATTAATACTATGGCAAACAATTTCTTTTTCTACAACCTAATATAACAATTGCAATCATAATGAACAAATCCATTTGTGTAAAATATTAGGTATTTATTTGTCAAACAATATTTCGAGGCGACAATATCAATGCAAGATTCGTAGACAATTGCCCGACGATTTGTCGCACTCATTCGCAGTCAAAGCATTTATTTTAATTAAAGTATTTACAGGCACTTTTGTATTGTCAAGGACTCGGTCAGTTCAGTTGAGTTAGTCATAAAGGTGATGCTAGTTGCTCGTTGCAAAACGTATTTAGGCCTCTATGGCGAAGAATGGCACAGTTTTCAATAAAGCTTTTACAAAATTCTGGTTATATTATTCTTGTTGGTTTTATAAGTGAAAATCGTGTAACTAGGAGTTTCGTACTGTTGGGTTAAAAAGTTTGTGTCGCAACAAGGAAAATAAATAATATATAACTAATGCGTCGAATTGAACACTTCTATAAAACTGTTGAACTGCTACAAAACAATTATAAAACCTTTACATGTCTGTTAGTTGTATAATTTAAATACTATACAACTTTTTTGCTAGTTAGGCAGTGGCTTTTAGACGTTTTACTTTAGTCTTGAACCACTCTTGCGTTTTCAAAGAAATGTATTACTTTCCTCACATTCTGCGGGGGATGCTGGTGCTCACCATTCACAGCGATTACAAGGTCATCCAAGGTGAAAACGTGAGCGTGGCATCCCAGCGGTGAATGGGTCGAACACCGCCACCTTTTTTTCTTTGATTTTGACGGCAATGATGAGTACGTGAATCCGTTTACTTGGATCATTCGTCTTCCTCTCTGAGAAAGTATGAATCGTGCTGGAAATTAAGTGAGAAAATGTTAACACAAGGCTAAACTGTACATGTGACAGAATAGTCACAAAACTTTGTAGAATACTTTTTTTATCGGCCGGGTCGCGAGAAATGGTTAATAGGTTTATCTGCTACATTCGTCCAATGCGACAGAAGAACTGAGACAAAAACTCATTAATTTTAAAACTTTCAAATCATAAAACTTTGGCAAAAATATATTATTATGTTGCTACGTTATGCGCGAGGTCACTTCTTACTGTAAGGTGAATAAAAAATCACAATACAAATGTAAATATTTGGTGCAAGTTATAAAAAAAATTCTCTTTATGTTAGTATCACCCAGTACTCATTGAGATATAATAACACTAAGTTCTAAAAAAGTCTATGTGACACAAAACACCTCCATCCGCCATTGTAAATATTGCAAAGCCCTTCATACAAGCACAGAATGGGCTTTAGACTGATCAATTGCAATAGGTTTGTGGTCTTCATTGTGATTAGAATAGGCAATAATAATATGGTACAAAAAGACTTTAAAAACATACATTTCATACGAGTATTACTCTAATCTTACACGTTTTTGTACATTGTATTTTAATTAGCTAAGCACTAAAGAATCTATCACTTTTTACTTGGTCCAATGCACGTACAAATTTTATTTTATTCGCAGCAATGATTTAATTTAGCGTTGTTGCAAAATCGGGGATTCCTAAACCCCTGATTACAAGACATGAAACACTTTCTGCTTAAAGCAGTCACATTATCAATTTAAAATAAAATATCGCACCATTTCAATAACACTCGAGACGTGAGGACATTTTAAACAATTACGATTTGACCGCTGGAGGGCGGAGCGACGCGGGCGCACTGGATGACGGGAAGTACGCTGACTTACGCGAATGCACCAAATACAGGTCAGAGGCCGACTGGACTGTTCAGCGTCACGATGCCCCACCCCGGCGCACGCGCCGCTGGCTATCTACCCCTTCCCGCCACACTCTTACGTCGCCCTAAACACTCAATCTGTGCATGCGAGCGCAGAATTATATTTATTAGCGAAACATTTTTTATTATAAAAATAATACCGGATTGTTTACTAACTATAATGCCTATAACTTTCTTGGATATTAAAAGAAAAATCTTTTTATAAATGAACATGTAACGTATCACCACGTCTCGTCGCAGACGCAGGTTTGCTGTAATTACTATAATAAAATTAATGACATCAACTAAAAATAAGGCACTTGAGCAAGACTTTTCTATAAATAGATATATTTATTTCAAAAAACACAAAAAAAAACGATAACATTAAAAATACGAATTAAATAAAACGGCACAAAAAATATCTCACGAATAACTTCTCATTATTTAGTTAAAGATAATATCGTTTTACTCCTATTAAAAAATCACTTGTTTCTTTAAAAACCGACTAAACTTCCTTATGAAAAAAGGTAACTTTTCAATATCTAAAAATAACAATATTTTTGAAGGAAGCCCGAAAATATGTACATTCTTTCTTCTTTATCGTGTGGGCAGTAAGGTCTTACTCGTACGACCCCCCCTAGTGACAGAGTTTCTAAACCGCCTCAAAGGCCTCTGACATGGTTTAATAATATAATTATACATGATGTAGTTCAAATTAGCAATCTGAATATTGGGTAAGCTTTTGACACTAACAAGTAATATACCGAAGAATATTCACATTACACCTGAGATACTAATGAATTAAATTCTAATGGATAAAGGGGAAAGAAAGAAAGATTTTGTAATTATAACAATTATTATAATACCAGCCTAATTTTGTCCCATTGCAGGGCAAAGGCCTCTCTGTACAGAGAAGGCACGAGCATTTATCAACACGCTTGCTCAAGGCGGATCATTTCAGACTTATATTCAACGATGATTTATCTCACTAATGTCAATGATGTCCAAGATAAACTTAAGAAGTACAAGATATGAAATAGAAAAAGTTACATAGCTACTTACCTGTGCACGGTTGCGAAGAGACGGGCGCCTTTATTACTGGGCCATTACGACTTAAATTGCGATAGAATAATTTACAATAAAGGAAAGAAAATGTTGATTGATAGTGTGACAACAAACAGGAGAGTGTGGAAGAATTATTTTCACTTCCTTTTTAAAACGTTTTCTCAAAAATGGAAGGTAGAAAAAAGATGGCCGTCACGGGACACCCGGCAGTTGTGAAACATCTCAGTTAACATGCAAAGGTCATGGCTCATCAAAGTATGAAAACCATACGCACGGGGCACAGAAATGTTTCAGATATGGACCACGACACGACAATTTCTTATTTATAAAAACAACAAAAAGAAATGGAGCAAAATAATAAAAACAACACACAAAGGAGTCGAGAGCGGTGGCATTGAGGGTGCATAACGGCGTTGAGAACGTCATGCCGTTTTCCGTCACGGCAAACTGGTCGATTTTACTGCCAAAGTGCACTCATGAATGATTTACACTAAAAGTTTATGCAACTGCCACAAACAAAAAACTTTTAAGCTTTAAATTCTACATTCACATCCTTCACCATATTATGTTGATGCTGTTCATTGATAGCAACAATGATGTCATCAACAGTCCTGATGGCGGCTCTGCAGCCATGCCGGTGATGAGTAGAACATGCCCATCGGATCCTGGTGCCTTGGGCCCGGACTTGGTAGAAGTTGTAACCTTTTAGCCTTATCATCCGCTTGCCACGACGAGAGGTGATGAATGTGGCTAGAAAGAGATGGAAATATTATTGTTTTTGGAGTTAGTTTTAGAGATTGCAGACGAGGTTTAAGGTTATTCAACTGTAGGCGTTTCAGGAGCTGTGCTATTCTATAAAAATCTTCTTCAGTGAATTTAGTCAGCTCGCCTCATACGATAAACGCGACCACCTACTGGATTAACCACTCAACAACTCACCTTCAGCTCACTTCATATAAATTCGCTGAAGGATTTTTTTTACAGAAAAGCACTGCTGAACGCCACTACAAGTTTTCGTACGTAACTGTTTCTATTTTACAATTACATAGTTGATGCAAATGATTATTAATACTTTTTTATAATAATTGAAAAAACAAAAAGAAAAAGAAAAATTACTCATATTTTTTTAACATTGCATAAAGTTGATAAAAAATCATAAAACAAAATAAAATTAATATAAAACCCAATAACTTTTATTACGATAGTTAAAAAATTATACAAAATTAACATAAATTAAGTACCAATTTATAAACTTAACAAGATATTATAACGTTAGTACCTAATATACATATTTTAAAACAGTTAATATAATAGTAGGTACTTCTGGCTATATATTTCATGCTTTATTTGCTGACATTCCAAAAATTCAACGGCAGTATAAAAAAATATAAAATTGTTTTATAAAAATTCAATAAAAAAATTGTTTATTTTAAAAATTTACAATATCGACTGTTAATAAGGTCGAATTTACAAAAGCACTTCACAATGCCTCATGTAACCCATCCGTACGATTTAAGGTTGATTTTTTAATTGTAAGATAACTTTTATCTGAATTATAGGTAAATATGGCGGCTAGACATTGTATTTTCTCCTACAAAAGCTGTGAAATTGTCATATTTATTCCTGGTAAAAGATAATCTGATGATTCATCAATCATCAGTACATATTATTTGCGCTGCACTAGTTATTAAAATAGGACTCAGCATGGATCTTAAAATTATTTAATATTATTTTAATGCTTGGCATTCACAAATTTAATTTATATAAATATAAAAAGTTGGCGTTACACGTCACTCGATAGCTATATCCTATATTCGATATATTTCTCTTGTCACCATTTATAATACGAATATTTATAAAAATCACAATTTGGTGTGTTTACAAAATTATCCTACGTAGGTACGCTAAATAAATACCGAGTATTTTTATATAAATATAACTGCATTCGCTTATTATTTGTATAATTATGCCTATTAATAATAAATAATGGACAGCACTTGATTTTATTTAAGGTTTTACAAAATCAGCCTCTTATTTTAATAATTTTCTAATCACATATTTATTTTCTCGCTCCAATGTAGGGTGGGGTCATGGTTGTGTATTTCTGAGAGACTAACTATTTTATATTCTATGGTCCTCACCGATGCTCTGCATCCTTTGGAGTGATGAGACGAGCAGTACCAACGGACGTCCGACTTTCCTTCATAACGACTTCGGCATGAATATTTAAAGCCGTTATAATATAACTGTCGCTTGCCTCGAGGTGTCGTGAAAACCATTGGACCTAGAAAGAAGATATTATGTACATATTTCTATACTTTTGGGTAATAAGGCTGAGACTTCACGGAGCGAATATTGAACTTTCAATTGATAATTGTAGCAATTCATCCGTCAAGCGCGCATTAGAGCGAGCTAGCAAGCTGTCAATGAGGAATTGATGTTCTGTCTCTTTCTAAAACAAGTGCAACAATTTTACAGGAGTACGACGCATGGTTACATAATCAGTTCACTAAAATACATTATATAGGTAATCAAACAAAATTGTTTTACAACAATAATAGTTTATTACAAACTTCCAACTGTATAATTATACTAATTGTGACTTAACTTCTTACACTCTAGTAAATTAGTAATGTTAGTAAACAATATCAGATGTTTTTTCAATAGCTGTAGTTAGTACCTTCCTATCACATTTATATTGATCATACAATTCTGTCTAACTAAACAAATTTACGTAAACATAAAACATACTTTAAAATAAAGAAAATATAAAAACACTTTAAATTAAATTTAAATAAAAGAAGCAAATTATTAAACAGGTTTTTCATATTATAAACTAATATTATAAAGAGAAAAGATTTGTATTTTTGCTTGTAATAGATAAACTCAATAACTACTTACTAAACCAATTTAAAAAAATGCTTTCGCCTATGGAAAGCTACATTACTATGAAGTAACATATAACCTATGTTACTTCATAGTAATGTAGCTTTCCATATCCAATTTTAATAAAAATATATATTATAATAAAAAATTAGGATCCGTAAGAAAAAATACGCAAACAAAGCCTAATAAATATGTAGCAAATTTATTTAAAAAAATACTTCTAAAACTTTTACTTTGGCAATACTATACGGGCATGGAAGAATAACAATACCTTTGCGACATTTTATGATTATGACATTCTGAAGTAGATATTATGAGATTATTATATGTCCTTAGGTATGCTTTACACCCCTTAGCATGATGCGAAGAACAGTACCATCGCATCTTGGAACTGTTATTATTTGTTAAACCCCCAGAGTATCTGAATCCTCGATAGCTGATCTGGGGTTTTCCTCGAGCTGAGACCAGGAATTTCGGTTCTGTGAAATTTTCAAAAGAATTCAATTTTTTTAGTTTGTTTTACCGACAGCTTTGGTTCTGGTAGAGAGGTAAGGGCTGACTGGTTTTTATTTTCTCTCTTTATTTTTTAAGCGCCTTTGTATTGAACATATTCATGTCAGGCTATGCATGCTGACTAGTTAGGGCTGGGCGCAAACGTCCGGTTTCTGGATCAGGTTTCCGAATCAGGAGGCGTGTATATACATACACATATATGTATACATAATACACACACACATGTAAAAAAATGTATGTATGTGTAATTTATGTATGTGTGTGTATGTACATATACGCTCCCTGATTCGGAAACCTGATCCGGAAACCGGACGTCTGCGCCCAGCCTAATACGAAACATAGGTATCCAAAAACAATGTAGAGACAAAATTTTATTTGTAGGTTCTTAGTTTGTAGATATTACATCGACTATAATTTATATAATAATAGACTATAATAATAATTACATATATTACCCGTAGGTATATCGTAATAAAACTTATTCCAGACAGTTGTGAAATAAAAAATAAAGATAAATATACAATGACTGAACGTAACCATATCTTTTGTTGTTCACTCAAGATCTTAAATGTAGCAACAAATAAAACCACATTAAAATTTCAAAATAATTTAATTTATTACAAACGAAGGAATATTATTTCCTTAATTTTATTGTGGTAGGTAACGGAGACATGTCCCTATTCTATGAATCCAGTAAATTTTCTGTTTTTATTCCTTTTGAAACACGTGGGTAATATTATAGAATGGAATAAACAATTATCATCTCCAGTATTACAGCAAATTCTAGGTTCAAATTAGGCTCGGCGCAAATGGGCCATCGACCACAGCCACATTTCGAGTGTCAGAAGCGCGCGACAGCCACCGGTGGCTGTGGTCGGTGGCCCATTTGCGCCGAGCTAGCGCCGAGCCAGGCTCGCCGCAAATGGGCCACCGACCACAGCCACCGGTGGCTGTCGCGCGCTACCGCCACATTTCGAGTGTCAGAAGCGCGCGACAGCCACCGGTGGCTGTGGTCGGTGGCCCATTTGCGCCGAGCTAGCGCCGAGCCAGGCTCGCCGCAAATGGGCCACCGACCACAGCCACCGGTGGCTGTCGCGCGCTACCGCCACATTTCGAGTGTCAGAAGCGCGCGACAGCCACCGGTGGCTGTGGTCGGTGGCCCATTTGCGCCGAGCCTTAGGGTCTTCGCGTACCCGACTTTTTTTAATACCCGATCCTTTTTATTATATAACTGGGTATGGGGAATTTTTCGAATTTTACTCTTTCGAACTTTATTTTATGTAATTTATCTAAATGTTTTATTAAACTAGTTGTTGAACAGCGTACATAGGATAATATTTTTGTGCATATTGAACATTGCACTTTTTCCTTGTTTATTTTTCTAAAATATTTCCATACACCAGAAACAGGTCTATTTATTTTGCCTGCAAAAAAGAAACAATGGTTTAGTAAAACTATAGGTTATCTAGTGGATATGATTTTTTATTTTGTATTAGTAATATTTTATTCAATTACTCACCGATCACCTTACAATATTAAGATTTCCAACCGAATAATTTCTACGCTCCAATGAAAATAATAAAAAAATAAAATAAAATAAAATCTTTTTCATTCAGGCATATTTGGCCCATAATATTGTTAATAGTAAAACTTAAAAAACTAATGGAATTAAAAAATAATGGAATAAAACTTATTACTCCAACTCTAAAGAAATAAAAACAAAAACACGGCGACATAACAAAACCTAGCGTCAAATACATACTGCATTAAAAAAAAACTCAGCGCCTTCTTTAGAGTTATTTTAATTGTTTGCAGTGCAAGTTATAACATTTTGCCCGGGTACTGAAAATTTTATATACCCGGATCAGGGTACCCGGATAGAAAATCCTAGTACATATACAGAACTATAATGCCGGAAGCAAAATGTGAAACCAGGCTTAAAAGCTAAAGACATTGGCTCCTGCTTATATATACTTGAACTGAAGATCTAAAAAAACGAATTTTGTTTCTGTTTCCCAGCAATAAATACATCATCTATGTACATAAACTTGATTATTTTCGTGGCAGGCGTGTAGTTAAGACACTGAATTAGGACCACATGCAATTATATCAAAATTATATTTTTTCATATGTGAGTTAATATAAATCGTAAAAAGATGTCCTTTACCGGACAACCAACATTTTCAATTTTAAGTGGAACTTGATTGAAAGCGATTACCATGTCCACTAAAGGGAAAATACCATTCTAATCACTATGAATAGATGTGAGTAGTCTTTATGTTATGTATAAAGCAAGTTTGCTGACTGCAGTTTATAGGAATGCTAAACTAGTTTTTTAAATATCAATTGCCAAGTACTTACCACTTGCTTCACAACGTCTGTTTGTTATGATACCTTTTCTGCCTCAGCCATTGATTTTTTGATTTATTTTTTTTCAACTGCTTGCCATTTCAGTTCGAAATCAACTTTCAACCTGAAATAAAAACCACAATCAGCTATTACCTATAATTTAAAAACATTTATTATTTTAATAACCATTTGCCATTAATATTTCCTATATTGCGAGAATCAGAACTAAACACATAATTTTTAAAACTAAAATTTTAATACATATTTAGTTAAGACTAAAAAAATGCATTGGACGAGCGGTAACAAGACCGAGAAACGTGTAAGTTGACAAACTAAATACTTATAAACTATACTTTAGGTAGTAAATATATAATATATATATTTATTTATATAAAACATTTTTTGCACCAATTTCTATTAAAAATCATAAAAATAGATTAATTCATTACATTCAACGAAAAAATGTACGAAAATACGTTTTCTATTTAATTTAAACTAGAATAAAGTTGTTTTAATTAGTATCTACTACACACCTATTTCACGGCTGCAGTATTTAATAAAAGTCTTTTAATTTATGCGTCAACAACACTTAATGAATGCATCGATCTCATGGTTATATAAAATTCCGGAACTGTGAACCCATTAGCTTAATATTCTTCACGATCAGGGTGATGGCTGTGAATCGGTAGCGGGCTGCACACCTCTCCATCAATCATGTAAACAACACCATTGCAGCCTTTCTTATGTTTGGTACAACGCCATCTTGTTTTTTCCTTTCCATGATTAAAATGTTTTTTCACATGAACGTTGTACGAGAAACCGGTCAATATCATTTCTCGTTTACCTCTTCTATTTAGTCTGTATCTTGGTATAATAAATATCTTCCCTGAAATGAAGAAATAAGGTTTAATGAATGGTAAGTAAACGACAATGGGCATTTTTCCATTGGCCGCAGTGACAGCGGCAGCACTGTAAAATGTATGGACGGCAGCGCTTTAAGGTAAACACAGAGGCGTCTTATGCGGTTGTAATAGGAGCGATTTTACAACAAAAAGGTGTAGGTTGATGTGCTGGTGACTGTAAATATTGATACTGAGAAGGAGGTTGCAACTGCAATCGGAAAGCACGCCCTTAAGCAGTTATTATACTACCGAAATAGTAAGGCTCTATTGATAGGGTGGGCGCGGCGTGGCAAGTGCGATCGACCTAGCCTATCTAACATTACGACCTAGGAGATAGGTACCCTACCGATTGGGTAGAGTAATACGCTACAAGTCATATAAGCTTGTATCCATATTAGCCATAGTGTCATTACCTTGAAAAAAATTCCTCCAATTGTCCAAAGAATAAGAAGAAAGGGAGGTTCTGAGTCCTAATAATACCCATTACATTGTTATCATGAACTTATTACTAGCTCAAAAGATCTACTTAATTTATTCTAGCAATACAATTGAATAGGGCGAAAGACGACTTTAATCAATAGATATATATTATTATTATTATTAAATATTCTTTAAATTAATATCTTACTTAATATTACAAAAAGAAAAGATTTGTATTTTTGTTTCTAATAGTAGTTCCACGAAGTGTCGGAGAGGCGCAAAAATCTAAAAAAAATCTTCGACAAAACGTAATAGAGGATTTTTATTCGATTTTTATTTCACCCAGTGATAACAGTTACCTTTAAATAACAACCTACAAAAAAAATATTCGGTGGTATTTAAAATCAGAATATGAATAGAAGGCATAATGGCCTAACCACGGATTTAGGTCAATTTTCGAATATCATCTGGGGGCAGTTGGAAATTTAGGGCAAAAACAATTAAATACTTTTTAGTAAATTAATTTGATTTATTTCAACAACATATTAAAAAAATGCATATTCTGATTCCCACTTTACCAATAAAAATACAATTTAAGGGACATGTCGAAATCAGGGTTGCTATTTTAATAAAAATGCCTATCAATTTAAATTCCAATTTAGATTTTCTTTTAATCTTTTGTACAATTATCTTTAAAGCATTTCTTAGGCCTGAACTACTAATTAAATCGAGTTATACCAACGATTTCAGCTAATCAGAATAATCAGGAGGATGGTTATGCTTCGGCAAATCACCACATACTTCGCTATTGATGACATGAACGACAGCAGTGCAGCCTTTGTTGTGTTTTGAACACCGCCATCTTGTTTTAATGAGATCTTCATCCAGTATTCTTCTCGTGTGAATGCTATAAGAGTAACCAGCAACTATCAAATTCTGGCTCCCAACTCTGTTCTTTTTAAATCTTGATGTTACTGTAACAAAATTGTGATGGTAAGTAGTCGTGCTTTTTTGTTATTACTTTTTCAATCAATATTTTAATTAGTAGCTTCACTGGTTGACGTAATAATTAGAGCTGTAGCAGTAACCAGTAATAGTCAGTAACAGTTTACGTATACGGTTTACTGTAAATCCTGGTTATACTCGGAAAAAAAAAAGTTAAATGACAACCTACGCATTTATAGAAATTAATAGCATAATTCTGAAAAAAAGAACTAAATTATTCTTAAGTTTATTATAAACATTTAGTTAAGATAAAATAGTTTTTTTTTTATTATTATTTTGTTATCCAACTATTTTTTTTTAAAACAGCCAACGGTTAACGATTATAATCATTTAATTGTCTATTCCTTTACACATTTTTAATCAAGTAATAAAAAAAACCCAAAAAAAATTAATTTAATTTTAGAAGCAAGCTGTTAACACAGCACTATTATAAGTTTAGTCTCCAAAGGTACTATGAAAGGTAGAAGGGCCTCTTTCAAAAAAAAAAAACACATAATAATTTGTATGACAGACATATATTTCACTTTTAATAATAGACAAATAAAACGTAAACCCTTAAAAACCACAATGTTTGAATCGTAAATGTCTATAAAAAATATGGAAACCAGAGGCCGATGTCAACAAACAAGGGGACATAATAATATTATCTCATTAGTCTTATTGAGTTTTCCCATCAGAAATTTCTCAGTAACAGCCTCGAAGTCCAGACTTCGAGGCTGTTACTGAGAAATTTCTGTTGTTACTGAGAAACCGGGCACAAATCCAGATTTGTGCCCAGTTGATGGCAATAGGCTCGCTCCCTCCTACATGGAACTTAAACATAACTGGCGAAATGTGAGTGTACTAATGGGTACACTTCTATCTAACCCTTCGGAAATTACAGGCGTCATGTTATGTTATGTAGTCTTTCGTAATTGAGCATGTCCCATCCTTTCTAGAATATTTATGGCGCTACCATCTTCCAATTCCTCTCACTCTGCTTTGGAGGGTCGTGGTTATGTTCACCTCGAATTTGAATAATGTGATCATTTTCAAGAGTATATATGGCAGCTCTGCATTTTTTCGAACAATATCTGGTGCAACGCCAAATAATTCTTGATCCATTCTGAGATTTGTATGAATAAGTGTGACTTCCATGTAGTAGAAGTCTGTTTCCATATTGTGACATCACGAATTGTAGTCCATCTGTAACACGCAGAAAGGTTTTTGCCTATTTAAAGTCATCTTAGATCCATTTGTTCAGTGCAAGGGAGAGACAAGGATTTTTATTCTATTATTTACAGCCATTGAGGTTTGCTCAAAGTTAAAAAAAATAAATGAATACTTTTTTAAATTTACTTGTAAAAATACAGCTGATTAAGAGATAGGTACATAGTTACAGAATAAACGGTCTACACCGAAATAGAACTTAAACATTCTAACGCTTATTTCTAAGTTTTTAAGTACTGTAAAAACTCAGGGTGGCTGAGCCATATAAAACCTTATTTTATTATTATTACTATCCCACGCATAGCCAATATTAATAAATTTGAATAGGAAATTTTAACATAAAATATAAAAAAATTATGTCTTATAAATATAAATAATATAGGTATAAGATAAATCATTAAAAATACACAGTAATATTTAAATAAGTGGTTCAAACTACGTAGATTGATTATCTCCGTACAAGTAACCCATGTACATGGGGTGACAGAACCTTTTTTGTCTTTTTACGTTTCCTTCGATTTCTCTTGCCAAAATCAAATTGGACCTTGTCTTGTAGGGCTGTGGTCTGATATTATTTTGATTTGTCCTTGCGCTTGCATCCTGTCATATCTTTCCTTATCTTTTCTTGTTCTTGCTTCAAGAGCTTCTAGATCTAATATGGCTTGAGAACGATGAGTATAGATTTCAAGAGGACGCTGCTGTTTTTCTTTAGAAATTTGGATGAATCTTCTCCGATTAACCATGACTGAAACAAAATAATACCACTTTGACTGTAGTAAAAGTAATGCATGTATTAATTATCTAAATATACAAAAATTGAATCCCTATTTCCCTTGGTCACGGCATCACGCGTGAATGGCTGGACTAATATTACTAATTCTTTTTTGTTGTGTTTGTTATTGTAAGAAGGGTCATGAAAGAAAACAAAAAAAAATGGCGGTACGAAGTTACGCTCAGTCAGCTAGTTACACAAAGACATTTATATCACAATTACTTAAAAAATCATTTTATAAATAACTAGGTATATGAATAAACATACCATATCATAATTAGGATTTTTGAACATCTACGAAATTATTGGTTTTAAATTAATTTCGGAGTTGACATTTTCTGGACATAATTAAAAAAGGTCTTCAAGTAAAGCAAACAAACAGCAATGTGATATTGTCAATTTATTAAACATTAATGGTTAAGGTCAGAATGTCCTTCGATGAATCGTATTAAAGAACCTATCCAAAGACAAAGGGATAGTAATAGATTAAGAAAGAAAGAAAAAGAAAGAAAGAAAGTGTAACATAGCACTGATGCATAGCAGAACACTTTTTCTGCTTAGTACCAATAATATGCAGTCACATTCCGCTACAAACAATTGAATGTTAACCTACTTATAAAACAACAAGTACTTTTTATTCCAAAATGAAAAATGTTTCTAATTTTTTTGCAGACCACGTCCTAACCCAACATGTTTCATTTTAATATTAATTCTAACCATAAATAATACTATATTCAAAATTAGTATGTATTATACCTATGCGGATGAATTTTTTAATGCCATTTGGTTTGAGTTCCTTTTTTATTCTGATTGTTTTTTATTGCAATGGAATATAAAAATATCAAATTTTTGTTTAAAAAAGAAAACTAAATAAAGCTAAGAAAACTCTTTCATATTTTCACGTCGTTGTTTCGCTTTTTCACGCCATTTTTTTCTAATAAGTCTTTGTTGCGCAGGGCTGTAGTCACATATTGACCTAATAAGTCCTTCAGCTTTCTTTCTGTAATATCTTTCCCTATCTTTTTTCCTTCTTACTTCGATTTCTTCTTCATTCTGTTTTGCTCGAACACGACGGGCGCTGAGTCTCTTTTGTTCACGTCGACGTTGTTGTCGTTCTTCTTTCGATAGCTGTCGTCTCTTTCTTTTATACTTTACTGAAATGAAATAGGATAACATTGTACTGTTTGTACAGTTGACCGCATATACAATCAACAAAAAAGATAGGTATGCAGGGTCGTCAGATTTAGTTGAATTTTTTTTAGAAACCGAATAATGTCTTCGATTGAAACTCAACTTAAATAATGAACTGTTTATTATCTACTTTTTGAAAATATTTATCCAACTTTGAGCTATTCTAGTATCTCGAAACACCTTTCCAGATGATATTTTTCAAACGATTTCCATCTAGTTCTCTAGCAATCTTCTCTCAGCGATAATCAACGTCAAATACGTCCCCTGATGGAGAGACTAATTTCAAAGTATCACTTAATTACTCAAGTTCCACGTAATGAGACACAATTGATTTTCTATTGTTCTGATTTACCGGTAAGTCAGCCGGGGCTTGACCATTTTTGATAGCGACAACATTTCGTTACATTAATAGTTTATCAAGAAAATAAAAAGAATCAGGTTTTAAAAATAGAACTGTATTTAAAAAAAAATAACAACAATTTTAACAATTTGGAGACGACAAGTTTGTAACGATGCGCCTGCTCACCCGACTTGTTTCAAACTGCTCAATGGTTATGATCATTTTTTAATTCGACAACTTCATCGTGGATCGTGAATAGTGCTGCTTTACATCCATGATTGTGGTGAGTAGAACATCTCCAACGTTTCCTTGAACTATCTGATCTGTTGTCTTGAACCTTACAGTATCGATAGTTTTTATACAATATTAACGGATTGCCCCTTTGAGTCTTGCCGTATAAAAACTGCGAGCTATCTATAAATTCTAAAAACAAAAAATGTTAAGTGATTTAACTGCCGTACTCATTTAAACATAATCTACACTCTACACTAATATTATAAAGAGGAAAGATTTGCATTTTTGTGTGTATGTTTGTAATGAATAAACTCAAATACTCCCGTGCCGATTTCAAAAATTTTTTCACCATTAGAAAGCTACATTCACCCTGAGTAACATAGGTTATATTATATTTTCAAAAAAGTTAGGGATCCGTAAAGAAAATCACACGAACGAAGTAGCGGGGAGAGTGCTAATCAGTCATAAAGTCACAATAGCGCCCCACACACGTACAGTTTGGACCGCGGGAAACAGCACGCGCCGTTCCATCCCTCGCTCCGAACTGTACGTGTAGATGTGCGGGTCTAACATTTCGATACAGTTCGGAGCGAGGGATGGAACGGCGCGTGCTGTTTCCCGCGGTTCGAACTGTACGTGTGGGGAGCGCTAATGAAAAAAAAGTAATTATAATATAAAACAACTACTGCGTAGAGGCGTAGGCGGTGCTACGAGGTGCTACGATTCGACCTACGAAAGCGTAGAGGCCGCATAGCAGACACCATTCAGTAAACCGCAAAAATATAATGATACTAGCTTTTGCCCGCGACTACGTCTGCGTGGAACTTGTTTATATCGTACTTACATACAAACTTCCACCCCCCTTTTCACCGCCTTAGGAGGTGATTTCCGGGATAAAAACTATCCTATGTCCTTCCTCGGATCTTAAACTATCTCCATGCTAAATTTCATCAAAATCGATTCAGCGGTTTAAGCGTGAAGAGGTAACAGACAGACAGACAGACAGACACACTTTCGCATTTATAATATTATTAGTAAGTATGGATTATTTTAAATATATAAAAGTAAAGCTTTGTATAAATAGTTGTGATAAGTAAATATGCGTGATATAAATTATAAATCTAGAAGAATAAAGGCAAAAATATTATGCGTAGGTGTAATATCTATAATAAAGCAAATATCATAAGAAACATTTGTCTTAAGAAGCAAGTAATAGGTAAGTTAGTATGACACATACTAGGTACACTTGGATTTCCTTAGGTTACATTTAGGTTCATGTGAGCGGAGCCGAGGGAACATTTAAGTAGTACATTTTTTTTTGTTTATCACACAAAAAAGGTAAATCGAAACAAATAGTATTTTTTACTTTATTTAAGAAACAAATATTAACCTTTTCACCGCCAGCGAACACAGAACGCGATGCCTCGCCCAGCGCCAAGCTATATGATAATAGTTAAAATGAAGAGCAAGTAATGAAGTCGTGGCGCTGGTGGCACGAAAATCCGGAACTTCTATTGAAGTCCGTGGCGGTGAAAAGGTTAAGTACCTGCAAAACTTAAGGCACATAGAAAGAGGTAGGTATATAGAAATATGTTCTTTAAGTAACATCGACTAGCAACCTTTTTGTTCTGTATTCATCACATAGCACTAAACTCCTCATAAAAAATTAAAAAACACCTGCTCCATACAACATTTTAACACCAAAAACTCCAAAATGTATAAACAGGTGCTCTTTGATATCTTTAATATCAGGGGTCACCAATTAGTTTCGCTCGGGGTCCGTTTTAACAAATGAAATGACCATCGTGGTCCGCACAACATTTTATAGAAAAAAAAAATATTTAACAATGTAATTACGGAAATCGGGTTGCGCATTCGGTATTGTATAGAATACCGGATTATCCAACTTGCAATACAATACAATACCGAATGCGCAGCCCGTAATGTGTGTAAAAGACGCGAGCAGAGGAGATGACGTGCGAGCAGGCAGACAATACCTGGACAATCTAGTTTTGGCGTAGTCGACAGAACCCCGGTCTGCGGAGCCCCGCGAAATATATTTTTTTGCACAACTTCACCCGGCCGTTTTTGAATTGACGTCAACAAAGATAATGCGAAGGATACATTTTTATTAAATTACGTACTCTGTAGTGCAAGTTGCTGTGTTCTCGCGGTCCGGACAAAATGGGTCGGCGCGGCGGTCCGCCATTTGGTGATCCCTGCTTTACACCATGTTCAATTTGCTATATGTACACTCTATGGTTGTGATTGTCTGTATGAAGGACCAGCACTCCGTCGACTGTCACTGCATGCGCCTTGCAGCCTCGACCTGCACTGCTGCTGCACCTCCATCGTTTAGTTTTATGATGGGCACTGTTCCGCCGCATACAGAACCGGAAACCATTCACCAATAACATTGTGTTGCCGTGACGGGATTCTATGAATCTGTATCGATCACTGGGTAGTGCTAAAAAATAATAACATCTTATCGATTAAAAGAAGTCTGATTTTTTTTTGTAGTTTTTATCGTTCACAAATTACCTACTATTTTAATAATACACAATCTTTTTTTAAAATCGAACAAATTTTAAATTTATGTTTTTTTTTAATTAAAATTGAGTCACAAGATACAAGCATTGCTTAGTTTGTTGCTTTTGCGTAATAAACATTATTATTTTTCATTTATTAATAAATTTAGTAATATGAGTATAATAGGTTGTACAACAAAAATACGTCTCTCGATATTTATTGTTACAGGAAAAACTTACCGGTATAATAAAAAAAACAATTAAATCACAAATAATTTTATTTATTAACTCTAAATCATACACAAATGACTAGAACACTAACGTTAAAATTAAGTGCACACTATTTGATTTTATTCAAATAAAACACAAACAAACTCTTGTAAACGTTATGCTAAAATGAACTTTAATTAATTTTAGCAATAAAAAAAACTATAGGTGATTATGACAAAAAATCTGTATAGACTTTTTATTATTAAAGTTTTGTTTTCGTACCATTAGGTATTTGTATTGATATACATTTTATGTTGTAACAGACTTTAAATCTATGAGATCAATAAAAAATAATTTCAGGTACAACATGTTACGAGGTATGACGATATTCAGACTAACTAGAAATTTGACTAGAAAAGGTACTTTTTTAAAATTTATACTTAGTGAGGTAAATATTAAGGAATGTTTTCGTTTATACGTCATGTGACAATATATCTAAACTTATATTTTAAAGAGGTAGTTTGTTTGTAAGACTATTTCTCTACACTGGTCCGACTGCATAAATTCTTTTACTGATAGTAATCTACACTATTGCTGATTGTCATAAGGCTGTGTTTTATGGTATACGTGACTTCCACGCGGTCGAAGCCGCGGGCAGAATCTAATAGTTAATAAATCACACTTAGGTACCTACCTATATTCTATTTTCCTTAACTACGAAATACGAAAATTTATTTTACTATAATTATGTTTCTAATCAATAAAGGTTTATTCTGCCAACATGAACCAGCACACGTCAAAATGTCTCCCAATTTTCCAAAGTTAGGGTAGTTGACACCACCAATCCACTGATGTACTTTTTAAGACCTGTCAAAACGGGATTCTTCCATAGATTTTGTATGGCAGTATCGAACTATGACTTCACTTATTTGGCAACTCAATTGACTAACTATTTATTGATTTTAAAGCCACAAAAAATCTAATTTTACAGGAAATTGAAAATGAATCGGGTTTTCAGGGCTAAAATAAAGTGTTTCTTTTAAGAAGTTATGTTTTGAAATTATTGGCTAATGGTGTCAACTACCCAATTGTAATGATTTTTTAATAATTAACGCTGATTAATTCTGATTAATAGATCTATTCTAAGCATATTTTTAAAACGGCTATTAAACTGTTATTGCTGGATAGTAATGTAACACATTTAGCATATTTAATTAGTTCGACGTAATTAAGCCAATTATTGAGAAGAAGAACTGTGGTAAGCGACATAGCTCTCAGAATTGCGAAACTCAAATGTCAATGAGCAGGGCACATAGCTCGTAGAACAGACGGTCGTTGGAGACGTAAGGCTCTCGAGTGGCGACCACTTAACAAAAGGCGCAGTGTGGGAATTTAAGGCCTTCCACGAGGTGAACTGACGACCTAGTAAAGGTCGCGGGAAACCGCTAGATGCGGGTAACGCAGGACTGGCCATTGTGGCTAGCTTTAGGCGCTTTGCACATAGAGCAACTATTGCAGCAACTGGCAACTGGCAACTAGCTGTTTACTTAAATTTCAATTGGACTGCGCACACATAGTAACTCGAGTTTCGAGTTGCGGTGATCGTCAACAGTTTTCAGTTGCTGCAATCGATGACTAAGGCCGTTTGTCCACCGCCGCCGTCACCGGACTGTCACCGAGAACGAGATTATTTCGGGCTGAGTTTAAGATGACGTGACGGCGATCGTTTGTCCACCGCGCCGATATATTGGTGGCTCAGTCGTGTTTTGTATTGCCGTTGCCGGCACAGGTCACGCCGATCTACTCGAAACTCGGCGGCCGGGATGACGGTGCTCGGGTGACGGACTTGCGGTGGACACGCGGCTATAGTAGTCTATGTATCAGTACTTCGGCGCCGTCATCTCGTTCTCGTTGACGTTCCGGTGACGGCGGCGGTGGACAAACGGCCTAAGTTTCTAATTGCCGCAACTAGCAACTGTTAAATATTATACCGGTTTTTAAAGTTGCCGGTTTCCTCAACCGTCAATCGCAACGCGTCGGGTGATTTCACACCCTCCCTCCCTCTCCCTGTGCCCGGCAATGCCAATGTCGCTACGGCAACGGCATACAGCAACTCGGCTATGAAAGTTGCTCACAGATTGCCATAAAGTTGCGGCAACCGTAAACGTTATAGCAACTATCAACTTTTACAGGAAACTTTTAAAGAGTTGATTTGCCTCAACTTAAGTTGCTCCGTGTGCAAAGCGCCTTAGGGTAGGCCTAGGTATGTCCAGCAGTGTACGTCGTTCGACTGATATGATGATGGTGATGATAAGTTAATTATTAAGAGACTGTGGGTTGGTTTGTTCTGGCTGAACTAATCTAAGTGACTACATGAGGATTATAATGTATCTCTAATTAATAAAGCAAACACTACTGATTACACACGCATCTACATATAATTTGGATATCCATTGTTAATCCTAACACAAACACACCTACATTTAAAGGGTAAAAAAGGGACTTTGATAAAACAGGTTGTGTTGTGTAGTTTTTCGGATTTTGTAACCAAATAGTAATTTGGGAACACACAATTTTCAACTCTATCTGTGGTGCATTTTAGTTTATTATCAATTAAATATTGAAAACTTCTCAAGCATTTGCCGCTTTGTTTGTGCTCATCCCTTACCCATACATTAATGTTAAATAATCTGCGAATTCTACACAAAGACAAAACACCATCAAAATCTAAAATTATGACGCCAAATGACTTACCTTACATCTAGATTTTAAATATTTGAATTTATATTTAACTTTAAGACAGAAAATTAACGTCTTTTTTCTTTTAAAATTTCCTCTACCATGCATTAACATTAGGAATAATTCCAAAAAAAATACTAGAATCTTGTTGCAAAATTAATATTAAGTACCTACTGAAAGTTGTTCCAGTTTTCAATCGCTACCACAATACAAGAGAAGTTCCTAATGTGACGTAACTTTGAAACAAGGAGTAAAAGAACTGGTAATTAGTGACAGATACTAAAAGTAGAAAAATTTATTTAAAGGAGTGTCTATAGACTTTCCCAAATAAACGATTTTTTTAAATTGCAAAGCGCATGACTCTAATATCCCCAATAGAATATTGAGTAACAAAAAAACACACACAATCAGCTGCAATTTAATTTAATTTCTCATCCCTTTTCCAAAACTATTCAACAATCACCATGCATTTTTTTTTTCATTTCACTATCAAGCTAAGGAACGCGCGCGTACTCACGCCTTTGGGGTGATTGGGGTTAAGCGCTTTGCAAATTAACAAAAAATATTTCTTTGGGTAAGCCTGTTGTTATCATGAGTACAATCATGTGTTTAAAGTATTGATTACTAATTACCAGTCTGCATTGTCATCGTTCCTTGATAAGTGTGCAAAGTTTTAAAGATTCCGTTTACAAGTACAAGTGAAGCTAATAAAAGCGTGTTAATATTAAAAAAGCGTACATATTAATGATTGTGATCTCCAAGACGGGTCAGCACTGTCTCGTCAACTGTGATTGCCGTTGCTTTGCAGCGTATATGCTGGCTGCTGCACCGCCATCTTTGTTTTTTAGCGTCACTTCGAGATTTCTGCAAGCAATATCGGTATTTGCCAATCTGCAATATCGGATTACCCACATTCGATTTCACGATTGTCCAGGTAGTTTCTGAAACAAATAATGAAAGTTAGCGATCTGGTAGAAAATTAGAACATTTAAATACGACTACAGTAAGTAAAACAGGTTATTTAAATTCATGCAACGACAACGTTTCCAGTACAGAAGAAGTAGTGCTATTAAATGCTCTTCCATTTAAATAGCACAAATAATGAAAGAAATCCCAATAACATCACGAAATTCGGGAAAAACTGTTTTTTTATTATAATAAAATTATGAGAATGGTTGTTGGAATAACATAGAAAATAATGCTGGCTAAATATTTATTTATTTGTATTATCTTCTAGAATAACCACATTTTTTGTAAAATATTACCAAATAAAATAAACTAGATGATTTTAGTAATATTTTACAAAGAATGTGTTTGTTTGCCAGTTATATAAAAAACACACCCAAATATTACACCACAAACATTTTATTCATTGACTAGATAATAGAAGACTAGAAGATGATAAGGATGAAAACATATTCTCATCCATCAAGTAACCAGAATAATGTATCTTAATAACTATTACACAACATCGAAAACACATCAATTAAATACTTTTCAAAGTTAACTTATTAACATCAATGATCCAAACGATAATACAATATTGAAAATCTTATTTCCACACTCACACGAAATATTCTAACACTACACACCGTTACACCCCCAAAACCCCAACACACATACATACACCCCATAACTAATAAAAGGACCTGCATTATCGCGGGCCCATGCTTGTTAATAGAACTTTTTTGGCTGATCATAAAAATTATTTTTATTGGAAACCACATCATTATCATGAGTTTATGAGACGATTTAAATACGCAAGAGGTAGAACGTTTTTACAATCACTTAAAAATCACTATAATATATTTTCATCAAGAATACTCTTAATAATCTTTTTAAATATAATACTTATCAATGGCAACATAATACTACTGGGAATAGTTCAGTAATTTAACATATATGAATAATAATTTATTTTTAAATCCATTTTAAGGTAAAGCATAATCTGAAATGTAGATGACACAGTCCCGGGTAGTATGTATAAATATGTTCATACTAATAATAAATGAATGTAGTCGTGACAGCCGATGGAAAAATAGTCAAGAGCCTCGACCAACATTTAAAGAGGCACTCGTTGGGTGTTTGTATCAAGGGCTTGATTCCGAAAGTGGTACTTCTCGGCACGGCACATTGTTAGGAGATTCCTTTCTCAGGAGCCCTGACAATTGGTAGCTTCGAAAATTCTTATTTTTTAATATAGCTTAGAAATATTATATAATTTGTATGTATATAAAATAATTATATTAAATATACGATCTTTGGCTATGTTAACACCTATATTTAGTGTCATCTGCACTTCAGGAAAATATATTTAGCTCATCTAAAAATATCACGAATATTACGGAATGTTTTCACACCAATAAATAGAATTTGAGTTTTAACATCGAATGACTAGAGCCTATTATGCTACTTAACACGAAATATATACTTATATTTAATTTTATCCGCAAGTACACGGTGCAAGTATGTTGAGGTGCGTATGGAGGCGCCTTAACTTGCATGCCACATACATCGAGTACAAACATTTAATACAAGGAGAATAATGTTTTCTGGATTTTGTAAATACTTTATTGAAAGGAGTGTCTTTAGAGTTTTTTGCTCGTTCCATAGAGCTACCCTAGGTTTTGGAACGAGCAACTAGCTTCAACTTTCCGACTAACTGACCTTCGTCTTGACAATTCAAAAGTGTCTGTAAATTTTTTAATTGAAATAAATGCATGAGTTAATACAGTTACACTTCTTAATGGTTGTGCACCCCGCTTTGCAGCACCACTCGATCGTTGATAGTCAGAGCAGTAGCTTTACAACGCAAATGTTGGCAGCTGCACCTCCAACGTTGTTTAGTTTCATCACTTCGTTTCCTTTGTAAGTTGTACCGATATCCATCTATCACCAACATTGGGTTACCGACGTTAGAATGGGCATATTCACATCTCGGGTACTCTGAAACTAAAGGTTTTATATGTAGTGTCTGTCATGGAGAAAGATAATCCTTAACGATAGTATAACTTAGTATTAACTTATACGTTAGAAACCAATTACAAATCAAAAGTTCAAAAACTATTTTTTCTGGTTCGAGGTGCCGAGGTCTTCCTGGAAGGAGGAAATAGCCCCCAGCAGTGGGACAGCCAAATTGAGGAAAAAATCATAATAAACACATTATTCTTATGCGAAAACATCAAAGAAAAATCTGTGACATCACATAATTTATTGACTAGGTATATCAGTCACAATAAAAATATTATTATTGAGATTACAATAATTAAAAAAAAAGGCGCTGAGACTAGAATCCGTTTCTTAATCACTAACAATACTGATAATAAATAAATGCATTAAATGCAAAGGCTACGCTGATTCAGGCATATATTTAACACCTTCACCGCCGGGCCAAAACTGTTGAAGGTCAAACCTCCACTAGCGTAGGTCACCGGTGACCTACGCGGCGGTTAAGGTGTTAAATCTTAGTGATTATAAGATTATAGATTCCTAATTATTATTAAAACACCTTAACATCTTAATAGAGTACTAGCTCACAAATAGTACGTACAAAGTACGCAAAAAAATATAACAGTTTTAAGCTGATGATCTTTATGATCATTTTACAAAAATATTTTTACTCATGCACACACACACACCCCAATCACATCACAAATGATCACTAGGGTAAATTGGTTGCAAAAAAAGCTGCAAAAATAACCCTTATGACATTTAAATCTAGCGTCTTTGGAAGTCCTAATATTTTATAAATCTAATAGCCTCCCACGACTTTCCTTCAAATATTTAATAACTTGTATTATTGCGATACTTACAGTATAGGTATCACTAATATTTTGGAATGCTTTTATCTTAAAATATGATTTAAACCTAAATATCAATGACTAGAATCAATATTGCTTACCTTACGCTACATTGACACAAAAAGTAATATCAAAGCTTGTAATAGTAGATTATTAACCAAGGGGATAAAGCAGTGTCTTCTGTCGCGGGTGACGATTTAAATCGCGAGCGTAACGAAGGACTCGAGGTTTACTCCCGAGCGTAGCGAGGGTGTTAAAAACTTAAATCACGAGCGAAGCGAGGGATTTAAGGCGAGTCCTGAGTGTAGCGAGGGATTTTTAAGTTCACCCAAGACTAAGACAGCTTTATCACCGAGGAAAATACTCTACTTTTCGTACCATTTGCGAAAAAATTAACACAATAATAATATGAGATATGCATTTTAGAACATTAAGTTATTTATAAAAATAAATTAAAATAAACTTATGTAACGTTTATGTATTTGAAGAAAACAAAAACGCGGCAAATTCCTAGACTAATATTTTTTTGTCGGAAAAGCAAACGCATCAAGCTCATACGGCCTCGTCGGTTTTCGTAATTTTATTTAATAATCATAACTGAATAATAAATGCGTATTCCTTTTACAAAAAGATGTATACTTAATGCTTTATATACAAACTCAATGGTGTAAACACAGATGTAGTGCAGTATAATTAATATCGGTAAGTATTCCAAATTTAAATCACATTCTCTCCCTAGAGGATGAATGAAATTCAGTACAATTTTCTTTCCCTGTTTTTAACAGATTAAAAATGACTATTGTTATGTTCGCTTTTTGTGGCATAGAATGTCACTTTTTTGAGCAAGTGGTACGAAAAATTATTTTTCTTTTTTTTAAACAGTATATTCTGTTTATTAAGACTTAAAAAATGCAAAATTATTGGAAGTGTTTGTAGTTTCTTACATATCCTTAGATCGTTGCAGGAATATGTTTACAGCCCAACTCAAACGCATCTTATTTTTTGTCTTTGTCACTTAAATGTGTAGGTGATATAGTGACAAGAATAATTGGGTAGTTAACACAATTAACTAATAATTCTAATATCAACTTCTTATCATTGCATTCACGTGCCATATGTATGATTCTGTATGCAAATATTGTAAACATTGATTTTAAAAGAGTACGTATGGAGTTCATGAGAGCCCATGCTTCCATACAAAGCTATCTTTTGGAAGGGGCAAGTAGATTCAATTCCTTTTTCTTTTGTATTTGACGTTCAAAAGTGCCTTGTAATGGCCTAATTGAAATAAATGATTTGACTTTGACTTTGACTTTGAAAAAAATCCACTGATTTTAGCCCCGAAAACCCGATTCATTTTCAATAAACAGTCAATTAAAGTATTAGTAACTTTGAAATCAATAAACGGTCGGTCAATTGGGGTGTTAAAAAAATGACGTCACCGTTCACATTGCCTTGCAAAATATACAGGGGTATCGTGTTTTGACTGTACGTAAAAAGGATTTCAATTGATTGTTGGTGTCAAGTACTCAATTTAAAGAGCGTCTCCTAATGATTATGATCTGGGCCAAGAATGACGACGGTGTCATTCACAGTCATTGCAGTAGCTTTGCATCTCGAATGTTGGCTGCTGCACCTCCAGCGTTTTTTAAATGCATCACTGCGTTTCTTTTGCAAGCAGAATCGGTACCCATCTATCACCAACATCGGATTACCCAAACTGGACTGCACATAACGGCAACGCGATACTTCAAAAGAATGAAAAAACACGATTAGTGCGTACCGCTAATTGAAAAAAAAAATACTTGATGTGAATTTGGGTATGTAGAAAAAGAATTATTATGTAGAAGGCAAAAATATGTATCTGCCATGAAAATTAGTAATAAAAACAAAATTAAAAGTGTCTGTCGATTTTATTCTTGAAGTTTGTGTCCAAAGATATACATTTTCATACAAATATTACTTAGGTAAGCATACTTATTATCATTGAGTACGAAAAGTTATTTTAGTTAAAAGTATTATAAATAAACGTATGCTTATTTATGTAAAACATGTGATTATTATTTTAGTATAAAACTTTAATTAAATATTGAAAATCGACAGTAATTATTACCATTCCAATACAATAAATTTAAAAAGATCGACTGATCATCGCTAAGTAATATTATTTCATAACTTTCTAACTTTATTGCTAAATACACTTCACAATCACAAAAACAATTCCGTAGTTTTGGAAAACTTACATTTTAAGGTATTCATGTAACTGTCTGGGTGTGACATACGGTAACATAGGCTTTAAGAGTGGGTAGTAAGCAAAATTACCAATCTTTTTTTTTATTTTACATGAACAATTCTAGATTTCTAGGCTTAAAATACAAATGTATGAAAACTACATGATATTTTCGAGGGTTCTCATTGATCAAAAATATAAAATAATAACATTTTCTCGATTTAAAAACATCACGAAGTAGCCTCAAATTTTTTGTTTTTTTTGATTTATACACGATATTATAATGACTAACGAAAATTCGATAATTAGTTGTATTTATATATGAGTGAGGGTTTTGTCTAGGCATTTTAGGTAATTCCTTTTATTTTTGGAGTTATTACGATAAAACACTTAACACGGGGCGCGCGGGTGAATTATAAAAGTTGCTGGCTTTTGGCGCGCCCTTAATATGTTTTCAAATAAATTAGGGATCCATAAGAAAATTCAAAACCAAGTTACTTATTGAAATATCCTGCCTCTATTCTGCCGAGGATGATCGTGCCATTGATGAATAGATACCAATTTCTTTTGAATAGTAACTGCGGTAGCTTTACAGCCAAGGCTGTGGCGCCCACACCTCCATCGATATCTAGGACCAATACCGGAATTCCTTATGAGGGTGTATCGATATCCATCAATAACTAACATCTGATTCCCCATACAAGATTTCGCATAGAAAAACTTGTGCGTTATTCCTGAAACAACACGCAAATAGGTGATTTATTAGTTTCTTTTTTTGTACGAAATACTCTTATTAACAAGTTGTAGGTAATAAAAACATATCTATAGAACGATGTATGCGATGCGGAAGAATTTTTTGATGCAATTTAATTTTAGTTTCTCTTTTTTTTGTTTTTATACCTACTGATTTGTTTTGTTCTTAAGCTTGTAAATAATGTAATAGGTATAATATAATAGTATGTATGTATAGTAAAAAAAAAACAAGGTATTTCTTGCATGATTTTATGTCTAAATAAACTATAATTACAATCTATAGAACTGATAAAATGTGGGTGTAAAACTGTAAACTATACCTGGCGGAGGTGTAGTTTACACCTCCTTCGAGTTTCGCGCTTAGCAACATATTTAGCCTTTCATTTTATTTACATTGATAGAGATTTTTGTTTATTTTTGTTTTAGGCGCTAACCTCTGAAAATACTGGATAACATATTTTATATTTTTGTATATGATAGCTAACTTCATGACCCACGGAAGCGGAGCTGTAACTAAAGACTTAACTACACGGGTCAATAAAACATAACCTAGCAAAATGGGGGATTATAGATCCCACCAATACCCAGTGCGAGTGTGGTGCTCCTGACCAAACGATGGCCCACTGCACTCTGGAGGATGTTAAAAATGCTACTGATGCCGCGATAAACGTGGCCACCTACTGGGCACAAAAACTATAAATTAAAATTTAAAAAAAAAAGGGATTGCCTTAAATCATCGACTCGAAAAGAAGAAGAAGAAGAAGAAGAAGAATAAAACCACGTGTACGAAGTCACAGGGCGCAGCTAGTTATGTAAGTATGAGACAAACTATCCTCCTGGGGTAGTGTGGTAAAGAAAAAATTGATGTAAAAAAAAAGTACAATGTTACTTTTATGAAATATTTTATTTACAACAAATACAAAGTTTATTATGATTTAAACAATAAACACTTTTTTGGCTAGACGTTGGTTCTGAACATTGCTTAAAATTCAACCTCGGTCTTATAAAGAAAAGTGGGAAAAGGGTTCGTATTTCCCTCCTTTATATTACAACCTAACAAGTTGTAACTTCTAATGCGTCCATCGTCTATGTGTCAGTTACGTATTTATATATGACATGTTTTTAAGTACATTTTAAATATACACATGACTAAATCAATCAGTGATTTGACCATAATCAATTCAGATAAAAAGGCGCTCCATTTCCCTACTGCCACAGCCTATTGCCGACTATTTTATTTAAGTAAGTAACAGTTATTTGCTTTATATTCACACGGGTACACGGTACACGGCACACGGGTACTTTAGAAATGCGCGTTTAAGACGCATACAGTTGGGTTTTCCGAATGTTGAAAATATTAAAAGAGAGAGATAAAAAACCCTTAGCGCGTTAAAAAACCGTTTAGGGCTCGTTTATAAAAACGCGATTTCGTTGCGCGTCGCGTCGGGCGGTGCGTCACGCAATTCTCCGCGCGTGAAACGCCACGTGTGACGCCGCGATTCACGCCACGAGCAGCATTCTAGACTCGCATTTTCCTTAGGCTCGGCGCAAATGGGCCACCGGTGGCTGTCGCGCGCTACCGCTACATTTCGAGTGTCAGACGCGCGCGACAGCCACCGGTGGCTATGGTCGGTGGCCCACATTTGCGCCGAGCTAGCGCCGAGGCAGGTTTGGCGCAAATGGGCCACCGACCACGGCCACCGGTGGCTGTCGCGCGCTACCGCCACATTTCGAGTGTCAGGAGCGGACAGCCACCGGTGGCTGTGGTCGGTGGCCCATTTGCGCCGAGCCTTACACAGACGCGTCGCTGCGACTGACGCCGCGTCCGCCACAGCGTTGTTCGCTGCGTGCTTCGTCGCAGCGTATAGCAAACAAGCGCATCTGCATGATCGCATACGTTTGCGACGCGTCTCCATTAACGAGCCCTTATACTCAAAATCATTGCTTCAAAACTCAATCATGGTTATGAAAATCGTCAGCAGAGATAATGCGATCGAAAGCAGTACGTAACTTGGCTTTACAGTGATAACGCATTCGATTTGAACATGTCCATCTTACGACGCGAGTTGTTTTTCTCCGCTTATCCTTCATTTTGGAATACGTGAAACCTTTATGCAGAACCATTGCGTTGCCCCTGTTTGATATCACAAATGTAGCTGAAAATAAAATTAAAAATTTGAAACGTTTAAAGACAGCGAGTCATTATTTAAAACTGGAATAAACTGAAAAGCGGAATTATATAAAAAAACCCCCGACGGCGGCCATTTTGGATTGATTTTCATCAAACATAGCTAAGAAAACTCCCGACTAATTCACCTTACAAAGAAAAACATCAAAATCAAAACCGGTTCATCCGTTCTGGAGCTACGATGCCACAGACACACGTCAAACTTATAACACCCCGTCGTTTTTGCGTCGGGAGTTAAAAATAATATTGCCAATCTGTCATTTTTTGACAGACAGAGTTCCAATGTTGTGTCTGATTTTTTAATGTTTAGCTGACGTCTCTGGGTGGGGCAGTAAAGGCGAAAAAAGACTTAAACACACCACGCCACGCAACGTCAGTGAAGCGTACTCATTGGTCACAATTCATATCGTAAAACTACTCTTTGTCTTATTTTCAGTTTATTTGTTTCATTTGATTGAGTGAACTGAGTGTTTCACTAACATTTTCCTTATTTGTACAAACCATATCTAATAATATGAGTAGAACTAAGGCTTACTACCACAGTACGCTGAACATTATTCGATACAATGATAGGCGTTGGCCCCCCGGAGGTATCGTTACAATTGATAACTATTTGTGACAACTCAAGGTTATCGGTCCCCGTGAAGGCTATTAAGCTGCGTTAAAAAAAATAATTTAAAAAAAAACTACACTTATCAAACAAGACGATACATTTAATTTAATTAAATATGTATATTTTATAAATTCCTGTACAATATTTTGAAAAGAACATTCTTAATTTTAAAAAATATAGGTAACTTACATCTTGTAGAGAAGAAGAAGAAAATATTGACTGTACATACAAAGTGTTTCATTAAGTAAAATGTACAAGTATAAATAATTTCTTCTTTTTGATGCCATATGAGCTCCCCTCTTTTTTATAATATTGCACATAATTATTATTTATTAGTTCAATTATTTATTTATTAGAATTTAAGTTAAATAAAAATGTTTTACTGTCAGAGATTAAAGGTCTTTTCGCTACGATTCAACATGGGAACTAAAACTGTGCAACGAGATTGCATCCGACGTTGATTTTTTTATATTAACCAATAACTTCTTTGAAAGGTTCTAAAATAATGTCAAACATAAACAACTAAAATAACAAGCAACTATTTATTATTGACCTGCCCCCCTACCACCATCTCTTAAAACAATATTATTTTAATATTATTTTGCTTTCCGCACTGTTGAATTTTTAACACTCGGCTCAGCGCCGAGAGTTGAAAATGTAAAAACAGAAATTATAAAGTAACATTATAATAATATTGTTTTAAGAACTGGCGGTAGGCGCCCCGGTGTTGTAATTTTATTTGATTATTTATGTCTTTTATGGCAACCTCCAAAAACAAAACTGGACCTTGTATTTTGTTTTTTTGTAAAACTATTACAGTCATGTTAGTAGTACAGTCAGCAACAAAAGTCGATTAACATTTATGATTTTTTAAATCCTAATTATTAAGTACAATATTAAAAGTAAAACGCAATGAATATAAAATTAAGATATAATAAACCCCTAACTATTGCCTGAAATTCTGAAAGCCAGTACATGTGTTTAGTGTCTGTTTGAACGATATAAAAAAGTAACATTGTTAATCGACTTTTGTTGTTGACTATACCTACAGACGTACAGACATCTGATTACAAAATAAATATATTAATTCAAACGTTGAACATTTTTGGTGAAGCGTTTTTGGACTGGGGTTAGTGTCGTACAAGTTTAGTAATATCACCCACAATTATATTACTTAGTACACTGCGTGGTATCGGCAGATGATTATGAACATTTTTGATCGAAACTATGACGTCATCAACGGTATAGATAACAGCCTTGCATCCTCTACAGAAATGGGTGGAACAGACCCATCTTTTTTTGACACACGACCCATCGCCAGTCTTCTTGAAGTAAAAGTTGTAACCGTTCAATCTGATCATAGTGTTACCCCTCTGCGATTTTACAAATATTGCTAAAAGAAAAATAATTATAATTTTATAGTTATTAAGTTTGACGGCACGGTTGGCGCAGTGGCTGAACGACTGGCTGCTGCGCTGTGTGACACGGTTTTGATTCCCACACGAAACAATTTGTGTGGTCTACAGATTGTTGTAGGTCTGGCTGTACTTAGTTTATATATTTGTGAACGTAACTACGATACAGCGGAAATTCCTGGTGTTGGAGCAAAGTCTAAGTTTAAGAGGGCTCGTGGCTAAGAAAAAGCCGCATCGATTAAGTATCACTTTATTATATTTACAGAAAAAGGTACGATAGGTTAAATCAGATATTTTAATTCATGATAATACTTCATGGTTCAACCAAATTGCTTCATTTTGATTGAAATGTCTAAGCAACATTTTAGATAAAGATGCATTTATTTGTATAAACATGTGTAACATGATACCTACATAGATATGCAAATATGGATGGAAACGAGCTTAATATTGGTTCAACATGTTCTGCCATATTCGGCGTACAAAATAGTGTATTCATTCATGGAAATTGTTACATTAATAGTGTATGCACTAAAGGTTTAAATTACCATAATCACAGTTGTAATCCCAGAAGGATTAGGCAGAGGTATACCCATTAGTACACCCACATTCCGCCCGTTATGTTTAAGTCCCATGTAATAGAGGGCGAGCCTATTGCCATCAACCGGGCACAAATCCAGACTCTGAGGCTGGTACTGAAAAATTCCTGATACAAAAACCCAATAACACTTTACCCGACCTAGGAATCTAACCCAAGACACGAGGCAGTCAGTCAATTTTGAATATTGTTAAATTAATAGTTTATGCACTAAAGGGTTACATTAATGTTTAAAAAAGGGCCAAGGCCTCATACAAAAATGCCCATGTTCGTCTTCAAGACCGCGTAAGCGTCTCTGATTCGTTGGCTGAATTATCAACGACCAATCACACCAGTCCTCTCAAGAAACCGGAGGTAACTGATTTATATTCAAAGACGGTGTTCTTTATTAAAACATGGCAAGCAATAGTGTGGTTGCTTCGGACAGTCGGGGCAATAAGTGGCTACTTTTTTAGTGCAATTTTTCGCTGACTTATAGCCGTACTCCTCAAATTTACTTTTATAGCATCCTTGGCAGTTTCTCCTTATTTTATTTAAGTTCCCATCTTTTCTGGCGATAGTGTGCGTCGATTTCAACAACATGTTATCATTGATGATTTTTTGATTTGGGTCAACTGAGACTTCCAGAAAACCACTTGGTAGCTTTGACACTGAACCTGAAATTAGATAATCTTTTCTTAGTCTGTTTCGTTTGCGATATTGATAAACTTTACGACTTACCTTTTAAGAAGCAGAAGTACTTGATAAATCGAAAAAAGAAAAACAGTAAGCAAAATATGTGCATCTACCTTACCTCAATGACAAAGGAAATAAAGCTGTCCATTCAATTGGTACCGTTCCATTTTGCATTGCTACGTCTGTGGGATATTGTCAGATGCGGTCGGATATGCGCACATCCGTTCAACTAAGCCGCGACAGGCGAGAAACGTAAGAACGTAAGTGCAAAAAAGAAAATTTTGCTGTCATTATTTAAAAATTTTTTACTCAAGGTGTAATTTATTTACTGAGTAGCATCCACTGCACTATCTTTTTAACATAACATCACGCCTGTAATCCTCGTAGGGTTAGGCAGAAGTGTACCCATTAGTACACCCACATTTTGTCAGTAATGTTTAAGTTCCATGTCTTCTTCTTTATCGTGTGGGCAGTAAGGTCTTACGACCCCACACACCCTAGTGTCAGAGTTTCTAAACTGCCTCAAGGGCCTCTGACATGATGTGAGTGGGACAGTATAAGTTCATGTTCAGGTCCAGTCCCATGTAATAGCTTAGGGGGCGAGCCTTGTGCCATCAACCGGGCACAAATCGAGACTCCGAGGCTGCTTACGATAAATTCCTGGTGGAAAAACCCAATAACGCTTTGCCCGCCTTAGGAACACCACCTAGCACCTGGGCAATATCTTCTTTGACTTGATTCGAAATAATAAATTATATTTTTGAATACTTTCATAATAATAAAATCTTACGCAAAAACTTTAGTAAAAATATCACACGCACATAAATACAAAAGCTTTTATACTTACTTATATTTTAGGATGCCAGAAAAACACACAAAAATAATTGCAAGAAAATGTTGTCAAATAAGAAGAATAGTAACACGATTTTACTAGATATGTTTTATTTTTCAGAATAACTTATTTTTTTAATACTGCGGTTTATCCATACACATAATAATAAGTATTATAGCTAGATGCGTTTACGCCATTTACATCTTACAACTAAACTAACTAACTGTGTGCTTTCTTAATATTAATTAATTAATTTAACTTATATTTAACACACAATAAGTACCTGTATTAAATAATACACAACATTAAGATTTTTTACGTAACTTATGACTTAGTTTTTTGTTTACTTGAGATCGATCAATAGTGTAAGTATCATGTTCTATTGTCCTAATAATAGACACTTACATAAAGAAAACAACCTTAATAAATACAGCCGTAATAACGTTTTTCCTTCAGACTAAAGCGCGATAGCGCACGAAATCTCAAATTTCCTACTTTTTTTTTGCAATTTGCAGCTCTGAGTTGTGAGCTCAAATAAATTGTTATTTTTGAAAGAAAGAAAAACTGTTTATTCCCGCGAAAATGACGCTTTTGCTGCTACTGCGCTGCAAATTATAAGAAAAAAGGCAAGACATTTCGAATTCCATTTTAAAATTTGAATTTCGCGGGTTTCTGTAGCGCAACCCCCAATACTTGCGTTTCGCCTTTTCTCCAAACAAAATATCATTACCTTTAATCTCCGGTCAAACACAATACAATTGTGTCAAGTTAACCACAACATTTTATTATTTTCAGTTGTTGTAAGTATTGAATGTAAGATTTCTTATACTGAGAAAACTGTAATCCGATTGAAAGCACGATATCAACTGTACAGGTTGTAACACGAATATAAGACACCTTTGACCTTTGACCGGCCGATATTTTGTAAGACGGAGAAGTGGGTTGTAGAATTATTAATATATTGCCGTGTACTCATTATCATCAAAATAATTTTAATTCATTCTACAAAGTTGGTACTTCCATCTAACTTAGCTTAACGTTAAGTCAAGAATACAAATGTACGTATGTATGTGAACTTGGACAGAGCGTGCAAGCAACTTGCACAAAAGCGTCGAAGCGTCTTGCACGAAAGCGTCCAAGCGACTAGCACAAAAGTGTGCAATATAGGTACTTGCATACTTTTTTAAGTTCCTGGCAAAGTAAGATATCATAATACAGTAATAGGTAGGTTATAATAGGCGTATCACTGGTTACAAGTACACCATTTATATAACACGCTTTATTTTTAAAAACAATACGTTGTGACGTAACAGGTCAAAACGTTGTTTTGTTTTTTGTAAAATTGTAAACGAAATTTTAAATACAGAATTATTTCATCGTGAATTTCGATCGTAACACTACAACATTTAAGTACATAGAAACTATTTTTTAACTTTACCATAATATGCAGCAAAAACTGAGTCTCATTATCTCCTTATAAAGTTCAAATTCACCACAGTCTCAAATTAAACTTCTATAACACTCAAAAGTGCTTTGAAATAGAAGAATTGGTGCATAAAACATGTGCACTCACCCTGCCGTCTTGTAAGCAACTGAAGAGACTGTCTAGGCGGGACCAATATCGATTTCCTACGGGTGCGATAGAGACAGGTATAAAACGGTAGCTACCAAAGGATGCGCGAGGACAGTTGGTGGAATCGGATCACATTGATTAAATTCCTAAAATAGCTCACTAGAAGAGGCTACTCAGAAAAGTCAGACTACCTACATAGCTTATTTACCTACTAATAAATAAGTAATTCTTATATTTATATAAAAGGCAACCTACTGACTGACTGACTGATCTATCAACACCCAACTCGAACCACTAAACGGATTTCGCTGAAGTTAGGCACGCAGATAGTATTATGACGTAGGTAGACATGCGATAAGAGAGAATTTCCCAAACCCCCTTCAAGGGGATGAAAGGGGGGTCTAAAGTTTGTAAGTCAAGTAAGGGGCAGAAGCTAGTTCATATATATACCTACCTATAAAGTCGAGTATCTGTCTGTTTGTCCATTTAGTTCTTCAGACCTATTGGATTTTCATGCGGTTTTCACCATAAGTAAGACAATTTGGTACTTGACAACACCAATCGATCGATATGCTTTTTATGAGCTGTCAAAACTTGATGGCATGGCGACAGCAAACTGTGACTTCACTTTTTTAACAATTCAATTGATCAACTTTTTATTAATTTTTAGCAACTAAAGGGGTTTTTTAAAAGAAGTCTTGGAATTATTGGTTTATGATGTCAAGCCACCAATTCATTCCTTTATCCTTTAAATTAAGGTTGAAAATAGCATAGAAATATCAATGGTTTCAAATGTTGCGCAATAGTTGGGTATAGATTGCACTCGTACAAGTACGTAGCGGAGGTGAGTCGCTAGGTCATATAAATATTTATTGTTTGACTAACAAAGAATATTTATTATTGATTTTATACGTTCATAGTTACAATAGGTTAGATCGTGTTTAAAGCTAAAAATCTATACTTAAAATGCGAAATTAACCTGTATTTCTGTCTGTCTATCTGTTACGATAAAATTACGAAACTAATTTTGATGAAATTTAGTACATGTTCAGTTACAAAGTCGCGGGCAACAGCTAGTGTAATATTAGCACGTGAATTGAAAAGCCCACGTCACGCTGTGTGCTGTAACGCAACGTGACTCGACGCCACGTGCAAGTACTTTTTAAGGCGACCTTAAAACTTAGGCTGGGCGCAAACGTCCGGTTTCCGGATCAGGTTTCCGAATCAGGAGGCGTGTATGTACATACACACCCATACATAAATTACACACACATGTAAAAAAAAATTCGGAAACCGGACGTTTGCGCCCAGCCTTATTTTTCTATTATGCTCGCGGCTTTGTTCTCTTGAATTTCGTTTATCGCTAGGTTTTTATTTTATTGCACGGAACCCCGATTGTTTTTCTTAAATTATAGCAGCCTTATAACAATAGCTATCAGCTAGTGAAAGTCCCGTCAATATCGGTCCAGCCGTTTCGGTGATTAGCTGTAACAAACAAACAGACAGACCTACAGACAGACAAAAATATTAATAATTGTCTTGTGTTAGTATCATGTAAACATACATATTTATTTTTTAAAAAGCTCCTTGTTTGACATAGACACTTCAATTTTATTTATTTGTTTTAGGTCAATGCTTAGTAAAATTGTACTACGGTAACATAAAAAAAGGAACTTAAACTTATTTTTTTTCGAATTTGACTCGTGTAACGCCATCTATCGTCGGTCTATTAAAAATAGCTGCAGTGTGACTATATTACTTAGCAATAGTAGACGGTGACACTACTGACTGTGTCAGTTCTCAATGGCGTGGTGTAGCTGTTGTTACGGACTTCCGAAGGGAAGTCGACAGGTATTAACTTGTTTCAAGGGTTGCCACCCGTATTGTAATAGGCTGATAAAAAAAGCTGTTCCATACATTACAATCGTGTTGAAAAACGTTTTTTTAGGAAACAGCTGTTTTCTCTTATTATTTCGGGTTACGTAAATAACGTTTATAATGATGAGTACAATGACCCTTTTTCAGGTTTTTGATAAATTAACAACAATTGTTGTACTAGTATATTTTTAGATAAAAAGCTTTTTTACAAAAAAAGATAACCGCCTTCAAAAACTACAAAATAAAAATAACTTTAGTTTTGGAAGTCGGCGGCTTTGGTTTTGTTTTTGTTATGTAGGTAAGTATTGCCACCGACTTCCAAAACTAAAGTTATTTTTATTTTGTAGTTTTTGAAGGCGGTTATCTTTTTTTGTAAAAAAGCTTTTTATTTTTCACTTTTTAGTGCTTGTGTATTAATGTTTGAAATCCTTACACGATATATTTAATTTTGGAAACTGGTAGGAGGGGGTTGACGTACCCCCCCCCCCCCTTTTCCTTCAGTCAGTCATCGACTACACGTATAAACAAAGCAATTTCACTTGTTACGATATTGCTGCTGTGATTCTGTGAGGAGTTCCATTCTCCGGATGCGGATGCCATAGAGGCGGAGCTGTACGAGGGGTACAGGGCGGCGAAGACCGTCCTCCGAGATGGGATGCTGCGGGCTAGGGATCTATCCCGCAGGGAGATGCTGGAGTCTCTGGACGGGGACCCGTGGGGGCGACCGTACAAATGGGTACGGGATAAACTCCGCCCCTGGGGCCCCCCGCTGACACAGAGTCTCCGGCCCCAGCTCGTTGAGGACGTCGTGAGCGCCCTGTTCCCTTCTCGAGGGGAACATGTGCCCCCGTCCATGGCTCCGCCCATGGCGGTGCCAGACGAAGACGCGGACCACAGCGACGACGGCGACTACATTGCTCCGGAGGTGGCCGAGGTAGACTTGAGAGTGGCGGTACAACGGCTTAAGGCCAAGAATACCGCCCCGGGACCCGACGGCTTGCCTGCCAAAGCCTGGGTCCTGGCCTCGGGGGCTCTCGGTCCTCGACTGGGGGGGCTCCTAAGCGCATGTTTGGAGAGGGGCCAGTTCCCGCTTCGTTGGAAGACGGGGAAACTGGTCCTCATCAAGAAGCCGGGGCGCCCTGCGGACTCTCCGTCCGCATACCGGCCCATCGTGCTGCTCGACGAGGTGGGCAAGCTCTTTGAAAGAGTTATTGCCAACCGCCTCGTCGGGCACCTGGGGAGATCGGGGCCGGACCTAGCGGAGAGCCAGTTCGGCTTCCGCAGGGGGCGCTCCACGGTGGACGCCATCATGCGCGTGAGAGCCCTCACGACGGGGGAAGTAGTGACCCGGGGCAGGGTCGTCTTGGCGGTGTCGCTCGACATCGCCAATGCCTTCAACACCCTGCCCTGGAGCTGCATCAGGGAGGCACTCCGGTATCACCGGATGCCGACCTACCTCCGCCGTGTAGTCGAGGACTATTTGACGGATAGGGCCGTCATCTACCCCGGCCAACGGGGGGAGTGGAACCGGCGAGAAATGTCGTGCGGTGTCCCACAGGGATACTTCTGTGGGACATCGGATACGACTGGGTGCTGCGCGCCGACCTCCCTGATGGCGTCAGCGTGGTCTGCTACGCTGACGACACGCTTGTCCTGGCACAGGGAGAGTCGCACCAGGCGGCGGCCGACTTGGCGACGAGAGGGGTTGCGACAGTCGTCGAAAGGATCCGGCATTTGGGACTCGAGGTGGCATTGCACAAGTCCGAGGCCATGTGCTTTCATGGTCTTCGGAACGCGCCACCGTCGGGCTCCCAAATAACGGTGGGAGGGGTCCACATCGGCGTCGGGACGACGATGAGGTATTTGGGTCTCGTCCTCGACAGCCGGTGGGGCTTCCAGGAACACTTCCGACGCCTGGCTCCGCGATTGGAAAGGGCTGGGGCTGCTTTTTGGCGGCTCCTGCCCAACCTCGGGGGACCAGGCGCCTCCTGCCGGAGGTTGTACGCGGGGGTCGTGCGGTCCATGGCCCTCTACGGGGCCCCTGTGTGGGCCCCCATCATCAGGCGGCGGCCACCAGCCAAGTTGGTCGCCTGCCAGAGGGTCATGGCCATCCGGATGATCCGGGGATACCGCACGGTCTCCGGCGAAGCGGCAAACCTCCTTGCCGGATTACCGCCGTGGGATCTGGAGGCTACAGTCCTCCAGCGCGTCTACGAGTGGCGCGTGGACGCGCTGCGCCGGGGCGAAAACCCGCTGCCGCGGCAAATCGCGGCACTGCGGCTCGAGCTCCGGTGCGATCTCATGGCGGAATGGGAGATGCGACTGTCGCAACCTAGGTTCGGGCACGCTGCAATCGCGGCGGTAAGACCCCTCTTTGAGGAGTGGCTAGAGAGGCGCCACGGCGTCCTCACCTTCCGGCTGACGCAGGTCCTCACCGGACACGGTTGTTTCGGGAGGTTCCTGTGTCGGATTGCACGGGAGGAAACGCCCGGGTGTCACCACTGTGTGGACCGCCCGGAGGACACGGTGGAGCATACGGTGCAGCGAGTAATGGGTAGCTCACCGTCCGATCAAGGACCATGCCCGGGTCGACGGCGCGTTCTGTTCGCGCGCGCCTCAAAGAGCTGTCAGCACAGGGACGGGGCCCCCCAACGGGGCCAAACGCCTGCCGGGGTTGCGGGACGTCTTAACAGGATACCGTGGCCCCGGAACGTAAAGGGCAACAGAAGGAACAGGGTGGTTTTTTAGTCAGTAAAAGTCTGACAGTCCCTTCCGCCCCGCCCAGGACGGAAGGACTCATTTGATGATTTTTACCACCTCAAAAAAAAAAAAAAAAAAAGGAGTTCCATTCCATATCTCCGAAGTTCATCATCAGATATTGAAATAGTGACAATGGGACCACACGGGAAGCACCAGCTTTCAAATAAAGAAAGAATCATGAAAATCGGTTCACCCAGACGCAAGTAAGGAGCTAACAAACATAAAAAAAAATACAAACGAATTGATAACCTCCTCCTTTTTGAAGTCGTTTAAAAAATAATATAATGTAGAAATAAAAATACTACATTTTTCCGTCATGCATGAAATAGCCGGGAAAAAAGAAATCGAAAAAATATTAATTTCATTAAAAATTAATCATTAATTTATTTTAATATGGGTTTAGACATTTGATAGCCAAAACGAAAAGTAATCATAAATACACATGGTAAACTAAACATTTTTTCTGAATGTTCCAAAATACAATACCTGACAAATATTATTTATTTTTCTTAAAAAAAGAGGTGACGAACCTAAGTCCTCGCCGCTGCTTAATAAATATTACTGAAGCAAATTAAACGACCAGCGCGTGTTCCTTACATGATTCACACGTCGGGTGCACATGATTTTGACCAAGCCTAGCATGAGAACGCTAGGTGTGCGCCTTTACTGAATGCGCAGCGATGGGTGCTGCGGAGGCGCGACCGACAGGGCGTGCAGGTGGCCACAATGCGCCGCGAATTTTCAAGTCCTTATTTTCCCAAAACGAATGAACCGATTTTTTATTAAACTTCTTACGCAAGCAGGATACATAGGTCTAAAAAGTTAGAACATTCTTGAAATCAGTTGCGTAGTTTAAAAGACCTACGGCAGGCAGAGACTTTTATAGACAATGTAGTGATGAAACGGGTATTTCGTACAAAAATATCGATCGTATTTTGTTTACGTTTGCTCCCCTCTCTCTCGCTAAGTCTTCAGAAACCTTTTCTAGGTAAATGTTCTATAGAATACGCCTGGCCGCGCTATTATTAGTTAATCCCTCGGTTGGCATGGTGATGGTATCGGCTTCTCATGGCGACGGGCCGGGAAAGATTCGAGGAAAATATTGAAGGACATTATGTTATTATTATGATTCGGAGCTCTCGTTTGTACGTGGAGAGGCGTGCTACAGGTATCTATACTAATTTAATAAAACTGAAGAGGTTTTTGTTTGCTTAAACGCACTAATCTCTGAAACTGCCGGTCGGATTGAAAATATTCTTCTTGTATATGACAGCCAGATTCACGAGGAGTCGTATAGGCTATATAACATCACGCTACGATACATGGAAGCCGAGCAGTAACCAAAGACGTAATTAAACGCGGGATAGCTAGGATTTGGTACAAGGCTGTTTTGCCAGTGCCGACTAGTCGCCTATTTTGGATCAACTCGCTTACAGCTAAGGTCCATTCTCGTAATTACAAACGTTCAAAATCCAGTCGCAAACTCACCTCAGCGACAGTCAATAGAAGCATTTTTGACAAATTGAGACTTCGATCCCAGGCCGGGTAAAGTGTTATTGGGTTTTTCTATAAGGAATTTCTCAGTAGCAGCGTCGGAGTCTGGATTTGAGCCCGGTTGATGGCAATAGGCTCGCTCTCTATTACATGGGACTTAAACATATCTGGCGAAATGTGGGTGTACTGATGTGTACACCTCTGCCTAACCCCTCGGGGATTACCGGTGATGTTATGTGAGACTGCGATTAGATTGCGAACTTTCCTAAAAGTTACAAGAATTGCAGCACCTGCTTCTTATGGCTCATGACAATGGATATTATAACAATCAACAATGGTGTCATCATTAATAGTCACCAGTTTTGCTTTACATCCCATATGTATACCTTTAGTACACACCCATCTACTTTTCAAAAATTCTTCTCGTCGCGAATCCTTTTTTTTGTAAAATCTATAATCACCGACAACTATGTTCAAGTTTCCTTTCTTTGACATAACGAATTCTGCTTTTGTTCCTGAAAATGTTTTAGATACAAGTTAGAGGTTTTTTTTTACAAAAAAATATACAATTTCTTTTTACAGTAAGCTATGTTAGACGGCAAACGTATTTCATTTACTTAAGTTAATTTACTGAGGTAAACTCACTTACCTGTTTACACACGTTGAGTAACTTAATTACTGTCCCTTAGGGACATCAGAAAGAGATGCGAAAGGTCTAAATTCTTTAAAAAAGAAAAACTACCTACTCTTTTTTTGAAAATATGTATTATATTTCAACAATAATAATTGTATGCCTAATTTCATTTTATATAATTTTCTTTTTATTGTAGATATGTAAGTAAGACATGGAATAAAGTGAATAATATCTATAAAGTATGTTTCTTATAAATAAACTTTATTAGTTTTTGACTTTATTAATTTTTACATGTTTATGTATTTTTTGTATCTGTACTTACGAAAAATGTATATCTAAAATGTATTAAGTATATCAGTAAATGTTTATCTTAGAGTTAGAGGATATTAATATTAACAAGAGTGATGAGAATAACTATTTTATGTGTTATCTAATTTGTTATTGGTGACTGTATAAGACCGTGACTGATAATCTGTTATACTTAAGATCTAATGAATACAGCTGTTGGCAAATCTTAATAAATAAATAAATGAAATATGATCATTTTTTTTTCTTTTATAAAATTTAAACACTAACCGCCTTATTATCAAACAAAGTATTTGCTTAAACCAGGTTTAAACCTTCGAACCAGTATTCGAATTTCGAACTCTATTTTGTTATAAGATAAAGTTTGTAATACAAAAATTGGCTCAATGGTTTAAACCTGGTTTAAGCAAAAACTTTGTTTTATAATATGGCCATAAAAGAATGGGTCAGTTGTGAGCCTCGGTGTCGTCTACAATAGTTTAACAGCCACTTACTTAAAACACGATCCGTAGATCGATCTCTGCTCACAACCACCTTTCGGCCGAGCTAACTATTTAAGGCTGTTTGCCTGTTTCTGCAGTTTTTTAATTAGTATGAGAATGTATATCATAGACATAAATAATAAGATCATTGATAGTAGTCAACCTAGCTCTGCACCGTTTTGATATACGCTTAGAACAAGCCCATCTTATTTTACAGGAGGTTTCTTTTTCTTTTTTAGTGCTGATCATTATGAAACTATTGTATCCGTACATTATCATTTTCCTTCCAGTCCGTGTCAGTCCGAAAATCGCGGGCACTGAAAAAAATAAATAATGTAGAAAAAATAGTCAAAGTCAAAACATTTATTTAAATTAAACCATTTATAGGCACTTTTGAATTGTCAAGGAGTCGGTTAGTTAGTCCGAAAATTGATTCGTAATTGACTGGACTCAAAAATTGTGTACCTATGTGTGTTTACATGTTCGTAAACGCACCAATACAGGAGAAATTCACAGCGTGAGGAAACGTTTCTTTTTATAAAAAAAAGATACAAAATAAAATAACAAAAAAGAAATAATAACACATACGTTTATTTCTTTTCATGATTATGCTCATTATAAATAGCAATAATCTTGTTATCCACTATATGAATGCACGCCCTGCAGTACTTGTTTTGGGTGCAGCACCACCTTTTCTTATCCGACTTATAGTTGCCAGGTTTCAAGTAAAATGTGTTATCACCCACTTTTATATTCGTCTTTCCTTTTTTCGTTCTGATTAAGGTCACTGAAATAAAAGCAAGCTGCAGGTAAATAAATGAAGAAAAAAGAACAATTGAAAAATGAGCCGTTATTCATTTGTCTTGTTATCGTCTGGTCGGTATAAACACATTTTTCGGTTGAAATCTAATACTTACATACGTTCAGCAATTCAGCATTATTCTCTATTTCTTTTTGTTCTGACTCTGTCTCAATGACCTCTGTAAATATTGTCTAATAAAACAAGGGTTTTACTTTACCGAAAACCCCCATTTATAATTGTAATGGGTGTAAAAAGACTTATCACAGCCGGTAACAATGTACTGTCCATAAAAATATGTACAATTTAGTAAAAATTATTACTAGTAAACGACTTCTTTTTTGGCTTGAAAAATCACTGCTAATTGTAGCGCGCAAAACATTGTGTTTACGGGTGCATCTAATAGTACCTACAGAGGTCGTGGGAATATATTATATACTGTAGTTAAGTCATTTATAACTTTTTAAGTTCTTTAATATCTCTCTAGAAGATTGCCAAATAATCCAGTTAAATGATCTAAAAAAGAGAAATATTGCATTAAGGTGAAACCGACGGGCTGCTCCCAGACATTCTCCCGAGAGATGGCGCTGAAGTCAACATTTTTAGTTTATTTGAGTTTTTGTGTAATTGGACAATTATTAAGTCATAGGAGTAGTCTTAGCGGTTATCGGATATTACATTTTATTTGAATAGGTCATATCATTCCCTCAAAATCTACCCAATTCGACACATAACTTGTTTAAAACTTCTGTCATTGAATACAGTGTCGTTTACACACACAGACATACCTCTGCGTTTACGAAGATTGAACACTAGATGGCGTGAATATAAAAAAACTAGTTTAAATTTTTCTGTCTAAGTAAAAATAAGTTATATTTGTTGGCGTAAACTATTTTATTGATTTATAAATATGGGAAATAAATTATGTCAACATTGATTACAATAAAACGCAGTTTTATTTTATTTCATTACACTATTTTAATCGTTTATCAAAACAGAAGTATTTGAAGCAACATAATTTATAATTTTGGGAAATAAATTATGTCAACATTGAAAAAAATAAAAATAAAAAAGAATAAAAAAGTACCTACCAGCCTCTTACTGTCCCACTGTAGGGCAAAGTAGGTACCTACATATAAATTGAAAAAGTCACATTGGCTTGCCCGGATTCGAACCCACAACCTCATGCATGAGAGGTGGGCGCGTTAACCACTGGGCCATCACGACACTTAATTTTGATTACAATATAACGCAGTTTTATTTTATTACATTACACTAGCTAGGTACTTATTCAATATTTTTTCATCTATCTACCTAGGTACCTACTTCACGGCAAGAAAATCTTCAATACACTCGACCTAAACCGTGCTTATCAACAACTAAGTAGGTAAGTACCTACCAGTCTACGAGCTAGACATCAAGAAAACAGCCATCACAACACCTTTTGGCATATTCGAGTTTACCTACACGAATAGGTATGTCCAGGTCTCAAGAATGCCGGACAGACATTCCAACGATTCATCTATCAAGTACTTAGGTACCTACTTAGTAAGTACCCGATAAGTAGGTAGGTAGGTAAGTACTACTTACCTACCTACTTATCGGATTAGACTAGGTATCTACGCATAAATTTCCATTCATCGACGACGTAGGTAAGTAGGTAGGTAGGTAGGTACTTACCTACCCAATAATCGCATCTGAAAATGAAGTAAAATAAAAATAAATAAATATCTTGGGACAACTCACACACGGCCATCTGATCCCAAGCTAAGCAGAGCTTGTGTTATGGTAACCAGACAACTGATATACATTACATACTTATATAATTTATAAATACATACAGTATTATAGATAAATTACACCCAGACACAGAACCAACAATAATTATGCTCATCACACAAAGTTTGTCCTGGGTGGGAATCGAACCCACTACCTCCGGCGGAAGGCGGAAGTAAGTAAAGCAAGCCACATCAAAGATTTACAGGAAGTCTTACGCAGATAAGAGGTGTATGATATCACTATAAATCCATCAAAATGCGTCTTCGACAAAGAAAACCTCAAGTTCCTGGTCTATGAAGTGTCAAGCAACGGAATCAAACCACCACAAGGAAAAGTCTGCTATCTCTGCTTACCCCAGACCCGAGACGATTCAAGATCAAGACCTACCTACGTAGATTTATCGGCATGATAAATTTCTACCGTGACAGCATAGTAGGTAGGTAGGTAGGTACCTAACGCAGATCACATAAGTACTTACAAGCACCGCTCAACGCGGTCCTGCACAATTCCAAGAAGCGAGATAAAACAAAGATCAAGTGGAACACAGAAGCGTCACACTCACAAGCATTCGAGTTATGTAAAGTTAGCATAGGTACAAAACGCAGCTTAGTTTGCTCATCCATCTCCATCACCAACCGACGCCAACTCCCTCACGTAGTCACGTGCGACGCAACGAACACCTGCGCAGGAGCTGTCCTTCAATAACTTGTAAACAAGAAATATAAGTACTGCTTGGCTAGGTACCTACCTATTTCTCAAAGAAATTCTCCGAAACACAACAGCGATACAGTTCATACAGTACCTATACCTACGGTCTACGTTCGACAGAGTTATTAGCCTACCTACTTATCAATTTATAGGTAGGTAGGTATGTCAATCAAACACTTCAGAAAAATGTTCGATGGAAGAGAACTCATTGTTTACACCGATCACAAGCCACCATCTGATAGATACCTACCAGCAGACTAATAAAACTTCATTCATAACTTAGTAAAGCGTAATTTTAGCTCCAGAAATCAAGTTTCCGTAGTGTAGCGGTTATCACGTGTGCTTCACACGCACAAGGCCCCCGGTTCGATCCCGGGTGGAAACAGTTGCTTTTTGTATTTTATTGCCGATCATAAAAAGTATCTTCACGCTTTTTTATTAATTGGGTGATCAGAGAAATCTGAAAAATAAACATTTTGTTAAAATAAAAGTGAACTACGTACTATTTCTCGCCTTGAAACTTACGTTTAGAAATCTATGATTGTTATCAAGGCCAAGTATGCCGCAAAACCAAATTATTTGTCGTATCAGATTACGATAGCTCACTTTGTTATTTTTTTTGTTGCTTTGTATGAGCTACCTATGTTATGAAATACCACGTTACCGATTTGGGGTAACATGACATGTACCTAATGATAGTTGTATTGATCTAAATAAATAAAAAAAATATTTATTTAGATTGCGTCGGGGACAGTGGTCAGTGATTGACTGACGCCAGAATGATTCGAGCCAGACTGAACGTGTTATTCATGGGTTACACGCTCAGTCTGGCGTCATTCTGGTCCATCAGTCTGGTCAGAATGACGGGAGAATTATCGTGTAACCGGTTGATTGACGGACTGATGGTCCAGAATGACAAAAATTAAATATTTTAAATATTTTTCATCATTCTGTTGTGAATGACAGCAGACTGATGCCAGAATGATCGTATAACCACTCGAATCATTCTCGCATCAGTCAATCACTGACCACTGTCCCCGACGCAATCTAAATAAATATTTTTTTTATTTATTTAGATCAATACAACTATCATTAGGTACATGTCATGTTACCCCAAATCGGTAACGTGGTATTTCATAACATAGGTAGCTCATACAAAGCAACAAAAAAAATAACAAAGTGAGCTATCGTAATCTGATACGACAAATAATTTGGTTTTGCGGCATACTTGGCCTTGATAACAATCATAGATTTCTAAACGTAAGTTTCAAGGCGAGAAATAGTACGTAGTTTACTTTTATTTTAACAAAATGTTTATTTTTCAGATTTCTCTGATCACCCAATTAATAAAAAAGCGTGAAGATACTTTTTATGATCGGCAATAAAATACAAATAGCAACTGTTTCCGCCCGGGATCGAACCGTGTGCCTTGTGCGTGTGAAGCACGCGTGATAACCGCTACACTACGGAAACTTGATTTCTGGAGCTAAAATTACGCTTTATTATTATACAAACAATTTATTATAATTATTCATCTCAAGAAAATCGTCATACCTACCCGGTACCAACACTCTCAATATTCTGCGAAACGTCTACGTCACACGTTCGACCATACCTACTAACGCTGTGCACAATTCAAGTCACCCTGGAATGAACAACACACATTATTTGTTTCTGAACGCACCATTACCGTGAACGTGAGCTTAGTAGGTACCTACAACAAAATAAAACAAACTAATAATAATGTTTGTCTGTCTGAAACTATTTTTTTTTTACTATTTTAAAATGCGTAAAAGATGTTTATCGTAACCCGGCAAAACCATAGGTATTTAGCAAATGTTTGCAAGTTTAATTTTGTGACTACTTTAGTAGGTACCTAGTTTACCGATTTATAATGGTTGACCAAAAACATATTCAAACACATTCAAATATGAAACACTGACTCATCATCACTGACACGTATGACGTAGGTAATCAGTATTGTGACGATATTTCAGAAAAATCACGGGCCAACATGCTGTTTTTTAGTTTCTAATACCACCAAAAATATAATTGCGTATTTAGAATAATTAATTACTATACCTACGATAAATTAGTTACAATATAGTCTCAAATACATACTGGAGGAAAATTGCAATTTTAATCAATGAAAATGCATAGCATACAAAAAATACACAAGAAATTCCGCGCGCAAATCATAGCGCGTGACAACCGAAATCAGAATGTATTAGGAATTATTTTTCTATCATAGGTATTATCAAGTCAAGTGAACGAAGTTTGGCAACGCTTTTTTTGTCAACGTATTCCATTTAGGAAAGAACGGCAACGTTGCTTATAACCCACTACGAGTATTGGTATTTATGTTGCCACACAACAATAATAAATAATAAGTAAAATTGTTTAAAAAAACATAGATGTCGAAGGTCATTAGTTTTATGTTATTTTATTCTTGTTTTGATACGGTTGGAAAGGAAATCCAATTATTGAACTAAGATATTGATTTATCAGAAATTATTTTGCACGCCATCTAGTGTGCCAATTTTTAAACTTCGCCTTTCGTTTGCTTGTCAAAAGTACTCAAAAGTCCCGCAGTGTCACGCACACTACTAAAGAAGTGTCAATTTTTGCCGAGATTTCACTATTGTTTTCCTCAGTGAATAATGAAGTTATTGGCTAAAAACTTCGGACGCGAGCACATTTTATTGTAAAGAAGTGATAAAATGATTAGTTTTAAAGAAAGAGTGTCTGTGTTTAGTGTATAACTCTAATGAAAAATGTATGGACGGAGGGGTCGTCGCATCCACCTTAATGTGAAAAACTTGTAAGCTTTGGCTTTGTACACCCATCCCTATTATTTATTATAGCAATTAAAGATTTAAGATTAAATACAAAAAATATATACTGTTTAGAATTGTTCTTTATCATTCATAATAATTTATAGATAGGTACCACAATAACATGATCACAATATACAGGATAAACAACAACATTTAAGATAATAATTCTAAAGCTAGAGATTTTCTACATACTTATTTAACTAAAATGTCTTAGCGAAACGGTGGATTAAAATTGCTTTTTGGGTCAATTGCAGTTGATAAATAATAGGTACACACAGCAAAACAGATAGGTATGCAGGGTCGTCAGTTAAGTTGAAGTTTTCTTAGAAACCGATGGATGTTTTCGAATGTAATTTAATTTAAAACGTACATAATAAATAGTTCTTTATTTAGGTTAAGTTTCAGTCAAAGACATCCATCGGTTTCTTAGAAAACTTCTATTATATCTGACGACCATACGACGGCATACCTATCTGTTTTGCTGACTGTACATATGTACAGCGAGCGGTCATTAGTGCAATAGCATGCTAAGGTTTAAATTGCTGTGAACACGCGGTACAGGCCGTACCTACATCTGTGTGTATAAGTGATTATGTATTAACACAGTACACCTCAGAATTAGCAGACGGCGTCGAAAGGTCGTAAGTTAAAAAATAACAAAACACACAATAATAAGCTTTGTGAGATTGCTACTCCACTTATGACTCCTACTGTACCTATCCGTGTTGGTTCTATTAACTACACAGCTGGATTGTATTGTTACATTCCGAAAGACTTAAGCAATAATTAATAATACAATGTCTTAATAACACTAAGCCAGGGATGGCAAACCAATGGCAAGCTTGTCATTGGTGGAACGCGATAAAAAATTTCGGGCACGCCAATAATTGACATATCTACCTATGTATTTGATCGAATCTAACTCGCAACAGCAGAAATCATACAAACCTTTTATTTTATTCAAATAAAACATAAACTAGTAAACATTACAATTGTTATACTGAGCAAAAGTCAAGATTCTTTGGCGACAGAGGTCATAAGCACTATTATTGTTCTTTTTTACAAGCTTTTATTTAGCTTGCACTGTTCGTATGTAAGTATGTATGTAAATAAATTGTCCGTTCAAAATTTTCAAACCATTTTTCGACCATTTGTTGGTATCCGATTGAGCTGAAATATTGCACACACCTTTAGTTCTGGTGACAATACAATGTCCAATACTCAATATTGTAATGATTTTAAATTAAAGCTTGTTTTTAAAATTATTTTTAATAAAATTATTTACAAAAATGGTACGTTCACCAAAAAGGTTTGCCATCCCTGCTCTAACCTATTCGTCGATAGAGAAAATGTGACAAAAATACATAAAAAATGTAGGATTCAACAAATATTTATTTATAAATGTTACCTTGTACTAATAATACAATACTAACAACTTTTCATCACTAACAATTAAATAACGACTAGTAATTTTTTAAATTAATGGAATCGGATGCTATCCTCATTAAAACGTAGAATTATTCATATTTTTTTAGAATAAACTATCGCTGTCACTCTACAAGCCTCGGCGTGTGAAAAGGACAACTGTAGATCCGACTGAACAGCCTAAGTCAAAAGCCATAAACCGGGGTTTAGCTCTCGCCTTTTTTCTTCTTAAATATTGAACCAATATGAAAGATATTTCATAAACTGAATAAGAAAGTTATACACTATGCCCTATGTTTTCTGTACACTAGGCCTCTGTTCACAGCGGTATAAATAGGCAATTCTGAGCAGTTTCAAATCAGTAGAGAGTTATCTACATTCGGGCATAGAAAATATTGAATTTTTTCTTCACACATAATAATAATATAACTAAGAAATATTACAAAAGCTGCCATTAGCTTTAGTGCCTTTTCACACGAACCGGCAACTGGAGTGTATGAAGAAGTCTTTACATTTGGTATACCACTACACTTGTGACGACAAATACACATCTATATATATATATAAATCTCGTGTCACGGTGTTTGTGGTAACCCTCCTCCGAAACGGCTCGACTGATTTTTATAAAATTTTGTAAATTATATAGTTGGTATGTATGAGAAAAGGTCGTAAAGTATATTTCATACCACTAAGTGCGCTAGGCAAAAAAAAACACGCGGACGAAGTCGCGGGCAGAAGCTAGCATTATTTGTTTAAAGATCATAAACCAAACAGTAAAAATGTAGTAAAAAAGAAAATATTGTACATATTTTATATTTACTTTAAGGTTTTATGTTTAGGTATAAATGTATATACAGCATGTAACAAAAACCCTGTCCGATCCTTAAGGGTATTATTCGGCATCGTACTGCGTACACATATACGTAACCATTTAATGGATTTGAGATTATTATTTTTCCCCAGTGAAAAAAAAAGAAGAAAGAAGAAGTAATTAAATTAAAATAAAACATAAAAACTGATCAACGGCAACACTGATCTGACAGGGTTTTTGTTACATAGTGTATAATAATTTAACAGAAAACTTATACCTATATGCCATAATTGTAAAAATATAGTTGTTCGTCTATAATATACGCTAACGTTCGCAGTAGTTCAGTCATGAAATGTAGGAGCGAGATAACACGATAGATTCTTATTTACTGTCCTACTTACACATTTTATGGCCCCGACTGCCACGAGTCTATGCGTTTAGTATTAGAGAGGCTATATTGTAGCTTATTCTCTTTCTCAAGACTTTAAAGCATGAGAACAAAACAAACTGAAAATTATGTTCAGGTACTCTATAAATACAATATGATACATATTCCTATGTAACTAATATATTTGACTATCTTGCCTATTACCTTACAGTAAGGTTTATTTTGGAATATATTTTACTTATTGATAATGTGAAATATAGAAGCGGAACTGAAGTTTGAAACTTAATTTTAGGTACTTTAAAACCATCTGCTAATTTACTTTATAAACATTGTTCCCATTATTTTTTTATAACGGATTTTTAACAACTTTATTAGGTACAATTCGCTAAATAATACTATTTCTAGTTTATTTTATAAATTAGGTAATTCTTCAACAAAAATGAAGATTCAAAAGATTTTCTGAAATAACAATGTTTTATTTAACTACAAAATTTTATTATAACGGTTTCTTTTTGGGGTGATTGTGAAAATTGTTCATTTTAATGATGTTATTTTCCACCGTGTAGATTTGAGCTTTACATCCTCGAAAACAATGACTGGAACAGACCCAACGGACTTTCAACCCTCTGGAAGACTTCTGGGTGAACAAGTAATCACCTACTCTTAGCATTGTCCTTCCAGTAGTGCTTGACTCCGTGAATTCACAAAAATCTAAAATAAAAAAATGATCTTAGTATTGTTGGTTACTGATTATAACTGAAATAGATAAGTTTTATAAATTATTCGTAATACAGTTAAGGTAGGTATAATACTTAGAGCAAAACTGGTTGTCAGATATTCGGGAATATTAAAAGGGTTCACATCTGACGGAAGAAACGTCGAACGTATCGTCTTCAGTATGGTCGACGCACTAACGCATCATCGGTTATGTGTGTATGGTTGGATATTTTATTATAGCTACTTGACTGTTCCTGCGTTACGCGACTGAAGATACGCAGCGTATCTTCTCGTTACCATTGTCAAATATCAACGAATGAAAGCCGTTAACCGACACTAATGGGCTTCGGTAAATGTAAATAGATGGTTACCTATCCATGGATCGACAGCAGCAAACGTAGCCCACCTGGGTGGCTTTTGATTTAGCCATGAGCCAGCCCCCCCCCCTGCTTGGTTCGGTAGTAATTTTCAGAAATACAACATTTTCGTGCTATTAACAATCAATTTAATCAATAAATAATGTTTAATACGATTATAATTGTGACAGCTAATACACACCAAAGTACACATATTATAAGATTAAACGCAATCCTACTTAATATAATATGTACCTATTGAAAGTTTGTATGTTTGTTTGTTACATAAGGTTTTAGACTTAACAGATTGACTCCCAAATTCTCTAACGACACTTTTATTCTTTTTTGTTTTTTAATTCTTTTATTTCACCAAAAGCTAAACACATTACAATTATTTTAAAACTGAGAATTATTATAAGGCTTATTTTTAGGTCACAAAAATTTGGGTATTCTGACTCCCAAACTAGGAGGAAACTTAATTTTAAGAAATTCTTAAATGTATCTCTGACACACCATAACATGTAATGATAGCATACAGAGGTAGCTTAAGACTTAGACTATTAATTCTGTGTTTGAGAATTTGGCCCTAAAATACACAGGTAGACTAAAATCTAGCTAGATTAGGCCACAAACGGGCCACCGAACTCAACCACAAAACGCCGCCACCGACGTATTTTCTGTAGTTTTCATACATTGTATAATTATGGACTCGCTGCGCGCGGTTGACATCAGTGGCTGCTAAAACGTTGCTTCTAGCTTCAGATGGCGGCGATTGTGACTGTCGCGTGTGGCCCGTCTGCGGCCAGGCTTAAGGTTATTTTGACCCGTTTATAATTGTACATACCGTGGTTTCCTTGGTAAAGTGCGTACAGACGCTACAAAGTATTGTCAACAGAAGAAATAGGTATGCAGGGTGTTCAGATAAAGTTGAAGTTTTCTTAGAAACCTACTCGTAAGTTTTCTTAAATTAAATTACATTTGAAAACATCCATCGGTTTTTTAAGAAAACTTCAACTATATCTGACGACCGTGCATACCTATCTCTTTTGTTGACTATACATAACACATAGTATATTAATAGACAACTAATTGTAAATGTTTTAATTTTAATTAAACGTTTCTCACAGATTAATATTAGGTGTTTGTTAATTATTATTTATTTAATTTGCCATCAATCAACTACATAAAGATCACACAAAGCTTTGCAAGTGTGAGGAGTGATTATAACATCGAAAAAACAAATGCAACACACTACATTTTTTTTAAATACTTTTTATGACTACTGCGTAAGAGCATCTTTTTATAAATAAGAACCATCTATTTTTTCATTCAACGTTCTTGAGCACGTACGTTTCATTAATTAATTGATAATAAACTAAAGAATAACAGGCATAGAGCTAAAAATTGCGTGATTTTGTGCAACATAGTAAATGCTGCGCTAAAACACGCATTTTCTGTCCGTCTGTTTGTTCTGGCAAATCTCCAAAACGACTACACCGATTTTGACTGGACTTTCACTGACAGATGGCTAATATTATAAGAAGTAACATGGACTAATTTAATTCTAAAAAAACAATCAGGGTTTAAAAAATCTTCGCTAATAACCGACATTCACGCGCATAAAGTCGCGAGAACAATTAGTCAATTAATAAATGAAAACTGCTTAACCAAACATTGATCAGGGATGGCCAACCGGTCGATCGCAACAAGGCAAAAATATAAATAAGTATAACAGACTGCGCATTGAGACGTAATTTTATGTTTTAACTCTTAAAAAAATATATTTAATTTAAAATTTTAAGTAGTACGTCATTGCTAGATCGCATAGGGCTTCGTCAGCAGAAAGTTGATCTTGAGTGTAATCAAGTTGGCCATGCCTGACGTAGATGCTCTGTCTACGTTGACCGTTAGAGGAGATAAACTACGATAACTTGGCGCGCCCCTCCAAGATTCAAAACGTTTGAAAGTATTTACAAGACTCACAAAGCATGTGTGCGTACCTACTGAGACGGCTCTCGAAACAAAAACAAATCAGCGTATCATTGTTGCTTGCGGCATCATTAATTACTCATTGTTATTGAAATAGTAATATGAAGGGGCGCACCACGTTATAGTAGCTAGTTTATCTTTAGTTAAGTTTAATTTGTTGACGTGAACGTTTTTGCATGATTATGTTTGTCTCTAACAGTAACAATATCGTTACAAATTGACGTGATGGTCGCCGTGCATTTTTTGCTGTGGTGAGTCGAGCATTTCCACAAGCCCTTGACTCCATTGCAGCGCTTCCTAAAAAACGTGTAGCCGCGGTAGATCAGAATTGGTTTTCCTCTTATTGAAGTTGTAAAGCTGACTGGAAAGGAAATGGTAATGTTTAGTTGTGATGACAAATGATAGGTAATGGTCATTGCTCTGCAATCATCTCAAAAACTCCAACCGTCAGTTGCCAGCACGCCGCCAGCGAGCTGTCACCTTTTTTATTTTGTCATTGTAAAAAAATATCTTAACGCACACGAATTAAAAACCCACATTTGAATGGCAAAATATTTGCTGTAACAGGACCGTACTGTTTTGACCTTGGTCATGCTACTGTCCATCAGTGGTCGTTGAAGAAAAAAGAAGAAGGTAATAAAACAATGGTTTTTGAGGTATTGTATATTAATGTTTTATTATATAAAAAACCTTGTCCTCGGTGTAACGAAATAAAAAGCTAATTATGTAATGTTTTGTATTGATTAAAAACAAACAATAAAATTGATACGATTTTATGTAGCAATATTATTTCTTTAAACCTGTTTAAAAAACATGTTTCTGAATACATTAAAAATATCTTCAACAGTAAAAAAAACATCAACAAACTCTAGAAAATACATGTGTTCATCTACATTTTTGACATTGTCGCTAACATGAAATTCTACTAGATTTTTAACGTGTAACGGACAGTAAACTTTATTTCTGATGCATTAAGATTTATTATCAATTCATTAATTAATTAGAATTACTTGAGCATATCGCAGCTCTGAATCTAAGGGTACTCTACTAATGCGCGAAATAAACGTAACATATTATACACTCAACAAAAGAAATAGGTTTGCAGGCCTGCAGGGCCGTCACATATACTTAGTTGAAGTTTTCTTAGAAACTGATGGATGCTTTTAAATGTAATTTAATTTAAAAAGTAGATATAATAAAGTAAGTAAGGAGTATGTAAGGATCGTAGCAGGTGGCGTTCTGTGGTTTCTGCCTACCCCCATGGGAAAAAGGCGTGAGTTTATGTATGTGTATATAATAAACAGTTCATTAATTAAATTAAGTTTTATTTGAAGACATCCATCGGTTTCTAAGAAAATTTCAACTATATCTGACGACTCTGGATACCTATCTTTTTTGTTGACTGTACATAAATACGATTAATGAATTGGAAATACCTGTTTCGGACATGATAATCATCATCACTGCTGGACATAGGCCTCCCCTAAGGCGCTTTGCACATGGAGCAACTTAAGTTGAGGCAACTATCAACTCTTAAAAAGTTTCCTGTAAAAGTTGATAGTTGCTATAACGTTTACGTTTGCCGCAACTTTATGGCAATCTGTGAGCAACTTTCACAGCCGAGTTGCCGTATGCCGTTGCCGTAGCGACACTGGCATTGCTGGGCACAGGGAGAGGGAGGGAGGGTGTGAAATCGCCCGACGCGTTGCGACTGACGGTTGAGGAAACCGGCAACTTTAAAAACCGGTATAATATTTAACAGTTGCTAGTTGCGGCACTTAGCAACTAACTAGTCATCGATTGCAGCAACTGAAAACTGTTGCTATGTGTGCGCAGTCCAATTGAAATATATGTAAACAGCTAGTTGCCAACTAGTTGCCAGTTGCTGCAATAGTTGCTCTATGTGCAAAGCGCCTAAACATCGGCACAATGACCGGTACAGCGCTGCTAGCATCTAGCGGTTCGTCTCCTTTACCAGATCGTCGATACACCTTTTGAGAGGCCTTCCCACACTGCGCCATTCGGCACGTGGTCGCCACTCGAGAGCCTTACGACCCCAACTGCCGTCTGCTCAAAGTACGAGGTATGTGTCCTGCCCATTGCCGCTTGAGTTTCACAATTCTGAGAGCTATGTCGGTTACCTTAGTTCTTCTGCGGATCTCCTCATTTCTGATTCGATCTTGCAGAGAGAGCGAATTTGATTTTTCATTGCCGAATGTTAAATCTAATGGAATATACTAATTGTGCTTGTGACAGAAAATTAAACCAAAATGCTATAGGATAGTCATATTTCCAATTCGAAAATCGTCTCAAATCGATTATTTTTAGCGCCTTCTTAAGCCTATAGGACGTTTTATAACGAAGTGCTGGCAAGCAAGTCCTCAATGATTATGACTATGTATGCAGTACACAATCTCTTGATCCACTGTATGGATCCTCGCCTTGCATCCTTTATTGCAATGGGTAGAACATCTCCATAAACGTTTTCTGGATCCTCCCGAGTTTTTCTTCAAACAATAACTGTAGCGCCCGAACCAAAGGATTCGATTCCCGCGTTTTGAATCTGTGAAGAAATAATCTGAAAAAAAAAGACAAATTTTTGAATCGGTACTTTGGCAAATGCGTATATCGAAGCGAAATATTCTATAGTGTAAAAACATTATTTGCTTAGGCGATTTATTTAAAAAAGAAAACCTTTTTTATTTGAATAATCAAATCTCGATTAATTCCATTTATTTTTTTATTCTTGTATGCACAGTTTTTTATAATATATTTATGCTAATAATATGTTAGTTATTATTAGGTATATAGGTATACACTAATAATAAGGACTAAAAATAAGTAGGTAATATGGCAATAGTTATGTTCCCCGTCTTCACCAATATTAAATCAACCAGTTACGTGTATAAATAGTAGCTGTGAATTTTAATTTATTTTGAAGTATTTATTGGAAAAAAAATATTTGGCATAGCGACAGATTATTGTCTGGAATAGCACAAATGTTTTTTATCCCGGAAAAATCTACGGTTTCCGTAGGATAATAATATCAACTTTGACGCGGATGTAGTCCTAGGTAATAGCTAGTGAAACTATATTTTTTATACAAATTAGAGCCTGCCTACATCGTATGAAACAAGCCTTGCACACACACCTGTGCATGACCGAATGTCTGCCACGAAGACTATTAACTCAGTGGTTATGTGCGCTTGTGATTTTAATTATATCTTCGCCGATCATCAGAATAGTAGCCTTACATCCTTTACTATGATGAGTAGAACACTTCCACCAGTTCTTAACTCCGTTCCTGTACTTCTTGAAGAACGTATAACCGTTAAATTTTAAAATTGGTTTTCCCTTCTGTGACGTCAAAATGGAAACTGAAAAAAAAAATGTTCCATTTTATTTTTTGCTCATTAAAAAATAAATGTACCTACTTTAAGATATTTTGTTTGTTGTTTTGTGGAATATTAACTTACACTCATAGGAAATGTTTATTCTTGCGGACAGTACAAAATTAATTTAAAATATTATAATATACAAAATAAGTGGAGAATTCTAAATTGTACATAAGTTAAAAACTATTTCGGATATGATTTTGAACTGTACAATAAGTTAATATTTTTACATTTATTTATTTAGGATCTCCAACAAAAGATATACACAAAACATGACATACAAATAATAGTCAACAAAGGGTTTTATTTAGGTGTATTCTTTCTTTTATAGGAGACCACAGTATGCACTATAAAGTTGCTAACAATGTAAAAATAATACAATTTGGTAAAATCTTAAAACAAAAAAAACCGCAATAGTTACTAATAAAAAATGTTTTAGCCAATATGTTCATTTGTTTCGAATTAGTTGTGTGCTCTTTTGTTTTTACAAGTTATCGCCCTTGCATGCTGGTTACATCTGAAAGATGTACTGCCTACGAAGTTTTAGTACAGCGGCGTAATGACCTAAGCAGTGGCGGCTGGTGGGTTATCGAACTGGTGGTGCACTTTACTAAAACATTAAAATTAGAAAATGCAACAAAACAAAAATTGACATAATATATGTTTATTTTTTTATACATATCAATGCGACGACATTTTTCTGAAGCGAAATATTCAATCACCTTTTTATTATTAAAATCGGGTATTAACACCATACACAGTATAGAATAAAAGTTCTCGAAAAAAATCTAAACAAAAACTAAAAACAATTACGGTAATATAAATAAACAATAATTAACGCGTCACACATACAGTGAAACTATACTGGTAGTCTGATAACGAGATGTCAAAGTCAATCATAGCTACCGTCGCGTCAATTCCCCAAACATTCGGCCGGCCAAATCGTCAAACATCGGGTGCTCTCGGCAATCCTCGGTTCGTACGTGCGGCGCTCGAGAACCTATTCATTACTCGGTACATTTCTATGAACTATCTTCTGTTTCACGCGTCAGGCGTAATAACTCGTATCTCCTACAAGTTATATTAGCAGTCCTCGTGCACTCGCCGAAGCGCACGAGAATTTGTCTTTACAGGAAAATAAGTCTTAATAGTTTAGTAAAGCGCTCAAACTGTTTCACCATAATTGGAGATTTAATTTTTTATACGTTTTTGTATGTTTAAAAATAACTATTAAAATGGTAATTTAAAAATAAAGATGAAGTAAGTACTTAATATTTTGTAATTTTTGAATTGGTGGTTCAGCGCACGAGCGCACTTAAGGTACAGCCGCCACTGGACCTAAGCTTGTTTTTGAATCAGGGATATAAAACAAATTAAAAGTATTACGGGATTTCAATTATAAGGGTTTTCAAGTCGAAGAATTGATCGTTTATTTATTTATTTAATTCATATGGCAGACTTAAAGTTAAATATACAGATTGGTAACAGCTAATTAGACTGACAGCAAATTACATTTTCACTTACAAAATACAGAATATTACTTTATATTTTAGACATTTCAGTAGCTTACAGGAACAAAACAACATCCTAAAAGAAAGTACTGAAAACTTAAATAACTACTAACACAGTCACAAAAAAAATGGCTAAAAAAAAATATGATTTATAAATAATTTGGCTCGTTGGCCTAGTGGTCGCTCTGCGCGATTGTTGAGCATGAGATCTTGATCAGGAATTTCTCAGTAGCAGCCTAAGAGACTGAAGTCACGCCCGGTTGATGGGACTTATACATAACTGGCGAAATGTGGGTGTACTAATGGGTACACCTCTGCCTAACACTTCGGGGACTACAAGCGTGATGTTATGTAGATGTGGAAATAATTTTAAACAATTTATTGCTGTAATCTAGTTTATAACTGGATTTAATCCATCAGCACGTACTGTGGCCAGCACGAACTTTGTAGACAGTTATTACAAAACTTTTCATATTAGCTGATAAGCAAAACTTTTTAGCTGCATCCAGGAACTATTACATACGTACCCATTAGACACGCTTAGTAGGTAGACACAAGTTGAATCTATCCTATTACTTAATACATATATACTAGTTATATTCCGCGGGATGACCCGCGTTAAATTACGTCTTTGGTTATTGCTTCGCTGCCGTGGGTAACGACCAACGTCCATGATGTTATTCTTTCAGAATTCTTCATGAATATGGCTATCGTATATTAAAATATATTTTTGACGGCCTACTTTTATTTTTTGACTAGCGATCCGCCCCTGCAAATTTCCAACTTTTCCGATGGATTTTCCAAAAATTTACTGTGTTTAACACCTTGTCAAGGAAATTACGAACACAACTCAAAAAAAATCAGCCAAATCGGTCTAGCCGTTTTCGAGTTTGCGCTTAGCAACACATTTTAACCATTCATTTTATTTACATAGATAGATATAGATTAAAATTAATTAGGATTTCTCAGTAGCAGCCTCGGAGTCTCATTTGTGCTCGGTTGATGGCAATAGGCTCGCCCCCTATTACATGGGACAATCACAACTGGCATACTGGCATTAATTACTCAAGTCCCATGTAATGAGACACAATTGATGAATGATTCTATTGTTCTGACTTACTGATAAGGGTCAGTTCACACCGAGACGCGACGCGACGCGACGCAACGTGACGATACTCGAAGAGGCCAGTGACTTCGCGCTGCGCCGCGCGCCGCCGCGAGACGCATCGCAACGTCGCCGGCGTCGCCGCTCTTGCACGTCGCGCGTACCGGCGTTTCACGGCTGCGTCGCGATGCGTCGCTCTACGCCTCGTGATGCCTCGCGGCGTAGAGCGACGCATCGCGACGTAGTGCTGCGTGGTGTAACGTATTCTAAATTCTCACAATGAAATGTGTATCTTTTCGTGTGGAAAATAAAGTTATATTTTGAGTCGCTCTTTTAAAGTGTGCACGCAGCGTCTCGGTGTGAGCTGACGCTTAGTCAGCCGGAGCTTGACCGGTTAAACATACCTAACTGGCGAAATGTAGGTATACTAATGTAGGTACACCTCTGCCTAACCCTTCGGGGATTACCGGGATGATGTTATATTATATAGATTAAGCTCGAGTCGTTAGTGACTGTGAACATTATCAACGTAAGTGAAATTGTTGTCCACAGTGATTAGTTTTGCACCGCAGCCTCTACTGGAGTGAGTAGAACATCTCCAGTAGCATTTTCTTCCCTTTTTCAGTCTCTTGCAGAAACTATATTTCCCCATCTGAATCAATACGCCTCCTCGTCTTGAAGTCCTGCAGAAAAACCCTGAAAATTTGTTTGTTTCTTTAGTACGTCGAGTAGATGAAGCTTATATGCTTTGTCCACATCAGTGCGGTTTCACGTTCGTCTTGCCTTTGCGTCTGACGCATGCATGAAGCGTAATAGCGCATGCAATAAGGCATACCTACGCTAAAACTAGTTCAAAACAGATGGCGGTGATGACGCATGCGCTTAATGCGACATGAATTTAATGTTGAAGACGCAAGATGATCATGAAAGCGCACTGGTGTGGATATTGCTATAGTTTTACATTTTTCTACAAAAATTTACACAATAGACTTTCATTTGTTTATTATGTAAACAACATCAAGGACATATTACAGGTACTACACAGTGACTCAGAACAATTTATGAAGTTATGGATATCAGATACAATGTAACTAGTGTAAAAACATACATAGCGAAGCCATTATTGCGATATTTTTTTGTTCTAGATCAGGGTTTTCCAGGGTTTACTTATTTTGTCTGCTGCCCACTTTGAGAATAAATTATTTTCTAGCGCCCCCATTTTTTCGCCAACTTAAAAGCCACCGAGTAGATGAACTTACAAATCGCTCCCCATGCCTCTACACAACGCCCACTTTTTTTTTTCTGAGTCTCTTACCCCTTTAGGCCTGCAGCGCCCACAAGGGGGCGTTATCGTCCACTTTGGGAAAGACTGCAGTTCTAGATCATATCTGGAAACCTTTTAGTTATGAAGATATTAGGGGACAAAATGACAACGTTTTATTATTTTAATATTAACACTAATTTTTACACCCACGACCCACGAACCACTGCTGTATGCATCCGTAATTACAATATTTTCGCGCACTTACTACCAGAAACAGATTTTTTTACACTTAAAAATAAATGTCACAGATTCCCAGCAATAATTTCAGCTCAATATAACTTAGTTTGATGTGCAGAATACGTAGTTAACGCCAATGTCATGTGTCTTTTTATACCCGTATAATACAATACGATAATAATAGTACTATATATCGATTATAATTATGATTTTATCATATGTCTATAAGCGTCTATGGTTCACTTATTCAATTCGTGATGTCTCTAAGACTGATATTAAATACTCGTATTTTCAGACATTAGGTACATCAGACAACAGAGTTATATACATTTTATATGACTGACAAAAAATGTCTGTTACAATTTGTTTATACGAACAATTTTAATTGATGTAAGTAGTTAAATTGATTGTAATTTTTTGACATTACCTACCTATAAGTCATAATAAATGTAAACTACGTCCTAATCTAAAAGGCAACGAAAACTTTTACAATTGATTTAGTACATAATTTTAGACCCACCAGGGATTTTTTTTTTATTAAAAAAGTGACTATTTTGTCGACTAACCGATATTTTTTAAAAGTTGTTCTTTTCCACCCCATATATGAGGTATATGTAATAAAGCCCATACACATTTATGGTAACCGTATTATTTTTATATAGCTATTATTGACTAGAATTATTAAAAGACTTTTGAATGGAATTCTTAATGATTGTGAATATTTTTACAGTGCACCATTTCTAGGTTTATCGTGTGAAGCCTCGCCTTGCATCCCTTATTGCAATGTGTAGCACACCGCCAGAAATACTTAGGTCCTGAGATTTTTGTCATACAAAAACTGTAGCGGCCGATCCATAGTTTTCGGTTTCCAAATCTTGAAACTGTGAAGTAAATATCTGAAACATCCTTTCATTCAGGACAAGAACTATTATTGAAACAAAAAAAAAAATTAAAATTTTGAACGAAATTTAATAAGGCTTTTTCTCTTCTTATTTTACTAGATTATCTACTTCTATTACTACTAGGTACCAGGTAAATGAGGGTTTCTTTGGTTCTGTAGGGAAACTTTGACTGAAAACGAATAAAAAAAACGTTTGACAAAAACTTTCCACCTCTTAAATGATAATAAACATTATTGTAAGGGCCAAAATCGCAACAGTTAACACGTTACCTGCGGCACCAATTTTTGCAAACTTTCCGTTCCTGCGGCACGAGGTATTATCGGCCCGCACCGTGACCAGACGTTAGGGCGACACGCGGTCTATTAGACCCCACCTCCTTTAACAGACTAAAATCCATTTTCTAACGCGAAATCAAAGATAAATGAAAATTTTGGTCCTTATCGATATAGACAGTGAATTGATGAACCCTAATCTACCGTCGCCCCGGGATCTGATAGCTAGTTTAGGAATTATTGGCAAAACAAAATATGGGATCTTATACACTTCGTAACGCACTGAAATAGGGTAAATTTTCGCTAAGATTAGTGATGGGAAAAATAATATCGACGCAACGACGTTTATCCATTTTTGTGTGAAAATCTTAATGCGGTCCACAGAATAGAAAAAAAAAGAAAACCAGAAGTAGAAAAGAAACTAAAAATACCCTTATTAGAACTTGAATAAACATAAAAAAATCAGTAACAATATACTTTTATATAAAAAATCTCAATATAGTCGCTCCATGTAAAATACTGGTACTCAGCTGCATCCGGTTAGACTGGAAGCCGACCCCAACGTAGTTGGGAAAAGGCTAGGCAGATGATGATGATGATAAAAAATCTCAATATATATTTTGTACTTATTTATTAGTGTTTTTCATTGAAACAGGGTAGACAATAATATTTTTTGCACTGAGAGCACTGAGTAAAAATCTTTTTGGATTTTATGGCAGCTTCACGAGATGGTAAAAATGTGCGTAGTTTCTGGTAACAACCAACACATCTTCTTCTGTTTTCATCTTTTTCGAGGTAATGACGTGCGCTGCTTTCAGGTGCTGAAAAATAACAAAAATGTAAAGATAACGTAATAAAACTGGCATTGTTACTTAGGTTAGATTGTAGATGAGAATAACAATGATAATGTATAACTGCTAAACAAAGAACTACTGAATTATTAATTAATTACTTACCTGTTTTGTCAACGGCTGCTTTGCGTTTTTTGTGGAGTTTTTCACTACCTACAAAAATATCAATTAAAAACTTACCTGCTTTGGTTCTGTTTCTGGGTTTTTTAAAATTAACTTCTTCCGACATCGTTTAGACATGTTCGGCGATGTAAAAGGACGTGCTCTCCAATCGACGTGATGCACAACACTAGTCGCGGGAAGCTCGCGTTGAGTGCGGTACGAGGTCCGGGGGGATATGGGACGATTTAGCCTCGTTCCGCACTGCATTAAAATTATATTAATTCAGTGCGGTACGAGGCCTAAGTACCAAGGTAGGTATTACCATCGAGTCCGGGACCATTAGCGCGTCTCAAATATACATATCTCTTTTCTGTACTGGACCAAACCAAAGCTATGCCCTTCGCACGACAGAGATGTTCACGTTTTTCCTTGTCGCACCACAAGGAAGTTGCATGAGGGGTGATTTAGGCCTCGTTTCGCACTTAACGTGTTAAGAAAAATGACGCGTTTCGCAAATTGCTCTACAAAACAAGATGAGTCATTATTATCATGATCATCATACAAAAGTGTTTCGTCGCGGTACACGCGTGCCAGCCATGGAGCACTTCCCGGGCCTGGTTCAGGCCATGCTCCGGGGCGAGAGGGAATGGGATGCAGTCATCTCCTTCTGCGAAGCAGTAATGCTAGCGAAGGAGGAGGCGGGCCGCGTGAGGGAGAGAACATCCTCCACCTCACGCCCCAGCCGCCGCGGGAGACATCCGGCCACCGTAGGCGCGGGCTTGCGGACGGCGAGTAATGGGTAGCTCGCCGTCCGATCAAGGACCATGCCCGGGTCGACGGCGCGTTCTGTTCGCGCGCGCCTCAAAGAGCTGTCAGCACAGGGACGGGGCCCCACTAGGGGCCAAACGCCTGCCGGGGTTGCGGGACGTCTTAACAGGATACCGTGGCCCCGGAACGTAAAGGGCAACAGAAGGAACAGGGTGGTTTTTTAGTCAGTAAAAGTCTGACAGTCCCTTCCGCCCCGCCCAGGGCGGAAGGAGTCATTTGATGATTTTTACCACCTAAAAAAAAAAAAAAAAAGCCATGGAGCACTTATGTATAGAACAGTGCGGATGCCCGCTTTACGCAGTTTTGGCCCTTAGAGACAACTGTTTTGTCTAGAATTATTACTTTTATTGTCATTTGTATTCCACAGTCAATCTGTGGACAGCGTTGTGGGCTACAATATTGTTCACATGTTATGTGTATTCCTTATATCTATCTAACTGTATATTGTACCTGTTTGCTGTTCCCTTTGAATAAAATAAAATAAAATATTTTTTTACCGGGTTAGGTCAGTTTCCCTACAGAGGTAAAAAAAAACCTGCATTTACGGTACTCGTAATTTCTACTTTTTTCATCTAGGGTATTATCATAAGCCAGGATTTACAAGGAAAATACCATTAAATACCAAATATTATGTAATTTATTTATATTCTAAATTGTTTAAGGCGTATTGCTGCGTATTGTACTATAAAATAATTACTAACATTGCACATACTCATTTTATGGAAAAATATTTCTACTGAAAAGTATAAACATAATTGGAATAGGTTTATTCCTATTCATTATTATAGGCACAAAATCCATACTTCCATACTTAATATTATCAATCCGAAAGTAACTCTGTCTGTGTGTCTGTAGAATATCGTACATTTGGCGACTCTTAAGCCCAACACACAGAGAGCTGGAGCGGGACGTGAGCGGAACGTAAGCGTTACGTAAGCGGGACGCGAGCGTTGAGTGTGTGAACATCCATATAAATACAAGGAATACAACCCGACGTCCCGCTCCCGTTCCGCTCCCGTCCCGCTCCCGTCCCGCTCCCGTCCCGCTCCCGTCCCGCTCCCGCTCTGTGTGTGTTGGGCTTTTGCCTTTACACTACAATTTAATTTACGAATGCACATGAGTATTATTAAATCTAATAACTTCGTTATCAACCGTGTGGACAGTTGCTCGGCAACGCCTGTGATTGTGTGTTGAGCACACCCATCTTGCTTTTGGCCCCGACACGTGTTGCTTGCAAAATGTAAAGCCTTCGATACACAGAAGCATTTTGCCACGTCGCGACAGAACAAATGTTGCTGCAAACAAAACAATACGACCTAGCGTTAAAAAAAGGAGCAAGAAAAGTAGTGTATGAAAGAAGAAACTTAAAGTTATGAAGTTTAGGTGGATGAATGAAGCAGAGGAAGACCAAAGAAAAGATGGAGGGATTGTGTGAACAGTGATAAAAGAACAGGGAGTCAGTGATAGCTTGACAGTTGACAGGACGGAATGGAAGAAGAAAACGTGCGCCGACCACTAGTAGGTATTCATTTATTTATTCTCTTCAAACATACAAATATCCTTACAGGCTAGATCCAGTGCGATATCGTGTACCATAGCACATTATATAGGTAGCTATTCTTTTTAATTCACCCAAAACCAACCAACATACAAAACCAACTTGTTTTTATTTTGCTTTTGTGTACATTTTTCTTTCTTTTTATGTTATATTCGTCATTTTCGTTTGAACAAACAGTATTTCTTCCTTTTTCTTTCTTTCTTTGAAAGTCCAACAGAATATGTCGACATTGTCATCAATGAGGTTGAGAGAGTGGGGCGCGCTCGTCAGCTGCGCCTCGCACATCAAGTTGGATCGCGTGCGCGGTACCGCCGGCAACTGCGGTTGACGACGACGACCGACATGGCCGTCTGGCACGCAAAAGACATGGACAGAAGGATTATGAGGAGTTACGAAGATTTTACAAAACCACGGCTTTGATTCAAGAGTAAATTTTTATTTGAGACTTGTTTTTATTTATAATACTACTTCTTGATTACAATATGCTTATAAATAATAATACCAGCCTAATACTGTCCCACTACAGTGCAAAGGCCTTTTCTAATACAGAGAAAGCATGAACATTGATCACCACGCTTGCTCAAGGCGGATTTGCGATTTCAGACTTATATTAATTACAGGTCCAGGTTTCCTCACGATGTTTTCCTTCACCGATGTCAGCGATGTCCAAGACAAAGTTTCGAAAGAACACATGAATTGAAAAAGTCACAAACTTGCCCAGTTTCGAACCCACAATCTCATGCATGAGAGGTGAAGGCCTCAACCTCATCACGACATTATTAATCAAAATAATATGCTAATAAAGCTTTGAAGATACTCGTAATACAATTTATGGATGTACATGAATATTGTTAATTCGAATAAGTTCATTAAACACAGTATGTACAGACGCTCGGCAACGCTTGTTGTTGTGTGTGGAGCACACCCATCTTGCTTTTGGTCCCGACATGTACTGCTTGCAAAATGTGAAACCTCCTACTCGAAGCAGCATTTTACCACGTCGCGACTTAATAAATGTTGCTGAAAACGAAACAAAACAGCTAGAAAAAGTAATTTTTATCGTTGATTTTTTTATTGTGAAGACAGTAGCTAGAAGTTTACTTTTTAAAACTATTAATTAATTTTATTATTTTTTTATTTATTATATGATATGAAATATTGTCCTTGGTAACATTTTATTGCAATATGTTTGTGTTTTTGTCAGAATGTTTTTTTTTATTTTTATTATTGATAAAGGGGACTGGATTGTCAAAATGGTTAAAATGCAGTTAAATATCGTAATTTTTTTTTATTAATATGTAGAACCTGAAAGATTTCACTTAGCATAATAAAATAGGAACCAATTTTTCACGTTTTCATTTTCTCAAAATGTTTTATTTTTCTTTATCTATACTAATATTATACACTATGTAACAATAACAAAAACCCTGTCAGATCAGTGTTGCCGTTGATCAGTTTTTATGTTTTATTTTAATTTAATTACTTCTTCTTTCTTCTTTTTTTTTTCACTGGGGAAAAATAATAATCTCAAATCCATTAAATGGTTACGTATATGTGTACGCAGTACGATGCCGAATAATACTCTTAAGGATCGGACAGGGTTTTTGTTACAGGCTGTATAGGTAAAGAGGTAAAGTTTGTTTTTATGTTTATTTACAAGAAGTTATCTTTAGAACCACTGGTCTGATTACAAAAAATCTTTCACTAATAGAAAGCTACACAATTGCCGAATATCATAGGCTATGTTTTATGATAAACATCACTTTCACGCGGACGAAATCGCGGGCAAAAGATTGTAATACAATTTTTTTGGGCAAAGTCTAGTGATATTTTTTTTTTGTATCCAGTTTTCCTTGAACCTAGGGATCCGACATCGCTTCTCTTTCTATCTAGTAATAAGGAGCATGTCTATCAGAGTAATGCACAATAACATCGTCGATCGTATGTACTATGGCTTTACATTTTTTTCTCTCATGAGATGCACAGCGCCATCTCACTTTGCTGCCTGTACAGCCATTCCATCTGAACTTTATGTCGTTTAGCACCAAGACTTTGTTGCCTCGAGAAGTGTATTGGAAATGAGCAGCTGCACCTGTTGAAATAACGTTTTTGTTAGACAACTTAAATGTAGGTATACCAACTGGGTTGTTTGACTGTACCTACCATACAACTCAAATCCAATTTGTGCTACCTTCTGATGATTAACGCGTTGATTTTTCTTTGAGATACCGATAGCACATAAGACATGTATAAAATTAGACCACACAGCTAAAATGTTTATAGAAAGTATTTATTCAAAAAGTTATTAATTACAATACAATCAGTTCCATTTCTTTGCTTCCTTACTTCATTTCAGATCCGTCCTTAAAATATCTAAGTTAATAGTATAGTAAAATAATAACATATTATTATTAAAAAATATGTATTATAAAGTCCTAACATGTACAGATCTGTAATTTTTTGTAACTTCGGTTCCAAAGTCAGATTATACCCTTATTAATGAAATAAGTAATGTTTATATTAGATGTTTAATATAAATAGGATCCTCATACCGTGGGTGCTCCCTTAATAGAGTATACAAATTGTCTATTAAATGATGTAAAAAAATCTGCAGGGCTTGAAATATTGTACCGATGAGACAGATATATCTCTACAAATATTTATCAAGTTCTCAACTAATATAATTATCTTTAGAGTTTAAAGTATATGATAATTAATTGTATGATCACTAAAAATTATATAGATGAAAAAAATACATATTCATAAGGATTGTTAAATTATCATAGGTTTTACTTTAACGCACCCTACTATGTTACATAAAATATACACGGTGGTCCAATGAATTTTTAGGAACTAAAGAATATTCGAAAAGGAATATTGATTTTGGCTTCAATTTTATTCGTTTTAATAATTTAATCAAGTCAAATCCAATCAGTCATTGAGTTAAAAATAAAGTTTACGTTTTTATAGACTAATACCTACTAAAATAATTAAATTAGTTTTAGGCAAATCTACTTAAAAAATCATAAAATAATATGGCAATAATTTAATTTAGAACTCATTTTGGCTAATTTTCTATAAATAAATAATTTGGGGTGAGTAATAAAATTTTTCAGTTCAACTTAATATAAACAAGCCATAGCCCCTTTTTAAATTAGCCTAACAATTTAATCAAACAATTTCTCAAGAATTATACTTGAATGCATAAAGTACCAAGTTTATCAAATAAGCCTCTACTAAAAATACATTTAAGTGATTATAATATTTCTAAATAACTAAGAGTTACACTTATAAACTAATAAGTATCAATTCCCTACATTGCAGTTTTTTTACACAAAACTCATCAAACGATCATCAAAAGACACAAATATTCGCAGTGCTTGTTTAGAATTCCAAATATTATTGTTAATGCAAAATTCGGATTACAAAATCTATATGAAAAAATAATTAATGTGTGTTTGTAAAAACGATATCACCTTCTTATGGCATTCTCCTAAACAATCTCATTTTGAAGGAAAAGTGAAAAAATCATAAGATAAATTTCTAGATTTGAATCTCACTTATAACCAAACGATCATATAGAAAGTAGACAACGGCTGGAAACCTGTTTTTATGACACAATTGTTGAAATCTGTGTTCTACAATATATTTGGAAAATTTAATTTAATTTTTCTTACTTGTTTTCATGATCTGAGGCTTTAGACTGAAGAGTATATTGTATATAGACGATGTAATGATAGAATCGCAAACAGTCGCAATCCGTAGCTTCTGCTTACCTCTATGCAGAAATAATCGTGAGTTTATGTTACTTGTAATTAATGAATATGCTCATTGATCATTTTAACAATTGTTCCATTGATAGTGTAGATTGAAGCACCGCAGCCTCTGTTGTGGTGTGTCGAACAAACCCACCTGATTCTATTCTTTAGGGACGATTTCATATAATACGTATAGCTACCAATCCCGATGAGTGGTTTTCCTTTCTGTGATCGTAAGAGAAGAATACCTGTAAATGTAAAACTTGTTAAACCATGTTATGAAAAAAAGGGTTTTTATGATCTTAAAAGCAGAGTCAGGCCCTGTTCAGATAGGTAAGATGGCTGTAGCGGTCAGTTGTCAGTTTGACGTAATTATATTATCTGACATATTTCAGATCAGTACAATTACGTTCGCTGATTATTCTTGCAAAATTATGCTCCTCACCTCAGTTCGCTTACAAAGAACAAAAAAATACGATACTGTATTAAACGCGTATCTTATACCAAAATATCGTTATTAAAATAAAAAACAATAAAATCTTGGAGCAGCATTTATTTAAAAAAATATTTCTTTTTTAATAACTATAGGCAATGCTTCCTATTAAAGCATGTCAAACATAGTGCTTTATTACATTTTTTACAAAAACCTTTAATTTTCTTTACTTTTTTATTGGCTTCTTTGCTCGCCAGTTTTTTTCTAATTTCTTCGTAGCATCCAGTGCATCTTTTAGACTTATCACCAAGAATGTACTGATGTTGAAAAGCTTTTCTGACATTCTGTTGAAACTGCTCAATAATTTCTTAAACAAATATAATTTTTAATTAATTATGTAATTAAAATAAAGTTTGCATATCAGTAGGTAATACCAATAGCTAGGAATAGTATTTAGGTTTTGTTGGTTTCAAAAACTACTTTGAGCATTCCAAAGAGATTACCTACAGTAATACAGATACATAGAAATAAATATCTACGCCAAAATTGAAAATAATATTTCGAAATACACAATACTAAATAAACTAAAATAAAAATTAAATATAATAAAATCCTCTCACTTGCTCGCAATATCGTGCGAGTGGAATGACATGATAAGCTTCTATGTTTGCCCGCCATTTTGAATTAATTTCTTTAATGTCATTAGATCAACCTGTTTTTTACATTTGTAACATGCCTTCTTCATAGCTAGTAGTATGGTAATCTAGAAAATAAACTATTTCATCATTGATGGTGTGGACGACAGCCTTACATCCGTATTTGGCATGACTGGTACATCTCCACCGGACCTTGGTTGAGACCCCTGCCCCATTTCTTCGGTACCTGTTGCCAGCTATCGTGAGTATTCTGGATCCTTTCCTGTTGGTGAAGAATACTGGATGAAGGTCTGAAAAGAGATAATGATTAATTTTAGTCTTTGTACGCTGTTAATAAAAAAAAGTTTGTCAAAATTTCTCAAAACCAGTTGACTTCAATTGTTTTCCTACATGTAATTTTCTTGTACTTGTTTTTATTTTGTACGGAAATAAATAGGTACGTACCTACACAAGAATAAATACGAATCTTAGGGCCTCGTTCACCATCTTCAAGTAAAGTGTTGATTAGTTACTTCCAAATTAAAGTTAATTGGCAAGTAAAAGTTATGAGTATCTTCTATCAATAGGGTCAGTTAATCTTATGATTAGTGCTACTCGGACATCGTGAAAGTCGCACGTGAAGTTACGGGGGACTTTAACGATTAGTCTACTGGTCACTTTACTTGAGGGTGGTGAAAGAGGCCCTAAGTATGAAGTTATAAACCTCAAATTAAAAAAAAAAACAGATTTTTTGTTTTTTTTAAAGCTTAGATTTTATCGATCAATGAAAATTAAATGTAATACCTATGCATACCACAAAACTTACAGGCACAAATAAAACAATTACATATGTTAAATTCGCGTTTTATTTTAACAACCCTTACATAATTATATAAAAAGTCACAATACCTACGCACTAAGTTACAAATATAAACTTTTTTAAGCTGGCTGAACCCAAACTGCGTATCAGTGCGATGCGCCAGAGCAACACAGAAATCTTTTACAACCGACTTCAGTCCGTAAAGAGCCATAAGCTTTCTGTTTCTGCGATGCAGCGTCAGTTTTGTGTTTCAGCCCATAAACTGACATCTGACACTTGGACCAAGAAATCCACCGACACATGCCACTTATCACTAAGGCTAGCCATTTTCCGTCTTATTCCTTACAAAATAGGAACGAAAGTTCAACAAAGCTGGAATACCACTCGTTATGTGCACTGGTGTATTCATCATATCCACTGCTGGACATAGGCTTCCCCTATAGATAACCACAATGACCGGTCCTTGATGCCCTTTTTTTATAGATGTCAAACCCTTCTAGTGCTTAAAGAATTAAAAAAATATGAGTACTGTTTTCTTATATGCATATCTTATTAGGTAGCACTGATATGTAGTCATTATAGCGTGGTTAACTTAATTTACTAAAAAAAAGGCAGTAATCGGAGGCCGGTAAATAAAAAAATTGCCGATATTGAGTCATAGGTTAAAAAACACTCATTTAATAATTTTAGAGATTTTCAAAGTAACAATGAAAAGCATCTATCTAATTTCATGGGCACTTGCATCACATTTTGGGCACACTAAATTACAATAACTACCTACATAACAAAACCTTAAGTTAACTTAACTTGTTATTTAAAAAAAAAACATGCAACGTACAAAATTCATAGAATAAAGATGCAAAAATCTTTTAATTGTTTCATCACAACTGACAATTTAAAGAACACGATATTAACATAAGACATGATTTTACAAAAATAAAAAAAATCGTGGATATTGATGCCAATTATGTTGTACTTAATTGATTCATCATCTTTTTCTCTCCAATGAAACAAGAAAGAGACAGACTTAAAATAACAACTGTCAATGTCAGCCGAACTGAAATTTCCATACAAACAGGAGGTAATAGAATGATACATACATAAAAAAATATATTAGATACCTAACTATCTCCTAATTTAACTTAATTTATGCTTATTCATAAAGTAAACGACATCATTGTCAACTGTGTGTAGTCTTGCTGGACATCCGAAACGCTCGTGAGTCGCACACCGCCATCTTGTTTTATCCGAACAGATTCTATTAATTCTGTACTTTATATCACCAATCATAAGCATACTTTTCCCTCGGCTGCTTCGAAAAAAATAAGGTGTGATGGACAGACCTGGAAATAAAAACATATATACTCTTAATAATATTATATAATAAAAGTTAAAGAGTTTTACTGTTTGTTTAAACGTGTCAATCTCTGAAACTTTCAGCTGGATTGGGAGAAATCTTTGTATGAGGAATAAATAGTATATAGGCTATAAACGCTCCACATTTGGGAGCGGAGCAGTAATTAAAGACGTGAAGGAACGCGGGCGGAACTGCGGGGTAAAGCTAGTCATATCATATAGAGGTATAGGTATCGCCAAACTTCTAGTTCGCTCTGAAGTTGCAATGGCCGCGTGTTTGCGCCGCACAGCGCCGCCCCCGCTTCCCCGCGTGTTCCGGTGACGCCTGTTTTGTTGTTACTGCGATTCTATTCGAGACAACTTCAGAGCGAAATAGAAGATTGGCGATACCTATACAATGCGCGATACGAAAGATGAGACTTGACACACAACACAAACTTTATTATTTCGTTATAAATATTATAATATTGTTAAGAATTTTAATCTAAATGTCTTCGAAAAATCCCTAAATAGAGATACACAAATTATGGATAACTATTTCGTACATCCATACCTGCGCAAGCTCCCCATTACTGACGCTTGTCAAGTCTCATCTCCGCGCGTATTGTACAATCGGCTTGTTGTTTGTTTATTTTCCCATTGCAAAAATCTTACACGGATAGAAAGCGTTGCTGTGTGTCATAGGATGTGTTGTATTTCACTTTCGCGCGGACGAAGTCGAGGGCAGAAGCTAGTTAATTATATTATTACACAATTCATCATAAAAAATAAGGTGTGAGCGAGAGATTAGAAATAGAAAAACGTAAATTTCATTATTAATTATATTGTACAAATTATCACAAGAAACAAAAATCTTAACGATAAAAATTAATTGACCAATTTAGTTTTGAAATTCCTTTATTTCAGGTTACATATTACATCGATAGGTAGTTTATATAAAATTAACAATATGTAATACTTCCCCACTTGCTCAAAGTCTAAATAATAAAAAAAAAAAACAGAAATGATGAGTTGCCTGAGGACTACTACCAAAACAAAAAAATAAATAAACGGTTTTGATATTTGCAGTTTATAAATGACATTTGTTTTAATTTCTTATTTGTGATGCTCTTGACTCTAGTATAGGTCAAGACAGAGACAAAGTCGAGGATAGAGTGAGCTTCTAAACCTAATATTTTTCTCATAATAACGGTATGTTTTTAGTAACTAGTCCAATAACTGTAGGATTATAACTCGGCGGATGGTAATGGCAATTTTTCATAGAAACAATTTGACTGTTAAAAGTAACAATCCTAGCTTTACAACCTTTTGAGTAGTGACTAGAGCAACCCCAACGAACCTTCGTGTTATTCCCTGAATGTTTGTAGTACGTATAATCTTGATACTTTAATAATGTTGTTCCTCTTTTTGAAAGTATGTAAACTCCTGTAAAGAAACCGTAGTTATAAAATATAATTAAAAATAAAACAAATGTTTTTGGGTAAATACTTCTCAGACAAAGAACTTTTTCGGTTTTCAGTCTCTTTTGCTAGCCTTATAGGTGCCAACCTAGTGCCAAAGCATAATAGATTTAAACACATAAACATTCCAGGTACTTTAAGTAAATAGCATGCGTGCGAGACCGGAGCCGGTTGTTAGTTAAAAATAAAGTATTAACACTTCACTTTTTGAATAAACCCCTATGTCTAACCCTTCTGAATAAAGCAGATAGCAACCTTGAAGATCGATTTTTTATTATATTTATTTGATAAAATGGTCAGTTTTTGAATATATTTTGAAGTGTCCAATATTGTAACTGCCTAAAACAAAATTCAAAATTTGTTTAGTAAAACAACAAAATAAAAGTTATAAAACATATTTTTTTTATATGCAAATTGGAACAGTCACCAAACTGACACATCGAAAAACCTTAATTTGAGGTTCCATGATACAAAATAAAACAGCGTTCGTAATCAAAAGTCTTTATTGTTTCACATTTTTTATTAATAAAAAGAATATATTAGATGAAAGTTCTCTGAGTGTAGAATTTCATCTTGCGAAATACCCCGATCTATGTTTCTGTCGGCTAGTCCTTTTATATTTTCTCCATTCTTCCCTTCTTTTCTCGGCTTCTTTTGGTGTCAGTTCTGAAACTTTCTTCTTTTTCATTTTAATATTTTCCAAATTTCTTTTTCTTTGATTTTCATATTCCTGAGGGCGTTCTAGTTTTAATTTTTGTCTATAACGTCTCGTCTTTTCTGCGCCACTTAGTGGACGGCGACGGTGTTTTTTTAAAAAACTGCCTGAAAATAAAATATTGCAGATTGTGGATGTGATCCCAGCCTTTTATGTGTCAGTTTAGTGACATTTGTAGTCAGTCAGTCTTATATGTGACGGAATAAAAATGTCACCAAACTGCTACATTTCTCGGCAAGATTTAAAGAAAAAGTTTTCTAATCACAATTAGATATTTTGTAAGAATTAAGTATGTGAAAATTGGTAGTAGATGTCAGGTACGAACGGTTTTGACTTTGACATTGCAGACGAAGCCACTTGCAAAAGCAAGTTAAAATATTATCGTTTCTTTAAAAAAAAATAGAATATTAGTTTTAATAAATATTTATTCAACATTATAATAGTAAACATACATAATTAGATAACATTAAATAAAATATTACGAATCGCAAAACCCTCTTGAGAAATTAAAAGTTTGTTGACGTCTCTTTGCGGATGATTGTGGTCTTCGAGAGCATACACAATGTTGTCATCAATAGTATGGACCCTAGCTGAACAAGATCTGATAGAACATCTCCACCTGGTCTTGTGTTCAGAGACAGAATTCCGATTATACGTATACCCATTACGAAGTAGTAACTTGTGCCCTCTTTTCGTGTAAATTATTGTCCCTGGAATGTAAAAACCAATTACACTGATAAGTTACCAGGAGATTTATTATTGGGGGAATATATGTGAATGCTGAAACAGAAATTAACCACTAGAAGTGAGAGATAGCTATAGAGTGTAAACAACATTTTATTTTAAATAAACAACACAATACTATTAAACTAGACAACAACAAAACTAAATGTAATAGTAAGCATATTTATATTAAATGATAAAAATTATTAATGTTTATTATAAAATATAAATATAATTATGCTCTTAAAGCGTACAGTACAATATGGCTCTAAATGACCGTCGATGACGCCACAGCTTGCGAATGAAGATGCCAGATGATATGTTCAATGAGATTATTTGAGATTCACATCGGATTTTACATGACTAATTATAAGGTTCAATATGGCGCAACTTAAACATGCCATTTTAAAACCCATGGGTATTATAATGACTTTTAACTCATGAAAATTACTTTAATTACACTCTGAATTATGAGTATAAATAATCTGTAAGTAACAAAATAAGATGTACTTAGATGCAACTTTACAATTAGTACCATACGTGCTATGGTAATTAGGAACCTACTTTAATAATTATAAATATATATGTTTAGATTAGGTACCTAATAACTTTTAAATAAATATATGTATATTCTCTAAATTTTAATAATACCGATCAAACATTACCAAAGATTCTAACTATTCTACACTATGTAACAAAAACTCTGTCAGATCAGTGTTGCCGTTGATCAGTTTTTATGTTTTATTTTAATTTAATTACTTCTTCTTTCTTGTTTTTTTTTTTCACTGGGGAAAAATAATAATCTCAAATCCATTAAATGGTTACGTATATGTGTACGCAGTATGATGCCGAATAATACCCTTAAAGGATCGGACAGGGTTTTTGTTACAGGCTGTATAATCAATATCCTTTAGCATTTACAAATATTTATATACAGGCTGACTTTTAAGTTACTGCGAATCTTTCAGGGGGCCTACCATGGTAGTAGGCCTATCATAATATTATTACTATACACATCAAAAGTGTCTAGGGATCAACATCCCTAACAAATGTTAGGGATGTTGATCCCTAGACACTTTTGATGTGTGTATATACTATACCATTTTAATATTACTTTGTAATTTCAGTTGTTGAATTTTCAACTCTCGGCGTTTAACTGAGCGTTTGAAAATCCATTAGTGCGCAAGGCAAAGTAATATTAAAATAATATTGTTGTAAGAGATGGTGGTAGGCGTCCAGGAGCTGAAAATACTCATAAGTACGAACAACTTTTATTATTGAAGCGACTCTGAATACAACAAAAAAATGCTCCATAACACGATCAAAATGTACGGAACTTTTTTTTTCATATTTGGAAGTTAGTTTCTTAATAACAATTGTTTATATGCATGAGTACTTTCTTTCCTTGAAAGATGCACAATGAATGAAAAGTCAGCATGTATATTATGACACTTTTTATGACTTTTTATAGTGACGTATCTAATGAATGGGAATGTTCCTCGTGCATTCTTGTTAAAACTCCATTTGTTTCGAAGTAAAACGCTCTGCATCCTCTCTTCGTGCATCTCCATCGTATGCCCAAGCTCTCTATCTGTTGATAGTATTTCGCATTTTTATATATCATCCCATGCTTCCCTCTTGATGTTAAGTAAAACACTGAAAGTACAAAATAAAACTGTTTTTTATGTATCAAAGCCATTATATTTATTTTAGGATCAAGATTCCTTCATGAACAAAATACAGTAAATTACAGAAAGATTTAAAACATGTATTCAAAACATTTGAATGCAACGTATTGATCGTTGGGCGCAACTTTAACAAAAATAGGGACGGGAAACGATTTAACACACAGTAAATAATTCATTAAAATAATAGTAAAACTTCCATGGTAGCCTACGAAATTCTCTTACGTTTTAAGCCATTTTGTACCTAGTTTAATATCGTTTTGTTAAGTAATAAAAGAAAATGTATACGCGACATTAACGTAACTCTTCAGTTAGAATTACCTGTAAATGTAATTAAAACGCGACGTTTGCGGCCAATTATAACTGATTTATATTGTCGATTGTAATAATTATAATTCTGTAAAAATATTGTCGTTACTGTCGCGTCAATTTTTTTTTATTAGCATACAACCTGATACTGCGCTGCAAATTGCAAAAAACGTATATTTTCGCGGACAACCTTAGCACAACTCCCATAAGAGTCATATTCTTTTACAGTTCTGTTAATGTGTATGGTTTCCATAAATTCCAATAACTATTTGTTGATAAGTTTTAATACTGGCTGTACATTGTTTGCTCTTTTTTTTAGAGCAATACCATCGGTATCTCTTTCTATCCAATGTTAAAGTAGGTAAATCGGAATAGAATACGTTATCTCCACAGCGTAGCATGTAGTTTCCACGAGTTGATCGCGTAAATTCAATAACTTCTGAAAATAAATGTACGTACGTTTTTATAAAATTAATATCATTTTTTTTTATAAATTAAGCTTATAAGTGTTTTATTCAAGAAAATATTACCAACAGAATCCTTGTTTTTTTTAGTCATATCTTAAATCTATTCAATAATTTAACAATGATAAAAGAATCAAAGCAAAAAAAAAACTCATCTTTTATTACAATTTAATTATTTAATCAATATAATAACTATATATACAATTTAAAACTGGAATTATAAAAAGTATATAAAACAACATAATATAAAAATAGTTTTCTAAACATACACGATCACATACATTTTGACAAGAAAATCTTTTTGGCACAAAAAACGGATGTCTCCGGTAGGTACACCGCAATTGTCATTAATTTAAATAAAGTATATCAATTTATTTATTACAATTAATTGAATTCTAAATATATTATTGCTGTAATTAATAGATCTAATATTTGATCTTGGAACTCAATTATCTTAAAACCTACTACTTAGTTTAATCGACTGAAATATTTACCGTATTTTCTAATTTAACTAGATATGAGTTAAGCTAGAAGTAGCTTAAACAAATTGGATAAACAATTTCGGCAAAACAGTGCAGGAGAAGTCCTGCACTGTTTTGCCGAAATTGTTTATCCAATAATGTATTTATAATTACGAGTACATGTATATAAATTACACAATATGAAGAAAAACCCTGTCTGACCCCAAAAGGGGTCATTGTACTTGTCAATATCAACGAGTTTTACTAAGGGACCAAGTCTGAAATCGCAAGAACAAAAGCAGCTGATTTTGCCAACATAAAACATGGATCAAATGATTTTTTTTCGAACAGTGCGCCTACCACACTAGCTTTTTAAATTTTACATGTAGATAGGTACTTTCTAAGTTAATTTTGAACATCAATGAAGGACAATATCGAGAAAATCAATAATAAATATAAGTCTAAAATCGCCAATGACGAACAAGCATCATGATTGATGCTCATGCCTTCTCAGCTTGAGAAAAGGCCTTTGTCCGGCAGTGAGACCATAATAGGCCGGTATTATAAGTAGGTATATCAGTCGTGGGATACATTTTGGCACCTCTTTCTTTACCTCTACATACTCCTAGTGATTATGTTTACCATATAATGCAACAACTTTTCCTCTCACAGTCTTTACGCTTACTTTACATTGCTGTAACTTTCTCTTAGAACAGTACCACCTTCTGATAGGCCTGTCGGATCTTCTGGTTGCCTTGTATGAGTTACTCCAATAGCTGTAGGATCCAAAATGTAACGTATAGTTCCCACTCTTCGTTGGTAAGAGAACGGCATCTGTAAAATGTTCTACAATATTTTGTTTCAAATTTTTAGGAGTAGGTGTGTTGCATGATTTTGTTTTTAGTAGAAAAAAAGACGGCTGTTTTTTTTTAAGAAGTTTATTGTCATCATAGCAGTTGATTAATCAAAATTGTAACTTATGTTATTAGAAAGAGAATTGACAATTGATTTGTATCCGCAGTACTCAATTATCTGAAGTGTAATTTCAAACTAGTTTCAATAATAAATTGATATACAATAAACACAAAACTTGGCCTACGTTCAGCAGTGGACGGCCATAGGCTGATATGATGATGATGGTGATGAAACACAAAACCATTTATATGTATTATGATATAAAGTGTCTGCCTCGTTGGTCTTGGGTTCGATTCCCAGGTCGGGCAAAGTGTTATTGGGTTTTTCCATCAGGAATTTCTTGGTAGCAGCCTCGGAGTCTGGATTTGTACCCGGTTGATGGCAATAGGCTCGCCCCCTATTACATGGGACTAAAAACATAACTGGCGAAATGTGGGTGTAATGAGTACACCTCTGCCTAACCCTTTAGGGATTACAGGCGTGATGTTATGATATAAAGTGTAACAAAAGTGCAACATGTATGGAACTGACGATTTTTTATATAACCAGCGAAAAAAAACTTGAGAGGTGTCAAGGGACACCCGGATGGAACGAAGTTATATGAGAGAGAGAGACAGACAGAGAAACACGCGCACGCCGTACGGCTTACAACTATAGCAAAAAGTGTCGTTACAACTTTTGGTCTTAATTTTTTCCGTCTAGCCCCCTTTCGCAACGCACGATAAGGAACTTAGCTACTGTACTGGAAGGCGCAGTGTAGGAAGGCCCCCATAAGGTAGACCGACGACTTGGTAAAGGTTGCGGGAAGTCGCTGAATCAGGGGAGCGCAGGACCGGTCATTGTGGCTATCTTTAGGGAAGGCCTATGTCCAACAGTGGACGTGGTTCAGCTGATCATCATCATCATCTGCTGAGCCTTTTCCCAACTATGTTGGGGTCGGCTTCCAGTCTAACCGAATGCACCTGAATACCAGTATTTTACATGTAGCGACTGCCTATCTGACGTCGTTCAGCTGATATGGAGATAAAATTTTAACTTTGAGGGGGTTCATCAATTCAATCATTGAGTCCATAGTAAAAGTCTTCGCTACGATATTCCCTTCACACTCCTTATAACGTGATGATGATTCAACAATTTATTTTCTACATAAATAAAAATTAATAGCTAAATGTGTTGCTAAGTGCAAGACTCGAAAACGACTGAACCGATTTGGCTGATTCTTTTTTGTAGTGATCTTAATTTCAGGGACAAGGTTTATATGACGGTACATTTTTGGTAAATCCTCCTGGTTCGGAAATATGCACGCGTGCGAAATCAGGGCGGTTCACTAGTAGGTATTGAATAAATACCACGTTACCTTGATGATTGTGTTAACTTATTGATGATATAGCCTACTCAGGTGATATAGGTCAGGTGCGTAGTACTCGCAACCGGCCTGCTTGTATGACGAGATGTATGAACGTAGATGAGGCGAAAGGAATATGTAAGGATCCGAACATGTGGCGTTGTGTGGTTTCTGCCTACTCCCATAGGAAAAAGGCGTGAGTTTATGTATGTATGTAGGTAGGTATGTAGCCTACTTTAAACGTACATATTGACCATTCCTCACAAAAAATTCTGGAGCCTTATGAGTATGACATCCCTTGATTTTAACCTCATTTGTTTTATTGTTGATAGTTAAGAGTGCTTTGCAGCCCCATGATGAACAACGCCAATGGAGTAAGCTTTTCGCCTTACAAGCTCTCATGAACGAATAAGTGAAATTGTCGAGTAAAACTTGCCTTTTACCGCATCTTGAGTTTATGTATTTTATTCCTGGAATCATATGAAAAGTTATTAAGATATGTATACCCACTTTTCACTTAAATGTTTAACCACACTGATATTATAAATGCGAAAGTATTCCGTCTGTTTGTTTGTTTGTTACCTTATCTTGGCAAAGCCCTAAACCGAAAGTAATGAAAAAATTGTCAAAAAAGTAGCATAGGATCTGGATAAGGACATACGTGGACATAGTTGCGGGAAAAGCTAGTATTGGATCTTTTTAAACACTAAGTACAGGAAATGCTTAAAATTGTGTTGAAAAATCAATTCATTTGTTTAATACAGGTCTGTTATGCTAATTAAACGTTTAACTGATTGTTGATACAGCGTTATAAGCGAAGGAACAATAAAAATGCAGTAATAAAATCTTATATGAACGCATAGGTATTTAGACAGTTACGTCAGTATACTTACATCATAATAATCAGGGGGGTAATTCTACTAACTTTCAGGAACGATCACATTCTAATCTCAGTCTTAATCTGACAAAAATATCTCATTGCAATTAGATTTTTTTACATTGATTGTCGCTGAGATGAGATTGCGACTACATTTTGAATTTTTGGATTCTAAGGGTCAGTTCACACCGAGACGCGACGCGACGCGACGCAACGTGACGATACTTGAAGAGGCCAGTGACTTCGCGCTGCGTCGCGCGCCGCCGCGAGACGCATCGCAACGTCGCCGTCGCTGCTCTTGCACGTCGCGATGCGTCTCGCGGCACCGCGCGGCGCAGCGCGGCGTAGAGCGACGCATCGCGACGTAGTGCTGCGTGGTGTAACGTATTCTAAATTCTTACAATGAAATGTGCATCTTTTCGTGTAGAAAATAAAGTTATATTTTGAGTCGCTCTTTTAAAGTGTGCACGCAGCGTCGCGTCGCGTCGCGTCTCGGTGTGAACTGACCCTAAGCTGTCATTTAACGGAGTAGATAAATAATAATTAATTACTTCAGGTTTTGGATTTCTATTTTGGAGATTTAAAAAAAACAAAGCAATTAGGTAATTGGTTTAATTCATGCTTTTTAACGAGATACACAACATGATGGCACACAATTAAATGACATTTCCCATCCATTTAATTTAAACTTAAGATCTATTTATTCAAATCACATGTTAACAAACCCGCCACTGATCTATTCTGTAAAATCTCCCGCGTTGAATTTAGGTAAAGTGACTGTGATTAACATATTATTTTATCAAAACTCAGCGATGGAGATTTTTACAGAATAGCACTGTGCGGATAAAGATTAATATTTAATACTACCTATATATTTAGGTTACACAGTATAATACATAGTACAATAATTATATAGTAAAAAATAATCTGTTCACTTAGGTGAATGTCCTTGTCTTAAGGCGAGGATACACAAGAGCATTCATTCGTAACAGAATCTCGAGCCTCTCCAATGTTTCATCCTTCTATGAACCGAACACTGAGCACGAAGCTCGACGTTTTGTAACAAATTGACAGATTGATTGAATTGGTCAACAAACAACGAGCGAATTTGGGTAACATTGCAACGAGCACGAGCACTGAGCACCAATCTGTACCTTCAATTTTTTCAGTTACCTTTGATGCTCAATGCTTAGGTGCTTCAACGGGAATACTTCTCGAGCACACGTGACTAGTAGAAACGACATTGCTAAGATAAATGCAAAATAGGAAAGTAAATGCTCACACGCTTTGCACACAGCGTCGTGCATTCGCAGGAACGTTACATTACATGGATATGCTCTTGAAAATGCTCAGGTGCATCACCTTAACGGAAAGAGATGTAACATGATTATTAATTCAACAATACACAACACAATATTACACAAACAACACAACACTGCACAATATTATAAATATTGATTTGGAAAAAAGTTTATCAATCATAAAATGAACATTAAAAGACATCGTCATCATCATCATCTTGGCCGTAGGACGTCCACTGCTGAACATAGGTCTCTCCTATAGACTTCTAATAGGACCTATTGGAAGAGGCTTGCATCCGATCCTGCGGACTTTATCAGATCGTCTGTCCATCTTGTAGGTGGACGTCCTACGCTGTGCTTGCCGGTGCGTGGTCTCCATTCGAGAACTTTACGGCCCCACCGGCCATAACAGGCAAATGCAAATACTAAATAGACTTCCTCGGAATGTTTGTAAGGTACTGGCAACTATTAGAGTCTAGGCTTTCGACATTTGCCTTTATTTTGTTTTGCCAATCAGTAGGGTCGTGTGTGTGTTCCCCTGTGAACCCTACAAGCTCTTTATTGATCATCTTCACTCGAACTTGGCACTTTTTGCTGATCCGTTTAGAACAATACCAGGTACAATGACCGGAAAAGTTGACCCGGTTCGTTGAGTATGTGTGGTGACCAATTTTGAGTAGGTAGCTTCCAGTAGGTAGCGGGATTAGTAAGTAGTCTGAAAATAATAAGAAAATTAATAAGGTCCAAATATATGTGTACAGCGCTTTTCTTGGATTACTGCTATGCCAGAGTTATTCTTCCAACTTATAGTCTGGAGTGTCGGTACAGTCGAACAAGTATTTGGTTTACAGACAAGAATATCTTTCTGCTACATTGCCAATTTTGTGTTCATTGTTATTTTGTGTTCACTTTTTAATCTTGTGGTGTCCAATATTTTTAGAGTGATTTAAAAGAATTGACAGACTCGAAACATTGTTTAAAAGTAGTTGCAATATAGCTGCCTGTATACCAACTGGCTTGTTCGACTGTACATATGTAGAATAATACTTACTTAATAATTATGTATTATTTGAATAGAACAAATTAAAAGGTAAATTATTATACTTCACTACATAGTATAAAACAAAGTCGCTTCTTCTGTCTGTCCCTATATATGCTTAGATCTTTAAAACTACGCAACGGATGCGGTTTTTTTAATAGATAGAGTGATTCAAGAGGAAGGTTTATATGTATAATACATGCACCCGTGCGAAGCCGGGGCGGGTCGCTAGTTATAAATAAAATACACAAATCATTACAATCATAATAGTGTCACTTTAATCTGTATACATACACAAAAGTCATTTAATTAAAGAAATAAAAAAAAGTAAAAAATACTCAACAGTGCAGAAGGCAAAGTAATATTAAAATAATATTGTTTTAAGAGATGGTGGTAGGCCCCGTGACGTTATTTTATTTTATTATTTATGTATTTTATGACAGTCTCCTGAAACAAGAAGGTTCACTTGTATAGTCCAGAATTTAAAAAAAAATCGAATTGATGTCTTTATTTAAATGTCGACCGTACATTGCGTGATTAGATTTTGTCGAACAAACTACCATTTAACCATTAGAAGCAATGGATTTTGTTTTATTGTCATAATTTATTTTGATTGTGATTTTTGAAGTACATAGGTACAGTAAGCGATCTTAAGTGCAGTAGCATGCTACGGTTTGAATTGCTGTGAACACGCAGTACAGGCCGTACCTACATCTGTGTGTATCTATACTTAATATTATAAAGAGGTAACATTTGTTTGTAAGTTTGTATGTAGGGGGTAATCTCCGGATCTACTCAACCGATTTTAAAAATTCTTTCGGAAATTGGAAGCTACGTTATCACTGAGTGCTATAGGCTATATTTTATTTTAGAAAAAATAGGGGTCCGTAAGATATACACATCAAAAAAGTCTAGGGATCAACATCCCTAACAAATGTTAGGGATGTTGATCCCTAGACTTTTTTGATGTGTGTATTTGGATTTTTCGGACCCAAGGTGTAAAAAATCATCCAAAAAAGTTCCTTATTTGACGTACGCCTCCTAAACTATAAAAGATAGAACCATAATTAATTAAAGACTTTAAAAATATCTACAAAAAAGTCCGCGACACACTATACCTATCTATTTCGAGTTAAACACAACAACCATTTTTTTATTTAAAAATCTTGAATTTTTTTAGAACTTCATTTAAACGCATTTATTTTACACGATACTCCTTATCAAAATAAACTATTTTGTCACAAAGTACTGTTTATGTAGATAGTATTTAGTCTTTTATTCATTAAAATTGGACGTTTGGTTTGAAAGTTATGGCGAAATCAATCTTTTCTCTATATATATATATATAAATCAATTGCTGTTTGTTAGTCTCGCTAAAACTCGAGAACGGCTGGGCCGATTTAGCTGATTTTGGTTTTGAAATGTTCGTGGAGGTCAAGGGAAGGTTTAAAAGGTAAGAAAATATGGGGTAGGGGTAGGGTTGGGTTAGGGTAAGGGCAGGATACCACGCGAACGAAGTCCCTAAAAATAGCCCTTTTAATATGAAGTCGGGAAGTCGGTCTCAAGGGTAGGGGTAGGGTAGAGGTAGGGTAGGGGTAGGGGTAGGGGTATTTGTAGGGGTAGGGGTAGGGGTATTTGTAGGGGTAGGGGTAGGGTACGGTAGGGTAGGGGTAGGTATTGGTAGGGGTAGTGTAGGGTTTGGGTAGGGTATCGGTAGTGTAGAGGTGGGGGGATACCACGCGAACGAAGTCCCTAAAAACAGCCCTTTTAATTTAAGTCGGGAAGTCGGTCTCAAGGGTAGGGGTAGGCTTAGGGGTAGGGGTATGGGTTGGGGTAGGGTACGGTAGAGGTAGGGGTAGGGTAGGGTTAGGGTAGGGGTAGGGTAGGGTAGGGGTAGGGTAGGTTAAGGCAGGGTTAGGGTAGGGGTAGGGTAAGGCAGGGTTAGGGTAGGGGTATTGGTAGTGTAGGATACCACGCGAACGAAGTCGCGGCGGGTCAGCTAGTAAGTGATATATTAACAAAGTTCTTACGTACACCTCAAAATTGGCACACGGCGTCGAAAGGTCGTAAGTTTAACCAAAGTGTCAATCTATTGCTTTGTGAGATTGCTACTGCACTTATGACCGCTATTGTACGTAATGTTTGAGGTGTCTAACTAATCGTGATTATGTTCTCCGTTATACAGGACAGTGACATTCTCATAGGTGACCAGAGAGACGTCACAAGAGGTTAGTTTTCTGTTCTTGCAATACCAGCGCACGCGCGGGCTGTTGCGCCTTTTACAGTAATACACGAAACCATCTCTTTCTAAACTCCATTTGTTTTCTGAAAAAGAATAATTAATTATTATTATTTTTTAGCGGTTATCAAGGCTTATGTGCATAAAAAAAAACATTGTAGGTTAACAGAAAAAAACAAAAAACAATTTCTAGATGTGCTTTTGTTTTTTCCGGCCGTAAATCCAAACCGCGCATGTGTATTTAAATTGAAGTGTTCACATAAAGGACGACACGATTAACTGTCGTCCACGACATTTTTTGCAGTGACGACAGATTGTCAAGTGTGGGACCAGTTAGGAGAAGACAGTCGTCCAGCGATAAATTAATCGTCTCAACATTATGGGAAAGCGCCCTGCCGCAGTAATGAAATATGTGCTCTGTTACCACGACATAAGGTTGTCGATTTTTAAGTACGTGGAGGTATTACTTGCTCGTACTTCTACGAACACTTGAACCATCACTTCCTGGCACTCAATAGACCATGATCATAAATGAACTGCCAATTAAACAAAGGAATAATGTGATTGAAAAAAAAAAGGTTTTAAAATACTTATTTTTATTAAAAAATGCAACAACATTATCTACTTAGTGAATTTAATTGATAAAGTGTTTCATTTATAATAATATTGTATATTGAGAACTACTATTAGGACCAATATAATAATTTCAAGACTTAAGATTAATAGTTCAATACTTATTCTATATCTATAATTACAAAAGAGAGAAAAAAGAGGCGTATTAATAATGATTTACAAATATTATATTTATAATTATTGCTTATCGTAATATTTTGGCTTAGGGCTGATTTTTCAATCGTCAGATAACTCTTAACGGAGGGGTAAATATGGCGGTTCGACAGCTTTTATATATAAAATATGTCAAACGGTCATATTAATTCTTTGGATAAAAGTTATCTGACTATTGAAAAATCAGCCCTTAGTGTAAAGTTATACAATGTAAGGAACAAGAGTTTAAGTAATTCAGGATTCAATAAAAGGTAAATCGTACACATCCGTGCCGTGGCAAAGATAAAGGCATCTATAGAAGGGAGTATCGCGGCGATGGAAACGGCATGTCATTTAATTGTGTTTAGAGATTTTACTGAAAATTATGGCACTTAATGCCATCACGCCTGTAATCCCCGAAGGGTTAGGCAGAAGTGCACCCATTAGTACACCCACATTTCGTCAGTAATGTTTAAGTCCCATGTAATAGAAGGCGAGCCTATTGCTAATTTATAGCACGTCGAGACTATCTGCCAAGTGTTTTAGCTGTAGGTGTCTTAAAACCTGCCTGCCTGGCCATGTCTTTGACACGGCACGGAAGTATGCGGTTAGACCTTAGTACACACTGTAAATATAATTTAACAATCACATGTTTCCAGGGCCGTAGCTAGGGGGGGGCATTGTGGGGCAATGCCCTACCTTGAAATCACAATGCCAAACCTTAGATCTCAATATCCAAATCTGGAAGTTCAACCATCTTGTTCGATTGTACTTCATCATTGAGAATTTAATAGTTCTTAGATCCATGGTCATGCGCTGTAACAGAAATTATTTGTCTACTTATAGCTATTGAATGTACATCACTGATCTAGAGTTCAGTGATATACCTACATGGTGATTAATTTAGGAGCCCATGCTTCAAGGGCAGATCAATTATTATATTTTTTTTTTACTTTTGCCCTACCTGTAACCAATGCTGCCCTACCTCAAATTTGACTCTAGCTACAGCCCTGCATGTTTCACGCTTCAGTAAGCGTGGTGATCAATGTTCGTGCAGTACCTACATAACAACAAACAAAACCAAAGCCGCCGACTTCCAAAACTAAAATTATTATTTTTTTTTAGTTTTTGAAGGCGGTTGTCTTTTTTTGGTGAAAAGCTTTTTTTTGAGGTTCAAACTTATCACGTACCAAATTTCATCAAAAGCGGATCAGTGGTTTAGTCGTAAGCGTAACAGACACGGGCACGCTGCAATCGCGGCGGTAAGACCCCTCTTTGAGGAGTGGCTAGAGAGGCGCCACGGCGTCCTCACCTTCCGGCTGACGCAGGTCCTCACCGGACACGGTTGTTTCGGGAGGTTCCTGTGTCGGATTGCACGGGAGGAAACGCCCGGGTGTCACCACTGTGTGGACCGCCCGGAGGACACGGTGGAGCATACGGTGCAGGTCTGCCCAGCTTGGGCAGAGCATCGCCGTGTCCTCACGGAGGCGATAGGCGGCGGCGACCTCTCGCGCCCGGGCCTGGTTCAGGCCATGCTCCGGGGCGAGAGGGAATGGGATGCAGTCACCTCCTTCTGCGAAGCAGTAATGCTAGCGAAGGAGGAGGCGGGCCGCGTGAGGGAGAGAACAACACCCTCCACCTCACGCCCCAGCCGCCGCGGGAGACGCCCAGGGCGTCGGACGTCGCGAGGCGACATCCGGCCACCGTAGGCGCGGGCTTGCGGACGGCGAGTAATGGGTAGCTCGCCGTCCGATCAAGGACCATGCCCGGGTCGACGGCGCGTTCTGTTCGCGCGCGCCTCAAAGAGCTGTCAGCACAGGGACGGGGCCCCCCAACGGGGCCAAACGCCTGCCGGGGTTGCGGGACGTCTTAACAGGATACCGTGGCCCCGGAACGTAAAGGGCAACAGAAGGAACAGGGTGGTTTTTTAGTCAGTAAAAGTCTGACAGTCCCTTCCGCCCCGCCCAGGACGGAAGGACTCATTTGATGATTTTTACCACCTCAAAAAAAAAAAAAAAAAAAAGCGTAACAGACAGAGAGAGAGAAAGAGTTACTTTATATTAGTAAGGATAAGTAAATTTGTAATCTAAATAAGGATTACGACCTAAAAACTCACTACTCTACTTTAATAAATTTGTTTTTATAAATATAATAATTATAAGGGGGATGTGTATGATCCAAATTCCCGAATTGCAGTTCATTTGCCTTGTTCAAAGTTAATCTGGATCGACAACCCTTGCTGTGGTGTGTTGAGCATCGCCAATTAGTCGTCTGTTTTGTCATGAAGGACCTGATGAAACTGTAAGTGTAGTCGTTGTACAGAGCTAGCACCTTTCCGTACCGAGAATATATGAATTTCACTGAAAAAAATATGTTTTTAATGTCGTTCGTACCTAGTGGATGATCAAAGATATGCTGTCTTATATTTAGTAGTGCTTTAATAAGTAAGTACCTACATACTTAAAAACGATATCTATGGAATAAAAAGCGATACCAAAAAATATTACTGAAAGGTAAGTAAAACACAGGAAAAAGTATGGTTGTAAAAAAACACCGTTTGTTTTTTTTATTTTAATATAATAAATATTTTAAAATTATTACAGTAATACTCGTAGCCCTTTTTGTGTAAGCTAGGAAAGCAAAAAAACCTTAAAAACTATTTTATTATTTATTGATACACCAACAGTAAAAAGTAGAAAATGATCATCACACAAAAATAATATTGAAAGGAATATATTTATTTATTATACTTTAACATAAAACGGCTATTGGCCACAATAACAATAATTTAAAGACATACATACATGTATGCGCGACTTACTTGTTATGTAATAATTTATTAATCAATATTTTTATACTTTATTTATATTACAGCCTCTAAATTCGATAATTAACCAAAACAAATAACTTATAAATACTAATAAAATTACAAATCATCCACCATTTATAAAAGAGAAAGGGTTCATAAAAAAGTGCCCAGAAGACTGGCAGTATTGCCACATTGTATGGCAATGCTGGTTCTTTGGCTCAAGAAAAGGCCAGCCCGGGTCAAGTGAAGAGTCGACCAGCTGCCCTACCATGAACTCTTATCGCGATCCAAAAACTGAATTGTTCTTCAAATAAGTCAATATAACGCATCAATTTATGTCATTTATTGACGTATTTTCTCTTATCGCGATCCAAAAACTGAACTGTTCTTCAAATACGTCAATATAACGCATAAATTGATGCGTTATATTGACTTATTTGAAGAACAATTCAGTTTTTGGATCGCGATAAGAGTTCACGGTAGGGCAGCAGGCGCTTAGTGATGTCCCGAAAAACTAAATAGTTAAATCTATACAAATTAATATAATATTATAAAGCTGAAGTTTTTTCTTTGTTTGTTTAAACACGATAATCTCTGAAAGTACCAGTCATATTTAAAAATCTTTTTGTATGTGTGATATACTGTAAAATAATTAAATAAATATGTGCTCCTGCGACCCGCCCGCTCGGCATTACGTTGACAGAAGTCGAGGCGAGCGGACGTGTAGCACGCGCTCTAATAGAAATATAACTGTGTTTTATTAAACCACCCAAGGGTATAAAGTGAGACATAACAGTATGCAATAGCCAGACACATAAGTAATAGTATTGGCCATAAAACATTACGCTACAACCCACAGGAACGGAGCAGTAATCAAAAATGTAACTCAACGCGGGAAAACCACGGGGTATTGCCAGTTACCTAACCAAGGTCAGAAAGTGTGTAATTAGGGGGGTGATTATGTTCATAGTTTCCAAAAATGATGCATTTGTTGCTATCCAATAAAACTTTTGCGTTGCATCCCTTGCCGTTATGTGAGGAACATCGCCAGTAGTCAATACCGCTTTTAATCGATTTTCTACGATAGCAGTACGTATATTGATTGATTACGATCAGAGGGTTGCCTGCTCGTGACTTTGATAAAGTATAACCTAAAAAGAAAAAGAAAAGAAAATTATGGAAGTGTTATTCCACTAATAGAAGCAAGAATGGCTACCAAGTGCGGCCCTGGGATCCATTCCTGGCGTATCCTGGTAAAATAGTCGGTAAATGCCTGAAATTAGAGACCAAAATCATTTGAACCAAAACTTTTATTTTTAAACTGATTTTGAAAGCATCACCAACCTCTCAAGTACTCTCTCAAGATATCTTTAACCTGTAAAATAAATACATTGACGGTTATGGCAGTGGCGGATTGGTTGCTGCGCTGCGTGCCACAAGTTCGATTCCCGCTCGGAACAAAATATTTTAAAGGCCCACAGATAGGTGTTTCCAAGTCTGGCTGTTTGTAACTTTATTTATCTGTAAACGCACCTACGACACAGGAAAAATTCCTAACGTTTCCTTACCTTTACAAAAAGACATCGTCTTTCCCAAAATGAAACAACTTTTCAACTTTATTGTTTTATCAAAAAAATAACAATATAAAGGAGTCACACAAAATGATAGCCTGTTGAAAAATTTCACTGGTTTCGATAGCTTGGCTAAATAATTTTATGGATGAATAATACTGACATAGACTAATATTAATACTTATTCAAAAGGCTAATATTTCAGGCTAATCTTAGCCTGTGTAGTAATTAAAATATCAATATAAAAATAAAAAAAATATGTCTACAAAAATAGTTTATTGGTTATATTTGACTAAATAAAAACATGTTAAAGTCTTAACAAATAAATAAAGTTGTTAAAACAATTAAGTAGTTCTTTTCTATCGCTACAAAACGTTGTATCTTTGATTGTCTAACGGCCAAAAGTCTGTTTTAAGTCTTATGCTATCTCTGTCACTTTAAAGTGTATTGTAGCGACAGAGATACATCTAAGAACGCCTTAAAGTTAAGAGTCGTTTGAGAATTCGGGGTAAGAGACTTTTTGTTCAACATATTCGTTGAGTAGGCTTTTAATTTAAGCACTGTAATTTGTTTTTTTATTTAGTACCTTTTTATTTATTATTCAGTTTACGAGTTGTCAGAAGCCTGAAAGTCTGACAACCAGTCTGACCAAGGGGTATCGTATTACCCAGTTACTGGGTTGTGGAGGTCAGATAGGCAGTCGCTCCATGTAAAATACTGGCTCTCAGCTGCATCCGGTTAGATTGGAAGCCGACCCCAACATAGTTGGGAAAAGGGCATATGATGATGAACTTTATATTTATTATTGCACATAGGCTCTTACTCAACTCGAACATATCTCCCTCCGACGAAGCAATAGTTAAACGGTGGGTGCGTGTGTTCATAATGCGCAAATTCTATAGCATTTCGACTGTTGAACACAAGTCTTGCCTTGCAACCTTTACTATTGTGCGAAGAGCACCGCCAATGGTTTGTCCCTTTCTTCTGGAACTGCCGCCAATAGCTATACGTGTAGCGTCTCAGCAGAATCAATTGTTTTCCGGAACGCGATTGTACAATATTGTATGCTGAAATGATTAAAGAATATTAAGCAACAATGTCAGTTGTTATAGTTAAACTGCTTAATTAAGTCCTCTCCTGCGTGGTACAGGGGCGCGGAGGTAAGACGACAACGGGGATCGGGAGAGGTGCAGGCGGCGGGCGGTCGTAGCGTGATACACAAGAGGCGAAATGTGTACTGGACAGTTCTTAAAATATATGACGTCATAGTGGTTAACGATGAACAGTGACAGCAGGCGAGGACTCAATTAAGCGGTTTACCTATAGAAGATATTTAAACCCTCAAAGGCAGAAGACATCATTCAATTAATTGAAGTATTTTTTTTAAACCCATGAAACATTATATGTTAATGAATTTAATTTTTGTGATGTGCTTTCCACCCTTATAGCCCCTTTCTAAAACCTTAAAGGACAAAATTTTTGGCTAAAGTTTATTTAAAAAAAAAATAACTTTAACAAAATTATAATTGTTTCCGTATCTAAACGGTTGATTTAATGTAGGCGAGCACGAGACATTAGGGTTTCATCATAAGATTTGACCATGGATGAAATTAATTTTAAGAAAGTAATATTTTAATTTTGTTTATAAGCCAAATTGTTAAATTGGTGGCGACTTAATGTTTAACATAAAAAATACAAAAATATAAAACGCACGACCTTTTAATTCGAATAATAATTTAACAATAAATACTACTTTAATTTAATTTAACATAATTCCCGTTAAGAATGAAATGTTCCGGTGGTGGATGAGTATGCTGAATATAGACAGAAATTATACTTTTATCAACATTTAATATAAGTCTTGCTTTGCAATTCTTTCTATTATGCGCTGGACATCTCCATGTTTGACTGCCATTCTTCGCGATACGATGAAGGGAAAAATTATAACCCCTGTACAGTAAAAATTCCTTTCCTGATTTTGTTTTTACTAGTCTGTAATCTGAGAAAGAAAAAATATTATAACAATATTGTGAAAAGCAAAAAAATAGGGAGGGGGGGGGGTAGTAACATATAGAAATAGATCTTTGGGTAGTAAATCTGGTAACAAACAAACAAATCGTCTATTAACGATGATTGGACTTGAATCCGCGAGTTCGCACATAATAGACCTAAATGGAGCCGACCTCCATACAAAGAGCGACAATTGGCGCACGAGCACAATTGACGCGTCCGTACAACGATCTCAGTGGAGCGTCAGTGCAAGTGCACTTGCACTCACTGCACAAAACCGTGTCTAATGTATGCGTGTGAGTGCGTTTTCGCTCGCTGTATACTAGAGTCAAAGAAAAAGAAAAAAAAAAGAACTGCTTAAACTCTTTATTTTAATGATTTCGGAAGACAATTTCTTTTCAATATTATTTGAACTAATTATTGTATGGATTGGTGCAAGTAACATTTCGGTCAGAAAGTCCCGGGTCTGACTACCAGACGGCGCCGCTAGTAAAAAAAAATTTTGGAAGTTGTCATAAAATTATTGTATTTTAATGACACATAAATTTTAATGATAAAACATAACATAACATAATCCCCGAAGGGTTAGGCAGAGGTGTATCCATTAGTACACCCACATTTCGCCAGTTACGTTTAAGTCCCATGTAATAGGGGGCGAGCCTATTGCCATCAACCGGGCACAAATCCAGACTCCAAGGCCTTGTAAATAGATCAATAAAAATATGGCGGCGGATGGCTATGGTCATAGTTACAAGATATAATGTTCTTGTATTGGTCCAGTACCATTATCGCCTTGCAATGTTTGCTCTTGTTGGACGTACATCGCCAGTAGTCATGTCCTTCCTTCTTAGCATGACGGAGATAGTAAAATTTGTAATTCCCAAACAATAATAAGGTGCGCCCTTTATTTGACTGTACGAACTCCAATTCTGAAACGTGATAAAGTATTTTATTTATTTATTTTTTTAACTTAAAATGTGTTATTTTAAATTATATTAGTGTGCTGTTATGTGTGTGTATGCCTGTAATCCCCGAAGGGTTAGGCAGAGATGTAGGTACCGATTAGTACACCCATACTTCCCAGTAAGTCCCATGTAGGGGACGAGTCTAATGTCATCAACCGGGCACAAATCCAGACTCCGAGGCTGCTGCTGAAAAATTCCTGATGGAAAAACCCAATAACAATTTTCCCGACCTAGGAATCGAACCCTAGACCTCATGCTCAGCAGACGTGGTTTGCGACCACTGGGCCAACGAGGCAGTCAATTAATGATTTTGTATAAAAAAAACAGGCAGCCATGACTGATGATAGAAATGAAATCTTAAGGCCACAATAGCATGTTGGTGACGCGTAGGTACCCATAACTTTTGCACATACCTACCAAAACTTGCTAAAAGCAGCTAAAGAAATTTTGTACTTTAGGGGAAAACCCCTGTTTTAGTTTGTATATTATGATACAGAAAGAAACAAACAAAAATCAAATTGTGAAATATGATTTCTTGGCGCAGAAATGATAACCATCTTTTCTATTTTTGAAATCGTATTAATTTCTACATTATTTATGATTATTAAGACATAAAATAGTAATATGAATCTATATTTATTGAGATGTGGAAAATGGTACAAATTCGACCATAAATATCGTTTTTATTGATTTTTGAAAGTCAAAGTCAAATAATTCAGACACACGTTTCATGAATAATTTATTGTTAAGTATACGATATGAAAAGATACATCACATAAACTCGTTAACTTAGCATACTAACATACCATCTAACATTCAATCTAATTAAGTAACATTAAGCAAAAAATTATTTCTGGGAACAACTTTTATTTTTGATTTGATAAATCACTATTAAAATGTATCCTTTCAATGCAGCAAAACACACGACAATTATTATGCTTATGAGTACATTACAACAGTACAAGGGTCTTTGGGGGTATGTAAAGTTTAGTTCGAACATCTATTTGTGTTCGTAAAAAAACGTATAAAATACTTAGTTGTAACTTTGTCCTTCATTATCTCTGCAACCAAAATGTATGGCCCAGAACAAAATAAATTTTTATTAAAAAAATATTTTTAAAAACAAGCTTTAATTTAAAATTATTACAATATTAAGTATTGGACATTGTATTGTCATCAGAACTAAAGGTGTATGCAACATTTGAGCTCAATGGAATACCAACAAATGATCGAAAAATGGTTTGCAAATTTTGAAAGAACAACTTATTTACACACATACTTACATACGAACAGTGCAAGCTAAATAAAAGCTTGTAAAAATACAAAGCAATGATAAGAAAGAATATGTTTACCCTGGCTGCACACGAGCCACCGACCACAACCACAAAACGTCGCCACCGATATATTTCCTGTAGTTTTCATACTTTTTATATGGTTTTTTATAGTTGACGTCGGTGGTCGCCACACCGCCGCTTCTATCTTCAGGTGGCGGCGTTTATGGCTGTCGCGTGTGCCTCGGGCCAGCAGGCTTACTTTCGGCTTCATTAAGTGTCACCCCGTTTAAACATATTTACCCGACCCTAATATAAGTACTATTACTACCTACAGTAACTTCGGCGGTGGATGGTTATGGTCAGAACTGACGGAGACAATTTGATATAGTTGATTTAGAGCTAGTTTTGCTTTACAATTTTTACTATGGTGAGAAGAACAACGCCAATGGTTGATGCCTGTAGTCTGTGTGCGCCGAAGGTAACTATAACTATAGTCTTCATACATGATCAAGGTTCGTCCTTGCCGCGATTTGAGCAACGTGAAACCTGAAAAAAAAGCGATGTAAAATAAGCAAGGATAAGTAGACCGTACCTCCTGCTTTTCATGCGTGTTGTGTGGCACAAAAAATGCGATTTAGGATTTAAAGTTGTGGAAGTAGCCACTTGTACAGTGTACACAAAAAGAAAATATATGTGATGACGGCGCGGTCTTATTGAATGTAATGGCGGCGCGAGCGCCAGCCGAAGTTGGGCGGAAGTCCGTGGTCCGAGCGTCCCTTGCCACAGACTATGTTGCTTCCATCCGTTCACCCACAGACTTTATTACCAAGTACCTTTTCTCGCGTTCTGGCTGACCCTATGAGACTAATGATACTTATTCAACTCAATTCAGATTTTATCTATAGAAAATTTCAGTTTTTATTGACTTGTGCGGCTGGATGCGATACAAAACTGGTGTTTTCTATAGACAAACACTGAATGGAGCTAGATGAGTGTACTTGGTCCCTAAACGGACATCTCCACGGGTAATTGTATCGTCGCGATAGTAGCGCCGTGTCATCTTTTCTCCGCGATGGTATCGCTGTGTGAGGATAATTTTTGCTGTCAATGGTGCATTAGTTGGCATTGTAAAAAGAAAAATGACAACTTGGCAGTGCTAATCCATTGGAACATAGATTTATTTTTTATTTTGAGGAATGAACAGGAAGGTACATAGTTATTGGATGCATCAAATTAGTGGTAATTTGGTATTATCCCCAATAAAAAAGGTACTTTATAAATTGAAATTGTAATGAGGAATTTTGAGAATAAATAGGTGTACCTAGATGTACAAAATTAGACCCTAACATATTATTAGTATTGGTTTTGTTGCCATCTTTTTAACGTGCACGCGCAGAGTATTCTCTCCACATCTTTCTTTGTTTTTCCTTTTCTATTTCATTTAATTCTTTTTTTTTCTCCTTTTTCGACTTTTTGTAAAAGACATTAGTGTCAGACCTAAAAAAAATGTACCGATGCGATCAAGACTTTATAACCTCAACCTAAAATTTTATTTTAACAGTTTTGTAAATTTAAAAAAAAAATAAAAAAGTAAAAAGTATTTTTGAGAAATATTTACATCATGTAGCAATTGTAGAAACAAAGAAATGACACGATTGAGATCATCAGTTTAGTGGTTTAGTCATGAAAGCATAATAGACAGGCAGAAAGAAAGAGTTTACAGTTTATTGTAGGCATTATAGTATTAATCTATACATATAATAAAATTGTAGAAAAGTGGTGTCTGTACAATGGAAATATATAAAAAAAAAGTAGCAGGGGTTGTTAATACACCGATGCCGAACCCGAAATTGTAATTAAATTTTTTTTTGTCTGTTTGTCTGTTTGTCTGTTTGTCTGTTTGTCTGTGTGTTTGTGCACGCTAATCTTCGGAACTACTTGACGGATATGAATGATTTTTTTTTTGTTGTATAGGTATTAAGTCCGGGCAACATATAGGCTATAATTTATCTTGGAAACTTGAACACCTGATGCAGAACCGCAACAGACCAGCTAAACTATAAGAGATACAAATATGGTACCATAGCAAAAATTGTTTCACGTGATGAGCATTTTCTGCTAAGAGAATAAATTTGAAGATCTGGAACACCTGATGTGGAACTTCAAGAGCCTAGCTACACTATAACATATATAGGAATGACGTCTTAGCAAGAGTTGTTCAGCCTGATGAGCACTCTCTGTTGTCGTATAAAATTTGAAGATCTGGAGCAGCTGATGTGGAACTCGAAGAGCCCAGCTATACTATAACATATATAGGAATGACGTCTTAGCAAGAGTTGTTCAGCCTGATGAGCACTCTCTGTTGTCGTATACAATTTGAAGATCTGGAACAGCTAATGTGGAACTCCAAGAGCCCAGCTACACTATAACATATCGATGGCAGCAAAGTAGAAACGGACATCTACATTTATTCGAAAATGCTTTTTTTACAAAAATGAGCTAATATTAATCCTATCTACAAGTCTGTATTATTTTTTTTTCAAAATTCAATATAATTTGGAAAATTTAATACGTAAATGAAGACATCTACACTGGATTTTTAAAAAACATCGCAGTAGAAACGGACATTTGACTTTGTCCGCCTTTACTTCGGAGCTTTGACAGATGAATGGAAACGTCAACAAAGACATCAGTCAGTTGTCACATTCTAGCGCGTACCGGTAAAAATGTAATAATAATGATAGTGTTTACAGTTCATTATTAGTGCTAGTAATGAAATCTTAGAGTGAGTAATAAAATTTATTTTGAGGTTACGGTTCGACGTAAACACGGACATCTGCCACTTGTTCGTTTATGAAGATGTTCTTTAAATATCCTTAAATGTATTACAGGAGATTATTATCTTACTTTATTAGATATTTTAAATGAAATGGGAACTTTTTTATTACAATGTAATAAAACTTTGACGTAGAAGAAGACATCTACCTGATAAACGGTTATCAGGCAGATGTCTTCTTCTACGTCAAAGTTTTTTCATAGTAAAAAAAGACATCTACATTATTTCAGTAAAACAACGATAAAGCGATAAAACCTATTACACAATTCATAAAGAAGGTTATTTTAAAGCATTATAGAAAATTTCAGGTTAATCGGTCCATAACTCTCAAAATAACCACTCTTTTAAACTAAATCTGCTCTCCTGTAAAGTTGCGATTTTGTAGATGTCCGTTTCTACTTTGCTGCCATCGATATATAGGAATGACGTCTTAGCAAGAGTTGTTCAGCCTGATGAGCACTCTCTGTTGACGTATAAAAATTGAAGATCTGGCACACGCGTTGTGAAATTCCAAGCGCCCAGCTACACTATAACATATATAGGAATGACGTCTTAGCAACAGTTGTTCAGCCTGATGAGCACTCTCTGTTGACGTTAAAAAATTGAAGATCTGGGACACCTGATGTGGAAATCAAAGCTCAATTTCACTGTATAATTATAAAATAACATAAGCTGGGAGTACCTCCACGCGGTAAAGGCGGTAACAGTTTAGGACTGATTTTCGATGAAATCTCGCTCATCCCGTTGTTTTCCCGTCCCCAGGCCTTAGAATTCTACATCAGACGTTTCAGATCCTCGATTTTGACGACCCCGTTGTCGCTGGCATAAGCAACAGGATCCGCGTACGAAGTCGCGGGCAGAAGCTAGTGTAGCATATTTGCCAAATTCTTCTTCTTTTTCTCATATCGATTGACTCAAATTTTGTCCGACCAATATTGAGCAACCTGTACAGCTCTGTCATTGGCAAAAAAAATGATGCAGGCTTTCATGCGGATTCTAGTTAGACAGTGTTGACTGTTTAGCTGACCCTGCATATTATGCCGTATAAGTAACTAGTATGCATTTTCATTTTACTAACATAGGCTTTAAGTATTTTGTATTACTAACCAGATATGGACGTTATCTGAAATAAATGTTATTATTATTATTGGCCTTAATGCCAACTTGAATAAATTTGACACAATTAATTTAATTATTGAGTGGTTGTGGGTTGGCTCAATTTGTCTAAACTGAGTTCATTAATAATAATTGACTTTTTCTCACATTTAACTTAAATCATTTACTCGCATAATATATTAGGTACAATACATTTTAATAACATTAATAGTATCTCCATAATGGCTATTACCTTAATAATATAGGAATTCTAGTTTCAATTAAGGGTGGACGCACATGTGACGGATGATATATCTGACATATTGTTGTTGGTAAGGTTGACGTACTATAACACATCATCGGTTGTGTGTAAGGTTGGATCTTTTATTATCTACTAGCAATTTGCCCGCGACTTCTTTCGCTCTTAAAAAGTCGACTATCCCTAGAAAGAGGAACAGTTCAGTCCCAGTAAAATAACGAATAGCTTCAAAATTTATTACTGACTTGGGGCGAAACCAAGTCAGTAATAAAGTTTGAAGCTTCGTGCCATGTTACACCCAAGAAATGAGATTTTTCATACAATAGAACTACCCCTTTTTCTCCTTCCTAGTTGAATTTACAAAAAAAAATTCTTGGTGCTCACCTACATCATAAAAGGTAGCTGTGTGTAAAATTTCTCATTCCTAGTTCGAGCAGCTTCGACTGTGGGCTTATACGTCAGTCAGTCAGTCAGTCATTTCTTCTCATAAATTGACGATTTGACGTTTAACAAATATGCGTCCACCTTAAGTAACATAACTTTCATAGAGACATTGCACATAACAACAGCTTCCCGACACAGCAAATAATTTTCCATTCAAGTTAGAACTTTAAATCGTGTGCATTAAAGTATATTTTATAATGACAAGATTAAAAAGGTGACAGCTCGCGGGCGGCGCGCTGGCATATAACGGTTGGATTGTTAAATTATATTGAAATATGCAATAAACACAATTATACAAGTCATTATCATTGCAGAGTAATTATTTTCCTTTGTGAAAAGTTAACCAAAGGCGGTGAATGCGTATGCTCGAAACTCCCGAGTACGATAGTCCTGTTGCGATCCAGCAATACCGTCGCTTTACAGCACTTGCTTTTCATAGAGGAACATCTCCAGCGGTCAAGCCCCTGCTTCGACTGACGAGTATGGTAATAAGTATACCCATTCAGTAGTATTAACACAGTTCCCTTTTGAGATGTGATGAACTTGAAATCTGAAAGACACAAAAAAAAATAAAACGACTTTTAACCGACTCCAAAAAAGAAGGATATTCCCAATTTTTGTTTTATGTTCGTTACCTTAGAACACTTTTTTGAAAATTCTTTGTTGGAAAAGATATCAGATTGGTTCCATTGAAATTTCATCAAAATAGATTTAGTAGTTTGGTTTTTAAATCAAATAACTAAAAAGTATGTCATCCTATAATATTAAACTATAAGATTTCTACATCTCTATTTCTACGTTATGATTGTTGTAATTATACTAGTACTATCATTTTATAATTATGACTTGTTCTTAATTCTTATCCAATTTTTTTTTCTAATAATACTGGTTACAACTAGACTTGTCGCAAAGCGCGACTGCTGAGTATGAGATCTTGGGTTCATTTCCAGATCGGGCAGTGTTATTGAGTTTTTCCATCAGTAATTTCTCAGTAGCAGCCTCGGAGTCTGGATTTGTGCCCTTTTTATTTATTTATTTATTGGCCTATCTACAATTGTTACACTGTTAAGCCTAATAGTACATGCAATTCGATACTAGTATAGTGCACAATATAATGCGATAGACACAGCATGCAAAAACAAAAATATAAATTTAAAAAAATAGTGCAGAAATAACACTTTCAACAGCTAGTGGGAAGTTTTAGAAACACAGTAAATACAAAGGCGATAGGGTAAAAAAAGTCAATATGGAGTTTTGGAGTATTGCTGTTGATGGCAATAGGCTCGGCCCCTATCATATGGGACTTAAACATAACTGGCGAAATGTGGGTATGCTAATGGGTACACCTCTGCCTGTCCCTTCGGGGATTACAGGCGTGATGTTATGTCTAATAATACTTTCTTTGGTGATAAGATCTTCTTTTATACTCTCGCCAATTCTCTCTCTCATTTCCTCTTTCTCGCGGTGACATGTCATCTATGAGGATGATGTCCTGTTCTGCTTTTCGTCTTAAGTATTCCAAGCGAGTCTTCTCTCTTAGTGCCAGATATAATGCTCTTGGTAATCTTCTTCCGCGGCTTCGGTAGTGTCGTCTTCTTTCTGAAATAAACAGAGATTGTTACAAACGCGAGAGTATGTGAATATGGATGGATGTTTGTTGCTCTTTCACGCTTATTGGCTGATAGGAATTAGCTGTTTGGCATTGAATTTTATTCAATTTTTGTGAGTCCTAACTACCTATTATATATAAGGTTAGATAAAGATTTATTACAATGATTAACCAATCAGCAAGGCCAGAAAATATTTAAGACCACAACCACAAAACGCCGCCACCGACGTATTTCCTGTAGTTTTTTTATTTTATATGGACTCGCCGCATACCATTGACGTCGGTGATCGCCACAACGCCACTTCTAGCTTCAGGTGGCGGCGTTTGTGGTTGTCGCGTGTGGCCAGTGTGCGGTCAGGCTTAACCGCTCAAGGCTCGGCCGTCATACCGGTATGGCAGAACAATAGTTAATCAATTGTGTCTCATTACGTGGGACTTAAGTAATCAATATCGTTACTCGTAAAGCCAACCAAAAAGGCTATTTAATCTTTACACTGAAAACATTAGAACTATGAAATTTAAAACAATCAATTAACTGATACCTAAGCTATAGTATCTATCGATTTTTAAATTGCAACGTAAACCAGTCTACATGTAAATGTAGTTATGCATAAAACAAATAATAATAAAAATCTATCAAAACGTAACAAAAGATTTATTTAAACTTAAATCAACAAGAGATAAAGGTGTTTTAGAAAAAAAAATACTAAAGACTAACCCGTCTGTAATTGAATTAAAACTATACTGCCTATTTCACAGAATGAACTAAAAAAAACACCTTCACTCCAAACAAAAAAGAAACAAAAAAATCACTAAAGTAACAATGACATCTATTTCAAATCGAAATAGACAAAAAAATATTAACTCAATAAAAAAAGACTAAGAATATCCATAATAAACAATAATATGTCATCCAAGTAAACATCAAGAGAAGTCTGATTAACGGAACAAGAAAAAATCATCAAGCATTTGTAAGAGCCCAATTGTAAATTGAGCTGATCGCGCCTCGTCCTTGGACTAATGAGCACGCGTGGGGCGATGTCAGGTATAACAAGTAGCATTAAGAGCCCCTTAATACTAGCGTTTGTCCAGCGCAGGCGTTTGATGAACGTATGAGCGGCGCAGACGCTGCGACACGTGACGCGAGTGTCGCGATGTCGCGGCGTCTTGCAACGTATTCAGGATAAACGCTGGTGTTAAGGGGCTCTTAAGGCCACTTGTTATACCTGACATCGCCCAACGCGTGCTCATTAGTACGGACGAGGCGCAATTAGCACAATTTATCGAAATTGTATGGCGTGTTATAAAGGTCCTTTGTTATGTGTTTGGTGCCGCACTGCTTTGGCATTGAAGCATTGCCGGACTGCAGACGGTCATACAGTTTATACGTGACATATGCCATCCTACCTTTGCCACCGTGTGTGCACGCTACGCATGTCGCACAACCCTTTCAACGTGTCAAGTGCATGAAAAAGACAACCGGCCGTGTGAAGTCTAACACCCCCACTGTTCCAGTCCGGCACCAAACACTTAAATTGAAAGAGCCCTAAGTCTGCTTCCCTCTTAAGCAATTCTAAAATATCTCCCATTATTGATGCAATACTGTGGCGGTGGATGAGTGTGATTCAAATCAGCTTGTATAATCTGTTTGAATCTGTCTAACTCTAATTTAGCCTTGCATCTTCTACTATTATGAGAGGAACATCTCCACCGACCTATCCTTTTCTTCCTGGCTTGGTTCGCATGCCAGTACGTATAGTCATTCAGCAGAATTAACTGCTTGCCTTTTTGTGACATTATAAACTTATATTCTGAAACAATTTGTTGTCACGATTCATTTGTTTTTGGGTGTCTTTATCATCCCATTGCTACCTACTTCTTTATCTACCTACGGGTTAACACTATCTACTGTTTTGGACGACACAAGGTACTAGTTGATTCCGACACCTCAATATTTAACTACTATACGGGGTATAAAGACACAACACATACCCGTAAACTACGTATAAAGCCCATCAAACTACATTAAGTAATACTTTTTGGTGGGAAAAGACTTTTATTTTTTGTGTGAAATTTCAATGTTTTTTAACGCACTCAAAACATTATGACTTGATATTGACTGCCTCGTTGGTCTAGTGGTTAGTGACTGCAAAGCCGGAGGTAGTGGGTTCGATTTCCACCCAGGACAAACTTTGTGTGATGAGCATAATTGTTGGTTCTGTGTCTGGGTGTAATTTATCTATAATATGTATGTATTTATAAATTATATAAGTATGTATATCAGTTGTCTGGTTACCATAACACAAGCTCTGCTTAGCTTGGGATCAGATGGCCGTGTGTGAGTTGTCCCAAGATATTTATTATTTATTTATTATGCATAGTGCATCCAACAGTACAAATGTACAGGTGTAAATTTTAAAGACCTCCAGTATTTAAAGTTTAGTTAGAACATTTCAAACTTCATCATAATCATCATCATCATCTTCATATCAGTCGAACGACATCCGAGCGGAAGAGTTGAGAATTTGGTGCAAGATAATTGTTATTCTTCTTATGCGAAGAGACCAGATGGGATGATCATAATGCCTTGGAAGTTGAGTAAGCCTTTGGTGTGGGATGCAACATGTGTCGACAATCTTGCGGCATCCCATCTTTCTAGAACGACGTGCTGTGCTGGTGCCGAAAACCTCAAACGGTGCAAATATAAGGCCTGTTGTCCACACACGTTTTTTCGGCGTAAAAATACAAAGTTAATTCGCCGTGTGTAGGCACGGCTGTCAGTGTTGTATGGGTCACTGTGAAAGCTTGTTGACATACACGGTGGCTTGCCGTGACGTGACGCCACCATGTATTTTTACGCCGAAAATACGTGTGTGAACAAGAGGCCTTTCAACCTTCCTGAAAGTTACGCTCGACGCTGGAGATAGGCCTCCCCTAAAGATAGTCACAATGACCGGTTCTGCGCGGCCGGTATCCAGTGGTTTCCCGCGACTTTTACCATCAGTCCACCTCGTGGGGGAAACTCATTTCAAAACTTATTTTCTTAAAAAAAGTTTACCTCCAATATCTCCGTAATCAGAAAGTTCCCAGGCATCATCTGGAACAAAAAAATGAACGCAATGATTGGAAGAAGTACACTTTTGGTATCATTAGGTTTCTTTTTACATCCTTTACAATAATTCTAAGCATAAGATAAAGTCTTAATCTATATGGTTTTTATTTGAATTTACTAGAATTAACTAATTTATTAGAATTTAGGCGAAAGGAGTATGTAAGGATCGTAGCAGGTGGCGTTCTGTGGTTTGTATGGCGTATGTATGTATGTACTAGAATTACCCAAGGGATATCGTATTACCCAGTTACTGGGTTAAGGAAGTCGGATAGGCAGTCGCTCCATGTAAAGTACTGGTATTCACTTATTCAGCTTCATCCGGTTAGACTGGAGGCCGACCCCAACATGATTAGGAAAAGGCTAGGCAGATGATGTTGGTAATTAAAAAGAACACAATAATAAATAAGAATTTAGACACTTCTAAGGTTGTATCAGAGCTTATAATGACATATGTTTAACTAGGTACTTTTACAATAAGTCACAATACATTAGCATCAAATATTTTACATGATGCCCTAATTTACAAGCATTTAACATTTTGAATACAGCATAACTTAAATTTTACTTAAAATATGATTTTAGATTAATGTATAATGTAACAAAGCAACAAATGTCTATTAATAATACTTTAAATAAATTGTTTTGATTAAGGCCTCATTTACGGAGACGCGGGGCGTAGCGCTTCGCGTTGTGCGGCGCGGCCCGCACAGAATTCAAACATATTATTATTATGGCGTTGTATGAGTGCGTTTACGGAGAAGCGACTTTTGACGTATTAATTTTCCCGCCGCGAGACGCCACGCCGCACCCGACGCGCGACGCCCAGCGTCTCCGTAAACGAGGCCTTAGAATTTAAATTCCAATATAATTTTTTCAACAGGTAGAAAAATTGAAGGCACTACTACAGACAATATTATTATGCTACGTAATATACAATATCTAACGTTAAAATTAAACGGTATACTTTTGCCTTTATTTTCACTATTTTGAATAAACATTAAAATAATGTAAGGTAGTGGGTTAAGACTATAATCTATAAGAAGACTGTAAGCCATCAAAAAGGCTCTGTATTTTTTTAGTTAATTAGCGAAAAACAGTCTTAAGATATGGTATCGGTAAATTAAAAATACCTGCCTAAATATTCTTTCATTAGTACACACATCAAAAGTGTCTAGACACTTTTGATGTGTATATTTTAATAATTTCAAGTAACTAATTACCTACGGGCGGCGTATACTCCGCCATTAGTTTGTTTATTAAAAATTAAGATTTTTTGGAACGAAGATCCTTAACTTGCTTAGAGTTAACTGGCAGTAATTAGGTAGTTGACACTATTAATAAATAATTCCAAGACATAACTTCTTTATAAAAACGCTTTATTTTAGCCCTGAAAACCCGATTAATTTTCAATTTACTGCAAAATTAGAGTTTTTGTGGCTTTTAAATCAATAAATAGTTAGACAATTGAGTGGGCAAATAAGTGACGTCAAAGCGTGCTATTTCCATACAAAATCTATGAAAGAATCGCGTTTTGACAGGTCATAAAAAGTACGTCAACTGATGGTGGTGTCAACTAGCCTATTGTTACGTAAGCTTAAAACGTAATGGAGGGGCCAAGCGACCTTTTTTTTAGCATGGAAAATCATCAAATGACTCTTTCCGCTCTAGGCGGAGCGGAAGGGAGTGTCAGACTTTTACTGACTAAAACCTAAGTCTATTACCCCCTAATGGCGACCTTCCCTCTCTTTCTCTTCTTCTCTTTCTATTTTTAGGTCTCCTAGGGTCGATACCTATCATGTCTGTAAAGTTTTTCTAGGTCTTGTATAAAAGGTACAATGTTCAAGAGACGTGTTATTATTTAATGCCCTAATGTACTTAAGTGATCAGTAGGTACTGATATCGGCTGGTAATGCAACGGATTCAACTTAGGTGGGGGGTGAGTATGGTCTATGTCTGGGAACACGATATTATTTCTATAATCCAGTTCCAAAACAGCTTTGCATTTTCTACTGTTGTGTGACGAACATTTCCATGTAGTAGTCATCCTTTTTATGTTTCGACGAACATACCAGTACGTGTACTCTTTATGGAGTATTAATTTGCTACTTTGCTGTGATTTTATGAACTGGTAGCCTGAAATAAAAAAAAATGTTTAATGGTTGTTAATGTGAAAATGTTAAAACATAGCCATTTTTTAAGTCTGACTTAAGCTGCGTTTATACTTAACCTGCCCTGCATGTCGCCACGCGTGGGAAAGCTAACGGTTTCATACATTTAGCACGCCACGCGAGGCGGGACTAATGTAATCAGTCCTATACTAAATTTATTAAACCGATAGCTTTCCCACGCGTGGAGACACGCGGGGCAGGTTAAGTATAAACTCAGCTTGTTTTATACATGATGTATATACATTTTGTATAACTAACGGTATTAATATTAAAAGGTATCAGGTCAAATGCCCCAAAATTATTAATCAGTGTCTGAGCATTCAAAGAATTTTCTGAGACTGTCAGTTGTCCCTGTATTTTTGGTTAGCCATAATTAATATTGTTTCTTATAATTAAGAAGACTATGTTTGAATAAATATTGTTCATTAAATTGATTGCCTTTCAATTTTAACCATGAATTTTATCATCATCATATCAGCCGAACGACGTCCACTGCTGGACATAGGCCTTCCCTAATGATAGCCACAATAACTATCGTCCGCTGCCCGTATCCAGCAGTTTCCCGCGACCTTTATAACGTCATTGGTCGCGGAAGAATGTTAAATCAACAATCACCCTGTATAGAAGGCAACCGTTACTGACTGACTGATCTATCAACACATAGCTCAAATCACTGAACGGATTGCGCTGAAATTTGGCAGATAGTTATTATGACGTAGGCACGCGCTAAAAAAGAATTTTCCAAAATTCAGCCCCTAAGGGGATGAAACTGGGGTCCAAAGTTTGTATAGAGAAACAACTTTGACGCGGACAAAGTCGCATGCAGAAGCTCAAATCAAATCAAATCCAATCAAATTTATTTCTGAACCAAAAAAGTTTTACATTAGTAGGTGATTGGAGCATCCTGCAAGTAATGCCAGTGTTAGGAGACTCTGCTCTTCCACAGCAGTATAAAATTTTTCAGTACCTTACATATAAACAATATGTGAGAGGGGGTGTGTTTGTGTGTGATTGGGTGTGGAGGTGTGTGGTGTGTGGGGATGGGGTGTGTAGAGGTGTGTGTGAGATTGTAGGGGGGGTGTGTGAGGGTGTTTTTGCGCGTGCATTGGCAGAAGCTAATTAAGTATTTAAATAAATGCTCAGATACAAAGATTTAAGATGCTTTATTTATCTTAAATATACATAATGGTTTATTTATTTCTATAAGGTACACAAAATTACATACATAACATCACACATAACATCACGCCTGTAATCCCCGAAGGGTGTGGGCAGAGGTGTACAAATTAGTACACCTACATTTCGCCAGTTATGTTTAAGTCTCATGTAATAGGGGGCGATCTTATTGCCATCAACCGGACACAAATTCAGACTTCAAGGCAGCTACTGAGAAATTCCTTATGGAAGAAAATACCCAATAACAAGACCTCATGCTCAGCAGTCGCGCTTTGTGATCGGTTGAGCAACGAAGTAGTAAAATAAACGGGTTGCACTCCGGGAGTGCCGGCAGAAGTGAAAACTTGATTATTAACGTTTACGTTTACGTTTAACATACACGAACATTCGCGCAAGCGCCCTGCGCTGTCTAAACGAAACAGTAGGCCCAGGCATACATTTTCGCCGCGCCGTAGAGAGGGGATAGCTGTCTACTCTCCATCCGTCTTACGCTTTTTCGATCAGGTCACGTGTCCTGACGCGCACGTGTCCTGACGCGAGTTTAAGATTTTATACCCATTACAGAAAAAGTGCTCAACGCCGCTAAAGAAGTTTTCACTTCAAAAAAAAACACAATTATACAAAATTACAATTACAGTTAAATGCAGATACATTTCAAAATCTTGAGAAGCAATAATTCTACATGAAAGATTCTAGTTTATTTTCGCACATGACTACATGATATTGCTTATGTCTAAATATACCTATAAATAATCGGAGTTAATACTTTTTTACTAGGATTTTTTCGCAGATTTGAATCTTAATGTAATTGGCTAAAGACTGAATTTTACTTAGAATATGGCTGGTTCGGTAAATGATTATCAGCTGGGTGATTATGATTGTAGCTGATAGATATGATTCTATCATCGGCGCCAATCACAAGTTTCGCTTTACAGCCTCGATTAAAGCGGGAAGTACATCTCCAGCAGTCGTTGGTTTGAGTAAAACGAGTTCGGACATAAGTATAGTTGTTGTAAATCAACTGTGTTCCTGAACTCCTCGTCGTCACATATTTAAAACCTGAAAAAAAAAATCCAAGTAAAGTATCAAGTCTAATCTAATAATTTTGAAGTTTGAGGTAAAGTATCAAAGCCGCGTAGACCTCGCTATCGTAGTGTGTGCTACGCCGTAGCACTCCTTGTGCAGTATTATTATCGCCATTAGTACTTTGTACGTATGTGTTACTGACTAATACTTACTAGTGGCGGCATGCAACCTGTCTATAGTACTCGGTAATAGTGTAACTTTCTATCAGTTAAAGATGTTTTGTAATCAGACCAGTAATTTTAGAGACAAAAGAATAAACAAACTTTACCACTTTATAATATTAGTTTAAATATGTTTAGACAATACTACCGATTAGCCCCGGTTACGCACGAGTGAAATATATGTATACTTATATGTAGAATAATTTTAAAACATGTGTTTATTTAATAAAATTATTTTATCTTTATTTAATTAAATGCACCAAATATATACAGAACATTATGCACATTATATTACATTGTGAACAATAAAATATACATCAGTATAATTATTATAAGGCAATTTACATGACATTAATTTAAATAAACGTAACGCAATAAAAAGTAGATACACAGGCGGACTTAATGCTTTACGGCGCGTACACATAGAACGTCCGATTTACAGGTCCGTTTAAACGTATAATTATGTTATTAGCGTATGTAGTTGTATGAGCGAGTTCACACAGAATACAGTATTCCGGATCCAGTAAAAAATACCGATCCGATATTATTATCCAGTAGCGACGAATCAGTTAAAATCGGTCCTGTAAATGCTGTGTGAATATTACCTCCAGTAGCGACGGATCAGTTTAAGAGGATCCTGTAAAATCGGACGTTATGTGTACGCGTCCTTAGGCATTCTTTAACAGTCAACCAAAAGTGGTGACGAGATAACATGTTAATAGATAAGGTACTCTTACAGTTGGTTCACATTAGGTAGGACCGACAGTTTTACCGTTGACCGACTGTCGGGTGCTGCTGTTTACTCTAGAACCTGCCGATCCGACCTAATGTGAACACCACCGTAGTTATACCGTCGTATTACCACAGCCAACTTACAAAGCAGTTGTGAGTTGTTTGTCGGTCCGATAAAACTGTCGGTTTTACCTAATGTGAACCAGGCCTTACGACATGTGAAACTCCTAAACATAGTCCCAATACATAGTCAAATCGTTATTTAATATTCATTTTAGAAAGTCAAAAAATTCAGCTGTTCCATAAATTACGATCGTGTTGTATAGCATTTCTCTAGAGAACAGCTGATTTCTATTTTCTTGTTTGAAAAATTCACTTCGTTTTAAAATATTCTCCTTTATGATAATAATATTTTGGGGGTGCATGGTTGTGGTAATCATGAACGTTGACAATTTTTCCATCCATGTCTAGAACTAGTTTCGCTTTGCAATTTCTGTGAGCGCATGCAGAACATCTCCAATGATGAATTCCCTTGTTCTGGACGAGGCGAGCATGACAGAACGTATATTCCTTGTACATTATGAGCTTCTTGGTGCCGTGTATAGATTTTATCACTTGGTAATCTGAAAAAAAAAATATGTTAAAGATTTATTTACAATATTTACTTTTTCTTCTTCTTCTCTTAGTATCGATGTCTTAACTAATAATAATATATCCAGGAGCAGACATTGTTCCGTGCCTTGGAAAGCACGTTAAGCTGTTGGTCCCGGCTGTCATGCATGGATCGTTGATAGTCGTTATGGGTCGTCAGTAGCCCGAAAGTGTGACAACCAGTCTTACCAAGGGGTATCGTATTACCCAATTATTAGTTTGTGGAGGTCAGATAGGCACTCGCTCCATGTAAAATACTGGTATTTAGCTGAAACCGGTTAGACTGGAAGCAGACCCCATGTCATAGTTAGGGAAAGGCTATGCAGATGACGATGGGTCCAGGAGCCACGTTTATCGTCGCGTCAGAGGCGCTTTTCAGATCGTCAAGGGTTCAGGTGAACGGACAATTGGGATACTCAGTAACACTAATTGTAACACTTTACTGCAGTTATATTTACATAACACGTTATTTTAGTTATTACTGAATATCAATGTGCTAAAAAGAAAAAAAAATGATGTAAACAGCCTTGGTCGCTTAAGAAACATAGTACAAATACAATCACATATCGTGCCAAATAAATATATTTCTTTTACATAACATACATAACACCACGCCTGTAATCCTCGAAGGGTTAAGCAGAGGCGTACCCATTAGTACACCCACATTTCGCCAGTTATGATTTAAGTCCCATGTAATAGGGGGCGAGCCTATATTTCTTTTATTTCTTTCTAAATGCCGTGATTAGTTTACAAGCAATAAGATATAACCTAGAAATTACCCTATTTATTAATTAACGATAGTATTGTTTTATATACAAAAAATAAATCTAATTAACAATAATTTAGATATATTATAAAAAAAACAACATTTATTTCAGATAACATGATCTATATCGGTACAATTAAAAATTCATAGAAATTACAATAAAATAAAATAAAATAATTCAAAATGTAAGTCAAGATAAAAATTTAAATTAAAACATACCAAATTTAAAATATGTCACAATTAAATTACAATAATATAAAAACGAATTAATTAAAATCAAATAAAATCAAAAATTCACAATGCAAAAAAAAAAAACACACACCACCACCATAATACAATACACCATCACCATATACACCATAATACAATATTATGCAGGTAATTAATGTAGTTTAAGACACGTGAATATTTTATTTACTAATTGATTTTAATATATTTCCCATTACTTTGAACAAAATATGTAGGCGGTGGGTGATTATGATCAAAATTTGCTTCACTGATTTTATGTTCGTTGTTCAATACTATTTTTGCCTTGCAGTTTTTGCTGTATGACGAACACCGCCATCGTTCTTTACCTTTGTAAAAACTATGGTTTTTGGAGTATGTATAGTCTTTGTACATAATTAGCTGAGATTTCGGAGTGGAAATGAATTTGATTTCTGAAAAAAATAAACGAATGAAATACGAGCCTCAGTTTTATCTGTTGACTGTCATGTGGGAAAACACACACGCTGTGTTTTTAGTTTTTTACTAAAGAACGCTAATGCGGCGCTCACACAACAATATGTGTTTTTCTACGGCGAACACATGAACTGTGTAGCGAGCCGCACTATGGGTTTGGCGTAGCGAATGTTCGCCCGCAGTCAACGGGTACCTAGTCGTTTAAAAAAACAACGTTTTTCTTTATTGTAATTTCTATAGGTATAACAATTTTTTTAATAATGTCTTGAGTGGTTAAGGCACCCGCCTCTCATGCGTGAGGTTGTGACTTCGAATCCGGGCAAGTGCTTATGTGACTTTTTTAATTCATATGTACTTTCTAAAGTTTATCTTGGACATCACTGACATCGGTGACGGAAACATCGGGAGAAAACCTGGACTAATTACTATTAATATAAGTCTGGAATCGCCAATCCGCCTTGAGCGAGCGTGGTGATCAATGCTCTTGCCTTTTCTGTATGAGAAGACACCTTTGACCTGCAGTTGGACAGTATTATGCTGGTATTATTTTTAATAAAAACTTCTTGTCTTAATTGATTTATTTCACAACCATTGATGGTGGTTATAACAGTAATAATTCTAATTAAAATAAATCTAGTTGATTGTAATCATCATTTAATCAACTATAGCTTAGCTTAGCTTAAACAACAAAATCACTCTTAATGCTACGGAATTAAGACATTGTTAATGTTACTTTGTAACTATTGACATACGGTCTGCATTGTACGGTCAGCAACGAAAGTCAAATACGAACTTTTACTAGCATCATTTTAATTGACTGAGAATTATTTAATACAATGCTTTTAGCATTTTATTTATTCGTTAAGAAAATACGTTATTTCCTTGACATCTGTAGGTACATGTTAATGGGAGAGGGGGGGGGGGTCAACGAAGTGTGGAATGGAATGGAAAGTGTCCTAAACTTCGTGACGTCACATGACTTGATTTTATTAAAAAATATTCTAAATGTAAGAAAATATATTTTTGGGACTGCTGTTTTAGTTTAATCAATTTTATATGTAAAATTACTAAATCTGTGACGTCGTGCCAGAGGGGTGAGGGCTGATAAATGTGGCCACCTGGGATGAAAAAATTGTACAATTCGTGTGATGTAATTTATGGATGACAACTATTGATATTTTTTTTTATGTTTCATTATGGATAATTATTTAAAAACTCATGTTTTATTGCTGACTGCACCACTTACTCCAACAAGAAAACTAATCAAATACTTTTATAAAAATATTTTTTTATGATTTAAGTATTTTTTATTTTATTATTTTTTGCACCTCAAAAATTTATACCCTTTTGACATTTTTTTGTCAGAAAACTTGTCAATTTTTTCTGTGAATTTCTATAAAGTCAATTATTTAACTTTAACATATTTCCCATTGCGTACAATAAACTGGGGTGGCGGATGATTGTGATCATGAGTCGCCATCTTTATTGTGTTATCATCAAATAATATGATAGTTGCTCTGCATTTTTTACTCTGTTTCGATGAGCACCGCCAATGATTTGTGCAAGCCCTCGCGTACTTTCGCTGATGGCAGAATGTGTACCCATACGCCATAATTAAACGCGTACCGTAACTTGTTTTTATAAACTTATATCCTGGAACAAGAAAATAATTATTAATTGTTTTATTAACTTAATAACTCATCAGTCAAAAAGTAAAATAATTAAAAGAATTAAACAAAAATAATTAGAACGATAAGAGTTCCTCAATTGAAATGTTACGTTATTTATAGTGTGGGTCAATGTTTAAAAAACAAATTATATACAGGATGATTGTTAATTTACCAAAAAACTGCAAAGGGGTCATTGTACTCATCATTATGAACAATTTTTACTATGGGACCCACCCTTAAATCTTAAAAAAAAATCAGCTATTTTACATTATTACCATGTTGTAAAGCATTTTTGTAGGTGATGTCATGATTTCAGGATTGGGTCCATAGTAAAAGATGTTCATAATGATGATTACAATGACCTCTTCTCAGGTTTTTGGTAAATTAACAATCACCCTGTATATTCTCTGCATGCATTTTTTTATTGTTAGTGTGCCTGTGGTGTTAAAATAATATAAAAAATATATTATTATATTCGTACAGTTTGAAACGTAGGTCAAACCAACCATAGTTTAATAACGTCATAGAAAGTATTGCAAAATAAGGCTTAACAAAAAAAAAAGAAACAAAAACTTAACTCCAAAAAATAACATAAAAAAAGCAAAATAAAACAGAAATCTCTTCTATATAAAAAAAAAGTAAATTTGAAAAAATAATAAGTCAATAATACCTGGTGTGTTAGGTAGTGGTGTACCTATTACTACACCCAGATTTCGTCAGTTATGTTTAAGTCCCATATATTAGCTCGCGAGCCTATTGCCATCAACCGGGCACAAATCCAGACATCGAAACCGCCACTGAGAAATTCGTGATGGAAAATCCAAATAACATTTGACCCGACCTGGGAATCGAACCTAAGCCCTCATGCTCAGCAGTCACGCTTTGTGACCACTAGAACAACAAGGCAAAAATAATAATTACGTGACAAAAAACAGTAGCATGTAATTACATATACCCTTATTACCCGACTGCAAGGAAAGGGTTATGTTTTACGCGCCTATCTTTGTATGTTTGTTTATTTAAAATTCTTTCTTAAGACTGCAAACTACGAGGAAATCGCAGCTGTCGACGGGTCATAGGGAGTTGTATTTGTAAAGATCGCAAAGGTTCAGAAGATCGTGGAGCTATCGTAAGATCACATTGCTCAACGCGGTTCAACCACCTACCATATGTTGTTACCATCCTTTTCTTTGAATAGTTGACTGTCTTCCAAAATGTAGAAAACGTAATGCAGATATAAGAAACTCTTGCTTTTAACATGCTAATGTAATGCATGCTAATTTTTAATCTTAGGCATAGTATTTAACAACGATTGGAGAACAAAATGGGCTCTTTTGATTGGTTTTGCTTTCTTAGACAGCCAGAGGTTTAGTAAGTGCATTCTGCTAAAAGCGCATCTATAGCGAGTACCTGAAATCAGAATAGCAATAGGTTTGGAAGAAGCTGAAGAATGAAGAAGGAAAGAAGTAAAGATAAAGATAAAAGAATTAGAACGTAGAGTTCCAATGGGGAGCCACACTCAAAGATAATCGTAGATGGCGCTGCGATCAACTGTACCTTGTTTATTTTCCGTGACAGGAGTGTGGTTGCTATTTTCGCGATTTAAAAGTGATATTTTGATTATAATGTACTCGTTTATGACGATTCCTCAACTAAAAGTTGAGCTTCGAAAAAAAAACGCGTCAACTACTGGCAAAAAGGCTCAATTGATTGAAAGGTAAACACATAAAATATTTAAGGTTATGATTTGATTCACAGCTTTTTTTTGTTTTCTTGAAGTACTTCGGTAACTTTTCTGTTCTTTTTTGTAGGTTGGAATCGTACGATCGGAACCAGAACTTTGGTGCTGACTTTTTTATTTTATTATATATTTTTTATTTCGGAAATAAATGGACTCCCCTATTTTTACAATTTAATGCACTACATTGAGGCATTTCTGCTCAAATTATTAAGAATAGGAACGACAAACTTTATTAAAAACAAATATCCATACGATTTGACAGTTCTTACGTCAAAACACGGTACAGTCGATCAATACGCCCTCTTTCGTGATAAAAAGTTAGTGTTCCTCGCCATTGAATTACTTGGCTGAACATTTTATACAAATTCTGTTTTATTTTAAAATGGTATATTTTGCAGGCTGACTTTTAATTCAGTACCTATCCATATTACAGTGGTGAAAGGATCTACTCATAAATATAAAAAAGATATAAGATAATATCAGCCTATTACTGTCCCACTGCAGAGCAAAGGCCACTTCTCTCTCACAGAGAAGGCATAAGCAATGATCACCACGCTTGCTCAAGGCGGAGTGGCGTTTTCAGACTTATAATAATTACTTATAAGGTTCTTCAGAAAGGTCAGGTGCGGAGTACTCGTAACCGGCGTGCTTGTATGACGAGATGTATGAACGTAGATGAGGCGAAAGGAGTATGTAAGGATCGTAGCAGGTGGCGTTCTGTGGTTTCTGCCTACCCCCATGGGAAAAAGGCGTGAGTTTATGTATGTATGTATGTAATAATTACAAATATAAAACAACTTTTATTATAAAACCAATTTTTTAATATAAAAACATAATCACACAACACCATAAACATCATCATCTCGTTTGTTTGAGATTCTTTTAGATTATATAGCAAAAACGTGTACCTAAATCAGTGTTATTTGATAAAATATGAAATGATAAAAAACGCGTATAGTTTTAAATTAATTTATTTAGATAGAAACACTAAATAAAACAAGACTGTGTACTTAAAGAAATCTTAATAAAATTAAAGGTATCCCTTAAAACATAAATTATACTTTATTAATGATAGATATTATATATGATACTGGCATAACTAAATACCAGCTTCTTCTTAACTACCTTTTGCACACGACTTCGTTCGCGACTTGGTTATTGCTCGACTTTCGTGGGTCAACCTGATAATATATATCTAATATGATTTTAACTAATCCGACAGGTATTGGCATTTGATTCAATTGCATTCAAAACTAGTTATAATTGGATAGACATTTAACTACCATGAAATAAACTTCCATTGCATTTTAGAAACTATAAATGGTCTCTCTTAAAAGTGGCATTGAAAACCAATTGTCCAGAGGCCTACTTTTTCCGCTGGACAAAAGTTAAATGTAGATTTTCAGGCATTTTTAAGCATCAGTTGATTAATCTATACTAATATTATAAAAGCATTTGTTTGTAAATTTGTATGTAGGGGGTAATCTCCGGAAGTAATGAACCGATTTTTAAAATTGTTTCACAAATTGGAAGCTACGTTATCACTGAGTGCTATAGGCTATATTTTATTATCAAAAAATTAGGGATCCGTAAGAAAAATCACGCGAACGGAGTCGCAGGGAGAGTGCTAGTGTTCTATAAACTTATGTCTCGTAACCTAATTCTGCACTCTATCGTCCAAAGTTACACCGCTAATGCATCGCAAGGAACGCATTTACACAGCATTTAATCCTACTCTCATACCTCGTTTGCCATACCCTATATTCACTTCCATACATAAGTGTAGGCACCAGCGCGCCGTTGTGAACAGCCAGCCGAGCTTTTTTGGACATCGACTGGTTGGTCTCAACTGCATGTATAGCACCATTCACTTCTATAATTAAATCCTAATATATTCTCCATTAGGACTAATAAAGAATCGTGGCGGTGGATGACTATGGTCTAGGTTACCATCTATAATTTCACCATTATTATCTATAACTATTTTCGCCTTGCAGTTTTTCCTGGTGCGTCCTGCACATTGCCATTGCACAGTGCCTCTGGTAGCAGATGTATGATTGTAGCAATATGTGTAGTCCTTATACAGAACTAACCGCTTGCCCCGCTTTGAATTAATGTACTTGAAATCTGTAATAATATGTAAATATTAAGTTTTTACAGCACATACGATGGCCTATGTCACATCGTGCCTTGCCTTAACAGCTACACGCAGAAAGATTTAATGACAGCCAGCGACAACGCAGTCGAAAGTGGCTAAATTCTGGGCCGCAATAATATATTAAATATAGTTTGTAATCGAAACGCTAAGAAATAGACTAAGATTTTCAAATTGATAGATAATTTAAAAATGAAAACACAAATAAAGTTGTAATGTTAAACTTATTTTATTGGAATAAAAGTACACACATCACAAAGACTCGATGTAAAGAAAACTAAAATAACTAAGTAGACTGGTGATAAAATACATTTAACTTAGACTGAGCACAAGGTGAGCGCTCGGACCCCATGGCCCCAGTGTTTCAACCCCAAACGGCTCAAATACATAACTTCCAAGAAGGTAAATATTTGCGCCGCTTGAGGTAAAGAATGTAACATGTGATTCACAGCGTTTCAAAGTCATTTATTTCAATTAGACCGCAGCTACCGCCCGCGGCCGCCCGGCATGTAGTGATGTGAACATATAGTATTTATTTATTTCAGGTAACAAAGACCCATACCATATACTATATACCTTAAAAACTATCTACATATTTATATAAAAAAAAAAAAAAACAAAAATATTTATAAAACTATTGTACTCGAAGTGACAGTGTCGTGTAGCCTTCCGCGGAATCGCCGATACACGACACCATTCGGCCAAAACTCTTCCTTGAAGAAGGTCTTAATACGTTGGAACTCGCACCACGAACGACACGACTTGAAATTCGTGTTGTGGTGCGACTCCAACTTCTCCACCCCTTTTTTATTTAGGTGGTAAAAATCTTCAAATGACTCCTTCCGCCCAGGGTGGGGACTTCTTCATCTTCTTCAGGGACTTCTCCACCCTTAATGTCCAACTGGTCTTTCCATGAACATACTCCACAATCTCCTCAACCTTCGTGGTGTGAAACAGCCGGTACACATGAGCTGCGTCATAGGTATTGGTTTATATTATACTAGCACTCCCCCGTTACTTCGTTCGCGTGATTTTTCTTATGGCGCATTTTCATTAGTCGATAGGGCCCGCATGCGGGGAGTCCCCGCATGCGACATTACAACCAATGAAAGTTACAAGTCGTTACACCGCATGCGGGGATCCGCCGCGCATGCTTTTTACCGACCGTGATATCGACATGCGGGCCCTGTGGCATGCGTTCCAGAAATCTGTCGCACCCCGCATGCGGGCCCTATCGACTAATGAAAACGGTTCACCGAATGCGGGCCCTGTGGCATGCGTTCCAGAAATCTGTCGCACCCCGCATGCGGGCCCTATCGACTAATGAAAATGAGCCATTACGGATCCCTAATTTTTTGAAAACAAAATAGAGCCTATAGCACTCAGTGATAACGTAGCTTCCATTTTACAAAAGAATTTACAAAATCTGTTCAGTAGATACAGAGATTACCCCCTACAACCGCACAAACTCACAAACTTTACCTATTTATAATATTAGGATGGATTTTAAATTTTAATATATTGTCCGTTACAGACGACATATCGCGGTGGTAGATGATTATGGTCGTTTCTGTTGCCAGGTATAATTTTACCGCAATCATCTATTATTAGTTTCGCCTTGCATTTATTCGTGGTGCATCCTGAACATTGCCAGTAGGTAGTTCCTTTGGTAGAAGAGTAACTATTGAAGCTGTATGTATATTCTTTGTACAGAATCAACCTCTTGCCTCTCTTCGAGTTAATAAACTTGAAATCTGAAATATAGGAATTATCATGTTAAAACTACCCGATTTCTAAATTTAAAAATTGTAAAATCGAGCCATTTTAATCCCCCATAAGAAACACGTAAATATTTTTAATGATTTTATTAGAATGAAAATACAAAACTTTAGCGTACGATCTGAAAGGTAAACTTCAACAGATCGCATACAATGAAATTAAACTTAAATGTTACTACAGATAAAACTCAATTTGCAAATTCTAGATAATATTCTCCTTAAATTAAACATTTTTATTAGTATTTACATTAATTCACAATACAATTTTTGTTTTTACGTTGCCCCGCACTAAGATTATGGTTTAAATTGTGTAAAAGTAAATAATTTTATTTAATAAATCACGGGATTTTTCTGCTCTTTAAAATTAATCTCGGGATTTGAGGCATATCCACTTTATTCTTTCGCTGTATGAAATTAGTGGAAGTACATAAATAACTCTACCTAATTCCGATCTCTAATGATTACAACATAATCTGACTCGTATTTTATATTCTGATATATTTTCCATTACTAATAAAAAATCGTGGTGGTGGATGTGTGTGCAGGTCTTGGTCGCCAGATGTAATTCTACCATTCTCATTTATTACTACTTTCGCTTTGCATTTGCTTGATTTTCGTTTTGTGCATTGCCAATAAGTAGATTTTTTTGTAAAAGCGTAACTACTGAAAAAGTATGTGTACTCTTTGTACAGGAGTTGCTCCTTGCCTTCATTGCCAGCATTAATGTACTTATAATCTGAAATTAAGCAAAGGAATTATCAAGTTGAAAGTTGGCTGTTTTTTTTTAGTTTGAAAATGTAAATTTTATCCATAACATCACGCCTGTAATCCCCGAAGGATTAAGAAGAGGTGTACCCATTTGTACACCCACATTTCGAAAGTTATGTTCAAGTCCCATGTAATTGGGGGCGAGCATATTGCCATCAACCGAGCACGAATCCAGACTCCGAAGCTGCTACTGAGAAATTCCTGATGGAAAAACCCAAGACCTCATGCTCAGCAGACGCGCTTTGACGACCAGTAGACCAACCAGGCAGTCCAATATAGATCTATATATCTATATAAATATAAAAATCAATTGTTGTTCGTTAGTCTCGCTAAAACTCGAGAACGGCTGGGCCGATTTAGCTGATTTTGGTTTTGAAATGTTCGTGGAGGTGTAGGGAAGGTTTAAACGGTGAGAAAATATGGGGTAGGGGTAGGGTTGGGGTAGGGTAAGGTAGAGGTAGGGGTAGGGTAGGGTGCGGTAGGGTAGGGGTAGGTATTGGTAGGGTAGGGTAGGGGTAGTGTAGGGTTTGGGTAGGGTATCGGTAGTGTAGAGGTGGGGGTATCGGTAGGATAGGGGTAGGGGTATCGGTTGGGTAGGGGTAGGATACCACGCGAACGAAGTCGTGGCGGGTCAGCTAGTATACAATAAAACACAAGACTTTATTTAATAAGTATAATAAACCAGAACTGTTACACTATTAAGATCTAAACATAGTTAATTAAATACACTGTGAAATATTATACTAATAACATAACATAACATCACGCCTGTAATCCCCGAAGGGTTAGGCAGAGGTGGACCCATTAGTACACCCACATTTCGCTAGTTATGTTTAAGTCCCATGTAATAGGGGGCGAGCCTATTGCCATCAACCGGGCACTAATCCAGACTCCGAGGCTACTACTGAGAAATTCCTGATGGAAAAACCCAATAACACTTTGCCCGACCTGGGAATCGAACCCAAGACCTCATGCTCAGCTGTCGCGCTTTGCGACCACTAGACCAACGAGGCAGTCGATTATACTAATCTTATCTTAATAAATAAAACTATGTTGGGTAATTTACACCCTTTATAACTCAAGAACTGCTGGACCGATTTTAACGATCTTTGATTTTTAGGATTTGTCTCCGGCAAATAGCGGAGTAACTATTATGACATAAAAAAAAATTTCACGAAACTTGCATTAAAGATGCTAAGTCAATGTTTTTATACAAAAAAATATTGGGACAGTATTATTTTCAAAGGCATAATAATAATACAAAAGTAGAGATAAACTACGATAACTTGGCGCGCCCCTCCACAATTCAAAACGTTTGAAATTATTTACAAAACTCACAACGCATGTGTGCGTACTGAGACGGCTCTCGAAACAAAAACAAATCAGCGTGTCATTGTTGCTCGACTGGCGGCGTCATTAATTACTCATTATTATTGAAATAGTACTACGAAGGGGCGCGCCATGTTATAGTAGTTTGTCTCTAAACTATTATCGTACTCCATGTAAACCGTCCCTTTTTTTTTTAAATTACGTAATTCGGAACACATAACATCATGCCTGTAATCCCCGAGGGGTTAGGCAGAGGTGTACCTACTCAATAGTACATCCACATTACGCCAGTTATGTTTAAGTCCCATGTAATAGGGGGCGACCCTATTGAGACAAACCGAGCACAAATCCAGACTCCGAGGCAGCTACTGAGAAATTCCTGATGGAAAAACCCAATTTTACTTTGGCCAACCTGGGAATCGAACCCAAGACCCCATGTTCAATTTGGAAATGTTTGTACCTATTTTATTTTAAGAAATACCGTCTACACGCATCTCTAAATTTCTTATATTTTAAGTATTTCTTCTCGCAAATGATTCGTAATCTTTGAGAAATAAAGTATGTACCTACCTATTTGAAACCGCAATCACAGATTAAGTAATAGCTCCTCCGCAATTTTAAAGTCTAATGTAATCGCCATCTTTGATGAAAAATTTTGGTGGTGGATGGCAGTGGTCTAGGTTGCCAGATATAATATTACCATGTTCATCAATGGCTAGTGTTGCTTTGCACATGTTTGTCAGTGTCCGTGTCGTGCAATGCCATAAGGAAGAGTTTTTAGTACGATAAAAAGTTTTGAAGCCGAAAGTGTAGCCTTTGTGCAGAATTAACTTTGTCCCTTTCCTCGAATTTATGTACTTATAATCTGAAAAGAATAAAATTGACAAATTAATGGAGATAGACAGATTAATGCGTTCCTTGCGAAGCATGTATGGTGTAACTTTGAACGATGGAGTGCGGAATTAGGTTATACGAGACATAAGTTTATAGAACATTAATCATCTGATGTTTAAAAATGCCGTAAGTAATTACGTTGCCGAAGTCGTGGCGGGTCAGCTAGTATACAATAAAACACAAGACATTATTTAATAAGTATAATAAACCAGAACTGTTACACTATTAAGACCTAAACATAGTTAATTAAATACACTGTGAAATATTATACTAATCTTATCTTAATAAATAAAACTATGTTGGGTAATTAACACCATTTATACTCAAGAACTGCTGGACCGATTTTAACGATCTTTGATTTGTAGGATTTGTCTCCGGCAAATAGCGGAGTAACTATTATGACATAAAAGAAAATTTCACGAAACTTGCATTAAAGATGCTAAGTCAATGTTTTTATTCAAAAAAATATTGAAACAATATTATTTTCAAAGGCATAATAATAATACAAAAGTAGAGATAAACTACGATAGCTTGGCGTGCCCCTTCACAATTCAAAACGTTTGAAATTATTTACAAGACTCACAACGCATGTGTGCGTACTGAGACGGCTCTCGAAACAAAAACAAATCAGCGTGTCATTGTTGCTCGACTAGCGGCGTCATTAATTACTCATTATTATTGAAGTAGTACTACGAAGGGGCGCGCCATGTTATAGTAGTTTATCTCTAAATATCGTACTCCACGTAAACCGTCCTTTTTATCTGTTCAACAGCTACCGCCTATACTTAGCAACACGCATGACAAACTTTATCTAAATTACGTAATTCGGAACACATAACATCATGCCTGTAATCCCCGAGGGGTTAGGCAGAGGTGTACCTACTCAATAGTACATCCACATTATGCCAGTTATGTTTAAGTCCCATGTAATAGGGGGCGACCCTATTGCCATAAACCGAGCACAAATCCAGACTCCGAGGCAGCTACTGAGAAATTCCTAATGGAAAAACCCAATTTTACTTTGGCCAACCTGGGAATCGAACCCAAGACCCCATGTTCAATTTGGAAATCTTTGTATCTATTTTTATTTTAAGAAATACCGCCTACACGCATCTCAAAATTTCTTATGTTTTAAGTATTTCTTCTCGCAAGTGATTCGTACCTAATCTTTGGGAAATAAAGTATTTTTTCAATTTTAAAGTCTAATGTAATTGCCATCTTTGATGAAAAATTTTGGTGGTGGATGGCAGTGGTCTAGGTTGCCAGATGTAATATAACCATGTTCATCAATGACTAGTGTTGCTTTGCACATGTTTGTCAGTGTCCGTGTCGTGCACTGCCATAAGGAAGAGTTTTTAGTACGATAAAAATTTTTGAAGCCGAAAGTGTAGCCTTTGTGCAGAATTAACTTTTTCCCTTTCCTCGAATTTATGTACTTATAATCTGAAAAGAATAATATTCACAAATTAATGGAGATAGACAAAAAAGAAATCAACTGCTTTTTAAAAGACGAGAAAATATAAACAGGTTTTATTGGTATAAATGTACAAATTATAAAAAAAACTCAACAGAATAAAATATAAAAGTAAACCAAATTAAACGTGATATTACACAAAACTTACTTATTCTAGTAGATACGAGTCATTACGAGTATACTTACTTGAAAAAATAAATTAGATAACTAAATGAAAACAGCGAGGGGTGAAAGGAAAAATCTATTAAGTGACAATTTAGTCTTGTTTTATATCCAACCTCAAGGTGTGTAAAGACCCGGGGTTGCGGGACGTCCGGGGTCGCGGGACGTCTTAACAGGATTCCGTGGCCCCGGAACGTAAAGGGCAACAGAAGGAACAGGGTGGTTTTTTAGTTAGTAAAAGTCTGACAGTCCCTTCTGGGCGGAAGACCCAGGGCGGAAGGACTCGTTTGACGATTTTTACCACATTAAAAAAAAGTGTCTAAAAACTAATACAAAAACGGATACATATCAGAATATCGAAAATCAAAATGTCGAAAATCAAAATATCGAAAATCAAAATATCGAAAATCAAAATATCGAATGTATCATAATATCGAAAATCAAAATCGTCACGTTTTGTAAGCGAGCGAAGCGATTTTCGATATTTTGATTTTCGATTATATGATCATTCGATCCTACGAGTATTCGATATTTTGATTTTCAATATTTTGATCGTTCGATATTTTGATTTTCGACATTTTGATTTTCGACATTCTGATATGTACCCACAAAAACTTATGATTAGTACGCTTCACTCTATTCTTGTCAAGTCTTTTCTTTTCTATTAAGCTGTTTGGTTCTAATAATAAATAAATAATTTAATGCTTCCAACATTATTCTGTTGAAAAAGAAACCATATTTTTTTGTACTAGGTATTCTATTACACACCTAGTAAGGTTGAATTTAAAACACGGCCAAAATGTCGCATGACACATTTTTTTTTCGATCACCCCTCGATAGGTAGTTGTTCAGGTAACAAATAAATAACACAAAAAAAAATATAGTTTTTATATTCTAAAATATTGTCCATTACTGATGAAGAATTTGGGTGGTGGGTGAGTATGGCTTAGGTTACTAGATCTAATTCCACCGTTAACATCTACTTCGATTGTCGCCTTGCAGTTTGTTGAGGTTCGCCCTGTACATTGCCAGTAAGTAGACCGTTTTGTGGAATAGTATTTAGTGAAGCTGAATGAGTACTCTTTGTACAGAATCAACTGCTTGCCTTTCTTCGACTTTATGTACTTGATACCTAAAAATAATAAAATTGTCAGTAAAACGAGTTTCATATTTTTAATTAGAAAATCTTCTTCTCTTTCTTCTTCTTCCTTCTTCGATAAAGAAGATTAGAAAATAATAAATCCGAAGAGATTTTTTGTCTGTTAAACGTGCCAGTCAGATTGCCGGTCAGATTGTATTTTTTTATTTTTATTTTACAGCCAGATTCATGGCCGTAGCAGGATGCGATAGCCTATACTATTCTTATAAGCTATCGCATCACGCCACGACCCACAAGTCCGGAGCAGTCACCAAAGATTTAACTTGACGTGTGTAAAAAAGCACCACGCAGGCAATGTCACAGGCAGAAAGAAAAAAGCTAGTGAATAATAAATTACCACTACTGACTTTCCAAACGTTTTATTTTCTTTCGTGGTGAAATCCTCATGTATTGGCACCGCCTTCCCATGGGACTCCTACCTCCTCCTTTCGCCGAGGCACGGGAGTCACTCTGAGCATTCTTCCTCTTAGCGGCGAAGACCTAGCGGGTTAGGAACCGGGGTTGCGGGACGTCTTAACAGGATACCGTGGCCCCGGAACGTGAAGAGCAACAGAAGGAACAGGGTGGATTTTTAGTCAGTAAAAGTCTGACAGTCCCTTTCGCCCCACCCAGGGCGGAAGGACTCATTTGATGATTTTTACCACCTTAAAAAAAAAGCGGGTTTGGAAAGTTGGTAGCAGCTGGTTGTTTAACATACGACTTACTTACTCAAATTATTTATCATTGTTACCCAAATAAATTATACAATGCTAAATATTATGAATATCTAAATAAAAACAATAACCTCTCAAGTATTTCTATTTAAAACCTTAAAATATTTTCTATTACCTACTAAAAAAGAATTTGAGTGGTGCAACATCAGATTAATACTCCACTTTAAAAAAGACGAGAATAGTTCAAAAGTTTTTATTGGCATGAAAATACAAAAAAACAAAAAATAATACACATAATTAACTCAACTATAACTATAGTAATTTACATGAAGATTAAAACCCGGGATTTAAGAAATTGCTAATTACTTATTACGCTTTGAATACATTTGAACGTAAATTGCTACGATCCTTACATACTCTTTTCGCCTCTTTCACGTTCATACATCTCGTCATACAAGCACGCCGTTTACGAGTACCTACTGCGCACCTGACCTTTCTGAAGAACCTCACTAATAAGGTCAGTGTAGGTCTTCCTAGGGCGACCCCTCCCTGCGTTGCTTCTATTTTAGATTCTAATATAATGGCCATCTTTGATGAAAAATTTAGGCGGTGGATGGCAGTGGTTTAAGTTACTATATATAATGGAACCATTATCATTTACAACTAATTTCGCTGTGCACTTATTCGCCGTCGTCGATCCCGTCCTGCATATCCATTGAGTAGTTCCTTTGGTCACGGAACGATGATTTAAGCTGTACGTGAATTCTTTGTGCAAAATCAACCGTTTGCCTTTCTTTGAGTTTATGTACTTGAATTCTGTGGAAAAAAAGAAGTCGTGATTCAGCTTAGCATGCAAAGACATATTCGAAAGAAAGAGAAAGAAAAACTGTTTATTCACAAAGAAAAAAAGAAGTAATAAAGTGACGCACATAATTTTTGTTTTCATAAGCCCAAAACAAAAACAAGTTTACACGGTTGGCACAGTGGCTGTTCGTCCTGCTGCGTGCCGCGGATTCGATTCATGCACGAAACCAACATATATATAGCCTACAGGTAGTTTTTTATGTGTCGGCACGCACTGTAGTAACGTTCGGCTGCCTCACGACAGCTGTGTGCGTCGAACTAGCGTTACGTTTGCAGTTTACACGCGGGGCGCGTTTTGCTGCACAGTCGCAATATGCAAAAACACATACGTGTGTGTGCGCCGCACTCAAGTTTTTAATAGAACACAACTGGTGTGTTTTCCCGCAGTCAACGGGTTAAACGACTGCTTCCGACCTTAGTGATAAAAACGATTTTTTTGGGGTGGTAAAAATCATCAAAAGAGTCGATTCGATGCAGCATTGCGTCCGCGCGCGATGTATGTTTAAAGTCAATATGGCCGCCCTGGTAATGATAAATGTCAATAGAATTTATTCATGTCATAAAAAGTTAAATAAAAAAAGTAAATAAGTTATAATTATAATATAAATGTATGTGAAAGAAAGAAAGAAAAACTGTTTATTCATGTGAAAGTGACGCACATAACATAAAATAACAAAAACAAGTTGGTAAAAAACAAAGAACAAAAAATAATCCTAGACGGAAATATGCGCCACTACCGCGCGGAACGGCTGACGCTCAGCATAATGCCGTGGCCCGTGCAGCGTAAGCCAGCGCGTTGCTATCTTGGAACTGTAAGGCCGTAAGCACACGGCGTATTTTAAACGCGCTGACGACGCGCAGATAACGCGCGTATACGCGCTTCAAACGAGATTCGAACGCAACCTTGTAACCTACGCACACGTGGCGATCCTGAATCCCGTCTTTACTGCTTGTATATGAGCAGTTACAGTCATTATCAATACAAACGCAACAATCAGCATATACGGTGCCGAAAACGCGCGTCGTCTACACGTTTAAAATATGCCGTGTGCTTACGTCCTTACTAAAACCAGGATTTTGTAAAAACCTAATTTAAAAGAGTGCCGTGGAGTTTCTTGCTCGTTCTTCTCCATAGAGGCCTACCTCCGTTTTGGAACGAGCAACTTAGCTTCAACTTTCGGACTAACTGACAGACTCCTTGACTATTCAAAAGTGCCTGTAAATGGTCTAATTGAAATAAATGTTTTTGACTTTGACTTTGAACATCAAAATGATAATACTCTCACGATTTCTGCGGTCGCTGTGGACACAAAAGGACGCTATATGTGCGTAAATGCCTTCGCCTACATGTTTTTGCCTTATGCTTTATGGTATTGCCGGAAGCAACCGTCAATGCATAGGTTGACCTCACACTGCATGCATTTCCAAATAGTCCGGGCTGCGACTTTCCGCTGAGCACACAACCTGCACCGGGTGTATTTCGAACCTGTACGTATCGGAAAATGGTTGTCTTCTACAGTACATCTAGTATTTCCTTTTGTACCAGTCTTTTCGTGCTGGCGTCGCGTCTTTAGCCAAATCTTTGCAGTTTCGTCAAGTTTTCTGCTCAAGATAGGAACTAGAAAAAATGGTCAACGTTTCTGTTAATCTATTACTATAAAATGAAAGTTTTTTTGTCTGTTTACACGCTCTAATCTCTGCAACTAGCACTCTAACTAAATCAAAATGGAAAAAAATCTATTTATATATGATAGCTAGATACATAAGGCTATGTAACATTACGCTACGACCTACGAAAGCGGAGCAGCAACGGGGGCAAAATACCCCGCAGATGAAGTTAGTTTAAAAATATTTATGGCAACTACTTTTCAACCGACTTCAAAAAGGAGGAGGTTCTCAATTCGGCGCGTATGTTTTTTTTTTTTACGAATGATCTTTAGAAAGATATTGTCATACTTGCTCGTGTGGGGTGTATGTAAGAAGAAAAAGTCAGTCGATTATAAAAAACATAAAGTATAAAGGATTTTATTAGCCTATAAAAGTAAAACACACGCAGACGTGGAGTTAGCCAAAACAGTTTAATTAAAAAAGTAAAGAACTAAAAAGTAATAAAATATAGTTAACAAAACAAAAAAAAGACCTATTATGTACAGTCAACAAAAGAGAAAGATATGCAGGAGCGTCAGTTATACTAAGTTGAAGTTTTCATAGAAAAATATGGATGCCTTCGATTGAAACTTAATTAATGAACTGTTTATTATCTACTTTTTAAAAATAAATTACATTTATAAACATCCATATCGGTTTCTAAGAAAACTTCAACTATATCTGACGACCCTGCATACCTATCTGTTTTGTTGATTGTACGAGTACCTACAGCTGCACAAAGGTTCCGTGCTATTGTTGAATATTTAACTCTACGCATTTTTTTATTGTTTAGGAAAATCACTGTGCCTGTGGCCCCCTTATTTTTTCACCACAATTTTATTTTTGGTTTTTCTTATTTTAGCGGTCATGGAAATGTATCTACAAAGTATTTAGAAAAAATGTGGATAAACAGATAACATAATTCGATTGTAAGTAAACCAAGCACAATATAGATGTATGAATTAGATTTTGTCTAGATGTGGCATTGATAGCATAGTCTCTTTAGCAAGTTTTTGTAATATTATGATATTATTATTATAAGACTATTGTAATTTTAGTTTAAAGTATTAAAACGCGGAACTTTAACTGTATAAAGAAACACTTAAAAATATTACAGTTACCGGCACGTAACTTGGCAAGAGATTTTCGTAGTGGGGGAAGTTCGCGCATATAAAAATGTATAAAAATGTGCGTGCGCAAACTTCCCCCACTACAAAAACTCTTGCCAACTTACGTGCCGGTAACTGTACTAACTCGATATTTTAAATGGAAATAAAAATAATTTTTTAACTGCTATTTTAATTTAATTATTTTTTTATGTAAAATTGCAAAATGTGTGACGTCACAGCAGGGTGGCGGGGGGGCTGATAAATATGACCACCTGTAACATGGACGGGGGGGCATGAAAATGGACCCTTAGTAAAAGGGCCCTTTGAATACGGAACCCTAACTATTAGTATAAGGTGGTGGATGAGTGTGGTATCCATAAAGAAATATAATGTAACCATGATCATCTACTACTATTTTCGCCTTGCAGTTCTTTCTGATTCGCCCAGAGCATTTGTAAAGTGTAGTTCCTTTGGTAAAAGAGTAATTATTGAAGCAGTATGTGTACTCTTTGTGCAGAACCAACCTCTTCCCTTGCTTCGAATTGATATACCTAAAATCTAAAAAATAAGGCAATGTTATTATCTAGTTAAAAGGCACCACTTGGTTTGATAAAAAAGGGGGTAAGTAATCGATACCAAATTAATTTATATCAATAATTTTATTACAATAATCTGACATAATTTTTATACCATACATAAATTTTAAATTCACAATTAAAAAATTAATTACATTGCTCTCTCAAATTCACACCGATTTTTTGACAGCTAAAGTAGGCCAAATACGAGCCCGCTAATAAGAACACGATATGTACTATAGGTAAAATAAGTAAAAGTCTTTAAAATAAAGTCTTCAAACTTCACTACATATTATAAAATAAAGTCGCTTTCCCTGTCTGTCTGTCTTTCTGTCCCTATATATGCTTAGATCTTTAAAACTACGCAACGGATTTTGATGCGGTTTTTTTTAATAGAGTGATTCAAGAGGAAGGTTTATATGTATAATACATGCACCCGTGCGAAGCCGGGGCGGGTCGCTAGTAGTAAATAAAATATGTAACACAGATATTTTCAATTTTAAAATCAGAATATTTGTGCTTTTTTAATAACAGGTAATAAAAGCTCAATTTTAAAAACTTTTTTATTTTTTCCTTTTTGATTTCGTTCCTTTAATATCAAAGATTATTATACATTTTCTGGTTCACAGTCACCACTTGATTTAAACTTATCGTTAATTACATACATTCCATCAGCAATGCTTGACGCTGGTGGGGAGTGAGTATGGTTGCTATTGCCAGTAATCTTGCTATCCTTGTCTGAGATAATCAGCGCCTTGCATCCTCTCCGAAAAGCTTTGCAACGCCAAAAGTCAGTACGAGCTTTTTGGAAATGTTTGTGATGCCAGAATAAGTATCCTCTGTACACCATAATGGGTTTTCCCTTTGTCAGTTTTGTTGATTTGAATTCTGAAACAAAGTGATGAGTAGGAATTAAACAAAATCAATCTTTAATTTCATTGTGAGACAGATCAAAATCATGTGTATTGTGTGTGTGGGTGATTAAGTGAAAATAAAATGCAACAAAAAATGGAAAAATATTTTATTTGATTAATCCAGACAAGATATATTAAAACTTGCAAATAATTAATTAATTAAAGTTCCAAAATAATCAGCGATGACTGTCGTTGACCGTTCAAATAGGTAAGGCAGAGATCACATGAGAAAAACGACTTTGTCAAATTCTAAAATATTGTCCTTCAAAAAAATGAAATCTTGGTTTCGGATGGTTATGGTCGTGTGCGACGCTTACAATACAGCCGCTATTGTCCAGTGTGATCTTAGCCTTACAGGTCTTACTCCGGCGTGATGAACATGTCCAGTGAGCATTGCCCTTAGTCGTATGTTGGTGGGAGTACGTGTAACCGTCATGCAGTACTAGCGGGTGTCCTTTTTTTGATGTTATGTACTTGTAAGCTGTTGAAAAATGGCGCTATTTTAGTTGGTTAAATTATATAGGGTGACTTCATTGCCAATTTTTGTTTGGGTCTAAAATAATTCCAAAGTACGTTACGGTAGAACCAACACTAAAATATAAAAAAAGAAAATAATTTTAATTTTAAAAGCTTTTATTTTACTTTTATTTTTTGTTTGTATAACTCAGTAGCTATTTGAACATTATTTGTATTTAAATATTAATTGCTGTTACATGGCTACCATTAAATAAAAATACAATAAAATTATAGTATTTAAAATTATTAACAGATAACCGGAATTCAAGCTGACGAAGTCGCGGGCGTAAGCACACTCTTCAGTTTTATAATATAGCTACTAATAATACCTAATGTAGTACCTATAAACTACTATAGGCACAGTCGCGGTCATAAGTGCAGTAGCATGCTAAAGTTTAAATTGCTGTGAACACGGGGTACAGGCCATACCTACATCTGTGTGTATAAGTGATGTATTGGCGGCGGCGGCGGCGGCGGCGGTGTGGAGGTGGCGTTCTGTGGTTTCTGCCTACCCCCATGGGAAAAAGGCGTGAGTTAATGTATGTATGTATGTAAGTGATGTATTAAAAGTTAAAGTCAAAGTCAAATAATTTATTTAATTAGGCCATTATATAAGGCACTTTTGAACATAATAACACAGTAAGTACCTACGTACACCTCAAAATTGGCACACGACGTTGAAAGGTCGTAAGTTTAACCAAAGTGTCAATCGATTTGCTTTGTAAATTGCTACTCCACTTATGACCGCGACTGTACTTATATTATGGAGCTGAAGAGTTTGTTTGTTTGTTTTATTGAACGCGCTTATCTCAGGAACTATTGGTTCGAATTGAAAAATTCTATTTTCTTTTACCTATAATTTAATTATCGGTTATCAAACCCCACGAAACCAATAAAAAAGCTACAAATCATTATAAAAGCGATCAAAAGCACAAAGGAGTATCTTTATTTTTTCTCTTCTCAATCTTATCGAACTTTCTGACATATTCTCCATTAAAAACCATAAAACTTGGTGCTGGGTGTGTGTGCTCAAAAATACCTGAAATAATGATACCACTACTGTCTATTACAATTTTCGCTTGACATTCTTTACTGCGACGAGATGAGCACTTCCAGAGATCTGTACCTCTCTTCTGAAACTTGTTGTGATGGCAGTAGGTGTAGCCTTGGTGAAGAACTAACGGCTTGCCTTTCACTGATGTTATGAACTTGTATTCTGGAAAAAGATAAGTTTTGAATATGTCGCGAAAGCCGTATCTGATACATTAAGTACGAGTACAGTAATTCAGTAGTTCACAAAGTATGGGTCGTTACCCACTGGTGGGTCGCGAGCGAATACTTACCTATATCCCTCACACTCTAGGATGGTACCGGTGACATTTGTCAAACTGTTGCTTTTCACTCTTGAACGTTACGGGTATTTACAATCATGATTGAATATTTTAACTGCGCTAATCATAGTCGTAAAATCCGGAATCAGTAATAAGTAAGTAAATAACTAATAAATTTAATAATGTCACTGATATAAATAAGCGATTCTGACATCCATAGCTACGAATTGCTGACATGTGTCACCCGCACCATCAGAGGACGTATGGAATATAGTTGGTCCTGAAAAATAGGACAACAGATCGACCAACCGAAACAAATTAATCCTTAAATGACATCACGACTGTAATCCCCGAAGGGTTAGGCAGAAGTGTACCCATGCGTACACCCACATTTCGCCAGTTATGTTTAAGTCTCATGTAATAGGGGGCGAGCCTATTACATAGCCTTAAGTACATGGAATTAAGCAACAATCACATTAGATATTAAAAACTCATTCGATCACTCAATCTGCATAGCCTTATCCCGACTATGTTAGGGTTCTTCCAGTCTAACAGGATGCAGCTGAATACCAATATTTTACATGGAGCGACTGCCTACCCATGACCTCTACAACCCCGTAACTGAGTAATACGATACCCCTTAATACAACTGGTTGTCATACTTTCGGGTTTCTTACTGCCAAAGATCCACATATGACAGCCGTGACCAATGGCTTAGCGTGCTTTCCGAGGCACGGAGGAGTGTCGGTGTGTAAAGATGGTCACCCATCCACGGACCAACTCTGGCAAGCGTAGCTTAACCAAATGGATCGACCCATGCGGCTGTTATTACTTTGCCGCGAGTACCTCAACCAAAAACTCATTTGATATTTTCATTATTTTTATTGAGTATTTACATTTAATTTTACATTCAAAATTCGAAACAGCATTCAATGATTTCTATCTATTTTTATCATATCTTCTGATATATTGTCCATTCAGAACACAAAACTCTGGTGGTGGATGGCAGTGGTAAATCTTACTGGCTACAATAGTATGGTCGCTGTCCAGTACTAGTTCGGCCTTACACTGTTTGCTTCGACTTGAAGTACACAACCAATGGTCCGTGCTTTTAGTCGAGACATGCCGTCGGTGAAAGAACGTGTAATCTTTGTACAGGATATTCAGCTTGCCTTTCAATGATTTTATGTACTTGAAATCTGAAAATGAATAAACCATGAGTAATTTTACCTATCTCAATTCTCTTCTAAACTCGTACTAAGTAAACACTAATGATACATTTACACGGTTCAATTCTGCTTTTCAATTTGGTTAAAGCCACTTAATATTGTAAAGTGCAAAAAAACTAGAAAGTAGGTGCATTCCTCCCCATACAACGGGGTAGTTATACTGATTCGTTATCATGTTTCAGGTATGCTTTTCAATTTGGATGAAGCAATCAAATTGAATATTACAATTAAAAAAGAAATTGGGTGAACCGTATACCTACCTACTGTTATCTGTTGTGGTTGGTTGACCAAAACAAGTTTATTTTTTATTTCTTAGGAAAAAATAAGTACATTCTTTTTAATAAAATAACAACTCGATGTTAATAGTAATTTGAATATGTATTTAACGTGATAATACTATTAAGTAATTTTAACTCACACATAATTTTGCGATTTAGACGAAGCAAACGATTTAATCATAATAAAAATATGTATTAACAAAAGTTAATCAATCAATTTGGTTGAAACTGGAAGATTGGTTCAAATCAATTTGGTTGAACCGTGCAATTGCTGTTATGATCAGCTTCAAAGGACAAGAAAGGAAAGTTTTGTTAACATGATTAAAATCTGTATTTTAGATTTGACACAATTTTGTATAATAATACTTGGTATTAATTGACTTCACTGTGTTATTAAATAACATTATATTCTAAAGTACACTCCACCTATAACATGAAATTTGAGTGGTTGATGGTTATGCTCATAATTTGCATTAATTATATTTTTTCCAGCGTCTAATACTAATTTCGCTTTACAATTTTTACTGCGACTCGAGGTGCAAACCCAGTGTTCAATGCCTTTCGAATAAACGGCCCGCTGCCAGTAGTAGGTGTACTCATTGAGCAATATTAACTGCTTACCCTTCCTTGATTTTATGTACGTGATATCTGAGGAAAAAAAAGTAAATTCTTAATTTGCATGAAGCATTTTATTAGTGGGCATACCCACAGATTCTGACAGATAATAAAACCGGTAAAGCTGCCAATTTTATGTTATCAGACTGTTTAGGATAGGGTTAAATAAGTAGACTGTATATTAGGCGCGTGGTATATTTCCGTCTTTTTTATCAATCACAAACTATCCTGGACCAACAATACTAATTAATAAAATATTCGAGAATGTCGACCGTCGCGTTAGTCCGTAGAAGCGAGTGCCTGACGCGGCCGTTTCTTTCGTCAGCGCCTACGCTGGTGTCGATGACGCGTAGGATGCACACAACTCCTGCGCATGTTATGTTGGATTCGATTCCCAACATAGACACGTTCCAATCTTATTAGTCATGAAAATGAATTAGGTTGAACCGTGTATTGTTACCATAAACTTTTGTAAGCGGCTTTTGTAACCAATAACAAAATGTATTATGAGAGACTCTGTATTCGAAGTTTCAAAACAAACATTATTTTGATAAATAGAATGAACCAAATGCTACATTCATTGTTTTTACAGGCGGTTCATGATTATGGAAGAGTTTGGAAGTAATAATTTTATTTTCAATTGAGTCTATTACTAACTTTCCTTTGCAATTTTTACTTCGACTCGACGTGCATATCCAATGATCTATAGGTTGTGACTGAAGAGTTCGCTGGTAGAAGTAAGTATATTCTCTGTACAGTATTAAATTATTACCCTTCTTTGATTTTATATACTTGATATCTGAAATAAAATAAAAAAAACCCTTTATAATTTAACAGGACTGTTGGTAATTAAAGCCTTATTTAGACGTTGCGATAAATATCGTGCAATTTGCCGTACATTGCGGGATCGCGCGGTTGTCGTGTCATAAGTGAACGACCATCGAGGGAAATGTACCACAAGTTGCACGATATTTCTCGCAACGTCTAAATAAGCTTTTACTCTTGAACTTGACAGAAAATTAATAATTATAATTTTCTTCATTCCAATTTCTGTCACGGCGCCTAATCTTAATGAAGACTAGGCAAGCATAATACGTGCCACGAAAGATATATGAGACTTGACAAGCGTCATGGGGAGCTTGCGCAGGTATCGATATACGAAATAGCTATCCATAATTAATTTGTGTATCTATAAGTATGCTAGTGGTCGCAAAGCGTGACTGCAGAGCATGAGGTCTTGGGTTCGATTCCCTGGTCGGGCAAAGTGTTGTTGGGTTTTTCAATCAAGAATATCTCAGTAGCAGCCTCCTACATGGGACTTAAAAAACAAACATAACTGGCGAAATGTGGGTGTACTCATGGGTACACCTCTGCCTATCCCTTCGGGGATTATAGGCGTGATTTTATGTTATGTCTATGCAAGGATATTTCGATGACATTTAGATTAAAATTCTTAAAAATATTATAATATTTATTACGAAATAATTAAGTTCGTTTTGTGTGTCAAGTCTCATATTTGGTGGCATATTGTACGCAGGAGATATTTTAGTGGACAAGTGTCTGCGCAAACACAGATGCGCTTCCTCTTCCCTAAATTTCATAGTCAGATGGGACGGCAATCTGACACAACCGGGGAGACATCAGGCGCAGGACCAACGGCTTTAGGGTGTTACCACACCAATCGATCGACGTCGATCGATAGTTTCTACCACACCAATCGATCGATAGCCGATAGATGCCATCGATCGATGGTAGAATGGATTGGTCGACGTCGATCGATAGTTTCTACTAGACCAATCGATCGATTGTCGACCGGTATCCGTCGACCGATGCCATCGACCGGCAATCGATCGATTGGTTAGTCGACCGGTATCCGTCGATCAATTAAAGCTACCACACCAATCGATCAACGTCGACCGATGTCGATCGATGGCGTCGACCAATGTCGATCGATGGCATCGATCGACTATCGATCGATTGGTGTGGTAACACCCTTACGTGCTTTCCGAGGGACGGGAAGGAAATGATTAAGGTAATACAAAAACATAAACTTTATTGATTATTAGCATAAAAATGCACCTTTTACTAGATAGTTACATGAATGATTCAGTTTGTTACAAACAAAATAAAGAAGTACAAGTATATAAATCATACTTATTATTATGATAAAGCTGAAAAATCTTTGTTTGTTTAAACGTGCTTATCTCTAGAACTGCCAGTCAGATTGGAATAAATCTTATGTATATGATAGCCAAAGTCATGAGGAATAGTATAGGTTATATAACATCACGCTACGACTCACAGGAGCGGAGCAGTAACCTAAGACGTAACTTAACACGGGTAAAAAAAAAACCACGCGTATAATTCGCTGAGTTACTTATTCATTACGGCGCGTTCACATAGAACGTCCGTTTTACTGGTCCGTTTAAACGTATATGTTATTAGCGTATGTAGTTGTATTAGCGAGTTCACACAGAATACAGTATTGCGGATCCAGTAAAAAATACGGATCCGACATCCAGTAGCGACGAATCAGTTAATATCGGTCCTGTAAATACTGTGTGAATATTACCTCCAGTAGCGACGGATCAGTTAAAACGGATCCTGTAAAATCGAACGTTCTATGTGAACGCGCCCTTACATATTTCATTATAATTATGTACTTTAATATACACAAAATTCATTAGATGACGTAGACGATTTGACTAAAACTAACATACATTTAGGTAAAAAAATATAATATATACCTACATATTATATGAGATACACGCTGTAAGGGACATCCCTCCGAAAACTTACAGGATGCATTCAGCTCCTTATTTTGAATCGTATTCCACGGGAATTTTCCTTAGGAAAATTTCCATATCTTTCCCCGTTTTTTCAGTTAGTACTCCTTTATTTCAATGTAAAATTACATTATTTGTACGCAGCACACCATTTATGTAAATAATACAGCTAAAATCAAAAAACCAGCAATGGATGTTGAAATACTGGAAATATGACGTTAAGTTTTCGGAGGGATGTCCCTTACACCCTTTATATAATAAATAAAGTTCCATTTCCTTTGACGTCATAAAGCTAAACGAGCTAACTTTTGCCACGCCCGAAAAATGGTTTACCTATCTGACAGATTTTATATTTACTTAAGTACTATTCTATCACCCTATATAGGAAGCCCATACCCGGTCCAGCAGTTTTGGAATAATACACGAATATAGGGTGACTTAAGTTATTGATACTTAAAAGCATTTACGCCGTACTTTTCGAAATGAATGATCTGATTTTTATAAACCTTCCAACACATGAGCAGGGTAAATAGGTCTAAAAAGTAAGTTGAGAAGATTTTCAAAAAAATGTATCACAGCTAAATTCGAACGAATTTAAATCTTTCATAGAGACAAAGATTTCTAATTATCTTTTTTTTAAATAAGACATTTCGAAATCGACATCTTGCTTTTGTGTAGGAAGTTTCAATTGGTTCATTCGTTTTGGAAAATAAAGGCTTGAAAGTTGATGATGATGAGTTTGAAATACATGATTGATATTTTTTTCTAATTTAATGAAGAACGTTTTTTCATATACTTTGTTCTAATACAAGAAAAGAAGTAAAAGTTTACTACAAAATTTTATCCAATCCTCGTATATTGTCCATTTCTAATGAAAAATTGTGGCGGCGCATGGGTGTGTTCATCATTGAAATCAATGATCCTATTGTCAATACCTACAGTAAGTTTTCCTTTGCACTGTTTACTACTCCTTGAAGTACAACGCCAATGATTGGTGCTTTTATAGCTTTTGAAATGGAAATACGTGTAGTTTTTGAGAAGTATCAACTGCCTGCCTTGTCGTGACGTGATGTACTTGAAATTATCTGAAAAATACAAACGGTTAGGGCCAGATCAGCTATATTCCGTTAAACTATTCCAGCATGGCTCTATTGCATGAATGATAGTGCGACAAATTGTAACCAACCAGTGATATAGTAACAATTACAAAAAAAGGGAATAAAACCTGTGTTACGTAGAACAAAGTCTGTCTTAGTACATCGCGTATGATTCTATTTGCTTGCATCTTTGCAAACGATGATCATAAATAAACCTGTAAAAAGAATGACGCGCTTAAAGTACCAAGTAGCGTTCCCATTACTGAATAAAATGAGCGTAGCGGCAGTCTTTCTCTAAACATGGATAAAGTATTAAAGGGGTTTCGTCTGTATGAATTGAGGCCTTTTCCCTGCAGTGCGACAATAGGCTGTTATCGTCCCACTGCAAGGCAAAGGCCAGAGGGCCTACCACAACCTCTTAGTTGTGGTAGGCCCTCTGGCCCTCTGGCCTTTCTGTTGTTGCATTTTCAACTCTCGGCGCTGATCCGAGCGTTGAAAATCCAACAGAGCGGAACGCAAATTAATATTAAAGTAATATTGTTTTAAGAGGTTGTGGTAGGCCCCTGTTCTCATACAGACAAGGCATGAACGTTGATCACTACACCTGCCCAAGGCGGATTGGCGATGCCAGACTTAAATTCATTTAAAGTCCAGAGTTCCTCACGATGTTTTCCTTCACCGATGTCACTGATGTCTAAGATAAGCTTTAGAAAGTACATATGAATTAATTGGTTCCTTGATACTTTCCCGGATTTGGACCCGCCACGAACCATCGCCACACTGTCTTAATCCATTACTCATTTTGAATACTTATTCCAGACTTGCAATTGGGTCTAGTTGCTTCAAACCATCCCGCTGATTAAGGATAAAATCAAAGGGATTTTTCATCGTTTTAGTATTTTTATTAACTAGATTAGCAACTCAAAAAGGCATTGAATAAACGGCTCTTGAAATCATACATACATGTTCAGTTCTAAGTACTTATTATATTGTAAATTGATAACAATTTATTATACTTATCACCTTGGAATATATATTAGTCATTGCTAAATAAAAGCTTGTAATAAAAATGTTGTACTTTAAAGATTTCCTATCAACGAGTACATCTTAAAAATATTTCTATATAATAAATATTTATTTTTATTAATTGTCTAGAACGTAGCCACATTAATCCAGTCCTGTGTATCTACAAAGTCCACTTCTAATACCCCATTTACTTTCAGCCCATTTCTACGGCAACTTGCAAGGAAATGGTAAATAAAATAGGCAACTCGAATGTGTAAACAGGTCGCTTCCTTTACCGTTGACGTTGTCGCTTCCTTTGCCGTTGACGTTGTCGCTTGCCTTGCCTGGTGATCCCCAAATTGGCGGTTTTTTTGGCGGACAACAAAGGGTCACCTCCGCGCATTCGATAGCAAGTGAGCGAAAGGGCAGTATGTAAACACAAACCCTTGACATTGCCACAGCTATATTTAGAGAAATATTTCAGGCAGCGCTAATGGCAAAGTAAATGGGGGTAAAAGATACAAGGGCACTATCCAATCTTGACATATTCTCCGTCACACACAATATATTTGGGTGGATCGTGAGTATGATGGCGGTTCCTAGATATAATATTATCGTAACCATCCAGCACAAGTTTTGCATTGCAGCGTTTAGCGCTGCTAGATGTACATAACCAATGATGTGTACCCTTTACTTGAAAATGTTTATGATGCCAGAAAGTATAGTTTTCGTACATTATCAAAGACTTTCCTGATCTTGATTTTATGTACCTGAATTCTGAAAAGAAAAGAGCATATTTAAAGTCTTGAATCAACAAGTACATAAACAAAAGATGAGTGGTTTTTTTACACTTAGTCTGGCCACAAATGCCGCCACCTGAAGCTAGAAGCGGCGTTGTGGCGACCACCGACGTCAACCGTATGCGGCGAGTCCAAATGTAATTGTATGTTAGCTATATCTATATCGGTGGCAGCGTTTTGTGGTTGCGGTCGGTGGCCAGTGTGCGGCCAGGCTTAAGTATGTATGATGATTTTTTTATTTTATTTAGGAAGTATAGTGCATTGGGGTAATTACGAAACCGGGTAAATTCCGATTTTATTAATTTGCACCATTTACGTACCACATCTTATTTTGACAATGTTTAAAAGATGAAACACGTATAATTATTTATTAGCAATGCACGGCAATGTTTAAATCTGTGGCAGCGTTTGATTGAAATTAATAGAAATCGGAATTTACCCGGTTTCGTAATTACCCCAATGCACCTTAAATCTTTATAATTTCCTTTAAGATCCACTTGCACCAAAAACTTAGGTCAGTGCTTGTTACTAATACGAGGACGTAAATAATTGGGGAAAAGGACTATGGGCAAAAATAAATGAACGATATTAAAGTATTAAATGCTAACATGCATTAAATTTTGTCGCTGGGTATTTCGACTTACAAGTCACTTTATTACAGCCAATTTGAATAAAGGATACACTAAATATGTACATAACTAGGTGTTAAAAACAAGTTGACACTGGATTAGTATTTTATTAAGTAATTGATATCTATTCAGTTCATATTTTATATTAAATTTAATATTACTTATAAGAAGTCTTGCTTGACTAATAAGACAACATTCATTACTTATGATTACGATGTCTTGACTAATGAGACAGCATTCATTAATTATAATTACGAGATCTTCGGAGGGTTAATATATATGTACCTATATCTATAAAAAAAAATTATTTGACCTATAAAGTTAAAATTATAGCAGCAGGTATGTCATTTTTAGGTAAGAGACAACGGCTAAAAACGGATTTTACGCCAGAGCCCAATTTTTTTGACATTCACGCCGACGACATCGCGGGCATAAGCTAGTAAGTTATATAGCAAAAACGAATTACAATAACGTTATTAATGGTCGCTAAAACAACCGAAGCATCTATAGCTCGCCTGCGGGGTACAGGGATGCGGGGGTAGGACGAGATCGGGGACCGGAAGAGGTGCGGGCGGCGGGCGCTCGTAGCGTGATACACAAGAGGCGAAAAATTCACTGGATAGTAGGTACTTAAGATATGTGACGTCACAGTGGGCAGCGGTGAACTATAGTAGATTTAAAGATAGTAGCCAGCATGTTGGAAACTATAATCTCATTTACAGCGATTCAGACAATGTTTTGATACCCTATGAGCTAGCCACCCCGTCTCGCCTCTTATTTATTTATTAAAAGTATATAAAAGTTTTATTTATGAGTGTTGTAAATATTTAAGTTAATCTAAAGTATTTTACATAAAAGTATGTTTGCTACCCGCATGCAGTTTTATAAATTTATATATTACTTATAGTTACACTAGATACACAGAGATTAGAATACACATAAACCATTATGAGATGATGCAATAAAAAAGAACATCATGTTTTTTTTTTCCAGTTCCACAAAAATATACACAATAATATTATAAATGCGACAATAACTATGTTTGTTTGTTACCTGATTACGGCAAAAGTCCTGAGCCAGTCGTGATGAAATTTCACAAAGAGTTACTTCGAGATTTGTATAAAGACATAAGCTACTTTTTAACTCACAAGTTCGTCTGCATTCGTGATAACCAACGTGCAAGCGGATAAAGACGCGGAAATAAGTTAAACTCTTAAAAAAAATTATATGCCCCCGACAAAACATAGCTAAGAACATTCCCGACTAAGGGTGTTACCACACCAATCGATCGATGGTAGAATGGATTAGTCGACGTCGATCGATAGTTTCTACCACACCAATCGATCGATAGCCGATAGATGCCATCGATCGATGGTAGAATGGATTGGTCGACGTCGATCGATAGTTTCTACTAGACCAATCGATCGATTGTCGACCGGTATCAGTCGACCGATGCCATCGACCGGCAATCGATCGATTGGTTAGTCGACCGGTATCCGTCGATCAATTAAAGCTACCACACCAATGGATCAGCGTCGACCGATGTCGATCGATGGTATCGATCGACTATCGATCGATTGGTGTGGTAACACCCTTATTCACCTTTCGAACAAAATCAGTTCATCCGTTCGGGAGCTACGATGCCACAGACAGACACACTCTAAGACACGTGAACACGTCGTTTTTGCGCCAAGGGTTAATAAACACATAGGCAACTATAAACAAACACTTCATCCTATCGATATTTAATATATTCCCCATAATGAACAAAATATTTAGGTGGAGGATGATTATGATCTAAAAGTTTTGACACGATTCTTTGTTTAGTACCTACTGCCAACACTATTCTGGCTTCGCATTTACTCTGGAAACGAGATGAACACACCCATCGTGACGTGTTCCCTTCCTCTGACCGATTAGCGAGCATGTATGTGAAGTCGTCCATCATTAGCAATAGCCTGCCCTGAGATCTAATGAACTTGAAGCCTGAAAAAAAAAACAAATTATAGCTCCAGCGTGTGGGAGGAATTGGGGGAGGACTTTCCCCAGGAGTGGGACAGTAAAAGCAAGCAAAAAAGAAAATAGCTCCCAAGAAAAATTCATAAAGTAGAGAATTGTTTGCAGTGCAGTTTAAAAGCGGGGCAAGTCTAGGTGGCAAGAATATTTCATACTTCATTCTAATATCGCACTTAATGACAAAAATAATATATTAACCTGTTTTTATGGGTGTTGATGTTTTTTCAAATGAAAAATGCATAGTATTTTAACATTTTATTTTTCCTACCATACAATACACACATGCACATTAAACATTGGCTATCATAAAAATCGAGAACCAAAATAAACAAAAAAAAATGTATTTTATTAATTTTTGATGTTTCGGTACGAAAAAGACCATGAACCAATTTCATGGTTTTTATAGCCAGAAGAGTAAATTTTTTTGTTCAAGTTGGTTAATTTTTTGTTCAAGTTTGTTAATTTCTTTGTTCAAGATTTTTTGTTCAATTTCATCGTTTCAATTTCTTTGAGTAATCAATCACACAAATTAACCTTACATAAAGAGTATTCATACAGAGATCCTTTTCCAATGAGTCAAATTACAAACCAATTATTACTAAATCATTTCATTTACACTCTCCTTAATACACCATTAAAAACATAATACTTAGGTGGTGGATGATTGTGTTTTTCATATTTGGATACAATTTTCTTATTAACGCCTATTAACAACTCCGCTTTACAATTATGTTTGTAATACGACGTGCAAACCCACTGGTGGGCGCCTTGTTTCCGAGACAGCTGGCGACGGAACGAGAAAATATGATCTTGAGACACGAGCAAAGGCTGTCCCCTTTCTGATTTAACGACTCCTAGACAGTTACCTGAAATAAATTATCAAGATTAAGCACATGTAAGTTTTATTGCAGTATGCGACTAAACGCCGACAGACACTACGTCGAAAGACTGAACACCGACAAGACTTTACTTCGAAGGGACTCTTCGCCGACAGGACGCTTCGCCGACATGACTCTTCGCCGACAGGACTCATAGTAGAAGTTATTAAAGGTTACGTATTTAAAAAAAGTTTAGGTTAGGTTAGGTTAAAACTGTGACCCTCAATACACGAGTGAGTCAAATCAATACATGAGTACAATGACCTCTTTCCAGGTTTCTGGTGTTTTAAAAATAACCCTGTATATATAAATAAATAAATAAATAAATATCTTGGGACAACTCACACACGGCCATCTGATCCCAAGCTAAGCAGAGCTTGTGTTATGGTAACCAGACAACTGATATACATACTTATATAATTTATAAATACATACATATTATAGATAAATTACACCCAGACACAGAACCAACAATTATGCTCATCACACAAAGTTTGTCCTGGGTGGGAATCGAACCCACTACCTCCGGCTTTGCAGTCAGGGTCACTAACCACTAGACCAACGAGGCAGTCAAAGCAGTATATATCTTTGATAGTTACCCAAAATTATATTAACTGGGCCGGGGGCGCAGTTTCTTTTTTTTGAAATGGGTTTAAATAGGGGTTAGGTAACCCCTGGTTTATAATAAAACATCCGTTAGTCAGAACAGTCGTAGACACGAGTGTATTTCATTAAAGCATGGCAAACACATATTTTGATTACACTCACTGCAATACGTTTGGATTCGACTGGCCTTATTAGAAGCTTGTACGCTGTTAAAATTACGTCTTAATTTTTGGTAACAGTTCCCGCAACGTCTTTTTTGGTTACCGCGCTCAAGTGTATGGTTCGCAAGTGTTTTTCCCACGAAGAGCCCTGCGACAAAACAAGAAAGTATTATTAGGTAATATTATTCTATCAGTCATGATGGCCCGGTGGTTAAGATGCCCGCCTCTCATGCATGAGGTTGTGGGTTCGTATCCGGGCAAATACCAATATGACTTTTTCAATTCAAATGTACCTACGTTCTAAAGTTTATCTTGGACATCACTGACATCGGTGAAGGAAAACATCGTGAGGAAACCTGGACTTGTAATTAATATAAGTGTGGAATCGCCAATCCGCCTTGAGCAAGCGTGGTGATTAATACTCATGCCGTCTCTGTTTGAGAAGAGGCCTTTGCCCTGCAGTGACAGTAATACGCTGGTATTATTTATTTTATTATTCTAAAGACCGATTTTGGGACTCTTTCTCAATGGAGAGTAGCCAAGTACGGAGGAGATATTATAGTGTACTAGCTGTCCGCCGCGGTTACACCCGCGTCTTTGGTCACTGCTCCGCTCCCGTAGGTCGTAGCGTGATGGTATATAGCCTATAGCCTTCCTCGATAACTAATCTATCTAACACTAAAAGAATTTTTCAAATCGGACCAGTAGTTCAAACAAACAAACACTGCAGCTTTATAATATTAGTATAGATAAGTGTGTGCGTAAACACAGGGTGCCTACCGCCATCTCTTAAAACAATATTATTTTAATGTTACTTTGTAATTTCTGTTATTGAATTTTCAACTTTCGGCGCTGAACCTAACGTTGAAAATCCAACAGTGTGGAAGGCAAAGCAATATTAAAATAATATTGTTATAAGAGGTGGTGGTAGGCCCCCTGGTGCACTCCCTCTTCTATCACTCTCAGTGCCATAGAACGACAATCCTACACAACCGGGGAGAGATCAGACGTAGGACCAACAGCTTTACGTGCTTTCCGAGGCAGAGCAGTGTCACACCACCAACTTCCAAACTCCGGGCTGCTACTGAGTTATTCCTAATGGAAATCCCAATATCACTTCTGCTCAACCTGGGAATTAAACCCAGTACCCCACGCTCAACAGTCGAGCTTGCGACCACGAGACGAGAGTTTTTTTTGTAGGTATAGAAAAAGTATTTAATAGTTTATAAAACAAAAAAAAACAAGTAACAATTTTAATTATTTTTATTATTTAAGTTAATTGGTAAAAGTTTAAGCTAATCGAGAATTCATTTAAATCTACCTACACCATTACATTTTATAAAAACATACAAGAAAATTTTATAGTAGTAAAACAGTATTTTTTACTAAGTAATCGTCGCCTTACCACTAAATGTTTACATGGTATTATTAAAAAAATAAAAAATATTAAAAAATAAGAAGTCTGAAAAATATGGGCACTACACATAAAACATAATAACAAACAGATTTGACACTGAGTACGTACTCAATCGCCGCCCAATCGTCGCCATTGCGGGAGTGCCCTGGATGAGGCTAGCGCAAGACCGTGGAGCTGGGCACAAAAAAAGAGAGGCCTATACCCAGCAGTGGGTGAAGACGGGCTGTGGATGATGATGATGACGTACTCAATCAAATATTCTACCTTTAAAAGTTAGTTTACTCGGGCTCAGACCCATTCAGACTTCTCTACACAGTATAAAACAAAGTCTCTCTGTAAGCTTAGACCTTTCAAACTACGCGACAGATTTTAATCCGATTTTCATCAATAGATAGAATGATTCAAAAGGAAAGTTTATAAGTATAAGCTGTAAGTGTAAGCTGCTATTGAGAAATTCTGATGGAAAAATCCAATAACACTTTGCCCGACCTGGGAATCGACCTCATGCTTAACAGTCGCGCTTTGCGACTAACGAGGCAGTCAGAACCTTAAAACCTAACCATAATACCTATACTTAATTTTTTTTTGTTATTATTATTTTTAAAAACAGTTATATTCAGAAAACCATAACGTTGGCTATTTATTTTTCTGAATATCCATAAGGCGGATGGTCGTGCCCAATTACGGATCTTTCATAAATAATAGAGTTGTCCATTTCTGTAACAAGTTTCGCTTTGCACCCTCTGCTGTGATGTGATGAGCATCTCCATCGGTTTGTTTGTTTGGCTTCTGAGTGACCCCAATGAGAGTAAGTGTATCCATCTATTATCAGCATCGCTTTGCCCGAACGAGAGGTCACATATTGGATTTCTGAAACCAAATATTTTAATAATTAATACAGTGACACCTGACCCTTCTTCCCGTCTTCTTCTTTCTAAGGTCTTGGCGCCTACCGCCATCTCTTAAAAAAGTACCATTTTAATAGGTATTAGGTACTTTGAAATTTCTGTTATTGGATTTTCAACTTTTGACGCTGAGCCGAGCGTTGAAAGTCTACCAGTGCCAGTACCACTCGCGGCGTTCTCCACTCGAAATGGGGAGGCACAAACGCGTATGTTCATAACGCGGTTCGCGGGACCAGAGTAGAGCCAGTTTCCAGTAACCATTCAAAGTCAAAACATTTATTTCAATTAGACCATTTACAAACACTTCTGAATTGTCAAGGAGTCGGTCAGTTAGTTAGAAAATTGAAGCTAGTTCCTCTTTCCAAAACGGAGGAAGGCCTCATGGAGAAGAACAAGCAAGAAACTCTACGGAATCTTTTCAATTGGGTTTTTACAAAATCCTGGTTACAATATTCTTGTTGTTTCTACATATGAAAACAATGAAGCTGAATATCAAACATTAGTTCTACCATTAGGAATTTCACAGTGGCAACTCGAAGACTGGATTCGTATCGATTGGCCCCTATTCCATGGAAGTTAGTGGGCCCTAAACCCTAAAGGAAATATAAAAAGCCCATTAATATACAAAGATTTTTATTTATACGTAAACAAAACTGAGCTCAAAAATTATGATAAAAAGTAGTACTACACAGCAACTTTATTTATTAGGTACCTACTTCATCATACATGTTTACACACACACAATAAGATTGTAAGAGAAACGATACTTACAAACAATCAAAAAACTCGAATATTATGAAAAATCAGATATCTAAGAAACAAAGAGTATCTAATAATAATATGTATTCGATTAATATAAGATTAATCGACTTGTCAAAGATACAATGAAAAGAAAATTAAAAGAGAAAAATATTAATAAAATAGTTATATTAGAATATAAGTAATAACAGCCGCACGGGTCGATCGGTCAAGTTAAGCTACGCTTGCCGGGGTTGGTCCGTGGATGGGGTGACCATCTTTACACACAGAGACTCCTCCGTGCCTCGGAAAGCACGTTAAGCCGTTGGTCCCGGCTGTCATACGTAGATCTTTGACAGTCGTTACGGGTAGTCAGAAGCCCGAAAGTCTGACAACCAGTCTTACCAAGGGGTATCATATTACCCAGTCGCTCCATGTGAAATATTGGTATTCATCTGCACCCGGTTAGACTGGAAGCCGACCATAGTTGGGAAAAGGCTAAGCAGATCAGCAGATTGAGTTATAGTCGAATATATTTCCCATGAATTAAAACATATCTGCATGAGAGATGGTTATGTTCATAATTGGCGGATATAATTTTATTTTTGGGATCAATGACGAGTTTAGCCTTGCACTGTTTACTAACATGAGTAGAACAATTCCAACGAGAATAATTTTTCGTCTTCAACTGTCGACTGCGAGCATATGTGTAGTTTTTGAGAAGAATCAGTTGTGAGCCTGATCGGGATTGTACGTATGTTATAGCCTCTGAAAAAGACAATGGCATATTAGTTAATCTGAAAACCTCCTCAGAAAGAAAATGATCGGATGATTTGGGTTCTAACGAGCTTCACATTAAGATCTATGTACTTACATGCTATTTGATTGAATTCGCAAAAATGCTATTGTTTATTTTATGTTATGGGGTAGATTGAAATATAAGCTATACGTTGTTATTTTTTTTTTTTTTAAATAAGTATTGTTTCTTTTTTTTTAGTTTTTTTTTGTTACTTAAGTTAATTTTAAGACCACTCTATCGCATTTGGTATACAGAGTTGATATGACAGAGGGGCATTAAATTAAACTACGTATACTATACGTGTTTAGTAATAATTTGACACGGTTTAAAATAAAATATAAATATATTTTATTTTATTTTTCAAACAAACTAAATAGCTTACAAATCAGAGTAAAACGCAATTACAACCTGTGTAAATTAATTTAACTGACCTTAGTTACCTAGGTTTATTCTCTCGTATCAAAGCGGTCGGCCAAAAACTTAAAAAATCATTTGCGACTAAACTACTGCTCCTATTTAATTGATTTTTGGTACAGAGCTTGAAAATGGTACCTAGTATAGGCAGTTTAAAGGAAAGCCCATCTGTAGTATCAACTTTGTATACCTGTAAGGGAGATTCTTAATAATAAATAAAAAAATGTTTTGATGAAGAACATTAGAATTCAAAATATTTGTCGTGATTCATGATACTATATGCAGGTATGTACTTGAAATAGATACCAGTCCTATTGGAAATCTTTAAGGGAAGCTTATGTTTAGCAGTGGACATCCAACAGCTGATATAATGATAATGATGAATATTGACTACTGAGAAAACTAACTAAATAATTGAGTATTTCTTATGTAACAATAAAAGCATTCACCGTTCCAATAAACACATTGATATTTATTAAATCCATGTTATCTTTATACTATTACAAAATAAAGTAGGCAGGATAATAAACATTTAAGGCCTTATTATAAAACAAAGTTTTGCTTAAAGCAGGTTTGAATCATTGAGGCAATTTTTGTATTACAAGCTTTATCTTTATCAAAATAAAGTTCGAAATTAAAAACTGGCTCGAAGGTTTAAACTTGGTTTAAGCAAAGACTTTGTTTTATAATTAGGCGGCTTATATTTTTATTAAGAACTAGGTATACAGAATTAAACTTAATATAATATAAATGAGATTATAATCCAAAGGTTAAACATGATACTACACTATCACACCTAAGTAGATACTACAAAACAGAAGAGTATAGTGATACTTAAACAATTCTAACAATTGTAGACAGTATGGTCTATTATAAAGCAGTGATTACATACTTAACTCCCTCTAATATTATGTCTTAAGTATTAATGAATACCTATGTAAAAATATTTTTAAAAACAAGCTTTAATTTTAAATTATTACAATATTGAGTATCGGACATTGTATTGTCACAAAAACTAAAGGTGTGTGCAAAATTTCAGCTCAATCGGATAACAACAAATGGTTGATAAATGGTTTGCAAATTTTGAAAGGACAACTTACTTACATACATACATATACTTACATACGAACAGTGCAAGCTAAATAAAAGCTTGTAAAAAAGTCCTATTCGAAGTTAACAATATTATAAAAAAATAGTAGATGATTTCAAAAAACATTAGTCAAAACTCGAGCGTGACAATTTGTTAAGGTAGCATTCCGATGTTGGCGACTGCGACCGACGACCACGACAGGCGGCCGCGACCGGGTCGCTCGACTCACTGCTTATTAAGAACAATAAATAACACAAGGGTCGCTTGCGTTGTTTAGGGTTACCTTAACGCTGTAATGACCATACCACACGGTTCAACCAAATTGGTTCACTTTCATTGAAAGAAATCATCACCATACATTTTATAACCAAAATTGAATGATTCACTTATGTTTACATGATTTAGTTTCGTTGTTTCGTCCATAGTCTCTGACAATTTCAATCTTATTGTAAGAAATACAAAATTGTTAAGTGCTAGTAGTAACTGTAGGTTGTCGCATAAGGCATTTCTGTTTAATCTAATATTGGTTACTCAGTAATTGACTGCCTCGTTGGTCTAGTGGTCGCAAAGCGCGACTGCTGAGCATGAGGCCTTGGGTTCGATTCCCAGCTCGGGTAAAGTGTTATTTGGTTTTTCCATCAGAAATTTCTCAGTAGCAGCCTCAGAGACTGGATTTGTGCCCGGTTGATGGCAATAGGCTCGCCCCCTATTACATGGGACTTAAACAACTGGCAAAATGTGAGTGTACCTACTAATCGGTACCTACACCTCTGCCTAACCCTTCGGGTATTACCGGGGGCCTACCACCATCTCTTAAAACAATCTTATTATAATATTACTTTGCCTTCCACACAGTTGGAATTTCAACGCTCGGCCCAGCGCCGAGAGTTGAGAATCTAACAACAGAAATTACAAAGTAATATTAAAATAAGATTGTTTTAAGAGATGGCGGTAGGCCCCCAGGTGTCATGTTTATGTAGTAATAAATGAGACGTTGCGCTAAACACACGTTTTACTATATTGACACTCCGGAACCCCATACGTCAGAGTGCTAAGCAAAAAAGCACTTTAAAATATTTTTACGTCAACATTATTTTTTACAACAAGACTCAAAAATTTTAACCATCTACAGTAACTTATTCTACCGATACATCTATTAATCAAGATAAAGCCTGGGATACATTAGGGGGCAAATGAAGAAACATGTTGCGGAACATGTCCCTCAACAACTACGTGAAGTGTCCCGCGACAATTGTCATGGAACATTTTGCTGGCTACACTAGTCAGTGTTTATAGAAATGTCGTCGTGCGCTCGCTCTCGAGGCGGGAGCAAGCAACATGCCCCGCGTCACGTACAATGTTGCGGGGCATGTTGCGGGGCATGTTGCGGGACAATGTGCAACGTTGCAGCGTCACGTAGATTGAGTGTGGCGCGTCATGTTGCGGGACAAAATGTTCCCTAGTGTTTCCGGGGCTTATTTGGGTAGTTGACACCAATAACCAAGAATTCTAAGACACAACTGTGTTAAAAACTCATTATTTTAGCTCTCATCATCATCTGCTTAGCCTTTTCCCAAACTATGTTGGGGTCGGCTTCCAGTCTAACCGGATGCTGAATATCAGTATTTTACATGGAGCGACTGCCTATCTGGCCATTATTTTAGCTCTGTAAACCCTATTAATTTTTCAAGTAAAATTACTTTTTAGTTTCTTTAAAAACAATAAACAGTTAATCAACTATATTGGTAAATAAGTGTCGTCACAGTTTACCATTGCCATACAAAATCTATGCTGGAATTGCGTTTTGACAGCTCTTAAAAAGTGTGTCAATTGATCGGTGTCAAGTACCCAATTAAAACTTTCTACCGTTAACTTGATCGGTTAGTAGGCTCATCGTTTTATCCAATTCTAATATACATTCCTTTGTGCACAGCATATTTATACGGAGTATGCGTATGAACCAAGTTCCCGCTCAAATTTCCAGTGGTATCAGTGATCAGCTTTGCCTTGCACTTCTTCCCGTTGTGAGAGGAGCATCGCCAATGAGTCGTGCCTTTGGTCGGAGACCTCCACACCAGGCAGTAAGTGTAGTGGTTGAGCAGAATCATGCTTGTGCCTGTTCTAGATTTAACGTATTGAACACCTGTAACAAAATTCCTGGTCAGTTTTTGATACTGATGAAAAAACCTGTTTACCTAATTAAATGTACCAATTTCTATTTTCAATGCTTAAGGTATAAAGAGAATATGGGTGATAACAATAAAATAAGATTACTATTTATTTATGGACGTTTATTTGAAAGAGAGAGAAAAAAGTTACAGTGATTTTTTTTTAATAAATTAGTCTTCTATGACGTTTTTAACAAGCTTTAAGTTTAATCTTTTTGAAGTTTCCAGGCTCGTGGTTATGTGGCGATTCTTGGAGCACTTCCATGTCACTAGAGACAACGACACTACCGCTACATCCACTTGATGGGTTTCGGGAACACCAATTGTGAGAGGTGTTTTTATTAATGTTTTTGTAACTCCTTCTATAAGTGTACTGTCTATCTGAAGAATTGTATTCCTGTAAAAAAACTGAATTAACCAATTTACAAACTCTACCTTAGCTACCTCCAATGTACTACATTTATAAAAAAAAAACTACATAAACAAACGACTAACATTTAGTACCCGTACATTTTACCTTATTTTTTAATAGCTTTAATGTGAAAAACCACGTTACACTAGATACCAACTTATCAGATACCTTCTTATAAATCAGCATAAAATTTTTAAATTGACGCCAGAGTCTATACATAAAACAACACTAAAACATTATGATTCCCTTTATTCTAAAATAAAATTACAAATAAGATCAACAATGTCCCATGTGATCGTCTAAGGCAGAAGGCAAACCTCATTCTTACTTAAATCACTAATAATACTGTCTTTAAATGAAAAACAGTATTTAGGATAAAGAACAGCCAAATTCTAATCTCGAAAAATAATGTTCGATTTACCGCAGAAGCTCGGTTGCGTTTCATCGTCAACTTCTGTTGACGCCTTTAGATTAAAATACAAATTGATATAAGCAGTTTCTGCACAACATGTAGGCACAAAATACCTAATTAGTTTTATTTAAATAATTTGTATCACGATCCTCCTAGGACAATGTACAATATTATAACATTTAGGCATATACTCTCAAAAATTTTCTAAAGCAAGATCAAAAATCATCTACTTTTTTTGCAAGAAATTATTTACTATAGCTTAAAATTAGTGATAAAAGAAAAGACATGCAAAACAAAACTAGTAATTGATTTCAGGTGTTTTTTTGACAATATCGGCCACATACGCAATACATACTTGTATGAATGAGTTCATTCTAAAGAAGCATTTTATCTAGATAACTTACAGAGAGGCAGTAGAAAATATGGAAGCATTTTAGAAAGGGAAGACAGAATTACACCAAAATGGGGAAGACAGGAACTCCATAAGAGCAGTTATCACGCCATGGTGCAATATTAACCAGTTAGCGAGACAATGGTGGAAACGACCACCCAAAGTACACCAGATGTTCATCGTGAAATATTTTAATGTATAAGAAATACATAATAAGGGAAGACGTAAACACTTAATTAGCAATAAAAGCGAAGAGATTGTAAATGATAATAATAACTTTGGTTTTATGCGACCGTGTCAGTAAAACAATGGTTCATGCAGGTTGGACAAGCAAGTAGTGACGTATGTAGCCGTCTTTACAGATATATGAACTCGCAACGCCGTATGACGTTGTGTGTAGTGCAAATGCTACATCTTTACGTACTGCCCTTTGTGGATAAAGCACTTAGTAGGAGGATGCGTGTGCTCATTCTCAGAGCCAACGATGACAAATTTGTCATTCAACTTCAGCTTAGCATTGCATCCCCTGCAATTATGCGTTGAGCAATACCAGTGGAAGTATTTGGTCTTCTTGCATTGTTTCTTGCAATAGTAAGTGTAGTCGTTGAACATGATCAGGTGTTTACCTGAGTACCGCGATTTTGCCAGTAGAATCACTGAAAAGAAAAACTGGTTAGAAATGATCTTTGATTAGGTACATTCAACAAAAGAGACAGGTATGCAGGGTCGTCGGATATAGTTGAAGTTTTCTTAGATACCGATGTATGTTTTCAAATGTAATTTGATTTAGAAAGCAGATAATAAATAGTTCATTAATTAAGTTTCAATCGAAGACATACATCGGTTTCTAAGAAAACTTCAACTTTATCTGACGACCCTGGATACTTATCTTTTTTGTGGACTGTACTTTATTTTCATAGCCATTTCTCTAGGATTGAAGTGTGCCCAAATAAATGAAAGGTTGGCAGATAAAGTTTAAAAAAGTAAAAATTTTTCTTTTTATAATATTTTAGGACTGGGATGGTTAGACTTAGGTATTGGATGTCAAAAAATGGTTCTTTAAGCCACTATCACTACTGTTGCCAGTATAATACTTTACTTTAATATACCTACCATGAAAAACAACCCAAACCCTTGTCCCAATTAAAAAAAAAAATACCTACCATGAAACTATGGTATCAGTAGACTATGAAAAGTTTAGCATTCTGTGAACCAATTCATCATTTTTATTGTAAAGTTTAAAAAAAAGTTTAAAAGTTTAAAAAAGTAAAAAATTTTCTTTTTATAATATTTTAGGACTGGGATGGTTAGACTTAGGTATTGGATGTCAAAAAATGGTTCTTTAAGCCACTATCACTACTGTTGCCAGTATAATACTTTACTTTAATATATCTACCATGAAAAACAACCCAAACCCTTGTCCCAATTAAAAAAAAAAATACCTACCATGAAACTATGCTATCAGTAGACTATGAAAAGTTTAGCATTCTGTGAACCAATTCATCATTTTTATTGTTATTAGATATATATACTAAGATTTACATTTATTTATAATTTTGATTTAAAAACTTAAAAGTAATCTGAATAAAAACAACAGAAATGATCACCACAAGTTTATTACATAATTAAATAAATATGTACTTTTTAATCATCAACCAGGTACCTGTATGTTTGCCTTGAAGTAAAGTTAATTTAAATTCATGAATGTACTGTAAAAGAAAGCCCATTTTAAGCGTTCACATGAAACTATTTTTGTTTTTTTTTTACAATCTTTTTTTTTTCTTCTTACTAAGTACTTAAATGTAAAGTGATTAATCATTACATATTCTTAAGTTTTTGGCGTTTAGCTCCAACTGCAATTATAAACGTCAAATAATATTCTAAATCACACGGTTCGCTTAAGTATGCCTTTCAATTTGGAAGGATCAATCAAAATGACTGATGAAAACATAAAAATATTACAACTTTTGCAATTCATCAAAGTGAATCAATTTGGTTGAACCGTGTAATATTGCCACAAATTCAGCATTTGCAAAGGAATGCTGATGTTTTTTACAAACACTTTAGAGATTTCAGTATTATAATAAATTAGCGCATTCGATAGAGCCACTAACATTATTTCTTAGGCGCTACTACACTCGAAAGAAACTCTCGAACCTCTTTATTTTTATTCTTTGGCAATTTTTTTAGTTGTGAACATACAACGGCTATCACGACCAACCCCTAAGCTTAAGTTTAAAAAAAAATCATTTGTAAATATTTTTCTACCGTAGTTTATATTTATGAGAAATTTCGATGTGTTTTAAGTACAATTTACAATAAGTTTAATTTTCATTCCTAGTTAAATGAGACAACATCCTACGAAATAAGTTACTTACGCTACACAAAGTAAAATAAACAGTAATAATACTCACCAAAATGGTCAATACTTAATAAGCACATCAAAAGCAAATTATATAAGACCTGATATGGAGATATCTACAATAGGCCTTTAAGTTATATATGAGTACAAGAATATATTAGACGCCATGATTAAACTACAATAGAAAGTGTCAGTGTCACTACAAAATGAAGTTCCAATAAAATGAGAAATCTAATGAATATTTTCCTTTTTAATCTAGCAATACCCCATTTTTTTTTATTTAGGTGGTCAAACAAATGAGTCCTTCCACCCTGGGTGGGGCGGAAGGGACTGTCAGACTTTTACTGACTAAAAACCACCCTGTTCTTTCTGTTGCTCTTTACGTTCCGGGGCCACGGTATCCTGTTAAGACGTCCCGCAACCCCGGCAGGCGTTTGGTTGTGTTTAGCATTACCCCTGCAGTTTCATCCGCGTTAAGTTACATCTTTGATTACTGCTCCACTCCCATGATGAATCGTAGTGTAATGATAGGCTATACTGTTCCTCATGAATTTAGCATAAACAAAATGATTTTTTCCAACTCGACTACTAGTTCCAGATATTAGCGTATTTAAACCAAATCTTTAACTTCATTGTATTATTATATTTAGTACAGATAGATACAATAGGATTAGAGTGTACATTTACGGCAATTATACAATCCAAAAGCTTGCCTATCAATTTGGATGAATCAACCAAAAACATTAAAATTGATACAATGTTCACCATGCCAAAAATTTTGGTTGAACTGTGTATTGTTGCCATTATTAAGACTTGATCTAGTTCGATAATTGGAGAGTAATTTTTAGTTTATTGAGGTATTATGTACGTGACACTAACACTTCATTAACACGTAGTTAATTTGCTTTTCATTATTGCTTCTTTTAATTACATTAGGCAATTAAATTGCCCCTTCTAAATTCAGCTACACGCTAAAGTAGACGTCTCTACGATTTCATTATTTAAGTACAATAAATATGTATAGGTATATAGGTATCTACCACTACTATACACAGAGATTAAAATTGGTTGGCACGAGTTTCAAAAAGAGACAGTTTTATATTTTGACATAAAATCCGTTGGATATGATAAATGCTGGTGGCGCATGGACGTGTTCCAGCTTAGCTGATACCACGGTCCTATGCGAAGCTCTGACGTCATTGGTGATGATGAGCCTTGCTTTGCAAAACCCCCCTTTGGTGCAGCTCCACGTCTTCGTCTTAACATTGGTTTTGTGACAATAGAACGTGTAGCCGTTAACAACGGCTAGTTCCTTTCCATCTTTCTTTTTCACCCATTGTAGTACTGGAAACAAGGTAGACATTTTAAGCTGTCCTAGAATTTATGGGTAGGTAATAATATGGTGGAGCGGTGAATGCTTATGAGAATCCTGCACTCCCAACCATAGGCAGAGGTGAAAAGCCGATGGTTTTCGCCGGTAAGAGTCCGACATGCCCCTCTGTCACCCCCACGACAGAGATAATCCATGAGGACATCCACCACGAAACAAAAAAAAAGCCCGCCCACGAAGGATTCCGTACCACCATACAATATTTAACAATATACAAAAGAATAAGTTTATAATCGCAAAAAAGTAATTATTTTAACTACAAATTAATGGTTTTCGATTTTTTTTTCTTTTACGTGTGCTACTTGGCATTGCTTCTTATCTTTCTTGATTCTAGGTCAACGGGGAGTCCCCTATAAGTTTTGATTCTCCAGCGAGTGTCAAAATATGCACTACAAACCTTATTTTTAGATTACGTTGATTGAAAATTGATTTTTTCACTACTCCCAGGGGTAGCAGACCTGAATATTTGATAATAATTTCAGCTTGGTGCCTGTACGCGCCCAAAGAAAAAAAGGACAACAAAGTGATCCTATAGGGGTTCCGTTTTTGCCAACAGGTTTCCGTACCTCATACGGAACCCTAAAAGAAAATGAATATGAAGATAAATGATGGCGCTGAAAGGTGGCCTCAGGTGGTTCCTCAAATGATGCTTATTTAAAAAAAATACAAATCATAAAACATTATTTCTTTTTTTTAAATTAGCATCATTTGAGTAATGATTATTTAATCAAGATTGTTATTGCAATAAGTAAGTTTTTTCTTCTACAATATATTTTATTTTTTAATCATCAATAAGATAAATTGACAGATAGACATACACGAATAAAATACTGGCTATGTCCACAAAAAAAAAGATATGTAATGTACCTAAAGTAGCTTAATTATTTAACACATACGTACTATTCTATTAGTTAAACACTTGAACCTTAAAACCTTTCATATTTATACCACACTCGTCCAAGTTATCAAGCAAGTACAGTCAGCAACAAAAGTCGATTAACAATGTTACTTTTTTATATCATTAAAACAGACACTAAACACATAATTTACTGGCTTTCTGAATTTCAGGTAATAGTTAAGGGTTTGTTACATCTTAATTTTATGTTCATTGCGTTTTATTTTTAATATTGTACTTAATAATTAGGATTTAAAAATCATAAATGTTAATCGACTTTTGTTGCTGACTGTACAAGTATTACCAATTTTAATCTATTCCAAAGAAGTCGATAGAATTAAAATAGTTTTTTTTTATTATTATTTTAGTTGCTTACAACACAGACAGACAGAAAGCAGAAACCGCATCATAAGGATGCCTTTTATTTTATTTTCGGTGCGAAGCCCTAAATATTTAAAAAAATTCTAAGACTTGTATTTTTATTTTTTACTTTAGTTAGTTAAATCGTTGTTTAATTTATTTCGTGCACAAAATGACAGATTTTGCAAATTAGATGATTTATAAAAACCAATAATAATTAAAAAAAGAAATGTAGCAATGCCAGTCGCGGCATTCCTACGTAAGATGGCAATGCTTAGCCTCTGGCTAAGGTAGAAGCTAGCCCTTGCGTCATGGTTTTAAATCGTCAGATCAATAAAACCTTACATTTTAAGATAAAAACCATTAGAAATCACAAACGATGGAGGTGCATGCGTATGATTCTCCTTAACTGATAGCAATTTACGTTCTGACGTTTTGACTTGGTTGGTAATGCTGAGCCTCGCTCTACACGACTGTCCGAAGGTGCAATTCCAGATATTCTTCTCTGAAGATTTCTGTTTACAATAAAAAGTATATCCATTCATAATAACAAGTTCTTTTCCGTCAAATTTTTTTACCCATTGAACTGGAATTAAAAAAAAAATTGATTATAATAAAATAGTTCAAGTTAAAGGCGACCGTGACAGAAAAAAAAAAACTATTTGAAAAAAGGTACAGTTTTTATAATTTATAATGACGGGAATAAAAATATTTAAAAAGACCAGAAATCAAAATTAAACATGACCAATAAGAAAAAGAAAAAGAAAGAAGCGTCAGTTTTTTTTAATATTTATTTACTTAGGTGTATTGTATGTGGTAGAAATTAAGTTATTCACAATTCTAATTGGTACAAAAAACACTAGACCTATATCTAGTGCAGGACCTTGCAGACCTACCGCCATCTCTTAAAACAGTACCATTTTAATTACTTTGTAATTTCTGTTGTTGGATTTCCAACTCTCGGCGCTAAGCCAAGCGTTGAAAATCCAACAGCGCGCAAGGCAAAGTTATATGAAAATAATATTGTTTTAAGAGATAGGGGTAGACCAGGAGTTGAGGCCTCAATATTTATGCAAAAGTTTTTTTATGGTAAAAAAGTATTTTGACATTATTTTAATATTATTTTTATTTACTTATGAATAATGTCGATACGTGTAAAATTGTGCGACAGCTTTTCTATTAAAACCCGTGCGTTGAACACGTTATGTTTCCTTAAGAGCATACCCCGAATATACAAGGTGTAATTTTGCAACCTCATCAAATTCAAGGCAGCAATTATGCTAGTGATTCTCATCACGAATCAATAATAAAATAAATATGTTTTTCTTTTTTTTTCGAATTAAAACTAGACATCTTTTCGGCGGGTTTAGGCAGGTGGGGTGGTAAAACCGCACATAGTGATATAATCGCGCGACACTGCCTACCGCATACGCAACAGGGCTATTCTGTTCTTTGAAAGAGGTGTATTCTGAAATACTGTCTAACATAAACCACTTTAAAAACAAAAGTATTTATTAATTATTGACCAGGTGTTTTATTTTATTTAATTGTCTATGTATTTTATGACAACCTCCTGAAATTTGACAAGCATGAAAAACTGCACCTTGCATAACATAGGCGATTAACACACGGCACCGCGCACCGCCGCGGTAGGCGGTGAAACGGCGATTAACACACGTACACGGTGTACATGTGCAAGGCAACGACGGATTTCATAGAGGCCAATGCGACTTGAGATCCGCTTCACCGCCTACCGTAGCGGTGCGCGGTGCCGCATGTTTATCACCTTAAAGTTGCTACAATAATAAATGTTACACTTTAACATAATATCCGTTAGAAATCACAAACGTTGGAGGTCCATGCGTATGGTTCTCCTTAAAAGAAATTATCTTGCGCTTCGATGGTGTGAAGTTCATGGTAGAGATCAGTCTGGCTTTGCAAGGATTACCAGAGGTGCAGTACCAGACAATCGTCTTCAGTGATCTCTTTTTACAAAAGAACGTGTAGCCGTTAATAATAAGAAGTTCTTTTCCATCAGTTTTCTTCACCCATTTTACTGAAAAAAGTCACCTATTTATTATAATATGTGTTTAACGATCATGACTAAGAAATTGATAAATTATGAGAAGGCGAAATTTTATACAACAAGACTAAAAATCTTCAACAAATAAAAACAAAACCACGTTATTACAGTAAAATAAAAAGAAGATTTCTAATCTATTAATTTAATGAGACAAAAGCTATCATATCTGTATAAAAGCTGAAATCGTTACACTTTTATATTTAATCACATCGATACTAATATTATAAATGCAAATGCAAGTCTGTACGTCTCTGTATGTTAACTGAAAAACAAAAATGTTATTAATATTTATAGAAAATACTACTTTAAGTTGGTATGTAATGCAATCAAAATAAATGCAGTACTTATTACTGAAAACTTGTATAAATACATGATTTTGCCCGTGTCTTTGTTCGCTTGCATTTTCTTACAGATTGTTATTTTTTTATAGTAAAATATATAGATAGTATATAGTAATAAATATAAGAAAATATATAGTAATAAATATACCTTATAACCCTCAGGTATAATGTAGCTGCCCATTAGCGATAGGATTTTCAGAATCGGACCAGTAGTTTCGAAGTTTAGCGCGTTAAAACAGAAACAAACTAACTCTTCTCTTCGTAGACAAATAAATACATTATTATTGACTTTACAATAGACATTTTTTAAATATGACATAACGCCTGTAATCCCCGAAGGGATAGGCAGAGTCGATGATTATCGAGATTCCCATGTAATACGGGGTGAGCCTATTGCCATCAACCAGGCACAAATCCAGACTCCGAGGCTGCTACTGAGAAATTCCTGATGGAAAACCTAATAGCACCCAGCCTGGGAATCGAACCCAAGACCTCATGCTCAGCAGTCGCGCTTTGCGACCACTAGACCAACGAAGCAGCTAGTCCAAGAGTCCATAAAACCTTAAACTTTAATATACATTCCATTGGCAATCACATATATTGGAGGTGCATGTGTATGGTTATTTTTAATGCTCACTAATTTACGTTTCGAAGGTATGACGTCACCAGTGGCAATAAGAGTAGCTTTACACGTTCTTCCATAGGTGCAGTACCAAGTATTCAGCTGAGGTCGATTTTTTTTACAGTAGAACGTGTATCCGTTTACAATAGCAAGTTCCTTTCCGTCACATTTGTTTACCCACTGAACTGGAAATGAATAATCTTGTTATAATCATAACGTAGGTAAATAGCAGCAAAAAGGTATTTTATTATTTTCATAAGATATGTATACATATATATTTTGTATATATGAGTTTTTGTAAACATAAATAATATACACGGTATAAGTATAGAGAATTTTAATTGTTTTGTACTTGTGTACATTTCAATTTATTTAGGTAATTGTTTAGAACTTTTTTTTAATCTCCTTTTTGGTTGTACAATAATTTGCACCTAACATGTTAAGTATATTTTCACCACATTTGTTTGACTGGTAGAGAATGCCTAAGGCATTAAAGGTAAGCGTCCACTTGTCGGTATCGTACGCATCGGACGGATCGCATCAAACGGATAAATTTTTCACAGTGCGTCCACTATTTCGGCAGCGTACGGATTACTGACGGTGAGTACCAGCATACGGATTGACGATGCCAGTTCATTCGGATTTACGTAGTGAGCGCACGTGTGGACACTGTGAGAATGGAGGAAAGCGACGAAGAACAAACAACAGCGAGCGCGCGGGGTGCGTTCACTAGTCGGCATTCCGTATGACGTCATCGGCACGCATCGCAAAAGTTGCCTCTCGGAGCAACGGTGTCGGCATTGCCGATGTGCGATGCGTACGGTGCGGACAGGTGGACGCACTTATATGAGTTTCTATACAAAGAATACTACGATCCGTTGCGTGCGATCCGTCCGATGCGTACGATACCGACAAGTGGACGCTTACCTTAAGAGTGCCTTTGTACTTTTGTAGCATGACGTTTAAATAAATAAAAAGATAAAAGAAAAATATATATGTTTAGTCAGTCCACCTTGTGGCCTTTCCGTGGTCGCCACTCGAGGTGAACTGACGACCTGCTAAAGGTCGCGGAAAACCGTTAGATGCGGGCAGCTCAGAACCAGTCATTGTTATATTTAGGGAAAGCCTATGTATGCTTTGGGATAAATAATAGGCTGGTATTATTAGAGTATTTAATTCACACGCATTCATCACACTAACTCATGTGCCTTTGCCAAAAAAGCTAAGTTTTAAAATAAAATCCATTAGATATCATAAACGACGGAGGTGTATGTGTATGGCTCCCCCTAATTGAGCATAATTTGCGTTCAGAAGGTGTAGTGCTATTGGTAAAGATAAGCCGAGCTGGACAGCGTCTTCCGTGAGTGCAGTACCACAAACTCGTCCGCGAAAACTTTCTCTTGAAAAAGAATGTGTATTCATTCATAATAGCAAGCTCCTTCCCATCTCTTTTCGTCACCCAATGCACTGAAATGTTTGTAAATGATTAATTACTTATTTTACCAGTTAAGTTTATTAGGGGCCAACCTTTTGCTATCAAACGGGCACAAATTGAAACGTGTGGCTGCTATTTCGGAATACCTATTGAATTTCCTAATTTTTATAGATGTTCTATAGATCATACACCTTTGATTTAATGGTCATCACTTATTATAACAACTTTGTTTCGGCCGAAATCTTTTCGAAAAAGCCAACCGTTCAGATGCGCTCTTTCTATTTTGCCATTATAAAAATATTACCATTTAAGCCCTAATTTGAATGGCAAATTATTTGCTATGCCAGAGTCCTGTTGTTACAATGAGAGGCAACCGTAATTCTTTGAAAAAAAACGCGTAGGTACCTGATGTCACTTAGTGCGTTATTACTCATTGTCTTTAGAGGAATACCAGGATGCTTCAGGGCATGAGAAGACCCTCAGCAGGAACGCACCAGTCGGGAATCTCGGGCGTAAGTGTGGGAAGTGTGGGAAGGAAACATCGGGGTGGTTTTTCAATAAGAGTCTGAAGATTTTCCATACCAGAACCAAATGCTGCTGATCACAGCAAGTCATAAATGATACCTGATCCAACAAGACATATCTAGTGCATACACTTGGTGGTATCTACGTGAAGAACTTGTTAACTGTATATTAAAACAAACGTAATGTGTAAAACTGGTTATTTATTAAACAATTAGAAATTCACGTATGTACCCATGATAGCAAAAATGGACGGTTGTCTTTACCAAGTTGGCCAGCATAGGGTTACAGACACTCACATTTCGCCAGTAATGTTTAAATCTCATATAATAGGGGGCGAGGCTATCGCCATCAACCGGGTACAAATCGAGACTCCGAGGCTGCTACTGAGAAATTCCTGATGGAATAATCTTAAACTACTTTGTCCGACCTGGCTATCGAATCCAAGACCTTATGCTCAGCAGTCGTGCTTTGTGACCACTACACGAATCTTAAATTTTTACATATATTCCGTTGGCAATCACAAATGTTGGAGGTGAATGTGTGTGGTCATCTTTAATGTTCAGTAATTGACGTTTCGAAGGTATGACGTCACCTGTGACGGTAAAATTAGCTCTACACGTTCTTCCATAGGTGCAGTACCACGTATTCATCCGAGGTCGAATTTTTCTACAGTAGAACGTGTATCCGTTTAAAATACCAAGTTCGTTTCCGTTACATTTTTTCACCCATTGAACTGAAAATGAATAAGCTCATTATAATCATTGCAGCAAAAAGATAAAAGAAAAAAAATATATAAATAAATAAATATCTTGGGACAACTCACACACGGCCATCTGATCCCAAGCTAAGCAGAGCTTGTGTTATGGTAACCAGACATATTTATAAAATTATATAAGTATGTATATCAGATACATACTTATATAATTTTATAAATATACACATCACTTTTGATGTGTGTACATACATATATAGATAAATTACACCCAGACACAGAACCAACAATTACGCTCATCACACAAAGTTTGTCCTGGGTGGGAATCGAACCCACTACCTCCGGCTGTATAAAAATAAACATTTATTGTCAGTCCACCTTGTGACCTTCCCATACTGCGCCTTCCGGTACGTGGTCGCCACTCGCGGTGGACTGACGAATATCGCGGGAAACCGCTGGATGCGGGCAGCTCAGAACCGGTCATTGTTATATTTAGGGGAAGCCTATGTCTGCTTCGGGATAATAATAGGCTGGTATTATTACTGCATTTAATTTACACGCACGTCTAATTACACTGACTCATGTGCCAAAAAAACTAAATTTTAAAATAAAATCCATTGGATATCACAAACGACGGAGGTGTATGTGTATGGTTCTCCTTAACTGAACATATTTCGCGTTCAGAAGGTGTAGTGCTGTTGCTAAAGATGAGCCGAGCTGGGCAAGGTCTTCCGTGAGTGCAGTACCAGATACTCGTCCGCGAAAACTTCTTATTGCAAAAGAATGTGTATTTATTCATAATAGCAAGCTCCTTCCCATCACTTTTCATCACCCAGTGCACTGAAATGTTAATAAATGATTACTTCTTATTTAAACTACTTATTTTACTAGTTAAGTTTGTTATTATTTTACCAGTTAAATTCAAACTTCAGGCTGCTATTTCGAAATTGCTATTGAATATCCAAAATTTTATGGGTGTTCTATAGATACACCTCTACTGAATGGTCATCACTAATTGGTCCGGCCGGAATCTCTCCGAAAAATCCAACCGTTATATAGCTGCCGGAGCGCCGACCGCGAGCTGTCACCTTTTTCATCTTGTCATCATAAAAATACGAGTATTTTGACAGACACGCCCTTAATTGAATGGCAAATTATTAAGGTAGACTGGTAGAAAATGCCTAAGGCATTAAGTCCGCCTTTGTACAGTATTTTTTTTACTTGTGCATAAAGTTTTAAATAAATAAATAAATAAATTATTTGCTATTCCGGAGTCCTGTTGTTACAATGAGTGGTAACCATAATTCTTTGAAAAAAAAAAGGCATTTCTAATGTCATGTAGTGCGTGGTTATTACTCATTACCAGGATGCTTCTGGTAGTGAGGAGGCCCGCAAAGGCGGCAACAGTCGAGGATCACGGAAGGCGCATACACTCCCAAGATCCTCGGCGTAAGTGTGGGAAGGGAACACCTGGGTGGCTTTGAGTAATAATCTGAGATTTTCCATACCAGAACCAAATGCTGGTCACATCAAGTTATAAGTGATACCTAGTCCAACAAGACATGTCTAGTGCATGAACTTAGTAGTGTGAAGAACATTGTTAACTGAACTGCATTTTAAAACAAACAATTATGTAAAACTATTTATTTAAATATTATACAATTAAAAATACACGTATATATGTACCCATGGTAGCAAAAGTCGAAGGTTCCCTTAACCAAGTTGGCTAGTTTGAAGTTATATAAAATATACTTATCCTCGTGAGGCCGACGCGCCCTATTAAAACCCAAAATAAAGATGGCGACTCAAACCTACAGCTTTTACGGGGTGAGTTCGTATTAAAGCCTACTAGCCGTTTAAATGGACATATTACGAAATCATTCATATTTTTTTAAAATTAGGCTGAAATCTATTGCTAATCTATTGCTTCTTTTTTTATTTTTTTTTATATAAAACGGCATCTATATATTATCATAACTATGCCCTGAAAGTTTCACTTCAAACCAATAACTCTAACATGTCAAATCAACAACAAATCTCGGGACTTAAGCACTATAAAAAATTTGTCCATTTAAACGGACTGTTCGGTTTTAATGCCTAGTGAACCCAAAATGTGTCTGGGTCTCACGAGGTTATATAAGTAGATCGTTATTCAATTTTGATTGACTTCAACTCACTTTTGAGAACGGTCCCGATTTTGAGAGTTTATAATTACTGAAATCCCTTTCCGACGGCCAATTCCACTTATTAAGCACGTGCAAAATATAGTCGCAATCTCATCTCAGCGACAATCAATGTTAACAATATAGATAAATTAGAGACACTTTTTGACAGATTGAGATTAAAATGTAAAAGTTCTTAAAGATATATTATCAGTTGCATTGCATTGCATTTCTGACGTCGCATTGCACAGGTTTTCCGCATAATGACAAGTGATTTCATACCTTCCATACATATGTAGATGTATATACAGCATGTAACAAAAACCCTGTCCGATCCTTAAGGGTATTATTCGGCTGCGTACACATATACGTAACCATTTAATGGATTTGAGATTATTATTTTTCCCCAGTGAAAAAAAAAAAAGAAGAAAGAAGAAGAAGTAATTAAATTAAAATAAAACAAAAACTGATCAACGGCAACACTGATCTGACAGGGTTTTTGTTACATGTGTATAGCTTAATAAGTCGTCGAGTGTACGTTACAGTAAGTCTGAATTTCATCGAACTTTAAAATAAACGCCATTAGAAACAATAAATTTAGGTGCTTTATGTGTGTGCTGCAACTTAGCAAAAATCACAGAAGAATTAGCGATTACTATTTTTGCTTTGCACCTTGCCGAGTTGGCGCACCTCCAGTTACTTCTTCTATGACTGTTTTTCTTCTCACCATAAAAAGTATAGCCATTCACGATACAAAGTTCCGTTCCATTCTGTCTCTTCACCCAATGCACTGCAACAGAAAGTGTCATGATTAATTCTTCTTAGAATATTTGAATTGTGAATATTATTCTCTTTCATTCTCTCCTGTTTACTGTCATGTTATCATCTACCTTTTCATTAATATCATGAGTAACTTAATTAGTTGCATACTTACAATTTTATTTTAAGTTGTCTTCTAAAGAATAGTTTCATCCCCTTTTTTCTTGAAATAATATTTTTAAAAGTATTTTTCCTTTTTGCATTTTGCAGACATTAGGAAACACTGGACTGAATATTCTGCTTTATATATGTATAGGGAACCCCTTTTTTAGAGATGTAAAGTATTCAGTTGACTAAACAAGTTCCCTGTGTAGGTGTTTAAATTGTGGACAGACCTGGACCTGGACTGATTTTGTCAGGATTGTTAAAACTAACTCTTCCACTTCATAAATAACAAGGGGATAATTATATTTAGAGGTGACAGCCAGTAATTTAAATTCACAATAGACATACATAAGAGTATATTAAAGGTGTTTATGTAAAATAAAAAACAAATAACTACTGTAGTCATATATTTTTAAAATTTTAATCTTACGCATAAGCAGAATAGGTAAAGGTCTAGAACATTTTTTCATACATTTCAAAAATGTTCTCAGATAACCCTCAAGCCGACGCATAGGTTCAAACGTTATGTACGTAAACGTGACGTAAGATTTCAACCATGTGTACAAAAACCAATTGCTCTATACCTACAGTTTAGACTTTAACGTAACATCCTTTAGAAATAACAAATGTTGGAGGTGCATGAGTGTGGTTCAAATTAGCCCTTATAAGATCCCGATTATTATCGTTTGTGATAATCAGCTGTGCTTTGCAGGGACGTCCAAAGGAACATCTCCAAATGTTAGTGAATCGATTGCGTCCGTGACAATAAAATGAGTAGCCATTGACAATGGCAAGCTCTTTGCCGTTCGGTTTCATTACCCATCTCACTGTAAAAGAGAAAAATTAAGACTTAGTATTTTTCTCTAGTATGAACTATATTGTGGCCATATTTTACATCAAAATCATAGGGATATTTAACCGTAACAACAATTATTACTAAATAAATATTTGAAACCGTGACAATACATATTAATTTTGTCATAAGGTAACAGTTCCGACACCGTACCGTGTCAGTGATAAATTATTCTTTCATACATTCTCTATGAACGAGTTCAGTCAGTGACGACACAGTGCTCTTTGTGTCTCATAGAGAATGTATGAAAGAATAATTATCACTGATATAGGACGGTGCTTAAACTGCGCCGGAACTGTGACTTCACTGATATGTGTGAAATACCCGAATAATACCCTACTAATAATACCCTTTGTTAATAATAAATGTACACCGGACGTCGGTTGCACCTTAACTAATTAGTAGCTGAGGTGCATCGGACATGCATTTAAGAGCAAAGTTTATGCACCTAAGAAAAAGAAAAACAAATTATGTAATTTTGTAATCAAATGATTTTATTTTCATAAAAATATCAAAACATACAACCTGAATTTTAATTCTTTTTTCACATTTCGTACTATGTCCCTTAATAAAAGTTGTTCATATTCATGAGTACATTCACCCCCTGAAAGATTTACAACGACTTAAAATTCACGGTGTATAAAGCTGCGCGTCCACATCGTCGGCCTCTGAGCATGCAAAGCACACGGATTTGCTTGCTTTGCATTGATTATTTACGTTCGTGCATCAGCAAACCTACATCGGCATTGAAAACGAAAAAAATAACAAATGCCGACCGTAAGGTCAAAACCATTGCAAAATCACAAAAGTTATTTCAATTTTAACCAGTAAGTGACGTAAGATTTCACTTCAAAAAATAACTCTTTACCTGCCCACTTTAACATAGTTTCCTTCAGAAATTACAAATTTCGGAGGTTTATGTTTGTGTTCTAGTTTAGTTTTTAGCAGGAGACGAGTATTATCGTTGAGGATGACCAGCTGAGCTTTGCAGGAACTCCCAGCTGTGCAGCTCCAGGTGTTGGTGAGCTGGCGTCGCCTGTGGCAATAAAATGAGTATCCATTTACAATAGCAAGCACTCTGCCGTTCGGTTTCTTTACCCATGTCACTGGAAAAGAGAAAATATGAATTCTAAATGTTTTTCATTATGTGGTGGAGAAAATAAACGTTTAAACTTTATTAACCAAAATAATACACAATTAATTTTTTAAAATTATTTAATAAAATAGAAATATAAAAATAAGATTTATAAAAGATGCGAGTCTACATCGTCGGCATTATAGTCGGCTTAAATAGCGTACTAACCTACGGATTTGCTTAGTTTGCATTTCTGTAAAACTACATCTGCAACGCCCAAGCTCGAAGTCGGCGTTTAGAAAACGTAAATAAGTAAATGCCAACGTTTCAGATACTCCGATGTCGAATCATAAACATTTTATTTGTGTAACATAGTTAGTAAATACAGTTCTTAAATTAAAGTTCAACGATCGCTATATTATGCCAAGAGGCGTACAAATATGGTTGCATGCGAAATAAAAAAAAAAAAAAATCATACGAGAGGTAAACACAAATTATTTGATAGGTGTGACAAAATTAATAAAATGATGATAAATTAATAAAAACAAAAATTAAAAATGTCACAGTACGGATCTAAGAATTAATTATCATAAATTCAATTAGTCACAATATTCAATCAACCATTGTTTTTCCAGTCATATAGATAAAAAATAATGTAAGTCTATATTAATTTATCATTTAGAAATTTATCAGTCGTACATTTTTCAATTAATAACCGTTTTATTTTTTTTTAATTGTGTGACATTCAAATTTTGTATGTATTAATTTTTAATAAACAATGTTTTTTTTTAATTCCCTTAGTGAAACGTAAAACTAGATGTTAAAATTAATAAAAAATAAGTCTATATTAATTTATCATTTAGAAATTTATCAGTCGTATAGTAACATTTTTCAATTAATAACAGTTTTGAATTGTGTGACATTTAAACGTTTAATGTATTAATTTTTTATAAACTATTTTTTTATTCACTTAGTACAACACATAAAACTAGACCTAACAATTAGGTAGTCTATACCTTAATATAATATCCCTTAGAAATTACATATTTTGGAGGAGGATGACCGTGTTCTAATTTAGCTTTCAACAGGATCGGATTATCACCTTTGGTGAGAATCAGCTGAGCTTTGCAGATGTGGCTGGAGGAGCAGCTCCAGGTGTTCGTTGAACGATTTCGAAAATGACAGTAGAACGAGTACCCGTTTACTATGGCAAGCTCTTTACCGTTTTGTTTCTTCACCCACATCACTGAAAACAAAATAATATATCTATGTATAAGTTAAAATGAAATCTAATGTTTTGCATTTAAGACTTTGCCCAGGAGTGGGACAGAATAGACTAATAAAAAAAAAGACTTCAATATTTCTTCGTTTTTTTTTATCAGTATTCAATCGCAATTGTGTAAAACCATATTTGTAGGTAAAACTGCGTTCCCAGAGTTCCCCGTTCCCCGTTAACTGGCGGTTATGGACCTTAAGAAGGCAGCTTAAGGACCATAGGTTAGTTGAAAAAAAAAAACACAACGTTACGCTTAAACTTATCATCTGAATATTATATTCATTGGAAATCTATAAAAAATCACTAACAATTAGTAGGTTACAAATACAATTTTATTATTTTATTAAATGTTCAGAGTAAATAATTATGAAATGGAATCACTTATTCTTTGGCCAAAATTGAGACTAGACAGACCAATTAAGTTTGATTTAAACTACGACACCTACACCAACTGACTATATCTGGCGAAATGTTGATGTAGGTACTACGGGCACCTATAATACCTCTGCTTAACCCCTTAAAGGAAGACAGCTCAGTGACTAGAATACTACATACTATTATGAATCAATGTCTTACAATAAAAATGTCTACTTCACTAAATCACTATGGTTCGTATCTCGAGATAATTATGTTTTAGATGCACATCGTAACGAAAGTTTTTATTATGAATTAAATAGGTACACTCAACAAAAAAGATAGGTATCCAGGGTCATCAGATATAGTTGAAGTTTTCTTAGCAACCGATAGATGTGTTAGATTGAATCTTAACTTAATTAATGAACTGTTTATTATCTACTTTTTAAATTAAATTGCATTTGAAAACATCCATCGGTTTCTAAGAAAACTTTAACTATATCTGACGACCCTGCATACCTATCTCTTTTGTTGACTGTACTAGACACACAAGGGATACAATTTTACATTCGTTATTAAAAAAAAATCAGCTGTTCATACATTTTGGACGTGTAGGTGTTGCACTTTTGTATAGAACAGCTGTTTCTTAGAATCATTAGTACTGAATCCAACGTAAAAGTTGTCTATCTGTTATGAGACTTTAAACATATTTATTACTGGTAAATTATTTGTCCTGTATACTTCTGCTTAGCCCTTCAAGGAACACAGGCGTGATATTATATGTAAATCTTAATAAAAAAGTGAAGTAGTCTTGACATAAAACCCGTCTGCAATTTTAAAGGTTGGAGGCTTGTGGTTGTGTTCCAACTTGGATGTTAAAACCATCCTATGTGCTGGGTCGGCCCTGTTTGTGATCATCATTCTAGCTTTACACCTCATCGCGTTGGTACAAGTCCAGGTGCTTTTGATCATATTTTGTTTGTGGCAATAGAAGGTATAACCGTTCACAATAGCTAACTCCTTTCCGTTGGATTTTCTTACCCATTGTACTGAAAGAAAAAACATTTTTTATTAATACCACTGAGAAAGTCAAAAGATAAATATGATATACTTATAATTGCTTTAAATATACCTCAAAATAATTTCATAAGAGGGTTGTTGGAAAAATAAAAGTAAACCGTTACAGTGACAAACAGTGTAATACATATATTTTAAAACATACATAAAGTACAGTGCCTCAACAAATAAGTAAAATCTTTATTAAAATAATAAATTAAAACATAACTTAGTTAACACCCTTGTCCCTTAAAAAAAGCTATAATTAATTAATTTTATAACTTCTAAAATAAATAGCCTAAAATCAAAACTTATAAATAATAATTGATTTATAAAATACATAATAATTATGTATAATTTATAAAAAAGGAAGGAGGAATCAGAGGGCCTCAGAAAACAGGTTTGCATCGCTATGTCAATGGGACAGGTGCCCAAAAGGCACTTGCCACGTTGGATGGCAATGCTGATTCTTTGGCCCGAGAAAAGGCCAGCTATCTGGACACGTGAAGAGTCGACCAGTCGCTTGGCGATGTCTCCATGGCCCTAGTGTTTCAATCCCAAACGGCTCAAACATAATATATAGAGGTAAACATATATTATTATTGCTTATTTATTAAATTACACACCTATAACATAAGCTCTACATGCATCTATCTGCACGAAGCTTTGCTCAATAAATAGACACATAGATATAACTAAACATCACGCCTATAATCCGAAGGGTTAGGCAGAGAGGTATACCCATTAGTACACCCACATTTCGCCAGTTATGTTTTTAAGTCCCATGTAATAGGGGGCAAGCCTACTGCCAGATTTAACAATCATTCAAAATAAGTATCAGTTACCGCTGCGTAATTCTAATAATAAACACATTTTTATTAAAACAAAACACAAACACTTAAGCTTGATTCACACATATCAGTGAAGTCACAGTTCCGACACCGTACCGTATCAGTGATAAATTATTCTTTTATAAATTCTCTATGTGCCGGAACGGTGGCTTCACTGATATGTGTGAATCAAGGTTTAGAGCTTAACAATAGAGAATCTCAATTTTACGGATACATTGAAGAAGTCTTTATATATAATCCATCGCAGACAACAAACGATGGAGGTGGGTGATTGTGGTCAAGTCTCGCTGATACTAGAGTACGCTCCGAAGCAAGATCTTCACTGGTAACCATCAACCGGGCTCTGCACTTGCCAGCCTGAGTACAACTCCAGGTACTCTTAATCGGATGATATCTACGACAGTAGAAGGTGTATCCATTCAGTATTGCTAGTACCTTTCCGTTCTCTTTTGCCACCCAGCTCACTGAAAAAAAAATGAATACCGTTCATTAGTGCCGTTCTGGAAAAATCTCTTTCAGTGTTCTTAGGTAAAGTGAGCATGGTAGGATGACTTCACCTGAGGTTTATCATAGCATGACACCTATAATCCCCGAAGGGTTAGACAGAGGTGTGCCCATAAGTACACCCACATTTCGCCAGTTATGTTTAAGTCCCATGTACCTAATTAATAATATAATAATAAATCTTTATTTTTCAAAAAATACACAAATTGTCTTTTTTAGGAACATGGCTAAGTGGGCCAGAGCAAAAAAGACCCTTTTTTTTGGTAAAAGTCTGACAGTCCCTTCCGCACCACCCAGGGCGGGATCCCGGGAGTCATTTGATAATATTTACCACCAAAAAAAAAAAAAAAGACCCTGACTTCTAAACTAGAATTAACCTGTATCTTAGAAGTCAGGGACTCAGTCTTAGAACTCAATTGGGGGCGATATGTATCCTACATATTATTAATTCTGAATGTTAATTCCGGTAACACGGACACAGACGAAGTCGCGTATTGGGCCGGGCGCAAACGTCCGGTTTCCGAATCAGGAGGCGTGTATGTACATACACACACATGCATAAATTACACATACATTCATAATTTTTTAACATGTGTGTGTAATTTATGTATGTGTGTGTATGTACATACACGCCTCCTGATTCGGAAACCCGAGTCGGAAACCGGACGTTTGCGCCCAGCCTTAAAGAAGGGCCTAAATAAGTAAAACATCACACATAGTTCATAGATACATCAATATATTAGACAGTGAGATAATACAACGCGTAAGTATTATGGAACCCTATTCGCTAGTGATACTCATGGTTTCATCTCTCCTACCCTTTTGTTGTGCCCTACAGGGTCCATAATGATCTTAATTTTAAAGTTTCAACCTAAGAATATATATAAAAAGACATAAAGATATTGAGCTATTCCAGGATATAACATAGATATTAGACCTAGCCTGCCTACCTACCTTCTTTTCATTAAACCTGTTACCTGCAGGAACATAACATTGCAATAGGTACCATATTGTATACATAAACATTACAGAATAAATTATTTAAACAATTATGAAAATTACATAAAATTCCATAGAGTAGTTTTAAAGAATTTAGCAGTCAAATATACAGACACGAATATTATTATGTCAGTACAATTATACACAAGCACTGCCTCAATACAAGGCGACATACCAACGCGTAGATCAACGTCTTCGTCTGATGATGATCTGATGGAGAGACGACCTTGACTCCTGCTGATAGGATTAGTCCACAATAGCTGTGGACAGTGTGTGGAAAATGGAGGCCGTTTCCAGATATTTCTGTCCTTCCATTTCGTTTTCTCTTGTGCGGGATGCCTTTGCCCAGCAGAAGAACAATACGGGCAACACAATTATGAAAGAAAGAAAGAAACAAAGAAAGAAAGCTATTTATTCCCGTGAAAGTAATGAACATAACAAAAAAACTGTTAAAATAAAAAAAAATATAAGTTTATGAGCATTTATTAGAATTTATTTTGAAAAAAACGCCATCTTTGATTACAAAACGTGGTGGAGCATGATTGTGGTCTATTTTGGCCGAAACGACCAGTCGATCCGCTTTATCGACATCATTCGTGATAATCAGCCTGGTTTTGCAGGTGTATCCAGCGGTGCAGGTCCAGCTATCAGTGTTGGCGTTATGACAATGGCAATAGAAAGTGTACCCGTTTACAATAGCAAGATCCTTTCCATTTTGTTTTTTCACCCAGGTTACTGAAACTGTAAATGTTGTTTTATTGTAAAATATCAAAGTAGCATTTACAATGTAACTTACTTTTGCGGGATCGTATCAATTTTGATACATATTAGAAATGTCTTACTAAAAAAAAATTGGAAATATCGGTTTCTGTGAAAATCTAAAATTCGGTCGAATTTTACTGTAGCACAATATCATGGTTATGTTTAGCAAGTTTCATTAAAATTTTTCTTTTCTTTCATTTCGACGTACGTCGTAAGCATTTAATAAATACATTCTAGATACACAACGGCTAGATCTTTCTTAATTCAGAATCATACTTTAACGTCTCAATTTAAATTAAGCAATCAATTTGAGTCGTAAAACAATACAGTGTATCAATCAGTTGTGGTCTTACCTTTCAATCTGCACCTTTTAATAAGTTAGATGAAACCTTGGACCTAAATGATGGTTCCTTAAAACAATATTTTGTATTTTTCAAACATTTTATTTATAATCCATAAAACACACACACACAATCACAATACACAATAACATTCAATGTGAGATCATTAAAATAGTAATTTTGCAAACATTTAACATACATTTTACTTTAATAATAGCTAAAATAAGTTTAAAATATGACAAGATTCTTTGTCTACATGTGTAATTAAAAATATTTTATTGCAAACATTTATTTTTGGTGCGTTAAATTGTTTTTAATATTGCTTAAAATAATAGTTTTATTTGACTAGATACGTAATTTAAATAGCTTCTTTGCAACTTTTAGGTATTTTAATATAGCTTGAAATTATAATATTAATATTCGATTACATTATTCCTCTACACGTTATTAAAATAGTATTTTGCAAACATTTAACATTAATTGTACTTTAATATAGCCAAAATAGTTTTAAAATATGACTAGATTTTTCTCTAGGTACTACATGTAATTAAGTAGAATACTTTTTTATTTCAAACATTTAACATACATTTGTGTTTTATACCTATAGCTAAAATATTTCGAAAATAAGACTAGCATTTTCCTCTATAGAAAGACAATCTGACTTTTCTTTAATACATTTACGAATGTGGTCATCTATAAGTACTTCTATACTAATTATAATATTATAAAGTGGTAAAGTTTATTAGTTTTTGTCTTTTATTGCTTGTAAGAATTGTTCTCTCTCTAGAATTACTGGTCCGATTAAGTACTATTATACTATTGCCGAATGCCATAGGCTGTGTTTAATGGTATCCATGATTTCCACCTGGACGAAGTCGCGGGCAGACGCTAGTTTTCAGGATAAGTAGATAGACATTAGACTCGCCTAAAGACTTTAGGGATAGGCTAGGGGGCCTACCCCATCTCTTAAAACAATCTTATTTAATATTACTTTGCCTTCCGCACTGTTCGAATTTCAACGCTCGGCTCAGCACCGAGAGTTGAAAATCCAACAACAGAAATTACAAAGTAATATTAAAATAAGACTGATGAGCGTAAATCTAGCTTAATTTAAGCCGTTCAAATCGAGTTGCCGAAGTATCGTTGTATTCGGTTTAATACAATGCGAATATTGTCGTTGCGATAAGACGACACAACTCAAGAGAATTCGACTCAATTTGAGCTATTTTTTTAAATCATTACATGGATGACGCTCTTCTGAATCCGCCCTTAAAGTACAGGGCAAACAAAAATGCCTTTTCCTTACCACCATTAATTGTCGTTCAGATGAGATTACGACTAGATTTTAAACGATTTTAATTAGTAGAATTAGACTTTCTGGTAATCATCACGCGAAAAACGTGATGTGCGCTGTGTAAACGTAAGGGCCTGAGCACACCACGTTTTTTAAACGCGCCGTTGACGCGCGTTTTAAACGTTTAACCTACAGAGCAGTTTGTTGACTGACTGACTTGCGCCTGTATAGCTACAAACGCGCGTCAACGGCGCGTTTAAAAAACGCGGTGTGCACAGGCCCTAACATACATACTTACTATGCTAGAGCTATATCTTAACTTAACCTAAGTCAGCTACAAACTACAGATAAACTCACGACACTACTATAACGGAATAAGTAATTAAGTAGAAACGACACTAGCGCCGCTTTTCTCTTTCAAAAATTAAGTTTTTAAATATTTTTTCTTCTTGACGTTCAAAAGTGCCTTTTAATGGTCTAATAGAAAAAAATGAGCTAACCCACCGAAATTCTAATTACCAAGTATATTTAGCTGCAGTAGTACATATAGTGCAATATGCATGATTAGAATAGATTTAAAGTTGAGAAGCGAAAATTATCCAAAATCATTGCAATTATCTACTTTGAAAGTTAGAGTTTTTTTGTGTTTTTTTTTAATGTCCGTCTTGTTACTAGCATTAACTTTTCCTTAATGCAATTTCATTATTTGTTTTGAAACGATAAAGAACTGATATTTCTTCTATGGAATAAAATTTTAGTGGCAAATCGAAATTGTGACTAATCTATACTAATATTATAAAGTGGTACAGTTTGTTTGTTTATGTTTTTTTGTTTATTTTGTTTGAGGTAGTATCTGATAATATTGGTCCGGTTTCAAATAAAACTCTCACTGATAGACAGTTACAGTATTGCAGAGAGCTTAGGCTCATGTATTGTATACTTCACTTCCACGCGTAAGAAAAAACAAAGTCGCGGTTAAAAGTTAGTTGCTCATAAAATAATTTAACTAGCCTATTGCACATTACGGCAAAACACAAGTGCCAAGTTTACACTTACCTATAATCTAATCTAACATGTGTATTTAAAACGTCTAGAAGAAGTAGTACCTACTAGTCTTTGAGCTGATTTTTCACACCAAAAAAAAAAAGCATGCTACTGCACTTATGACCGCCACTGTACTACCTACTTATTTCAGACGCCTAAAAATCTTAACTACAAATTACAATTTAACGTAAAATCCATTACTGATACAATACTCTGAGGGTTCATGTTTGTGTTCCAGTTTGGCTGACAGCACGATACGCCTCGATGGCTTCACGTGATTGGTGATCTCCATCCTGGCATGGCAAGTCCCCCCATAGGTGCAGTTCCAGACCTTTGTAGACTTCTTCAAGCTCTGCTTACGACAGTAATACGTATAGCCATTCACTAAAGCCACTTCTTTTCCGTTCACCCTCTTCACGAATTTTACTGTAAACATTTTTATAGATGTTAATATTGGAAATATTTTACCATAATTTTGAGTTTCTTTCATGCACAAAAATCATGCAAAGATGGCAATTATAATGTGTTACAGGCAAATAATTAATAAGATGACCTTGGATGTGTAAGGGATTAGTAGAAAAAAAATCCGTAAAACCCAGAGATTTTATTAAAAAACAAAAATCATAGAAAATTAAAATTAAATATTTATTTAATGTTAAAAACACAATTTTTAAATATTACATTATAAAGCATCACAAAACATGAGGTTTTACCATCACAAGTCATTTAATTAATTAATCTTACAGTTAAAGGATTTACAAGAAAATTAACTTATATTCTAACAATTTTTAACCTCAGATCTTTCCATCGGAAACCGATACTAAAATTAAAACGTAATTTCGTTTTTATTCGAAAAAAATGTCTTTAAACGTATAATTAAAATAAAAGAAAGCTTCAGAATGAATGCCAAAGATGAATACCGCCATTATCACTATTTTAAAAGAAAGACTGGAACTTAGGCCTCGACCCAACCAGAAGGGGATCCAGGTGAAGAAGGGGGCCCCCCCAAAATCATCTGAGGTCTTCCGTGACAAATCTTAAAGTGAACTTGATAATATTCGAATTAAACTTTATTGCAAGCATTACCCTACCTAAGATATTTAGTGTTTACTTTGTTTTGTGTTTACAGCGGGGTCAAGCCCCCCCCAAACGACAATCCTGGATCCCCCACTGGCGACGACTAACCCCAAAGCTGCTCTCATCACAGTGGGTTCCACAATCATAACCTAGTAGTTATAGTCAGCTCATACTAAGACGCGACGCGACATGACGAGGTGCGGACTATTAAAGATAGCTATCCAATAAAGAACTTTATTTACTACACACAAACTAAGGTACATACTTACACACATTTTTGTGAAAGATTTCGAATAAATTGATTTGTTCCTTTTAGCGTGTAGTCGCTTAGTTTGTAAGTTGTTTTAAGCCCTGGCTGGAGGCCTTAATTTCTAAGGCAACACAGGAGAGTCCGGTTAAGCAGTCGACAACCTCATAGTTTGACATGCGAGATGCCATACGGAAAAAAAAATTTTTTTCTTTACTACCTTCGGTTAACTGGTAGAGAATGCCTAAAGCATTAAAGTGCGCCTTTGTACTTTTTTGATGCGTAAAGTTTAAATAAATAAATAAATATGGCTTGTGGCGTCGTATTGCGAAACGGCGTGACCTAGCTTTCACGCGGCTTCACCATGCGCAAAGCAACTGGCCTCTTCAAGAATAGTCGCGTCGCGTCCCGTTGTGAGTTGATCCTTAGTGCGCTATGGACCACAGGGCTACCCAAGCTGCTGCATATCATATCCTAACATAAAACCCATCAACAATCATATAGGTCGGAGGTGGGTGCCTGTGCTCCAGTTTAGCAGATACAACGATCCGCTTCCAAGGGTCAGGCTCGCTGCAGGTGATCAGTCTAGCCTTACACAGCCAACCATTGGTGCATGTCCATATCTTCGTCTTCGCGTTATTCTTGTGACAATAGAAGGTGTAGCCGTTTACCATCGCTAGTTCTTTACCATTCTTCTTCAACACCCATTTCACTGAAATGAAATTAGTTCTTTATATTTTTCTTTAGCGTTTTTCTTTTGGCAAACTAAATTTTAAAAAAAAGGTAAGTAACAAAACTTAAAATAATTTGAAAACACTATTCATAAGGCCTCACAAAAAAGGAAAAAAAAAACATGAAGATAAAGAACCTTTTAACACAAGCGTGTCATTTTGAAAACCGGGAATTCAAAAATTCTTTAAAGAACAATAAAACATAAACAAAAGTAACATAAAATAATAATATTTATTAGCAAAAATAAACTACAATGCGATAGAATTACCCAACTCTTGCGCTAATAAAAACTGTGTCGCAAGAGACAGTAACGCTATTTTTTTAATAAGACACAATTTTGTTATTCTAGGACTACACAAATAAAACAAAAAATCATACAAACGGTTATTTTTCTACAGCAATTATTATACATTATAGTAACTATTTGCATTTACTAAAAATAAATATTTTCTCTGTTAGGTACTATAGCTTAACCGCTTATATTGAGTCCTAGCCTGCTTATACTGTTCAACGTTAACCATTGTGACGTCACAATAGATAAGAACTAGTGCACATTTCGCCTCTTGTGTATCACGCTACGAGCGCCCGCTGCCTGCCCCTGTCCCGCGTTCTCGTCCTGACACCGCGCCCCTGTACCTTGCAGGCTAGGAATCAATTAAGCGGTTTAGCTGTAATGATTAATTATCGGTGTTACCTGCACCAGCTTTTAATTTGAGTAAAAGAATAACGTTTAGTGGTTATGCTTGTTTTTATTGAGAATTATGTGATTATTAACTGTAAATATAACTGATTTACATCCAGACGGTCTCCGAACGCAACGCCACCGCATGTTCGTACCGTTATGCCTAGAACCTCGATTGTACCGATATCTCCCGATGTTGAGACATGGATTACCTCTTTTTGTTGTGCTGAATATTAGTTCTGTATCTGTAACAAAACTTGAATGAAACAAAAATAGTTTTAACATGGAATTGAATCTTTATTTTATAATATAAAACAAAATTGCTTCTCGCTGTCTGTGCGCTTAGATCTTTTAAACTACGCAACGGATATTAATGCGGTTTTCATCAATAGATAGAGTCAAGAGGAAGGTTTATGTATCTACATTAAACCCGTGCGCAGCCAAGGCGGGTCGTTAGGTTATTAATAACCGGTACTTGTACCGGTATTAAAATACAACAGCCTGTACGTGCTCTGATTTTTATTTTCATGAAGTAATAAAACGAGTCAGCACGTAAAAATAACATATTATTACCTTTTAAATGTTTTGTTACCTGCATAAATAGTAAGTAAAGAAATAGCTACCATTAAATAGCATTCAGATCTTTAAAAATTGTTTCAGGTAAAACAATTAGCAGATTTGACAGAAATCAACGCAAAATTAATGTGACAGCTAGTCTGCGTAAGCTCCAATGATTGACTTTTATTTTCATCGGGACAGGCCGCCTCACTCCCATCCACTACAACTCCCGAAAGCCAGAATCCACACTGGAGACCGACAGATAAGTGCCGAGGCAATGAAGCTCGACGAGTCCCGGAAAAACGATTCAACTGTCTTGGATCCCGCAACGCAGAAAAGAATGGCGGAGGAGTAAGAAAAATATAATTTCTATTTTCCTCCAAACAAGTAGAAGACAGTAAAGAACCAGACCAATAGGCACAAAGGGATGTTTACAACTGGGAGAAGCCCAGATTGCCAGTGTTCATCTGAATGTGTTGCATCTGCGGGCCAGATTGTACCTATTATAGAAACCTTTAATCAACACAGGATTGCCAGTTCTCCAAAGATTTGTTTTGATACTGAAATAGAAAAAATGGTGTATGTAGGTAGATAATTTGTTTCGCTAACTCAATTGAGTAGACAAGACAATAAACTTACTTATAATGACCTGTAAAACCGCGATTCCGCCGTAAATTTTGTATGACAATAGTAAACTGTGACGTCACTTATTTGCCCAATCAATTGATTTACTATTTATTGATTTTAAAGCAATTGAAAATTAATCGGGTTTGCATAGCTAAAATAAAGTGCTTTTTTAAATTGTCTTGGATTCATTGATTAATGGTGTCAACTACCCAATTGTACATTGGCATTAGAAACAAGATGGCCGACCAGAGTCCTACGTAGAAAATATTCATGGTATGTCCCACGGTGCGCACCGAAGCCGCGCAGCACGCACGTCAGACTTGCAGCCAGCGAGACGAGGCGGGCAGGGGGTATACGCATTGCGTTACCGAAGTAGCTCCGTTCCTTCGTTCAGTTGTCTGCGCAGTCGAAAGTCGTCTGCCGTCGACGCTGCGGTAAACACGATAAAATCTTTGCGTTGAGGCGTCACGACGCATCGTATGTACAGAGAGAACTTCCAAGTAATGCGAGCAGTCTCCAAGAGTACAGGTGACAGACTAACCTGTCGATATTTCTCGCGAAACATAATCAGTCGTCGATATCGATCGACGGGCGTTCACCCTCTGCCCTACTCCTCCTTGAAGGCAGCTCGATAGACGTCGAATAACTTCGCTTTTCTGTATCAAGCTCACCCCATATCTTCGATTAAATTAAGATATTATTTAAGAAAGGAAACTTTTCTATAATGTAACAATTATTTAATTAAACATCTTCATGCTTATCTTAAGTTATTAAAAAAACATTGTAAGAAAATATGCTATCTTGCAATATAAATGAATCTATGAATCTATGAATCTCCATCTAATATCGAATAGTTAAAACAATAATTTAGAATATTTCTACATTGTTGGCACACTTATAAACTACAAGTTTCATACGATCTCGAAAGTGCGCTTACACAGACGATGCAATTGCGCATTTCACATTTTGTTCAATATCGTCATCGTGGTAACAAAAAGCAATTTACATACGGCAATTCCAGAATTTAATAAAAATAATAATACAAGCCTATTACTGTCCCCATGCAGGGCAAGCTGTTCACATATATGTATAGACAAGGCAGGAGCATTGATCACCACGCTTGCTCAAAGCAGATTGGCGATTTCAGACTTATATTTCATATGTCCAGGTTTACTCACGATGTTTTCCATCACCGATATTAAATAGAATTTCCGTAATTTTAGTAGTTCTTGTACATGCAGTATTACAAAAGGCGTGAGCGCACATTTCCGCGCAAAAACGTGTATATTTACCGATTCTAAATATGGTTATGTTCATTTCTATGTAAAACTATTATTTTATTGAATGTTACGATAATTGATTTACATCCCAATGGTGTTCGAGTACAGTTCCACCGTTGTTTGGGGCCTCTGTACCTATTAACCCTATTATACCGATAGGGACCAACGATCATCACGTCATTACCACGTCTTGTCGTGCTTAAAAATGGCACCATATCTGTAACAAAACTTGAACATTTTATTTTTAAGGGTTGAGGTGCCAACAAAGTGACCGTTGTTCCAGTGCAAGCACCTTCGCGGTTCTATTACATCGTCTAAATACCCTATGCCTTCTAATTGCTTACGCTACACAATCTACAGGCTACAAATTAATATTGTATGTGAATAATTATAGTTTTTGCTCACAACTTGTCCGCGAAAATGTCGGTTGTTTGCGGATTTTTTCTTTTTTGTACGTACTATATATATCTAATAATTATCAGCTGTCTGTAAAAATCCTTTCAGTCAGTCCAGCCGTTTTGGAGATTAGCCGGAACGAACAGACGAACAGATAGACAAAATATTTTTTGGTATTAGTACCATGTTAACATTCACGTAGTTTAGTAAAAGCTCTTATTTTGTCATCACATACAGACACTTCAATTTTATTCATTAGTATAGATAGTTATTCAGGGATACTTTTCATTCATCATCCAAATTTCAAAATCGAGGTCTCTTAATTAAATTATTTTCATATGTGAAACATTATAATCAAATTATAATAAAAACAAAAAAAAACATTCAAAAGAAAATATCCGTAGAAAATCAGAATGTAGAGAGAGACGCAGCTAGGGGGGCGTAGTGCATGCTGTTTGTGTGCGTTCCCGAATTTTGAGGTAAGCGCGTGTGCAGTAAAGTTCAACAACCCATTGTTGAATTGTATTTATTCCACACGTTGTCATTTTAGTAGCGAACAATGGTGAAAATCATGTACCTAAATTTTTTTATTTCATTAATTAATAATAATAATAATTTTCTAGGCCCAAAACTTGTTAGTAACAGAAATCTTAATCTATGTTAGTAACTATGAGATAATATTATTATTATGATAATGTTATCGATTTTAAATCATTTCTGTAAATTTGGATGGTGGTTGCAAAATAACCCTGTATAAGTAAGTACATACTCCTAACCGTGCAGTATAAAACATAATTTAAAGTAAAACAAACCTGAATATTTTCCGAATTTAATTATGGTTGTGTTCCTTCTTATGTAATACTATTATGTGGTCAACTGTGACGATAAATGATTTACACCCCACACCTGTGCGAGTACAATGCCATCGTATTTTGGACCCTTTGTACCTATTAACCCGATTATACCGGTAGGGACCTAAGATGATGACGTCATTCCCAGTTTTTGACGTACTGTAAACTGGCATCATATCTGTAACAAAGTTGGACGTTAATCGTTGATCTTATGTTTTATGACGCATTTGATGTAGCTAGAGATAAACTACTATAACATGGCGCGCCCCTCCATCACAGCTCCATGTTGCTATTTCAATGTGTGTAGTCACATCCTTATGAAAAAGTTTGTATGTAGTTGTAAGTATTCGTCTTCAGTAGCACGCCGACAGATTTGTTAGTCAACTAATCATAACTTGCCGACCGCGCAAGACAACGCACATGACATTTTCATAGGGTATGTCAGTGCAGCGCCATACTAATATTAATGAGGAATTATTGAGGCCGCTAGTCGAGCAACAAATCGCTGATTTGTTTTTGTTTTGAGAGCTGTCTCAGTACGCACACATGCGTTGTGAGTATTTGTTTGTCAAGTTTGCCATTAAAAGGTAAAAAGGGGACAGCTCGCGAGCGGCGTGCTGCCAGTTTACGGCTGGATCTTTTACTGCGACGTCGGTGATGAACGATGACCAGGGGGCCAACCACAAGCTCTTAAAACAGTATTATTATAATATTACTTTGTAATTTCTGTTGTTGCAATTTCAACTCTCGGCGCTGAGCCGAGCGTTGAAAATCCAACAGTCCGGAAGTCAAAGTAATATTCAAATGAAATTGTTTTAAGAGGTGGTGGTAGGCCCCCTGTAGAGCGAATAATTCACGTACACGGTAAACGCAGCGCCTACGTAGATCTTCAAGTCGTCTTTCTTCTTCTCATCTGCGGTGCACGATCTCTCAGAGCGAGTTCGAAGATTCATTAAAAACGGTATATTTTAGGTATTATTTATTAGTTCGTAATTATTTACTATTAAATTTATTTATTTATAAAAAAGACATTGCCCCGCACTAGGAATATCTCCTGTATAGTGAGTGCGTTTACAAACATAATTATTATAAATTCACACAAAAGACCACCAGAGCAGTCAAGGGAACAAAATAGTGTTGCGACCTAGCATCGTATAAATTGGCAACGAAATATTTTAAAAGGAAATAAATGAAAAGCAAACAAAAAGCCTTTACACCCTTTCCAATATTTTTTTTTTTTATCAATATCGGACTATTCTGTAAAAATTTATGTGTGGTCATATATTCGCGTCGACTTAAGAACCTCTTCCGTTTTTTCGTCGGTTAAAAATGAAGAAAATTAAATTCAATGATTATGTTCATTTTTAGACAGAGCTACAATTCCGTCGACTGTTATTATAACAGATTTACACCCATTATCTTTCCTGCTGCACCTCCATCGCATTTTGGTGTCTGTGGAAGCACCAGGAGCAGCCTGGTAATATCGATAACCACCAAGGTTCAAAACAGGATTTCCATTCTTCGTCGTTGTGAAAATTGCATAGTCTGTAAGTGAAAAACAATCTTAGTGTCACCTTTTTTAACACGCTTTAATTAGCTTCACTTGTAATAACTATGTATGTAAGAAAATCTTGGAATCTTAATTTGACCCACTTCCCGGTCTTCGATTAGGATGAAATTTTGCACACGCTCTGAGTTCTGATGACAATACATGACTAGTTAAGAAACGTCATTACAAATCCAATATGGCGGCCTTCCCAAGATGGCGGACTAGCTGTTTGAAATCCACCCCTATGATATGGGTATCAAATGAAAGGGTTTGCTGTCAGGAATACGAAAAAAATAGTCACGTGACTTAAATCCAACATGGCGGACATCCAGGATGGCGGATTGGCTATTTGAAATACACCCCCATGATATGGGTATCAAATGAAAGGGTTTGCTGAATGGGATACGAAAAAAATTAGTGCGTGCTAAAAGCGTGATTTTGAGTTTTTTAAACTATAAAAAAAAAATCTTATCATTCGGTGGCAAAGGCTGCTGCCCACTTGATGTTAAGTGGTGACAATCACCTATAAAAATCAATGCTGCCATGTCTAATTATACCGGTACCCAATGAATAGTATAATAAATAACAGATATGGGTTGGACGAAGCTGGGCCGTATCAACCATAGTTTAAGTATAATATGTATTGTACCTCATTTAATGAAAAACACATAATTATTACAATTAGACATGTTGGGAAACTAGATGAATTTGAATCTAAGAACTAGTAATTAACAAATATGAAAGATTTTTTTTTTATGTATACATGGTGTGTTTACATGAATGTTCGTCACTGGCTAAATGGATTTTGATGCCATGGGACACAGAGGTAGACAATATGAAAACATCTAACATAGAATACTTTTTGTCCTAATACATGTAGTAGTTTTCCAGAAACCATGGCCAATTGAATTTAATAAATAATAAGAGCAAAAACTTATAGAAAGAAAGAAAAACTTTTTATTAACGTGAAAGTGATACAAAACACAATTCACACACAAAACAAAATAATACAAAAACAAAACAATACAAAATATTTTTTTCATTTTTTAATTCAAAATCGTAAACCGATATCGCTACGTCAAAATCATATAAAACTCAATATGACGAAGCTCAAATTCCATTGCAACCATTTAATAAGGACAATAATGTGAATAAAAAAAAATCTAGTCCAATTCGCGTAAATAAAAACGTTCAAAATCTAGTCGGAATCTTGTATAATCGTAAAATGAAGTTAAAATAGTGGCATTTTTGAGAGATTTCAGACTGAGGTTAGAATGTGAACGTTTCTAAAAGTTACTAAAAGAATTGCCCCCCTGTTAGATTAATCCATTGCAAAGTATTTTTTACCCATTACAAATTAATGTCGAGGTTTTTAGTAACAGCCTTTACAGCACAATAAAGTCAAAGTCAAAACATTTATTTCAATTAGTCGGTCAGTTAGTCCGAAAGCTGAAGCTAGTTGCTCGTTCCAAAACGGAGGTAGGCCTCTATAGAGAAGAACGAGCTAGAAACTCCACGGCACTCTCAATTAGGGTTATGTACAATTATACAATAATAAAACTAATGGTTATGTACATTTTGAATCTTAACTATAACATTGCCAATTGTTATTAAAACAGATCTACAACCCAAGTGCGTCCGACTGCATCTCCATCTCGTTTTGCTTCCAGTAGACGTAGTAAATGATCGATTATACCGATGTGGTCCATGGATGAGTACAGGGTTGCCACTTTTTGTTTTTGCAAAAAATACTTCTGTATCTGTAAAAGAACTTGCGTTATTTATTTAGATGTTATTCGTTAATAATACATGCAGGAACAGCAACAGGCAGGCAACTGAAATATTTGATGCACAACACTAAAATAAATGATTAATTTTACTGATGTAAAGGTATTCCCATTAAAATTATTAAAACACACTTGAAAACCCTTATTTATTTTAATTTGTAGAAAAATGTACACACATCATCTATAAATTAAACTTTTTCCAAACACAATTATTAAGCCCCCTGTTGTTTATCATAATCTCACAGCTGTTGGAGACTTCCTGTATTTTGAACGTTAAAATATAAACGAAGGACGACCCACTGACCAGCATTCGAATTCAATGAGTATGTTCGTTTTTATGAGAAACTATGATATCATCTAATGTAACAATTACCGATTTGCATCCCAAGTCGGTCCTAGTACAGACCCATCGCACTTTGGGCCCCTTGCAACGACTAACCCTATTATACCGGTAGGAGCCACAGACGATCACCGGATTGCCACTTCTTGACTTACAGAAAACTGCCTGCAAATCTGTATCTGTAATAAAATATATGCATTATATATATAATATTGCTAACAACATGAAGGAACCAGTATATCTGAAACTATGTGATGATCACTTAGCCTCACTGTGCACGCGATGCAGTGAAGCAGACGGGCGGCGTATGCCCCACTAGTGGGATATCCTTTTTCGAGTTGACGGCTATAGTTTTTATTTTGTTTTTTAATTAGTAAAGCCTAATAGGTGGCCACGTTTATCTCGCCTTCAGTGGCTTTTTTAATGTCCTTTAGGGTCCGTAAGGAGACTTTGGACACAGTAACAAATGGAGCATGTCTGGTCTGGAGCACCGCACTCGTACTAGGTATCGAGGGATTTATGACCCTCATTTGGATAAGCAGAAAACGCACAATGTAGGTAAGCTGATTATGTTATTATATGAACATTTCATTAGTAATTGTTGGTTCTGTGTCTGGGTGTAATTTATTTATCTATAATATGTATGTATTTATAAATTATATAAGTATGTATATCAGTTGTCTGGTTACCATAACACAAGCTCTGCTTAGCTTAAGATCAGATGGCCTTGTGTGAGTTGTCCCAAGATATTTATTTATTTTATTAGCAAAAACAGACTAAAAGAAACAAAAATACAACCTAAGCATAAAACCTTGCTGCCACCGCTAGTCTAGGCAATGACTAAATGTTGCAATAAACAATAAATTGTGGATACTACTGTTTGATCTTTTAAGTAAAGAAGACACAAATGGATGTATAATATAAGAAAAATATATTTATTTAATACGACAAAAATATTTAATAAAAGCAAACATGAACCGATAATTATTTAATTATTTTTAATATTTAGTTATTTAATAAGGTTTAATCATCTCAATGATTATGTTCAGCCTTATGGATAATAATTACACTGTTAAATGTATATATAGTAGATCGGCACCCCGTAGGGTACCGGGTGCATGTCCATCGCACTTTGGCCCCTTTACAACTCAATACCCGATTGTATCTATACGGACCCAAGACAATAACAGGGTTGCCACTACTCGTCGTGCTAAAAACTGCTTTATCTGTAACAAAATATAAAATGTTTTGTATAAGAACTTTATTTCGCATTACAATAAAGTATTTAAAAGTCGTTAACAAACCAATAGGTACGTATGATAAACTAAAAAATTATACCTACACAACTACAATCATAATTATAATTTTATTATATATGTAATTATTAGATTACATTTTTTTATACAACCAAGGTTAGAGAAAAAGCAAAAAAAGGCATTTATTTTGCAAAAAAGACAAAAAAGAAACAAGAATCACAAATTAAAAAGTAACGTAAATTTGCTGCCAGCCCTGAATCTTTGCGGAGTATAGTCACAGAAACACTGCTCACATTTTGTATAATTATACTTACTTAATTGCATTTTATTATTTAATCCAGTTTACAGAATAAGTAATCTGAAGTGGCAATGGGCCAGCCATATTAGCCTTAGAAGCGAGTTTGAGTGGAGACCGCGAATCAACCAGCGGCAGCGTAAGGACGCCCTCAGGCACGGTGGAGCGACGATCTTCATAGGATAGCTGGTAGCATCTGAATAAGATTTGCCGAGAATCGAGCTAAGTGGCGTGCGATTGGAGAGTCCTATGGTCATGTTCAGTCCTATGGAGTACAATCTTACTGTTGACAGTGATAATGACAGATCGACATCCTACTGGGTACCGAGTACAAGTCCATCGCACTTTTGCCCCTTTACAGCTGTTAACTCGATTATATCGATAGGGACCAAAAATTATCACATCATTACCACTTCTTGTGGTGCTAAAATATGGCTCGAATTCTGTAATAAAATATAAATGGACCGTTTTAATAGTATATTCTTTGTATTAGTTTCATTTGATTTTAAAACAATTTGACTGCCTCGTTGGTCTAGTGGTTAGTGACCCAGGACAAACTTTGTGTGATGAGCATAATTGTTGGTTCTGTGTCTGGGTGTAATTTATTTATAATATGTATGTATTTATAAATTATATATGTATATCAGTTGTCTGGTTACCATAACACAAGCTCTGCTTAGCTTGGGATCAGAGGGCCGTGTGTGAATTGTCCCAAGATATTTATTATTTTTTTTGTGAGTCATGGTTGGAGAACGAGTAAAAATAAAGACATTTATTGATTGGAATTTAATTTACAAAAGTTCATTGGCAATAGGCTTGCCCCCTATTTCATGGGACATAAACATAACTGGCGAAATGTTGGTGTACTAATGGGTACACCTCAGCCTAACCCTTAGGGGATTACAGGTTTGATGTTATGTTATGTAATAAATTTACAAATGAATTTGAAACACCCACAACACACATTTTGGATATCTTAATAGTATAGACGTAAAAAAAAACATGATTATTATTTTATTTTTTAAATCTGTGTTAAGTATTTCGTTTTATTCGTCGACAAAACAGAAAGAGCATAATATGTCTGTAAAAAAAAACATACAAAAAAAATTACTGACCATTAATAAATAAATAAATTAAAAAAAAAAATAATTGCTGACCATGGTTTTTGAAGACTAGACTAAGAATACTCAAGAGTAAAAAAGATTTTGATAACAAATATATTTTACAATTACAGATAAGCAAGTCATGAAACACAGTATCATTACACACACAGCAGCAATCATCCTAGTGGTTATGCTCAGTCCTGTGGCTCACAATGACACTGTCGAACGTTATGATGGTAGACCGGCATCCCTTCGATACCCGGCTACACGTCCATCGCACTTTGGCCCCTCTACAAGCTTTGACCCGGTTATATCGATAAGGACCAAAAATGATTACAGGGTTGCCAAGTCTTGATGTACTAAACACGGGATCTGTATCTGAAATGAAACGTTAAGATATTGTATAATTATGTCTTTAGTTCATTACTAGCTGCCGATCTGCGTAGATACTGCTACAGAATCAATAAGTTGTATTTTTTTTTTAAGGTAAATTTTCCCATGTTTAATAGTTGTTTTGCTGTTCGGAATGCGACACAGGGGCGTACTTAACGCTGTATATGCCCCCTCTCCCTCCGGGCGCAGGGGCCCGAAACCCGTATAAGTAAAACATTTGTTAAGTTTCTTTTGCGAAAAATCTTTACCTTCCATCTGGGCTTCGACGCAGTTAGGCAGAAGGGCCCCAAACAAGCGTCTTCAAGCGTCGCCACTGGTGCGATTTAGCTTTAACGCTGATCAACGCTGCCAGCCAGTCACTGACATAAAAATATTTACTCTAACCTTCAAGAAAAAACAAAGAAAATCATACAGTATTAATAAAGTCAAAAATCAAATCTTTTATTATTTTTTATTTCAATGAGATCATTAAATGGCATTTTGAACATCATTTAAAAGCAGAAAAAAAAATATAGGAGAAGAATGGGCAAGAAACTCCCTCCATACATACTCTTTTTAAAAATATAATACATATTATATGATTTACAATATCAATAAATATTAGGTACATTCATTCTATAATTATACGAATATAAAGACGATTTATCTAAAATCGCCATGTAATGTACCTATTGCTACAAATAAACCCACTTACCAGATTTTTAATGAATTTTTACTTCTAATTGATTATGTTAACACAGAAAAGCTATTAGTAAGCCTATCATAAATGCAGACACACTGCTCGTATTCACACACATTCAGTCAAATACACCAAGTACATACACACAACATCATACAAACATCAACACAACATACCTATTCTTTAAAAAAAAATTGTCTGAATATTTTGCGTATACTTAATGTTTTCTAGTTTTACCCACCTTACAATTGGTGCTAATGATAGAAATGTAATAATTAATACTGAACTACCTGCTAGATATCTTAAAATATTATATTAGGTTCACTGATTAAGTGAGTGATTATTGGAGAACAAAGAAGACCTACCGTGATACAGTTTTGACTAGTACGGAGGTCATTTAGAGAAAACTACGAGTATTACGCTCGTCATGAGATCTGATTTTTTTTTTGTATTCTTTGATATAATTATGTACTTATTTCTTCCTAAGGTTCTTACTGTGCTGCTAGAAATAAATAGTTATTTTTTTAAATAACTATCTCAATGATTATGAGCCTTCTGATGACTAATAACCACGTTGTTGACAGTTACGATAGAAGATCGGCATCTTGTTGAGTACCGCGTACAGTTCCATCGTACTTTGGTCCCTTTAGATGATTTGACCCGGTTATATCGATAGGGTCCGAAGATGATGACGGGGTTGCCACACCTCGACGTACTGAACACATGCTTTGTATCTGAAACCAAACACACTTATTGTATGATTTGTATAATTTTGTCTTGCTTATTATACCTATTTATTTATTATCTTTAAATAAGAAATATTTTCCATGCATTTCTTAGTATTAACGTATACTATAGTAATATTAAATGAAATTATAGTAGTATTATGAGTATTTGATATTGATCATCATGGAAAAAGGAGAAAAATAAGACATGTAACTTAGATATAAATATTTACTTAAGAGTTGCCCGCAATTATAAAATATACACTTAAACTAATTATCAATTAAGTGAGTACTTTTAAAGCAATCGAAGCCACGCCTTTATCTTCAATGATTATGCTGAACCTGATGATTAACAATAACACTGTCAACAGTTATGATAGTCGATCGGCATCCCAACGGGTAGCGGGTGCAGGTCCACCGCAGTTTGGCCCCTTTGTAACCACTGGACCGATTATACCGATAGGGGCCGTAGTTGATCACAGGGTTACCATTTTTTGTCGTACCGAAAACAGGCACTGAAAATAAAACTTTGACGTAAGTTTTGTATTCACTTTACAGAGAGACCTACACATTTTAGAGTCAGTCGGTACGACAGATACAATTACAAACTAAAATAAACTCAATCACAGTTATAATAGAGTTTCATATCGTATATCTGTTAACATGCTAGTACATATTTGAGTATGACTCTCTCTCACTGCCAGTCAATCTTAGCGACTGGATGTAAAATTAAAAAACAAATAAAAAAATTAAAACACTGTATTTTATAACAAAACAGTTGACAAACAAATTTTAGCAAAAATAAAAAATGCAGCATTCACTTTTATCATACAACGTGAATTTTAATTCGTTGTAAATCTTTCAGGGGGTGAATGTACTCATGAATATGAACAACTTTTATTAAGGGACATAGTACGAAATGTGAAAAAAAAACAGCTGATCCATACAATTTGATCGTAATGTAGTACATTATTGTATGGATCAGCTGTTTTTTTTTTCACAATTCGTACTATGTCCCTTAATAAAAGTTGTTCATATTCATGAGTATAAATGCAAAAAGCAATATCAATGGTTATGGTCGGTCTTATAAACAATCTTATTGCCAACAGTGGCGAGAGCAGCTCGACAACCCAACGAATATCGGGTACATTTCCACTTCATTTTGCTCCGGGATACTTTTCTCATATACCTATAAGCCTGGTTGTACCGATAGGCTCCTAGAGTAATCACAGGATTCCCGTTTATGGTTTTGCCAAAAATAGGCTCTGAAAATATGACATAGTAAGATTAGAATTGAATATAAAGTATTGTAATGAAAGAAGTTTAATCGGACCTTTTTGTTACCAGCCATTTTTATTGCCCCCTGCAGAGAAAAGGCCATACAGAGAAGGCACGAGCAATTAAAATCCAGGTCGATTAAAATCCCGGTGTTTTCCTTCACCGATCTTAGTGATATCTAAGAAAAACTGAGAAAGTAGATACATATGAAATAGAGAAAGGTATGGATGAAAATGTTAATGATTAACAAATAAAACAAAAAAAAAAGGATTACAGTAATTTTATTTAAAACCTCACACAAAACACGCTTTTCAATATTTGACTCTAGAAGTGAGCTTGAGGTGGGTTGGCATCCCACATAATGCTAGAGATTACCATCAGCTTACCTCAACACCATTATACTAAAATTCACTAAGGGATTTTTATAGAATAACACGGCAGAATTCCGTTTCTGAGTCATTTTAGGCTGGGCGCAAACGTCCGGTTTCCGGATCAGGTTTCCGAATCAGGAGGCGTGTACCTATGTACAATCACACACATGCCTAAATTACAGATAAATTAATTTGTTTTTTATTTACATGTATGTGTAATTTATGCATGTGTGTGTATGTACATACACGCCTCCTGATTCGGAAACCCGATCCGGAAACCGGACGTTTGCGCCCAGCCTTAAACCTTCATTCACTAGGAAACGAATTTTTATTAATTCGTACCACTACATTTCATGTTCCTTACTAACTATTATGAGATCAATAAAAACAAAATTGATTAAAAAATTGTACAAAAAATTAATGCAAAAGAAAAAAAATTATAGCAAATATAAAAATAAAAAAAATTGGAAAGCATTACCGCATTACTGTATTTAATTAAAGTATTAATGCAATTAATGTATTTAATAATGAATAAGTTTAATTTAATTGAATATAATATAATTTAATTGTATTTATTTGGTGTATAAAAATATTGTAATTGTATTGGGACAAACGGTGACGGGTGTAAATTACCTGAATAAATGAATGTATTTATTATTTATTACTAATAATTTAATGATTGTGGTCGGCCCTACAGGTAACAACTACATTATTGATAGTAACTACACTTGATCGACACCCGCTGTTATGCCTCGTACAATACCACCGCACTCTGGGCCCATTACAATCATTTTTCCGATTATAACGGTAGGATCCCAAAAAGATAACTGGATTCCCATGCTTGGTCGTGCCAAAAGCTGGTATTAAATCTGAAATATAAATCTAGAGTAAGTCTTTAAGCGATATTTCAATAGTTAAACGTATGGTAATTCTTAAGAGTAATCTTATTGTTAATAAAACAAATTACTGTCAATTCTGCTGTTCTTAATTATTTTATTCAATTGATAACCCATTTTTAACGATTTTCATAAGATTTGTGTTTGTAACAATTTATGTTCTACTAGCTTCTGCCCGCGACTTCGTCCGCGTCAAAGTTTTCTTCATACAAAATTTTGACCCTCGTTTCATCTCCTTAGAGGGTGAATTATGGAAAATCCGTTCTTAGCGAACGTCTACTAATTATAAACTACCTCCCTGCTAAACGTATGTCAAGCGATTTGAAATATGTAGTATTATATTGATTTCGCCATAACTTTCAAACCAAACGTCCAATTTTAATAAATTTAAGACTACATATTATCTACATAAACAGTATTTTGTGACAAAATAGTTTTTTTTATAAGGAGTAATGATATGTGTAAAATAAATGCGTTTAAATGAAGTCCTTAAAAAATTAAAGATTTTTAAATAAAAAAATGGTTGTTGTGCTTAATTCGAAATAGATAGGTATAGTGTGTCGCAGATTTTTTTGTAGATATTTTTAAGGGCTTTATTTAATTAGAACATTTTATGGTTCTATCTTTTATAGTTTAGGCGGCGTACGCCAAATAAAGAACTTTTTTGGATGACTTTTTACACCTTGGGTCCGAAAAATCCAAATATTTTACGGACCCCTATTTTTTCTAAAATAAAATATAGCCTATGTTACTCGCAGATAATGTAGCTTTCTAATGGTGAAAGAATTTTTAAAATCGGTCCAGTAGTTTTTGAGTTTATCCATTACAAACAAACAAACAAACAAACAAACAAAAATACAAAGTTTTCCTCTTTATAATATTAGTGTAGATATACCTACTAATTTCAAACACAAGTGTTTGTTGGCGACAGTATCGAATTGCTCCCACATTTATTCTTCCTAATCTAGGTATTTTCCTTTCACGTATTATTTTACAATATATTCATGTAGGTAGAAGGTTTTTGTATAAATAAAGATTTTTATTATTATTTATTATTTATTAATTCTACAACCACCTTTCATGTTCCTTATTAACTATTAAGAGATCATTAAAAACAAAATTGTAAAAAAAAATTAAAGCAAAAGCAAAAAATATAGCAAAAATAAAAATGAAAACTTAGAAAGCATTACAAATAATTTAATGATTGTGGTCGGCCCTACAGGTAACAACTACATTATTGACAGTAACTACACTTGATCGACACCCGCTGTTATGCCTCGTACAATACCACCGCACTCTGGGCCCATCATTTTTCCGATTATAACGGTAATTTCCCAAAAAAATAACTGGATTCCCATGCTTGGTAGTTCCGAAAGTTGGTATTAAATCTGAAAAATATATCTAGTGTAAATCTTAAGCGATATCTCAATAGTTATATGTATGGTAATTCTTAAGAGTAATCTTATTGCTAATAGTGGAGAGGAAAACTTGATAACAGAACAGTTTAATAATATTATTATTCTTTTAATAGCATACAGATAGGATCGAAGAGCGATTACAGGATTTCTATTACATCATATGCTTCGACGCTACATTTCTTGTAATAAAATAAATATTCAATCACGTAAAAACAAATGGTAAATAAATTAACTATTTTGTTGAGAATCACACAAAACCACTTGCGAATGGATTAAAGTTATTTTAATGATTGTGTTCAGACTTATGGCTAACGACTATATTAGAGATAGTGAAGATACTCGATCGACATCCATAGTTGTATCTGTTGCAATACCACCGCATTTTGGAACCATTACAATTGTTTGTCCGATTATACCGATAGGGTCCTAGTGTTATTACAGGATTCCCATTCCTTGTCAAGGTGAAAACTGGCATTAGACCTAGAAAATATGACTGAAGTGTTAGCACATTTTGGTGATAATGGTTTGTGAAGACATAATTGATTTGAAGAAAAATCCCGGTTCCCAGTTCTCGATTTCCGGACAAACTATTATGAAACTACTAATCTTTACCGTTCTACACAATACAACAACATCTTGATAGGTATTCAGATAAATAATGTGTATCTAAAGCTAGTAATAAAATAAATTCATTACATTTGTATGATTTTATTCGTCGTTAATTTGTCAGTCCCAGAATTAGGGTAACTTTTCAACACATTACAAAATAGTTAACACATGATACATCAATTTTACACTAATTTAGTCTATATTCGACAATATCGGAATCTCGGAATTTTTGCGATACTAAAGTCCATTGCATAATAGGCCAACACTTGAAGTTTCGGTACCTACATATGATTCTGATTATCCCATCCCTGGTGGAATGGAATTCCAGGGACCGAATGTATAATATATTATGTTCAGTTTTGCGCCTCAGTTCATAATCAACTAGCTGCAGCTGCCCGAGACTGATTGTAATCCAATCCAACCCAATAAAGAAGCAAACATAACAACGAAAAATCGCTTCAGCCATCTTCAAGTTTATTTTTTGGGAGGCTTTGTACAGTGTACACGGCAATAATTCATTTCTATATGCAAAAAGATAAAATAAGGAGGTATGTAAGGATCGTAGCAGGTGGCGTTCTGTGGTTTCTGCCTACCCCCATGGGAAAAAGGCGTGAGTTTATGTATGTATGTTATGTAAAGATAAAATAAAGTATAGGACTATAAGAAGAATTATATAAGTAAGTATGTATATCAGTTGTCTGATTACCATAACACAAGCTCTGCTTAGCTTGGGATCAGATGGCCGTGTGTGAGTTGTCCCAAGATATTTATATTTATATTTTTTTATTTATTTAGGACTGCCTCGTTCGTCTAGCGGTTGTAAACCGCGACTGCTGAGCAAGAGGTCTTGGGTTCAATTTCCAGGTCAGGCAAAATGTTATTGGGTATTTTCATCAGGAATTTCTCAGTAGCAGCCTCAGAGTCTGGATATGTACCCGGTTGATAGCAATAGGCTCGCCACCTATTACATGGGACTTAAACATAACTGGTAGTGTCCGACCGAAGGTGCAATTCTGGCCGAAGCCGAAGCCGAAGCCGATTAATCGGTATTCACCAAAACCTTCGGCCGAAGCCGAAGCCGAAGGTGTCATTGACCTTGAGAAATACGATAGTTACTTTGATCTCAGAATATACTAGATACATATTGTGAGAGCTTTAGAGATTTAGCCCTATGAAATATGAAATATTTAAAAACAAAACACTTATTAGAATTTTAAGACGCGCTCTCAAACTTGTTTTGACTCGTTTAGTTTACTAACTGCGATTGGTTTGGTCCGGTGCGGCGGCGCGGCGAAACTGCTGCTCTGCACACTCTCCGTCTCGCTCTAGCATCGTTCAGTAAATTTCAAATTTTGACAACTAGCAAACCTTCGGCTTCGGCCAAACCTTCGGCAAATTTTTGGCCGAAGCCGAAGATTTGGCCAAAGGTGCTTTTTTGGCCGAAGGTGGCCGAAGCCGAAGCCGAAGCCGAAGCTTCGGTCTGACACTAATAACTGGCGAAATGTGGCTATACTAATGGGTACACCGCTGCCTTACCCTTCGGGGATTACAGTCACGATGTTGTTATGTAAACTACTGAACGTATCGCAAATACTTTAATGATTGTGCTCGGACTTATGGCTAATGACGACGTTATTTACAGTAAAGATATTCGATCGACATCCGCTGTTGTATCTGGTACAATACCACCTCACTTTAGGCCCTCTACAGTTATTTGCTTTATTATACCGGTAAGGTCCGACTGTTATCACGGGATTCCCATGCTTGGTCGTACTGAAAACTGGCATTAGATCTGAAAAATATAACTTAAATGTCAGAAAATTTTGACGATAAAGATTTATAATCACAAAATAATAGAAGTTAAAATCATGAAATTAATGGTAGATATAAAAAAACCCAAGATCTTAACGATTCCAAAAATAGAGCTGTACAGGTTGTTTAATACAAAACTCACAAAGTTTGAGTCAATCGACACGAAAAGAAGAAGAAGAAGATGATCAACGAAATGTTAGATAGTTATATAAATGAAACAATTTAATAAATCAAAAGTATTTTAATGGTTATGCTCGCATCTATGGTTCAGGATGACATTATCGACAGTTACGATAGACGATCGACATCCTTTGTTGTACTTGTTACAGTACCACCGAGCTTTAGGTCCTTTTTGAAGATGTGGCATGAAATACCGGTAGGATCCTAAAATGATCAACGGATTCCCATTTTTTGTTGTGCTGAAAACTGGATTTAGACCTGAAAAAAGAGCTTTAATGTTGTTGTTGTTATACACTTTGATGATAATTAAGGGTTTCAATGAATAAACAAAAGGAATTCTAGAGAGCCTTTAGAATAAATGTCAAGAACAACAACGTAAATTAAAGATAAAATAAGGCCTCTTGTCCACGACACGGTTTATTAGCCGTACGGCGCGTTAGCCGTACGGTTGAAAAAACGTGCTAGCTTGTACATGACACCGCAAAATCACCGGGCGAGACATTGGCTAAGTACGGGCTAGTAGCGCTTTTTACGCAGGCTGTGTAGGACGTACTGCGTCATGAATTTTCTTACGAAAAAAAAGATTATCGTTGCTTATTACATATATAGGAAACGGAAAATAGAAAAAAAAGGGAGGAATATGGCGCGTTTTTGTTTTTAATATTGTTTTATTTTAATAAGAAATAAATACATTTCTTTTCTTTTTTGCTAGCCTATTCTGTCCCAATCCTGGACAAAGGCCTCCCTCCACTCCTTCCCGATTCAGTTCCTCATCCCTCCAGTTTTGGAGAAATCCATCCAGTTCGTCCCGGCATCTCCTTCGTGGCCTACCGCGGCCCCGACTCCCAGTTTTAGGGCACCAATATTAATTATTACTTCTAATAATAAACATGGCAAAAATAAGTTTTTAAATCTTTACGTGTGTTTTCTTTAGTGATTCAAGAGGAATGTTTATAAATGTACCTACTAGTTGACCCGCCACGACTTTGTTCGCGTGGTATCCTACCCCTACCCCTATCCTACCGATATTCTACCCATACCTTACTCTACCCCTACCGTACCCAAACCCTACACCACCCCTACCCTACACCACGCCTACCCTACCAATACCCTACCCCTACATCTACCCTACCCTACCCCAACCCCATATTTTCTCACCGTTTAAACCTTCCATGGACTACGACAAACATTTCAAAACCAAAATCAGCTAAATCGGCCCAGCCGTTCTCGAGTTTTAGCGAGACTAACGAACAGCAATTGATTTTTATATAATTATATAGATATAGATAGATAGAATATAGATAGATAACATCACACCTGCGGAAGGAAGAAATGATAAATTTAAAAAATATATTATAAAAAGTAAAGCAACAACAATTAATAATAATATTATATTTAGGGTTTGTGGTAATCCCTAAAACAGCCCAGGATGCACAAGTTCACGTCGCACTCCTTGCACTTCCAAATTGTGCGACTTTCGACCTTCCGCGTATGTGCACACCACCTACAGCGGCCTCTTTTGACGGAGGCATGGACGGGGAAGTGGTCACTTTCGACGATCGGTCTGTCTTGTATCTTCGATGAGGAGTTACGTTGGAGTACAGTCGTCGTCGTCTTAGTCGTGCTGAAAACTGGCATTAGATCTGAAAAATATAACTTAAATGTCAGAAAATTTTGACGATAAAGATTTATAATCACAAAATAATAGAAGTTAAAATCATGAAATTAATGGTAGATATAAAAAAAACCCAAGATCTTAACGATGCCAAAGATAGAGCTGTACAGGTTGCTTAATACAAAACTCACAAAATTTGAGTCAGTCGACACGAAAAGAAGAAGAAGAAAATTTCGAAAATATCGGTCAAATGAATATTGTTCTTGTTTTATACTTTTCAGTGCGCGATTTTGTCGTAGTCGGGTTTTAGTTATTTTTAACTTATTTTTTATTTACACTATTTTGGGGGTTATATTATTAAATAATAAAAGCAAAGTAGCGAGTGAATTTCAAATGTACTCATTAAGCGTTTTCATTTGATACCCATGTTGACACTGTTAAAAACAGGCAAAGTAGCTAGTAAAAGCTATATAATGTATATATATTTCAAATGTGCTCGTCAAGCCCTTTAATTTGATACCCATGTCGATACTGCGCGAAAAAATTTTTTTTTTCGGTAACAACTTCACATCCCCTAGAGGGCGCCATATTGGATTTGGTAACACGTCACCTACCCTATAACCAGCGGACAACTGAGACGCTTCTAACGACACTTCATTTGCCATGTAATGATAAGTAGTTTAGAAGTTCTGAGGGAACAAACAAACATACATACATACATACAAACATACATACCGGTCAAAATCATAACCCTCCTTTTGGCTTTGCCGTAGTCGGGTAAAAACTCACAAAATTTGAGTCAATCGACACGAAAAGAAGAAGAAGAAGATGATCAACGAAATGTTAGATAGTTATATAAATGAAACAATTTAATAAAAAGTAAAAAAAAAGTAAAAAAGTATTTTAATGGTTATGCTCGCATCTATGGTTCAGGATGACATTATCGACAGTTACGATAGACGATCGACATCCTTTGTTGTACTTGTTACAGTACCACCGAGCTTTAGGTCCTTTTTGAAGATGTGGCATGAAATACCGGTAGGATTCTAAAATGATCAACGGATTCCCATTTTTTGTTGTGCTGAAAACTGGATTTAGACCTGAAAAACCTGTTGTTGTTGTTGCACTTTGATGATAATTAAGGGTTTAAATGAATAAACAAAAGGAATTCTAGAGAGCCTTTAGAATAAATGTCAAGAAATACAACGTAAATTTAAGATAAAATAATTATTTATTGATAATAGTTGGTACATCCAAACTTAATATTATAAATGCAAAAGTATCTGCGTATTACGCTTTCACGATTGAACCACAGAACCGATTTTGATAATAGATACAGAGTAATTTTGAACACCAACAAAGGACTTAGACTACTTTTTATTCAACTTCGACGTCGCGTCGTCTGCGATAACCGACATTTACGCGGACAAAGTCGCGGGTATAAGCTTGTTCTGTATATAATTCTGGACCACACACTAGGATAACCCTGTATCGTGATGTCCAGCCTCTTCCATCATTATTACAAGAACGTACGGAATATATAAAAAGATTAGCTTCTGCCGCAACTTCGACCGCGTCAAAGTTGATTTTTCCACCTCCTAAGGGGTAGAATTTGGGAAAATCCTTTTATTATCGGATGCCTAAGTCATACAAACACATCATCCAAGTTTCAGGTCTCTACGATCAGCGGTTTAGGCTGTGCGTTGATCCATCAGTCATTCAGGACAAAGCACTTTATTTGTATAGACAGATATATAGATTGTAAGATAATTACACAAAAAAAGCAATAGTTTAATTCATTTATTAATATAAAAATGAATCGAAAATAATTCAATGGTTATGCTCGGGAGTATGACTAATCACAACATTATTAATAGTTAAGATAGCCGAGCGGCATCCTCTGTTGTTTCTGATACAATACCAGCGAGCTTTAGGCCCTTTATAATTATTCCCCCGAAAATACCGGTACGATCCTAGTAGTATCACGGGATTCCCATTCCTTGTCGTGCTGAACACTGGTAGTGGACCTGAAATATATAACATTAATGTGAGTGCATTTTATTGATAAATGTTTGGATACTTAGTCACGGAATTTCACGGAGCGTTTTATCTACGAGTATCTTCTTCTACTTCTTCTCTTCTAAATATATAAAAGCACTCACTCACTCACTCACTCACTCACTCACTCACTCACTCACTCATCACGAAATATCGAAAACCGCTTGACGTATAAAGATGAACAGCAGGGAGGTACTATTTAGTTAGTAGACGTTCGCTAAGGAAGAATTTGCCAAAATTCACCCCCTTAGGGGATGAAATGGGGGTCCAAAGTTTGTATGGAGAAATCAGTCGCAGGGAGCACTCATGACGTCGAGAGACGACATCCAGCCACCGTAGGCGCGGGCTTGCGGACGGCGTGTAATGGGTAGCTCGCCGTCCGATCAAGGACCATGCCCGGGTCGATGGCGCGTTCTGTTCGCGCGCGCCTCAAAGAGCTGTCAGCACAGGGACGGGGCCCTAATAGGGGCCAAACGCCTGCCGGGGTTGCGGGATGTCTTAACAGGATACCGTGGCCCCGGAACGTAAAGGGCAACAGAAGGAACAGGGTGGTTATTTAGTCAGTAAAAGTCTGACAGTCCCTTCCGCCCCACCCAGGGCGGAAGGAGTCATACGATGATTTTTACCACCTAAAAAAAAAAAGGGAGCACTCATGAAATAATCGGTAAATTTTTAACAGTTGCGAAAATAAAACTAATTGAATGCATGGCAAATATTTTAATGGTTACACATAAACTTATGGCTAATGACGTAAATATAAAATGTATTCGTGTACGTGTAAATATATTCGATCGACATTTTCTGTTTTTCTTGGTTCAATAACACCGAACTTTAAGTTCGCTACAATTATTTGTTCGATGATATCGATCAGATCCTAGTATTAGTTTCAACCATTTTATCCTGCTGATTAATGGTAAAAGCATGTAAAATAAAACCTTAGGGTCAGAACGTTAGAGCTTAAATGTACTTATTTTAAGAAACAATAGGTAGGGTAATTGGTAATTCGATACATTTGACCTAGAAACGTTTGGGTCAGTTTGAACCTTTAATTTTAAGTTATAGCACTATTTTGGGTTTACCAAAAAAATGCTGGTTTAATTCCAATAAATCTATTCAACTCTAGTCGTACTTTTTTAAACTTTTTTGATAGCTTATAAACAAATAAATCCTCCGAAAACTAATTCACTAAGTTTTTGATCGAAAAGAAGCTCAAATGCATCCAGAATCAACGTCAAGATTTCGGGATCAAGGTTGCAAATTAGCGCTCGCTAGTTTATTATATTTCAAGGGATGTGTCAAATTACCAATCACCTTAGTATTCTACAATAAAAAAAAACTCATAATACTAACCTATAATGTAAACTATTAAAAACAAAAACCCTACTAAGTAAATACACATAATTGGCTTCAAGCGAAACTAAAATCTTACATATTTAGCAGAAAATTACCTACTTTTTTATATATATAACATAACATAACATCACGCCTGTAATCCCCGAAGGGTTAGGCAGAGATGTACCCATTAGTACACCCACATTTCGCCAGTTATGTTTTTGTTTGTTTAGTTTCATCTACCAACTAATAATCATTTAAATTATCATACAACTCTTAACTTTGCTAACATAGGTATTAAATAGCTACCAAGCCACATCAAATCATATTGAACGAATTAAAGTACATACTTAGTCCTACTTTTTTTTGGGGTGGTAAAAATCATTACTCGAAATAATAATTATGTTCCTTATGGATTGCTACATGTTACATACCTATATAAATAAAAAACTTGCAATAGAATTTAAACATTTTCGAGACACTTAGGGTCAGTTCACACCGATACGCGACGCGACGCGACGCAACGTGACGATACTTGAAGAGGCCAGTGACTTCACGCTGCGCCGCGCTGCGCAGCGCGCCGCCGCGAGACGCATCGCAACGTCGCCGCTCTTGCACATCGCGCGTACCGGCGATTCACCGCTGCGTCGCGATGCGTCTCGCGGCGGCGCGCGGCGTATAGCGACGCATCGCGGCGTATAGCGACGCATCGCGACGTAGTGCTGCGTGGTGTATCGTATTCTAAATTCTCACAATGAAATGTGTATCTTTTCGTGTAGAAAATAAAGTTACATTTTGAGTCGCTCTTTTAAAGTGTGCACGCAGCGTCGCGTCGCGTCTCGGTGTGAACTGACCCTTAAATGTAAGTATGTATTTAATGGTTATGATTAAACTTACTGCTAACGATAACACTATCAAAAGTAATGATACTAGATCGGCACCCACTAGGGTACTTATTACAATACCACCGCAATCTGGGCCCTTTAGATTTGTTTGTCTGATTATACCGGTACGGACCTAAAGACAATACAAGGTTTCCATTTTTTGTCGTGTTGAAAACTGGCCTTAAGTCTGAAATAAAATATAATATTAGTAGATTCTAATATAGTACATATTAGTAGATTCTGGCCTTGAGGCGGTTAACACACGACGCGCGTAGGCGGTGGCGGTAAAACGGATTGCACCCACTGAGAGAAAATTTTACTAAAAAACCACTTTTTCCAACAAAAATACGTGTAATTCCCACGATGACAAACCGTTTCATAAATACGACAATGCGACTTTAGTAATTGCATTTAATAATAACAAGCAAGCAACCTAGTAATAACGAGTAAACTGGCTTTGTAATATCAAGTACTAAATCGTTTTGTAATTACAGCAAGTCTCTAGCTTAGGTCTAGGTCTAAGGGTTTTACTAATAGTTTTGTTATTACAGCAAATAAAAATGTGATTCCTAGTATTTTTTTCTGTGATTTCTCTTAATACTTTTGTAATTTCTGCAAGCCTACTGTAATGCCTTCCTGTGTTTTTACTAATCGTTTTGTAATATCAGCAAATATCTATGTGATTCCTAGTATTTTTTTCTGTGATTACTACTAATAACTTTGTAATTTCTGCAAGCCTACTGTAATGCCTCCCTGTGTTTTTACTAATCGTTTTGTAATATCAGCAAATATCTATGTGATTCCTAGTATTTTTTTCTGTGATTACTACTAATAACTTTGTAATTTCTGCAAGCCTACTGTAATGCCTCCCTGTGTTTTTACTAATCGTTTTGTAATATCAGCAAATATCTATGTGATTTCTAGTATTTTTTCTGTGATTTCTCTTAATACTTTTGTGATTTCTGCAAGCCTACTGTAATGCCTTCCTGTGTTTTTACTAATCGTTTTGTAATGTCAGCAAATATCTATGTGATTCCTAGTAGTTTTTTCTGTGATCACTACTAATAGTTTTGTTATTTCTGCAAAAATAATATGATAATTAAAAATCTACTCGGCGTCTATTGTAGATAAATAGCCAAAGTATTTGTTGAACTACAACATATTGTGGTTTGTGCTTTCTAGTTTCCTTAAGTGTTTAACTATTGGAAAATATGGCGACTTCTGCCAACACCAAAATACTTCATCAAACTAGAAAACATAAAGCACAATATAGTAGTTCAAAAAATACTTTGGCTATTAATCTACAATATGCGCTAAGTACATTTTTTAATTATCATCTAATTTTTGCAGAAATTACAACTATTGGTTGAAATCACTGAAACAATACTAGGAATCACATGATTGGTTGATTCTTCGCAACGTGACACAGAAAAGAATTACCAGTATTGAGGTAGGACATATTGAAAAATAATAACAACTTTAATAATTAATAAACGAGTAATTTATTTCAAGAAACCTTACAAATATATAACCTTGTAAGTATATTATATAAGTATTTTACATTATTTCACATATTGTTACTAAGGTAGGTAGGTACCTATATTATTTTACTTTATATATGTACTTATTTATTTATATCTACGACAATGTTTCTCGATTTTCGTACTTTTATAAGAATTTGGTTTTTTTTTTTTTAAAACGCACCACCCAGGTAATTTAAGAATAGTTTAAAAATTCTCAAAAAAAAAGAATTACTTAAATAATACGAAAATCGAGGAACATGCACACATGGGGTATATTGATATAATTTATGCGATAAATTATAAGTTTTCCTCTGACTGACCACGACTCAGAACGCCTTTCTTATATAAATTTTCGTTCTGCGCAGATCACGTGGTTCCTTAGTCAGTGGACAACTTGTTTGTCGCCTATTAATACACCGGCGGGTGAGTAATGATCACTGTTTATTCCACCCTTTGCTCATACCGAATGTGTCTTTTTTTGAGAAAAAGCGCCGCCGTAAATTCTCAGAAAAAAAGACTACTAACTAGAATACTAAGGGCCGATTTCATGGATGACTAACCGACCGATCAAACATTTCACAGTTGTTTTTCACATTTACTTTCAAAAATTTAAGAACAATCTGTCAAATATTTGATCGGCTGATTAGCCATCCATGAAATCGGCCCTAACTAGAACACTACAAAAAACTTTTTTATATATTTCATAGCCTACCTACATAATAGGCAAATGATAGGATGACACACAAATACACATTACACACATTACATTATTTTGCGGACACCTATTTTTCAAGGGTCCGACTTGACATTGTTTTTATAAGGTTTTAGAATTATAAAATGTTAAGGGTGGTTGCCATGACAACCTACTCTGCAATAACAAGTAAACGCCTCTTGGGGCCCACAGTATTTGTTATGACAACGCCGCTAATAGATTACATAAATACAATAACCATAGATCTATACTTATTCACTAACAGTAAAAAATAAAGAAATGCACTGGCTTGTCATTCATTTGATCGTTGCGAGCATTATTTGTTGTATGAATTGGAAATCTTAATAGTCCGCTGTTGGCGGCTGGTGAGGGACACCCTGTGCTTATACCAAATGCTTTTTTTTTTGAAAATGCATCGCCGCCGCCTTGGTAAATTTATTATGAATTTCTAATAAGTTAATATTATTGATTAGGCATTTCCTTTAATTGTATATTAATAATTTCTTAAAAGTTTTAAGGATTTTCAACTGATTGCAATTTGTTCATTTCTTAAACATTTTCAGGACTATTCCTGGGCTCTGCAAAATCGTTAACAACTTCTTGGTCAATAGAACTTAGAGCATTAGAAAATTGAATCTGTACTCGACTTGAATGACTTTTATATAAATGGTTCCTAAGAGAAGCCAGACTACTAAAATGTCTTAAACAACCATCTTGTCCACAGCTATATGAAGTTTTATTCCTAATTAAGTAACATGATGTACGGATATGATTTGACAGATCTTTTACAGTTTCAAATTCAACCCTACACTCGAAACACTTAAACATGGCTATAGAAACGAGGCAACGGGATTTTAAAGGAATTTAAAAAATATGAACTTATATAAAAAATGCACAGTTGATGTGTGTTATCGATTAATCATCAATGCCTAACTCTACTAAAAGGCTATTTACTGTCGTAAATTCCTTGTCATGTTCAGTTTTTATCCGATAGAAAGCCTTCTGTATCACCATCCAAACTACTAACGCTTAGTCTTGATAGCGGGCACCAGTGGCTTGGATGATTTTGAAACAAACATCAACCGCCGATAGTATTGTATTAAATTTATAAATCGTGTCTGCTACAATGACATAAGAGTGTAATACATTTGCAGCATCTAGCCCTACAAAAATGACAAAAGGCTGAAGGGTTTTTCCAAACCTTTCTAATTTTGTTTTCCGGCTTGCAATTGTTGTTTCGATTTCAGAGTCTGAAGCAATTTGGGTGAGGAAACCGTCCCTAACTTCTGACTTGGAGGGCTTCCAAGTCACTTTGCGCTTCTCCTTTATCGGCACACTGGATGTCAAGTACGGCAAAAGTAGAAGAGCTGCGTTGTTAATCGCCTCTGGACACTTTGGATCTGAAATAAAACAAAAAAATTAGACTGAAAATTTGCAAGCGTGGTATGGTATAAAATATTAGTATCTCAAAACAATACAAAACAATCATTGTTCACTCAATCAATAAGCAAGACTTACCGCTAACTATAGACAAGTATTTTCCGATTGTTTGTTTAACGTCTTTATCATGTAAACTCTTGAATTTCTCCTTGGCCATTGCAATAATCTTCTCACGCAGAGGAACAATGTTAGTAAATAGGGCGTCAGACTTGTCCTCGTATAGCACCTTAAAATCATTCAGTAGTAGTTGAAAGCCAGTGGGGCGCTTCAAGACGGGGTATTCATTAAAATATTCTTGCACGCTGCCACCTCCAGAGTAATTGGAACACAATCTGCATTTAGCTGTCGCATTCCAGTTATCTTCCACAAGATGCCATGGTTCGAGGGAATTACGTAGCCAGTTGAGCTTTTCAGCTGTTGTTTCATCAGGATCTGTAACAAAATTATTGTATGTTCTTTTGTTTTGGATGCAGAATTCAGGTTGTAGACAAAAACTAAAAAGTACTCTAATTTGTCCATTTTATTAATGGTTTTTTGACAACTCGACAACTGACAAGTTAGTGATGTACTATAGAACACCAAATTGACAAAATGCCAACGCAAGCCAATAAAAAACATGAAAAAAAAAAGAAAAAAAGTATATTAAAAAAAAGTGTGATTAGGACAGTGACTCGAAATTACTATACTTCAACACTGTGTGACATGAACATACTCGTATTAGCGAAAGCTGCTCGTCTATAAATAAATAAGCTTACCTATGTCAGATAGTGCAGTGGCAGGATCAGAACCTATTGATGAAGCTCTTGAAGAGGAACGGGAACGAGTTTCTAGAATTCCTCGTTCTCTCAATATGCGACGTCTGTTGTAAATGAATTGTCAGTCAATTTGCCCAAATTCTGCCCCTGCGCTAATATTGCTTTTCCATCTAGTGAACAGTGCAAAGTTTTTAGAACCTAGAATCAAAGAAAAATATTATATAGGTATATTTATTAGGTGTGTTCCTATATTTATTATGTATGTTACCTATGATCAGGTATATTTGATCAAGGATCAAATCATTAATTTTTTAATCTACACTAAAATGATGAAGAGAAGATTTGTACTTTTGTAATGAATAAACTGAAAAACTACTTGACCAATTTCAAAAATATTTCACCATTAACGTAACCTATGTTACATTGAATAATTTTTGAAACAAGAGTAACATAGTCATTACATCTACGGAGAGTTAAATAAAAGCAGGTAAAACAGCTTTGCTTACATCGATGGCAGCAAAGTAGAAACGGACATCTACATTTTTTCGAAAATGCTTTTTTTACAAAAATGAGCATATATTAATCCTATCTACAAGTCTGTATTAAAATTTTTTCAAAATTCAATATAACAAAGAAAATTTGACACGTATATGAAGACATCTACACTGGATTTTTAAAAAACATCGCAGTAGAAACGGACATGTGAATTTGTCCGCCTTTACTTCGGAGCTTTGACAGATGAATGGAAACGTCAACAAAGACATCAGTCAGTTGTCACATTCTAGCGCGTACCGGTATAAATGTAATAATAATGATAGTGTTTACAGTTCATTATTAGTGCTAGTAATGAAATCTTAGAGTGAGTAATAAAAATTATTTTGAGGTTACGGTTCGACGTAAACACGGACATCTGCCACTTGTTCGTTTATAAAGATGTTCTTTAAATATCCTTAAATGTATTACAGGAGATTATTATCTTACTTTATTAGATATTTTAAATGAAATGGGCACTTTTTTATTACATTGTAATAAAACTTTGACGTAGAAGAAGACATCTACCTGATAAACGGTTATCAGGCAGATGTCTTCTTCTACGTCAAAGTTTTTTCAGAGTAAAAAAAGACATCTACATTATTTCAGTAAAACAACGATAAAGTGATAAAACCTATTACACAATTCATAAAGAAGGTTATTTTAAAGCATTATAGAAAATTTCAGGTTTATCGGTCCATAACTCTCAAAATAAGCACTCTTTTAAACTAAATCTGCTCTCCTGTAAAGTTGCGATTTTGTAGATGTCCGTTTCTACTTTGCTGCCATCGACATATCCTGGCTGCGTGTAATCAATATTTCGAACAGCTTGTTGACAATTTTCCTTGTTCCTAAACGTCTCTTTAGTAGCTTGAAGCCCTGGCTGATCAACACCTTGAACAATTTGCAGACTACCTCCTGGTTGTTGTTGAGATGTCTCTTCTTGCTATTGCCTTAAATTGTATTTTTCTTGGCTTAGCTGAATGTGGTGTAGAACTTGACGGAGTTAATGTTTCATCTAGTTGTATACTTCTTTGGTGGTTGCAAAGCTATTTGGGGAAGCCTCAAAGTAGGTTGTTTCCGTTAACAGTCTGCCAATGCTGCCAAGAGATGTGTCCAATTCTGTATTTACATCAAGCAGAGAAAATGAAGCATTATGCTCATGCACCTGAAAACGATATAGAAAATATTGTAAATTAAGTTTAAAAATGTTGAGACACCGACTTCTAACCAAACGGCAGAACAGATTTTGATAAAATTACTATAGCTAGACAGTAAAATTCCTTGGAGTACACAAGCGCCATAGGGTCCCGTTTTACCCTTTGGGTGCGGAACACTAAAAAAGATTTTATCAAATCGGCTCATAATTGACGAAGTTATGCCATAAAAAACATAAAAAATATTCATAATAAAAATGAAGTCAGTTAAAAATACAACCGAATTGAGAACATCCTCTTTTTTTCTTTGAAGTCGGTTAAAAACATGGTAAAGTGGAATGCAAAATAATTACTTATTTGAAAGTATAAAAATTAAATTAATTAGGGCATGGATAGAAAGGAACATTAAACAACAAACGCACCTCTTGCTGTTCTGGTGTGTTTAAAGAAGCCATTTCAAGTTTCAAATTTTCTAAATTTGCCCTGTGTTATTTCATCATGCGAAAGCAACCTTAATGTCCCACCATCAATTCTGCCATCTTTGGGTAAGTAGGTAAATAAGTTAGTTTCATAAAATAGAACGAGTTGATTTAGCATAGTTAGTGATAGTGTGTTCAGAAATTATTCTCATGACACATGCGGGAAGTCAGTGGATGGAGGGCTCAGAATCGTTCATCCTGAAAACGTATACTTAGGGGAGGCATGTATATGTCCAGCAGTGGACTTCTTCAGGCCTAAGATGATAGATGATCTGAAGGGGTCTAGTACAAAATGTAAGCGGCCTTCCGGGTGCGGATTAGAAGTTTACTGATATGGCGCCTTCAAATTAGCCGCGCTGCAGCGGCACTGCGCACGAGAATCGTATGGATGTGCGGCCGTGACGCGCGTTTTTTTACATAGGTACTTACTATTTACAAAGCAGCGCGGCACTTTGCGGCTAATTTGAAGGCGCCTTATGACGTTTTCTGATGATAGCTTTGATTTTTGAGACCCGGTGAGAGTAGGTATACATCTTATTTAGTTATTGTTGATCGAAGTAAGTAAATATTAAAGAAATTCCAAACACTTACCTTTAAATGTGGTAATGTATTCGGACAAGCCCCAATTCATTAATAAATCTCTGGTTAGCTTATCCATTTCAATTTTTAATCATGTTCCTTCTTGCCCGTAAGTCGTGAGTGTGTTGCGACAAAATGACGATTATTATGGTGGCGACGGCGGCGGCGTAAAGCGACTGGCACAGTTTATAGTAGATACACTGTTATGTAAGCTAACACTCAACACATTTTACTTTAATTTCATTAATTTAATCCCCCCGTGCCACACTCATTTCGAACACACATATTTTTATTTTAAGCGTACTTATGCTTGGTCCAGCGGATGCGAACAGAACAGAATGAACGAATCGAACAAAATAATGGGCGCGTGCGGTGACCAACTCAAGCCAGTTACAAAATAAATTGTAAAAAATACAAAACATTAACTAAAACAGTGTAATACTTGACATTCGTTTCATAAAAATAACAAAACGAATTGTCAAAAACATTGTTTCGATAAAGTTAGTACACTCATTTGTTGAAATTAATAGTGTCTTGTAATGACATGTAAAATGTAGGTAGCTAGCTAACGTTTTGTTGCTACAATTACAAAACTGTTTAGTAAAATCGAGTATTATACCAGACATGTTTTGTTGAAATAAGTAATAGTTTAGTCATTGCTAATGACGTCAGACATGAGCCATATTTTTGTGGTAATTACAAAACGTATTACTAGAAATTAATAATGTACAAAATGTGTTTTGTAGAAATAGATAACAGACTAGTAATAGATATGACGTCAGACGTGATTTCTAATTATGGTTGAAATTACAAAACATTTTACTGGAAAAAATATTGTATTGCTACTATTACAAAATCAACATTTACTAAAACCGATTTGTTGCGATTACTCCATGACCATTGCTTGAATGACTAAACACCTGTCGAAAAAACTAAATTTGGCTCAGAAACACAAAAAAGAAAAATACTAAATCATTTTGTAATTATGACACAAAATTTTCTCTCCGTGCCGCTCGCAACAGATTTCTTAGAGGTCAATGCAACATGAGATCCGGTTCACCGCCAACCGCGGCGGTGCGCGGTGCGTGGTGTGTTAATCGCATTAGATATATATAACATCGAAACATCAGTAAAAACATACTTAACAAAGCCGAAAGCCGAAATATCTGTATAATCATCATAATATACACTCACTTCACTTCACTTTCTTCACTTTTACTTTTAATTTTCACGCTTTAGTATTGGTAACTGAATCGCTTATCTTTTTCAACTGATAAATCAACACAGTCCACATAGTCCACAAGTGTATAAAACATGAATGCACCTAATAGCTGAACACTGTCTCTTAGGATACAGGAAACCCTAGTTTAAGAGGCAGGGCACACCAATATTGTGTACAGATACTTTTATGGTAATCTACTTATAAGCAACTCTTGTTTCTGCACGCTACTATGTTAACTTAAATTAGGTACTAAAGTTAGTCTAAAACTTGTAAAATAAATAAACTTTCTTATTTATTATTTATTTATTTTAATATCAGCTGTATTTTTTTATAACGCTTTTTTTATTATTTAATGTAATTTTGTAGCATATTTATGAAAAGTAAAGTAAAAAATAACAAATAAACATTACATTATATTTAGGGTTTGTGGTAATCCCTAAAACAGCCCAGGATGCACAAGTTCACGTTGCACTCCTTGCACTTCCAAATTGTGCGACTGGTCACCTTCCGCGTATGTGCACACCACCAACAGCGGCCTTTTTTGACGGAGGCATGGACGGGGAAGTGGTCACTTTCGACGATCGGTCTGTCTTGTATCTTCGATAAGGAGTTACGTTGGCGTACAGTCGTCGTCGTCTGTCCGTAAGTCCGAGAGATCAGTCGCGTTTCGGTCGTTAAATCAATCTGTCGATAAGTCTTCAGTAAACTTTCGGCCAACACTGTTCTGAACTGCCGATGCTGCAGTTTGTGTTTGGTACTAAATATAACAAAACAGTTGAATACCGCGCAGTTAAAAAACCGACGGAATATTTTTTTGTACCAAACACGGTTTCTCACCCTCTCGATTGGGTGGGCAGATAAATACTGATCTTTGCGGTCAATGCCGCCCATAGTTTTATTGTAATCTAGAACTACGCTCGGCTTGTACGCAGTTCTGTTATATTTCTCCCGTGTTCCGACTTGAAGCGGATGGTATGTCGATATCATACTTATTAAATTTGAGTCTCGCCATACCATCAGCGACAAATCGGAACAGTAGGTCGCTACAATTTCCCCATGTCTGAGGTCGGACTTCGTCATTGTTCTTACAGAGCTGGGAATGAATTCCCGGTTCAGGCGTTGCGTTCCATAGCAGTCTGTCTGTCGACGCTTCAAGTAGCGTGCTAATAATGGGCAGTTATAAAAGTTATCCATTATAACAGTATGACCTCGGTGGAGTAGAGGTTCTATGAGGTCGAGGACAATTTTTGCTGTCGCATTAGTTGGCCGATAGTTAGTATCAGTCGTTCGTTCAGTCTGGTGCGATCTGATTTCGTTGTCATCGTCTTCGTTATTGTCGTCACTGTCATCATTCGTCGTCGTCGTCGTCATGTTTTTCCCAGTGTACACCGAAAATCGCCAGAGATAGCCGCTTGATGAGTCGCATAACTCATAGGTTTTAACACCAACTTGCGCTGCCTTAGAGCTTATTTTTTGAGCAAAGCTCAACCTACCGTGCCATTTCAAAAGTGACTCATCAATGGCTATATCTTGGTGTGGGTAGAACAGGCTGGTAAATTTGTCGTTGAAGTAGTCGATGATTGGTGCTATTTTACCCAATTTGGATGTTGTCCCTGTCAGTGTGTCATTGTCAACAAAGTGAAGCATTGATTTTAAAAGAATATATCTATTGTAGGTCATAATTTTGGAAATATAGGGCATAGTTCCGAAGCCATTGAAAGTGAAGTAGGACTCCTCAACAGGGAGTGGATAGAGGCCCTGAATTATCATCAGGGCCAGAAAAGAAATCATCTCCGGCCTGTCCGTCGGAGTCCAACTATGCAGACGGGACTTTGCACTTATTTTGTTGGAGTCTGTCAGTAATTTAATTTTTTGCTGTGCATACCGGTTAGTCTCTATGCACAACAAGTCAATAAAGTCAATATCAAACATCTTGTTAAATATGTCTGTCGGTCTGGTGTCTTCATTTAACTCAAAAGTCGGTCCAGGGATTCCTACAAAAGTTTCTCGTCGACTTGTAAAAGTTGTCCTGTCTCTAGTCCAGTCAAAAGTAAAACTGTCCTCAGGTAATAAATTTTGCACAGCCCTGTCGTTTTCAGAGTCTTCGGCCTGCAAAATCTGTAATTGTTGTGGAGTCAAGTCACAGTCTGTCATAATATGGTCAACTTGTCGAGGAAGTGGGTTAAGCTCGTCATTGTCGTCCATGTCTGTGTCACTTTCAAACTCTGCCTTCAACCAGACTGCAACAGCCTCATCAAAGTTAGGGGCGTTTGTACCTGAGAAAAAAAAGAAAACAATCGTTATATATAAAGAATGATTTTTCTCAACAAAAAAAAGGTTTTTTTTGCAAAATCTCCTAGTAAACCTGTTAAAGTGAAAGTAATAAGGTTAGGTATAGTCATTAGAATAATAAATAAAAATACGGATGATACTACTAATATTATATTTAGCGAAATCCACCCTTTTTATAGATAGATAGATATAAATACAGCAGAATTTTGTATCTACATATTTATGAAACTAGATCGTCAAGATTTTAGGCAGCAAATTCATATTTACCAACATCACACGACTTGTTTCTTGGAACATTATAATAACACAGAGTTCTTATTGGGTTCAAATAAAGAATGGGATTTATTTAGCTTATTATATCCTCGTAAGGCCCAACAGCCTTATATAAGGACAACAAAAAACTAGTCACTCCGGCCCAAGATAGTTTTCAAAATAATTAAATTACGGCCCAGCGACCTAAAATTATGACATGATAATTATTTAAATCTTTGTTTAGCCCGGTGACCCAATATAGAAAAAATATGAATTTAACTTTTTTTATTTCATGCAGTAGTAAGGGGTATAGGAAGGTATTAGGTATTGGGTATTAGGTAGAAATTACCACCTAAGATTAATCAAGTCAAAAGCATTCTATTTAAACTGCACTTTTTAACCAAATCAAAGTTCTGGGCCGCAACTACTTGCACCTATTTTTAATACATTGGGTCCTAATTCATAGCGACTTAAATTTAGTTTGGGCCTTACGAGGATATATAGACAATTACAAGAAAAAAGTATTACATTGTATACTAGCTTGTGGCAGCGACTTCGCTCGCTAAATTCAATATATTATCCATAAAACACATACTATGGCACTCATCAATAAGTTTTCTATCAGTGAACACAATTTTTGGTAATCAGATCGGTACTTCTCTCAGTAGCTCTCACAAACAAACAATTATACCTTTTTAAATTTGACAATCACAATTTTAAGCTTGTTGCTAAGTAATAACAGCCGCACGGGGCACTGGCAACCTTGCCAGGGTTGATCCGTGGATGGGTGAACATCTTTACATACCGAAAATCCTCCGTGCCTCCGAAAGTACGTTAAACCGTTGGTCCCGGTGCGGTCCCAATCTTACCAAGGGGTATCGTATTACACAGTTACCAGGTTGTGGTGGTCAGATAGGCAATCGCTCCATGTAAAATACTGGTATTCAGCTGCATCTGGTTAGACTGGGAGCCGACCCCAACATATTGGGAAAAGGCTAGGCAGATGATGATGATTTTAATGCGTATGATCAGGCTTATGGCTAATTATTACGTTATCAACAGTTACGAGGCTCGATCGGCATCCACTGATGTACTTATTACAGTACCATCGTATTTTGGGCCCTTTGCAGTTTGTTGCCTGGTTGTACCGGTAGGATCCTATATCCATCACATAATTTCCATTTTTCGTCGTAGTTATAAGTGGCATTGAATCTGAAATAAGTTAGTAGATTTTTAAGTTAAAATGCCTATTTTAAAACGTTGAATACATTGTTAATTTTGCTGTCGTATGAATGTTATGATGGCCCAGTGGTTAGTGCTCGCCTCTCATGCATGAGGTTGTAGGTTCGATACGGGCATGTAATGTGACTTTTTCAATTACGACGGTGAAGGAAAACATCGTGAGGAAACCTGGACTTATAAATAGGTCTGACATCGCCAATCTGTCTTGAGCAAGCGTGATAAATGATCACGTCTTCTCTGTATGAGAAGAGACCTTTACGAGACGAGAAAGGTGATAGCTATTTTTTCTGAAACATGTTAAAAGGTGGATAATATCGCATAGAGTTTGTAATGGAAATAAAATTATTCTTTTTTATTTTTAAATATATTGTAATTTAATGATTATGGCTGGACTTATGATTAATGACGACATCATCGAAAGTAACGATACTTGATCGGCATCCATTGGCGTATTTATTACAATACCAACGCACTTTGGGCCCTTTACAATTAGTTGCCTTATTATACCGGTAGGATCCTAATATAATCACGGGGATCCCATTTTTTGTCGTGCTGAAAACTGGAGATGCGTCTGAAATAAAACTTTAATGTTAGTACATGAGAGACTAGAATACACAATATTGTTGTTGTTTATTTAATGCAGCATAAATACTAATATAAGCCGTCTTAAAAAAATTACAAAGCACTCGCCCATTTTATACAGTAAGGGCAAATTTTTCAATCGTCCGATAACTCTTAACGGAGCGATAAAATGGCGGTTTGTATAGAAAATGTGTCAAACTATCATAATTATTCTTTAGATAAAAATTACCTGACTATTGAAAAATCAGCCCTAAAATGTGTAAAATAAGTCTGTTAATAATAAATTACAACATGCAAAAAAAAAACACAGTACTTAGGTACTTTACAGAAAAAATAAAACGGTCAGTTTATCTTTATACCCACTAATTTATTTATTTATTTTTACTTTAATTACGACGGTTACAGTTGAAACCAGTTACAATACTTAATGACATTTCAGATATTATAACTAATTTTTGGTATGTACTAATCATTTTCATGATTTCCTCTCACATTATACATACATCCATACGTAAACTCACGCCTTTTTCCCATGGGGGTGGGCAGAAACCACAGAACGCCACCTGCTACGATCCTTACATACTACTTTCGCCTCGTCCACGTTCATACATCTCGTCATACAAATACGCCGGTTTCGAGTACTGCACACGACCTGACCTTTCTGAAGAACCTTAGAAAGTTAGAAATAAAATACTATAACATGGCGCGCCCCTTTATATTACTATTTCAATGTGTGTAGTTACATCCTTATGAAAGAGCTTGTATGTACTTGTAAGTATTCGTCTTCAGTAGAGCCGGCAGATTTGTTGGTCAACTAATCACAACTATCCGACCGCGCAAGACAGCGCACGTGTCATATTTATAGAGTATGTCAGTGCAGCGCCATACTAATAATAATGAGTAATTATAATGACACCGCTATTCATATAGCAACAAATCGCTGATTTGTTTTTGTTTCGAGAGCCGTCTCAGTACGCACACATGCGTTGTAAGTCTTGTAAATACTTTTACAAATACTTTCAAACGTTTTGAATAGTCGAGGGGCGCGCCATGTTATTGTAGTTTATCTCTACAGCTAATTAAAAATGGTTGTGCTCAGACTTATGGCTGACGATGATATCATCTACTGTAAAGATATTTGATCGACATCCTTTAGTGCGTCTGGTACAATACCACCTGACCTTAGATCCTCTGCAGCCAGCTGCTCGATTGTACCGGAACGATCCCAGTGTGATTACAGGGTTACCACAGGGTGTCAAGCCGAAAATTGGCTTTGGACCTGAAATAATAATTTAATATTAATTTGTTGTATTTTTCCATCTAAGTATTTTATCTCACACTCTCTACTTTGTACATTTTGATTGTATATATAATGTTTTAGGTAAGATTCAGACCAACAGGCTCGCATCGGGCCGGGCCGGACGGCATTTTACAATGCGGTAAAGAACATTGAAATGTATCAACAGTAATTATAGTTTATATTTGCATGCAACTTTACCTCCGTCGGAGCCGTACGGATCCGTTCGGCTGCCGCGGCATGCGTACGGATGCGTACGGCTGCCGCGGCATGCGTACGGATCCGTTCGCATGCGTACGGATCCGTTCCGATGCGGTCCGATGCGAGCCGGTTGGTCTGAATCTTACCTTAATGTACCTATTTATTATTATATTTTATTCTTGGAAATTTTCCGTATCTGTGCACCTACTATGTTTTTTCTCTGCAGCACTCTAAGGTAGACTGGTAAAAAATGCCCAAGGCATTAAGTCTGCATAGTTCGTATAGTCTGAAATGGCTCTCTTTTCATTCCGGCAAAATGTACGGTTCTCGTGGAATAATATATCAATTTACACGCAGACGAAGTCGCGAGCAGAAGCTTGTTGATAAAATTTTATATGAGTGAATAATTTCTAGTGGCATTTATGTATCTTCCACGCAATATTTAACTCTACCCCTATAGATTTCTGGTTCAATATCAATTAATGAAAACTGCTCAAATACTACGAGTATGTTGTTGCTGATCTAACTGCGCTGATCATAAGTCTTTTTAAATGTTGAAGATTATTGTAGTACTTCATTTGAAACAATAATAATAATAATAATTTGTTTATTACCACAAACATCGAGTACATTGCACTGTATGCAGATAAAAGACAATACAATGAAGATACAATGTCGAAACATTTATGCAAATGATCGTAACATAAAATTATGTTGCTGAAGCGCGAACATTTACAAGTAGGTACGTTGTAAAAACACAAACACAACACAAGTGAATTGATGTGTTTTTAACCGACTTCAAAAGAAGAGGAGGTTCTCCTCTTTCGAAGTCGGTTAAAAAACACATTTGAGGAATATACATGCCTTATTAGTAGAAATAAAGTGAACAGTCAAACATTTTATTTGTTTTTAATTAATTGTCATTTTGTAATATACTCGTATACTTCCTTTAATACATCATGAATTATTATATTATATTAAACTAAGTTAGTTATATAAAATACATACTTACTTACTTACCTACTTACTATAGTTAGTTATATAGCACAGTAGAGACACAAAGTTAAAGAAACAGTGTAAGTTCGTCTTTATTTCCTACGACTTAGGACCGATTTTATGCTTATATCTTTTTGTATCTACTAGGTTGACATTTTATATCTTGAAAAAGCCCTATTTTCAGTGATTATGTTCATGCTTGTGCGCAACAATATATTTGTCGACAGTGTAGACAATGGCTCGACATTTTGTAGTTTTCCTGCAGCACACCCAGCGTAATTTGTCCCCTGAGTAACCAGAAGTCAGGTTATACCGATGAATGCCAATGATAAGAACTGGTCTTCCACACCTTGATTTACTAAAAACTAGTGCTGCAAAAAAAATGGAAGTTAAAACTTTTTCCTTTTACATACATACACACATTACACACATAAACTCAAACGCCTTTTTCCCATGGGGGTAGGCAGAAACCACAGAACGCCACCTGCTACGATCCTTACATACTCCTTTCGCCTCATCCACGTTCATACATTTCGTCATACAAGCACGCCGGTTACGAGTACTGCGCACCTGAGCTTTCTGCAGAACCACACCAATAAGGTCAGTGTAGGTCTTCCTAGGGCGACCCCTACCTCCCTTCCTTCCTTTTACTGAATACAAAATATGGATGTTCATCTTTACAAAATATTAAACAAAGTCGCTTTCCGCCGTCTCGTCTACATACGCTTATAACAATTAATCATTCAAATATTTATACACTAGCGACCCGCCCCGGCTTCGCACGGGTGCTTGCTGATTAAATAAACTAAATATACTACAGAATGTCTTTATGTACAACGTTTACAGCTTTTTGTCATTAGACAATACAAACATGTTATCTTTAGAGACACTTGAAAGAACACGAAAACACTCAACGTTCAAATCTATATACATAGGTAGGTACTCGTCGCCGCGTCGACCGGCGGCCGGTCCCGCTGCAACCCTGTATTTTAAATTTGTGATATCTTCGAAAATATTCATTTAAATTACATGCTGTAAAGGGCCATAATGATCTATATGAAATGCACAATGTTTTTAAGGTACTTAATTGAATAAGGATTAATGCTGTATTGCCTAAAATTGCTTCTTAAATAAGCCATTATTTCTCGTATAAGTTAAGGATAAAAAATAGTTATTGTGAGTTATCCCTAAGAGATAGACATATACCATCGCGGACTTTTTTGTAGAACTTTTTAAGGTGTACAATACTGTAGTACATTATTTTGATCTATCTCGAAGGATTCAGCCAGCGTTTACAATGTAAACGCAAAAAAATGTGTTTATTTACGACATCACATTAGAAACCTCTAAAATTATCAGTGTTTCTCTACTATATTATGCATGTATTATACATATAAACCTTCCTCTTGAATCACTCTATCTATTAAAAAAAACCGCATCAAAATCCGTTGCGTAGTTTTAAAGATCTAAGCATATATAGGGACAGACAGACAGCGACAGCGACTTTGTTTTATAATATGTAGTGAAGTAACATAACTCATAATATAAGTAACAATTTGACTTAAACCTATGTTAGTAAACTTAATAAAAAAAACGAAATGTCAATGTCATTAGGTCTTTTAAACTAAGAGACGGATTTTAATGCGGTTTTCATCAATAGACAGTTTCAAGAGGAAGGTTAATACGTGTAGTTAGTATCTAGGTACATTGCACTCGTGCGAAGCCGGGGCTGATCGCTAGCTCATATACTTAATAAAACAAACGTGGAGAAATAGATTAGATTTATTAAACTTCTTAAATTGACAAACTTAACAACAGCAAATATTGTAAAACATTGATTTAAAAGAGTACGTATGGAGTTTCTTGCCCATTCTTCTCCATACAAACTACCTTTTGGAAGGGGCAACTAGATTCAATTCTATTTTTTTTCTTGTAATAACGTTCAAAAGTGCCTTATAATGGCCTAATTTGAAATAAATGATTTGACTTTGACTTTGAACACAGATCAACAAAAACTTCATCATGGATTAAACTTTTAGGTATACAGCCTGTCACAAAAACCCTGTCCGATCCTTAAGGGTGTTATTCGGCATCGTACTGCGTACACATATACGTAACCATTTAATGGATTTGAGATTATTATTTTTCCCCAGTGAAAAAAAAAAGAAGAAAGAAGAAGTAATTAAATTAAAATAAAATATAAAAACTGATCAACGGCAACACTAATCTGACAGGGTTTTTGTTACATAGTGTATAATGTTTTTGGACGTACTGTAAAGCTCGGTTTATTGAATAAAAACATAATAATATTAACACCAGCCTATTTTTGTCCCTCAGCAAGGAAAAGTGTTTTTCATTCAATGGTTGTGTACATTAATTTGTTTAACAAACATGTTATTGTATGTGTAGATATGCGCTTTACATCCGCTATTCCGTCTAGTGCAGAACCAACGAAGTTTGGCCCCTTTATAGCCCGAAACCAGGTTGTAACGATAGCAACCTGTTGAGATAACAGGATTGCCGGCTTTTGTTTTACCAAAATATAGTCCTGCAATATTAATAATAAGATTAATTGATTAATGTTAAGGTTTTTGTACAAACTGTATGTTTGTTTATTATACATACATGAACTCTCGCCTTTTTCCCATGGGGTAGGAAAAAACCTCAGAACACCACCTGCTACGATCCTTACATACTCTTTTGGTTATTAAATTGGTTTATAATTATAACGGTATGTGACATTTTCTCTATTCTATTCTCTATTGTGATGTAATGACTGTTAGAGCAATAGCGCACTAGCGGCCTGGCCGCTGCGGCCAGGTCGGCTGGCCGCGTGCGGCCAGGTGCGCGCGCCCTGTGGCGATTTCATACTAAGGTATGTATCTCGATGACCGCCGCGGCCTGGCTGCTGCGGCCAGGCCGCTAGTGCGCTATTGCTCTTAGACTGATTTTATTGTTATTATTTTTCCTATACATTCAGACACAATGTAAATTGTTTGATGAATAAATAAATAATAAATAAATAAATTTCACCTCGTCCATGTTCATACATCGTTTTATTACTTATCTATTTAAGAAAATAAAACATTTAAGAAATAGATATACGATTTATTGAGTTGCTACGGATGTACTTTTTAAGTAATATGTTAGTTTACATTATGTAGTTTTTTTTACATAATACTTTACTACAAGCCACATCACGTTTTTAACTATACCTTTACACAAAACAAAAGAAAAATGATTGACGCTAATGAGTTTTTTTATCAGGACTTAGTACTGACTGATCCGTATAAAAAAAAACTCTTGACAACAAAAAGGCATCGAACTCCGAAAAACATTTTCAAAATAGTAATTAATTATAATAAAATTAAAGTATGGTAGAATTAGACCCAAGTACCTATAGATGAAAACAGAAAACATTTTTTTTTCAAAAGTGGCTCTGCACACAACATATTATTATAATCAAAATGGCAGTAAGAATTTTAATTAATCTTGAAAAATTATGGTTTCCTCATTGATTTCAATGGTTGTGTTCATTATTTTGGCTAATGATAACATTGTCAAATGTGAAGATTTTCGCTCGACATCCATTCATCTTTTTTGTGCAGGCCCAGCGCAATTTCGGTCCTCTATAACCCGTGGTCAGGTTGTACCGACAGGAACCTATGATCAGAACTGGGTTGCCGGCTTTCGTGGTGCTAAAAATAGGCTCTAAAATAAAAATAAAATGTTTACACTTTGTAACGTATTAAATAATGTAGTTTATTTTGTGTTTGTGATAATTAGATGAGCTTGTACTTAACGTAAATTAAAAGAAATAAAATGATAATAATAGAATGATAATAATATTACCTACTGGATAATAACTGACAGATTTTATACGATTAAAAAAACGTTGCATTTTTAATAACGTACCTATAGATACCTATAGATGTTGGAACAGTGCCTGAATTTTATTTTCTAAATTGTTTCTAATCGTATAGTATCTGTTGGGCATACCCCTAGGTACGCTACTTAATAAAATAATAGGCAATATTATTGTTTTAATAATTAAAGTAGGGCCTTGAAGTTAGTTAAATAAAAAACAACTTATTTCCAAAAAATCTTCTTATACTTAATAATTATGGCACAAACAATACACACATATTATTATGTACTATAATTATTTAAAAAAATACTATTAATATTTCTTCTATTATAGAAAAAAATATATTTCATACACAGCATCATGACCGAATAAACAGAAAACATAATACTGGCAGACATTTTGCAAAAATAAAAATAAATTAAAAATACGTAAGTAGGTAGGTACTAACTGTTTGGTCGAAATAAACTTTTTTAAATCTTCGTCATAAGCATAAACAACGACACAAAATAACATTATAAATCAATCAAGAATAGGTATTTTTTTATTAAACTATGTTTCGTTAGATTATATATTTTCATTTTTGTATGTAGGGGAAGGCGGGGCATGATGGGGACACGAGGTAAGACGGGGTCACGCACACATACAAGAAACTAGACTCTTGCGAACAGAAAGCAATAAGCCAATAGGAAGCCATACTCGATCAACCGTCAGCGCGACAGAAACAGTGAGTGGGAGTGCACGCGTTTTTTGTTTACAAACGAAAATCACGTTGAGTGTCTCGTCGATCTAATTTTACGCAGTTAAAAACGCCTTTACTGTAAGGTAAATAAGACTACCCAATTTATGTCTTCTCTCGTATATGGTTGTTAGTGTTGTTTACTTTGTTGTGGTATGGTTAGACAAAAGTTCAGTTAATATTTATTTTTTGAGAAATTATTTTTTTGAAAATCAGCCTTTGGGGTAAGACGGGGTATTGGGTATACGGTAATCATCCGAAGGTTGGGTAGGCTGCCAGCTTTGTGGACGTTGGGCTCACAATGGTTGTGCTGGTGTGGATGATGAAAACACCGAAGAAATTCATATTTGTATTTATTGTGATAATAATTAGCTTACCCCATCTTGCCCCATTTTCATTACCCCATCTTACCCCATGGTAAGGGGCAAGATGGTTTTTCGAAAGTTCATAACAAATCATTTATTAAAAAAAAATGCTATAATTTCATCTCCCAAAGACTATGCCAAATCGTAGTTAGATTAATAAGGCATTGTGCCATAAATAAATAAGCATAATAAACGCAATGATTATACTGTATTTTTGGTATTTTCCTTAGATACCCCATCATGCCCCGCCTTCCCTTATGTACATTTAGCAGTAACAAACTCATTAAGTCTTCATGGGTAGATAGGTAGGTGTCTATTAATGGTTATGCTCAGCTCTATGGCTAACAACAACATTTTCGCACGTGACAATTGCGGATCGACAACCTAACGTGTACCTGGTGCAGTACCACCGCACTTTAGCCCCCCTGCTACTACTAGCTATATTGTACCGGTAGCAACCTAGGTTGATTACAGGATTCCCGAGTTTTGTGGTGCTGAAAACTGGTTTTTCTGGAATAAAGATATTGACGATTTTTGTAAAAAAAAAAAAATCTACACATCTAACATAACAGGTTACTCTAAATGGTAGTGTGGTTTTCTACATACTATTTCCACTAACATAAAAACATATTTCATATAATTGAATTTAAGCCATTTGCTTTTACCAAGAGCTAAGGTCGCGACAGTTTGATCAAAATATTAATGTGTATACAAGGCTCCCAGACTAAGATTAACAGATAATAGGACATGCTAACTAAGAAGTATAGTGACTAAGAAGACATATATACATAATTAAAATGACGACAAACCTACTTCAATAAAGTTGGATAAAAATGGAAATAGAATAAAAATGAATTTATTTTGAACAAAGCTCGATTTTAAGTTTGAGTCTTGACTTTGACATATTAGACGTCATAGCTGTTCCAAACTCAAATACAAAAGGTAAAAGCCTATATTCAAGTATCTTAAATTACCGTATTTAATAAATAAATCTGTCACATAACTAGACTATTTAACTCGTACATAGTATATTTACAACATTTTGTTAATGGTTGTGTTCCTTCTTATGTTCAATGATGACATTTTCGACGGTTATTATAGTCGATCGGCAACCCAGGGTGTACCTCGTGCAGACCCACCGTACTTTGACCCCTCTGTACCCACTGGATCGATTATACCGATAGGGTCCAACATTGATGACAGGATTGCCTTTCCTCGTCCTACTAAATATAGGTCCTGAAAAAGCAGTGTTGACTTAGCATTATGGTTTTTTGAAAATGAGATTCTACATAAATATATTTTAATGAAGGAAAAATAAGAAAGTACAAGGTGTAACAACGACGCTCACCTGTTATCAAGTAGTTAGAAGAATCGACGTTGAAATTTTTCGTCTCTTTTCAAAAATCTGCTATTCCAAACAAAAGCACAATACTTACAAGGGCAAAATAAATCGAACAGCTGATTACCTATGAATAAAACTAAACTAATTTCAACTAACTGAGGAAATGCGTTCCTTGCGATGTATGTGTGGTGTAATTTTGAACGATAGAGTGAGAAATGAGGACGTACGACACCGTTGCGGATTAAAAGAGGATGTAGTGACAAAGATTAAAAAGATTATGCTTAGATAAAAATAAATAAATAAATAAAGGCGTGCTTGTATGAACGTGGACGAGGTGAAAGGAGTATGCAAGGATCGTAGCAGGTGGCGTTCTGTGGTTTCTGCCTAGTGCCTACCCCCATGGGAAAAAGGGGTGTGTTTATGTATGTATGTAAAACTAAACTAAATCCACAGAAATAAACAGTAGTCTTGTTTTTTTTACACAGGTATAATTACGTACGAAATTTGGTCAAAAAACATAAAGTAAACAATTTAAATATAAGCCATTTTACAAAAAGAGTTAACCTCTATGAATAACACCATTTAGAATGATGTAGTTCATTCGATCGTGCTCATGAATGAGATTAGCTCGGCAGATCTGATTGTCCTTGATGGTGAACCTAGCCCTACACTTGGACCCGCGACTGCATCTCCACACGCTGTGAGACTTACTCATCGAGTTACAGTAGAAGGTAAACTTGTTAATTAGTGCGACTAAATTCCCTCTCGTATTTTTCACCCATTGCACTGAAAATTTATATAATTTTATTACATTTTTGCTATTCTTACTAGACATCAAGCAAATCAAATCAGGAAATAAATGAAACTGATTACCATATATTCAATTATTTTACTACATACACATGTACAGTCGTCAAGCTATTTGTTATAGGTACAGGCAGCTAACTTGCAATTACTTTTGAACAATGTTTCGAGTGCGTCAATTCTTTTAAATAACTCTAAGGCCCCTAGCACACGGCGTATTTTAAACGCGCAGACGACGCGCAGATGACGCGCGTATACGCACTTCAAACGAGATTTGAACGCAACCTTGTAACTTAAGCACACGGGGCGATCGTGAAATTCGTCTATACTGCGCGTACGAGCGCAGTTACAGCCATCATCAATTAAATACAAACGCAACAATCAGCATTTGTGGCGCCGAAAACGCGCGTTCCTGAAACGCGCATCGTCTGCGCGTTTAAAATACGCCGTCTCCTAGGGGCCTTAGTGAACGCAAAATAACAATGAATGACTATGTACTAAAAATAAATGGTTCTACAAAAATAATTCGTAGGTATTCAAGTAAGTTGCTCACGTCGAGGCTGCTCAAATGGAGTCGTACGTTCTGAGCCTCAAGTTGAGCTGCCTCGCCCCGAGTGTGCTACGGCTTATGAATATACTTATCTCCACTAGAATAATTGATTCGTTATCGCAGCCGTCGGCCCCGGCCCATGTCAGTTCAACTTGCCGTGTAGAGCACGTTACAACCGTTTCTATTAATGCCTAAAGCTGCGTTTATACTTAACATGCCCCGCGTGTCGCCACGCTATCGATTTCATACATTTAGTATAGGACTAATCACATTGGTCCCGCCCCGCGTGGCGTAGAAGAACCAGCTAAATGTATGAAACCGGTAGCTTTCCCACGCGTGGCGACACGCGGGGCAGGTTAAGTATAAACGCAGCTTTACACAAGATATTAACTTACCAAATATGATGAAAACACACCCCCACACACACACACACCCACACTTCAAACAAAAAGTTACTTTTGTTGATAAAACAACTAATTTAAAAATTACGCATTTATTAACGACTTCCATCAAAAATCAATAATTATAAAAGAAAATAAGTTTTTTGTCAGTCAGTACAGAAAGAAGCCCACTATAATATAGCGTGCGTTTATTAGTCGACTAAATGAACCTAAAACTAAAATTAAATCAAAATAACTAAAACTGAAATAATACGCTACTTTTTTTACAGTTTAAAGAAGATATAAAAGATCTGTTTTGTAACTACACTTTTTAACTTGGTCAACAGGGCTTTTGAAATATAAAAGAAATAATAAATCTTTTTTTATTCTTTGAACATTAAACTCTGCGCTTGCCGCTTTGCATCGCATATTACACACGAGTGGACTAATCATCACATTGTAATACGAGTGACAGCTGCAAAATAACACAACCGTTGCATGTAACTTAGGGTTGAATAAAGTCGGTATTATTATTCATTACCTGTTATTATTAAACTCGTGTTTTACGTTATTCCATACAATATGGTTCAGCAATCAGAATACAAAAATATACTTTAATTTATTTATCTATTAATTAAATAAATAAGTATACTATTAGATAGTTTTCATAATATAATTATACATCAATGTTTTCAAACGATTTCCAGCTCACTACGTAATTGCGCGGATATTGATTTGTCGGCGCTGCTGCCGTTCGAACAGAAGCGATGGCGGTCACTTATCATTTTGACATAATTATCGACATAATTAATCTGATATGATCTGACATATTATTATGTGGGGTAGTACAATCAATAAGAGCTTGTCCAGAAATAGCGAACTCGCGATTCTTTCGTGAGTATTACACGCGACCATTGCGTCCAGAAGGAGCGTAACAACGCGTAAGCATTTGGAGACGAATTACAAATCCGTATCAAAAGTTTGGCGCTCCATTATACACATGCACTCGCTCTGGAGTTCGCGCGTCAACTGTACGCAACAAGGAGTCTCTAGTATCAACTCGCGCGAATCAAGCGCGAGTCGATAGTCTGGCGCGAACGCGATTTACGCGCGTATTTTGAAATCGCGCGATGCTTGTACGCAAATGAACTCGCGCGAAACGTTTCGCGGCAAAATCGCCCCTTCTGGACAAGGTCTTAGACATACTTATTATGAGCTGTTAAAACGCGTAGATTTTATATGAGCAAAAAGTCCATAATACCTTTTAAAATCAATGATTACAATTGACAATTGACAGTTAACATAATGTTTAAAGATAGGTACATAGTGCTCACGTTTACAAATATTAGAACTGTAGACGACCACTTTAACATCACAACCGACAATATTAAACCATATTATTTGTTCGAAACAAAAACCTTTACTCATTTATAACTAACGACCCGCCCCTGCATCGCTCGGATGCGATATCAAAACATGGAGATTCTTCTATACTTATATAATATAATACTATACAATAGATATCAAATTCTAATATAGACACCATCACGTACTACATAGCTAGGGGCTGGATGCTGGTGTACCAGAGACGAGGATTTTATAAACTTCATATCTTGACAGGTGACGAAGCGAGCTTTGCAGTTCTTTCCAGCCGTGCATCTATACACTTTGGTTGTATTGCTCTGACCGCCGCAATAGAACGTGTATCCCTGCAGCACAGCTATCTCTTTCCCATTCTGCTTTCGAAACCATAGGACTGTAAATAGTAAAAAAAACGAGAACAAACTGTTTAGATAATTTTGAAAATGATAGGAAACACATTTAAAATAATTCCTGTTTTAGCCTTAACCAGCTGTAGCTTCCTGTTTGCTACCACGACAGATTCATAACTATCTTAATTTTATGTTTCGAACAGTTTTTTTTTTTTTTCATAATGAAAATACAGACAATACTAAATAAATAGTACATTATGACACAAGTGAGTTAAGTTCATCATTAAATCCGAGTCTAGATTGCTCTCCACGCCGAAGACGAGGATGTAATGAAGAGAGTGTAATGATACAACATTTATGAAACTTATCATGATTTTTTGATTCACATATTTTTTTCTCTATCAAGATGTCCATGAGAGATTTTTACAATCGGCCAGTAAAAACAAAGAGGACAAAAGTACCTAATAGGTTGGATGTGAAATATACATTAAGTATTTTTGTTTAAAAAAACACAAAGAATTTGTTAATTTATTATCAATAAAAAATCATTCGATGCTTTATAACGTTTATTAATCATATTATATATTATTAATTAACATTGTTTATCCCTTCACAAAATATTCAGACATAAAAACGTTTAAAACTTAGAGCTAAGATTTAAAATCATTAAAAAATCCATTATCGCATTAGTGCTGTAATGGTAAAGTAAAAAGCACGTGCATGTAAAACGTTGTATTATGAACGTAAAAGCGGTGCAAAAAGAGCCACATTACGAGTAAGCATGTTGAAAATAAAGAAACAAGAATAATAAAATCAACTTTATTATCAATTCGAACAATGCACAATATTATCAATAAAAGCATCGTAATATCCTAATGTTAGTAAAAGTTTTTCATAAAAAATATGTCAGACAATACAAAAAGTAACTATAATACCTAAAAGCAGCCGTAATTAACAATAAATAGAATACAAAATGCTAAAAGACAACACTTGTTTTGACATAAATATTATTTGTTCGAAACAAAAAACCTTTACTCATTAATAACTAACGACCCGCCCCTGCATCGCTCGGATGCGATATCAAAACAATGAGATTCTTCTATACTAAGTAATAATATGATAAAGTTAAAGAGTTTTTGTTCGTTTGTTTGTTTGTTTAACATCATTTCGTGCCTCGAAAAGCACGTTAAGCCGTTGGTCCCGGCTGTCATACGTGGATATTTGACAGTCGTTACGAGTCGTCAGAAGCCCGAAAGTCTGGCAGCCAGTCTTACCTAGGGGTATCGTATTACCCAGTTACTGGGTTGTGGAGGTCAGATAGGCAGTCGCTCCATGTACTAAAGTAGTAAAGTACTGGTACTCAGCTGCATCTGGTTAGATTGGAAGCTGACCCCAACATAGTTGAGAAAAGGCTAGGCAGATGATTATGTGTTTGTTTAAAAGCTCTTATATCTGGAACTACCAATCGAATTGAAAAAATCTTTTTGTACGTGATAGCCAGATTAATGAGAAATAGTATAGGCTATATAACATCACGCTAGGACCCATGGGAGTGGAGCAGTTACGAAAGACGTAACTTAACTCAGGTGAAAAAATCCACGCGGGCAGAAAGTACTAGTATATTATACCCACAAACTTCCCGGAATACATTCATTACATTATAAAAGTGAAAACCGCATCAAAATCTATCATTAAATAGTAGGAAGTAACCAAGCGGTCACATAGACAGACATGAAGGCTACCTTGTACTATACTATAGTCTATAGATTTTAAGAAAGTTTTCTTTCGAACCAGTTTTTGAATTTCGAACTTTATTGCGACAACGATAAAGTTTGTAATACAAAAAATTGGCTGACTGGTTTAAACCTGGTTTAAGCAAAGACTTGTTTTTTTATTAAGGCCTTGTAAGTTGCAAAGTCTATCTTCTTAATAGTTATATCTCATCTTTACATTTACTTGAACTTTGTTCCCAAAATCCGGAACTATTTCTTCTAAAAACAGCTTATCTTGTGAACTATCTAGGCGAACGATACTCTACCCATTACCTACTTAATTAAGACACATTATAGCTTGTCATGAAATCAGGGGACAATTCTACTTACTATGAGTAATCGCAATCTCAATCTTAAACTGTCAAAATGCCTCTAAAATGCTGACAATAAAGCCTTATTTAGACGGTGCGAGAAATAACGTGCGAGTTACGGGACATTTCGGGACCGCGCGGCTGTCGTGTCGTAAGAGACCGGTCATCGACGGAAAAGTACCACAACTTGTACAATATTTCTCGCACCGTCTAAATAAACATTTACGTACAAGCATTTTTGACGGATTGAGACTGAGATCAGAATAAAACCCCTCTGGGGCCTACCCCCATCTCTTAAAACAGTATTATTTTAATATTACTTTGCGCACTGTTGGATTGTCAATGCTCAGCTCATCGCCGAGAGTTGAAAATTCAACAACAGAAATTACAAAGTAATATTAAAATAATATTGTTATAAGAGGTGGCGGTAGGCGCCCAGCTCATCGCCGAGAGTTGAAAATTCAACAACAAAAATGGTACTGGTTTAAAAGATGGCGGTAGCTCCCCCCCCTGATCTAAGTTTAACAACATTTTCGTAACAGTAATATTAAATTCTTAAATAAAAACCATTCCGTATTACGTAATTAGGGGGTGGATGATTGTGTTCCAGATGATGAGATTTCATGACTTCCCTGTCCTTTGTGATGATGAACCGAGCTTTGCATTTTCTTCCAAAGGAGCATTTAAACAGATCCGTTGTTTTACTTCGATTGTCACACCAGAATGTGTATCCTAGTAGCATGGCTATCTCTTTCCCACTCGCCTTTCGAAACCACCTGACTGTAGAAAATAAAGATAAAATATATATTATGTAAGAAAAAGATACAGAATATAATGTTCACAAACAAGTAAGTTGATAATAGAAAGTCTGGACTTGAACCGTTCAATAAAAGTCCAATAAATGTAAAATAAATTGAACTTAATGTTAAAAATTGTACATTGGAATTAATTGTCCCTATGTTGTTATTACTCTCTATTACTCAAAGGAAAACCTAATAAAGAAAACATAATAATTATGGGAAAAGAAACGAAAACCAAATGTTTATGGGATTGAGAAACGAGGCGATATATCAAGAACATGATAAGTCTAAGGAACTTAACAACAGGGACAATGTTCAATGGAAATAATTGAACATAATTATTGCAAAGATCCTTGCTTTGCAATAATAATAATTATGTTCAATTATTGTGAATACGGAAATAAATGCAATGACAATAGTCACAAAATGTTTTTTAAATAATGCAAATTCTATTTTGCTCAAAATAAAACAACCTTTCCTGTTATATATTTTTTAAATTTTATTTTACACAGAGAGAAAATTGGTCAAAAGCAAAACGCCATTCTGACTACCCCGGCGCTAGAAAAATCTAGAATGTGTCGAAAGTTTCTACACATATTTTTAACCGACTTCAAAAAAAGGAGGAGGTTATCAATTCGTCTGTATTTTTTTTTTATGTTTGTTAGCTCTTAACTTGCGACTGGGTGAACCGAATTTCATGATTCTTTTTTTATTTGAAAGCTGGTGCTTACCGCGTGGTCCCATTGTCACCATTTCAATATCTGATGATGAACTTCGGAGATATGGAATGGAACTCCTCACAGAATTACAGCAGCAATATCGTAACAAGTGAAATTGCTTTGTTTATACGTGTAGTCGATGACTGATTGAAGGAAAAGGGGGGGGGGCGTTAACTTTAGTTTTGGAAGTCGGTGGCAATACTTACCTACATAACAAAAAACAAAACCAAAGCCGCCTACTTCCAAAACTAAAGTTATTTTTATTTTGTAGTTTATGAAGGCGGTTATCTTTTTTTGTGAAAAAGCTTTTTTTATTAACAAACAATCCCGAGATGCAGTTTTCAATACACATTTGTTATAGATTTATACCGCCTTATTAGAAAACAAAGTCTTTGCTCCCGTTAACTGCGGGAAAACACACCCGTTGTGTTTCTACTAAAAAACGCGCATGCGGCGCACACACAACCGTATGTGTTTTTCTACGGCGAACACACGAACTGTGTAGCCAGCCGCACTGCGGGCTTGGCGTAGCTAATGTTCGCCCGCAGCCAACGGGCTTGGCGCCAGTCATACTTTCAGACATGAACCGCCTTATTTATAAAACAAAGACTTTTCTTCAACCAGTTTTAAAACTCCGAGCCAGTTTTTGAATTTCGAACTTTATTTTGGTAACGATAAAGTTTGTAATACAAACATTGGTTTAATGGTTTAAACCTGATTTAAATCTTCATATACAAACCATTACGTATTATATACTTATTGGGTGGGTGATTATGTTCCAAATGACAGAATGTCATGGTCCCTCTGTCTTTTGTGATGATGAAACGAGCTTTGCATTTTCTTCCTATGGAGCAGCTATACAAATCGGTCGTCTTCCTTCCCTGTTTAAAACTGAATGTGTATCCTCGTATCATGGCGATCTCTTTCCCATTCTGCTTTCTGTACCAATTGACTGCAGAAAATCAAATTTTACGTAAAAAATAAGGATTTATTTAGGCACTATTTACAATCTAAAATATGGCGTCTTGAACTTTGGCAGCGGATAAATTACAAGCTTTAAAATGGATACATATCAGAATATCGAAAATCAAAATGTCGAAAATCAAAATATCGAAAATCAAAACACCGAATGTATCATAATATCGAAAATCAAAATATCAAAATGTCGAAAATCAAAAAATCGAAAATCAAAATATCGAAAATCGTCACGTTTTGTAAGCGAGCGAAGCGAGCTCGGGACTTGGGGCACCCCGACTCGGACAGGTTAGGTTAGAAGGGGATGGCGGGGTCTACCAGGCCCCGCCATCCGGGGTTCCGTCGACTAGACCAATACCTGGACAATCTAGTTTTGGCGTAGTCGACGGAACCCCGTCTACGGAGCCCCGGATCCCCGGGCTCCTACTTCTGAGTGGTTTAAAAAAAAATAACCATAAGTCCCGAGCTCGCTTCGCTCGCTTACAAAACGTGACGATTTTCGATATTTTGATTTTCGATTATATGATCATTCGATCATAATGAGCATTCGATATTTTGATTTTCGATATTTTGATCGTTCGATATTTTGATTTTCGATATTCTGATATGTACCCTTCAAAATAATTTAACATAATTATTACAAAAAATCGAGGTAATGATCATGAAATATTTATAAAATGTTTAAAAAAATAGAAATGTATGTAAAAAACCATGCAGATAGATAGTAGAAATTATTAAGAACTTTATTCTATTAAAAATTAAACCACCTTTCCAACATTTAATGTTTTTAATATTGTGCTTTTAACTTTTAATTTTAATTAACAGTTAAACAATGTTAGTGAGATTGAAAAATAAATCAGTATCGAGATCATGAAAAATCAGAATAAAATAGGATTCAAAGAGAGATACAAGCAAATAAATTTAATTAAAAAAAAAACACACAGATCCACGGTTAAACAAAAACCTATAAGTATGGGTCACTGGGAAAGGGTTAAGTAATCGAAAATAAAAAAGAACCGAAAGCTCTATTCAAACATAATACGTTATTATTACTAAAATCCCTATTTATTTTATTATTGATTCGAGTTGAGAATCACTAGCATTAGCCACGTTCATGGATTTGACGAGGATGTAAAACTGCATCTTCTTCTCTTCTTCTTCTTCTTTATCGTGTGAGCAGTAAGGTCTTACGACCCCACATACCCTAGTGTCAGAATTTCTAAACCGCCTCAAGGGCTTTTGGCATGGATTGAGTGGAACAGTAAGTCCAGGTTTCCTCACGATGTTTTCCTTCAGCGATGCCAGTATAAGAATGCACCTTATTTTTTTTGTCGAAAAGTTGTTTTAAGACGTAAGTTTATTATCTACGCATACCGATACTATATTTCAAAAATATGTTTTAAATTCCACAAACTAATTTGTTAGAATTGCCAAAAAATAACACATGTTTATTTAACCCACTCTAATAAAAATACCATTACGTATTACATATTTAGGGGGTGGATGACTGTGTTCTAGACGACTTGATTTGATAGGACCTCCCTCCTTTTTAATGGAGAAGCGTGCTTTACATTTCCTGCTGACGGAACACTTGTAGGAAATGGTTGTCTTATGTCGAGCGTCAATACCGAATGTGTATCCATGCACCAAAGCTAGTTTTTTCCCATTGTGTTTTCGGTACCATGTGACTGTAGAAAAATAAATGATGAAAAAGACAGAAAATAATATTCATGAGATTGAGAAACGATTACAAAGCAACGTCTCAAATTCTGAATCATGAAAAGCAAAACAGGGGTTTAAAGTTTAAATATAATTTATTAATTAAGGATTTAAGATAAAACTTAAAGCCACAAAAATCATATTACTTAACAATAAAGAAAACAAAAATCTCTAATCGCTGGCTTTTGTTTGTCATTAACAATTTTCTTTTGTTTTTTTTTTTTGTACGTTCGACCGTTACCCCACCAGAAGATCAGCAGTATAGGCCACGAACGTACTGTCTTTTCCAACATGATAAATTAGAAACGAATACTATATTTTATACAGGATGTAAAGAGACCAATCACATTTTCAAAAACCACATATTCCACCTATTATTACGGTAATTTTTTTCTACTACATCATGCCTGGAAATCCACTGGTTCTAGAGATATTGGAAGTCAAAGTTACAACTTTTCAATACTTTTTTTACGAAATCTAATTTTATATGTTCTGCCAACTAAACTTTACATATTCCTACGACCTCCGTACTGTTGCATGCACCCATAAGTACAATAATTTGTGTGTGTTACAATGTATGACATCATAAATAGTGATAGTGGCAAAAAAAAGTCTTTGCACCTTCTTCCAAAGGAGCATATGTACACATCGGTGGTCTTACTTCGACTAAGTTTTGTGTAAGTGTACCCTTTTAGATGGCTATCTCTCTCCCACCTTGCTTGAGAAACCACTTAACTGTAAAAAGTCAAACAGGCAAAAGTAAAACAAACGTCGCTAACGTGACAGATCTCTAATTAGTAGAAAAATCTATAGAGTTAACTAAAAAGTTTTTAACTACTAACAAATAAACTGCAGGTAAGTAATACCGCTTTTAAAATATTTTCTCATACTTATACAATGGATTTTCTAAAAATACGAGTATAATGGTCTATTTACAACGATTGAAAATTATTATATTATTATAATTTAGACGGCACGGTTGGCGCAGTAGCTAAGCGATTGGCTGCTGCACTGCGTGTCGCGGGTTCAATTCCCGCACGGAACAAATATTTGTATGGCCTACAGATACTTGTTCCGGGTCTGGCTGTTTGTGTATGTGAGTTTATATGTTTGTAAACGCACCCACGATACAGAAGAAATTCCTAGTGTGGGGCAAAGTTTTAATAAAAATAATATAAAGAAAAAAAAACAAGCTCTCGACGGTGAGCGAGCGCTGAAAATCCCATAGAACGCAAGGCAAAGTAATATTAAAATAAAATCCCCTGGTAGACCCCCTGATCATTTTAAACAAATCATCCTAATATTTTGGAAGCTTAATGCGCAATACTTTATCGTGTAATCAAACATACACCAGTTTAAACGCGAAGGTGTCAAATCACGTTTACTTACTATAAAATGGCCAAAAAATGTTATTATAGTATTCATGATTTCCTCAACGAAAATAATTTTAATAATTTAATGGTTTTTAATCTTTAATTATAATGTTTAGTTGTCTTTTTCTTTAAATTGATTATAATGTTTAATTGATTTGAGATTTACTTTACTTTTACTTATCTAATACTAATTTAATTATAATGTATATGTGGAGTCCTACCACTGTGGTGCGATGTGTACCGGGATTTCTAATGTGTGGAAGAAAACACCGACATGTGTGTTCACCAAGCGGTTTTATTGAACTAACTTAAATAACATAAAATGTGCATGTAATAATGTATCGTAAGTACAAGTGATCGCGGGCGTCAGCATAAAATTGTCGAGCGTGCTCGTACAGTATAATATTTAATTCATATTAATTTATCTCATTTCATATTATTTTTCATATGTTTTATGCAAATAAATGATTTGATTTGATTTATACCGTATACATGACACGCTAATGTGATGAATTTGCAGTTGACCTGAGTCATTCTACCAGCGCCGTAGGTTGGAAGAGGTACATCTGCAGCCGAAATTAATGATCTTGAAATAACGTCAGTTGTTCACTTTCTGGCAGCATTGTGCACATAGTTGATTTAAAAATCAAGGTAGTGATGGCAAAACTGATAAAACAAAATTAAAGTAAAAAATAGACGGGTTGTTATTGAACTGAGTGCAATAAGTCATGAATATGGACAATACATAGTTTTAAAATGTAGTGTGTGTTTTAGTTTATTTTAAACACATTATTATATGTTCAATGATAAAGGTATTTCTAAAACTATCTAATTTATTATAAATGTTTAAAAAAAAAATACGTTTTCATTTCATTTAGTTCATGAGTAAGTTGATTGTATAGGTACAGTCGAACAAGCCATTTGATATCCAGGCACCTGACTTGCAACTACTTTTAAACAATGTTTCTAGTGTGTCAATTATTTAATTATAAGACACCACAAGCTTAAAAAGTAAACACAAAATAACGTTGAATGGCAATGTAGCAGAAAAATAGTTATTGTTTACTGTAAACCAAATAGTTTGTTTGACTGTACAGTCGCGGTCATAAGTGGAGTAGCAATTTACAAACCAAATCGATTGAAACTTTGGTTAAACTTACGACCTTTCAACGTCGTGTGCCAATTTTGAGGTGTGCGTAGGTACTGTGTTATTACGTTCAAAAGTGCCTTATATAGTGGCCATATTAAATAAATTATTTAACTTTGACTTTAACTTTGAATACATCACTTATACACACAGATGTAGGTATGGCCTGTACCCCGTGTTCACAGCAAATTAAACTTCAGCATGATACTGCACTTATGACCGCGACTGTACCTAGTCAAGATAAAACGCCATCCAAAAAAAAAGACCATACTCTAGCTAACTAACTACGACTAAAGTAAGTCAATCAGTCATGATTATGGTCAGACGCAAACTTAACTATAGAATTTTCAATAGTATACAATGCCGCGCGGCATTTGCTGCGTTTCTTGACACAACGCCATCTTGTTTTACTACCCGTCACGTAGTCCCTGCAGTACCGATGAGGTCCTAACTGTAACAGAAGCTGTCCTCGCGAAGTCGTAGTAAATCTTGGGGCATCTGAAATATTAGCGTTCATTTTATTTAACCTCAGAAAATCAAAATAATAAACTAATAATATTTTATTAACTTGATAGTGAGACAATTGAGAATCAGTAATCATACTTTAATCAATAGGTACGTACCTACTTTCGTATAAGTAGTAATAAAAGTCAAAGTACGAGTAGAAGTACCTTCTATGAAAAACATCAATACTTGTCAAGCTGAAAATATTTATTCTATCAATCAAACAAAATATAATAAGTGCCTATTCCTACTTAAAAAACTAAAATAAAGGCTTTCGTAAATCCTTAAAGCATCAATAGATTGCTTTAAAATCCTTATTGTAAAGCCAAAACTGCTGTCCAATTTTGAGTGTGTTGCGTGATTCGAGTACCTACACATAACATCATGCCTGTAATCCCTGAAGGAATAGGCAGAGCTGTATCCATTAGTACACCCACATTTCGCCAGTTATGATTAAGTCCCATGTAATAGGGGGCGAGCCAATTGCCATCAACCGGGCACAAATCTAGACTCCGAGGCTGGTACTGAGAAATTCCTGATGGAGAAACCCAATAACACTATGCCCGACCTGGGAATCGAACCCAAGACCTCATGCTCAGCAGTCGCGCTTCGCGACCACTAAACCCACGAGGCTGTCAGTGATTCGCGTACTTAATAAAGAAAAGATGGTAAACTTAGACCAAGTGCAAATCAAATCGCTGACAAATAACTTTAAGAGAAAGAAAAAACAATCAAAACGCATTGTAACAAAACGCGGTGGAAGGGACTGCGTAACACAAACTGTTACCATCGATTCAAGTACATGATTCTAAACTCGACAGGGTTAACATTTTCCGTCGGTTATTAAAAAAAAATCAGCTGTTCTATTCATTTTGACCGTGTACGTCGCGCTTTTGTTTTACCAGCTGGTTTTTTTTAAAGCGGGCAAAAAATTTCAGCCCTCTAGGATCTAAAATCATGAGCTGATTTCAAGTTTGCGTCACGATGTTCCTTCCAGCTTTTATTATCGAGGACGCCGAGGACTTTACGAACAAGAAACATTTTAGGACCAGGACTGTGCCTAAGCAGGTACAGTAATTATTAGTTTTAGGTTATGAAGTTAGGTACTTGTAAGAACCATCATGATGTAGGACGTGGAATTATTGACGTTCTGGCGTATTAGCAGATCGATATCTAAACAATAATATAAAAACTTGAAAATAACAGGTCCTTAACTGCGCCTGATTACTTGTCCAAAACCGCACGAACTGGTCTTCGGAGTACGTTTTAACCAATTCCGAGCTGTGTAGTGAAGTTTCACCAGATCATTTAAGGCATCGTATAATAGCCTGTAGCGGAACGGATTATTTTCGGAGGGGTATGTACGTGTTCACCAAAACAGTCGGTAACGAGTAGCTCCTCGGTGGTGAGAACAGCTGCCTTGCATCCATGGTGGTAACGGCAGCAGTACCAACGCCACTTACTGTCCCTCGCGACCTGCTTGCGATTGTAAATGTATCCGAGAGCAAGCAGGGCTTCAGCTCTGCCCAGTTTTATGATCTTGCCTGTAATGTAGAACATAGTTTTTTAATTATTTTAGTCTTAGTTGTCCTCTGATACCTACCTCTGGTTATTTAGTTAGAACAATTAGTTTTATATCATGCAGACCTAAGTTAAGACTGATATTCTTCAGCATTTTGTACTATCTTCCTACCCTCAGTTGGTCGATGAAAAAATTACGTCAAAAAGTCCTTCTTTACTATTTTAATAACATAAATAAATGTTTTTTAACACAAACATACCAAGAATGATGACTAGGCTTTAACGAAGACAGTATTCTTTCACAAATACTGAAATTTTTACACTTATGTTTTTATTGAACATTATGTCAAAACATAAGAAAATAAATTAATTTAGATTTAAGGAACACAATAAGGAATAAGACAAAAGCAATTTCTGTTTTCTAAGGATGATTATGATCGCGCCCAATCTTGACTATAACATTTTCTATAGTCGTAATGGACGCGAGACAGTTATAATTTTTTTTAACGCATCGCCATCTTGTTTTGCCACCCCTGTCACGATCCTTTAAAAACCTGTATGGTCCAAATACTATTTTTGGTTGACCATGACGTGGTGTGATGAATATGGGTTCGCCTGAAAAGATATTTAGTTAAATTTATTAAAAAAAATCGTACGTTTGGATAAAAGCAACGCACATTGGATTAGTCATCAAGATGAAGAGTCGCTCTAGGTAACTAAGGAGCTCAACGACTGGACCAATCATGCCAATAGACCAAGTCACCATTAACAGAACAGTCGAAAGCATAAATTAAGGACATAATTTTTTAATCATTAGGATAACTTTTGTGAATAATGGTTTGTAGCTGGTGGCTGGCGTGGCTGGTATGACACAAATGCTGTCAAACCGCAATAGTAATAACTCAGATATAAGTCATCTGATGATTAAAAAAAAATCGTTCCTTAAGTTGACAAATAATGAATTAGATTCAAATGATATAAAAACAAAAAGGGAAAGCATTTTACAACATGCATGATCCTGAAAAAAATATTTATATTGGAAGTTTTATTTAATTTTATATACAAATTGTTCTAAGATTAGCTTATCAAAGAAATGTTACAGTCATTAATGGAAATGAACCCTAAGACCCTTCACATGCATACAGTCAGCACGGTCGCTGTGTCATGTGAAAGCTCTCATTGTAGCTCATACATTAGGGCTAAAACTGAGTTAAACGGACGCCCGCGCGGTTTCATACAAAAGTGCATGCGCGGGACCCCGCTACGGTGCAATTCTGTATGAAACCGCGCGGGCGTCCGTTTAACGCAGTTTCAGCCCTTACTACTTTACACGGCACGGCGAACGTGCCGTGACCGTATGCATGTGAAGAGGTCAGCGCAAACCGAGTAATATTATACTAGGACAGCCACAAATCGAGATAAAATTGTTTGCAAGATAGAAGATATGGTATGTATGATGATAATTCCGAGCGGCATATTTTGCATGCAAAGACGAAATCAAAATAAAATCATTAGTAACAGGCACTTTTGTATTATCAAGATAAGTTTCAATTTCAAGTACAGTCAGCAACAACAGTTGATTAACATTTATGATTTTTAAATCGGTATCAGGACACATGCGCGAAAGACATTTCCGCGCAAGACACTTGCGCGAGTCCCTTTGCGCGCCAAGACACTTGCGCGAATGGACGTTTGCGCGCCTAGACCTTTCCGCGAACAGACACTTGCGCGAATGGACATTTCCGCGCCAAGACACTTGCGCGACTCCCTTTGCGCGATTGGACACTTGCGCGACTGACAGTTCCGCGATAGACATTTGCGCGCCAACACTTGCGCGATAGATACTTCCGCGAATCCACTAGCACGAATGCTGATATGCGCGAACTATATTTTTATTAAGCTTTAAATTTGACCCAGTTCCCGGTGTCCGATTGAGCTGAAATTTTACATACTGGTCCAGTCGTCATGACAATGCATGTTTATGATAAGCATGACGTGATGCTGCTGCCAGGATTGGTTCCAGATGAGGGAACTCCTCAACGGTTAACAGTAGGGACATGAAATTTTACATACTGGTCCAGTCTTCATGACAATGTATGTTTATGATAATCATGTGATGCTGCTGCCAGGATTGGCTCCAGACGAGGGAACTCCTCAACGGTTAACAGTAGGAACATGAAATTTTATATACTGGTCCAGTCCCCATGACAATACATGTTTATGATAAGTATGACGTGATGCTGCTGCCAGGATTGGCTCGAGACGAGGGAACTCCTCAACGGTTAACAGTAGGGACATGAAATTTTACATACTGGTCCAGTCCCCATGACAATGCATGTTTATGATAAGCATGACGTGATGCTGCTGCCAAGATTGGCTCCAGACGAGGGAACTCCTCAACGGTTAACAGTAGGGACATGAAATTTTACACACTGGTCCAGTCCCCATGACAATGCATGTTTATGATAAGCATGACGTGATGCTTCTGCCAGAATTGGCTCCAGACGAGGGAACTCCTCAACGGTTAACAGTAGGGACATTAAATTTTACATACCGGTCCAGTCCCAATGACAATGCATGTTTATGATAAGCATGACGTGATGCTGCTGCCAGGATTGGCTCCAGACGAGGGAACTCCTCAACGGTTAACAGTAGGGACATGAAATTTAAGATTTTATATGGCAGAAGCAATACGTCATGCTTATCATAAACATGCATTGTCATAGGGACTGGACCAGTATGTAAAATTTCATGTCCCTACTGTTAACCATTGAGGAGTTCCCTCGTCTGGAGCCAATCCTGGCAGCAGCATCACGTCATGCTTATCATAAACATGCATTGTCATGAGGACTGGACCAGTATGTAAAATTTCAGCTCAATCGGACACCGGGAACTGGGTCAAATTTAAAGCTTAATAAAAATATAGTTCGCGCATATCAGCATTCGCGCTAGTGGATTCGCGGAAGTATCTATCGCGCAAGTGTTGGCGCGCAAATGTCTATCGCGGAACTGTCAGTCGCGCAAGTGTCCAATCGCGCAAAGGGAGTCGCGCAAGTGTCTTGGCGCGCAAAGGGACTCGCGCAAGTGTCTTGCGCGGAAATGTCTTTCGCGCAAGTGTACCAGATCCTTTTAAATCCTAATTATTAAGTACAATATTAGAAGTAAAAAGCAATGAATATAAAATTAAGATAAAATAAACCCTTAGCTACTGCCTGGAATTCTGAAAGCCAGTACATTATGTGTTTAGTGTCTGTTTAAATGATATAAAAAAGTAACATTGTTAATCGACATTGGTTGCTGACTGTACCTACCTACAATAGATAAGAAGTAAAAATTAAATAAAAATGACAATATAGAGTAATAACGTCATAATTCATTTCTTACAACGATCATAAAATTCGACGTCTATCTGTAGGTGTGTATGTTGTGTTTTTCGAAAACACAAAAGGAATAATGACAACAAACGGTAAGAAGCACAATATACATATATTCATGTCACGTTAACTTACAAAAAGTGTTTTATTGCTAATATAAAATTAATCTAATTTAAACTACCACTAACCATAGTGCTTATCTCAATTTATTTAAGCATATAATATTAAATATGACATACGGTATGTATGTCAAAAATACGCTATATTCTGCCTGAAATACATTAAAACTTGTAATAAATAACCCTTAATTATTTTAAATATTGCAGATCATCAATAATCACATTTTGCTATTTAATATCGTGTACAATCCATCATCTTAAAAGTTTACCTACTATGCATGACCCTCATGCATGAGGTTACAGATTCGTTACCGGGCAAATATCAAGTATAAATGTAGCTATCCTTAAAAAGCGATGGACTGCCACATTTATTTCCTACTCTATCTACTATCAAAAAGAATATTATTCTATTTATAAACAAGTACCTAATAGCATTATTTTGTAAATAAATTATATTATCTTATATGTAATTTATTCTATTACGACTATGGCTTGTACAATTATGAAAAAAGACCTTTTCGAGTACCTAGAGATCATTTAATTTTAAACTTATAGTTTTTCATGTACTTTTTATATCTGCATTCTTTGCCTGTTATCACAAGGTCATCTATCGTCTCCACAGTATTCTAAACAACTTTATAAATAGTGTGACTCGCCTATAATGTGATGAATACCGCTGGCGGAACAGATTAACTTCGGGGGGTCATGTTGATGTTCGGCGATAATGTTCGTAACCAGATAGTTTGAGGTAGTGAGTACAGCTGCCCTGCAGCCTTGATGGTAGCGCGTGCAGTACCACCGCAATTTGTTGTCCTTTGCACTGTGCTTACGATTGTAGATATGCCCAAGAGCATACAGAAAGAGAGCTCCTCTAGTCATTTTAATTAGTTTACCTGAAAAAAAAAACACGGTATGCTAAGACAGTGTTTTGTTGAATTGGAAAGACAAAATATGTAAACAATTAAAAATACTCGCTTGCCTGGATAAATGTTTCGAGGCAAATCTTGGCCATTCCTTTTTTACATCGGGTCAAATTATTGCTGTGTGACTTAGGGCTAATTTTTCAATCGTCAGATAACTGTTATCGGAAATATAAATATAGCGATTTGACAGCTTTTGTATAGAAAATATGTCAAACTGTTATATTTATTCTTTGGATAAAACTTATCTGATTATTGAAAAATCAGCCGTTGGATTAAAGTACAAAAAGGATAACGCCAAATATAAATTAAAATACTGACGATTCAAAAGATTTATTTTTAAAATACTCAGAGGATTTTGTAAAAAACATTAATATCATCGAAACATGTATCAATGTTGTCTTACTCGAACAATAAAACAAAAGCACCATTCAAAACAAAAAACAAAAGTGCAAAATATAAAAACAAACAATAGCAAAGACAAACTGTAAACATATTTTTATACAAATATAACACGACCTACTTAAAATTATTTAGAATCACTTAATACCAACACGTAGTTAATTTAATAAAACAATACTTTTCAGATTTCTCAACATTACAAGATATTAGTTTTATAAATAATAATACTACTTTTTCATATACATTGAATACTAGACACAGTCAAATAAATAACAAAAAAAAGACAATGATGAGTTTGTTGACCTGACCAGTCGGTTATTCTGTAAAAATCTCTCTAGATGAATTTAAGTGAAATAGGCTTTAGGTGACCTGTCATCTCACATGAAACTCAGACTTTACCTTATTCGTAGGTCCTGAGCACATAAAGATATGTTTAAAGTAATTTGAAAACTGACAAATTAAATTTATTTCAATGTTTCTATTGTACGTAATATAATTTAAAATCAAATCAAATGGATTGTGTGAAGAATGATATGAATGAAAGGGAAGTCAATGATTGCATGACGGCCGACAGGACAGAGTGGAAGAGGAAAACGTGTTGCGCCGACCCCAAGTAACATGGGACAAGGGCAGGAAGATGATGATGATGATGATCAAATCAATGAAAGAAACATTAACACTAATATTTCATAAGCTTGGGGCAAGAAACTTATCGTAAATCTCACTGTAAATATTTAGTCATTAAATTAGTTACTAACTACTAATAGTGGTAAATTTCTTTTTTGAGGGCAAGCCGGGGCCTCCGACGTCCGTGGCCCTGGACACTTGTCCAGAGTGCCCAGTAGAGAAGAGGGGCCTGATAATGCTAGGGATAGACAGGGGGCCTACCACGACCTCTTAAAACAATATTACTTTAATATTACTTTGCGTTCCGCTCTGTTGGATTTTCAACGCTCGGATCAGCGCCGAGAGTTGAAAATGCAACAACAGAAATTACAAAGTAATATTAAAATAATATTGTTTTAAGAGGTTGTGGTAGGCCCCCAGTTCTCCTCAAGCTCACTTTACCCAAATTCACCACGAAAGACTTCAGAATAGCACAGCAGTACCTAAATTTCAAAGCTCCTTTGGTAACATTTCTTTATCATTTTAATAACAACGATTACATTTTCTCAAACATCTAACGAGACTTACATAGATTATGTACTTAGGTAATTGGAATGTGCAATTTTATACATTAAATATTATAAAAATATATTACATTTAGATCAAATCACTGTGATTTTTATGTCAACACCTAATAAGTAATTGCCTGCTTCGAAAGTACCATTTTGAAATGGTATTATATACATTAAAATAACAAAGGTAGGTACTACCTATATGTATCTCCTTAAGTTTTGATGATATTATAAAATTCCATTAAATTCCAAGCTTGTAGTTAATATCTTAAATATTTGCCAAATTCTACACAAATAATGTAATTTTGATATTTTTTTCATAAATACTTCAGAACATTTCAAGGCACGTCAAAATTCTTAACAAAGTCGCACACGCACCGAGAGGTGAAATTTAAATTTCACTTAGTCCTAATTATCAATATAATAATATGTAGATGATTCACGAATAATGATTTTGATATAGAAAGTAATATTTTTAATACTCAGCTTCAACTAAGTTCATCTTCATTTTTTTAAGATTCATATTCGATATTGGTGCCGATTCCCTCGTTCACAAACTACACAGAATTGTCATCTCTTACTAACATACAGCGAAAGAAAAGGACGGTGACATTTTAGAACTAAGTTAGAGATGTCAAATTAGTTTTGCCTTGAACTTTTCCGTGTTTTATTCAATGCTTTCTGTCATGTCTGAAGTTTCAGATTAAACTAAAATTGACAGGTTTAATCTATTTCTGCCCCTTTCTTGTTTTATAGGACAGAAAAAGATAGAAATAGACTAAAATTTGTTTAATTTGTGAACAAGGTAATCGGCGCCATTGTCTCATCATTTTCATTAAAAGAAACGAATAACAGTGCATCAAGCACAAGTTTCCTTTTACGAAATACGAATCGAGAATCGACAAGCAGGCAATGTATTATAGTTTATGTATGAGAATGCAAGCCTGTAGTAGATACTACAATCCCATCAATGGTGACAGCAGAGGCTTTACATTTGTGTTTATGCTTCTTAGCGCACGTCCATCTTATCCTGTTGCCAACGAGGGATCGCGAATGTCTGAAGAATTTGTGACCTCCAATATATATATTTGTAGTTTCTCTGGTACAGAATCTGGCCCGAAGGAGCGACGCTACGAACTCTGTAAGCAGGTATTGAAATAAAATATTGGCTCACATTGTGCTACATACATTTTTAAGACTACTTACATTTATTTTAGAGAATTCAATAAATCCGTTAGTGGTTAAAATATTGAAACTCCGTAATTTCAAACCGATTTCGAACATGAGCAGTACATTTTAATAAATAAAGAAAAATATACAAATATAATAATAGTTAGGATTACATCCAAAAATAAAAAATAAAATGTTTTTTCATAAAGTATAATTTTCTGTAGCAGTTTTCTAATTAAGCTTGACATATACTCCTTCTTTAGTAATATGGTACCTCGGAGGTTCATGGTTATGCTGTATGTCATCGGACATCACAAAAATTCCTTCTTTGTTCTTGCGAGCTCTGACTCTGCATCCTAATTTCCTTTTAGTACAGTACCAGAAATTAGGACAGTATTCAGAGAAAGTAAACCCATTTACCATGAGTAAGTTCTTTTTTCTGTATCGGCTCGGTATGAAGTGAACTGTAAAGAGATATAAATAAAGTTTAAAATCACATCTCTGTTCATTCATCTGCCTAGGTAGCCTTTCCCAGGCTAGGCAGATGAATGGACTTGGACTTGGATGAATGGATTATGGACTTTTATCTTTCATAGGACTATAATGTAATAAAAATCCGTCATAGCAAAATACGTTTATTGTTTAAACTTCCTTTCACAGAGTTATTTTGATCGTGTTTTTAAATTACTAATCTATCACTAGGCATCTAAAGTATATTTATTACGTAATTCAGTCTTGAATTGTCTTTAAACAAATTAAAATTAACTAAACGAACTAGTTGCTGCTCAACAAATAAAAATGTTTGCTCTTCCTAACTACAACAAAAAAAAACAAATTTTTTTACACAACAACGAAAAATGAATTAAAAAATCAAACAAAAAAAAATAGTCGCTTCCATCTTTCATCAACACAAAATTTTAAACTTAACATAGGCACCTACTCCTTCAAAATAACAAAATATGAAACTTTCCTTCTCAATCCGAAACCAGTCAGGCGATACACAAAATATGAATGTAATTTTACTTATGATTATGTACATCGTAAGATTCAATAACAAAAGTGTCAACCGTGGTGGCGGTGGCCCGACATCTAGCCTTTTTCTTACTGCATCTCCATGCAATTTGAGAATTCTTCTTCGCACGATCCCTACAATACTTCTGCCCCCGATAAAGTAACATTATATTGCCGCGCGAATTCTTTACGAATGTAGCTTCTTCTGTAAAAAGCACAATAACTCTTTGAGCTACACTTTTCGATCAAGAAATAAAAATAACCATCATGTGGAGTGTTCAATTAAGCCATTATGATTAATTTGTTGCAAAAACGAGATAGTACTTCATCCTGTATCACCATCTCACTCTAGCACTATAACGTCGTTGGCTTTTAATACATAATTTGGCCCCAGTACAGTCATAAGTATGATCTAACTTAATCTAACCTTGTACCTACATAAGCTACACTAAAAATAGCAACTATATCTACACAGAAATCAGCGTGACTATTTGGGATGACCATACCTACTACCACCTAGTTTGGGAGCCAGGGAACATGTTACTGTGTATAATGTATGTTATGAATAAAGTTATTATTATTATTACCATACAGATAGTAATGAAAAAGCAATTGTATTTATTCTTAATCATTGAAAGAAGGTTTTCGAAATCATATTAAACGTTCTGGAACATAGCAGACCGAACAGTGTAATCTAATAGTTAATAACAATCTAGTTTCACTTTTTTTTTGCCGATGCGTTCTCGGATAGACAAAGAATCATCGCTATACCATACAGAAATAAAACAAACAAAATATATACATATTGGTATTAACTATGATTATGATTATCCTTATATTTAACGATAACATTGTCTTGAGTACGTACGGTCGCTTTGCATCTTATTTGCCTCTGGTTACATCGCCATGTTACACCGTTCTTTCTACCCAGATAGTCTTGGTTAAATCTATGTCCTTTATAAAGTAAAACAGGATTTCCTTGAGGAGTTTTTAAAAATGTTGGACCTGTAAGTAATGAGCCACTTTAAAAATTTAGTTATTTGTATGGCTTAATAAAACACTTCGTTACAAATTGATGATTAATAGAAGCCATTATTATTATTACTTAAAAAAAAATTAAAATTTTAAAATTTACAAATATGTACCTATGTACATATTTGTAAAAACTATAAAAATATTAATGACTATTGTACACGAAGTTACGTCATTGTGTTCCGCTACGTGGCGTCGCGTAGCCTTCCGCTCTGCTTCTACTCTTGGGTGAATTAATATTGGTTGACCACCCTAGATAGAACACCAGGTAGATAGTTGAAATACCAACTTTGATGATCTTTACACGGTGTAGGCTATTTTTTACAAGCGCGTGGTCCCGTGCCGCGCCATGAGAAGAAAATTATAAAGTTGATTTTAAAACAAACGTGATTTAAAACTTTTTATTTTATATTACTACAACATTCACATTTACTATCCACTGAGACTAGTGCATTCAAATACAAAATTCATTAACAGAATAAGTATATTATTTCTTTCATTTTTTTGTGTTCTGTTTTTGTTTCCGTTGACGGTTTGTTACACGCAAATCATAAAATTATAACATATTTTCGTGTATACATATTAAATGCCTTATCATATAATATAAAAACAGGATTATCCATAATATGAAAAAAAAAATCAGATTGTTTATACAAAGATAATTTATTCTATTGGGTGAAGAACTCAATCACATTTCCGAAAACCTTGGAATCCATTGGTTCTGGAGATATGGAAGACAAGTGTTAAATGTTCCAACTAAACTATAAATATTCCCACGACCCCTGTGCTGAGTGCTAAGTGTGAGTATTTTCACTCACGTTCGATTGCGAACGCGTTAGTATTTTGTATGGGAAATAAGGTTTTCCGAGTGATCTGGAGATATGGAAGACAAGTTTTAAATGTTCCAACTAAACTATAAATATTCCCACGACCAGGTTAATTAAGGTTTTCCTAGTGACCACTAGATGGCGCTATAACTTTTTCCCATATAAAATTCTAACGCGCTCGCAATTGAACGTGAGTGAAAAAAACTCCCACTTAGTACTCTGTTGTATGCAAAATAATTTGCGGGTGTTGCAATACATGGTATCAGCGGTTTTTCAAATTGTTTCCCAGGAATAATTTTTGCTAAAACAGTACCCGGCGATAAATATTGCACATCGACCTTTGAAAGAGACAATCTGCTAATTTCGGCTTCGTAGAGCGTTATCTCTGTCGCACGAAATACAAACAATCCGATATAGGGAGCTGTTAAATTAATTATGATTATCTTTTCATAATTCTTTGTATTCTTTGTATAAAATACGAAATACGATAAAGGTCGATGTGCAATATTTATCGCTGGGTACTTATTTTGATGGGCAGTTAACGACTAGGTGATGAGTATTTATACACTATTTATATACTAATTTAATTAAGTACCCAATGCGTACCCATATAATACCTATTTAAGTATACTTAGATGCCTTACCCATGTAAAATTATGTTTAATAATTACGTATATCTTTTATAACACATAAAAATATCTTAAAAAATGTTTTTAAAAGCATGAAACACGAAGCGAAAGGATAAGAATTATTTCCTTATTTTTATAAAAGTAAAATATATCTTAATATACTTGGCACAATAATGCTACGCACACAGACATATTATAATACTAAATTAAATATAAACAATAAAAAAGCGGTTTATTGTTTAAACTTCCTTTCACAGAGTTATTTTGATCGTGTTTTTAAATTACTAATCTATCACTAGGCATCTAAAGCATATTTAATACGTAATTCAGTCTTGAATTGTTTTTAAACAAATTAAAATTAACTAAACGAACTAGTTGCTGCTCAACAAATAAAAATGTTTGCTCTTCCTAACTACAACAAAAAAAAAACAATTTTTTTTACACAACAACGAAAAATGAATTAAAAAATCAAACAAAAAAAAAATAGTCGCTTTCATCTTTCATCAACACAAAATTTTAAACTTAACATAGGCACCTACTCCTTCAAAATAACAAAATATGAAACTTTCCTTCTCAATCCGAAACCGGTCAGGCGATACACAAAATATGAATGTAATTTTACTTATGATTATGTACATCGTAAGATTCAATAACAAAAGTGTCAACCGTGGTGGCGGTGGCCCGACATCTAGCCTTTTTCTTACTGCATCTCCATGCAATTTGAGAATTCTTCTTCGCACGATCCCTACAATACTTCTGCCCCCGATAAAGTAACATTATATTGCCGCGCGAATTCTTTACGAATGTAGCTTCTTCTGTAAAAAGCACAATAACTCTTTGAGCTACACTTTTCGATCAAGAAATAAAAATAACCATCATGTGGAGTGTTCAATTAAGCCATTATGATTAATTTGTTGCAAAAACGAGATAGTACTTCATCCTGTATCACCATCTCACTCTAGCACTATAACGTCGTTGGCTTTTAATACATAATTTGGCCCCAGTACAGTCATAAGTATGATCTAACTTAATCTAACCTTGTACCTACATAAGCTACACTAAAAATAGCAACTATATCTACACAGAAATCAGCGTGACTATTTGGGATGACCATACCTACTACCACCTAGTTTGGGAGCCAGGGAACATGTTACTGTGTATAATGTATGTTATGAATAAAGTTATTATTATTATTACCATACAGATAGTAATGAAAAAGCAATTGTATTTATTCTTAATCATTGAAAGAAGGTTTTCGAAATCATATTAAACGTTCTGGAACATAGCAGACCGAACAGTGTAATCTAATAGTTAATAACAATCTAGTTTCACTTTTTTTTTGCCGATGCGTTCTCGGATAGACAAAGAATTATCGCTATACCATACAGAAATAAAACAAACAAAATATATACATATTGGTATTAACTATGATTATGATTATCCCTATATTTAACGATAACATTGTCTTGAGTACGTACGGTCGCTTTGCATGTTTTTTGCCTCTGGTTACATCGCCATGTTACACCGTTCCTTCTATCCAGATAGATTTGGTTAAATCTATGTCCTTTATAAAGTAAAACAGGATTTTCTTGAGGAGTTTTTAAAAATGTTGGACCTGTAAGTAATGAGCCACTTTAAAAATTTAGTTTTGATGATTAATAGAATCCATTAATATTATTACCTAAAAAACTTTTAAAATTTTAAAACCATAGGTACATAATTATTTGTAAAAACTATTAAAATATTAATGACTATTGTACACGAAGTGACGTCATTGTGTTCCGCTACGTGGCGTCGCGTAGCCTTCCGCTCTGCGTCTACTTTTGGGTGAATTAATATTAGTTGCCCACCCTAGTTAGAACACCAGGTAGATAGTTGAAATACCAACTTTGATGGTCTTTACACGGTGTAGGCTATTTTTACAAGCGCGTGGTCCAGTACCGCGCCATGAGAAGAAAATTATAAAGTTGATTTTAAAACAAACGTGATTTAAAACATTTTATTTTACAACAACATTTACATTAACTGTCTACTGAGACTAGTGCATTCAAATACAAAATTCATTAACAGAATAAGTATATTATTTCTTTCAGTTTTTCTTACATATTTTTTATTTTTTGTTTTTTTTTCATTGAAGGTTTGTTAAGTACATGCAAATCATTAAATCACAAAATTATAATATATTTTTGTGTATACATATTTAATGCGTTATTATATAATATAAAAACAGGATTATTCATAAGATGAAAAAAAATCAGATTGTTTATACAAAAACAATTATAAGTTACGTGCTAAGAACTGAATCGCATTTCCGAAAACCACATACCTTGGAATCCACTGGTTCAGGAGATATGGAAGACAAGTTTTAAATGTTCCAACTAAACTATAAATATTTCCACGACCAGGTTAAGGTTTTCCTAGTGACCACCAGATGGCGCTATAACTTTTTCCCATATAAAATTCTAACACGCTCGCAATCGAACGTGAGTAAAAAAAAAACACACTTAGCACTCTGTTGTATGCAAAATAATTTGCGGGTGTTGCAATACATGGTATCAGTGGTTTTTCAAATTGTTTCCCAGGAATAATTTTTGCTAAAACTTACAGTACCCGGCGATAAATATTACACATCGACCTTTGAAAGAGACAATCGGCTAATTTCGGCTTCGTAGAGCGTTATCTCTGTCGCACGAAACACAAACAGTCCGATATAGAGAGCTGTTAAAACAATTATGATTTGCTTCTTTTGATAATTCTTTGTATTCTTTGTATAAAATACGAAATACGATAAAGGTCGATGTGCAATATTTATCGCCGGGTACTGTACTTAGTTTGATGGGCAGTTAACGACTAGGTGATGAGTATTTATACACTCCTTTTATACTTACTAATATAAGTAAGTACCCAATGCGTACCCATATAATACCTATTTAAATATACTTAGATGCCTTACCCATGTGAAATTATGTTTAATAATTACGTATATCTTTAATAACACATAAAAATATTCTAAAAATGTTTTTAAAAGCATGAAACAAGAAGCGAAAGGATAAGAATTATTTCCTTATTTTTATAAAAGTAAAATATATCTTAATATACCTACTTGGCACAATAATGCTACGCACACAGACATATTATAATACTAAATTAAATATAAACAATAAAAAAATAGACAGTCATGGGAACTGTAGACAGAGAATCCGAAATTTCGAAATGCGAAATTTAACTCACAATCAGCTTCGGACTAAGCGCTCTTACGCACTAGCGGTTAACCGCGGGGGCGGCTAACCGCGCGGCTAGCCGCTTTTCCAGTTTATTAAACAACCGCTTTTGATTTTGTGGTGGTTTAGTGCGTACAATCATAAGCGGTTGCATATTAAACTGGAAAAGCGGCTATCCGCGCGGTTAGCCGCCCCGCGGTTAACCGCTAGTGCGTAAGAGCGCTAAGTAACGAATTCTGTACTACCTAAAGCCAGCTTGTTCATTCCTTTTCTTTACAAGCTAAGACAACATGGTTATGATCAGTATACTGTATGACTCTGTTCATAAAAGTGATGACCACGCCCCTGCAGCCACTGTTTCTCTTGACACACCGCCATGACACTCGTCCATCTCGATCATGGCTCTTGTTGTAACGTTGGTCGTTAAAAACCAAGGACTTGTTACCGTATCGATTTTCCACATAATACACTCCTAGAAAATAAAAGTTCATTTTTTTTATTTATTTATTTAGTAAAGCATCTAAAACTTACCTATTGTATTTTAATTAGAACGTACATTAAATTAAAGGAATATTATTTGGTAAGCCCTGAAAATATAACTATACACATCAAAAGTGTCTAGGGATCAACATCCCTAACATTGATTAGGGATGTTGATCCCTAGACACTTTTGATGTGTGTACTTAAAAACAGGACAGCATTTAGTGTAGAAATAAAATTAGCAACTAAATATTTTTCGTTGTAATATTCATAAAATTCCTACGGAAAACTACCTTGAGAAAAACATTATTGAATAATACGATAAAGCTAGACTAGATGTAAATAGAATCATCAAGGCCATTGTAGGCCACAATAAGACCCTACTGTGCACACGGTCACGGCACGGTCGCCCTGCCATCTCATTTCTACTTTACACGGCATGGTGACTGTGTCGTGACCATATGTTTGTGAAAAGGGGCTTAGACTTAGGACACACAAATATACCTAATAATAAATATGTACTAAATACAACTCATGAATTTGTTTACATTGAGATCGCTAGGAATCAAAATTCTTACAAACTAGACATATTTAAATAAGCACTGAGTTTTTTTCCAATAAATAGATACTACGTATTTTAAAAGTTGTATAATTTTTTTGCAGGTTTATTATTACTTATTCCAAAAAATATTAAATTGAGTACAGTACAAGGATTTCTTGATAATCTTATATTTCATACAATAATACTGAGATTAAGATAATTAAAAAGCTAAACTGACATTTATTTAGTTCGAGAATAAAGATAGAAGATAGAGCCATAAAATCTTAGATAACCAGAAAGACGATTATGATTTAAGAGAATAACATATAATTACAAGATGCAGTTTTGAATCCTCGTTTTCGTTTATAAAAGACATAAATAAAATTATGACACCTGGTCAATAATTAATAAATACTTGTTTTTATGTTTGACAGTATTTCAGAATACACCTTTTTCAAAGAACAGAATCGCCCCGTTGCGTATACGGTAGGCAGAGTCGAGCGACTATATCACTGTGTGCGTGTGCAAGAAAGCTAGTTCGAATTCAAAAATCACGTAAAAAGAAAAAGGAAACCTATTTATTTTTATTATTGATTCGTGTTGAAAATCACTAGCACTACCCACTACCCACTACCTCACTACACCACTACTACCATCACTACCTCTGCCACTATCACTACCTCCTTGAATTTGACGAGGGTATGGAAACTGCATCTTGTATTATTAACGAAACTTAGTGATAGTTGAGATCGCGTTGCAATATTAATGATTATGAAAATTCTTGAACTGTAAAACTTCATTCTTCGCAGTAATGACAGATGCTTTACATCCTTGGGGCTTCTTTACACATCTCCAGAAGATCTTTTCTTTCACTTCCCTGTACCTATTGTATCTCACGTCACCTAAGACCAGAACGTTCTGTAGCTCAGATTTTGAGAAGAAATGATGCTGGTCTGAAACTAAAATACGTGATAGTTAACTATCACTACGTCACTTGATTCGATTAATGATTCAAGCGCATGTATTAAAGAAAGTATACATGCTGAATATTTCTAATATTTCAGCTATTTTACCAACATTTAATAATAATATCCGCCCACTGCGGAGCACAGGCCTCTTTTCATACAGAAAAGATGGATGGGCGATTTTAGACCTATATTAATTATAAGTTCAACGTTTCCCACGATGTTTTCATTCACCGATGTCAGTAATGTCCAAGATAAACTTAGAAAGTACATCGCATCGAACCCAACTAACTACTGGGCCATCTCGACACCTACCTGTACCTACCTATATAATTAAAAACAAATACATTTGATGTAATTTTACTTAATTTATTACAACCACCATAATACAAGTAATGAAATAAAATTAAAATAATGACAAAACAAATGCAATACAATTGAGATTTTCAAAAGTGTAGGTCAATATATCTGTGCAAGTATATATTCTGGGGCTCATGTGATATTTATACCACGGTAATAAAATAATTTTATACATTCAATCATTATTAGCGAAATAGACAATACCCACATCAAGATTATAAATCTTACAATATAAATTAATAGTAACAAAAAACTCACGTCATATAAAATATACACAATCATTTATTAATTGTTGCACCGCGCTAAAAGGCAAAAAAAGTTACATTTCCAAAATTATAAAATTCCATTCAACTTAAACTTAGTGGACTAAACTGTCATCAAATGTAATATGGCATAAGTAAATGCAATACTTATTGACTAAAACTTCTTAAAATGTTACAGTCTTATTCATAAAAATCCCCTAAAATAGGTTTTAAACACTCTTTAGTTAAAATGCTCATTAGAACTAATAAACCTATTATAAAATTCTCTATTCATAAACGTTCAATAAACCCGTCATAGCTAAGTAGTCGTTATAACGTGATTATGTTGTCGTTCCGATGAATCCATAGATTAAATGCCAAAAGAACTAGTGTCCACGGCCAAAAAACGCAAAAAAAATGTTTTACAACGTCACTTGTGACATTTGGAGAGCTTTTTGACTTCTTGATTCGTTTCTCGTTCACGGGTTTATTGTTTGAAGAAAATTGGATTGCATTGTATTCTTGTGAATACTACATTATACTGGCTGGATGTCACATACTACTACGTCCTGCAGTGCCGACGACGCTCTTCTACGTGTCCCGTTTGCACCATGCCACGAAGGCTGAGGACATCGTAGAGTACATACGGGGGAAAACCAACTGGACCTTGAGGGTGGAGAAGTTCGAGGCCCGCCATAGCACCTATTTTGTTTAGTTTGTGGTGCACGTTCCGACCGATCATTTAATGACCTTCCTCAAGGAAGAGTTTTGGCCGAAAGGTGTGCTGTATCGGCGTTTCCGCGGCCAGCTACGCGACACCTAGCAGCGTAACACGACGCCGATTCTTCGTGTGCAGCAGTTTTTATAAGTTTATTGAATAAGTTATGTATTAGTTTATAGTTATGGTACTTATTTATGTATTTGTGTTTTATGGGCCTTAGTTGCTTGAAATAAAGGTTTATTAATATTATTTTGATTTAAGCGTTTATTTTTCTCGGCCTAGCCGGGTAGAACTGATGGCACGGGCCTAAGCCAAGTGTTCATCAGTTGGGTTGATAATTTCAGAAGCAGAAATAGGGCCAGCGCGGTTTTACGTTGTAGGCGGAATGAGAGAAGAGGGTATGTTTGTGTGGGTATGTTGTTGTGTGTTATCTGATTCGCACTGTAAGAACTTCCTCACCAGTCGGCACGTATTTAGTATTGCTGCCTTCTGTATTATTATTAAGCCTAGCATATAAACTATGTTGTGGACATTGTGCATTAAAATAAATAAATAAATATTATTATAACTAATAAACTAACACGAAACACGAAATCACAATTTTTCTTTTATAAAAATAAAAGCGCGACTGCTGAGCATGAGGTCTTGGGTTCGATTCCCAGGTCGGGCAAAGTGTTATTGGGTTTTTCCATCAGGAATTTCTAGTAGCAGCCTCGAAGTCTGGATTTGTGCCCGGTTGATGGCAATAGGCTCGCCCCCTATTACATGGGACTTAAACATAACTAGCGAAATGTGGGTGTGCTAATGATCACACCTCTGCCTAACCCTTCGGGGATAACATACATACATAAACTCACGCCTTTTTCCCATGGGGGTAGGCAGAAACCACAGAACGTCACCTGCTACGATCCTTACATACTCCTTTCGCCTCATCTACGTTCATACATCTCGTCATACAAGCACGCCGGTTACGAGTACTCCGCACCTGACCTTTCTGAAGAACCTTACCAATAAGGTCAGTGTAGGTCTTCCTAGGGCGACCCCTCCCTGCGTTGCCACTCACCTCTGCCATATAAATACCTTTTGTTAATCGTCTTTCACTCATCCTCTCAACATGACCGAACCATCTAAGCATACCCTTTTCTATCTTTGTCACTACATCCTCTTTTAATCCGCAACGGTCCCGTATAACCTCATTCCTCACTTCGGGGATAACAGGCGTGATATTATGTATGTATGTTCCCAGCTAGCTTCAACCAACACTAAAGGGCGAGACAGACTTATAACACGCTACGCCATCCCACGCGTGCTAATTGGCCAAAAGTCAAAGAAATTTGAAATGTGGCCAATGAGTACGCTTTACAGACGTGGCGTGGCGTAGCGTGTTATTAGTCTGCTGCCGCCTTGACACTAAAACGGTTCTGACGTTCCTGTCAAAAATCAGCTGTTGCACATTGTGTCGGCCATATTTCTGTTTAATAAAGGTTTATAGTAGGGTCCGGCCTGTTTTAAGTTATGAAGCCGCTATTGAATACTTACAAAGCTTTTCAGCGTTATAGAACGTTTATGAATAATGCTTTTCGGGATTTTTATTATAACAAGCTAATAAACCTATTTTAACTTTTTATGAATAAGACTGTTAGGCTATAAGACTATACGTCAGTTGCCTCTTCACAGAAGATGTAAACAATATATTCAGAAATATAATAACATACTGCGACGCCGACCAGACCCCAGGATCCTCACAACAATAGATAATTATTTGCGTATGACAGAGTTAAGTACTAATATAAACAAAATATTCCTCATTTTGTAAACTACTCATGATTGTGTGCATCAGCTCTCTTTATAATGTTTTGAAAAAATGTAGTGACAGCAGCTCTGCAGCCAAGGGTTTTGCGCTTTGAACATCTCCACTCAACTCTATTTTCTCTCTGCCTTTTTTTATGGAACTTATGGTTGTTTACCATCAGAAAGCAGCCTCTAGATGTCTTCACCACGTAATCTAAAAACAACAACAACAAAAAAAATAAAAGGGTTAAAAATGTTGTTTGAACAGCTTTAAATTTAAATGGTAGATAATGAGATGTAATCATGAAACATTCCGTATTTCTATATTTATTATTAAATATGAGATCAATAAAATTAAATTAAATTAATGTGTGCAACATTAATTTAATTTAAAACAAAATAATCTTTAGTTTTTTGCAACATAAATGCTAAACGCATCAAATAATACTTAAGCGGAAATAAAATATATTAGCATAATATATTTTCTTAAACATACAATCTTACTGTAAAATACACTGATTTGCCACTATAAAATACGAGATACAAATATTTGACTGAACTTTTACACTTTTACTTAATAACGTTTCTTAAACTTAAGTAATAATGAACGTCTGCTTAGCCATCCATTCTTGACTGTTAAGTGTGTCTTAACATAAAGCAACTTTTATTACATACGTTTATTGCGTACATTAATTATTCAACCTAATTTAATTAAAACAAAATAATCTTTGGTTTCTTTGCTACGCAAATCCTAAACGCATCAGATAATACTTAAGCGGAAATCAATTATATTAGCATAACATATTTTCTTAAACATACAATCTTATTATAAAATACAATAATTTGTCATTACAAAATACGAGATACAAATATTTGAGTTTTAAACTTTTACCCTCTTACTTATAAACGTTTCTTAAACTCAAGTAATGATTATCGTCTGCTTAGTCATCCATTTTTGACGTTTTTTATAGTGTAATGATTTTAAGAAACTTTTATTAGACAAGGGAGTTAGTACTTCAATACTTAAATACCTACAACAAATTGTTACACTGCATACCTAAACAATTTACACAAAGAGATCACATACATAGTACATTCTAACATTTATTTTTGAATACTAGGTAGAAATCATTTTATAAAAGTAATACTATAATCACATATCCTATTTTAATATTCTTATTCAGAGATCAGGTTTTTGAGTAAGTATTAAAAAAATATTAGAACGTAGATTAGGCCTAGTTGTCCTATTATCTTGGATGATTATACATATTATTATCATACCCAACTACTTAAAGCACATTATCATAATTATTTATGTCAACTGACTAGAAATACATAGACAATACAAAAACCTAATATTTTTTTTGTGTAGGAGAATAATCTTTAATTAATCCACAAAGCTCATTTACAAATAAATTACTTATTTTTACCATACTTCATAAAGCCAGGATCGCTACTATGATTATGTATGTCCTGTCGACGAACAATTCTCTCTCTTACAGTCACAATATTAGCTCTACAACCAAGCGAGGCTCTTTTAGAGCATCTCCATTCAATCTTCCAGCCGCGTTCTCTCTCGTTGAAGAACTTGTTGCCGTTGACAATAAGCATTTGTCGTCCATGTCTGCTGTTTAAAATGATTCCTTCTTGGATTTCTACATCTTCATCGTCTTCATCCTCCAATCCTTCTTCGTCAAGTTCTCGGTTTTGGCTAGTGCCTTGTGTTGGTTCATTTGTCGTGTTATCTTTTTCTTGTTTCCTACTTTCTATTTCTTTAATTTTTTCAATTTCTCTCATTTTTTCAATTTCTTTAATTTTTTCAATTTCTCTTAATTTTTCCATTTCTCTTAATTTTTCAATTTCTCTTAATTTTTCAATTTCCCTCAATCTCTTAATTTCTTTATGCTTTTCAAGTTCTATTTGTTTCATTTTAATTGCTCTTTGTATTTCCACTTCTCTTTTAAAGTTTTCAAATCCTATCCTTTTATGTTCCACATATTTTTCAATTTCTATCATTCTTTCAATTTCATTCATTTTTTCCTGTTCTCTCATTAATACAGTTTCATCGTCTATGTATGTTGCTTCTGTGTTTGATTTATCATTTTGCTTTTCATTTATTGTATCCTTTCCAGTTTCTGTCATTTTATGATTGTCGTTCATTTTTACCCACGATGGAACGGTGATGGTGTATGTTAGGGTGAGAGGGTGAGGTGCTGGGTGTTTTTCCAGTTCTGTCACTTGTACAATTTCCTTTTGTATGTTAGTTGCTTCTTTGTTTGCTATATCATTTTGCTTTTCTTTTTCTGTAACAAAACAGGCCCAAATTGGGATCAGTTTGATGTCTGATGATATTAAAATGTTAAGCAGCAATGGGGCTCAGGGACGTATAACGTGATAGGGATCTATATGTATCTAGTTATACAATTTGTCCTATATATTGCCATTAATAAAACAAAGGTCAGGTGCGGAGTACTCGTAACCGGCGTGCTTGTATGACGAGATGTATGAACGTAGATGAGGCGAAATGAGTATGTAAGGATCGTAGCAGGTGGCGTTCTCTGGTTTCTGCCTACCCCCATGGGAAAAAGGCGTGAGTTTATGTATGTATATTAAAGGAAAAAGAAAAATTGTAAATCAATACTAATTCAAAATAATTTTTCAAAGTTTTCCAGATGTTCTGATGACTGTCGTGGGAACTCGCTGGACACGAAAGGTGCACTTTGAGAGGTGGACGTCTTCCGGTTGATATAATGATAATGATGATGGATAATACTTTAATAAGTTTCAAATACTATGCCGCCGCACAGCAAGGCTCCAATATAATGAAATGCATTTGTCATAGTCTACAAGAAAACTCAATATGAAAAAGGCAAAATAAAATAAACAGAATTCCATGGCTTTACTTTTATTGCTGAAAGGAATTTTACAAGCTTTTAATATTATTATATTCTTTTGAATTTTATTCTTGAGATAATTGAGGCTTCCGCCTTAATATTTAGCAATGTTATTTTGAGATGATATTTAGATGATATTTATTTTTACCACAATAATCATAATTCGATGGACCTTATATAAAAATAAATTGATTGATAACAATATAATAACAATTTATAGATACATAAAAAACAGAGTTTATTTATACAAAACTTTCGGTATATAAATAAATAAACAGTCATTAAAAATAACTATTGAAAAAAAATCCACTTATAGAACTATTTGAAAGTACCTAGTTACCTACCAACAGGTCCCTAGTCCCCGTCAGAGGTAGGTTTAATATCAATACCGTTATCACCTAGCTGACTGGCCAATACTTTGTGCCACGACATGACGCGACTTTTCTCGTATAGATTGCTGATACAGGACAGATCATTGCATTTCTATCATCTTCGTTGATTCATCATCATGTCAGCCTTTTTTGGGACAATCCCACCACACTATTCCCAACCACTGCAACTCCTGAAAGCCAGAATCAACAGTGGCGACCGCCAGAAAAACGCCGAGGCAATGAAGCTCGACGAGTCCCGGAGAAACGATGCAACTGTCTTGGGTCCCGCAACGAAATTAATCAGAAAAGAAGAATAGCGGAGGAGTAAGACAAAATTAATTTCCACTTCCCTCCAAACAAGCAGGAGGCAGAACAGAACTAGGCCAATAGGCACAAAGGAATGTTTGCAACTGGGAGAAGCCCAGGTTACCAAGCACCACGGATTGCAATTATCATTAAATTACTGGGTCCTATTGCCGTCCACTGCTGAACGTAGGCCTCCCCCAAAGAGCGATCGTTGATTCCAATAACATAATTTATTAATGATTATGATCCTCCCGTTGTCTAATGATAATATTGTTGATAGTCATCACGAACGCTTGGCAGCCGTTGTTTTTCCTCACACACCTCCATCTTGTCTTCGGACCCTCGTTTTGATGTACAGTATACCTATTTAATCCGACGTACAAGCAACGCTTTCCGTAAGTTGTGGTCCCGAAAAACGCTGCAAATATAAATATTTAGTTATTGAAATAAAATTAAAACAAATTAAAATCATTGTTAAGTCGATAAATCAGAAATAATTAATTAAAAACCCATTTTCTGAAACAAGTTTTTACTAAATCATTAATCAATTCATTTATTTTCATAATAATTAATTTACATATATAAAATAACAGTTATAATGATAATAATTACATAAACAATTCTTTTTTACCAATACTGAGTGTAAAAAGTCACATCACATAACCGTTAAGTACCTACGCATACTGTCCATCAAAATAAGTATCATAATATTTGATTGCTGGGAAATGATTTTTATACATATTTGGTGTGAAAAATCACTTTATATGGCAGTGTGCAAAGTAAAACATTCAAAACGTTGCGCTTACTTTTACCTCTGTACTTATTGCTGGATGAACCCGTACGGGTTCATCCAGCAATAAGTCTCGACTCTCATTCTGACTAAAATCTGCTTGCACAGCGGCTTCTCGTCTTATGTCTGCATAAAAGACTTTATTAAGGTGACCAATAGTTCTTCTAGCTTTTAAAACGTCTTCTTTTCGTGAATACCCAGCAAACTTCTGCATAAGAATCTGTTACTATTGCTTTTACCACAATTAGCTGCACATGACGGTAATTTCGTACTTAAAGCGGTATAAAGTAGTTATAACAGCTATCACAATTTCTGTTAAGTTACTATATGCTTCATAACAGAAACAACACCAACTTTTTACTGCAGCTGAATAACTGTCGAAATGTGATGTGTAATACAGCTAAAAGAGAACAGAACCAAATTTATCCAGTATCATGCTTGATAATGGAATTTTATACCAGTGTTATTCAAAAGGTTACACACACTCTTGAGTAACAGGTCTGTTTATGATGACTATTCAGCTTTAAGAAATGAAATCAGCATATTACATAACTAACTCATCTAAAAGCATTATAATAGCAAAAAAAAACTTTAATACAGAACTTGGCAATACACTCAGCTTGTATACATTTATAATAAAGCTTAAGCCTGCATAAGGTTAAATTGTTGGCCAATTATCTGACTTGTGTGCTGCCTGGGGTATAATCCGTTTCATTTTTCTTTTATGTTAAGTATGTGCGTCATTTTCGCGTGAATAAACAGTTTTTCTTTCTTTCTTTCTTTCCGTATCATCCAACAATAAGTACAGAGGTAAAATTTGTTTAAAAAACATAACCAAAACGTTCTTAGGTATGTTTCAGAACAAATGTGTTAATTTTATGGGAAATATAAAAACAAATTTAGTCACACTTAATATTTGTATAAAAACATACCGTGCATAACGTGCGTTACTTTTTTATGTATAAAAATATGGTAATAAAATTTTAATCGTGATTGTGCTTATTAACTACGCCTAAAATGTTGTTATCTAAAGTGACCACGTGGGCTGGGCATTTATGTATTTTCTTGACACACCGCCATGTAACCCGCCTCCCATTTCGGTCATTGCGCTTATTGTAGCGATGCCTCCCAACAATGATTGCCGGCTTCCCTTGTTGACTTGTTACAAAAATCGCACCTTAAAAATAAATAAATAATTTCTTTATTTTTTTTTTATATTTAATTAATGCTTTATATTTTTTCTTATTTTAAACAAAACAACGTTTATTAGTTAAAAAATGTCACAACGATATAATGTAAAATATTAAATTTAATTTTGTGAATTAAAAAGACTAGTAATAACGACAACTAAAAACAAAAATATATCATTTATTCGCAAACTAGATAAAATTCATGATAAGTATTGTTAATTTCTTAAAATACTCAATGATTGTGTTCACCCCTAATATTTAATATGGTATTATCCATAGAGATTACGGTCACTTTGCAGCCATCACATCTTTTCTTACAGGTCCAGTATTCCCTACACCCTCGTATTTTATTTCTATAATATTGTATTCCATCATGTAACAGAGACGTGCGACCACGGTTTGTTAACACGAAATGAAGATTTTCTGAAAAAAACAAAAAATATATATAAAACCACAAAACGTAAATTGATTAAGGCTGTGCACAGACGGCAAGATTTTCTTTATATGTATATGAATAAAGGCTATTTCGATACCTACACATAAAAAACTATGATGCTATTAATTACTCAAGTCCCACGTAATGAGACACAATTGATTTTCTATTGTTCTGTCATACCGGTATGACAGCCGGGCTTTGAGCTGTTATGACAGTTTTGAAGTAAAAGTTTAAAAAATTAAAAACCTTCACCACCGAATGTGTTTTAATGCGAAAAATAATAATTTGTTGGTATAGCATTCAGGTAAACACTGCACTAATATTTTAAAAAATGTGCAAAATTTATTTTGTTAACATTTTTTTTTCATTTTCCAATTTTTTTGCTGATTTACAAGAAAATCTTTAGATTATTAAAGGTATATAAAGATATTGGCTAGAAAAAAAAGACTAAAATAAAAAAAAATTGTTTAATTACAAATAAAAAAAAGGAACAAAAATTCTCAATGCTAAGCAGTTTTTAATTTAACAATATATTATAACTTTCTAAAATTATTCTTTAATTACTCTATATACATCATAATTCGTACCGAATTAAGAAATCACGTCATACATTAGTCAAAAAGTCACTGCTATAACCCAGAAAATAAGACAAACAGATGCGAAAAATCATTACAAGACTTTAAACATAATTATTTGTATACTAGTCGGTTATCGCGAAGTCGCTAAGTAAAAGGTATTCCTTGAGGTTCAAACTTACCTCGTACGGTTGTACCAAATTTCATCAAAATTGGTTCAGTGGTTTAGTCGTGAAAGCGTAACAGACAAACATATAGACAGACAGACAGAGTTACTTTCGCATTTACATAGGTAAGTGGTATGGATTTTAAAGAGGTAAAGTTTGTTGGTTTTTTTTTTGTACTGTACCGAATACAAAAAATATTACACTGATAGAAAACCTTACTATTGCCGAATGTAGCCTAGGAATATTGACTATGTTTTATGCTATATTTGATTTCCACACGCGTTTGCGTGCAGAAGCTAAAATGAAGATAATAATCTTGAAAATCGTAAGGTGTGTGCAGACCTGGCGAATGCGCCGCTCGCGAGCCGCTTACGAACGGCGCGGGGCGGCGCGCGTGTCGCTCGCGTGCGGTAACAGCCTACGTTTGGTGCGCTACTCTACTGCAACTCGCGCGGACGGCGCGGGGACTGCGTACTAACATAAAATGCCTGCGCCAAGTTCGCAAGCGGCTCGCGAGCGGCGCATTCGCCAGGTTCGGACACACCATTAGGATTTATTTCACAAATCAATTCTTATTGTCCTGGGCTAGATACCTACTTCATACTGTCAGTCGTACACCGATCAGTGGTGTTTTGGTAACCTATATATTTTTAAACCATAAAGAAGCAATACATTTCGTTGTTAGTGGCATGTCATTCAGAATGTATTCGCGCAATTAAGGCGCATGAGGTACTTCGTAATACATCAAGATAGGCACCTTGTTTCTGTTAAAGATTCTATTATGTATGTTGGTACAATATTAAAATTAAACGGAACATTGCCAACTTCATCATTGGACATAATAAAATCATTTTTAACATCACTTTGACATAACTGTTCTAATCTGACATAATATAATTATGTCAACCTGACAAGTGACTGCCACTGCTTCTATCAGAATGATGAGTATGTGAATATGGTATACATGTCAGTGGTTACTATGTTGACCTTTAATTTTGATGATTTCTGTTCCTTTGGTGTGGACGGTAACCTTGCAGCCGCGGGCCTTTCTTCGACACACCCAGTAAGAGTTATCCCCCGATGACTTGTTTCTGAAGAAGATGTCATTGTCGATCAAAAGCTTCAAACCTCCTCGGGGTGTTTGTATCATTACATGTTCTAAAAATAAATAAAACAAGTATTACCAGGCTTTTCTTCAAAAACCGACCAAGTGCGAGAAATTTGCACACAAAGTATTTTATGCCACCAAAACCAGTTTGCCTTATATTTCCCATGATAGAGAGGAGAAACACGTTTTCTGTGAATATTTTAACTGGTTACCATGACACATCTTATAGACCTTACATTGGATCCATTTTCATGGCGTCACTTTTTAATGCTAGTAGCACCAACTGCAAGCTTAATTGTTTAAGTTGTATATTTTCTCCGCAAGAAAATTGACTGAAATTCAGGGGTAGCGCTTTTAGTAAAAAAAAACAGTCAAATAAAATTCATAGGTATCAATAACTTTATTTTATAATGTTAATGCTTGCTACTTAGTAGATTTAAAAATAACCCAACCATTATAATAAAAATCTGCTCTAAAGGATGTTGCTTATTAACGCTACATAATAATATTACTAATTAACACGTACAGGTACATTTATAATAAAAATCTTATATTTTAAGAACTTACTCAAAAAGTATGACATTGTTTTGAGATTTCAAACTTATAATTACGTTTACTAACAGGTAAATAAAAACGAACTTTAATTATGTACAGTCAAAAATAGGGTTGGGTATGCAGGGTCGTCAGATATACCTAGTTGAAATTTTCTTAAAACCGATAAATTTTTTCAAATTTAATTTGATTCATAAAGTAAGTATATAATAATAAGTTCATTAACAAAGATTAAGTTTCAAGCGAATCGGTTTTTAAGAAAACTTCAACTACACACATCAAAAAAGTCTAGGGATCAACATCCCTAACATTTGTTAGGGATGTTGATCCCTAGACTTTTTTGATGTGTATATATCTGACGACTCTGCATACCTACCTAACTCTTTTGTTGACTATACATGTTTATATTTAAATAAATTTTTCTTTTCGACAAAAAATCACGTTATGAGTTCGTTTGAATACAAATTCTTCAGTCACAATTTCTCGTTACTCAAGTAGTGATCAATCATGATGAGAATGTTCTCCTTTGACTTTAGTCACGTTCGTGCCATAGGTAAGTACCGTCATCCTACAGCCATAACTTCTCCTGCGACAAACCCAGAAGGCACTTTCGCCCCATTTCTTGTTCCTGATGAACACAGCGTCATCCATTAACAATCTCATAGCTCCTCTAGAAGTAGGAATCATTATGGCATCTGAAATAAAAATAAAATTCTTTAGCAACTTTTTTATTAGGACCATAACCATATTAATGTAAAGGTCGGTATACACAGAGGCGTGACGTACTTTTTAAATTCGAACTTATATATTACTCGAAAAGGTAGATGCGCAACACACGTTTTGTATGTACTAACGTAATATTACAACAAATTAAATTAACAAAAAAATAAAAAACAAGCTTTTTAATTACATTGTCATGCAATGTGCATAATGTATTCAAAATGTCAGCCCAATCGAACACCGTAATTGGGTCAAATTTAACTTGTAAAACTTGATTAGGCTCCTATGGCTACTTTCCGGCTACATTGTCAGACCACCTCTGTGACATCATTATATTGCATTGTCATGCAAATTGCACATTTACAAAAAAATTCAGGTTCATTGAACATCGGGACGTGGGTCAAGTTTAACTTGTAAGATTTGATTAGCTACAGACACCCGGGACAGGCGAAAGTAAATAAAAGCTTGTAAGATAACCACCACAAGAGATGATACTGAAATACTTGTCCAGCGCCATTTTGAATCGTCGTTCCCGTTACCAATTGGCAGATTCACAGAGATTTACCGAAAAGTTTTTCCGCAACTTGTTGGGTGGGTTAAATAAAACTCAATTATTCAACTTCAAAAAAATACTATTATCTTTAATACTTACAGATTTAACAAACAGTTGTGATACATGATAGAGTTTGCTAGAATATTTCACAAATGACTGAGGTATAGTAACTTGAATTTTTCTTATCGATATTGCCAGTGCATCGTGTAACAAAAATTTGTTAGTATTTAAAGAACAAATATTCCTGTGTTGCTAGAGTCATTTTTTTAAATTACTATTATTTGCCCATGACATCTTCCGCATAAATAACGGTTATCACGATGAAGTTGCGGAATGAAAAGTTACCTAGTCCTTTCTAGGGGTTAAAACTTACCCCGTACGGAATTTCATTAAAATCGTTTAGTAGTTTAGTCGTGAAAGCGTTACAGACAGACAGATAGACAGATAATTCCAGTGTAACCATATATTTACAAAGTTAAGATTGGAATAATTATACTCCGTGTTTATTAACAAAAGGGTTAATCTCTACATAAGATAAAACAATGTCGCTTCCCGCTCTCTGTAGGCTTAGATCTTTTAAACTACTGGTAAAACGAGGTGAATAGAGAGGCAGGGGTGAATCGAGACGGAACTTTAAATGGGATTTTAACGTTAAACTAATAGTTTGTCGTCAACAAGGAGACCAATTTGTAAATTATAATTCAGTAAAAACAGTAGAGTCTTTTTTGCCAACGAACTGTATTATTTTAATTTTAAAATCTCTTTTAAAGTTTTGTTCCGATTTATTCACCCCGTTTTACGGTACCCAACGGATTTTAATGGGTTTTTCATCAATAGATAGAGTGATTAAAGAGGAAGGTTTTTATGTACATTGCGTCCGTGCGAAACCAGGCCGGTCGCTAATATTCCATAAACAAATCATAGAATAGGTCAATTTTATAGTAGGTAAATACGACGACAAGAAAATTCTATAATTAATTGTGTAAATATGGTAAAATTTAGTATGTATTTACTTAGTAGTATTTTTAAAACTAATATTTAGCAAATTAAGGTTAATCAATCGATAAAATTCATAATATTACCATGACAATTCATAATAAAAGTTTGATTGCTGTCATTGCAATTAAACTGGGGATTAAACTGTCGAGCGTCGCATGGCACCGCAACTTAAGCGTATAGATCAGGGGTGGCCAACCAGTCGATCACAATCGCCCGGTCGATCGCGGCTATTAGGTGAGTCGATTCAATGCAAAATATGTTGTTACTAAAAATAATCTTCAATTTGGTTGCATTTCCCAATGAAATAAAAAAAAAATACTGTTTCATGAAAGTATAATATAATTTTAATTATGCGAAATACGACTCAATGTCAAGCCTATGAAGAAGTACTGATTTTGTAATGGGTAGGTCGCACAGAGTCTGGTTAGTAAACAGTCGATCTTCGGTGTTTTTATGTAGGCCACCCCTGGTATAGATAAACGCCAATCGAAGGGTTTAAGCAGTGTGCTGGAACGTGTTAATTATGGTTGTGACGATTCCTAATGTCAATGACCTCTTTATCCAAAGTCTTAATGAACGCTGGACAGAGCAGTCTTCGTTTCTTGACACACCGCCAGCTTGCTTTAGGACCAGGTCTATCTGACCGCTTGTTGTATCTATAACCTCCTAGTTCTATGACCGGACGGCCAAACTTCGACGTCAAAAACACGGGAAGTAATTCTGAATCTGGAAAATACAAAAAAAATTGTCAATACACTCATTTTTGTGGTATTATGAAGGATCACGTGTCTTGTTTAGAATGGCATCTGGACAGGGAACAAAACAGTTACAACACACATTTGTTTGGGTAGGCAATACACTATTTTATTTTGGCTGAAATAAATACGATAATTTCAATTCAACATATAGTTTATTATTTTTAACCAATAAAAAAGCTCGTAAGCACTAGGGGGGATGTTTGAATTTAATGGTTATGGTCATTTTTGAGAAATACGAGCTTATTGTCCAAGGTTATCGCAGTTGCCTTACAGCTCTCTTTCTTGACGCACACCCAGCTGACTCTTGGTCCTTTACTATAACTTCTTTTATTGTAACGATAACATCCTAAGATCATCCGGGGATTCCCGCAATAAGTCGTCGAGAAGACAGGTTTTGGATAACCTAAAAGATATATTAGAATAGATTAGATAAATAACTACATAATTAATGATGATGAAACGCTGACTATTTACGCGTCGTTCAGACAGAGAGGATACAGGAGAAATTTCTAGTGTGAAGCAGTCTTTTTATATGAAGGAAAAAATAATTGACATAATTGTCAGATGAGTATATAATTTACCGACCGCCACCGCCTCTGTCTGAACGACGCGTTATGTTGTTGTACCTACTTATATTTTACCCGTCTCTCTACAGGGTACTAGTAGGAGAGTAGTGGAGGCAGAATTTAATATTATATAACTAAAACAACCTTTAATGTAACATTAACATGTATTTATTATTTTTATCTAAAATCGATTTCAATTTAATTAAATAAATTACATATTTGAGTCAATTTATAACAAAATATAATAATACATATAACAATAGGTATTACAATTAGTCAGTTTTAACAAATTTTCATTCGTTCACTAAAGCATGTAGTTATAATAAGCATTATCTAATATACAATTAGCTACTATATAATAATATACTATTATTACTGATGATTATGTACTCCAGTTGTTTTGACAATGATTCCGTCAATAGTCATCAGGGATGCCGTGCATCTGAGAGCTCTCTTCTTGACGCAAGCCCAACGGATCTTCTTGCCAATGTCGCGTTCCTTGTTAAACCGAAAATTACCATCCAAGATAACTGGATTTCCTCTTAAAGACTTTCCGAATCGAGCTTCTGAAATGATTATAAAATAGTGGGTTCTAGCGCATAATATTGCAAATAATAATAAAATATTTTTTGATTTTTGCAAACAATATTGATACTCACGCGCTTTAAAAAAACAATGTTTTATTTGTAATTCACAAGAGAAAAGCCGCACACAGGACAAACATTAATATTACGATTAACATAACATAAGATCACGCCCGTAATCCCCGAAGGGATAGGCAGAGGTATACCTATTACTACCCATATTACGATTATTGTGGCACAAAATTTGTAGAAGCGATGAGAAGATGGCGAGACGCCTTGGATGGCTTCCTTAAGAACTGGCGAGAGGAGGCAAAACACAAAGGGAAGTGAAAGGAATGGAGGGAGGCCTTTGGCCAGGAGTGGGACAGTAAAGACAATTAAAAAAAAAACAAGTATTTGTAAAAGAAGACACATAATTCCATGGCGTGTGCTCCTGTGTGCGACGCTTTTAAGTGACCGAGTCAATTCCCATTTCGGAAGCCAATTTCCTAATGTACAGAAATTAATCTTGATGTTGCCATACCAGGTTATAATCTGGTGCCATAATCGTGGCTTTGTGATAAGAAAACAAAGAATAAAAATGTTGTAAAATGAAAAAAAAATCTTTGTAAACTTTTATTATTTAACAAACAACACAACAATAACAATTGATAAAAATATGTAATTTAAAAACTTTTGGCAATCACAACAGATATAAATTATTATACATTAATAAACGCACTCAACAACAACAAGATTTCATGACTAGGATTAGTAATTACAATTAATAGGAAACATGCACTTAGTTCATTACCAACAATAACTGCTTTACTGAAAACAATATTAGCTCGCTTTAAAATACACATAGCTTACAATAATCCAGTACATTCATAACACTTAGATACACTCAACATTATAACAATAAATTTATCCTTTTTTTTTGTCAATAATAATATCAATGTTCACAATACCAAATCTCTCATTTCGGACTGTATATAGAAATGTGAAATAATAGTCGAAGTAATGATTTGAAGTTAATCAAAATGGGCTTATTGGGAAACACGATTAGACTTAGAGAAATACTTAATTCATGTCTTAATATAAAAAAATAACGCACCATAAACTCACGTAATTAGGGTGCAACCAGTCTGTAGTCGATTGACGTCGACATTCACGTTGCGCCTCAAAATATCATATCGAATCTATCTGACATAATAAATTGTCTATGTCCATATGTCAAAAAGTCGTCAATCAACCGTAGTTTGGTTGTGCCCTTACTACATCTCAATAGTTCTTATGCGTATGTTTTTTGACACTGATCTCTATCGGATGACCGTCGTAGGTAACGATGGAAGCTGGACATCTCAAAGACTTCCGTCTGCTGCAAACCCACCAGACCCTGTCTCCAGATATGGTACTCTTCGAGTATCGGTACCCATGGAACCATAAGTATGAGTTTCCACCACAATCTTCCATTACCACGTTATCAGCTGCAGAAAAAAAGAAAAATTACTTCTTTTTAATTTAAATACAAAAGAGTCAAAATCAAGTCGATAAAATTTGACATAATTATAGTTATTTGACATTTATGTCAGATAGCGCCATAGACAACGCGTTTTAAAATGTTAGCGCTTGACTATATGTATTTAAGACAAGTTTATAATTTAACACGTTTACTGCGGCAAGTAAAATCATAATTCTTCATCTGATGCGGCGGCGGGCCAAAATGCGCCTCCAATGATATTTCCGCCATTGCGTGGCAGGTCTTTCTAGACCCACCAGCACTAGGATAGATTAAATTGCTATAACTTTGTGGAAACATAATGTATACATTTTTTTAGAATGACCTTGAACCCAACTTCCTTAGGTTTGATTCGCCCCGGGATCTGCCAAACAGGAAATGAGAAATAAAGCAGGAAAAGCGGCAGGCCGATATCGACCTGAACCGCACTAGAAAGTATTATAGTGATGAGACAGAGAAAAATAAGGGGATATCGAAAATAAAACAGATTTATCGTAAAAGAACTGAAAAATGTTTTAATTTACTTATGCCTGTCTTGGAAACATTTTACGCAAAGGTTTTGGTTGCATTTCCTGCAATATTTTTTTATTTTCTTAACTTTTTTTTTGCTTGGGTACTATTAAAGGTTTTCCGCAGTCTGTTGTAGCACCCTGCACAATTTCTTCGTTTAGCGCTTATCTCAAGGACATGGTCATTGTCCTTAGTTTTTACTTGATTTTCTGAAATGATTTTTTTTTTCTTAATTCCGTGTGATTTATTAAGTATTCCTTCAAATGAGATTTTAAATTACCTATTTGCCTTTAGAACACTACCAGGAAAATCTCTTTAGACTCTCTGAAGAAACGAAACTGACAATTAAAATAAAAATGTATTTGAAAATATGTATGATCACAAGGTTAAGAAACTATACTATAGCTAAACCGGGTACAGGGGCACGGGGGTAGGACGAGAACGGCGACTGAGAAAGATGCGGGTGGCAGGCGCTCGTAGCGTGATACACAAGAGGCGAAATGTGCACTGGACAGTTCTTAAGATATGTGACGTCACAATGTTATTTATTATTTATTTCCCCGCCAGCACAGACTCAATTATGCGTTTTAGCTATAGTAACTGCAACTTTATTGATGATGGCAGAAAAACGAAGTTTAATGTGAATGTTCTGATTTCTTCAAAAACAGTTCGCCGATAGTAAGTCCGGAGCCAGAACAATTAGCCGAGTTTCTGTTAGTACATATCCACCACACCTTCCCATGTCTCGCTTTATTCTTTCTGTAACGGTAGCCATCGCATTCAAGATACGTTTTACCATTTTCTGCAGTAACATATGTCGCCTCTGTAATAGAACCGGAATGATAAAAAAGAGATCAACATTTAGAGGTCTGTACCAAAAGAAAAGGATAAGAAAATGGAACAGAATTAGTTTCATATATTTTTATTTTCAGGCAAATACAGTAGGTTCTACCTTAATATAACGATTTCCTCGATTTAACAAAATCCCATAGGACCCGCTGCTAGTAACAAACCATACCTATCAACAAATTGTATGGCAGTTATACCAGCACATATTTTCTAATTCCACATATTGCACATATTTTTTAATCCCTTTCAGGTTTGTTACATCGAGGTTAGACTGTCTGACAGTCAAAACACGATTCCCTATAGATTTTGTATGGCAATATCGAACTGTGATGTCACGTCGTAAGACCTTACTGCCCACACGATATCATCATCTACCTAGCCTTTTCCCAACTATGTTGGGGTCGGCTTCCAGTCTAACCGCATGCAGCTGAGTACCAGTATTTTACATGGAGCGACTGCCTATCTGACCTCCACAACCCAGTAACTGGCCACACGATAAAGAAAACTTATTTGCCAGCTCTGCAGACTTACCATTTATTGATTTCAAACCCACAAAAAAACAATTTTTACAGTTAATTGAAAATAAATCGGGTTTCTGCTGAAATAAAGTGTTTTTTTTAGAAGTTGTGTCTTATAATTAATAATTGATGGTGTCAACAACCCAATCACAATAATCATACAAACTACACCTAATTTCAATGTGAATGTTCCGATTTCTTTGTGAAGTATCCTTCATATGTCACACCAGACCCTGAGCAGTTCTTGGAGTATCTGCTTGTGCAGATCCACCACGCCCTACCACCAGAAGATTTATTTATCCTATAAGTGTAGTCATCGTGATGTATGTACAATTTACCATTTGTTTTGGTCATGTAGACTGCTGTAAAAATTAAAAAACTGTAAAATCTGTAAAATAATAACAATTGCTTATAATTGTCCCACTGTTGGGCATATTTCTTCAGAGAAAACGCGAGTATTGATCACCGCACTTGTTCAAGGCGGATTTGTGATTTCAGTCTTATATTTATTTTAAGTCCACGTTTCCTCACAATGTTTTCCGCCGTCGATATCCAAGATAAACTTAGAAAGTACTACTAAGTAAGTAAGTATTACTTCGTGGATAACGGTGCTGGTTGCGTGATTACTTAAGTTTTTTTTTTTATAAGTCTTTTTGTAATAGTATGCATTATTACGCAATTGTTTGTTATCCCAAAGAAATAAAAATAAATAAAATAAAGTACATATAAATTGAAAGAGTTACATTGGTACTGGCCCAGATTGGAACCCGCAGCCTTATGCATGAGAGGCGAACATTTTAACCGCTGGACCATCAGAAAGAAAAAAGAAACACATTTATTCATGTTAAAGTAAAAATAAAAGCAAATTTTATTTTTCTTAATTATTTATTAGACTTAAACATTTTGATAACATTATAATTATTTTAAAGTCAACATAATTAGAGTAAACTAGGTAACTAAACCTATCTAGTTAAATCCAACAATATAGTTACTAATCTAAGATACAAAATTTTATTTACCTTACCCAGTTTTTTTTTGTAGTAGGTATCAATGGTACCTACCATTCTGAAAAATCTCTTTCTCGCACTAAGCAAAACACACAGACAAGTGGTAAATATTGTACGTACATATAGAAGTAACAGTCAGCAACAAAAGTCGATTAACATTTCTAGGTAACATGAAATATATATAAAATAAAGATAAAATCAACTCTTAGCTGAAATGCTGAGAAGAAGTAAATTATGTTATTTCGCAATTATTAATTAACTTTTGTCGCTAACTATACATAAATCAAATCGTGAGTTTTACAGAATAGAAATGTCGATGTTTTCAATGTGTGTGCGCAGATTTTTTGACAACGCGACCTCGATAGGAGACAACGGACCCACAGCACGTCTTAGCGGCTCTTTGAGTGCATATCCACCAAATTTTATCACCAGAACGATTGTTTATTCTGTATTTGTAACCATTGTAATATAAGTACGATCTTCCGTTCTCCTCGACACATGTAGCTTCAAAACCTGCAAAAATAAATTGAACATTTGAAAGGAATTTGTGGAAAATCTGAGAGATACAACCGGTTAATTTTTACAGTGATTAACCTAGTGAATAATCAAAATATACACATCAAAAGTGTCTAGGGATCAAAATCCCTAACATTGATTAGGGATGTTGATCCCTAGACACTTTTGATGTGTGTACATCCGGATTTTTTCTGTAAATAAAAATTATTTCGTGCATTTGAATTGAGTATGTGTAACGTTATTATGTAGCTTTTTTAATTTCGTATGTATGTACTTTCTCTATTGTCAATACGCCTTGAGTACATCTGATAATCAATGCTCATGCGTTCTCTACCTTAAGAATACGGCTTTGCCCTGTAATATCGCCTGGGCCGGAGTAAATATTATTTATTGCATTTATACATTAAAAAGCGATATTTCATGCAACTGAAAAATATGATATTATTAGTCAACCCATGAAAGATTGTATTTAAATTTTTAATAAATTCAAAATCACACATCACGCCTGTAATCCCCGAAGGGTTAGGCACAGGTGTACCCATTAGAACCCCACATTTCGCCAATTATGTTTAAATCCCTCAGTCTGAAATATCAATAAAACAGTGAAAAACACGAAAATTTTTATTAACCCTCACACTTTTAATATTTACAGACATTTGATTGGTACACATTATTGCGAAAAATTCATAACATACATAATAAAAATATTGTTACAGTGCATCATCATTACTGGTTGTGAATGTTTAAACTAGTAAATTGAAAGATACCAGAGAATATGGAGAATGACTCTGTCTACTTTTCTACAGACTTTTGAGTCTGTTTTCGAGAATATCTCTCTAACAAGTCACTTTATTTAAAACTTGAGTAAGGGTCAACGCAAAGAGAGCAGCAACGTGTTCGAGTTGTTTTAGTTTTTTTAAAATAATAAACTAATAACAATAGAAATAGAGTTGAAAATTTGCGTAACTGATTTCAATATCAATATTGAAAATAAATTAAATTAAAGTTTTTTTTGTTTTATAATTTCTGTTTGTTCCTATAGGACTGAACGAATTGTGTTGGAACTTTTACTGGCAGATAGTTGATGTTATAAGGAGTAACTTAAGGTACTTTTATTTTAGAAGAAGATTTAGAGAGTTCCGTGCAAAATAAACCTACGATGTTGTGAAAGATGTAACGGTCAGTTTTACTAGCAAATCTAGTAAGAAATAAGTACCTTATGTTTTGGCACCAACTCCAATTTAGAGCCTGCACTAAAAATAATAGCGGACGTAGTCGCCGTCAAAAGCTAGTAAGGTAATAACCGTGGCGTGGAATTATTATCTTACTCACAATTTTCAACATTATAATGATAAGTGTTTTAGTTCAATATCAATTTTGAGCATACTGCACTCTGTTTGCGCTGACCCTAAGTAGGTACCTAAAAGTTGATACATCATACGCTCTACGTAGAGTAGGTAATGGGAAGAAAACTCCAAACTCGTAGAGGGAATGATTACTATGTAATAACGTGGAAAAGTATGTACTTATTACGACATCGTTCAATTTTGAATCGAGATTCACGCCTGATTTAGACGATGCGAGAAATTCGTGCGATTTGTTGTACATTGCGGGACTGCGCACTGTCATGTCAAAAGTGACCGATCATAGACGGAAATGTATCACAACTAGCACAATATTTCTCGCACCGTCTAAATCAGCTTTTAGGTATTTTAGAACACAAACCGTACCTTCTTAATAAGTAGGTAAGTCTATTTTTCAATGGAGCTACAGAGCTGGAGATAATAAAATGTTTCTGTTAAGCGCTTGCAAACAATAAGCACACGAAAAACAAAGTAAACATCTAAATTACAGCCGCAATTACATAGATATACTTCAGGTTATTCTTTGACAACCTTAATGATAAAAGAAACCACTTTGATGGTTCACATTCATAAAATACAAAAAATACATGGTGAAAGGCACATTGACGTAAAATTTTTTGCCATGAATGAAGTACATGGTTCTAGATCCCCCCCCCCCCCTCCGCGTTCAAATTTGTGTCACTTAAGCCTAGGGCTGCCATCCGTCCGGGTTTCCCCGGATTTGTCCTAGTTTAGAGGGCGACCGGGGGACGTCTGGAAGGAGTTGTCAAAAAGTGTCCGGGTAAAACCCGGACACTTTTAATGTCAGAGGAATCCCGATTAAATAAATTTTTATTGTTAAAATATTTTCTATAGTAAAAAAACTCAATTTCACCCAAATGTCCGGGGTTTTGAAGTTTTTGTCCGGCGTCGGCAATTTAGATGATGGCAGCCCTACTTAAGCCCTGCTAAAAAATACCAACTAGGTAAAAGTATTTAGAACTAGCTTTGCGAATTCGCCCGCGTCCTCATAAATATTGGCTATCGCAGACGCAGACGAAGTCGTGGAATAAAAGTAGTCTACCTATGTCCTTCCTTGGGGGTTCAAACTTACCCCGTACCAAATTTCATCAATATCGGTTCAATGGTTTTAATCGTGAAGGAGTAACAGACAGACAGACAGAAATACTTTCGCATTTATAATATTAGTATGGACTAGTGTTTTCTAGACTAAATTGTTTGTGTTTCCATGAAATTATGTTCTTTTGAAATCGATAATTGTTTGTTTCATTAAAATTTGTTCTTTCCAAATCCTGAAACGATTACAAAAAGTATTTCACTAATAGACAGCTACACTATTTCTGAGTGCTATAGGATAAAATTTGTAAAAACCTAATTGTTAAGAATATCGTAATAGTTCTTACTCGTTCTTCTCCATAAAGGCCTGCCTACGTTTTGGAACGGGCAACTAGCTTCAACTTTCTAACTGACCGACGACCCGTTGACAATTCAAAAGTGAATATAAATGGTCTAATTAAAATAAATGCTTTGGCTTTGAATTTGACTTTGAACATGTTTTATAGTACTTTTGACTTTTGACATCTATTCGGATGATGTCGTAAGCAGAAGCTAGTTTTTAATCTCCCGAATGTCGCGTGTACGGCATAGGTAGATATATAACCTCACAAATAAGCGCCCGCGCAAAAAATGTCGACATTAAACAGATTAATGAGCGACGAATATTTCAAACTGTCTTCTAATCTAGAATCATGTACCGCATCTATGATAACAGGGTGCGCGTTAATGTTCCTACCACCCTGTATAGTCCTTGGGTAAATAAACTGACTTCATATCACCAAGGAGTTTCCAAGAAACCAAGCTACGAGGACAAGCGCCAAAACAAAAATTACATATAAACATAACATCACGCATGTAATCCGCGAAGGGTAAGGCAGAGGTGTACCCCTTAGTACACATACATTTCGCCAGTTATGTTTAGGTCCCATGTTAAAGGGGGCGAGCCTATTACCATCAACCGGGCACACATCCAGACGAGGCTGACATTGAGAAATTCCTGATGGTAAACCCCAATAATACGAGTATATTGCCCGATCAGGAAATCGAATCCAAGATCTCATGCTCAGCAGTCGCGCTTTGCGACAACTAATAAGGCAGTTGAAATAATAAAAATTAAGTGATGTAAAAAAGTTCAATGTATAGACAGCCAACACTATTTCAAATTCTTTAATATAAACACTTAAACCTGACTAGCGTTAACTGTCGTTAAAGCCAGGCAACCAGCACAAGCAAAGCAGCTTTCATTGATCGATCTCTATCAGTTATCATTAATTCATTGATAACAACAATACTAGAAATTTAATTCATACAATTTTCAACCCTATTTGTGAAGTAGTTTAGTTCATTATCAATTAATAAAATCTTCTCGAGTATATTGCTGCTCTGCTTCCACTTACCTTAAAGGGCTTTAAAACATTTTCGCTTAATTAATTAAAAAAATGTTCAGAAATAGATATTTGCTGTACTAACAAGACATACAAAATTGTAATTGTACCTAAGAAAAATATACTTAAAGGCTAATTCAACAGATAAAAATATAGCTTTACGAATTATTTCTACAGTTACACCAATTCTCGAAAATATCAGGAAAAATTGCAAAATGTCCTATTTAAACTATTATTAGGTAGGTATAGGTATAATATGAATTCACTAGAAACATCAAAATGTTACCCTTTCATTTAAAACTAGCAATAATACAACCTGAATTTTAAGTCGTTGTAAATCTTTCAGGGGGTGAATGTACTCATGAATATGAACAACTTTTATTAAGGGACATAGAACGAAATGCGAAAAAAAAACAGCTGATCCATACAATTTGATCGTAATGTAGTACATTATTGTATGGATCAGCTGTTTTTTTTTCACATTTCGTACTATGTCCCTTAATAAAAGTTGTTCATATTCATGAGTACATTCACCCCCTGAAAGATTTACAACGACTTAAAATTCACGGTGTATATAAGAAATGCAATCCTGCGCTATATAATGTAGGTACGCGCAGACGTGAACTACATAGTTTCCGATTCCATCAGAACCATCATAAACAAAGGTTCTGTTAGAGTCCAAAACTAGTAGACTAATCCCTAAAAACAACTGTAGAATAATTCGCAAAACTATTTTAACATTAATAAATTGTTTATTAAGCTTCAGCTGAGGAGCCCATTGAACGCTCTCTGCCATATGTTCTGCTCATGAGAATGACGGGGGACAGTCTTCACCAGTTCCCCTGCATCTGTGATGATGGAACCGGTGCACTTGAGCGAGGATCTCTTGTAGCAGACCCACCAGATGGTAGTCCCCGATTCTCTGTATTTTCGGTACCAGAAGCCTTTGTACCAAAGATAAGTCCTACCGCAGCAGTTCTCATAGAAAACTGCAATAGAAAGAAAGTAACTGATGTATTGGAGGTAAAAAGAGTTCTAGACTACTTCTATATAGAGTCCTATTTTCGGTGTTACTGTTATTATTTTAGTAACAAGTTACAATTACGGAAATCAAATTACCATACTTACGCATAAAGTACATTGAATGATTAGTATTTAATGAAAATCCTGAGTAGAGTAGGTATACCATGCAGGGTATTAGAAAAAGTTTAATATCACTTCAAAATTTTTATTATTTTAAAAATAATAATGGAATGTTCTTTCTTGTTTCATTTTCAGGAAAAGATCCTATTGTCTCACAAATCTTCTTCTTAACGTATCAATGGCAAGTATACCTAGATGACTAATAAAATTTTGTTTCACACACGAAAATACACACAAATAAAAATATTATTTCTCAGTCGTCAGATAACTTTTATTCAAAGAATAAATATGACAGTTTGACATATTTTCTATACAATAGCTGTCAAACCGCTGTGTTTAGAGTTATCTGACGATTGAAAAATCGGCCCTTAATCACTTATTCCTTCTTATTTGGCATGAAGTACTAAAATTACGAAATAGTTGACAGATTTATATTTAAGATAAAAATGCTGAGATATATCTATTTAAAAGGAATCAAAAGATTGAGTTAATACTTAGTGACAATAACATTATTTTAACCACCTTTCATAACATCAAGTAATAAAACAAAATAAATAAATCACAATTGTTACACACAGAATATTTAAAAATCTGTTTACAGTCCCTTTTTTATGAACACAATAACTTCAGAGACCTCTTTCTTTGTTTGTTAAAAAGATACACAAAACAGTAGGTTATTTAAAAGATACATGCGTATGTTCTCCACGTAACTTGACAACGGAATGTTTGAAGGTAACAGCAGAAGCTTTACATTTTTGTGATTTTCGCAACTTGCAAACCCAAAAACTTCTTCCATTTTCCAGTCCAGAGTTTTTTCTATAAAAAAAACCTTTGTAGTACAAATGTTGCGCTCCACTTTGTTGGGTAGTAAATGTAGCTGTAAAATAGAAAGAAATCTCTTTAAAAAACTGTCAATGTCAGACCTAGGTCTGTAGATACGCCATCAGTGGCATATCTGATTGATCAGAGCTACATGATAGAGCATGCATTTATAAATTTCAAGTATCTCGAGGCAAGAGGCAAGATTCTAAGTATTAGTATCTGGATTTTAAAGAAGATTCAAAGAAAGGAAAAACAGAAAAGCATAAGAAATTAAAAATTTCCTCCAAATCGCAGAATAAGGTAGATGGCTAATTGTATGTCAACATACAAAAAGCTAACGTTTTAAAGACAACATTAAAACGAAATGATATCTAAGAGAAAAATGTATTTCATAATAAATTACAGTGATAATGCTAATTAAAAATTGATCGGATACAATCGTCAAATATTCAAAAATGATTATGCAAATTTTTAATCTGGAGAATGACACTGCCTTTAGTGATGATGGCAACCCGGCAACCCTTCCAGGCTTGGTTACAAACCCAGTACCGCCGATCACCGAACATGTGCTTAAAATTAAACCTGTAATGGTTTATATGCAGCAATGGCTTCCCATGCTTCGTCTGCGTGATGACAAGAGACACTGGAAAAAAAAAGTATGCTTCTGTGGGAATGGAATCTGAATCTTCCGATAGAAATAATGAACAAAAAGTGACATTTATATGTCAAATATCCACTAAGTAGTGCTGCAATTTAATGATATCTAAACATGCGAGGCGTGCATGCAAGGTTTTAAATGGTAAAGAAAATCAATTTACACTAGCTTGCAATTCGTATTGCGCAGGCCGCGTTCAAGCCATGAACAATCCGGGGTTGCGGGACGTCTTAACAGGATACCGTGGCCCCGGAACGTAAAGGGCAACAGAAGGAACAGGGTAGTTTTTTAGTCAGTAAAAGTCTGACAGTCCCTTCCGCCCCACCCAGGAAGGAAGGACTCATTTGATGATTCTTACCACCTCAAAAAAAAAAAAAAAGCCATGAACAATTGGGCCTTACATCTCATCAAGAGGCACGGTCTAGCCTAAAAAATATTGACTTACCTCCTAAAACTACAATCATTAAAGAGCTTCTATACTTAGTTTTATTCTCCATAATACTCATAAGTACGATCCAAAAAGAAGACCCGTTAAATCCAAAGGCTTATAATTTGGTTAGACCAACTAAGAATTAACGAAATACAACTTTGAGTTTAAAAAAAGATCTAAACATGAGAATGGCAGTTTCTAGTCTGGATGATCATTTGGCCGACCGTGGTGACAGAAGCCTTGCAGCCTCGCCAGGATTTGTTGCAGATCCAGTACCGTCGCTCACCGGACATGCGTTTGAGGTTGTATCTATGTTTGTTAATATCTAGCAGCAGTGTGCCGTGTCTAGTATACGAGAACGCCGCTTTTTCTGTTAAAGAAACCACTTATTAATTGAATTCATTATTTTTTTTGTGGAGGTGTTTTAAAAAAAACTTGTTTGTTGGTTCTTGTCTTGTGTTATATTGTTATCACCTTCATTGTTAACATAGTCAATACCTACTTACCTACTAAAGAGTAGTATATTTAAACACTCTTTGGATAACTATAGGAATGTTATTAATAATTCATACCAGCCTATTACTGTCCCACTGTAGGGCAAACGCCTCTTCTCATGCAGATTGTTTGCTCAAGGAAGGTAATATCTGGAAGTAAGAGTTCAAATAGAAGAATTCTTTCACTTATAGAAAGCTACAGTATTACCAAGTGACATTGTAGGCTATGTTTTATGGTATACTTGAATTCCACGCGGACGAAGTCACAGGCAGAAGCTAGTTTATAATAAAGACCAGGTTTCCTCACGATATTTCTCTTCAGCGATATCAATGATGTCCAAGATAAACTTAAAAAGTACATATGTTATTGAAAAAGCCACATAGGTACTTGCCCGCACCTGGTTGCGAACCAGGGGTGCTATTCTCTAAAAGACTCGACGACGAACTCGTCGACGAAACTAGTATGGTCCCCAGTGGATTTTCAACTTTATGCTGTAGATCACAACGTTGTAAATCTATTAAAGACAAACTGTTTCGGAACTCGTCGTAGAGACAGTTTGTCGTTAATGGTTTTTCAACTAAATGGTCTAGAGCATAAAGTTCAAAATTCACTGGGGACCATACTAGTTTCGTCGGTCGAGTCTTTTAGAGAATAGCATAGCTGCAACCTGGTATATGGGAGGCGGGCGCACTTATTAACAGTAATTTTTATTTCAGATCCAATCTTTCTGTCTTTTATACACAAAAATATATTCAAAGCCATCTATGAAGAAAAGAACATCAAAATTGTTTTTCTTTATTTCAATTGCACACTATTAATGATAATGGAATATGGAGGCCTATTTACAATAAAATACATGTTAATAATGGTTATGTAGCTCCTTCATCTTGATGATAACGTCTTCGAGGGTGACCACAGACGCTCGGCACCCTTTTGCCGCTTGGTTGCAGTACCAGTAGTGCTTCGGACCGTGGCTATTGACCAGGTTGAAACGATTCCCACCGAACTGCAGAAGCCGCTTACCCTTCCATGTTTGGGTAAATATTAAACCTGTGCAATACATTAAAATGATGTTATTCTAGAACAACACGAAAGTGCAATCGACCAAAAATTATTTTGTAACAAAGAAATCTATAAGACTTTGAGTAATTGGTACGTACTGGTAAATTAACAGTGCTTCTGATGCGGCAATAAACGTAGCCACTATCTACTGGACTCGGTAAGATTACACGCATTATTTGAGGTAGGTATCATCGATACGAAAAGAAGAAGATATGTAGTTAAATTGACCACCACTACTGATTCAAGATCAAGATCATTCATTTAACTTAAAGTAAGAATTTTAAAGTATCTGGCTGAAGTTACGGCCCACGGAAAGTGTCTGGCAACTAACAATCTTTTTTTTAATATTCTGTAAAAGATCTATGTACTATTTAAATGAAAATCAATGCTTTTTATGTTTGTCCTCTATGCGGTCTTAAACCATTGATCTGATTGTGATGTAAGTTTGGTGTATATTATTCTGGATACGTCCGCGAAGGTTCGTAGTCTAAAATAAAACAATCTAGAAACTAGCTACTCCATACTATAGTATAATAACATCATAAATTCGGAACCATTCGTGTTATGTAGGGGCTTAATGATCTGGGATACCGTTTCCAATGAACTACACCTATCCATACTTTGGTCAGCCCTATAAGTTCAGTAGGCAGTTCAGCTGGAGGCCGCAAAAATTTATTGAGGCAAATGTTCATGTATTTTATAACATTCCCTATGTACATTAAATATATTAGTATATTTTAGTATTATATTACAATATATTAGTTATTCAATAATTTGGTATAACAAAAAAATAATAAGTAGGTAAGGTATCCAGGAATATCAATATCATCGTTTTAGGTGACTATCACGCTGATAATGTTTATACATTATTAAATTGTATTGCTAATCTAGAGCGCAGTGAAAACAAAAACATATTTTTGCTGCTTTCCTTTATTTGGCAAAAAAACTATTGATACACACTTTTAGTTGGTCACACTAACAAGTTATGTATGACTTACAATGACGAAGACTAATCCGTATAAGTCTAATCATATAATCATATGCAATTACTTTAAAAAAAACAAATAAATTAATATACGAAAAAAATTACAATAAAAAAAAATAAATGAAAAAAAAATGAATCATTTTCAAGACAAGTCTACCACTTTGCCGGGTGAATGGTTTTTAATCTCTTCCCAGAGTTTATCAATCACAGTCTGGTCATTAGGTATTATTCCAAGGATATCCCTACTTAGCTTAATCATCAGCATCAGCTTCAATTTTCCGCCAGGCGGGGGGGGAATTTCCACAATACATATAACTCCACCTACCCAACAGTGCTTTTCTAGTTTCTCATATGCCTTGGAAGGCTCAATTCGGATTAAAAACTCCTTCCTATCCTTAAATGCATCTTTATGAAGCTGAATCAATCTGATTGTAATCAAGTGCAAATGTAAGGTCTTCGGCCAAACCATTCGTGGGTTTTCGTCTGCTTTTATTACTTCAGTTGCCTTGCAAGATAACCAGAGCTGTTGCATTTCAGAACACGTGCTTTTTGGCGTTGTCCATTTAAGTTTACCGATCCATTCCCCTGGTTTGGGTTGATTCGGTACAGGCCATGTTGACGCACGTGAAGGCCCTGCGGTCACTGTAATTTAATTTTGATAATAAGAAAACATTATATGGGTTCTCTAATAAATACAATGTGACAATTAAACTAAACGCCAATTAAAATAATAAAATGTGTAAAATATATAAAATCAATTTAAAATTTCATTATCTACTGCAAATCCGGGGTCAAATTCAATTTACTAATATTACTTCCAAAGATGGAATAGGTGATAGGAGATTTGTGATTACAGTTGCTCCTCAAAATGATATTTTACCACATGGTAATACATATCCTTTTATATACTATTGCTAACTATTCAATTATATTTATATTAAAGGATTTATAATAAATTCACGGTGATTCAATTAAACCAAGGTGCCAATGATACTAACGTTTGACTGGATTTTTCATTTATTTAACTTAATAATACGAACGTTGTAAAATTACTAATATCTTATAACTGGAAACAGATCCGTTTGTAAAACGATAACAAAAACATCGAGAGACAGGCACGACTTTAAATATTAAAAATCTAGAAGAATAATAATATTAATTAGTATAAAAAAACACCTCAATAAACACATTATTTACTTAAATATACACTTTGTATAAGTGGAAAAACTACACGGTAATAGGAAAATTTAACATTGAAATTACATATTTTCGATAAGAACAGGTTTCTTTTGCTAATTCACTTGCCAATCACTTTATATTCTACCTGATTTAAAAATTATATTGAAACAAATAGTTTATTTGCTTTAGTTGAATTATATACAAATCTCTATTTGAGAACTATTATTTTTCTTGTAGATCACGGTAAGCATCAGGCTACGCTTTGTGCTACGTCGTAGCTGTGCTACGAATGCTACGATAAAGCAACCTTTTGTCGTGTAGGTATAATTATATTATGTTTGATGGCATTAAATATGAAATGAATATGTATTAAAAACCTTTTCTTTTCCACTTGAAGCATATGGATTCCCCGTCTATCTTGCAAGCTTCCAAGACGAAATCCTAATGAACTATATTAAAAGAAACTATAGAAACCTTAGTTAATCAGCAATAACTTAAATATTTTACCATAATCACGTTGAAATATCAAAAAAATATTTCACGTATCTGCACACAAAAAAAACTTACGGTAAATATTTATCAATTACATATCTACATAAGTATAATTTACATATTTAATTTACAAAAAAAGAGGTGATTATGGATGGTTGTGTTCATTCTTGACTCTGATGATGACGTCATCATAAGTGACGATGGAGACTCTGCAACCTTGAGGGGCCTTATTGCATACCCAGTAGATTCTTCCACCTAGTTTCCGTTTACAATTGTATCTGTGCCCTTTGATCTGAAGCAGTGGAGTACCTCTATGCGTTTGCAAAATTTTAGCACCTGTAAAAAAAAGAAAATCTCAGAAAAAACCATACTGTCCTTTAAAGAACATTAAACTTTCAGATCATGATAATAAAAGATCATTTTGAACCAGTTATTATCATGATTTACTTTTTAACCAACTTTGTTGAGCTCAACTTCTAATCTAACTAGATGCAGCTGAATACCAGTATTTTACATGTCAAATCTCTTATTAAAAAATAATTGGAAATCTCTGTTTCTATGCAAAACTTAAATTCGCCCGAATTTAGCTGTAACACATTATTTTTTAAATATATCATGTGTAGGAAGTTTTATTAAAATCAGTTCATTCATTTTGAAAAATAATGGCTTTAAAGTTTATTTGAAATGCCGTACGACGTAAACGATCTTAATAACTTAAAATCACCTCGGTGTTCCCTTTTCACACTTATGCCTGGGATCTCTGACTGTACAGTCAGCAACAAAAGTCGATTAACATTTATGATTTTTAAATCCTTATTATTAATACAATATTAAAAGTAAAACGCAAAATTAAGATATAATAATCCCTTAGCTATAACCTGAAATTCTGGAAGCTAGCACATTATGTGTTTAGTGTTTGTTAAAATGATATAAAAAAGTAACATTGTTAATCGACTTTTGTTGCTGACTGTACCCCCACTACCTAGACCAAGGCTTTTCGAAGCGAGTTTTAGAAAATATAGGAACTGAAACATTTTGATAGATTGTGACATAATGATTTATTTCACACTGTATTGCGTAATATAAAATTGAAATTGAGAAATAAATAATAATTTATTACTCAACCAATTTAAATGGTTATCAAACTTAAAATCAAGGTCAGTAGAGACTTAGTAGTCTTTACTGACCTTGATTTTAAGTACATAACGATTAGTGTCGTGATGTACACTGTATACAAAAAGTTTGAGTGTTTTGTTGCATGTAAGTGATCGGATCGCATCGATAAAGCATATTTACATATATAAACTCACGCTTTTTTCCCATGGGGGTTGGCAGAAAACAAAAAACGCCACCTGCTACGATCCTTACATACTCCTTTCGCCTCATCTACGTTCATACATCTCGTCATACAAGCACGCCGGTTACGAGTACTCCGCACCTGACCTTTCTGAAGAACATTATACCAAATACCATATTTATACCAAATATAATACTTTATTTTCAGATGTACCTAGGTACTTTTTTTTACCTTGGAAAGTATACTCTATTTGCTTTTAAAAAAAGGGCTACCCTGCTACCATAGATGAGAGCTGTAGACAGCGTCGGTTTCAATAATTTCCATTAGACCTATCAAAATGAAATCCACATTTCAAACTAAAATAATATATTTATTTATCAGAAACGATATCTACGCTAATAAAAGAAATAAACTTCCAACACATATACCTACCTACGTAAGAAAAAAACCTTATAAAGAAAATAAAAAAAGCTTTGCCAATTAATAAGTGAATAAAAACACCCTCTTTTTAGGTTTCGCCACAGTCGGGTAACAATGAATATTACTTTTAGAAGATGAATAAAAGAGATAACGTTTTACTTAATATGCTAATTTCTAAATTTACATGGTAAGTAAATATACCTTTACTTATGGAAGCAATAATTATTGCTCTTTGAGGCTTATTTCAAACACAAAAAAAAAAACAAAAAAAAAACAGTGCAGATGATATGTAAAATATGCGACTCTCTGTTTTAAATATAATCTATGGTAATTGACAATTCACTAAGCGATGATTTTTCGATCGTCAGACAAATTTTATCTGAAGAATACATAAGGGGATTTGACATACTCTCCATACAAAAGCTGTCAAACTGTCATAATTATTCATCAGATAAAAGATATCTGTCGTTTTAAAAAAAAATCCCGTAAATACCTACAATGAAGCATAGCTGGACCAAGGGCAACGCCTCGAATAAATGGCTTTAACTTCATCATATCAGCTGAACGTAAATCTACTGCTGGATATAGGCCCCCCCTAAAGATAACCACAATGACCGGTCCTGCGCTGCCCATCCAGCATTTTCCCAGTCTTAACGTATATGTATCAATTTTCTTTTATTTTGATGTTGACTTTGCTTTTACTTTTAGCTTATTAGCAGCTATACTAGCTATGCTAGCAGTGCTACGTATTTATTGGTGAATATTATTATTATTACTATACCGACAGCGCGCTCCATATAAAAGTAATCTAATTATATTTTGGTCAATCAGTAATTAAGATTGGTCAGTCTCGGTCAAAAAAAAATTCTAAATAGAACGTGATTTCAAATCTCGTTAGATATTTAAGAATCATTATTAACCAACCAACTTTTGTATGAAGCGTGCTATCGGGAAAGTTCTCTTAATGGTTATGCACACATTTCTGTTTAATAACGATGTCATTAAAAGTAGTGATCGTTGCTCTGCATCCCATACTGTTCCTGCAACAGATCCATAAAGACCTGGCGCCAGAACTGCGGTTGTTCCGGTTAAACCTGTACTTCCCCATCTGGATCGCCGGCTTACCATACCGCGTCTTAGTATATGTCAGAACTAAAAAGGTTAAATAAAAAAAGGGTTAAAACATAAACAGAAAATAATGGCCAGGAACTTTATCAGCATTCGAAAAAGTAGTATATTCTTAGAATAGAGTAGAATTCATATATTTGTTAACATAGGCAAAGGAATACAGATATTTTTTGATGAACAGAGCGCTATGCTATGCCAGGAGGCGTACAAATATGGTGTGCAAATCTAGCTGACAAAGACTTAGACTTGGCAAACCCATTTAATAAAACATCAGAAGCAACAACACGGTTATTTCATAAAATATAATAATTAATTTAACAAAGAACAAAACGAAAATAATTATCTATTAACGGTACTGTATTGTAGGACAAGGTGCCTCAAAAGAAAGTTTATAAAAAAGATGTTGATGTCTATTGATAAGATCTTTATTTATTATTTCAATTTAACAGTTTAAGAATTTAGTTCTTAAAAATAATGTCATAATACATCAAGCTCACGGTACTCGTGTGAACGAACATCAAAATTTCGTATGACAGCTCGGTAGTAAACTCGGCGATAAGCTATTGGAGATGGATATTTTCTGGCCATTGCACCAAGGAAATCAGATTTTTGAAATACACTTCAGATTTGATATATCCCCATAAGTAAGGGTCCATGAGGCTTAAATCAGGATTACGTTGAGGCTTAAATCAGGTCAATAAGCGGTTGCGCGGGGGCAGCTTCCCAGATGACTCGTATCCTGAAGCTTTAATACTTGCACCAATTGGATTCTGTAAAGGTGCAGTTCAAGGTCTTTCTGCAGAATTCGGTTCGGTTTTTCGTGAATAAACAAATTTTCACTCTTTACGGATTCGTCTGTTCTTGATGACCTTAATCTTCAATTTATACAGTGTCAAAACAATCTTCCCAAACGATTTGATCCATTTCCGAATAAGTTTGCGCGTCATTTAAATTACGCAAAATTGATGATTGCAAAATTTTCTCCTTGCTATAGTAGCCGAATCACTAATTTTGAAAAATACTCGCACGCAGAACGTGCGGTCCTCTCCCGAGAAACGCTTTATAGCGACTGAATTCCTAAGGCCTCGGTCTCGTAGGCAGCGGGTTGCGGGACGGCGGCGGCGGTGGCGCCGGGAGTGGCGCAGAGGTTCGGGGAGTGGCGCAGAGGTTCGGGGAGCGGCGCGGCAGACCCGGTCTCAAAGCTAGCGGGCAGATCGCGAGTCATCAGAGCGGTGTAGTGTTGTGCCACGAGTAATTTTAATCTTTAATTTACAGGGTAACACGATACCACTTGGTTAGACTGGTTATCATACTTTCCGGCTTCTGACTACCCGTAACGACTGCCAAAGATCTACGAATAACAGCCCGGCAAACAAAAATAACTGGTTGGAAACTGCTTAATTATCCTCTTATTTTATAATTGACATCATTGCTGTTCGATATCGGTACCCTATCAAAAATCGCTGAAATAATGTAATCCAACACGTCCGCTGACATTTGGAACTTTGATAAAAACAAAAATTAATGTTCCACACACTAAAGATGCGCGGGCACTGCTCAACTGGTGTGCATCACTCGTGTACTACTTACCGCGCCGCTGTCTTTGAAACCTGGGGTTTAAAACCCAACCAAGCGATGGATATAATATCCCCCGCGCCCCTCAGTTTGGTTGCATTTGTGCAGTAATGTATGCAAATATGAGCTTTCATTTGAGATGTCTTGTATGAAAACTGTTTCACGATTTTAGAGTAGAATAAAATACCTATATTCTATCTATTTCATGAATGGTTATTATTTTTACGTAAGTACATTGTAAGGACGCGTTTCCAGCGCAAGGGATGTGTGTGAAAATGGCCGATGACATCGCTGCGCACTTTCACACACATCCGTCGCTACGCATCCTCGTCTCTGGTTGAAACGCAGTCTTAATCCGGCTTTACATCCTATATACATATGTGTATACTAAAATCCTTGTTTTCAATTAATGATTATGAGCATTTTTATAATTAATAATAATCCCATCCACGGTAGTGACAGATGCTTTACAGCCAAGATTGTTTCCACCTCGTCTGCTGCTTCTCATGCAGAACCACGTAGCTTTAGGTCCAGCTCCTCTGCATCTATTATTCATGTAGTATCGATATTTGCCTACTGTCAAAATTGGCCGACCTGTCTTTGTTTGTGAAAACAGGATGTCTGTAAAAAACATGGCATCTAAATTGTGTATTCTTAAGTAGATGAAGGATACTTTACTTCAAACTTCCACTATTTTCTTTGCACAGAATTGCACTTAAATGGCCGGTCTACTTTAGTAAGAGTTGATAACTCTTGCTAAAGACGAAAAACAGCTACATTTAACGAAGATACGGTGTTTTATATTCATATGATTTAAAGATGACAATACTTAACTGTAAGATAAGTTAATTCAGACACATATTCAAAATGGGATTAAAAATAAAATTTATCTGAAACTCACATTTAATTATCTCTTAAATGATTATGAGGGCCTTTAACCTTTGTGATAACGTTGTCGTATGTGGTGATGGTAGCCCTGCAGCCGCTGCTACTGGCTCTGCTGCAGCGCCACCACCCTCTGTAGCCATTACTCCTGGCGTGATTGTACCGATGCTCCCCAAGCAAGATGACAGGCTTGCCGTACCGGGACTTCGTTGCAACCGCTGCAATTACGAATGAGATGACTAGTGTCCAAACCAAGGTAAGGCAATGTTAGGTTAAATGAAAAGACTATACATGTAAATGTTTACCTTTATTTCTTTAGGAACCTAAAACTATTTCTTTTACCTTAATTAAAACAGCCGACGACTAATGTTAATACTTGATACTCATAGCTTGTAAAATAATAAAACAAAACACTTTACAGCATCCATTACACAACTTCTGTGTTCTGACATACCTACCAACAGCAAAATTTTCTTTCATACACAAACAGATTTTGAAATCGATGAGTTCATCAGTGCTTTAAACTTATGCCATGGTTTATTCTCAGCATTAAATACACTATCCGTAAAACATATTATTCAGCTGTAGTCCAAATGTTTTAAGGAATCTCTGTTCTTTGATTTCGCATTGTCCTTTGATCATCGATGTATGGTCTCACAGCTGAGGTAGGAACAATGACCGCGTCGTAAGGTCCAGAAGTAGATCAACTCATAAGAACATCATGATTATGAGAATTCTTAACACTAACGATAGTTCCATCAACTATGAGGAGGGACGCTCGACAACCGAGCCTCCTCTTGCTGCAAAACCACGCGGATGAAAGTCCTCGGCTTCTGTTATTCTTGTAGTAGCGACAGTTGCCTATATCCAGCACTGGCTTACCATGTCTTGACCACGCGTACCTGGGCTCCATGTCTCCCAAAGAATGTAAACCTGAACAGAAATTGTAACAGTATCTATCTATATTATAGTTTGAAATTAATACTTTATGGAATTCGTCTATCCTTTCTGTTTGTTTTTGTATTAATGAAACAGATCCAAAATCTAAATATATAAGTGCGAAAGGTCACTCACTTACTCACTCACCCACTCATCACGAAATATTGAAACCCGATTTACGTATAAAAATGAAATTAGGCAGGGTGGTAGATTATAGTTAGTAGACGTCCGCTAAGAACGGATTTTCCAAAATTCACCACCTAAAGGGATGAAACGAGGGTCCGATATTTACGCGGACGAAGACGCGGGCAAAAGCTAGCACAGTACCCGGCGGTAAATATTGCACATCGACCTTTGGAAAGAGACAATCGGCTAATTTCGGCTTCGTTGAGCGTTAGGTATCTCTGTCGCACGAAAAACAAACAGTCCGGTATCTATTAGGAGCTGTTAAAACAATTATGATTTGCTACTTTTGATAATTCTTTTTATTCTTTGTATAGGTAAAATACGAAATACGATAAAGGTCGATGTGCAATATTTATCGCCGGGTACTGTAGTACAATAATAATACTGTTTTTCATATAACAATTTTATTTTACATTGTACAAACTTAAAAATATTTGGTAAACAATAACAAACTACATAGCTAAAAAATTCCAGGACATACATACAGGTGAAGTTGAATAAAAGCTTTTAAAACAAGCTAAATAAAAGCTGAAATGTCATGCGTGCACTGTTATTATTTTTAGAGCATAATTTATAAAACAACAGTATTGTCCGCAAAGCAGATACAATCGTCAAAAACGACTAAAAGTGTGTTTGATTTCAGACTATCTTTATTCACACTAATGATTGTGGTTTCCCTTGCACTTGATGATGACGTTGTCATATGTGGTGATGGTGGCCTTGCAGCCGCTACTCCTGGTCCTGCTACAGGTCCACAAACATTTGAGGCCTCGGCATCTGTTGTTCCTGTTAAACCTGTAGACTCCCATTATGATGACAGGTCGGCCGCAACGAGATGTCGAGAAAGTAGCTGCAAAAGAATAAGACGAATTCTACGAATAAAATATAGGAATTACTGGAAGGATGATAGCAATATTACTATTGTTAATGTGAATGTTAGGTAAAGCATTTGAAGCCCTATTATGATATGTGTAAAGTCCATGACGACCTACTTAATTTTCAAGATTTTTAGTTTTCTGTAGTGAGTTCCCATGTATTCTATTCTAATAGTATAAATCTGAAGAGTTTTTTGTTTTTTGTTTTTTGTTTGTACGCGCTAATATCAGGAACCACTGATCCGATATCGAAAATTTTTCGCTAATACGGTATATCGACGACATCGCGCAATGGCGTCATTGCTAGTATATAATAAAAGTAATATTCGGTAAAATTATATAAAAGAGGCGAATAGGCCATCTAGACTTTCATGGCTAGTTAAGATAGAATACTCATCTCATGTATGGATATGTATATTTCCGTACGCTTTTAAAGACAAAAGCTGTAAATAAAGCAAATACTTTTAGGACTGCACTGCTACTCAACACGTCATATTATTATGTCATGTATTTTAACAAAAAAGGGAAAATTAAGTTCGCTATCGATTTCCTACAAATAAAACATAATAGGTATAAAGAAAAATATTTAATCTTGATCTATGTATAAATTGTTTCATTTAGGGCTGTTTTTTTTTCATCAAATAACTCTTAATGGAGGAATAATTATGGCGGTTCAACTGACATATTTATTCTTTAGATAAGAATTATCTGATTATTGAAAAGTCAGCCTTCATTCAATTTGTTTGGATTTATATTACACGTTGTGCTATAAAAAAATCGTTGATTCAGTTTCACTTCTAAAATGCTATTTCAGATCATCATCAGCTGACATTCCATGATTATGCTCGTGCATGAATTTGACAATGACATCATCAACGGTGACGAGACCTGCTCTACAGTGAGCACTGCTCCACTTGCAGCACCGCCATTGCTTCCTACTGCTAGACAGGCTATCGTTCCGCGAATGATATGGCTTGTACCAATTATACCGATAGTTGTTGAATAAGATCACTGGCTTGCCAAATTTGGATGTTGAGAACACAGCACCTGCAAAGAAGCCTCATTTAAATATATAAAATTATAAATAAGTACAAATGTGATAAATAAATTGAAGCAACATAAAATCGAAAACAATAAAACTGGTTACAATTCATACTAATATTATAATACGAAAGTAACTCTGTCTTTCTGTCTAAAACCGATTTTGATGAAATTTGGAAGTCTTCACGCAATGGGTGATTAAAGACGGAAATAGGTGGGGAGATGACCTGGATGCATACCACGAAAGCTGGTTTCACGTGGGAAAAGAGTGCCTAGAGGGACTCAGCGGAAACCTTGGCCAGTATCATTGCTGGCCTAAGTTCAGGCAGTAAAGGTCAGAAAAGAAAAATAATGTCTAGTTAAATAAAACTTCTAGACATTGTGACCCGTATCAGAATAATGACGCCTATAGATGAATCTCTAATTTAATATCTAGAGACAAAGTAACACTAGGGATTTTGGGAAACGGTAAAAAACCAAATTTCTTTTCAGTGCACTAATAATTTAGATCAATGATTGTGGCTATTTTGAATTACAATAATAGCGTGCCAAAATGTAGATACTGACGCACGACATTCGTCAGACCCAGTGTTTTGGGACCCTTGTGCCGCTGGTAGTACCAATACTATTCCTTCCTAACACAGGCTTGCCTTTGGACCATGTGAATTATAGACCTGTAACAAAAATTTATAACGGCAATAACAAACTTTTGCCTTGATTACACGAAGCCGAGTGTTCTGTCTCGCTACTGTACGTGTTACCAAGTGATTTGCGCGCAGTGTGACGCCTGTATCTAAATTACTGTCAAGTTGTAGGTTATCACCTCAAAACCAATGTTACTCACACTCAACTCATGTTAAAGACAATAAATATAGAAAAACAAAAATGTATAGAAAAACAAATGTGTGACGATATTAATTTAATACTTTTTTTTTTAATATACACCAATAATAATTAATAAAACATCGACTAGTCGCCCGCGACTACCGACTACCAGACATAAACGTGTGGAAGGGCGTAACGAAAGCTTTTAACATGGATTCAGTACAGGCCTACATAATTCTGAGAGATGATGAGACTTGAGAGAGATAGAAATTTCGTTGCTGGTGGGTCTAGAATCATGTACTGAAATCCATGGTGAAAGTTTTCGTTACGATGCCCCCCCCCCCTCTACTCTGTTTGCATAATTATTATTTTATAATAATTTTCTTATCGACTAGATTGGTACAACATCGAATTATAGAGTAAATGCATATTATGCATGATTTGACAGAATTTTTTTTATTACAAAAATAGATATTAACAATTTAATTTTTAATTTTATATTCTTCAAAGCTTAGCTACCTACGTTTTATTTTAAAATATTTTCTTTTTCAACACATTAATCTTCTGTATACTACCCACATAATTTATATAATTTAAGTTCTATCTTGTTATGAAATCAATTTTTTTGTACATAACTATTTTTTTTTTCATCACAAACATTAATATTTATTTAAAATCAACTACTTAATTAACTTAATGATAATGTAATTTGGTATACATTTTGTACTAGACTAACACAAATAAATCTCCAACCTCAGAGACATAATAAGCTGAATGTTTACATACACCTAAACCATTTGGTTTGTTTGACTAGGCTACTAATTAAATATTTAAGGGTTCTGTACAAAAAGGGTGAAAGCAGGAACCTACAAAGTCACCGGTCTGTCTATATATCCGTCCATCCATCTATCATAGAGCTGTATTTTATTAAGCACGATTTTGTAGTAACACAAAATACGTGTTATCGTAGTCTGGCATGGCAAGTACGAGTATAATCAATAAATAATAATAAAATAAAAAAGTTTATTTGGAACAATAATCGCTTTGGTACCCTTTAGTATGCGAGTTAGACTCCCACTTTCTAGGTTTAAGTATTTATAATTTTGATAATAATGTCTAGATATAAAAATAATACTTTACTTACGTAAATACTTTCATTAAAATAAGTTTACTTTTACACGCTTTTATAAAGCTTTTTTTTTATATCATATAGCAGTACACCAGCTGGTATCCCATGTGAGAGAAGGGAGGTCACCCCTTATAAAAAAAAGTCATACTGACTATAGGTATTAAAATAAATATCACATTCTTCTATTATCAGTATGGAAGAAAAATATGACAAAAATATATCTTATATATATTTTCCCGACGGCAATCCGACACGACCAGGGAGAGAATCAACAGGGACAGCACTTTATGTGCTTTGTCATACCACCAATTTTAAAAATTGCGTAATGCTACTGAGAAATTTTTAACACTTTGCCCGACCTGGAAATCGAACCTAGGACGGGCAGCAGTCGGGCTTGCGAGACAAGAGAGCAGTCAAAAATACCTAGTAAGGGATGAGAAAATGTAATTTTAAAGTCGAAGACAAAAACACATGTGAAAGATAAAAATGTCAATACACGACTATTGTTTAGCAATGATTATGTTCATTCCTAAGCTTGATGACATGTCCATCTATCGTGGTAGCCGTAGCCCGGCAAGTCATTGAAGTCTGCTTGATGCAGACCCACTGCACTTTAGGATATCTCTTTTTACTCCGAGTGTAGAACCTGTGCCCACCTATTATCATAACAGGCTTCCCGAACTTAGAAGTGGTAAATTTCACGTCTGTAAAAGAAAAAAAATGTTTAATACTTGAAATTCTTACTACATAATTGATGAAAGCAAAATGTAGAAGACCAAAAAATACCTACCCCCTTACTACAACGGTACTTACAGTTAAGACACGCATTATAAATAAGCAGACGCTAATTATAACTTAGCTTTTTACAACTTTAAAAGGTAGGGGGGATATTACTGTTTTTTCTTACTGAGTGATGTCGGTATTCCAAACCGAATACTCTAGGAAGAGAAATAAAAAAAAATACTGGCATTTATCACTTACCCCTTAATAGTAAACGAATTTATTGTGATGATTATGTTCAAGAACCTATTTTTACCTATCCAAAACAGGCAAATTAAGGTAGATATATATTTACCTTTTTTTCATGGGGACATCCGACAGAAGAGAACGGAGGGTTATATCAGACTCTTACCGACCAAAATCCCACGGTACGATACTTACCATAAAAAAAAAACAAATCCAATGATCCACTGATACCTTTTTACTACATAAACGTAACAAAATAACTAAATAAAATCTAAGAACACTATCAGTTCATTAGCAACGAAACTCGTATTCTACACTTTACAAAAATCAATGCGTGTGCTCATTCCTAGTTTTAATAATTTCCTGTTCTATAGTAGTAACTGTCACCCTGCACTTCTTCGACTGCCATTTGGAGCAGACCCAGTGGACCAAGGGTCCTCTTGAGTTACTCCGCTTATAGTAACGGTGCTGACCGATTTGTATTACAGGTCTGCCAAATTTAGACGTTGTGAGTATTGGTCCTGGGAAAGATAACTAAATGTAAATAATTATGTGACAAGCTTTTAAAACACCACTAATGAATCCTCCTAATGGGCTCGGATTTGTATAATTTACAGTATTCTGCTAGCATCTCAAAGAAATGACAAATACGAAAAAAAGGACCCGTTATAAATTTTACAAAACCCTGTTAATCCAGAAATGGTGATGGCAGACATCGTAAAAGATAGGCTGGCTGGAAAAAGACCAACGAAATACACCAGGTAAGGACCTCACGTGGGTTTAGTTAGTGTTTTCGTCCAGTAGCAAAAGGTTCGCGCTGGGCAAAATAATTGGTAATTTTAGGGAGAGCATTTCCCTCAAAAATTGCATAATGCAGGCTGGTTGTAAAAGAAGTTTAAAAGGCCAATCTTTTTTTATGTATAAATTATAGATTTCAATAAACCATCTCTGCTTTTGATATAATACCTTAGTACTTAAATATAATACTCTATCTCTGCATTAATTAATAGCTTAGTCGATATATCCACATTTTATTCATAGATTAAACGGTAATTTATCACATTTATTTTAACAATTCATCGGATTAATACCCGTATTATAAAATTTGATCATAGCCAGACTTGTCACAAAACCACCTACATCTTATCGTAGTAACAAATCAGAATAACTCCTTTAAGTCTGCACTTCCAAATTGAAATAAAATTGAGGTGCTGTAGCTCTGGGCACAGTTCCTAAGTTCTCATTTATGACCTAAAGGAATAAAGACTATGGCCTATAGCTGTTTGTTTAGAACAGACAAAAATAATAAGCCCAGGCTGCGGGGCAAAGTGTGAAAGCTGTCATATATATCAGCACACTTTTCCCAATTTCCGTTAGCCACCATGTGCATGACGTCAACTCTCCGGGAATGTGAAAAAGGAGCTTCCATAAGTGTTTCAGAGCTCATGACAGGGATGCTTCGGATAGGTACATCAAATTATGGATGAGTGTGTCCTCTCCCAGAAGTGCCGATGATAACATTATTGTATGTAGTGACGGTGGCTCTACAGTTGTGCATTGAGGACCACTTCACACACATCCACAGGGCTCGGAGACCTTTGCTGCGGCTGTGGCGGTTGAACCTGTAGCTGCCGAGGTTCAAGACCGGCTTACCGAACCGAGATTCGGAATACCATATGCCTGAAATGTTGTAACGATGTTATAAACCAGTGGTGTTTGTAGGACAAATCGTATACGAAGAATGGACGGTTATATCGGACTTCTTACCGATGTTACCGAATAAAACGCCACGGTATGATAGCTACAATAAAAAAAAACGAATACATTATACTTTTGAAACTTTTTTACTAATCCACCGTGAGGGATACCCTCCACTTTCCATAGTGATCTCTAATTACAAATACAGTGGTACATATTTATAATAAAAGATCAAATATAGGTATTTATAAATTATTAAACATATACTTTTATAAGCAGTCAATATATTGAGTACCTACTTACTAAACGTTTCAAAATAATTTAATAAAATCTAAGAACGTTATTGCTCCATTAGCAACAACACTTGTATAGGTATACATTGTACAAAATCAGCACAATTTTTCCAGTTTCCATTAGCCACCCATCACGTACCTACGCGATATGAGACACTCGGGCAACCGAAACGTGTAAAAGGGGCTTCCGTAGACATTTCACAATTGATGACAACAATATTTCGGCAAGACGAAATATCATTTTAAATTATGGATGAGTATGTTCTTTCCCAGAAGTGCTGATGATAACGTTATTATACGTAGTTATGGTTGCTCTACAGTTGTGCATTGAGGACCACTTCACACATCTCCACCGGGCTCGGAGATCCTCACTGTTGCTGTGCCGGTTGTACCTGTGGTGGCCAATGTTCAAGACGGGCTTGCCGCACCGAGATTCGGAGTACCATAGGACTGAAATGATTAATGATGTTAAAAAACAGTAGAGTGTTTTTACATTAAAAAAATACTGCCACAGACGCTGATGCTGTCTGTCGCGAAGACTTACAAACTTAGCTAAGTCCATAAGTTCTTCCGATAAAACAAGTGATGTGAGTGATAATGATTGAGAGTAAACAAATGAATTTGGTAGTTCTAATTTTAATAATTTTACTTACACATTTTGGATATTACAAAGCGTTTTCTCATTTTATTATACACTGTGTAATAGCAGCATTATTTACTTACCTATTGACTAGATAATAACATGATGACAGTGTTACTTGTATCTGATTAAATTGTTGTAAGTAGCTCATAAAATGTATCTCCGTTTGGGTGCGAAACTGTTGGTTCTTCGCAAAATATGCGCGTGCAGGAGCTCAGTCCTAGTATTTTTGTGTTACAAGACAGTTCATGGGAAATAGAGTTAGCTTCGCAACGTGACTTTGCAGCTAAAGCATACGTCGAATGAATTGGCGTGAGACTAGAGAGGCTTATGTCCAGTGTTGGGCAGTTGGTAATGATGATGGAAACTAGGAAGGATTCAATGACTATGCTTATCGTTGAACTGAACAACAAGCTCGTCAATAGTCTTGATGAAAGAGGGACAGCCATGATGCCTCTTGATACAAAGCCAAAGACCCTTAGGTCCAGTTCTGTAGCAGTTGTGTTGGTAATAGCGATGTGGACCCATTTGTAACATCGGCTTCCCGTGTCTAGATACAGTCCGTATTATGCCTGGAACAACGACGATTTTTGCTAAAATTGTTTAACATAATCTTATTGGATAGTAAAATTATGATAATAAATTAAAAGATGACATTGCTATTTAGTCTCCTTTATTTATTATTTATTTAAACATTATGCAACAAAAGTACAAAGGCGGACTCAATGTCTTGCCTTGCCTTTATCACTTAAACGTTATTATAAGTACATTCAGTAGTGTCAGTTACATCATACACTTTAATTGCCTGGATTCCTGTAATCTATCAGGATAAATAATAGTCATATTACGCCAAAATGTTGGCTTTGATGTTTATTTGATTCGTATGATCACGAAAACACGGCGGTTTCAAATTAACTCTTTATTTTATTTATAACATCTTCATATATTATTACCTATTTATAAAATATTTTTTAATACAATAACAAATTTAATAGAAAAAACATATAGAAACTTTGGTTTTTAACCATTATTGGCGCCCAACCCCGAAACTAAACAAATGTATTTAATAAAGATTAATTATATAACAGATGGTCATCGCTTATCGGCCGGAATCGTCTCGAAAAATCCACCCATCCAATCCAATTTTTATGTTGTCAATATAAAAATATTCTAACGCACACTACTTAAAGCCATAAATAACTTGAATTGGAAATTAATCGCCGAGTCGGAGCCGTGACAATGAGTGATGACCCTAACAATAAATAAAACACGACGTGTCCTCTAATATGTAGACATATTCAACATACAAGTACTAACAAGATTTTGTTACAGTAATTAAAGTTGAAATTAGTACAAGCCTACCAAGTGTCGGACCACACTAGATAATAAATTGAGTGCAAGATTGAACGCAATGTTTAGTAAATTATAAATTTAATCAATCAATATTGCTTATTAAGTACAAGATATTTCAAGGTAATTATTTAACATGATAACATATCAAGGTATACATTTAGAGTTTCACCTGATCTCGAATTGTATAATTTGTAAAAATTAAAATATTCTTTTAAATTAGAGCTCAGCATCTACTGAAAATGTATAGCATGAAACGTAGTCGTGGGACACAAATAAATATTAACAATATAACGATACGTCTGGGCTCAAAAGAACATTTTTTGTTTGCAAAATCGATCCATATATGCTCCTTAATTTAGTCTTACGAGTTAAAATAATTATAATCAAGAACATTTCGCTGACCCCTATGGTTGTGCTCGCCATTAATGTTGATAACTTCATTGTTGAAGGTCTTGATTGAAGACCTGCAGCCGGTACACCACTTGACGCAAACCCACAACACCTTGGGATTACCTTCGCGGTTGGAGCTATGTTTGTAATACCGATTTTCTCCCAACTGTAGCATTGGCTTGCCCCTCCTCGACTCAGTAAAAGTTATCTCTGTGAAAATAATGCCTGAATTTAATAAAACAGTAACCTTGCAAGTAGTGAAAGTCTTGTAATAACCGATTAGATAAATAAAAAATAAATCATAGAAATAACCAATATAAAATAATAGGAAATCGTGTGAACGATTTGAAGTAGTCAGTGAACGTGGGTTCAGTATTAGGTCTAACGATAAAACATTAGGTATATTTACACTTTATATAGGTACACATTTAAACGTTGCCTTTCTTGTAGTATATTTTTCTCGTTAGGTTATCAAATAATTAGTATTGAAATAAAACTACAGTAAAAAAAAACCACAATTTATTTGAAAAAAAAATCTTATTCCTATTTAATACCTCTTTATGGACAATAATTAAAAATATAAAGAAATAAAAAAATATAATGATGTAGGTACATTGATAGGTACTTACATCATTATATTTTTTTATTCTATTGAGAATAGAACAGAAAAAGACTTTAAAGAGAATTTACATTTAAAGAGAATACTCCTGATAGCGCGCTCAATAAGTACAAATGTAGTATTGTCATATTGCTCAATGAGTAAATAAACTCGATAAAATCCCCTACATAGGGTAAGGGTACTATCTAGGCTAGTAGTTAGTTAGTTTTCCCGTTAAATAACTTAGTTTCAAAACGTTAATGATTTTTAAATCTCGTACGATTTCTTATTACAAAACCAATTACTCTTAAGTATCGCGGATTTCCTTTATTGCAGGGCTTATTGCTTTAGATATTATTATTTTATTGAAACAGATATAAACTAACCACTAAACAATGGCACCAGTTAAGGACTTGACATCCCGTAAACTATCAGATGAATCCTCGACCGTGAAAAAAATGAAGCTTTATCTATCACATGTGAATCATAAAAAAACCGTTAAGAGTTAAGGAGTTGAAAAGTTAAGGCTAAAATACATATTTAAAACTAAACTTATAACGCACATACAATCACAGTTTCAAATATTCATAAAATGTCTCGCAATAAAAACATAGGTAGACGAGATCATTTGATCACCCATGGCGACCTCCGCTTGCCTTTGTATATCCCTAATTATCCCTGCACTTCGTTACCATTTGAAAAAGAAGGCCAACGCCCTATTAACGTATCTGGCAGATAAGTTCTAACACTTTGTTCCATTGGGCCATTTCAATCAGAACATTGAAATGAGTTTAAATGTGGTGCTGCCCCACAAACGATGGGACACTTGATATCGTGTCCCGCCTGTCCTGTTGCCTGCTCATCACAGGAGCTGATGGACGTTACTGAAAGTTCCAAACTCGTTGGGGCTTTTAGGCTAACTCTATTTGAACTGTCATCGACACGCTAAGAAGAATCCGGACATTGAAACAATTCATGTATAATATAATATAATTCACAATAAATGTTTCTCCTCCTTTTAAAACGCTTTACGCATCCACGGCCTGGCTGGCCGCATACAGCTAACAAGAACATGGATTTAGTATAGTAGAAGTAAGTTTAGCACGACCTGCTTTTCCTTACTAATTCAAGTTCACTCTATTAGGTTGATGATGGTTATGCAAGTTCCTGATATTAACTTTATTGCTATGTATTCGTATGGCAGCTCTGCAGCCCGTCCCCGACTTGACGCAGACGAAGAAGCTCCTCTCCCCCTTACTGCTACTATGGCGGTTGAAGCGGAACCCATTGTACAAAATCACTGGTTTACCAAACCTGGATTTCGCGAAAATTAAGTCTGAAAAAAAGTGTGATGAGTAATTTAATAGTATGAAAATTTGCCCAGTTTAATTGTTTTTGGCTCCACGTCAGACTTTTTGTAGGACCGATTATCAGATTGCACGGTTATTTCATAGTATCGTAGGACCGACTTTTTGTGAGACATTTGCGTTAATTGGGATTCATATATTTCATTTCTCTCCGACAAAAAAATCCGTCACCGATTATCGAACGTGAGCCCCGAGACGTGATAGTTAATCGGGTTTTCAGGGCTTAAATAAAGTGGTTTTTTTTTTAAAGAAATATTGTGCATTGATTAGTGTTGTCTTCCCCGTATAATGATAGGGAAAAATGCATTGCTTACTTGGCTGGGAAATATTGTCTGTCAGACCTTGATCAAAGTAACAGTGTATGTAGGTACACTTTTAAATAACTGAACTCACCTTTAAGTTTCATAATTCACGATGTAAAAATTAATAACAACACTTTGTTTGTTAATAGGTAATACATTTATTATTTTAAACATGAACTTCTACAAATTAACACGTTTTGATTAATTAATCACTTCATATTATTTACTTGTTAGAATAAATTATACACGGGGTGTAAACGACACAATACATAGCCATTAAAGCATTCTGCCTATCAAAGTAAGTAACTTTCAGCAAAAATCATTTAGTGTTAAAAAGCACAGGGGACCTCCCACAACCTCTTAAAACAATATTACTTTAATATTACTTTCCGTTCCGCTCTGTTGGATTTTCAACGCTCGGATCAGCGCCGAGAGTTGAAAATGCAACAACAGAAATTACAAAGTAATATTAAATTAATATTGTTTTAAGAGGTTGTGGTAGGCCCCCTGTTTATAAATGGCAGCGCACATTGTAACGGTGCATCCAACAGTACAGGGGCGTATTTAAAATTAAGTTATAACATTTAAAAAAATTCAAAGTGTGACCTTCAATATCTCCGTTACCAATAGACTCCCAGATCCAGAACATAAAAAAAAACACAATAATAGGAATAATATGTAACTTTCGGCTAAGTTAAGTGGTTTACACAACCGTTAATATACTATATTATATTAGTACTTACATACAATAGACTCATATTAGTAAACAACTACATATAATTGTGATTAACTACATATACGTATATGCCTACGTAATTTAATAACGATTATAAAATCTAGTACCTACACCCAGAGCCGTATTTAGGATGGGGCAAGTAGGGCACGATCCCCATGACGCCTATCGAAAGGGGGCGCAGAAATCGCCAATTATTAAAATTAAAAATTAAAATTCACTACAATAAACCATTGGATTATTTTTTTTTGGGCATGGGTTTCATCACGTCATGTTGGCCAATATTAAAAAAAGGGTTTAAACAAAAATGCCCTCACTTCTCTAGGACTGTTTTATTTAGTGTGTGTGTTTTTTTTAACAATTCTCGGTGCATATATGAAGTGTGCCCTAGGCGCCATTTTCTATTGGTACGCCTCTGCCTACTCCCTATTAGTAATGATAATAACTGATAATTATGCTCTATTCGAGTTACATATACCATATTTAAAAATAACTAGATTCTACAAAACAACATGCAAATTATATTTAATTGTCTACATTCAAATCTTTTTGCTTTTTAATATTTTTTTCTTAATCGAACTCTGATTTCAGATGGTTATGAACATTGAGTTCCTTAATTATATGGTTTTGAACAAGAACGAGCGTGGCTTTACATCCATAGTTCTTTTTGCTACATTTCCACCAAGTTTTCTCGTTGTAGGTTATCTGCCTGTTGAATCGATATCCTCGGTACACAGCAATCGGCCGGCCTTGCCTGGACGTCTCAAATTGTATTATTCCTATAAAGCATATGAATATTACAGTAAAAGGCACTATTACGTTTTGACAAACAGTTTGGCAGTCAATCTGAAGAACTATCTGGTTATACATATAATTAAAAGCTAAGGGTATAAATGCAAACATTATGAAGTACAAAATGAAAAATATTTAAAATCAATAGCTTTATTTAGGCAATCATTTTTAACTTTTTCATCGGTATTTATAATTATTATGACAAAAAACAACCGATTTTTTGAGTACAAAAGTTACACAGTAACCATTTTGCTTGAAGTTGTTATAAATATAATTTCTACGTTTTTTACAAGATTTTATTTAAGTACTTTCACCTGTCCCGGTATCTGAGGTTAATCAAATCTTACAAGTTCAATTTGACCCACTTCCCGGTGTTCGATTGAAGTGGAATTTCGAATAAACATAAAGCAATATAAAAGCTTGATAAACAAAAAAATTAGATAGAACTTGTTGTTACAATTAATTCCAGATTAAATTCATGATCATTAGAGCATGTTCACATTAGGTCGGACAGAAAGTTTTACTGTTAACCGACTGTCGAGAAGCGAAGAAGCTGCCGATCCGACCTAATGTGAACACCACCGTCGTTACCGTCGTTTTACCACAATCAACTCACAACTGCTTTGTGCGGTCGGTCAGACCTAATGTGAACCAAGCCTTTTTGTAGCCTTATTTGACATAAATCTACAGGTGATTATGATTATTGAGTTTTTTAATAACTTTATTAAGATAAAGTATGAGGGTAGCTCGACATCCGAAGTTTTTTTTATTACATATCCACCGTGTCTTCGGGCTCTTGTAAAAGCCGGGAGAGGAATGCGTGTGGAATCGGTGTCCATTGTATAGTACAAGCGGCCTGCCATACCTGGACGTCGTAAATTGTACTATTTCTTCTGCAAACAATTTGGATAAATTATAAACAATTTATGAAATATTAATATTCACAATTATTTTATGACTTACCATTGCCTATTGGGCAGTAATGACTTTTAGCAGATTTGTGAGTCTTTGAAGTCCGGATTATAGGATATTCATACCAATGCTGCTTAGCTGCAAGTATAGAGACGTATGCAATGCGTCTCTTAGAGGACACATACCGTGTAAGATATTCCAGTTGTTTAAGCCCTTTAAAAAACGTACCTACTTCGCTCGTCTCTCCTTGGGTAATGTAAGTACATAAAGAAAGCAATATTCCTACGCAACTGGCTGGACCATCTTCATTTTGAGCTCTTTTAGATAAACTAACTACGTTCCAAGTCGTTCCAGTAACTAGAAAAAGACACTCTGGTTGAGAATACTAAATAAAACGAAAAATACATAAGTAGTTAAATCGACTGACTTTTTAATAATGAGATTATTTTCGGCATTTCTCTCTTCAAATCACAATAAAATGTTTGGAAAAGTATACCGAGAGACATACATACGGATAGAGCCGTTTTTTAATTCTTTTAACGTAAGCAAGTATCTGTTCAATTTAAGTAAAGTGAATCATAATTTCTTCTTGAAGTTAAGTATAAATCATAGCCATCAATATTTATAACTGAACGCAACGCTGTGACACCGCGACTGTATGTTCAGTCGACAGTCCCTTTCTCCCAATTTCACATTGTCCCTGAATCAGGCAACCCTGAGCCCCACACCTTCAACTTCAAACGCCCCAAGTCTTCGGATGGTTATGATCATTGACAACCCTAAGTATCTTGGTTTTGTTAAGTATGAGCGCGGCCTTACAGCCAGAGTTTTTTTTGCCACATCTCCACCTAGCCCTGGGTCTTGAAGGATATTTATAATTTATTTCCTTGTAAAATCGATATCCACGGTACACTAGAATCGGCTTACCGAGTCTTGATTTCACAAATATCCCATCTGAAAAAAGCAGAGATTCTAAATATTGATAATTGTTGTAGATGCATATTCTTTGATTTGACATTTCTTCGGTTTTTGTCTTGACTGCTTCGTTGGTCTAGTGGTCGCAAAGCGTGACAGCTGAGCATGACGTCTTGGGTTCGATTCCAAGGTTAGACAAAGTGTTATTGGGTTTTTCCATCAGGAATTTCTTAGTAGCAGCCTTGGAGTCTAGATTTATGCCCGGTTGATGGCAATAGGCTCGCCCCCTATTACATGGGACTTAAACATAACTGGCTAAATGTGGGTTACACCTCTGCCTAACCCCGTGTAGATCAATTAACTTCTGCACAAATCAAAGGTTATGTGGGCTTCCTATTAGAAATTAAATAAGTATAAAATAAGAACACAGTATAATAGGTAACAAATAAATCGTGTTTTATGTAAGGCACTTTGTATCACTAACATACGTAATCTTTACATAGTATAAAAAAAACAAAGACGCTTCCCGCCGTCTGTACGCGTAGATCTATAAAACTACGCAACGGATTTTAATGCGATTTTCATCAAAAGATGGCGTGCTTCAAGAGTAACGCTTATGTATCTACATTGCATCCGTGCAAGGCGAGTCGGGTCACTAGTAATATATATTTTAATGGTTATGTATAGCTTTTATAGAACATGGTTCTCCATAAAGAGTTAGGATCCTCGCTCTGCAACCTCTGCTCCATTTAATACACCTCCACACTTGTCTGACGGCCGACTTTGTATCCTTTAAACTGAATCGATTGCGTTTGTAATATATCATTCTATTTCCTCTCTGCGATAAAATGAAAAATGGCTCTGGAAAAAAGATAAATTAGCTAATTGTGTGCTCATACTAAATTAGTTCCTATAAACAAGTAGATAAGTAAGATTATTACCTGTTTGAATTCTAAAATGGATATACCAGGGATGTCTTATGAGTTGTTCGTTTAATTTGCTAGCACTACTGTTTCTGTCTACCAAATTGTATAATATACTTTATACTCATGTACTTTAAGACTATTTTTCTTATCATGTCGATACGATACTATTACTACACTTATTTCTCAAGAATTTATGGACGCTACTGATAGCAACAAACTCATGGCTAAGTTCTGTACCAACTTCATACAGACTGTCATCGATACGCTAAAAAGAAGAGTTAGTTATCTAAAAGTTTTATCTTAAAGTAAAACTACCATTGTCTAAAAAGTATTGTTTTATTTATATCTCTGTTAACTTAGATCTCATAAAAAAAATATATACATGGCACAAAATATGGCCCCCGGCTGAGCAGGGCAGATTACAAACATAAAAGTTATTTAATGATTATGGCCATCCCTGATCTTGACAATTTTCTTCTCTATGATAGTGATGATAGCACGACAGCCCCGACCCCAATGGTTGCACCTAAATAAATTCTTAGTGTCACCTTTTCCTGAGCGTTTCCGTAAATATCTGTAGCCACCCAACTCGACTACAGGATTGCCATGACATGAGGTCGTAAAAACTGGAACTAAAAAGGGGTTTTAGCGATATAGGGTTTATAGTGTTATAGCGATAAGTCATTCATGTTTGTCCTTAGTTCAAATTTGTACGTATTATTAACACAGTTTCTTTGGACGTTATTTGTATTCAACGTCCATTGTCGGCAGTACTTAGATTATAGATATTAAATAAATCTTTAAGCAAAGTGTATTGTTCTTTATTTCTCACAAAACAAATTTACTAGTGATTTACATGCTATACAATTGTTTTATTTATCTTAATAACCTTCAAAACCTTCATTCAGGGCGCCTACCGCCATCTATTATTTTAATGTTACTTTGTTATTTCTGTTGTTGCAATTTCAACTCTCGGCGCTGAGCCGAGCGTTGAAAATTTAACAGTGCGGAAGGCAAAGCAATATTAAAATATTGTTTTAAGAGATAGTGGTAGGGGGCCAGGTACTCACTTCCGTACTTAACTGCAGTGACCCGGTTGTGTATTAGAAGGACAGAAAACACACAAAAATATTACGACAAGTGATTTTATTATAACAAATAGGTATAATAAACTAGCTTCTGCCGGCGACTTCGAATGAATGGAAGTCAAGTACAACATGTAACATTACCTATAACAGACTGGAATAGAGTACTTAGCTTTTTATCAGTGCAAGAAATAGGCATTATTATGGTAAAAGAACCGTGAAGTCACAGAAGATTTGTTCGCAAGGAAATTATCCACTGCATGTCAGTTGAATTTGTTAACATAACATCACGCCTGTCATCCCCGAAGGGTTAGGCAGAGGTGTACCCATTAGTCCACCCACATTTCGCCAGTTATGTTGAAGTCCCATGTAATAGGGGGCGCGTCTATTGCCATCAACCGGGCACAAATCCAGACTCCGAGGCTGCTACTGAGAAATTCCTAAAGGGAAAATCCTTATTATCCTTCTTATTGAATTTGTTAACAAAATCTAAAATTAAGCTCGACTTGGCGGGGACACTGCCATGCCCCCCGATAAGGTCCTCAATGACAATGTTTGTTTTGAATCTTGACGATTTGGTCTTCGCATGTAGTGATGGCAGCCCTGCAGCCGTAATTCCATTTCGTGCATACCCATCTCTTTCTCGGCTTGGCTCCTATGGTGGACTTGTTAAAGCTAAAGTTGTGATCATCGTATTGAATCATCTTGTTACCCCGTTTCGATATTGTAAAAACTAGTTTATCTAAAAAAAGAAACGTAGCGTTATTTTTGCTTTATGTACGATATGTGTAATCTTAATTCATACTGTAAATAAATAAATGCACCTGCCATTTTATCTTTCCATCACTCTAGGTTGACTGGATGCATGCATGATGTTTCTTACAAATATTTAGGTATTGAAATTCAGACACGATGTAAAAATCGTTAGGTACCTATTGAATAAATGAATTGAATTGGAACTGGTAGCGAATTCTTGCCCATTTAGTCCGCTTTCATACTTTTTAATTTGCAATATTAATTTAAATAAAATGGTCTTATTGATAACAGAAAAAAATTGATTTAAATTGCTTTATTGATATCAACTACACATAGTATTACAACTAGTAGTATTGTATTAGTAAGGATGAATTAAAGATTAAGATAATACTATAGTATAATAATAGCTACATATTCTTCGGTTTGATATTACTTCGGTTTTTGTTGACTGGTTCGTTGATCTGCTCAGCTGTAACGCTGAGCGTGAGGTCTTGGGTTCGATTCCAAGGTCGAGCAGAGTGTTATTGGGTTTTTCCATTAGAAATTTCTCAGTAGCAGCCTCGGGGTCTGGATTCGTACCCGTTTGATGGCAATAGGCTTCGCCCCTTATTACATAGGTCTTAAACGTAACTGGCGAAATGTGGGTGTACTAGTGGGTACACCTCTGTCTAACCCTTTGGGGATTTCAGGCGTGATGTTATGTTTACTTTGGTTTTCTTTCATGTTGATGTGTGCCATTGACTTTGATGATAGTCTCTTCGACCGTAATGATGGAGACCCTGCACCCTAAAGACCATTTATTGCACAACCATGTTTGTTTTCCAAAGCCCATCTTACCTCTGTTGTGACTAAATCTGTTGTTTTTATACAACAGTATCCACTTGCCTCGGGACGATACTATAAACTGAGCGTGATCTAAAACAAACTGAATATGTAATTAACTCGTAAGTAAATAATAAAAATAAAGTACTGTATTGAATTTTGTTTTTGGTCAAACAATATTCTTGAATAAATAACCAACTACTGTTATAGTATTTTGTTTTTGTATAAACAATTGAGAATAAGCAGTATTTTTTTCGTACGTTTCAGTTTATTTTACAATTAAAAACACAATAGTTTTCGCAAAATACATTTATTTCAATGTCCAAATTGTTTTAGTTTAGTTTTCTTAAACCATGCACAAATCAGTTTTTAATATGAGTATTTTTTGTCATTGCCAGAATATTTAGCTGTTGGATGATTAATACATTCACCGCCGGGCCAAAACTGTTGAAGGTCAAACCTCCACTAGCGTCGGTCAGCGTTGACCCGACGCGGCGTGGAATGTGTAACAAAAAAAATAATAGTTGCAATGTACCAATATTTTTTTATATTTAACATTCAATATTTAAAAAAATATAGGTATATGTATGTAATATCTCTTTCATTTTCAGATATTTCACTCATATCACTAATGACACGTCAGACGCAAACCACTAGAATTGTTTTAGTAGATTCAAATTAAAGATATACTTTCACATTTATTGTATAATAAGTTACATAAAAGATGGTTCACTTTTATGCCAATGTGTACCGTTGACTTTAATGATAGTATCTTCGACCGTAATGACAAACACCCTGCAGCCCGATGACCATTTTGCGCACCGCCATCTTTGTTTTCCTGAGCAAGATTTACTATTGCTGAGACCAAATCTGTAGTTTTTGTACAAAAGCATTCGGGTTCCTCGGACTGATTGTGTAAATTTGGCACGATGTTCTAAAACTGAAAATATTTTTATTTTTGTAATTGACAAACAATATTTTTTTAAAGAATTATCCATGGCTATTATAGTAGGTATTTTGTTTCTGTATAAACAATTGAGAACAAACAGTTTTTATTTACACTATTCAGTTTATTTGACAGCAAAAACACAATAGTTAGTCCCAAAATGATAACAATGAGTGAAACATAATGTACGAGTACCTATACATTTTTTTTGTGTTCAAATTCTATTTAAGAAAATAAAATTGATTTTTCTTATAGCACGTAAAAATCCATTTTTAATAAGTATTTTTCGTCATTGCTAGAATATTTAGGTGTTTGATGATTAACAAAAAAAAAATAGTTGCAATGTACCAATATTTTTTTTTACTTAATATTCAAAATTAAAAAAAATATATATGTACATAAGTTATCCCTTTCAATTTCAGATATTTTACTCATATCACTAACACGTCAAACGCAAACCAAACTAAAATAGTTTTAGTCGATTCGAATAAAAGATATACCTAAACATTTATTTTATAATAAGTTAAAAGATGGTACATTTTTATGCCGATGTGTACCGTTGACTTCAATGATAGTATCTTCGACCGTAATGACAAACACCCTGCAGCCCGATGACCATTTTGCGCACCGCCATCTTTGTTTTCCTGAGCAAGATTTACTTTTGCTGAGTCCAAATCTGTTGTTTTTGTACAAAAGCATTCGGGTGCCTCGGATTGATTGTGTATATTTAGCACGATATTCTAAAACTAACAATATTTTTTAGTAATTTCAAATCACAAATATTCTTGAAAGAATTACCAATGGCTATTATAGTATTTTGTTTATAAGACTGAAAAACCCGTTTTTTTTTCAGTTTATATTGCGGTAAACATAACAGTAGTTATTTTCTAAAAGAAAACAAAGAATGAAGAATATATCTACATTTATTACGATGTCTAAAAATATTGCCAAATAAAAATAATTATTTTTAAATTAAGCCCAAAACAGTTTATAAATAAAATGGTATTTTTTTTTCTTCGGCAGAGTATTTAGATATCATCAAACAAACAAACAAAAACAACAGTAAGTTGTAAACCATCAAATCGATCACAATTTGTAGTATTTTACTCAATTCACCAAAACCTTAAACATGAAAGAAAGTTATTATATGTTTAGTAATCACCATTCCTTTGCAAAAAAGGGGGGTGCCTACGTGCTATAAAGCTCCATCTCTCTCGTAAAGATTGCTGATACATCAGTCATGATTATGGCAGTTCCTATACGCCAAGAAGCTGTTATCTACAGTGATGATCATCGCCTTACATCCCCTCTTGCTTTTCGTACAAATCCACCTCGCCCGCGGACCTGTACAGCGATAGTATCTGTTGAAACGATAATGACCAAGCATTACCACTGGGTTTCCGTATCTTGATGTTGTGAAAACAAGTCCTGGAACAAAACAATGAATAAATAGTATATATGTAGGTACTTTTTTTTACTTCTCACACTTTTAATTAACTTAAAAATCGAAAGTTCACTTCCCATAAATTGCGCATTTTATGCACATACACTACTCGTACATTTCGGGAAGTGTCAAATTCATGTCAAATGTAATTCGTAAAAACAATATTTTGGGAGTAGACTGTGAGTTTGCATTTGACTGTGAAGAAGGAAAGATGCAGCAACCTCCCCAGCAACATCAACAACAACAACGCCTTTAGCTTTCTCAATAAAATAATAAGGTTTTCCTAAGAAACTCAGGCGTTTCTCGGAGTTGCAATTAAAGATGCGAAATAAAACAATGTTAGCTTCCATGCCTCACTTATATATTGAAACTTATAGATAGAGAATAAAAACTATATACAACAAAACTTAACTTTTTTTATTTCTTTATTAACCGAATACAACAAATTACATTCTAACAATTTTCATAAACTACGTTAACACTGCACATACATCCAACTACTATCCGACAAAGATAATTAGACAACTGTCGGTCGCGAAGCCGTCCTTTAGTATTTGATGGACTTGAATGGTACGGTTAAACAAACTATTTGGTTTACAGACAACAATGATAATCTTTCTGCTACATTGCCATTCATTGTTATTTTGTGTTCACTTTTTAAGCTTGTGGTGTCTAAACATTTTATATAACTGCTGCGCTTATGTAACTGTGTACTTACTTTGTTTTCAATAAAGCATTATTATTATTATTATTTTTGGTTCTTTGTTTTTCTTCTCTTTTAAGAGAGTTAAAGTCCTTACACACGGGCCGGAGCCAAGTGTGTAAAGGGTAATTTAGATTGAAAATATGGATCAGATTGTAGAAGAAGTCATGAACTTTCGGGTGATGCGGCAAGTGTTGAGTATAGTGGCTTTTTTAAAGCATGTATAGTGTGTGTGTTGGCATGTGTGGAGTGTTAAGGCTTTGTGTTAGAGTTTTCGGTATATTATTATATATTATTATATTATAATATTATTATTATTATTATTTTGAGAGTGTGTGTGTGTTTTCTCATACCTTTAAAAGGATTTAAAAGAATTTACTCACACGAAACGTTGTTTAATAGTTGCAAGTTATCTGCCTGTATACCAAATAGCTTGTCCGACTGTACTAAGACTTTAGTACACGGGTCAGAGGGTCGCATACCACCCAGTTATCTATCTTTTCCGGCTATTACTTACTAAATAACATTTTTCAATAATCAATGTGTGTGTTCATTTTTGACAGCTACGATGACGTTTTCGATTGTGATAAGTGACGCAGGGCAGCCGGACCTCGCCTTGACACAATACCACCTGGCTCTAGTACCACTGGTTCGCCCGTACATATTGTACCTATATGGTCCCATGTTAATCACCGGTTTTCCATATCTTGAAGTGCCAAAAACTACTTGATCTGTAAAATAAAAGTATCACAATTATATCACGGTACTTATCTTGCATTTTTTTCTGAAGGATCAGATGTAGGTACCTATAATATATCACATTGCATCATAATTATCATATTACCTATACATTATCAAAAAAGTGTGATTGTTTATTGCTATAATATCTTTATTCGTATTACACACAATAATGGGATTACAGTAATTTATTTATCATAAGTACAGGTACATAAGTATACTTGTAAAAAGTACGGATGGTTCAGTCAAAATTAAACGCCAGGGAAAACAATTGATAAGCAAATTGACGATCTATATGAATCTCAATTAATTATGTACGAAAATTCAAATTGTATGTGAAAGTCATATGAAATGGTTATTATAAAACAGCGTGATGACGTAGTGTAGCTATAATACCATCATCATATCAGTTGAACGTCGTCCACTGCTGGACTTAGGCCTCCCCTAAAGATAGCCCAATGACCGGTCATGCGCAGCCATTCAGCGGTTTTCCGCGACCTTTACCAGGGGGCCTACCACCATCTCTTAAAACAATTTATTTTAATATTACTTTGCCTTCCGCTCTGGTGAATTTTCAACGCTCGGCTCAGCGCGGAGAGTTGAAAATGCAACAACAAAAATTACAAAGTAACATTAAAATAGGTAATATTGTTTTAAGAGATGGCGGTAGGCGCCCAGGTCGTTGATCCACCTCGCTTCCCACACTGCGCTTTCCGGTAAGTAGTCGCACTACTATGGCAATATGCTAAACAATTATTTTCCCTGACAGAACACATAGGTACACAACCTAACGTTCGAAAAGTATAATAAAACATGATTATCACTAATTCTTTTTCAATACATTACTACATTATCAAATTATAATCTTATTATTGTAAAATTGCTAAATGATTAGACGTTAATAATATATCTTACTGAAAAGCTAAACAAAATCTGGTGGTGCAGTGCTCAAATAAAATTACAAAAAAGTTTACATAACTTAATTAAATACTGTAAGTGCAACCTGACGACTGTGTCATAGTGAAGACATGTGTTTATCAAACGGCACTAATATTGTGGTTTGTTGTATACTTGTTTGTTATGCTGATGTGTATTATTGAGTATCACAATGACGTCACCGACGGTAGTCAGGCTCGCCCTGCACCCGTAGCTGCTTCTGACGCATTTCCATCGTGCCCTGATTCCTGTGCAGCGACTGACCTTGTTAAATCGATACTCTCCTAACAGTATAACTGGTCTTCCAGCCCTTGAAGTAGTAAAAAGAGGAGCTGAAACATATTTACAGTATTAGGTTATAAATAGGTATCAACTAATAGGTATCGGTACCTTATAATTATGATAAACTTTAGCGCTGGAACATTAAAAAATTGCGAAGATTACACTGACGCTATAAAAATTATTTCGAGATAAAATAAATAAATTAAATTAGTTAGTAATTAGTAAAATGAAAATAACATAAATCATACTTTCTAACAGGCATTTATTGTTATAAATGAATAAAACAATCATACATTTAAAAATAAATAAATTGATTTATTTATTGTTTTTTTTTTATTTCATTATTTTTTAGGCTAATTACACCCGTTTTCAAAAAGGCTGATTAATTTAATCTAATATTATATAGCATATATTCTATAGTTCCATGATCAGTTGACCGAAATAACAACAGCCAAACAAATCACTTGACAAAAGACTTAATTACTTTAGACAATTAACAAAAAAACAACACTTTATTGTATTTGGTCCCTATAGCATTCCCTTCAATTATAACTAGGTAAATATAAAATACCACCACCACTACCCATTACACGACCTATTACATGGAACTTAAACATAACTGGCGAAATGTGGGTGTACTAATGGGTACACCCACATTTGCACCTCTACCTAACCCTTCGCGGTCTACAGGCGTGATTTTTATATAAAATATACAAAATAGTTAACATGTTTGTATGTATATTATGTCGTAAATTCTCTTATAACATACATTTACGTTAATTCCCGGCCATCACTTGTAGAAGGTATATTAATCTATCTATAACTTAGCTACAATGGAGTTTCTTATACTACTGTTCGATAAAAAAGGCACCTATTTCATCGACAAGCTTTGAAAATATTTAGTTACTCAATGATTATGTGTATTAGTGGTTTTAACTACTATATCCTCCACAGTGTAGAGAGATGCTCGGCACCCTTTTGAACATCTGACGCATTTCCATGAAGCATTCGCTCCTTTGTACTTACTATACTTGTTAAACCTATATTGCCCAATTTGTATCACAGGTCGGCCCATCCTTGATGTTGAGTAAACATATTCTGAAACAGTGAGAGCAGTGTCGTCAAATAAAAATAGACAAACTAAAATTCAATGTAATATAAAAGCTGTTACCACATTTTAATACTAACACAGTCATAAATAAAAAGCTGAAAACCTCCTCAACCGATGATAGTTTATTTAACACCACTACGCAACAAATTATAGACAGAAGCACATGATATTATTTGTTCACATAAAAAAATATACAAAATCATCTAATTATCAATTCTATTTATTAAAACTAAAAACTACGCTAAAAACTATGTAATCCTTATATAATTTAATAATACCTCAACAGTCTGTTATGATTTCATATTATATGTAGTCAATAAAAATTCTCATGATCTTTTCGAAAAAGCCCATATTCAGATTTCCACACAGTTAAATCAATTGTACAGTCGAACAGTCCATACAGGCAGCTAACCTGCAACTACTTTCTATTAAATAACTCTAAATAGGTTTCAAAATTATTAGACACCACAAGCTTAAAAAGTGAACACAAAATGAATGGAAATATAGGAGAAAGAAATTGGTGTTGTCTGCAAACCAAATAGCTTGTTCAACCATACATTCGAAACACGTAAACACTTTGTTATATGCCGATTTATCGTCTAGCTTGAAGTGAGCTGTCATCTCACATGACAGCTGACACTGACAGATCTCCGTTTTAGCTCACTTTGTTTACCGAGGAAGATTTTTACAGAATAAAACTGCAGTTCTATATCATATATCTCTATTCCTTTTCAAGAATTCTTCTTGTTCGTGATTCCATTTCTTACGCTTTGATTTTTTCTTGATCTATTCAATGTTGATGGACATTATTGCTCTTAATGATACAGTCGTTGAATGTCGTGATTCTGGCTCGGCAACCCATGCTCGCTCTTGCACAAGACCAATACGCCTTTGGCCCTTTGCTTCGATAGTATTTGTTGAAGCGATACTGTCCAATTTCTAATACTGGGTTACCGCGGCGCGATATAGAATATTTTGGAACTGAAATCAATTTTGATACAGGCTTGTTTATTGATATAGATATTGGAGCTTAATCAAATATTCTTCATCATCATCATCATCAAATATTTTTTATTTTTTTTATAAAGTATTTTTTTTGTGAAAGATTCCATTAAAAAACAATAATCTTTATCACATTTATAATCAGGGTAGAAGTTGTCTTTTCTTATGTCACATATACACATCAAAAGTGTCTAGGGATCAACATCCCTAACAAATGTTAGGGATCAATTTTGATGTGTGTAGTTACACAATGAATGAACTTTCTAAAAGATTTTCACATTTGGATATGCACAAGTATTAATACAAATAAAACAAGCTAAAGCATAATAATAATGTGATTTATACTTTCATAATTGTGATCACATGTAGAATCAACAAGAATAATGTAACCAGGATTTTGTAAAAACCTAATTTAAAAGAGTGCCGTGGAGTTTCTTGCTCGTTCTTCTCCATAGAGGCCTACCTCCGTTTTGGAACGAGCAACTAGCTTCATTTTTCGGACTAACTGACTGACTTCTTGACAATTCAAAAGTGCCTGTAAATGGTCTAATTGAAATAAATGTTTTGACTTTGACTTTGACTAATACTGCCTTCACCGCTTTTTGTTCCACGCTAACTTTTTATAAAGAGGTTACTTAATCTACAAGTTACTGATACCGTGTACTATAAATCCTATAACCTATGGTTTTACGTTCATAATAAATTAATTGATATAACCATCTAGCACTGCTTTAAGGTTTATCTATAGATCTACCAATTCCTACAAATATTTTATAGGTACCTACATGTTTTACCAGTACAATATAGAGTAGAAGTCTAGATTTTAACTCGTTGAAGCGAAGCCTATATCTCGTTTCTGAATCTAAGGCTAATACTTAGTTAAAAAGCTGAATAGAAAGCATCTCACCCGCGAATTGTATCGTTATTGGACTCTGACCTCAAGATATAAGGCTTTAGTATGGACCTTCAAGTTGACAGTTTCATTCTTACTTAAAGCTTGATTTAGACGTCGCGAGAAATATCGTGCAATTTGCCGTACATTTCCGTCGATGGTCGTTCACTTATGACGGGACAGCCGCGCGGTCCCGCAATGTACGGCAAATTGCACGATATTTCTCGCATCGTCTAACTCAGGCTTTAGGTAAAGGAATAACACGAGCCGTAGCCGATTGTATTTTTTTAACACATTGAAGTGTGTGTTCTGCCCAAGAGAAGCCACTGCTAATGATTATGAGGCGTTTGTTTTACTATAACGTCTTCAATCGTGATTAGGGTAGCAGAGCACTTCAAAGCATTAACTTTGCCACATATCCAGCGTGCGCGATTTCCTCTGCTGCCCACCCACTTATTGTACCGGTACTTGCCCATAATTATAACTGGTTTACCACGCTGGGACGTCGAAAATATTGGCTCTGAAACAATTTTTTTCAATGTATAAACAAACTGTAGTAAATAGAGAGATAAAATGAGATACAAAAAGTTTAGAGACAATTTATTCATTTTTAATTCAGTTCATTTGAACTTACCTGATATAAAAGTAAATAAAATTACTAAGCACGAAAAAATCCTTTCTGTTGCTAGCACATTTTATGTGTACATAGGTTATTATATTATATTACCCGTACTAGGAATCTATCCTGTATTGTCGGTGCGTTTACCAACATGTAAACTTACACAAACTGCCAGACCCGGACCCGACATGCCACATCATATCCCATAAAAATATTATTTTGTTCCGTGCGGGAAACAAAATCGTGAGACGCAGCGCAGCAGCCAATCGTTCAGCCACTGCGCTGTTCAAAACGTGCCGTCCGTATTAATTTTACACTTTGTTTAAATAGCATTTGTGCTACATTTAAACTCTTAGAATTGCTTCTCTGCATGGTACGTTGTCAAGCTATGACAGTATTTTGGTGTATTTAAATATTTTCTTCAACTACTTTTTTTAAGTTTTTAAAGCCTTGTTAAAGTGTCGTGATCTTAATCAGCCAGATTAGATGTTTTAAAATGCTACTATTACTGCCCACATCAATGGACCTAAGATGGAGATTTTCTTGTTTGTGTGAATTATGGAGTTCAAAATCATAATTGTTTAAAACATTTATTAGCAAAACTATCTAAAATGTACCTTCACATTAATAGAGGTAGTCATTATGACATCATTACATACTTATACAAAAGCTATTTAAAACGAAATGGTTTGTCAACGTCGTCGACCTAAAATATAATAATACTAGCCAATTATTGTGCCACTGCAGGGCAAAGGTCTCTGCTCACATAGAGAAGGCACGAGCATTGGTCAACACGCTTGCTCAAGGCGGATCGGTGATTTCAGACTCAATTATTATAAGTCCGGGTTTTCTCACGATGTTTTCCGTCACCGATGTCAGTGATGTCTAAGATAAACTTAGGAAGTATGTACTATATGAATGGAGAAAGTCACATTGGTACTTGCCCTGTATTAAAACCGCAACCTCGTGTATGAGAGGCGTGCGCCTTAACCACTGAGCTATCGCGACATACAAACAAGAGTAAAATATATTGATAAATATTTTAACAATCAAGCAATAATATGGCAGTCAACGTAAGGACACTTGATGACTTGACCAATCTTAAGGTTTTCATCAGATGGCGACACCATAGCTGCCAGTCATTTATCAAAGAAGTGAAACATACAATATTTATTTATTTATTATTAAAACTTTAAGCACTTAAACATAAAAAAATACACTGTACAAAGGCGGACTTAATGCCTTGGGCATTTTCTACCAGTCTACCTTAAGGTGATGCAGATACAAAACATAGTAGACAACAATATCCACTCAAATACTTTAGATGTGTTGCAGTATTCCATTAACTCGAATAAATCACGCGATATAATTATATCAGACGTACACATCAGAATCTTAATCATGTCACAAATATTTATACAAGGTGCAACTTTGTCAAATTCAAGGAGGAAACTATGCTAGTGATTCTCGACACGAGTCAATGATAAAATAGATAATTTATATTAGGTGATTTTCGAATTCGGACTAACCCTCTTTCCGCTGGGTTTGGGCAGGCGAGGCGATAAACCGCCATAATACTGCCTATACTACCGCATACGCAACGGGGCGATTCTGTACTTTGAAAGAGGTATATTCTGAAATACTGTCAAACGTAAACAACTAAAAAAACAAGTATTTATTTTTATGTTTTATGTCTTTTAAGACAACCTCCTGTGATGAGTATGCAAAACTGCACCTTATAGATGATTTAATGATTATGTTCGTGAACGTATCTCACAATAACATCATCCATGGTGATAATGGTGGCTTTGCAGCCGTAGCAAGCCTTGACACAAGGCCACCTAGCGCGCGCTCCCTTGCTGCCACTCCATTTATTGAAACGATATCTTCCTATCAATATCACTGGCTTCCCAAAGCGAGATGTTGAAAAGACTGGGCTAGTGTCATCTGAAATATAAATATATACAGTTTTTTTATACTAACATTTCCAATAAACAAATGACAATAGTATTACAAATATAACGATCACTTATATAAAGTGCGTAACGTAAGTAAAGACGTCTAAACAATCAAGGTAAAACGGCTAGAAACTAACAAAATATTTAAATTACCATCGTGTCTCTCGCATTGCCATGCGCCTTCCATATCTTGTATATATCAATGATTGTGTTCGTTAATACTCATAACAATGATGTCGTCACAGGTGGTGACTCTCGCTCGACACTTTTTATACCAAGTTTGCGAACAAAGCCAATATTTTTTAAGTTTGTTGCAACTGTGAGAACGTGTATAAAAGCGATATTTTCCTATCTGGAGGCATGGGAAACCGCGTTGTGTTGTTGTGAAAAATATTCCTATTAAGGAAATAACAGGAATTAGTTCGCCATTTTAAATTACCAATGCACTACCATAATCAGTCTTTAAGAGTATATATACTTTGCTTACAAATTACGTGTGTGTATTTGTAGGAGATTTTAATTGCTATGTAATGTATTAATACTTCAAATTACGTAGCAAAATATATCTACTCGTGTAACCTTTATCAGAAGCCCTCTAAATCAACGTCTACATACTATTTTATTTAAACTAATATAAAATACCGAATACACAAAATAATTTGCATCCACAACGTATTCTAATGAGTGTTTACGAACTAAAATATTTACCGATAATACTAATTTTTATTTACTTTAGTTTTACATAAAAAATTACATTAATATTGCACACGATCACATTGGCCACATAATTAATATTATACAGAGAGCGTTTCTATGGAGAAATGACCACTCGCGTTTCTTCTTAATGATTGTGTTTGTGCAAGAATTTAATAATTCTATCTTCGACAGTAGTAGTTCTCGCCGGACACTTATGTGAAACACTACTGATGCAGCGCCAGTGAGTCTTAGGTGGGTACTTGTTGCCGCCTCCCGACGAACGATATCGATATCTTCCAACCTGAAGACATGGAAATCCGCGTCTTGTCTTTGTGAAGAACACCTCTACAATCAAAATAAACACCGTCGGTAACAATAAGTAAAAGAGTTTTATGAAAGTTAGTCAAGATTCTTAGAAAGTTATTTAGCACGCATGAAGAAAATATTACACATTCTGGTGGCTGGCTGGTAATTGACTTCATTTTCGGCATCGGCACTCCCAAAAACTATGAAAATGATATGCAGTTTTGAATTTATATTTATTATCAGGGTTGAAACTGCGTTAAGCGGGCGCCCGCGACGGGCGACCGTCGCGTGTCTACGCGCGTGGACACGCGAGCGGGCTCCGTGGGCACGCGACGGGTCCCGCCGCGGGGACTGTCGCGGTCACCGGTTTTTAGGGATGTGTCTAAAATTAATAAGCTGCTAAATTAACACTGCTAAATTTTTTTAGTGTCAACACCTGTTAAATAAGTTCTGAGATAGCTGTTAAATTTAGCAGTCACAATCACAAGTTCACAACTCACAACAAAACAATAATGGTCTTGCTGGCTGGACAGTGGGGAATCCGCACCAAACACGGACGCCGGATATATATTTGTCTCGGTTTATCCCACTACTGCAGGCCGCAGGCAGACGCGACGGCAACAACAAAGAAAAGGACACACGACACACGTGTTCCGTTTCCGTCTCTATTGAATTGTTTTCAACATAGCGATTTATTTAGCAAATTGCAATTGCAATTTTTTTTTGCTAATTTTGTATTTAGTGTTCAGTTCAGTCACAGTTAGAATGTTAAATAAAGACTGATTTAGTATGAAGGAAATGAGAATTAATTTATTATGTGTTACAAAATCTGTCTGTGACTTTTTGATGATTTAACAGTTGCTAAAAATAACTGCTAATTTTTACTGTTAATTTTTTTTAGCATTAGCATTTAGCAGTGTAATTATTTTTTAACGTTTAAGCCCATCTCTACCGGTTTTATTATTTTATTTACGCAGTGTCGCTAGTACAATTTTAACAGTGGCATGTATCAGTCGTTATTATTATTATCCTTGATTTTCTCCGAGCGTGCGTACGACCCGTATCACATATCGTTATTGACTGAATAAGGGCCGAAACTGCGTTAAGCGGGCGCCCGCGACGGGCAACCGTCGCGTGTCTACGCGCGTGGACACGCGAGCGGGCTCCGTGGGCACGCGACGGGTCCCGTCGCGGGGACCGTCGCGGTCACCAGTTTTATTATTTTATTTACGCAGTGTCGCTAGTACAATTTTAACAGTGGCATGTATCAGTCGTTATTATTATTATCCTTGATTTTCTCCGAGCGTGCGTACGACCCGTATCACATATCGTTATTGACTGAATAATAGAGATGTGTCCGATATCATGTCACATGTAAAAATCATCGATATTTAAAATCATTTCATCATGCAATGACAACGACAAAATCATCAATGCTTTTAAATCATTTTTCGAATGAACGCGAACTTCGGTGATTCGGATCGGACGGACTCGGGCCGTCTCGGGCACTGCGGTGTGAATTGCGAGTATTGCGACGCGGACGTTGTGAATTTGCGATCGGCGATACTGAGTTGCGAAATGCGCGGCAATTCACTAATGCTATTTATCTAGCATTTAGTATTTCGTGAATCATTGTTTTAGTTAGACGAGGACGACCAACCACTCTTACCTAATTTAATTTTACGCGTACGAAATACACGTAACTTAGTGTAATGTGTTAAGTATTGTCATATCTTGCAGTAAATATCACTAATGGAATCATATTGATGATTTCCATGATTATTAATAAATACCTAAATAAATACCCCGCCAGGAATGTCACAAACTAAGAAAAATTTAATTACGCGGGCTAGCTAACTGACAAACTCGACTCATGCCTACTACTCGTACTAAGTAACTAATGATAATTTCACTAAGCCGTTCCGCGATCATTTCAGTATCTACTCACAATTGAAGTGACGAGATCTAATACTCAAATAAAAATCATTGATGATTTTGTCATTGTTCCCGTCATCGATATTTTTTTGTCATTGTCATGCAGTCATTGATACAGAAAAATCATCACTCAGCCCATCTCTACTGAATAAGCCCGCACCGCGCGTGCCCCCGCGACGGGTCCCGTCGCACGGAGGCGGGCCCCGTTGCGCGGGTGCGGGGCGCGCCTCCCCGTGACGGACGCCCGCGCGTGACCCCGCGACGGAGCAGTTTTGTATGAACCCGCGCGGGTGCCCGCTTAACGCAGTTTCGGCCCTAAGCCCGAACCGCGCGTGCCCCCGCGACGGATCCCGTCGCACGGAGGCGGGCCCCGTTGCGCGGGTGCGGGGCGCGCTTCCCCGTGACGGACGGCCGCGTGTGACCCCGCGACGGAGCAGTTTTGTATGAACCCGCGCGGGTGCCCGCTTAACGCAGTTTCGGCCCTAACAGTAATTATTAAAAAAATGATCTGTGTGCTTCTACCGCCGGTTAGGGGAAGTTAAAGCAGAGTATACAAGTAAAGAAATATGGTTTTCCAATGAACAGTTCTGAAAGCTCCGAAGCTGTTATACAAAAAAGCTTTTATTTTATTGGCACCAAACAGCCCAAGCGGCGCAAATATAGCAACTTTCTTAGAATCTATGTTTGAACCGTTTGGGGTTGCCATGGCCATGGGGAGCGTTGCCAAATATCGTGGTAATGCTGTCAGATTTTTTGATACTTGTCCCATTGACAGCAGCGCGGGCGAATTTTTGATGCCTTTTGAGTTTTTCCTTTTTCTTTTATTAATCTACTTTCTCTTTTATACGTATAATTTCATTATTGATAACTTTTGTATTTTTATTTTCATTGTCATAAAATAAAAATAAAAGTAGATTTCTCATGTTATTTAATGGGTGTATACATATTAGCGTATTATGCCTAGCGATTCTAAATGTTTACTGATTTATCGGTGACATTTTTTTAAAATTGCTTATAAATCTTGCACCAGCCGTGTTAACTATAAAGCCTTGATCTAATAATGTGATCCATATTAATTACCACTTGTTGTTACCCCTGGGTCAAAGGCCAACGCAAATCAATCTGAACTAATATCTATACTAGCTAATATTAAAATGAGGAAAAATTTTATTGTTGGTTTGCATTGAATAGGCTCCGAAACTACTGAACGGATTTGAAAAAAATTTTTACTATTGGGAAACTACACTATTCCTGGGTGACAATAAGCTATATTATTTTAAAAAAAATTAGGGATCCGTACGTAAAATCACGCGAACGAAGTCGTGGGAAGAGTGCTAGTGTATTATAAAGAGATATTTTTTTTTATTTTTATTTTTCCTTTATTGGCCAACCAACAATTGTTTACACTGTTAATATTTTGAGTAATTATCTACCATTATGTAAGTTAGTGTAACAATTTCTTACAGGTTAGCACCGCATGCCCCATAAACATATTAGATGTGCCACAAGCGCTGTGCTACAAACTGGTGTCTAATTAACTAAGATTAACAACTAACAACAACAGAGATATGGTCGTAGACTAACTCATTGCCGAGAACCATTGACTTCTATGCGGCAGAAGTCACGAGCAAAAGCCAGTACCTAAGGTAGATGATTGTGTTCAGCCATGTGCTTGACGATTTTGTTTTCGATAGTGGTAATTTTTGCTCGGCACTTAGACTCGCGACTTTTAGCACACACCCAATGTATTTTCGGCTCCTTGCTTCGACTCCATCGGTAAAACCGATGCGGACCTAGGACAAGGCACGGGTAACCCCGTTGGGATGTCGTGAAACTTATTTCTAGAAGTCAATCACAATAATTAGATGTAAATGACAAATTTTTATAAAATTAAGAAATAATTTAGAATAACTTGATAGAAAAGTGAAGAAAAAGGACTGTTCGTTCAAGGATTCACTTAAATGGGGTTTCATAACGGGCAATTTAGAAAACTCCAAAGTAGCAATACCAGAATATATTCGTCGGTTTATAAAAAAAATATTATAATTTTTACATTATTCAGTAAATACATATACATTAAACGTATTATTTTTACAAATTCTTAATTTAATATTATAAAATAATATTATCTAAACACATCACGCCTATAAGCCCCCCCAAGGGTTAGGCAGAGGTGTATCCATTATTACACTCACATTTCGCCAGTTATGTTTAAGTCCCATGTAATAAGGGGCGAGCCAATGCCATCAACCGGCCACAAATCTAAACTCCGAGGCCGCTACTGAGAAATTCTCGATGAAAAAACCCAATAACACTTTAACTAACGAGGCAGTTTATTATTATGCGGCGGTGTATTATTTAATACAAGCCTAAAATTATAGTATAATTTTCAATTGTCCCTTTATATGCAACAATTATAGATTGTATTTTCATCAGTTCTATTTCATGCCCCAGCAACGTGATTGTGCTCGGTTCTAGACCTGACGATTTTGTTGTCGATAGTAGTAATCTTAGCTCGGCACTTTCCACGAACGCTTTTAGCACACACCCAGTGGACTTTCGGCTCTTTGCTTCCACTCCATCTGTAAAACCGATATGGACCTAGGACGAGGCACGGGTGTCCCCGTTGGGATTTCGTGAACCTTATTTCTGTAAATCAATCAGAATAATTAGATATACATGACAAGTAAATAGGGTTTCCTATCTGACAGTTTTGAAAACTCAAACACTGATATTTATAAATACATATTAATAAAACATAGTAGTAGTATTATCATAATATTTATTCAAGAAAATATGTTTCAACGTATATTTCTACAGATTGTCGATAACTTAACTATGTACTTATTTTTGCTCAATATTGCTGAGTTTAATGGAAAATATTACTTTGTTAAAAGCTAAAGAAGGGATAAAACGCATGTGACCAAAATAGCTATGAATATGAATCTAGATGGATACAGAGGAAGAGGAAGGCCAAAGAAAAGGATGGATTGTGTGAAGAATGATATGAAAGAAAAAGGAATCAGTGACAGCATGACGGCTGACAGGACAAAAGAAGAAAACGTGTTGCGCCGACCCCAAGTAACATAGGACAAGGGGTCAAGGGCAGGAAGATGATGATGAAAGGCTATGTGATGTGTATTTTTACACCCCGTATACCTATTAATTGAATATTGGCAATATTTTCCATTGATAACATTCCATTGGTTAGGCAGGAGTGTACCCATTAGTTCACCCACATTTCGCCAGTTATATTTAAGTCCCATGTAATAGGGGGTGAGCCTATTGCCATCATCCATTCAATTGGTCCCATTTTATTCTACCCTATATATTTCGCCATAGATTATCGGTGTGTGATTGTGCTCGATCCTGGTCTTGACAATTTTATAATCGAGGGTAGTGGTGATCCTTGCTCGACACCTGTTCGGGTTGCTTCTAGTACAAACCCACTGGATCGTCGAACCCTTGCTGCCAGACCATTTGTTATACCGATAGGGACCCATGATGAGGAGCGGGAAACCCTGCTGGGATTTCGTGATCCTTATTTCTGTAAATCAATCAATAACTTAATTGGCTAGAAAAGTAGGGTTAATGGAAGTGTTCGTTCAGATTCCTAGTTAAGTAGGTATTCCTAACGGGCAGTTCCGAAAGCTCTAAAGCAGTTACATATTTAGAAATGAATGTGGATTTATCGCATTATTTATTTCATTAAATCTTTTACATATTACAACGTATTATGTTTACAGAGTATAATTATCTATGTAGGTACATACTTACTAAATATTTATTGATTGAAATACTGCCAGCAGTGGCGGCTGGTGGGTTATCGAACTGGTGGTGCACTTTACTAAAATATTAAAATTAGAAAATGCAACAAAACAAAAATTGACATAATATATGTTTATTTTTTATACATTAAATCAATGCGACGACATTTTTCTGAAGCGAAATGTTCAATCACCTTTTTATTAAAATCGGGTATTAACACCATACTTACACAGTATAGAATAAAAGTTTTCGGAAAAATCGAAACAAAAACTAAAAACAATTACGGTATGTAATATACAGTATGTTAAATAACAGAGGGCGTTCCATTAAATTTGTTAATCTATATCATTAAGAGATTATAATAAAAATATCAGCATAGAAAAATAAGCATAAAATAATCCGAAAGAAAAAAAAAATTAATTGACAATAAATTCGAAACCTCCTGTTTAAAATCAAAATAGTAGCGCGGAATAGTACCTAGCGTAAGTAGCATTGCGACGTTGCCGTTCTTCAAGTACGCATAATGTATAGAGCGTTTCTTTTACGTGTTAGTTTAACATTTTTAGTCAATATATTAATATTGAAAAAAAATAAAAACATTTTGTTTTCAAATGGTACTATTTTTCTTAGCATGTATGGATGCTATACTATTGCGGTTTAACGGGAACGCCCTCTGTTAGTTAACATACTGTATGTAAATAAACAATAATTAACGCGTCACACATACAGTGAAACTGTACTAGTAGTCTGATAACGAGATGTCAATCATGGCTGCCGTCGCGCTCGTCGTCGTTCGCCAATTCGTCAAACATCGGATGCTCTCGGCAATCCTCGGATCGCTCGTACGGCGCTCGAGAACCCACTCGTATTCGGTACATTTCTATGAACTATCTTCTGTTTCACGCGTCAGGCGTATCAACTCGTATCTCCTACAAGTTATATTAGCAGTCCTCGTGCACTCGCCGAAGCGCACGAGAATTTGTCTTTACAGGAAAATAAGTCTTAATAGTTTAGTAAAGAGCTCAAACTGTTTCACCATAATTGGAGATTTTTTTATACGTTTTTGTATGTTTAAAAATAACTATTAAAATGGTAATTTAAAAATAAAGATGAAGTACTTAATATTTTGTAATTTTTGATTTTTGAATTGGTGGTTCAGCGCACGAGCGCACTTAAGGTACAGCCGCCACTGACTGCCAGTATTTTCATCGGTCATAGTATAACGGTCTGTGATTGTGCTCCATCATGGCCTTGACAATTTTGCTGCCGAGTGTGGTGATTCTAGCTCGACACTTATCCGGGATGCTTCTGCTACAAACCCAGTGAATCTTCGGCCCCTTACTGCCAGCCCATTTGTTAAACCGATACGGACCCATAACAAGGAGCGGGAAGCCCTGTTGGGACTTTGTCAACCTAATTTCTGCAAATCACAAACAGCCGCTATTTTTACAGCACGATGAAAAAAATAGATGTATGGAAATTGTTCCTTAAGATAAGGAATCATTGTGTCATTTGCTTTAGCTAACTAACGATTTTAATTTGACAGTATTAATAAGAGGTGAGTATTTAATTCATACAAATACATAAAAGGTACAAATGTAATAATAAATGTTTATTTTATACAAAAAGTATGGTACTAACAGGCTGTTACAGTTACAACAGATAGTTTTAACTAAATTCAATAATGGCTCTGACGTCCCAAGTAGTTTACATAGTCATCTGTATTAAGGTACGCTACCCGGATTCTCATGACAGGATTACAAAATTAAGAAGAGACTGGCGAGAACAGTGATATTATTATGAAAATTAAGTTTGACTGCTTCGTTGTTCTAGTAGTCGCAAAGCGCGACTGCTGAGCATGAGGTATTAGGTTCGATCCCAGGTCGAGCAAAGTGTAATTGGGTTTTTCCATCAGGAATTTCTCAGTAGCTTTGGGGATAACAGGCGTGATGCTTTGTTATGTTATGTAGATCACTTTCATTCCTGGTCAGTCCGCATCTATAACTCCTTATTTCTCTTCATCTAGGTTCTTCTACGTCTACACCAGATTTAATAATGATTGTGATCAGTAATGGCCTTGACAATTTCGTTATTGATAGTAGTCAATTTTGCCGGGCACTTGTTCGGGATACTTTTAGCACAAACCCAGCGCACTTTTGGTCCTTTATTGGCAGCGCATCTGTTAAACCGGTAGTGGCCCATGAGGAGGATTGGGAACCCTCGTTGGGATGTGGTGAACCTTAATTCTGTAAATCAATAATATGTAAATCAATACGCGTATAAAAGTTCTTTGTGATTTTTCATCCTGTTTTGACCCTTGCTCGAGCCAACAAGCGCCTCTGAGCCTGTAACTTTAAAGTTCCAACAAAGTCAAAGTCAAATCATTTATTTCAATTAGACCATTAAAAGGCCATTCAACGTGTTTTTTTGCAGTCTTTCCCCAGCGACGTCCTTTTAAGGATGAGAAATCATCAAATAGCTCTTTCCGCTCTGGGCGGAGCGGAAGGGAATGTCAGACTTTTACTGACTAAAACCCATCTGTGTTTCTTCTGACCTGTGTTCCAGGGCCGAGGTGACTCTTTCGGCCAGCGACGTCCTAAGTCGAGTTCCGTACCCCATAGGGGATGCCCTTAGCGTGTAATCGCTTGATTTGTAAGTTTTATGCCCTACTTGAAAACCTTATTCATTAAGATACCACAGGAAAGTCCGATTAAGCATTCGGTAACCTTCTAGTATCACCAGCGAGATGCCAATTTAAAGAAATGTGGCTGTGTGAAGATAATTTAAAACACTGATACGATTACAATAACTCTTTTACTTATAGAAAGCTATTACACTATTTCCAAATGACATGGTAGACTTTGTATGTCATTAAAGTGCACAGTTTCTGTGAGAATCTACATGAAAGCTTCCTCTCTCCATGACAATTAATTTGTGATTGATAATTTTATTTGCAATACATTAAAATTCATGTACTTACACTTATATTTAACACACACACACACATACATAAAAATACCCTATAAGAAGTTATTATCATATTCAACGCTTCTAAACACAATTCTATTGATTTATAGACTGATAATATTTTTAATTTAAGGGTCAGCTCAAACAGACCAGCTATACTCGAAAAAATATTCATTAATTGATTATTAGTAAAAAGCGCCATAATTATCTACTGTGCTGTACATACACATACATACCGGTATGACAGCCGGGTCTTAAGAGACTAGATTTAGTAAAAAAAGTGTAACTAAAAATTGGAATTTTGACCATCAATTTCTTTGTAACCAGAAAGTTCCCAGGTATGGAACAGAAATAAATATCGCAATGATTAGAACATGTAACTTTCCGCTAATACATAATAAGTACAAACGTAAGAAGTTTATCAATTCAAATGTTGACAGATATCACTTTCATTCTTGGCCAGCCCTCATCTATAACTTCTTATTTCTCTTCATCTGGGTCCGTCTACATCAGGTTCATTAATGATTATGATCAGTCATGGACTTGACAATTTCGTTATTGATAGTAGTCACTTTTGCTCGGCACTTGTTCGGGACACTTCTTGCACAAACCCAGCGAACCTTTGGTCCTTGGCTGCCAGCCCTCATGTTAAACCGGTGGGGGCCCATGAGGAGAAGTGGGAAACCTCGTTGGGATTTTGTGAACCTTATTCCTGTAAAATTACATATACAAAGTTAACGTTCTTTGTCAGTTTGTATGTTTAGAAAAGGATTTTTTTAAAAGACTCTTTCGATTAGGCACTATCACTCTTTTACTTATAAAAAGCTACACTATATCCGGGTAAAATAGGATATTTTTTACCCTGAATTTTTATTTTCTCCATGAAAGCTGTCTCTCTCTGTGACAATAAAAATAGATACGATTCATAATTTTATAGGTAAAATAATTAAAATCAATAAAGACTTATTATTATATTTAATACATACATAAAGAATACACCATAAGAGCCATTATAAAAATTTAAAGCTACCAAACACCACAGGTATCTATATTAATTAAAATATTGTCAATTTTTTTTTTTATTCTTAATTTAATGGTTAGCGTAAATAGAACTACAATAATATGCTCGAACAGTTTTTATCTATGAATTGATATTAAACTAAAATACGACATAAATAAGGTTGCAAATCGTCTGCAAAAAAATCCGAGCGGGATTTGTTATCCTGCACGCAATTTCAAATGCTTGCAATCAGCAATTTTCCACAACAGATTGAACGAAAACTTCTCGCTGCTGCTGTATGTGCTGATCGTAAGCTTTCACAAGCAGTGCTCAATGATTATGTTCAGTCATGGCCTTGACGATCTGGTAGTTGATAGTTGTAATTTTCGCTCGGCATTTGTCCGGGATGCTCCTAGCACAAACCCAGTGAACCTTAGGCTCCTTGCTGCCAGCCCATCTGTTAAACCGGTAGTGACCCATGACCAGAAGTGGAAAACCCCGTTGAGATGTTGTGAACCTTATTTCTGTAAATCAATAATATATACGTCAATACGCATATAAAGTTAAAGTTCTTTGTGACTTTGTATGTTTAGAAAGGGTGGTAGGTAGGTATTTGAAAACACTGATTTGATTAGATACAATAACTCTTTTACTGATACAAAGCTACGCTATTTACGGGTGACATAGGATACTTTATCTATCGTAAAAGTTCACACTTTCTGTGAGAATCTCCATTAACACTTTTTCTCTAATACAACGAACTTATGATCGATAGTTTTATTGACATTAAATGTACTTACCTAAATGAATATAGACTTATGATAATATTTAATAAATACATAAAAATACCCTATAGGTAGCCATTATTAAATTCAAAGCTTCTACACTACAAACCACAAGTCAATTAGTTAAAATGTTGGCAATATTTTTTCGATCATATTATTTATTTAGCGTCAGCGCAAGCAGAACACTGTTGTACTCGTACAGTTTTTGTTGATTTATCGATAATCAACTAAACGTATAATAAAGAGAGTTGGAAATTGTGTGTAAAAAAAGCCGCGCTGCATTTGTTATCTTGCACGTTATACGTAACTTACAACTTTATTTCCATTGCATTGTAGTTCACAATCAATCATTAAAAAAACTTCTAGAGTATATTGCCGCTTTGTCCGCGCTGGCAGCTTCTACAAGCTCTCAATGATTATGCTCAGTCATAGCTTTAACAATCTGTTGATCGATAGTGGTAATTTTTGCTCGACACTTGTACGGATTGTTTCTAGCACAAATCCACTGAATCTTGGGTTCCTTGCTGCGAGTCCATTTGTTAAACCGATAAGGACCCATGAGGAGGAGCGGAAAACCTCGTTGAGATTTCGCGAACCTTATTTCTGTAAATAAATGATTAAATGTTAATGTTTTGGGATTTAATTTAATATGAGTGCCCCTTAAATGGTTGAAGCAATTTAGAAACTTACGATGAAGAGTTGGTTTGTGTTCATAATGTGGTTTCCTTAAGAGAAAATTTACGCCCTAGGAAGACCTACACTGACCTTATTGATGAGGTTCTTCTGAAAGCTCAGGTGCGCAGTACTCGTAACCGGCGTGCTTTTATGAACGTGGATGAGGCGAAAGGAGTATGTAAGGATCGTAGCAGGTGGCGTCCTGTGGTTTCTGCCTACCTCCATGGGTAAAAGGCGTGAGTTTATGTATGTGTATGTATGTCAAATTGAAATTTCTTCAAAATCGAATATCTTTGACACCACCTAAGAATATCTTAATCCCCGTACTTCTAAAATGGCCAGTTTCTGTGAAGCTATTCTCGAATCACGGACAATTTCAAAATAAATGATCAAATTGAAACAACTTTTCAATGAAAACATTATTATTCTGTATGTCAGATGTATACATTCTAATAGTACATACGTATTGACACAATAAAGCCATGCTACGTCTTTAAATATTATTAATACTGTTAAAATAATAAGATCACATTTATTTTGAATACTAAGCAAACTAAACTTTTCGGATTACAGAACCTAACTTAAGACTCAAGCAATACTTTTAAGTTCCAAGCCAATCGATTGGGTGAAACTAGTTTATTTAAGTTTGCTTCCCTATACCTACCTACCGGCCTAAGCTATCACTGCGTATCACACAAAAGCGGCTCTCGTTTAAAATAATAATTGCAATAGTCCCTACATTCCTACAAATACAAGTAAAATATGCTTATAGAAGAACACGCTTACTCACACAAAGAGATGTTTCTGGGAAAGAATATAATAGGCTGGTATTATGTTATGTTAAAAGATCTGTAGTGAATTATAAGTCAGTCTGTATATTGCATTTTCAAATCTACTTTGGCATTACAATGCTTGTTCTCCTAGCTCTATGTAAATGGCACTGAGAATTAAATTAATTCTTTAAACCATTCGATTTAGGACACCTTTTACATACAATTCGTGTCCATTATTATTATTATAAAGCAGCCAAGCAAAATACCTATGTGGCAGTCCATTTGTAATGCGCACGAAAAAAAAAGAGAATGCATTTAAAAATACGTCTCTAAGTTTTCAAATTACAAATGTGTATGATAGTTCTTAGTCCTGACTATAACATTATCGATGGTTGTGATGGTTGCCCGGCAACCCTGCTGGTTCTTCACGCAGGTCCACCGAACCTGGGCACCTTTGCTGCCACTCCACTTATTGTATCGATATTTTCCAACCACTATCACAGGATTGCCGTAACGTGTCGTCTCAAACTTGCAACCTGTAAAACAGACTTTAAAAGTTACGTTGGATTCGTTATCATATCTAAAGAAATATTGGGAAAGACACACTTACAATAACAATACAATAACATATTTTATTAGAAATTTAATACAAAAGAACGATACCTACTTAATATAGAAATAGTTTTACTCTTTTTTAGAAAGAGTGTAGCCGTAACCCTGCGTAACTATTCCGAATATTATAATACAAACTATAAAATAAAACAACATATTAACAAAAATCATATAATAAACGTTCACAAAAACAACCAAATCTTAAAATTACTGACACCAACCAACATAGAAGCACGGATAGTTGTTAAGTACGCGGTACGTCGTGGTTATGCCAATTCATAATTTTGTTAATCTTGTTGTCGATTGTGAAGATCCTCGCCTTGCAACCCAGGGCCATCTTAACACAGACCCAGCTTGCTTTTTTACCCTTGCCTTTACCGCGTCTGTTGTAGCGAAACCCTTCGTACTCTATAATAGGATCCCCAAACCTTGACTGTAAAAACACTAGCCCTGAAAGTCACAAGTGACATATTCAAATTAACATTCAAACATAAAAGAAGATATAGCCCTAATATCACTACTATCTAGTACCTATTGTGGTTAGTCAGATTCCTATCAAATAACTTAACTCAAAATATTTGTGGGGTTCAAATAAAATTAAATCCGAATAAGATGTCCATTCTCCTTTTATTTTAGAGTAACAGAACACACCAAAAGAATTACAGTCCAATAAATTAATTAGTGGTTATGTTCATTTAAAACCTTTATTACTTCATCCTCTACTAGCACTATGGTAGCCCGGCAGCCAGCCGGATACTTGATACAAATCCACCTTGTCATGGGAGGCTTGCTCGCACTATGCTTTGCGTAACGGTAACCACGCCAGCAAAGAGTATTTCCACCACGCTGAGACCTCTCGTAATGAAGATCTTGAAAGGAATATGTGAAACAGAGACATTAAAAAAAGGAGAAGTTTATAAAGATAGATATTTTTCGCAATAAGCTTTAAGCAGAGTGGTTACATCGCTCCCCGCTAGAACGTTGTAAAAGACAGCCCTTAGTGAATTAAATAAGAATCTAAACTAATACTTAAGCTCTCGAGGTTTTACGAGCAGGCATGCTAGGGAAGCAACTACTTCGAATAGTTAGGGTACGCGGATAAGAAATTTTATATGTTATAATCAAAGACATGGTCTACCATTCATTCATTCATTCAGCCGTTTGTATGTGATTGAGTGTAACAAACACTCGACTATCTCAATTATACCAATTTTCTACTTTATTATTTTCTTTTAAAATATCATACTGGAATTGAACAAATTTCAAAAATTAAGTACCTAGGTACCCGCATAAATATGAAGTCTTTTCGTTTTAAAAAAAAACGTAAAATTAGTTCATTAGTGGATATGTTCGTTTAAAACTCTGACTATGGTGTCGTTTATGAGGACTAGCGTAGCCCGGCAGCCAGAATGCAGCTTGCTACAAATCCAACGCGTCATTGGAGGATTACTAGCACTATGCTTTGCGTAGCGGTAACCACGCCAGCAAAGAGTTTTCCCACCACGCTTAGATCCCTCGTAGTAAAAATCTAGAATATGAAAATTATTATTATCAATTTAAAAAAAAGGAAGTTAGTTAATTTTGCTACAATACTCAGCAAATCAATGAGGCAAAAGTGAATTCAAAACCAAAACTAATACAGGAAAGAAAAAAATCACTTCACAGAATAAAGAGTATAAATCGTTATCGATGGGACCTCTTTACACAGGTGGTAGGTATAATTGTTGCCCAAGATTTCACTTGCGTCCACGAGGAAAGCAAATACCCGGTTTTTTATTCTGATGATTAACGCATAAACGTCATAATCTTAATATATATAAATTACGCGGGATGTTGTTTGTCCGGGATGGACTCCTAAACTACTCAACCATTTTTTATGAAATATGGCTTAAATTTGGTCAAACTTAAAAAATAGGATAGTTTTTATCTCGATTATTGACCTCAATATCTTTACTTACTTCAAGCCACAGCAACGCGTGGCCGAGTCAGCTAGTGAGATTATAAAAATACTATTTGGATATTACTTACACATGAAAACAAAACTAAATACCCAAATAAAAAATGCTTATTCTCCTTTATTTTAAAGCACAAAACAAATAATGAAAACAACTAAAATCAAATCTGTTTAAACCAATTAAATCAGTGGTTATGCTCATTCAAAACCCTCACTATCTCGTCGTTTGATAGGATTAAGGTGGCCCTACAGCCAATACGTGACTTGTTACAAATCCACCTGGTCCTTGGAGGGTTGCTTTTGGTTTTACTATGCTTAATATAGCGGTAACCACGGCAACAAAGGTTTACACCACCACGTATGGACTCTTCATAGTACAGATCTTGAAAGAACAGTATGTAAAAAATGCAGTATGTAAAAAGTGTAAAAATAAAATAATCTAAATTTCATTACTGAATTGCATAAAAAAAAATATTCAAGCAACTACACGAATAATTAGTTCACTATATTACCATCTAAATAGAAAACTACTAATTCATAACACATAATAGTTTATTTAAAATGGTCCTTATTGACTATGAGTTTACAGTTCACAAAATAAACCACCCACCATACCATTGCTCATTGGTCGCTTATTATATTTTATAAAAAGACAATAAGAGTTAACAAGAACTACAGTATCAGATACTGACAAAGAATAATGCCTAAGGTAATGAATGCCAAAAAATAGTAATTAAGGAGAAAGTAAATTACAAGACAATAATATGAAGTAGAAAAAAAAATTACAAAGAATACACAAGAAAAAGGAAAAAATTATATGATTATCTACGACGCAAAAAATAACAATTTAGCAGGCCATCCAATTTTTTCTAATCATGACATCAACAACACGGCTTGCGAAAAGTCATAAGCGTCATATCTTTAAGAGGCATTAAGGCACATAAACTCATACACACGTAAGCATTAACATCCAACGACACAGATACGATTAAGTACCTATGTATTTCACATAAAGCGACGCCTTTAGAATTATTCCCTATCAAACTGACAACATTTTTCTAGATTTTTAAAGTCCTATCAATTCAATTAATTATGCCTATAGCTAACCGCTTAATTGAGTCTTTGCCCTTTGACTTAACACTGTTCACCGTTAACCACTGTGACGTCACATATCCTAAAAACTGTCCAGTGCACATTTCGCCTCTTGTGTATTACGCCACGAGCGCCCGCCGCCCGTTCTCGTCCCACCCCCGCGCCCCTGTACCCCGCGGGTGAAGACTTAATTAAGTGGTTTAGGTATAGTAAATTCACAACATACTTTTCTAAAGAACTAACGGCAATATTTAGTTATATAAAGAAACAACTAAAAGTAACGATATAAAAATTAAAACTATACCCATAAAACTAACTTAAAAATATCTCACTTATTAATAATACAAAACTTTAGATTAATGGCAATAATATAATATGGTTCACTTAATATGATTTTCAACATAAAAGTGAATCTTTCAATGTCGGCCTTACCTTTTTTGTATGCGAATCAAATCATTTGAACCTTGCATTTAAGTATAAATATTATATTATTGACATTAAGAAGCCATGGACATTATTTTTATTACCTGTTTTAACGATTGCTAATTCTAAAATTAGTATTTAAGGGGCGTCGCCCACACGATTAACAGTCGAGGTGCAGTTGAGGCGGAGGCGCATAAGAGGCACGCCGCAACAAGGTTTTCTTTACAAATGAATGGTAGTGCGCTCACATACAAGAGTTGCGGCGAGGGCGAGGTGAAGGCGGGGCGGAGGCGAGTTGCAGGCGGGGCGGAGGCGAGGTGCAGGCGGGGCGGAGGCGAGGTGCAGGCGCAGGAGGGGCGCTCAAGTGTGCCCAAGCCACGATTCCACCGCTATTTTGTCATTTTGTCATTCAAAATGTATAGCCGCCTGCGCCTCGACTCTACGCAGAGACCTATCCTCGACCGTGCTGCGACGCCGCACCGCCGCTGACGCGACGTCGCCTCGACTTAACCAGTGAGCGACGCGCCTTAGTCAACAGTTAAGCAAAACTTTTTAATTGTAGATTGGGCAACCGCCAGTATCTACGTATTTATGAGATGGAAGATATTACTGCTATTATAATAAGGCACGAAAGTTTATATTAATACTTTTTAACCATGTGTACCATATACCATAATACAAATACAGTATACGTACCTATTTTCATGGGATATGTATATGCTTGAAATATTTAGGTACCTATAATTTTTGTAAGGCAATAGTTTCTATTTCTAGACACCAATCATGGAGAAACTTATTAATGTAGATGAGATGAATCAATGCAATGCCTAACTTTCACGGTCAATCAAAAAGCAGTACACTTTAAGTATCAGAATATTTGAGACACAATAATTACTTAAAAAACAGACAAAATATAATATTAAACAATAAAGTAATGAGTTAAATAAGCTGAGGGTTATTCAACTTGTCAGAATGACATAAATGCCCTGATCTTGTCATTATGTCACATTGACAAATAACCGTCTGCCCACCTCGTCTGCCTGAGTGACAAATTTGTGACACATTTTTTTTTTTTACAAACATGACAATATCTATACTTATGAGCTACAATAATGTGTTAACAAAGCTTATTTTACGTTGCCCTAAATTACTCAGCATTGGTCAATCAATATCTATCAGTTAAATATTAAAAAGTCTATCTCTGTATGAAAACCCTGCGATTTACTGATAACCTTGCGAATATGAATATAAACTTTCTCTTACAACTCGAGGTATATTTACCACAACGTAGTGTTAACAAATAGATAAAATATCAATATAAAAATTTAGTACGCCAAAATAGTAGTTTTTAAGCAAGGTAACATCGTGTTGACGTGTAATCCTGTACACAAAATATTATGTATGGAATGCCTTGCCCGTTTATCTCAATACGAAACTACCTTTTAAAAGGAGCAACTATATCAAATTCTTTTTTCTAGTTTATGACGTTCAAAAGCGCCTCTTAATGGTCTAAATTGAAATATAAAATGACTCAATTTTGACTTTGAATTTATGGCAGTCACATATTGCTCTTCTACGAGTTATAAGCTCATGCTTTATAATTATATCAGAGCCAATCACTTCGGGCTTTGATTGATTACATTTTATACACATGTTTATTAACATCACCAATGTTTCTAATACCGTAAACTTTAAATATAATTTTACCCGGTTCCTAAGCTAATACAAAATTTAATTGCTAACTTTAAGTCTTAATAACAATGAAAATTTGTGATTAAACAGTTAATCTGTAACGATGAATATACCTAATATAATAGTCAGTAGAGTTTAAGAATAGGGAAATAAAAAAAAACTTAGGACCTTTCTTGGTAACCTTTTAGACAACATTGTTCGTCCACATCGGAACGTCAGGGATGACTGTGTTCCCCGGTAGTTTTGACTATGACGTCATTTTTGGTGAAGAGTGTGGCCTTGCATTTCTGCCAGCTGCAGTACCAGCGCTGACCATTCCTCCTGGTTTTCCCGTGCGCCCAGAACTTGTGTGGCCCCACCAGGATCATCGGCTTCCCGTGCCGACTCTTGCCAAACACCGGCACTGAAATAAATGATAACCAAAAACCTCCAGTTAGGGGAGGAACAAAAAAAGAAAATATGTGGCTGATGAAATTAATGGTGAGAATTCTAGAAGTTTCGAAATTTCTTTAAGCAGAAAAAAACAGTTGTATGTGTAATGAAAAACTTGTTGATGGGTGTGCAAATAAAAGTAAAAGATAGTTCTTTAAGATATTAAAAATATAATTAACGTCAAATAATATTCAAGTCAAATTCTTTGGCTTTTTGGCAAATGTCAACTTAGAGTAAACGACATTTTACTCATATATGTATGTATTTATTTGTCGTATGTTGTCATGCTTACTATTTTAGGCAGCATTTGCACTAATCTAAAAGCCTCTACAACTAAATTATTTAAAAATCAAACATCAACTCAATCACTATGCTGCAGACATGCATGCATTCACGAATCATTTTAATATTTTCTAACATTAAGTACATAACCCAAAATAATTATTGAAATAACGAAAATACTTTAACAAAAGGAATAAGCTTACAAATTAAAATCTTATTATTATATGAGCATAGAATCTAATGCTGGTGCTCATTAGATGTCTTGACGATGACGTCATCCAAAGTAATCATGGAGGCTCGACAGCCCGACGCTAATTTATTAGAACATATCCAGCGACGGCGACGGCCGCACGTCGATACAGACGATCGTGTAAATCGATAAGGTCCCAACTCTATGACAGGATTCCCAAATCGACTTTCACTGAACACAGGCACTGCGAATTAAAAAACAAATACTGCCAGTTAAAATCTACCGGGGCAGTACACAATATGCATAATTTTATAAAATCTAACAAAAAATATTTTATTCTTATCGTTGTTTATATTCTGCACTTGATAGTGATAACTAAAATATATCCGGTAAACTAGAAAAAAACGACAATGGAAATGTAATTTTTTAATAATAAAAAATTGGACTTATGTCAGCACGATGTCAACAATTGTTCTTAACCACTATATATAATTAATAAAATAACCCTTCCACATATCTTCGATATGAGTACTTGAAGCAAAATTTAGTTACAGAATGCAACGTTATAACTCGATCGAATAATAAATCAATTGGATATTACAGCCAGAAAAACATTGGTACGTTACTAACAATTCTTTGTAATTATAGGTTTCCCTAATTGACACTCTTCTTTATCATCCCTGAATGCGTGAGTTCAAAACCCATTAAGTCTTTCATAAGGCTCCGTTGCCAATGGAACTCTATTACTAAGCCCACACCGTCTTTTTTACCGCACTAGCTAGCAGCCAGTAAAACAAACGTTGTATTGTCAAGAAGCTTAGGTAACAAACTTAGGTAACTTAGGTTGAACAAAAAAAATCTTATAAGCTATATCTTATAGAAATCATAAGATACACCTATAAAACTAAAACAATACAAGCAATTTACTTACAAAAACAAAAAAAAATACAAAAAAATCTTAAGCACGAACCATACAAACCATAAAACGGCCTTTAATTGAAATAGGTCTGATAGATTGACCATCAATGTTCATAAACCTCTGCGCTATGTCCTCTAGGCTAGTAAATATGGTTGTGGTTCAAATTAGACTTGACTATTAGTTCCCCAAGGGTTGTAATCCGGGCTTTGCATTTGGTTCTCGTCTTCGTGGTGCACTGCCATCGCATATGGCCGTTTCGTCCGATGACCCCGGAGCGAGAAAAACGAAAACCGTTCACGACGAGCAGCTCCGATTTCCTATCAGTCAGTATTCTGTGGACTGATAGAATAAACATGGAGTTAAAGCACGCCATTCTTTATATTACAGACTATGTTAAAGGTTGTTAAATAAATACCGATTGTGATATAAATATTATATTTAACTAGCGACATGTCAAATATCGAGATTTCTGTTCTTTACTAAAGCTGAATATGAGGAGGTACTATACTGTAGAGACTCTGGCGGGATGAGCCTTAGACAACCTATTGTATTTAAAACAAAAATACTACTTTTAAAATAAGAATAGAAGAGGCAGACCGTGTGTCGACGACTGTCAAGCGTTGGATATAAAATATAGAAATAGTATTAAAATATAATAATAATTTAAAGGATTAATATACAAAGTCAATAATAAATACGTGTTTCAATCATCATAGAAGACTTATATCTCGGTACAGTAGTGACCCACGTTTCGGGTGCTACAATACAATATTTATTTTAAAATTAAAAAAAAACGTAAAATCTAATAGCTTTGAAGAACTAAGCGCTCCAACAGGTTAAAACGGAAAGCTAGGTACTTTGTTTTATACTAAGGACTAAACTTTTTCCCGAGATTTCGTCGGCGTTAGTTTTCTTACGGATCCTTATCCTTCCCCTAAAGGATATCATAGTTGCTATCAGAGAAAGAATTTTCAGAATCAGACCAGAAAGGAGTCGTTCAACCAAAAATCAAGCAAACTTAGCAGGTTTATAATCTACTCTACCTGCGACTTGATACTGCTCCGATCCCGTGGGTCCTAGCGTGCCGTAAGGGTGTTGCCACACCAATCGAGCGATCGTCGATCGATGGTAGAATGGATTAGTCGACGTCGATCGATAGTTTCTACCACACCAATCGATCGATATCCGATAGATGCCATTGATCGATGGTAGAATGGATTGGTTGACGTCGATCGATTGGTTATAGTCGACCGGTATCCGTCGATCAATTAAAGCTACCACACCAATCGATCAACGTCGACCGATGTCGATCGATGGCATCGATCGACTATCGATCGATTGGTGTGTTAACACCCTTATATAGCCTATACTATTCCTCTTGAATCTGGCTATCATATACAAAAATAATCCAATATCCAATCGGACTAGGAGTTCTAGAGATTAGCACGTTTAAACAAACAAACAAAAAATCTCTTCAACTTTATTATATTAGTATAGATAAGTAGATAGTATAGACACAAATAAATATGTGTGTAAATATTTCTAGATTCAGTGATTGTGCTCCAAAGAACACCTAATTATCTGGTTATTGTAGGTAGTGACAGCAGCTTTGCATCTTGTTCGATTTTTGGTAGAGCACGCCCAACGAACTCTAGGAGATTTCTGATAATCATTACACTTACCAAAATTGTGTTCTCCTATTCTCAACATCGGAAAGCCCCTTTTGTTCTGTACCCATTCGACTGAAATGTAAAAAATCTTGTTAGTGACAAATAACCAACAAGTTTTTCTTAAGATAAGCATTCACTAGATCAGATATAGGTATGAAGATTCAGGTATTTGGAGCATTGCCTGAAAGAGGAAGAACAGTCTGAATGAGTTACTAATATTCTCACTTGGTCTCGACACGTTGTAGTTGGTGCTCTCTCGTCGCCAACGCCAATTCCTAAAAACGTGGGTAAAGTACACAGTAAAAAGGTACCAACTGCGTGCAACTTATCCATAACATGATGACTTATGATATTTTATTCCTTATAATTTGTAGAATAAACCTGAAGTTAAAACACACTATTCTTCTTCTTACTATTTAAAAAAATAATGTTTGTGAGGTTGGATTAATGTTTATTACTCTTCCAAGTTTAAAAGGCTAAACGAAATTAGCTGAAATTTGGCACACACACACACACACACATATATATTTAAATCTAGCTCAAAATATTATATAATTTTTATCCCGTTTTTGTGTTCCCGTGGTAAAATGTAGGACTTTAGGTTGATACTGAAGTTTACGCAGACGAAGTCAGCTAGTTACATTATAAACTATGTTAAAGAAATGAATAACGATAACGACGATTGTGATAAATGTATTATATTTAACTAGTGACAAGTTAACGCCATTATTATATCACGCATATTTGTATCACGCACGGGTGCGATCGATAGACATGGATATGATATGAACGATATGTTACATAGATTCCAGATCTCCGTGCTATAATAAGTTAAGTTGCATTATACGCAAAAATCGTCCAGAAAAAATGTTTTTAATAATAGCAAAAAATGCTCATATACCTATGGAGAGTTCAAAGAGAAAAATACCAACTTACCTACTACATAATACCTTAGTAACAATTTTATAGAATCAGTTTTACATAAGGAAAAATTTATTAAAGAGCACATTTTCGAATGAATATATTCAATGATTATGTTTCAAACAACTTCTTACAATACAATTGTCGACCGTTGTGACAAACGCTCTGCATCTAGTTCGGGTCTTAAGAGAACAAGCCCAACGAGTTTTATGGCGCCAACTTCTAGCTCTACTAAACTTGTTTTCTCCTACTCTTAACATGTAACCGCCTCTCGTCTGAAGCCATTCGGCTGAAAAAATAATATATATTGAACTGATTGAACTTGAAGAGTATTAGAACAAATATACATGAAACAAAAAAATCGTCTGGATGACTACCTATTATTTTCACTTCGTGATTTATCACTGGAAGCGTAAGCAAAATGCTACCACGCGTAAGCGGTTTCATTTACGTGATCTTGCCCTTAACACGATGACTCACGATATTTCGATATTTTCCTTCATCCTAATTCAAACCAACCAAACTTTACATAACTTAAAGAAAAAAAACGCAGAAAAAATATTTTGTCCATTAATTTTAAAGTGAGCTCGCAAATTTTCAAATAAAACATCACGACAATCATGAGATAGGTAAGTACAAATCTTTTATTTTAAATATAAATTAACTTTTCTTAATCTGTATGATTGTGGCTTAAGTTGCTTCTTAAAATTAAACCGTCGGTGGTTATTAGAAAAGCAGAGCATCTTGTCCGACTCCTTGTGGTACACTGCCATCTAGTCTTCTTACCATTCTTGTATGATTTGGAAAAACGAAACCCATCCGCTATCAGCATCTGTGTCCCTCTATTCGTTGCCATTTCCATCACTGAAATTATTTTAGGACTCGTTTTAGATCGTTTTATAAGACAAAAAGGAAAGACGTACAGATCCTTAAGAGGGTTAACTGAAACCAGCCAAGGCTATATATGTACTGGGTCTGGTTTCGACAGAACATCATACCTGACCTTGGTGTGACATGTTGCATTCTTCTGCTGGCAGATTGGGGATTGCCAGAGGTGTGGCAATCCCCTGACCGCCAGCCATCCCATCTGTTTAGATTTTCTGAACTGTAGAACAGCGTGAAATTAATTTGTTTTTGCATCAGAACATTACCTAGCTTTTGTGTAATCTTTTAAACTATTAACATCTTTTCAAAAAAAAGTATTGCTTATAAAACCACATAGAAATATCGCATTTTTTTATTTATATACTAAATTAATTACAGAAGTGTCAAAACAATAGTTTATACGTCCGTTTTAATAACAGAATATTGACCTACTCTTCCGTAATAAGGCTTTTTATTCTTGTAAAAATGGTCGTTGATTTGAAGACCAAAGAGTTATGCTCACTTAATAAAACATCCCATGATTGTGTTTTAAGCTGCATCTCCCGATATATTGTCCGTAGGTAGTAACGAAAGCTGTACATCTAGTCCTGGTCTTGACAGAACACTGCCACCTGACTTTGCCAGAACCTAGTACGTTCTTCTGCTTGGAAAACCGGAACCCTCCTACTTGCAACATTACCGCACCTCTACTCGACATTATTTGTTGGACTGTAAAATAACATGGATTTATTTTTTTATTCATCTCTATTGTTATAAGGCGAAATGCAAGGAATATCGTGTTACCCGGTAACTATAGGTTGTGGAGGTCAGAAAGGCAGTTGCTCCATGTAAAACAGTGATATTCAGCTGCATCTGTTTAGACTGAAAACTACCTCAGCGTTATTGGGAAAAAGCTAGACAGACACTTGATAAAACTAACGTGATTTATTTTTAAGTCGTAATAAATACTAAGAATGTGAGATCTACATTTACAGAAGAATTTCAAACACCTAGGTAAGGGTATTAAAAGTATTCACAAGATTTCTTATGGTTGTGTATTAAGTTGCTTTTCACGATCTTTTTTTCGCAGGTGGTGATGAAAGCTGTACATTTAGTCCTGTACTTGACAGAACATTGCCACCTGACCTTGCCAGGGCCTGACACGTTCTGCTGGGAAAACCGGTACCCTCCTGCTTCCAACATTATTGTACCTCTGCATGACAATACTTCTGTGACTGTAAAATAACATGAATATTTTATTAGTTTTATTGCGTCATTATAATTAAAACTGTTGTAATATAAAAAAAATTGTAAAATTTAAAAATCGGAATTTTAACGTAACTGTTGTCAACCGTTTAACAAATTAAGGCTTAGGCATAAATTATTATTATTAAATTACTTAACTATTTATTAAATATTTTCTTTACAAAATAAATAACTGAATATACAATTTTTACAGACTTGATTATAAAAAAAAAACCGGCCAAGTGCGAGTCAGACTCGCGCACCGAGGGTTCCGTACAAACCTGTAGGTATATAAGTAAAAGTTATGGTATTTTTATTGCTAAATGAAATCCATAACATAACAATGTGGAAAGCTGACGGTACCTTGTTCCAAACTCCTCCGAAACGGCTGAACCGATTTGCATGAAATTTTGTGTGCATATCGGGTAGGTCTGAGAATCGGCCAACATCTGTTTTTTTTTTTAATCGCTGAACAACGTTTGCTGGGTCAGCTAGTAAGTTTATGATTATTAAAAAAAATATACTATGTGATGTAACTAAAAATTTAAGATTTTCGGAATTTTTCCTATATGTGTACTTTATAACGTTGCTTCATGCCAAATTTCAAGATTCCAGGTCGTCTGGAAGTATCCTTTAGGTTTTGATTCCTTTGCGAGTAGTTGCGAGTTTCAAAATATGCGGCTTTAATTGCTGTATCTTTTGATTGCGTTGACGTAGAAGTTTGATTTTGTTACAGCTTAAAGATATTATAGACTTGAGTATTTGTTAAGAATTTCAATATAATACCACTACGCGTTCATGAGTAAAGGGGTAATAAGTTTAAAATTATTAAAAATATTTTTATTATATGATGTAACTAAAAATTTATGCTTTTCGCAATTTTTCCTTTATCTGTGTTATAAGACGTTGCTTCGTACCAAATTTCAAGATTCTGAGTTCACGGGAAGTACCCTGTAGGTTTTGATTCCCTTGCGAGTAGTGGCGAGTTTCAAAATATGCGGTTTTAATTCCTGTTTCTTTTGATTGCGTTGACATAGAAGTTTGATTTTGTTACAGCTTAAAGGTATTATAGATTTGAGTATTTGATATGAATTTCAATATAATACCACTACGCGTTCATGAGGAAAGGGGTAGTAAGTTTAAAATTATTAAAAATATTTTTATTATATGATGTAACTAAAAATTTATACTTTTCGCAATTTTTCCTATATCTCTGCTATAAGACGTTGCTTCATACCAAATTTCAAGATTCTGAGTTCACGGGAAGTACCCTGTAGGTTTTGATTCCCTTGCGAGTGTCGAAAATTTGCGGCATAAACGGGAGTATCTTTTGATCGCGTTGACTTAGAAGTTTGATTTTTTCACAGCTCCAAGAGACCATAGACTTGAGTATTTGATATGAATTTCAGCTTGATACCTCCACGCGTTCCTGAGAAAAAAGGTCTTGACAGACAGACAGACAGACAGACAGACGGACAACAAAGTGATCCTATAAGGGTTCCGTTTTTACCTTTTGAGGTACGGAACCCTAAAAAGAAATTTAAACTAAATGGCATCATAAAATTCTTCCGCATCGCCGGGAACTGGAAATGTGCCCAAAAGACTGGCGGTATTGCCACGCTGGATGGCAATGGCATACTGGCTTTGCCTTGCCTTGCTCTCTGGCCGTGGCCATGGGAAGTGACAACCAACCGTTTAGACAACTATTACCTCTTTACTATTATTGTTCATAAATATACAATCGTTGGAAACTTGATCTATTGAAGTATTAAAATATTTTACGTATATTAGTCTCAGAAAATTAATTTGAAAATAAGAATCTAATATAAAATCTTAAAATATGGCTGTTAGCCTACGTCACGCTAACACGACATGAAAAACACTTATTTTTAGACAACAATGTTTTAAAACCATTCGAGAAATTACACTTACATACAATTGGCCATCCCTAACATTCTTATACCTCATTTACATTCAGCCCCTGCCGCTGCCCCTCGCGCTGCCGGCAATAATTCCCTAAATACTGCCGCAGCAGGATCGAGAGAAGTGTGTGTTTACATACTGCCCTACCACTCACTTCGCTTTCAAGTTTCGACAATGGCAGACGTCGAAATAATTACAGCGGCCGCGCTGTCTCTTTTTGCGATACATAATTATGTTCGATATTTTTATGACTGCCTCGTTGGTCTAGTGGTTAGTGACCCTGACTGCAAAGCCGGAGGTAGTGGGTTCGATTCCCACCCAGGACAAACTTTGTGTGATGAGCATAATTGTTGGTTCTGTGTCTGGGTGTAATTTATCTATAATATGTATGTATTTATAAATTATATAAGTATGTATATCAGTTGTCTGGTTACCATAACACAAGCTCTGCTTAGCTTGGGATCAGATGGCCGTGTGTGAGTTGTCCCAAGATATTTATTTCATTTATTTAAAAAGGTTACGAATACGAAAAAAGAATGTTCGTCGTAGACGATGGTGGATGATATCAATACATCAAAATAAAAAAATAAAAATTCTGCGCGTCGTGAACCTTACGTTTCTGTTTATATTGTTTATCCGTAACATCCCAAATTACTTTTTCCGTTTCCAGTAGTTCTAAGAATTTTATTGTAATCTCATTGCTCCATTTGGACGGCATTTTCGATGATCTAAACGAACGTCTTTCTCCTCCAGGCGCTCGGCGAGTACTGAGCGTCGGAGCAGAATGTAAACACGCACTGCCGCTCGCGCTGCCGGTCCTTTGACTTCCGCACAAAAAACCGCCATTTTGGGGAGCGCCGGGCAGCGCGAGTGGCAATGGCAGTGGCATGAGAAGTATTGCGTTTACATACTCGTCCTGCCCACTTCCCTGCCCACTTCCCTGCTCACTACGGCTGAATGTAAACGCGGTATTAATACCTCATTTACATTCAGCCCCTGCCGCTGCCCCTCGCGCTGCCGGCAATAATTCCCTAAATACTGCCGCAGCAGGATCGAGAGAAGTGTGTGTTTACATACTGCCCTACCACTCACTTCGCTTTCAAGTTTCGACAATGGCAGACGTCGAAATAATTACAGCGGCCGCGCTGTCTCTTTTTGCGATACATAATTATGTTCGATATTTTTATGACTGCCTCGTTGGTCTAGTGGTTAGTGACCCTGACTGCAAAGCCGGAGGTAGTGGGTTCGATTCCCACCCAGGACAAATTTTGTGTGATGAGCATAAAATAATTGTTGGTTCTGTGTCTGGGTGTAATTTATCTATAATATGTATGTATTTATAAATTATATAAGTATGTATATCAGTTGTCTGGTTACCATAACACAAGCTCTGCTTAGCTTGGGATCATATGGCCGTGTGTGAGTTGTCCCAAGATATTTATTTATTTATTTAAAAAGGTTACGAATACAAAAAAAGAATGTTCGTCGTAGACGATGGTGGATGATATCTATACATCGAAATAAAAAAAAAAAAATTCTACGCGTCGTGAACCTTACGTTTCTGTTTATATTGTTTATCCGTAACAACCCAAATTACTTTTTCCGTTTCCAGTAGTTCTAAGAATTTTATTGTAATCTCATTGCTCCATTCGGACGGCATTTTCGATGATCTAAACGAACGTCTTTCTCCTCCAGGCGCTCGGCGAGTACTGAGCGTCGGAGCAGAATGTAAACACGCACTGCCGCTCGCGCTGCCGGTCCTTTGACTTCCGCACAAAAAACCGCCATTTTGGGGAGCGCCGGGCAGCGCGAGTGGCAATGGCAGTGGCATGAGAAGTATTGCGTTTACATACTCGTCCTGCCCACTTCCCTGCCCACTTCCCTGCTCACTACGGCTGAATGTAAACGCGGTATAAGATATAATAAAATGAAAAATCTGATAGGCACTTACTAGCAAAACTGTTTCTTCTCACGAGGCAATAACAAAACAAAATATAAAAAATCTGTATCAGCTAAACCAATTTTTGATTTCTCTTCAAAACCAGAGACAAAAATAAAACCAAGTTGACAGAACTATTTTACGTCAACAAAGAGTCTGCATTCGCTTTTCGAATTAGATTTCACAAATATTTTCCATGATTGTGGTTGAGAGAAGAGTTGACGATGACACAATCTTCTATGGTGGTGCGAAGACTTGGTTACCTCACTGAGCACCGCCATCTTGTCTTGCAGCCGTTAACCTTGTTTTTGTAGAATCGGAACCCGCCCAGAATCATGAATTTAGTCCCTCCTGAGTCCTGCCTTGAAAAACTGAAACACTGATTATAAACAAGATTTAAAGAAAAACTAGCACAATAATATCTTGTGTATTACGTTAGACCTATTACGTTAGACCGAAAACAAACCCAAATATTAGGGTTTTACGGATAGGATTCTAATAACTTCAATTAGTAGATGGTAGGTGCGAGATGGTTAATAGTTACTTACCGGCAAATAACTTCAACATGCGCGAAACCGCGAATAGGTACAGGCTATATGCGCAATGGCACGTTTCCTTTGAAATCCTGCGCAGTTGGCGCTATGATGTTTTTAAGATTAAATAACAATAAGTAATTAAGAGAAAAATGAACTTTGTTAATAACACAAGGATGGTATTCAGTCATAAAAAATAGTTCAAGTAAAAAAATATTTTATTTCTTTCATTTAACGAATGCAAACATACAAATATGTATTAACATCAATGCTTTAACCAATTGCATATTTAAATATAAAACTATAACTTTTATAACCTAGTATTATCCTCTTACCATAAAAATATAATTTAACTAATTCACTAGTTCATTGTTCTTAACTCATGGTCCTTGATTAATATCACGGTCGAATTAACTACAGACAACAATTTGTATAACCCGTGCCAATAAAGAAACCAATTGAAAAAGGCGGCGCTTCTTATGTTCTCTCTATCGTTTTCTATACTGTGCGAGTGAAAGAGCACGATACAGTATGAATTGGTTTCTTACATGGCGAGAATTATATAACAATATTTACCTTTGCATAGATATGTTAGGTAAAAGAGGGCACTAAGTCCTCCTCGTTAAGGCCCCTTTTTACACATAATAGTTACAAACTAGTTACAACATAATATCCCTGACTAAGACCTAGCGGGCAAATAGTATAAAAACTGACGTAAAATCTGAGCACTATGAAACTATCATGGAACCGCGCGCACTGTAAATATAAACATCTAGTAGCTACTATAATATGTAACCACACAAAATATCTTACACAATTATGTTGTTCGCAGTGCGCGCTAGCTCTTAGACCAGTTGATGCATTGCGATTGTGCGTCAACAGTCAACACGCATAAAAGGCACAGACGAGACACTAAATAAAGTATAACAATGTATACATTGACGAGTCGACACTTAACAGTATCGGCATTTACATCAAAAGCTCATACATAGTGACGTAATTTGACTGAATGTTCGTAATTAATAAGATTTATCACAAATATTGGCAAAATTGTTGATAAAAATCACCGCGGAAGTACGGTCTTGGGAAGTCAGACAGAGCTAGGCTCATGCTATGCATCATACCAACTGCCAACGCTCGTAGATACGTTTTATGTGTATACAGGCTGATGTTTAATTGTCCGACAATGTTTCAGGTGCCAACCATCAAAATATTTCATTATTAATTTTACTCCTTTACAAAAATAGAAAACTTATCAGTCAAAAATGCTTTGCGCTTTATTTTGGCTGTTTTAGAATTGGACCTTGTTCATATTCATGATATTTTCACCACCTGCAATATTGTCAATGAATTCAAGATCAGCCTGTAACTGCTACCGTCATTCGTAATGATTATGTTTCAAACAACTCTTAAGGATCTGGTCGTCGATGGTGGTGAGAAACGCCTTGCACTTCGTGCGGGATCGTACGGAACATTGCCATCGTACTTTCAGACCCATAGTTTTTTCCTTTGAAAACCGGTACCCTCCTACCAGCAACATTACTGTACCTCTACTTGTCCTGTACTTTGTTACTGAAAAGTTAAAAAAGTGAGAAAAGATTAATTTAGATTATATAAGTATGTATATCAGTTGTCTGGTTACCATAACACAAGCTCTGCTTAGCTTGGGATCAGATGGCCGTGTGTGAGTTGTCCCAAGATATATTTTTTTTTTTATTTATTTATTTAATAAACCGAAGTCGCTTTTTGATCCTTCTTTTTTATACACTTTATTATCATTCTGTCAATGGAATAGGCAGAAATTAAAAACATTTGTGCTGAAATCTCATAACTGTTTAATGAAGCAATTAAAAATCACATAAAACTATAAATTACGAAATACTTTTCTATACTTAATATTATAATAAAGAGGAAAGATTTAATTGTTTATTTGTTTGTTTGCTCCTAAACTACCGAACCGATTTGAAAAATTCTTTCACTGTTGGGAAGCTACACTATCCTCGGGTGACATAGGCAATGATATATTTTTAAAAATTAGGGATCCGTAAGAAAATACACACGAACGAAGTCGCAGGAAGAGTGCTAGTCTTTAATAAAATCGATTTCACTTCCACAAGATTCCATGTAATAAATTACCAAACACAAAAATATACTTTACCCAAAACTGCACAATTGCTGACATTCTTAGAAAAGTAAAAAAGTTTTTAACATCTCTTCTGCCTACGACTTTCGCCGAATCGCCGTGGATGTTTCAGCCATGGCATGGTTATGATCGTAATTAGCTTTGAGAATAACTCCTTCGGCAGTAAAGACGCAAGCTTTGCATTTTGTCTGTCCGTAGGCGGAACACGTCCATTTTGTTTTCAGGCCGCGCACTATCTTCTTGTAGAAGTGGTAGCCACCGACTTCTATCATCACATTTCCTCTTTTTGTTACTAACGCAGTCACTGAAATCATAAAACAATTGTTTTTAAAAATTACATTTCACTTTCTCTTTTCAAGGATTTAATGTCGCTCAATCATAGGGTATCGTATTTGACCTTTGTCGCCCTGATGGCAAGCGAAGAAGTGTTCAAAAATGATGTATGCTTGCCTCCATTCACAATTTATAGTGAAATCCACTATGGGTCCCTACACATAGTGGAATATACAGTATGTTAACTAACAGAGGGCGTTCCCGTTAAACCGCAATAGTATAGCATCCATACATGCTAAAAAAAATAGTACCATTTGAAAACAAAATGTTTTTATTTTTTTTTCAATATTAAAATATTGACTAAAAATGTTAAACTAACACGTAAAAGAAACACTCTATGTAGATTAACAAGTTTAATGGAACGCCCTCTGTTATTTAACATACTGTAGAGTGTTTCTTTTACGTGTTAGTTTAACATTTTTAGTCAATATTTCAATATTGAAAAAAAAAAAAAAAAAAAAAAACATTTTGTTTTCAAATGGTACTATTTTTTTTAGCATGTATGGATGCTATACTATTGCGGTTTAACGGGAACACCCTCTGTTAGTTAACATACTACCCCCTGGGTCGGGGGAGATACGAGTATCATCCTCAATTCGGCCCACAAATACCAAATTAGTCCAAATAGTCCGATATCGTGATTTTCAGCTAAAATTGAAGTTTTTAATTCAATTTGTCACATAAATAGAAGAATACTAATAAAACAATGAAGTATTCATCAGGTGATTGTATTAACATCAGGCAAAACTACACATTATTTATTATATAATTTTACTACAACTACAAAATGAACCCAAAATTACTAAACACTAAACGACCCGAATAACGGGTAAAGTAAACCTTAAACTTTATTGCACCAAAATACTTAAAAAATATCCCAACATTGCGACATAGTTCAGATTTACAGGTTTCTATTGGAGTTGCTACGCATTCTAGTATGTCATGTAAGAAAACTATATTTATTTACAAACTTTTGCCAGTGACTTCGACCACGTGAATGTCGGTTATCGCGGAAGCATACGAAGTCGCGAATTAAAAGTACCCTATGTCTTTTCTTCGGGGATTAAGTTTACTACGTACCACATTTAATTATAATCGTTTAAATGGTTTAGCCGAGTATAGATTAATACGATATTAGTCATAATAGAGCCCTTTGTGAAGGAGCTGAAACAGACCATCAGATAGACCACTAGCTTGTTCATAAACGTACCACAAATTAAAAAAGTGCGTCACGATTGCCCAATGTTCACTTACCCAAAGAACTTACTACTACTAATAAAGAACACCCGAATGAAAGATTGCCCGAAGACACAACGCATTTAAATTTACATGATTTGAAGGTAAATCCATGCCAATAATTAAAAAAGAAAAACAATAAACCCGACTGCGGAAAAACTAATTACCTAACTTAAAAAAAACTAAAATAAAAAAAAAATCGGCCTACGCATTTGGTCTCTAGAACGCCACATAGAAACAAACATACATACATACATACATACATACATACATACATACATAGACTGATAAGCACATTACCCTCCTTTGCGTCGCGCAGTCGGGTAATTACAAATGAGTGGGTTGGTGGTTATGTTCTAGGTTAGTCTTTACAGGTATACCATCTATAGTTACAACGTAAGCTTTACACTTGGTGTGAAGCCTGGTGGAACACTGCCACCTCGTCTTGCAGCCAACATCAGCGAGCTTGTAGAAACGATAGCCGCCAGCTTCTATCATCCAAGTACCTCTTGATGTTCTTTTCAGCATTACTGAAAGCATTACTTATTTTGGTCATACTTCAATTAATCAAGTCTGTGACATCCATAATTTAGTGTTAAATATAAAACAGAAACTGGCGAGAAGCCAGAACACAGAGGGAAGTGGAAGGAATGGGGGAGGCCCTTGAGCAGGAGTGGGATAGTAAAATTGTATTCTAAATGTTCTCTTATTATGTAAAATTAAAAGAAAACACATTGGATACAAAAGATATTTTTTAATAAAGACAATATTAGTGAAATGGAATTGTAAATCGTTTCGTATTGTAAATTTTCATTATCCATAATATTTTACAATAAGTAGATTATACCTCAATTTTGAGATTTCATCGTTTATATTCAATAGTTTCACCTATGTAAAAGTATTTTATAACGACACAAAAAAAGATTAAATATACAATTCCTAAACACATAGTGCTTGAAAACTACTTAAGAATGTCTTTTTTTAAACTCTAACCCTGTTATTAACAATTGCGGATTAAAATGACAATCAATATACCTAATTAATACTTCAGGTTAACTATATCCAAGGTTGCGGAATTTGCAAAAGTCACCACGACATTGTAACACAAAGGGTAATAAGAAGGAACAATATTGTTCGGGATTTAATTATAACATAGTTTTACTTAACATTTATTAACAACGGGTGATAGAGCTTGAGCAAGAGATTTGTATAAAGTTTATACAAATCTAAATCTTCTAAGTCTAAATCTAAAACATGAACAGACTGGAATTCAAAAGTCGCCAAAACTTCGTCATATTAGCATAGCTAAAATTTTGTGGATATGATGTAGTTTAAATCCAGCGCGAAAATGATATTTTGGTATGATTTTGTCGTTTTTGTATTTACCCTAGGTTCACTTTTCATCGTTGTCCAACAGTGATGTGTACCTACCATATCATGTGAAATCTCTTACGGTATACTTCATTTCATTTTATGGTAGCTAAGTTCAAATCCAGCGAGAAAATGATATTCTGGTACGTGTTTGAAAAATGGGCCCAAAATCTCGCATGGTCCTTTCAGCTACGTTAAAATGACGAAAGTCAGGGGGCTTAAACAAAGTAACAATTTCAAAACGATAACGAAGTTAGAAAATACTAAAATGTATGGGATTGACACAAGCCGCGTTAAGTCACGTGGACATGAAGCAAGACATGTTAAGCAAGTCAGAGACGATGACGAATTTAGATATCGTTTCGCTACGAAGCGATGTTACTTTGTCTAAGGACCCTGGTAACTTTAAGGTTTTGGTCGAATGATTATGATTTTACATAGTTAATTATGATTATGACCTAGACTGGTCTTTATAATGATACCCTCGACAGTTGTAAGGGAGGCTTTACATCTGAAGCGCTTCCTGCATGCACATTGCCATCTTATTTTCGGTCCGAAAGCTTTCTCCTTATGAAAACGGAAACCATTCGCTACTAATATTGGGTTGCCTCTATTTGATAAGTAACTTGACACTGAAAGGATAAAAAACAAGATTATTATTAAATACTAGGGACCCGACCTCACTTCGCACATGCGACATAAACATTCCACTTGAATCACTCTATCCATTGATGAAAACTGCATCGAAATCCGTTGCGTAGTTCAAAAGATCTAAGCGTACAGATGGAGGGAAGCGACTCTGTTTCATACTTTGAAAGATGTAAGTTAATCTGTGGAGGAAGGAAACTGTATAAATCTTACCTTTAAATCTGTATATACATGTACATACATACAGGCTCCAATTAAATTCATCATTCCAGGAGGTATTAAAAATATGTGCTTTTGATAATAACCAAACACCAAAATATGAAATTTTGTATGTCTGTATTTCATACAAAAATTAAACTGACGTTTGAAACAGACGCTTTCTTCCGCTATACATTTCAGAGTTATTTCCATGCTTTTATTCAGGAGCACTTTCACCGTTTAAAAAGATGTTATCGTGTTACTTCACGGACACTAAACTTAATGAATAAAGTCATTTATCGGTGTCTAGTTAACCAAATTAAACATATATTTATTTAATCGAATGGCGGTGTATTCAAATTTATAAAATACTGTACATTCCTCAAAGGTTTTATCAATACAATAAAAATGTAAAATATTAATCTTGTCTTTTGTAGATCAATAAAGCAGAGACTTTACCATGGTCAAATAAATATTAAAATTGTTTCATGATAAGAATAAATAGGTTGAACCTATTTTTACACTTATACTTAGCCTAAGTTTATTCAATCAACATGATGCCAAACCTACTTGCCTACGTCATACCTATGACTATGTATTATTCGTTGTCAAAATTGTGATTAAATGATACAAAAAATTTCCTGTTTCCTACCATTACTCAACACATAACTACAGAACTATACAGGTGTACCAACCTATACCAACTCTCGAAGGGATTTTCTTAAACATATTGTTATGAATGTTAAAAATGTAAAAAGCCTAAGTTATTTCCCCTTTTTCCTTATTATGGTCCTTCTGAATTTATTTAATTTAACTTGTTTATGTCCTGTTCCGCCATAACCGGACAAGTTCCAGTTAATTTATCAGGTGAACAGGTTTATAAAACCGTTATTTTTTATTTGGTAGTGCTATACCCCAACCGTTGAACATTTGACTTGTACTTTATACAGGCAACGATATCTAGAATATAACTAAATAAACTAATAATAAGTATCAAGTTAAACTACTGCAAAGGTTTACGATGGTTATGTCTAAGATTAGTGCACACCACGTGTCTGTCTATAGTCCTTATAAAAGCTTTGCACTTGTAAAGTTTTCTGAACGAGCACTGCCATCTTATCTTTGACCCGAATGTCTTCTCTCTGTAGAAGCGAATGCCACCAGCCACGAGCATCGGAGTGCCCCTGTTCGAGGTAATCATTTGCACTACAAACACACCATACTGTTAGAAATTCATACAACCACCGAGTACATCGACACTTTAATCGCCTTAGTAAACGTGCAATGCCTGATGACGCACATTTCTTGTGAATATTGAGAAGGTACATCTACATAATATGTTGGCAAAGTTTAGGGCTCATCATAAATTAGTCAGACTATATCGTCACAAAGAATTAACGGTAGGTATTTATGTTTACCTATTTCCCTAGGAGATAAAAAAGAAATGTCTATTCTATTGAATTAACGTTAAATCTACCACAACGTGCAAAATTCCACTGCTCACCTCGCTACGCTGCACGCTGCATCATGACGCTGCCTGGACAGGCGACATCAGCTCAGATTAAAAAAGGAAAAATAAATATAATTGTGTATAATATTTTAATACAGCACGATCTCAACAATATACTATTACATAAAGTTACTATGTACAGTCAGCAAAACAGATAGGTATGTAGGGTCGTCAGATATAATTGAAGTTTTCTTAGAAACCGATGGATGTCTTTGGCTGAAACTTAACCTAAATGAATTCGAAAATATCCATCGGTTTCTAAGAAAACTTCAACTATATCTGACGACCCTGCATACCTATATGTTTTGCTGTGTGTACCTACAACATATGTATTTAAGATTATACATATAATGTTATACTATGTACCTTGCTTCACGTGTCTGGGCAATAAAGACTAAATAAGAATATCTTTATTTATATAAAAGATATTTTATATTATTATCAACTGCCAGAACAGAACAAATGCTTCATAGGCCGTTTTTGTATTACGTCAAACTTAACATTAGCACTCAAGTCAAACTCAACATGGTTATGTTCCAGACAAGCTTTGATGATGGTATCCCCTACAGTCGTGATCGCAGCTTTACACTTCAAGTTTTTTTTCTTGCTACATTGCCAACGTGTCTTGGAGCCCCTTACTTTCTGTTTATAAAAGTGTGCTCCACCAGTCACCAAGATAGTAGCGCCTCTCTTAGTAAATATTTTTTCCACTAAAACTGATAAAAAAACAGTCATAATTACGTGAAACTAAAAAAGTAATTCGCACATTATTATAACATACATAAATACACCTGAGAGTAGGTAGCAACCACGGAACGCCACACAAAACACCTTACAAGGAATAAAACGACGGCATAATTAATACCGACCAACACATCTTTTTTGTTTTATATTTTCCTTATGTATTATTGTTCTTTATTGTTACCTTCTTAAAAGCCTTATTAATATGCCTACGAGCTAAGCATGGTTGTCTGCTTTTAGATTAAGGAAAATTTATTTTAGTTTTGACAGAACATTGTTCTGTAGAGCTACAGATTGCGATAATCAAATTATAAGAGGTTTCTTTTCCTAACATAATAAGTACCTACCTGCAAAAAAATTGGTAAAAGAAAATATGCTTTTACCCTTCCCGAATATGGTGTATGCGTTGGTTTTAGTAAATCAGACCAATTTAACAATCAGTTCACTTCAGCGACCAAATAAATTGTATATTGACCACACATAGATGTTCCAAAAAAAATCCATTCAAAAATAAATTATTTATTCGATGTAAGACGAAAGTTTAACGAAGCATAATAAAATAAGTTTCGAAGAGTTCCTCAATTTTGTTACCGTAATTTGGGAAACTGTAAAGATAGCCGGCCACGGTGCGTAATAATATCACATGTCGCACTCGCGCCGCGCCTTTGCTGTAGCCGACTCCAAGCTATTTGAGACGTAGCCTTACTCCCCGACCGCGGGGAGTCAGCTTATGGCAACATTCAATGGTTGTGTGCCAAATAAATTCTTGCAACTGTATCTTCAACAGTGGTGATAGCAGCTTTGCACCTGGTCCTAGTTTTGGTAGCGCATTGCCATCTAGTTCTGAGCCCTGTAGTCACACCTTTAGAAAACTTGTAGTTGCCAACCATGAGCATAATAGTACCTCTATTAGTGTAAACCTTCCGGACTGAAACGCAAAATTTAATATTATAAAATTATTTCACCTTGGTAGTGGTACACCTACAAGAAGAGAAATAACTTATTTTCCACTTAAATATTTTTTTAAACGGTTTCATCATATATTTTAGGAACTTTAAATCAATTTTAGAACTATGAAGGTTATCAAAATCTTATTGATGATTTATTTAGATATTAGATTTCCAGTGAAAAGGACCGAGGACTGAATAAAACGACAAAGTAAAAAATCATAAATTATACACGTGTAATCTTATCTTATGTAGTAAACTATTGAAGATAAACATTACTCATGATTAAATACTGAATAAAAGATGCTCTATTTTATCCACCACCGAAACCTAAGTAATATTTATGTTAGTAACTGTAGTGCGAGAGCTTATACTGATGAAGTTAGTCGATGCTACAATTTCATCTTAAAACTATATTGTAACACTTATCTACTAAAACCCACCCTAAAACTTAATAAAAAATACTGCTTATAATATAAACTTCAATCATAATTCTTTTGATTTCATCCACCGAACAAAAATATAAGCCTCAATAAGGAAACTTTTGCACTAAGCAACATCTATTGGGAAGCACCTTTTGTCATATTTCCATTGATTCGAGAAGTATTGCTTTCAATGCAACTTCTGGGAATACAAAACAAGTCATGTCTCGACTTTGATCGTCATTCATTAAGGGCTAATTTTTCAATCGTCAGACAACTCTTAACAGAGGGATTAATATGGCGATTTGACAGCTTTTGTATAGAAAATATGTCAAAATGTCACATATTTATTATTTGGACAAAAGTTATCTGACTATTGAAAAATCAGCCCTAAGTCAATAAATTAACAAACGATAAAATTACCCTAAGTTACAAACCCCCTAACCTTTGGGGTTTGAACTCAAGAACGATATCTTCATTTTTGAATTTAATCTGAGATCCAAGATCCGCTTGTGCTATCCGTCAATAGGAACGATCAATATTGTAAGTATAGATTAGATGAAGTTCACAGACAATGGCAGTGTCATTGCGGGCTCTCTAACAACAATAAAATCTAATGCTCAAATTATGCGAAATAACTAGAACTATATCTCCCGAGTCAAAGTCGTCAAGAAAGCAATTAAATAAATTTTGCTAAGTCACGGCCGTTTTTTTTTTATTAGAGCTACCATATCGTCATTTTTTTTAGTCCGAAACTGGAATGTGCAGTGTCGGTATATAAAAAACGCCTATCTTTACGTACAGATGCAATTCCTTACGCTCTAAGAATTATTGCATATTTATTGCAAAAATGAGGCATGTCTTAATAATCTGAGGCCACAATGGTAACCCCGACCAAGTCCGATTCACATTCTCTCCAATGATTTAGAATCTATTTGCACTAGTGTGAGCTAGCGGGTCGTGGAACCCCCATACTCGGACGATGGCGTTGTCCATGGTGTGGAGGGACGCTCTGCAGCCAGCCTTAGCTTTGACACACACCCATCGTGTTCTGCTGCCGTATTTATTAACTCGGTTAAATCGATACTGACCGATCATGATGACCGGGTTACCTCGCTGAGATTGGGCAAAAACAGGGTTCAGATCTGAAAATAATTACTGTTTTAGTACATGGTCCTAAATTAATTAATAATAATAGAAAGAAATTTAGAGAAAACATATTAGCCATAACTTGATACACAAAAAAATATTGAAAACAATTTTCCCTCAAATTGTGGATTATCCGAAAATCAAAATAAATCCGTTATTCTCTTTCAAATGAAAAATAGTTACGTTGAAAATGGGAGTATGCAATAAAATACCAATTGAAACATGAAATATTTATTTGCATTGATTTGAAACGCTTTATCATTATCTACATCTATATACATACTGGGCGTTAGTGACAGGTTGGCAAAAACTGAAACTGTAGTTTCAGACCACGATTTGTGATTGAAAATCGTTGGAATTTTTCTCCGGAAAATTCTCAAAATTTTCGACCGATTTTTCACTTGATTCGTGATATATTGATATGTAAGTACCAAGTCCAGGCCTCTAAACATAAATTTAATGAAAAAAACAATAATAACTTAACTCGGCAATGTAAACACAACAAAAATAATTCTAGGTACCTACATTAAGCTATGTAGGTTTAGGCACAAATAACACGCGCCGCCCGGCGTCGCCGCATCGGTGCGATGTCCTCTGCTAGAGCTGTACCGAACGAAACTTTAAATAGTTTTTAAAGTTTCGTTCGGTTTTCTTTTAATTTTGAGAATTTTCCGGAGAAAAATTCCAACGATTTTCAATCACAAATCGTGGTCTGAAACTACAGTTTCAGTTTTTGCCAACCTGTCACTAACGCCCAGTATATAAATTACATACATATCTAAAAAGAAAAGTTCTGACTGACTAGCATACACTCAGTTACTGACTCATCAACACCAAGCCCCAAACTCTTGGATCTAGAAAAGTGAAATTTTGTGCAGGGGTTCCCTTTAGATGTATACAACGAATAAATAAGGATACCTATTTTTAAATCTAACCCGGTGGGTGAAATAGAGGATGAAATTGTATTGACATTATTAACATAACTACCATACTAATAACATCCATGATTTCCGTTTCTATATTTCTATACTAATATTATAAAGAGGTAAAGTTTATGAGTTTGTGAGGTTGTAGGAGATAATCTCTAGATCTACTGAACCGATTTTGAAAATTCTTTCGCACATTGGAAGCTGCGTTATCACTAAGTGCTATAGGCTATATGTTACAATAATTAAATTAGGAATCCCTAAGAAAAATCACGCGAACAAAGTCGCGGGGAGAGTACTAGTTAGGAATAAAGGAAACGTTACAATCAAATTATTTTTTACAGGGCTTACGGGGAGGCCACAAATTATTCGCTGTAGCGAAATATCGTTGTATATATTCTCTCTAATGATTTAAAATCTGTTTGCACTAGTGTGAGCTTGCGGGTCATGGTACATGCATGCTCGGACTATGGCGTTGTCCATGGTGTGGAGGGAAGCTTTGCAGCCAGCCTTAGCTTTAACGCACACCCATTTGTTGCGGTATTTATTAACTCGGTTAAATCGGTGCCGACCAATCATGATAACCGGGTTACCTCGTTGAGATTTGACATAAACGGGGGTGAATTCTGAAAAAAAAATATGGTTTACTGACTTAATAAATACTAATAAAGAAAAAAAATGAGAAGAATAGTCATAACTTTTTCCAAAAAATAATGTAAACTATTTATCTTCAAAACGTAGAAATTTTAAATTCAATATGAAAATAAAATCCATCCAACCGTAGCTGGAGTGTAAGAAATACCAGGAATGACGAACCAATTTTTGTTGAGGATTTTTCCTCAATTGAGTATGTATCAATTCGAGCATCAATGTTTGTCAGCTGCCGCATCAGACTTCACTGTTGTTCAGGATGGTATACCCAGCAACGATGTAGCTAGATGTTAAAGACATATCATTTATTTCAATTAGGTTGCACCTTCCGTAAGGTAGTTTCGCATAGCGAAGAATGGGCAAAAAACTCCATACATACTGATGATAAATGAAAGCCTCACGATTCGTCAAACCTCTCCAGCTACAGACAAACTGAAGCGGAAAACCTTCTTCAAAAAATTGACGATGAAAATGGAAAAACTAAATAAAATACCAATTGGGAAATGAATTCTTTATTAGCATTTAATTAAAAGTTGTATCAATGTAAGAAATAAAGCGTAAACTCTATGATTATGTAATTTTCTACATAATCTAAGGCTAATCTTATAGTACCTATGCATAATACTAATGACGTTACCAGACAGGTGAGGGGCCGATGAACCTCGGGAAAAACTCTTTGTTCACATTAAAATTAAAGTTTTCCCATAATTATAAACATAACGTTTTTTATGTATTTAGGTACTTTTCGCGTGCACTGTGACAAGCGAAAATCACGGATATCCGAAAAATTAATAGTTTCTACACAATGTTCGTAACTTTATTGTAAAAATTAAAATAAATTTATTTAGCATGCGTAACTACGTCACTAATGTTCTAAAAATCAGATAAGAATTATTTCTTCATACAGGGTGTCCCAGCTAAGGACGTCCAAACGAAAATTTTGGACTCCTCTCTTTTTGGGCTATCCAAACCACCCCCATGTATGTTCTACGATTTTTTGCGGTTTAGGAGCTAAACGACATTTTAATATTTTTTTGGGATATTCTTCTTTGTATCAGATTTTGTAGATTTTCTCTTTTTGTGTCGCATTTTTTGGAAATATTTTAATTGATAATGAATCCTGAAAGTATGGTCTTCTATCGATAAAAAAAACTGTCTGTCTTATTGTCACCCGAAATTACTTAAACTTAGATCAAAGGCAAAAATGTTGTTTTGTAAATTTCGTTGCAGATTTTCGGCTCTTGAAGAAAAATCACAATAAGGACCCAAATGACCTTAAAATAATTTCAAAAACTTCCACGGACCCTCAGCTCTTTAAAACAGTACAAATAACTAGTATTTTACGGGTCATTATTCGGAGCAATTGAAGCTCGAACATGGTAAGACGAAAAAAGCAATATTTTAGTTTTTAAATGAAAGCCGATGATAATGAATTAAAACGAACTTTTGTTAAGTTTTTAATACAATTTGAGCTCTATGTCATTGACTTTATTAAATAACATCACTAATTTTAAAAAATTATAGTTTGGATAGCCCAAGAAGGGAGGAGTCCAAAATTTTCGTTTGGACGTCCTTAGCTGGGACACCCTGATAAACACTAACCAGTTTATTTCTAATAACACTTGTGTTATTTACTAATAAAAACCACAGGAATCCTTTAATCAGTTTTGTAAAAAAAAAATATCACCAATATTAATTTAGTAATTTTAGGAACTTTAGGAAAACTAATACCGCAAGCGAATCTACACAAACTTATTAACTGCTTAGTAGTAAATTGCTCGACATCGCCTATATAAAAATAATAGCCAAAAATTGCATAAACCTAAATGCACCGTTAGCTCAAAAAATAAAACTAAACAACATTCAAGAAAGTCTCGAAATACAACCTGAGTAAGTACTTAAAAATGATATATTACACTAGTACACAACACACTTTTTATAAATTAAACAGAATTATGAAAGTTTAACGTATACGACTATATTGGCTATATTGCTACACGTATGGCAGTTTATTTTGTAATACAGATCATATCATATGTATTTGCTAATTCAAATAATTCACCAGTTATATTAGGTATACCTATATAAAAATTTAGGTGCACTTTTTTATTAGAAGCAACGTTAATAAAATCTACCATTAGTCAAAAGTATCCTAAAATATAAAAAAATGAGTCATTGACGTATCAACTTTAAGTCATTTTAGTATAAATGCACCGGAATATTTTGTCCTAGATGCTTTATTGCTATTACACGTCGACCGAACCCAGATCCTACTTTATTTAATAAATGTAGCAAAGTCAGTAGGTACATCAATTATTGAAAGAACACGTTGTACAAGCAAAGGATTGACACTTGACACACTTCATCAATTTGCCATCTACTTACTACGACAGTCAAATTATAGCATTTGTGATTAGAATTTCAGGAAAACAATTTACCCGAATATAAATTCTGAAGAATTTTACTAACCTATTCCATATTTTTTGTATTAATTACTATTTCTACATACTAGCAACTAGGTATTATCATAATTCTGTTCACAAGTTACGTTTCCCTTTTGAGATTCTAAAAAAAATAAGCTATTGCTTTATATTGTACTCTATATCATGGAAACAATTCCATAATAAGAAGGTTTATAATAAGAATCACTTTCGAGGTCTTTATTGAGGGTTAAAGAAAGACGTGGAAAAGATAGCCTCTATGGGTATGGGGCACATAAGGAACCCAAAGTCTACACTCGGAATATCAATCCCTTTGTAAACAAGCATATTACAAATTAGAGGATTATATTCAAGATAATAATGCTTTGGACACATGCTGGTCCTGCTCCATAGGGCAATTTAAAGTCTTGACAAAATTTAATTAACTGGCTGCAAATAATTCAATTAAATGATTTGTATTGGTCATTATTATTATTATTATTATTTTTGACTAAGTACGACTTTTTATTCTACATTTGGTGTTGACTATTTGGCTCACACACTGATTAGCTGTTTTATGTTTTTTTTTTTTTTGAAATGTTAGAAAAGATAGCTTACGATCACTATATTGTAAACGTGTGAGCACTGTGTATCTACAACAATTAATTTAGCTTTCATTTCTAATCTTTGTAACACATGGTACGTATTGTAGTACTTTACATGACTTATTTTTATGACTTATTTTTATTTTTATTTTTTTTATTTTTTGACTTATTTTGAGGTACATCGTCTTCACATTCGTATTTAATAGAATTAATGTACCTACTACTTATTGTAAACCATATATATTTTTAAAAAGAGTAAGTATGGAGTTTCTTGCCCGTTCTTCTCCATACGAAACTACCTTTTGGAATGGGCAACTAGATTCAATATTATAATTTTTTCTCGTAAATGACGTTCAAAAGTGCCTTTTAATGGTCTAATTGAAATAAATGATTTGACTTTGACTTTGACTTTATTTTTTGACCAACAATATTTTTCGAACGAACAAAATTTTTAAACGTATGAATCAATTGAATTTCGTTGTTTTCGCCAGAATGAATAAGGTTGTCATTCGAAGTGGGCCACGCAGGTCAGAATATACAAGAGTGCTGTCTGTTGCCATTATCTGGCAAGTCCTCATCACCTGAAAGCAATCCTTATTACAAGTTTACAACCTTCAAATAACTTAACACTTAATGATTATGTTTGCCAAGCGTCTTAACGATAACATTGTCAACAGTAGTGATAGCTGCTGTACACCCGTTCTTCTTCTTGATGCATGTCCAGCGCACCTTGGAGCCCCAACAAGCGTGCTTGTTAAACCGCCACGGTCCTATTTGTACGACAAGGTTTCCGCGTTGGGACAAGTCAAATTTTGGCTCTGTAATGTATAAAAAATAAATATTACCATCTTTTGTTACATTTTTAGTTTTTGTTAGGTAGGTATCGGTAATCTGTTCTTTGATAAGGCGAATTATAAATTGAGATATATTAACTTGCTGTAATATGAGACCTTGAAGGGATTTCCTACATATAGGAATTATTTTATTGTAAGTATATTTTATACTTATTAAATTATTACCTAGGTACTACAATAAATAAGAACGAAAAAAAAATATTTTGTCTAAATAACTTTAATAATAAGGATTAAAAATTAAACATATTTTTCTTTTGTTAAACATAATGTAAAGTACGGATCACATAATATGTATTATAATTTATTAAATAAAACTTTGATTTTTTTATCTAGCCAATACAATTTTTTCTCTGAATATAAATATTATGCGCCTTTGCCAGTAGAAACAATTTTTGAACGATGTATTTTATGCATTTATCAGTTGTATAAACTGACCTCAATGTGTTCGTGGAGCAAAGACGAAAAATAACTCAATCACCGAAAATATTTATTTTGATAACATAAAATCTTAAACCTCTTGTGGAAAAAAACTACTTCGTGATCTATAAAGACTACCACACACCTTTAACATACAAAATATTAAAAGGTAAGTAAGTTAAACAAAATTAAAGAACTTCCAGGAAAAATAATTGAGACTACTATTTGACTGTGACATTATCCTAAAGAAATACAAAATCATAAGTACCGAGTAGGCACTTTACCAAAGGGCAATTTTCTAAGATTGAGAAACTTTTTCTTTTAACAAAGTACCGTATTTGATAAAAATTTGATAAAACATAATTTTAACAGAACTTCATCGACGATTAACCAATCGGCCGTTAATTGCTATATTTTTATTTATTATTAACAATAATATATTTCATACCTGAACTTTACTAACAAGCCCACTATTAATTAATTAGTAGGTATTTCTGCAGTTAATTAAAAACTATGCCCATAGACATTGCTTTTATCAGAAACAGTAAAACAAGAACAACTATTGCTAATCGCGTTATTTGTCTAGTGGTAACAGCTATGGCCCTTTTCATATGCATACGGCATTTCTTTACACGGCACGGTTGCCGTGCCTTGTAAAGAAATGGATGAGCTACAATAAGAGCTTTCACAAGCACGGCAACCGTGACTGTATGCACGTGAAAAGGGCCTATGACCTACCTATTATGGTACAGAAATATACCCATGAATTATGTGGACCTATGATGACCAAGTCCATGAGGCTAACTACATTGCGACTACTAGACAAAAATAATGCTCGACAATCCCGAAGTCCAAACACTTCAATGAAGACATTGAAGTTTGACCACCGAAGACCTTCCTATACAGGAATAATATAATAAACACTATAAAACTATAACAATAGAAAACAATAATATAAAACGTCACTTTTGTAACCATAATGATATCATAAAGTTTCTACCATCATAGTTCGTTCCAAACCCATTGCCTATCGCACTTTCTAGTATTCACTTCAGAATGGAGGTATACTAATGGTTGTGCCACCCGTTGAGCTTCACCAGTCGGTCGTTGATGGTGACAGCAACGCACCGGCACCCACTGCTCTTCCTCGCTGTACACTCCCACCAAGTCTTCACGCGTCGAGCCAGTTTTTTAATAAACCGATAGTTGCCCCAAGTAATGATAGGGTTACCAAACTTTGTAGTCCCAAATACAAGTGGATTTACAGTTGATGCCACTGTAACATGGATAGAAATAATAGTTTAATCCACATTTCTGGAACTCAAGTGTAATGTTCATTAGTGTAGCATAACTAAATGTTAATTACACATTATTAATGAAACAATATAGAACATTACGGTTAATCACAAAACAATACAATGTCAAACCATTGCCTAAACAATGATGGATTAATGTTAACCGTCATTATTCTGATTAATACCAAATCATTAACAGAAAACCCACAAAAACGATCAGATATTATCAAAACAATTTAATCCTTGAAAACAAATTACTATGTCAAACAATCACTTTTGTAATAAACAACCATAAATGCAATTTGTTGTCAATATAAGTAAATATCCTTTCATAATCTACACAATATGGGCCAGTAATCAAACTGACCGGCTAATATCAGTATTACTGGTTCTTTTATTAACAGTCAACAGACAACTATAATGTACTTATCACAATACACCTGTGGATTAATTTCGTAACACAATTGCTATCTTAATCTGAAAAAAAATGACAGAAATAACCCATTGCTTTATGTTTGGATTGTTCGTCTGCTTCACAAACTAAAAAACGCAATGAGTATTTCGCCAGTGTAAAAATGAAAACATTAATCACATGTTACGCAATTAGGCTGAAGATAATTTTATCAATAAACAAAACTAATTTCACAACACTGTTTCTCTTATATTTTTTTAACTTTTAATCCATGCGTGTGACGAATACTCATTTTAACAATGTTTTCATCTTCAGTGACTATAAAAGAGTTGCATCGCTCCCTTGTCTTGATACAGATCCACCGTCTTAATCTTCCTCTGTTCTTCATCAGTTTGAAACGATGGCCGGATAATACCAGTATTGGGTTGCCACGGTTGCTTGTAGCAAAATAATATTCTTCTGTATGCTCGGATGCATCTGACTCCGAACCTAATAAAAAATGGTCGGAGCGTCAAAAACTTTGGCTTCAGGCAAATGAAGTCTTTGCAAAACATTACTTCACACCTGTATTCCCTGAAGAGTTAGGCTAAGTTGTATTGTATCTCAAACGGCATTTTTCCAGTTAGGTATATTCAAATCCTGATCAAAAAGAGGACGAACCTATCGTCATCAACCGAACACGAATCAAAAAACCGAACTGCTGCGGAAAAAATCGTGTTGAAAGAAGTCAATAAAAATTTCGTGGGAGCCGATCCCAGAATCCCATGTTTAGCAACCAGGCTTTACTCTTGACTATTTTGAAGAAAATAACACTTCGAAAAGATAACATAAATTAAAGCTTTATTATTCATAGAATTCTAAGTCGTATTCTATAATATTTATCAAAATGAAAATAAATTCTATGAATGGTTGTGATCTCTGAAAAGTTTAACAATATCGTCCCCAATAGTAGTGACGGAAGCTCGACATCCACTGTGGACCCTACAGCAGATCCATCTTGTTTTAATACCATTAAGTTTCTCTCGTTTAAAACGATTTCGTCCTATCGTAAGTATTTGGTAACCGCGACCAGACAAATGAAATTCAGCCTTATGATCTACAACAAACAAAATATTTTTATAACAAAAGCGACACGTCTGTCTATCATATATTAGAGCTTCTATATTGTATACAGTGAATCTCTACCTACTCTATTCAATTCTATATTTCTACTCACACTATTATGTAAATAGACTTTACTTCTGTGCCGACAGTTTTAAGTAACTTTTATTTCTAAGACTTGTTTCAAAAAAAGACTAGAAATGGAGAAAATTTCTGCACAATCGAAAATGTACTGCGTCAAAGAAATTAATTATAAATTGATACTATAGAAATATGTAACTAACTGTCTACTACTCTAATGATTATGTACATCTAGGTGCCAGATAACGACTTTTTTGTAAGTGGTAACCTTAGCCTTGCAGCCGCGTGGTTGCCTCGTGCATCTCCACTTAGTCACAGCCCCTTTCACACAAATCGTGCAGTACTTGTAAGATCCCAAACACAGCTGAGGTCTCCCGAGCCTTGAAACACAGAATAATGGGGTTCTATCTGTAAACAAAACCACTGAATTACTAATATTGATAAATAATTTGATTTTTATTATTTTTCTTATTTGGAAAGGATACTCACGTAATAAGTAATACAGGTATAATTGATGATACAAATCTACTACTAAATTGAAAACTCTTATTATTAGGCATAAGAATCGAATGTTTTATTAATCTACTTTATTGTATTAAAGGTATTAACTATTCTACACATGAGGTATTTATTTAATACACAATGAAATATCTGTCTAAAACATTGAGTACCGTTATCATAAATATTTATGTACAAAAACTTCTAAATCGAAACACGTAACCCACTGTACTTTAGAACGATATCGATAATTATTCACGAAATTGAGCCTTAAACATATTTTTTACAAATAAGTGTTACCTATTATCAACATCATGATTATGCATTTCACATTCACAAACAGCCAGACCTAGAACTATCTGTGATTATGTTCGTTCTTCACCATTACGATCTCATTCTCGATGGTGCTGATGCGAGCTAAGCACCCCAACTTGTTACACCGATAAGACACCCTGCCGCGATTCTGATAGTTCCTGGAGAAACGAATCCCGTTGTACACGAGCATGGTAGACCCATTTGGCGTCTGTATAAACGCAGCTGAAAATATATATTTACCAGTTTTAGATACATTTAAATTGTGTGTTTTTTTGATCAGGCAATGACTGAGAAAAGAAAAAAATATATTTCCTAGATTAAGAAATTCTTGAATGGTTTGTATTTTTATATTTTTTTATTTAAGGTGGTAATGACAAAGTCGACGATGGACTAAGCTTACCCAGAGAAGCATGGTTCACACTAACTCGTATAAATAAATACAAAGAAATAGAATTTATATAAATTCAAACAATACAAGCCCATCTTAACAAAAGTTTATTTGAAATCACTCATCATAAAATAAACAAAATGGAGGCATGATGTCATACCATTACTTTTAAGTACTTAGTTACGACAAATAATTTAAAGCAAATAATTAACAAACATGATGATGTATGACTTGAACCAAATTATCATTAAAATACTGATTCGTATAAATGCCTTAACGAACGATAGTCCTTCCTTATTAAATATTAGAAAAAAAATACAATTACGTAATAAAAACATCTAGTATTTGGGATTGGACATCGATTGGACTAGAAAATGTTTGAATATTCGATTTTGTACAGGTTTGTCTTCCATTATTTTTCTCCTCAACAAACAAATAAAAGCTTGTAAAATCCACGAATAATTCATCCTTTACAGTGTACAACCTACGCCGTAGGATTGTGGTATTTTTGGTCTAATTGGCCTTAACTTACATTTTAGCTGTCATCAAAAGAATCTAATTCACTTCTGCAAAGAAGTCAGATCGGGCTGATACTCGTATCACACAAAATCACTCTTCTTCGAACACATGCCTCAAACATTGTTCTGAGTGTTCTTTCTGCGAGATTTCGACGACGTAGGGTCCTCGAGTCTTGATCCTCCGGTTGCAAGGCTTATATTGACATATCCAAGAGACCACGTCGCTCTTCCCCTGGTAGTTCTTGTTGAACCTCTTACCCTCAAACTTGACTCCAAGCTGCCCCCTGATCGTCGTGAAGAATTTAACGATACCTAAAACTTTTTTTGTTGTAATTTTTTTATCAAGGCAACTTGTGATAAATTTGCATTTAGGATGACGAATCTAATGTAGATAGGTTTTGGTTTGTTTTGGAAAAATAAGATAAAACCGATTCGTGTTTTAATATATTTCCGTAAACACATAAATATTTATCTACAACATAACACAGATATTATTTTAAAACTATATCAATTTAACAAAACATTTAATAAATTAATACTTAATTAAAATTAACAAATAAGAATTTTCTATACAGAAATTTAATTTTGAAAACTAGATACATCCAATGGCTAAACAGATCTGGTTACAATTAAATATAATTTTATGAATATTTTTAATTCATTATGAACCTATATTTAAACGAAATGGTGCCACACAAAAATAAAATCTGGGGGTCCATTCGTTAAAAGTGAAATTTAACTCAAAACATGAGTTTCTTATTCAACCCAATCAAGAAAAACATAAATACAAAAATAATTACCTATTGTCAGGTTAGATAAAGTTTTATACATTATTTACTATTAATGCATAATATACATAAGAAAAAGTAAGTACCTACCTAAGTCGTTACGGAGATCACACCACCAAATCCGGGTCGCCTAAAGCATTGTGAACAATTATTTTGACAATATCGCACACAGTCACAGTAATTTCATAATGATATGAATGACGTTCCTAACAAAACACAAGACTTAAATGACCTGTAGATACGTGAACAAACTAATTCTAGCAGTGGAAGTTACACCTCGCTTTGAGTGTCGTCATAGGCTTGTAAATCCAACTCTATACATTCAAGTGAATGTCCTTTTTCAGAAATGGAGATGATATTACGTCCTCGGGTTTTGATCCTACGGTTACAAAGGTGCTTGTTGCGACAGATCCACGACACCGTTCCGTCACTTCCCTGGTAATTCTTGTAGAACTTCTGGCCATTGTAAACAGCCCCAATCTGACCTCGACCCGTAGCGTAAAAATGCACCGTTTCTAAAAATAACAACATTTATATTATAATTACAATTCCAAAACTATCAGATTAGCTTTGGCTATCAAATAGACTAATCTCAAAGGTACAGATATATAGCGAAAGTTAGCTACAATAAAAAGGACATAATAATACAAAAAAAAAGTATTTATTACACCAATGTAAAATCCAATAAATATTATAAAATAAAGATAGTTTCATTCCCTTTTGATTTCACTAATAAAGTCTAATTAATTTTGGAAATGATTTAATTTTAGACTAAGATAGTAATATACAATACAAAATGATTGCTCACCTTTTAATAAAAAGTAAAGCACAAACATAAAGCACCTTGTGATAAATTTAAGAAAAATAAAGTTTGAAAACAAAAGATCGGAAAGATCAGAGTTTCAGAGAACCACCAGAGTTTCTCATTTCGTAACCCACCACACCAGAGTTTCTCATAACGTTTATAAATTCAATTCCTTTTTCAAGTTTTACTAAAATCGTTAAGAAATTAAGGCCTTTCTAATCGGAGAAAACAAACAAACAAACAAACTTTTATTCTGTCTCTAGCAGCCACTGCAGTCAGTGTTTATGCTGATATCTGGTGGCTAGCAGGTCATTGTGGATTGTGACTGCGGTCGCTGGACAGCCCCTCTTAGAACACCTCCACGACACCCTGGCTCCAGAGGTGTATTCCTTTCTGTAGCTGTAGCCGCGGAGGAGCAAGTTCTTGGAACCCAGTCGGTTCGTTGAATATTGTATACCTATAGCATAAACGGAGTTGTATTTTTAGGTACCTTTATATATTAACAAGGTGCAGTAGTTTTTTTAAACCAAAGGTGGTATCTTGGACCATTCATTAATTGTCCCTTCAGTCTTAAGGTGTCTAATTGGATGGATTTATGACGACTTTTTCATTCAACAGTTCAGTCATTCGTAAAATCATAAATGTAAAGAATGAAGCTAATCCTTATCAAAACTCAGACGGTTAGTTGTAAATTTAAATAATTTCAATTAACAAATTCCCGATTTTAGATTAGGTTCCTTCTTAGAGATAATAGTGGAAAATTCAATGCAGCGCTTTTGTAATTTTATATTTTACTGATGTGGAACCATAGTAACTACGTCCATCGTAGTAGTAGTATAAAAACGCATAAGCAAAGACACATATCTCTATTTCTTGAACCGATCATGCTGACGACATTTACAGGGTTACAAGGGAAAAAAGCTGCCCATTCGCCTGTTATTCATACTTACCAATACCTACCTACTATAAATGCAAAATTTAGACTAAGCTTGAACTCCAAGAAAGGCCACATGCTACTTTTAAATTCGTAACTCTGTCTACATCCGCATAGCCGACATTTACGCGGACGAAGTCGCGGCCAAAAGCTAGTGATCACTATATAATGGATGAGTGTTAGACCACTCCAATCCCCAAACGAATATAAATGGTTTTATGAGTAGTCTGTAGGTTCATCATCTGCCTAGCCTTTTAGCCGGATGCAGCTGAATACCAGTACCTATTATGCATGGAGCGACTGCCTATGAGTAGTCTGTAGGTTAGAGGATATAATAATAAAAATGTCAACATTATTTAAGCACAATATAATAATTCATAAAGGAGCAGTCTATAATTAAAAATAGGATTTTATATACAAACGAAATATTAATAATTAACATGTAGATAAGTAGAATTAACGTAGATATAATAAGGCTCATATTACTATAATTATTACTTAGAAAATATCACCGAATTACGTATCGCGTTGAATTATCACTGAAAACGAAGCTTTATAACATTCAATTTTCGAAATATAGGTACATACATTTTAGAGATCAACAATTCAAGAAACATTCGATTTCTATAACGATTTAGTCTAATATTAAGTAAACGTCAATGTCAACTGATGCGTATCGTTACAACTTAAATAATTCACAGCTCATTCTAAGACCTTTTCATTATGTGAGAAATATTTAATATGCTTAGCCTAAAAAACATGCACTCAGACTTTTAAACTTTATAAGTATCTATCTATCAGTTCCATTGTGATACATAAATAAAATGGGTCATAGAAAAATATACCTATCTAAGATATAAATAGAAGTTATAAAGGAAGAGACAATATATACCATACACTTGCCACATATGACAGGAAGTTTAGCTGCAGAATATTTTTCACATATACGAGTATTTAAGGCCTTAGCGTCATCAACATTGAGTAACTATCATAAAGGTTCTATAACAATCGTTTCTTCTTCAACAGTTTAAAACAATCCGGTTCCGGCACGCATCACTGAACATCGACACTATGTCATACTATTTATTGCTCAATATATCTTCTTAACTTATCATTAAGGATCCTTTTTATCTTCAGGATTAGGGGTCCGCTGCCACAAGTCTGTTTTGGGAAGTATTCTTGGGAAGTTTAGGGCATGAAGGGCTAGAGCTGCTACGGTTGGGGAAGTAATAGGGGAAGGGAGGATAGCTGAGGATAGACTTGAGAAGTTGGACAGACCTCTAGGACGGAGTTGGACAAAAGCGCCATTACCGCAACGCGCATGTGACGGAGGCGCGTGGTTGTGTTCATCAGAAGATGCCACGAGTTTCCCCGATATAAGCCGAACCCTCGCTCTGCAGCCCATATGCTTCGACGAACAGTAGAAGAACCGGCCCCCAACTTGTGAGTACGTGTAGCCTCGAAGCACGAGGATATATTTTCCCTTCTCCGTGGGTATGAACTGGACGTCTGTAACAGGGGGACATTTAGAAACTAATTCTGGAATACCTCGAATTGTGTCATAATTAATTTGCGTCACATTAGCCAAAAAGGCGGTTAGTACCTACTGCAAATATAATCCGACAAAGCTTTTGTATCAGAATGACCAGGTCAGTAAAATTATAGATAGAAACTGAATCTGATGCATCTTATTTGCATGCGTGAACGTATGTACTGGCATAAAAACCGTTTGACCCTGGAGCAGAAATTAGACCTATTACCTACATACTAAACAGAAAGTGACGTTTGATAACGAAATAAAATATAAATAAAAAATATACAATTATTTTATTCTGACAATTATGTGATTTAATTGAATCATCATCGTAAGAGAACACAAAACCCAAACTGCATGGCCTGAATTCACCAGCTCACCATTGCTCGCTTCAAGCTCGTTCGCTGCGTGAAAAGAATCTTGTGGTATTGTTACATACAGGCGCGGTTCACTTTTGCCTCTCTATCAGTGTAAAGATAAACTCCTATACTAGGCTTATAATAGCCCTGTGTATCTTGCAGAAAGCGGCCGGACTTCCGCCAAGCTGACTAGCGCCATTTTATTCAGATGGAGTTTTTTTTACTAACAGGTAACTCTCGGCACTGAGCCGTGCGTTGTAAATCGAACAGTGCATCAGACAAAGTAATATTAAAATAATAGGTACTGAGAGATGGTTGTTGGCTCTGGGCTCGGTTGAGGCCAATTTAACAGTTACACGATAAGTGATTAATACGTGCCAACATTACTTTCATTATCATTTATTTGCCGTATAATGCAATTATTAATGTCTGTCTCATAGATTTATTGTAAAGCTTTCAATGTTTTCTTTAAATCTCGTTTTTACCGCACCATCAAGAGTATTGGGGCTCATGGCTTAGAATTATTTCATTTTCTTATTAAACACATTTTCTGACACGAGAATCGAACTCGACCATGCTGAGAACAACAGCTAGCGCCCAGTAACACAAATACTTGGTTAGTTTGAGTGTCCAAATTGCACCCTGCCTTAAAACAATATTAGGCGCAGAAATAAAATGCAGATATTATGGCAAGCGTTTATTAAAATCACACAACAAGAGGTAAAACATATCTTAATACTACAATCGGTAGTTGACACCATTAACCAATAATTCCACGACATAACTTCTCTAAAGAAACACTTTATTTTAGCCCTGAAAACCTGATTAATTTTCAATTTACTGTATACTTAGATTTTAATTGTTTTCTAATTAATAAATAGTTAGTCAATCAAAAGTGACTTCACAGTTGTCTTTTGCCATACAAAATCTATGGATAATCTAGACTAGAATCTAATCTAGAGGTCATAATAAGTACGTCAATTGATTTGTGGTGTCATCTAGCCTATTTATAGAATTGACAGGAACAATGTTTTATATCACGATATTTAATAATAACTACGACGCGTACACATATCTATTACATAAAATTAATGGAAGCACGTTTCTCTATCTCTAATTCGGACAAATATATGAATAAACTAATTACCTACTTGTTATACCTATTTACTGTATTTGTAAAGTCAGCAAAACAGATAGGTATCCAGGGTCGTCAGATATAGATGGGGTTTTCTTAGAAACTGATAAATGTCTTCGATTGAAACTTAACTTAATTAATTAACTGTTTATTATCTACTATTTAAATGAAATTACATTTGAAAACATTTATAGGTTTCTCAGAAAACTTCAACTATATCTGACGACCCTGCATACCTATCTCTTTTGCTGACTGTACATATACTGAAATAGGTATGAATGAGTTTGCTAATTTGCTGATCTATGCTGAACTGGGTCTGTTTGGCGCAGCTGCGCGGCACACAATAAAATTGTTTTTTCTTATTTTTAGTTTTTTTATTATTATTTTTGGGTATACATGGTCTGTGTCAATAAACATCTTTTCTTTCTTTCTTTCTTCGTTATTGTAATTAATTAGATATTTCATATTAGCTTTAGCAATGAATAATAACCGTCTAAAGTATAAAAGTTTGTTCTTTTAGCCTAAATAAAATTTATAATTGTTATGATTCTGAACATTTACCGTATTTAATCAATAATAGGTAAAAAATAACCTTACTGTTTGTTCAGAGCAACATTTATCTAATTATTACTAATACTAGTAAATTGTGTTTATTTTATTTGTCTGCTATCACTGCCCATAGTCTTTGTATATTAATTAATCAAGGCATTTTAATGGCATTTTAAAAGGTAGGCACTAATCTTATGGCTAACTTAATTCATAATAATCATGAATAATTATACAGCTAAAAGTTTGTTAAACTCACAACCCAAAAAGGAAATAAGGATATCCTTATTATTAAAATTACAATATGCAATGCCAACTTCTGCCTCATTTCTAAAAACATAATTAATGATAATTAATTCGATTCCACTTCACTTTAAATGAATTAGCAGTTTAAAATGTAATATAAATGACGTCTGTATTAAATAATACATTTAAGAATATAATAATTATCATATTATATTATCATTATAATAGAATCGTAAAAAATACAATAAAAATGCGAAACGACTTTTAGACTAGATAACAATATAGAACAAAATATTATGTCGCATACCTACAATTTTTTTATTACGACTATTAACAAAACGATAAAACAGAGCTTTAAAAGCTTAAAAACTATAGTTGGGATGTCATTAGGATCAAAAATATAAAAAAAATAATTAAACAGAGCTTTATAAGCTTAAAACCATAAATTAATGTGATGTCAATGGGTTCGAAATCGAAAAATACTAACTAATTAATGCTTAATTAACTTTTTATGGCCACTGGCTTGGATAACTACAGGACAATATTTATTTTATCTCACAAATACAAAATTTTAAATGATACCTACTTACAGTGATCCAAAAACGTCCTATTTAAAGTGGTTGATAGAAGCATGAGTCAGTAAGTGTAGGTGTTTATGGATCAATAATCATCTCATCCATGTGTCACCCTTAGTAAATATATACGTGAATTTTTAATGGCGAAAAATATCTTCAAGCCATAAAAAGATACGTATACTTGCTCGTGTATCTATCACCCATTTAAGAAAAATGTAGTCTAATTGAGCTCACAATGACAATCTCTTTTATTTTGACAGTTCAACAACATTAACAGATTTTAAAACAAACGGCGTGATGGATACTGTAGAATTGTCAAAATTTAAAGATTATCATCATCAATGATTACCTACACATGTAAATCAATTTCTAATAAACAATACTTAGTCTAAAAAATCATGGATATCACTGATTTATCAATGAATATTAATTACCATTCGTACTAATTAATTTGTCGAGCAATTTTCTTTGGTACACTACGTATACAATAATCTACTTTATTGTCTGTATCGTTGACATATAATATCTTTTACAATAAGTACCTCATACTTTATATTTTTATGAGTCATACTTAGTAGCTACTTAAAAGCTTTTCGTTGGCTACAATTTAAAGTCCGAGTGTAGGCTAGCTATCAGCATTGCTGCAAGATTCTTGGACGTAAGCTGCATATTTCAAGTATCTTGGGCTCAGATATACCACATACAAGGGCTAAATAATAATATAGTGCAATATAACATTTGCATTCTTGTATGCAAGTTAATATTTTCACTTTACAAGATACTTGCAATCTGCTACAACTTAGTCCAAGAGCTCACTGCTAATCATTTGAACAGTGATGTAACGCAATTTCAAGATCATAGAATGAGTACAATCTGCCGCGAAATGGTCCCCCGTCTATGTCATCTGTAAGAATAAAAAAATAAAAAAATCTACATTTTCAAAAAAGTTTCAATTACTAAGTAGATAAATTTAAAAAAAAATCACCAAAAATGGTTTAAATAATTCATAATTATTTGAGTTTATTATTTACAACATTATTTTCAATTATTTTCAATCAATTCAATGAAAACAATAACGAATTAAAATAACAAAACTTGGGTGTTAAACGTTACAAACAAAATTATGTCATAGCATTTAACTATTATACTTATTACAATTTCGTAGTTCATAATAATTTTGGACATTAATGTAAATGTAATACAGTGCGTACTTAATTATTAGGTAACAAGTAATTCTGTAACGGGTGTAAAAAGACACTTAATGAGACCGAATGTTACATGATTTCCCATCATTACGATATTTTTTTGTTTTGGAGCATTCCTAGGCACCTACGAGGATACTGAAGGAAAAAATTGAATCTTCCTTTTAAAGTTTTTTTTTACGAAAACCAGTTTTAAATGTTAAAACTAATTAGTGTTCTTTCACACTTAAAACTTAATTTTCCAGCAAATATTTATGCTCAATATCAATTATTAGTTTGTTGAGCAGTATGCGTAGTCAACTGCTATGTGGATGTGTCTTTTTACACTCGGTATAATAACTCCGAAGATATTCAGGATATCTTGAAAATATTCTTGGAACAATCAATACATATGTATAACATTTCAGGAGAGTCCTGCAATTTTACAGTTTATACTGAGTATTACAACTTAGACAGAACAGTTTATTTCTCATATCGTGTAATAAGTACTAAGGTAGGTAGCTAATAATTTTATATACTTCATTATCGTAAAAAAAAGTAATTTAACACTATTTAGGTACCTATTTACAATAAAATAATTATACTATTAATATTTTGTTCTAAACATAACAAGTTAAAAAAATTATACTGTACATGAGAATTTATTATCAATATTAATCATTGCAAAATCTCCTTATTGTAATAACACGTTGTAAATATAATATATTGACAAACTCTATTGTTCAACTAATCATACAATCTGCTAAGCGTTTTGTTGACAGATTTTTTCATTTTTTTTCTGGTCCTAATACTTTGTATTATAAGTACTGGTTCTCAAACCGCACATTATGTAATTAGCTACTAGCAAGTAGATAATAATAAAATGTGTTATAGAGATATATAAGGTTTATTCATAACATCACGCCTGTAATCCCCGAAGGGTTAGGCAGAGGTGTACCCATTAGTGCACCCACATTTCGCCAGTTATGTTTAATTATTATAATATCTAATAAAATATTTATGTTCACTGTAAACTCAGTCTTTTATGTAAACAACAGATACGTTTAAATATATCTACGTAAACCTAATTGGACCGAAAAGCTAAGCCTAATTGACCTGGGGCTACCTATCCTAAATTCTATTATTATTTTTTTATTTGTTAAATTTATTCCTAAATATATTCTACTCGCTAAATAAAAATACCCATTCAACTTGTAACATAACTATTTTATTGTTAATAACGGGAATAAGGGTGCAACCTGCAGGTGCGACGTTACTCGTGTTACGCAGTTGCAGCGTGTAAGTTCATGCAAGTACAATGCTACTACTTGCATGAACTTGCACGCAAGATTTAATTGAAACTTACGCCAAAAGCGTCATCTATATCCGAGTACAATTTACTTGCAAAATGGACGGACGGCTAAGCTCATACTTTCTAAGGTTACCTGGAAGAATCCTTTTAGAGCACTTTGAAGCATACATTATTTCGCTCATTTGCAATTAGTTTTGACCAGACCAGGATAGTAGACTATACTAAAGTTTCGATGAGTAGGTACTTAATTTAGTTAGGGTTGTCAAATGTGCAGTTTTCAATTAGGTATAATGTTTTATATTTTTTGTTGATAACTCCAGTTATGTTTTTTCTCTAATTTTAGCGACAAACGACAACGCTTGCTGATGACAGATAGAAAATTAAGTAACCCACATTCTGCTGTCACCAACATAATTAAAAACATGGCCAGTACATTAAGTATTTTCTGAGTAAATTAAAGTGGCACCTACAATCAGTTAGTCTTTAGCTGAAATTTAGGCCAAGCACGTACAGCAGGCGATTACCAATTTGTATTTTTAGGTTATTAATAATACAAGCCTATTATTGTCGCGCTGCAAGGCAAAGATCTCTTCTCATACAGAGAAGGTACACTACGCTAAACACACGCCGCTTGCTCAATGCGGATTAGTGATGTTAGACTTATATTAACTCTAAGTCCGGGTTTCCCTTCACCTATTTCAGTGATGTCCAGAATAATCTTAGAAAGTGCATATTATGAGTTTAAAAAGCCACATTGGTACTCGCCCGGATTTAAACCCACAACCTTATGTATGTGTGAGAAGCGGGTGCCTTAACCACGGAGCCGTTACGACATTTTTAGATTATGCAACCTTTTTTTAATACAAAATAAATAATACAAACACTGGAGTTAACAACCATGACTGAATAAACACAATACCTACTTCATAAACATATTAATATTTAAAGTACTTTTTTACGCACGTTAGAATTATTAATATGCTAATTTAAAATTATAGGTACCGTGAATACTACTTTAGGGCTAATAAATAGACCTAAACAAGTTATCTCTTGTGTCGTTTTCAAGGACGTGTGAAAAAACAGACACGTGTATTATTATAAAACTAGTTTTGATAAGCGCTGTTAGATCACTGGGTCAGAGGATGTATAAAATACTATTATAGCTTAATTATGATAATTTATCTTGTTAAACTAAAATTATATTCGTTGATCGAAGTATATCATTATTGAATAATGTAAGACATGTCCAAGGTCTTGAGATGTAGAACATGTAAATTCTAGGCACCTACTTAGATAGATTACCTAAATTCTGCTAAGTACGGACGACAGCGCTTTTAGGTAAACACTGAGGCCTCTTATACGGTTGTAATAGGAGTGATTTTACAACAAAAAGATGAGCTGGCGACTGCACCTAGCCGTTTTTGTCCGTTCGGGTATCAGTCCCTTTAAAAGAGCTTCGAAGCCAGTCGTTTCATTTAAACACTTTTTAATAAAATTGATATCTCATTAACTAACATTAAACTTTGTTAGTGTATCATAAACTTATTAACACACATTATTCAAAACAAGTCTGTATTTTCGTTAATTTAAGCACCGTTAGAAATTACTACATAAACCTAAGGAAAATAATACTAACTTGGACCTAATTATAAAATAAAAGACTGGTGTAGGTAATTATAAATATAAACCTACTATAGATAATTAACAGGTGTTATCCAAACTATACACTTTGTATATGTACAGTATAATTGACCACATCTCTGTAAAAATAATAACAGTTTTATCCAAACTATACACTATGTATATCTATACAGTATAATTGACCACATCTCTGTAAAAATATCAAACTTTTTAGGAGGATGTGATTGTTTTTTGATGATACCTGATACCCTATGATCTGTCAATGGTAGTAAAAATAAGCACAATGTTTTACCTAATTTATATTAAAAAAAAAACACGACTGTCATTCTTAAAGAATTACCAACATATACATAGGAATAAAAACTTCATAAATTTTTCATAATATAACTGTAACTGAAACTGTAGGCTCACTGTATCACTTTCAGTAGATATAATTCTAAGAGAAATACTGATGTATCATCATCCTCTGTACCTAGTCTATCCTATATCCTGATAGACACACCCGCACAAAAATTACGTAACTCACTTACCATCATAATCATTTTGAGGGTTGTACACAATTGCTTCATATTCATATTTGAAAAAAATTACCAGCTCGGCAACGTAAATAACGTGATGAATATTGTTGAATTGTCAAAATGAAAGGTTGTAAATGTGTTACATAATTAGGCTACCGGGCTCTGAAAGGTTAATCAACATGCCATTTAATTGGCTGATGTTTTTTCAGTCAGCCAACCACAGCGGTTCACATGAGTTTTAAAAGTCTGTTACCTAAATTTTTTGTTGTTTTACAGAAACCGGGTGCAAGATTTGTCAGTGAGCCCCGCTAACTATGATTGTGGTGACCATATTCCCTGATGACATCTCTGTCGTAGGTCGTCAGTGTCGCATTGCACTGCAGCCGTCGTTTTTTCCCGCACACCCATCGCGTGCGCAGACCCCGCGACCTCTCCCTGATGAAGTTCATACCCTCGTAAATGATCATGGGGTTACCTCGACGGGACATGACGAACCGAGTACCTGCAATGGTGAGTGGAATGGAGAGTTGATGTGTTGTTTAAAATAAATTCATACTTGTATTCTCTGTAGAAGCCCATGTTTTAGGGGCAAGCCATACAAATAACCAGTCGTAAATCTAGACTTCGGGCTGCTACTGAAAAATTACCCAAAGACAAGCCCAATTATATTGCACCCGTCTTGGGCATTGAATCTAAAACCTCACGCTTGTGTCTTGTATGACAAAGAAGGCAATCAAATGTAAATACTGTGTGTTGTAATTGTAAAGACGATATTTTGAAATGGTATTCTACTCCTTGCTGGACTCTGCTGTACTGCTGCTGTAAATTTTTCGTTTTTTCCTGTTTTTTTCGCTTAGAATACTCAAATAAGCCTCATCATATTAAGCATTCAATTGGCTTGCCTATAAAACATGTTTTATTTCTTCATCAAATGACATGGCCAGTTTCAATTGAAGAAAAATTACTAAAATGGTACTGAAATATATGTTGTTAAGTTGTATGTTCACACTTTCCTAATCCATCACACGAAATACTATCTACCGCCATCTATCGACGTTTGAAACTATGCTGTACCTACTTTCATGTTAAGTTTTCTTTTCTGATTTTTTTCTTTCTTCATTGTGTGCTAAGTAATTATATCGTCGATATTTTCCCCTACATACTTACCACAGCCATAAACGAGTATTAAAACATTCGTGCATGTATTTTTCATCAGTATAAAAAGTAAAGCAGTGCCGAAATTACTCCACACATCTTCAAAACATCTTTGAAAACTTGAAACGTGTCTTAACGCACTAAGGGTTTCCGAACACCCAACGCCATCTACACTAGAACCTTGAGAAATACTAAGACACTCAGAAGAGACTTCTCCGTTCAGTTTCGAGCTAGTAACACCGCGGCGTCTGAGGGCGCTAGTGTCTCAAATTCCTTAATATTCCAACTATGTCCTATATCGGTATCTGTATTTAATATCAAGATTTCCTATTCATATCGAATGTAACATGCCTGCATGACAGCGTATTTATAATTACTTGGATTACGTGACCGACATGCGGATTGTAGTAAACGAGAAACAAGTTGAAAAAATGCAGTTTTACCGTTAGAGAGATTACCATCATACCTTATGCTTCACTTAACGACCGTCACAGATGCAGCTCTTTAGTTTCTTTAATGGAATTTGGTGAACCGCGTCTTTAGCTGACCTGTTTTTTTAGCTCTAAGCTTGAGGAAAATTTACTTTCTTTTGAATAATTGATGTTTTGGGTTTAGAAGTTTTGATTGTAATGCAGTGCCGCCAATGCGGTGTGAATATTAACCGAGGTTGTTGCTTTAAATATTTAATTTCGCTTTGGTTGGACCAAAGGCCCCGAGATAAGCGTTTAACAGACAAATTAACAACGACTTACAAGACTTTACTTAAATTAAAACCATTAACTAATCATTACTCTATCTTTCTCTCCAATTTAATTATATCTCTTTCGGCGTATGTTTAAAGTTAAAACCAACCGATTGGCTTTGAATCAGATAACAAAAAACTTCTTCAACGGCCAACTACCTAACTGAGCTATGCAATTATGGGAGACAATGTAGGCAAGCACTATTAGATGATACCCAGGCAGAACAATAAGTAACGGGGCGGCTACCTGACTTTAATGGCACACGACCATTCTCACGGAACGATACACACGTCTTCACTGTTTCCATGATAAATAATTTATTGTTTTCTTCTGTCTTTACAATGTCGGAATAATAGGGGACATGATTCTCTGATCCATTTAAATCGCGGCCAGGAAAGCGGTCATTTCTGTGTACAGAATAATACAGATCATTAGCTTCATAGAAATCGGTAATTATTGGATTATTGAATTGTGACCGAACGACAAATCATGCGGTAGTTAACGGTCCACTGTTATTGAAAGAAAAAAATAATTTCTATTGCTTTCGTATCTAAGGAAAGGTCTCAGTTAATTCCATATCAATATTGATTAATATATAAATTGAAATGGTTCAGTTAATGAAATAATTTATGGTTGCTATGTAGGGTGAACACGCCAGTTCGCCGACCACCTCCGGCTCTCGACCACTTTGCGAAAATCAGGTAAAAATAAGGAAACCGAAGCGCGGAAAATGTTCGAATTGCATGCAAACGAACGGTCATTCAGTATTCTTCCTACGCGTCATCGTTTGTCCACCTAAGATCGTTTAATGCCGCTCAGTGAAGAAATGAACTTAAGCTCAGTACACCAAGTCACCAAATTAAAGCTAAAATTAGTGGACGGGAACATTTTCTAACGTCAGTAAAACATGTTATTATTTAGTTTTGAACATAAATATTATGCTTGGTGTGTCAAAATATGTTTGTATTTACTTATAAACTAATAATCAATTGGAAATTACGAGTGTTTAATTAAAATAATTAGTGGTCGGTCAACTAGCTGCTAAAATTACGCTTCCGTTAGTTTACGACCACCTGGTCGGGAACTAGCTGAATTAGACTAGATAATTTTCAAAGATTGTGGACTTACTGCAAGATATAATGTGAAAAATTTCGATTTATTCTATTCATTTCGGCATAGCTGATTTGCTCGCCAGATTACGACCGGCTAATTGTATCAAAGAAACTAAACTGTAAGCCCTTAAAGTTCTCAAATTCTCAAATCATGGTGGTCGACAACGGATCAGTTGTCGACCACCATGATTTTACTCTGAAGAAAATCGACTAGTTTTTGGCGGTGTACAATTTTTTAATAAATATTCCTTACCTACCTTACATAGAAGCAGCATATAAGATTATACCTGCCAGTTTTGTACGCTATAATATTAAATAATTGTGATTATAAAAAAAAAATATTAATGATTTTATTTTCGACTTTAATCTGATAGTGCTTGAGTTGTTTTTACAGTGGCTTTCTACCGGTCGGGAACTAGCGGAAAAGACGGGCGTTAACTGGCTTTAGGTATCCGGGAACTGGAAAAATCACACTTTTCGATATATTTGTTAATTATAAAATAATACATTAATATAATTTAAAAAAATATATCAGATCGTGTAATTTAAACATTTTTCTTTCACATGTAGGCCCAATATCAAAATATTAACGCTTATTATCATAACTATGTGATTTTAAAGATGACAAGTCGACTAAGTGGTCGTGAACCGGCCTAATCACCCTATAGCAACCATAATTATTATGGTTGCTATGTATAGCAACCATAAATTATTTCATATAACTTAACCATTTACCCATTCTAAATCAGCAACACTTGAACATCCCTCATGCCAATATAGTACCTACAAAAAGACTATCAACGTAGATACAATCAACCATCAATTAACGTTGGGACAACATCAGTCATTGTGCACGGCAGCCATTAAATAAAGACGAAGAAAGCGACCTTTGATGGGATACAATACAATAGGAAAGGCCGGATATTGATGATCAGAAGCCTATCTCCGCAGTAATGCTTTATGATAAAGGATAAAAAAATATATAAGAGTGGTTCTTCTTTATAAAAGGTCATTAGCACTTGTAAACCTAACGCTATTTCAGTGACGTCAATGCAATTAGTCTTTCTGCATATTAACTAGCCAGCACAGCAACCTACAATTAAATCTAGTGTTAAAAAACACGCGGCAAAAAATAAACTAGGTAGGTATAAATAAAATACAGTCAACTCACATCCGTCTTAACTCCAAAGTACCGACAAATTGGTTAGGCCGAATAATTAGAGGTCCATCGTCTTCAAAATCGAGATCGTCTTTTAGAAAAATATTATTTTAGTATATTATATTATATCATTGCCATTCAAACTTCCGTAGTTAGTTAAAAATGGTTTATTGAGTTTTTATTTGTAGATATTTTAGATGTATAACGTCAGATCCCAGGACTACAAGGACACATTTAAATATAAGTATTTGGTTAAAAAAAAAAACAAACAAACTGAGATGGTTATGAAATTGGTAAATAAAAATATTTGCGAAATAAACTCAGCTATTTAGTCAAACTGTTTTTTTTTTTTTGCATTCATTCATCATCTAAACCAAGATCCTTTTAAAGCTCGCTACTATTTGTATTTATGATGTATGGTATTATTAAATGCAGACGGTTGGCATGGTGCCCCCACGCTCCCTAACGTGAACAAAAATATTAGGGTGGAGGCTTGCCTAGCAACCAGCGCCACCCGAGAAACAGTGGGTGTATCTACATCCATATAATTTCATACGAACATCTGCTTCTCCCCCTAGACCTAGAACAAAATAACGATAATATCAGAGACAATCTACATAATGATTCATGTAAATCAGTGCTTCAATATTTGATTAATAACTGTCAAGACGGTACTGTAATAAGCAATAACTTATTCGTATAACATGAGTATCTACCAATTTATATTGCTTGCCGCCCACGCATTTGCCATTCTTTTACGCTGAAAATAATGAATGAAAAACATGCGACTGTAGTCTCTTCTAAAAAATAACGACGTATTTTACTGTACTCTCATACGTCAACAGTAAACAGAACTACCTACTTCATACGTACAAGATCATTAAAAGACCATTTCATTACAGTCAATAGACAACACAATAAAACCTCGTTAAAATTGAAAGAGCTAAAAAATTTGCATATGAAATACACTTTCAGAAAAAAATCTATTAGAGTAACGAAAATCATTAAGGTCACATCACAATGCTACACTTCTCATATAATATGTAGACACACGCGCGTGCGTTAGTGGAAAACCCAAGATTCGGCGTACGATGACTCTAGATATATACTATACCTTAGTAAACAACTTTTAGTACATTAAACTCGAATCAGCGAGCTAAAAATATATTCGTGGAGGCAGATAGGCGGTAACACTCCTAACATAGAGATCAAAATCGAACTTTTCTTTGATAGCAAGTCATCAGTGTTGCCGTTGAGAAAAAAATGTAATCAAGTTAACATTTCAATTGAACTAAACAAGTGGTCGGCTGTCCAGTTTGTTCACCGTAACGGTACGGAGAATGCCTGTGGTACTTCTTCAGGTGTTTACTACTTGGACGGGCAATAGGGTCATGACGAAATCGTTCTGAGGCACTCCACTACTACTTCGAGAAGCCACGCTATTAAGCTTCACAACTGTACATATAATTGAATACTGTCTGCCCTTATCACAATAATACTCTTCTAGTACATTACGAAGCGCTTTCTAAAAATTCTTTCTCAGTGAATAGCGATTATCTCGATGTTTGAATACAATCTAAGAATGTAAGTAAAGCATAGAAAACATCAGCTGCTTACTATCTCTAACAATTTTATTGTGTGAGAGAATAGTTGTTACATACTTGCTTGAACTTCAAAAGATTTGGATTAACTCAAGGTAACATTAGGGCTAGTTCACACCAATCTGTGTTGGTAAATTCGAGCAAAATTGTGTTTTAAATTAAACAGTAGCTGATACACAACACTTTTATTGACTAATTAATGCTTTTCTTCCTTCAACTAAGTAATCACTTGCACTAATCAATCTGTAAACAGTTATTTCATGATTGTTTGCGTCGCTTGAACCTCTGCTGAGTAGAGGAGGAAAATGCGACACACACAATATCTCCTTCAATAACAAACTGTTAGCTAGACAAATGTTTAACTTCCGTTATCTAAGCACGCCATTTTCTTATTATGTTGTGCGTTGTGCCTTTTCATTTCTTTGTATGTTGACTGATCTTATGCTTTTGCTTTTATTTACAATCTCTGAGGGCATAAGAATATTTACCGTTTGCAATAATTATGTTAATCATATTGTTAAAGTATGTACCGTACCCCTCTCTGTGAACAATACACTGACTCAAAATTCTCCAACCTATATGTATTCCGTCTATTGAATTATTACAATTCAAAAGCAAGGGACTGGTTTAAGGACTAGCATAAAAAAATAACGCTTAAGAATTCTTTAGGCACGTGTAACTAACGAAAGATATCTTTACATCCAAATAAAAGTGTTGGAAGCCGGTTCCTCTACCTGCACCTGGCGCTCTAGAACATTGAAAGAAATCAAAGTATTCCATAAAAACATGTTTTAAATAGAAAAAGCATCAAAAGGCAGGACGTCTAGACGTTCTTTTTTTTAGTTCCCAGAACGGGCAGGTAGAGATCTGTACAAAGACGTACGGTTCGATGCGTCGAGATAGTATTATTACGGACTAGAAATGCTGCTCGGATTTAAAACTTTTATTGATACTTTTATGGTACAAAACATTTTGGTTCACTACAGTTGACTAGTTCTTAAGAGTTTACGCTTTATTTAGTTCGTGTCGTTGCAAGCAGAATTTGATGTGGGGTTTTATTTTATGCTTACAAAGTAAACGTAGGTAAATAACTTAAGTAATGTTAATACTTATTCCTTTTACAATATAAATACATACTTAGACTACGGTACATATTTTTATGAGTTCGATTTTTACAACATTATAACTGTTACAAAATGACTAGACTTATCTTGTATTTTATCATCGAAGCAGGTCATCGCCTGACCCATGGAGACAACCCAAGAGAACAAACAATTACCACCCTAAATAAATAAATCCCTTAAATATTAATTGTCAATTTTTAATGTACTTGCAATAGACTATGGCATAAAGAAGCCCGTCACAGACATAGCTATAATATAGCTAATAATTGAGAATAATTCGATACTGGCATCAAATTAATTTATTTACATAATATTCTTGAACTCCGACTTATTCCTCCCCTAATGAGAGGTAATTGGTAAAAAGATTTGGCATTAGGAAGATATTGATAACCGGTGGGGTGCGGTGGGTATGGTGGGTACCCCGCATCAATTTTATTACATTTCCCCGACGTCACACGCCTATAAAATGTCTTTATCGACTGGTTTAAGTACCTAAGCCGATTTGATATTCAAACGCCCTAGGAAAAAAATGCTTTGAGGCATTACTCGAGACTTGTAAGACTTCCAAATATGCTCCCATGCCAATCTTAAAATACAGTTCTTATTTTATGAAACATTTTGGTGGATGTGTGTGTTCGGGCGGCTGTCCAATTACTTTGTCATTGTATGTCACCACTGTGGCGAAACAGTCCCTGGACCTTCTACTCGAACAGTACCACAGGATACGAGGTTTGTCTTGCGTTTTTTTAGAATTGACGTAGTAAGTATTCCCCATGTGGTACAACTGGCGACCCCCTCTCGACGTTATCCAGTACCGAGCACCTTACAATAACAAATTAGTCGTTAGACTACAGTTGAAGAGGACACAAAATTAAATGGTGAAATAAAATTCAGTTTAGTTTAACAAAAAATATTTATTCATCTACTACACACATTATGAATCATGGTGCGGAAAAGTACGTGTGAAAATAAAGTATGTTTTGATTGGAAGGAGCGCTATAAAAACTTTGATTGTCGATATCTGGTGAATCACTTGCTGATTGTGAATTAAGTACGATTGTTTTTTTACTTACAGTGCTATCTATCATTTTTTTCTATCGCAAACAAAACATACATTCTATCTGTAGTAATGGTATGTGTTCAGGCACTACAATCTTGTTTGTCCTGTTTATCACAGCATGAACCCTAGAATATAAATAAGGGTATTCATCGTCACCCTGTTTTCCTTTATTCACGAAGCAAAATTCATGTCTATGATATAGGGACATCGTGACACAAACTTATACCATTGATTAAATAGGTGGGGGGTACACGATCCTCGGCCGACTAGAGTTGAAATTTTTTGTCGGTTAAAATAAGCAGCTGTTCAAATTTTGATCCTGTAGCATTGCACTATAGTACCAATGGAATTGCTGATTCTGTATTTTAAACCCGTCGAAAAGTTTTAAATGCTGGGGTGTCTTGAATCATGTACCTACTGAATCCATGGTACTTACAAGTTTGTGGCACGTTGTCATTTCCAACGTGTAAAAGTATTTTGAAAGTTGATACAATTGTGTTTTTAATATTTTATTTAACAATAAAACTAAATAAATACCTACTCAAACTATAAAAACAGAATTGAGGAACGCATAATAATATATGTCATGGCTTTATCAAACCTACAGTTACACCGAAATCCGGTTTGATAGAACTACAACCTAAGGTTAGAAAAATATGTTTAAACATTACAAAACTCATCTGTATAATAACAAGATAGTCGTGGATTACGTAACGGATAGAAAAACAGGTCCGGAGCCCTGCGTAGTACTATAAAAAAATGTTCAGAAATAATTTCATTGATAGCAAGACATGCGCAGTGCGTAGGTATCTACCACAGTCGGTTGTATTGTACGACTGTACGTAGCTGTACTAAAAATAGAACGTTGAACTAAGGGCGTGTAGGGACTGTGCTGTGACCTCTCGGCGTATCTTACAGATTAGCGCGCCTGGTTCTCACTCAAATATTTTATTGTATGAATTATGATGACCTTACTCACAGATTTTGTCTTTTTTTTTTCACAGTATTGGTTTATCGACACTAAACTAAACTTAAGTATTTATTACTTCAATTTGAACTTGCATTTGTGGCTCATTATTTAATAAATAATGATTTAACATAACTTACTTTTTAAAAATAATACTGGGCACATAGGATAAATAGAGCAATGAAAATCTATAATTTAACAACTAAATACATATTAATTAATTATTTAAACATTTACACAATTCAATTGTTTTTAACCTTTATAGAGGTACCTATATGGGCGGCATCGTAAAATCTATTAGGTAATCTGTGGTGTGTAGGCACAGATAGTCGGTAGCGATCGTGGGTACCTACTTTACGTCACGTAGGTATATTGTAGCATTTGCTACGTTTGAAACCACGTGGCGGGCTCGGTGGGCTTATTTTTAAACCGTACTTATTTAAAAACGAGGTTGTTTGAAATCTTTTAAAGTGGGACAATTCGACCCACAAAATCGACCCGCATCTTAATTATTTTTAGATAAATACCTAAGTCTTATCATAAATAGAAGAATAGGTATTTAAAAGGCCCTTCGACCTCGTGGGGACTTATTAAATTGCATGTAACACCAACTTTTTAATCGTTGTTTCCTATTATAAATAAATAATTAACTGGCTGAAGTAATAATAACAACATTGTTTAGGAAACTGATAAAAATTTAACATGAGGAATTCTTCAAATGCGGAAACTTATATTATAAAATAACGTAGGTACCTACGATTAACTTGAACTGTGTGCCTATATTTTTGATTTGAAAACAACACAAACTTGTTTTTAACATAGAAGATACCTACGTTGTTTCCATTAAAAACGAGCTAATCATGGAACGTAGGTAGGTACTGCCTACTAACCTATACCACCTACGTGTAACTAGTGTGCGTGTTCGATTACTCGTGTTTTTCCTAGTAATAAGCCTACCTTAAACAACATGATATTGGACTATATGTTATTTTATAATTGTACTATAAAAAATTCAAGTTACACATTTTTTTTTCAATAATGTTTACAAAATAATCACATCAAAGTTAAGAGATTTTCAAATATCGATTCAAATAAAATTGCTCTCATTATTAGAGAAAAATAAACATCTTTTTAATGAAGATCAAAGTCGGCGCAGTAGACAATCGCACAGGTGTCTGTTGTGGACGGTGACGTAGCAGGAGGGCGCGTGCAAGATGGACACGCTTCTGTTCCGCCACGCCGGCACGCGGACCCGCACACACCACGACGTGGACTCCCACGCTAAAACCCAACCAATACAACTCCACTAAACGCTTAACACCAACCATTATCATACTATAGTGCAATAAACAAAAATATACAAGGAAAACAAAAACAACTCCGTTCCAAAACTTATAATTCTACATTATACAGTCACAAACTCAACATTTCCTTTAAAAATCTACAAAAGTAAACATTACATTAATAATTCATACGCACATATAAAACGAACATAGCCGTTTTCTATTCTAAAAATACTGAAACACAAAGAAACATCGTTTTCTTCAAAAGATTCTTTATAGCGACTATTAACCATAACGGAAACATTAGCGGAAGCGGGGATGTAAAAACGACCTTATTACTACAATGGGATGTTATAATTTGACGGGTATGGTGAGCTAGGGCTGGGAGAGGAGCGGGAAGGGGCACTCGGAGTGAGATTCTGGGGCATTATCGATTGGGGCACCATCACCAGGATGCGAGTGGCGCCGCGCGCATGTCTGGAGCGTGGCGCGTACCGCGTGGTGGCGCGCTCGGGCCGCGTGGGGCGCGCTCGCGTGCTCCCGGGACCTAGCGCAGACACTCCATAACCGCTACATTCCTCGCCCAGGGCACGCACACACGCACACCTTGCACCTTTACTTACAATCCAACCGAGCACCACGGGGACCAACTTTTTACAGTAGCTGCGTGTATCACGATGTAAAAAAATCTGCATAGCTTGTAATTTGTGAGTAAGCCTGTAACCTCAGCCCCGATTGTGTGCGCGGTACCCCACTTACCACGCCGCGAGCGCACCCATGCCATGTCATGACTACTTAGCATTAATGTAAATAACATGAATTCAAAAACCCGCTCACGTAACCAGATAAACCTAAAAACTCGTAGGCCGGACGAATGCAGTCCGGAAAGGTCGCAGCACCGTTAGATGCTCATTATAATGTTTCGTTAATTGAGAATAAGCTGTTTCTTTCCCACAACAGAACTAATAAGCCTAAATATCGGTCGGTAGTCTCTACTACTAGCGGCAATCTATAAATAAATCATAGTAGCATTATGTATCAAAACACGCTACGTCACGAGTTACTACGCAGCGCTGTTTACTCACGCACCCCGCACGCAGCGGGCGCCGGCATGGGGTGGGTAGGGGGTAGTACGTCAAATTAGGGCATACAGGGCGTAACTAGGCTATAGCGCGGGAGATGGAGGGCACGCCCATGCGATTCCCCGAGCCCTGCGGAACTTTCTTCTTTCATAACTTTGTAGGTATTGATCCGTCACAACTGCGCAATTCATGTCCTCTCGATTCCCGAATACATCCGATATTGCAACGATAGTAACGACCCACGCGTATTATATTATAGGTACCACTGGGTATCACTGAGACTTTATTTGGGATGATGATAAAAAGAAAATAATGAAATTACTTACTTAAACTTATTTCGTTTTTATAACTTCATAGATTAAGATTTAATAAATTAATTTAAAAAAAGTTTAGGTAATAAGTATAATTTGAAAAACATTTCCGTTGGCTGAAAATGTTATTTACATATTACAAACCAAAAGAAAACTTCCACTGATTCTGAATTAATTTAAAAACATGAGAAAAATGGCACTGCAATCTTCAACCCGCACTGATCACAGTACTTAATTACCCAAATTAATCTAAGACCCACCTGAAAAGGTTCATAAAACGTTTCTGAATTTCCAAGCATTGTATACAAACAAAACGAACCATGTTCCTTGCGTAATACGCAGTCGTAGGGCCTTACTACGTCAGCCGCCCACACCACCCCCGATCACGTTCTATTGCGTGGGCCTAAGGGAAACACTGTTCATTCATTCATACCCTTTAATAAAACTTTCTAGTCTATTACAGAGTATTTCGTCGTTACTAAATAACTTTACTTAAAGTAAATTATATTGTCCAAACACAAATTAATAGGCATTTTAATGTGAGCTCCGCTCCATATGCTCGACACTACGCATCGCTGTCTCTCACTAAGGGACAGTCGCTAGTTTCAATTAACATACTCTATTCTATTTTACTTAACATTCGTTTCAGTTGTAAAAGAGCAACAATAAGAAAAAAATATAATTAATTTATTAAAGCATCAAAAGACAACCATTGACATTTTGAATAAAATATTAAAGGTCATAATGGATTACAGTAAAAGTACGCTTTTAATGTAGGAAGCGAAACCGTCCAAACCAAATAAGTTATATTATATCCCACCATCGAGATTTGATGCTACTTAAGTCATCAATTTCATAAATTATATCATGAGATTCAATGTCAAATGTAAATAAATCATATAATTATTCATTAATGACAATCTGTGAATCGAATTTTGAATATTAAACAATGAGTCATTGGTTTATTACATACTAAGATGTTGACATCTGTTTTGCTAAATAATATAAAATACAAATTGTATGAAGGGCAAATGGTAATATTATACTTAACGAACTACTACAAACGTTTGGAATACACGTCGGTCATATAGAGAGGTGCTCAGTCTCAGAACATTGCATTGAAACTTAAGAAAGAAAATACAAGCCTGGCTTCATCCAGGATAACAAACGTTTGTTAGACAAGTTAACACTGCAAAAAATACCCAACAACGGGCTTATAGAATGCTCAATGAGTACGTTTACATGTTCTTAATACATTATCATAAAGTCGATACTTAAGTAAACCTACTTCTTGAACATTCTCTACAACAAACTTAGCGTAGATACTGTCAGTATAGTGAGGGCTGTTTTAGAAATCGTCAAATAAGTTCTATCCGAGGAATAAATAGGTACATCAGTTTAACAGCTTTTGTATAAAAATATAATATCAAACTTCTTTTTTCTTCAGATAAAAGTTATCTGATGATTGAAAAGTCTGCCATTGTTTTTTTTTTTTTTCTAAAATACGGACCAGTCTTCTTTTTTATTTTAAGAAAATAAAACCTAGATAACTATGTTTATACTATACTCATCACGTTTAAAATGCTTCAGACAAAATTACTTTATATAAGTATATTTTTTTTCATTTAGTTAACTTTATAATTGACCTTTAAAATTCATTTTATACAACGACTCATTAATAAAACAATCGCCGTGCTGGCAAAAATATTAACATCAACGTACATTTTTTTGTAAGTACGTTATAGGTACCTAAGTAAGTACGAAAAAAAAATACACAAAAACCCTCGTGACATCTTAAGTGTAGGAACTTTAGTTTCCAAAATTTTCACAAACTATACAAAAATCTTAACATAATCGCAAAAAAAAAAGAAAAATACAAAAAAAAAAAGATTGATTAGACAAAATAAAAAAATATAAAAACTGATTTCATAAAACAAATAAAAGTAAATCTTAGTCAAATCATATCGCGTATATGCGCTACCTATACCTGTGGTAAACGTCCTTCTTTCTCACGTACTTGCCATCGGGAGTGAAGTAGTAACTGGGGGGGCCGTGTATGTGGCGCCCGCGCACAAGGAATAGAACATCTCCAGTGCCGGTGCGCGCTGGCGCAGTGATGACGTCAGCACGACAGCCTGCCATGTCCCTTGAGGAGCAGTACCACTGCTTCCTGCCGTGCGCTTGCAAGTTCTTCAAGTAGAACGTGTAGCCGTCGTGCAGCAGCAGCGATTTGCCCGTCCGCGAAGGCACGTACACTGCTGGCACTGCGTCAAAACCCAACATGTGACCACCGACATTCGGTCGACGGCGTTCAGAACACCGTCAACCGAATGTACCGATGAACTTCCGACTGAACAAACCGCAACCAGGTCGCGTAAGCATGAACGTTCGAAGGCTCACAGAAATACATGGTGATACTAATTTTCTCATCAACTTTCTTCGACTAATCTAAAGTGTGCTACTTTGTTAACCGTAGATTACTACATTTCCTACTACAGTTGAATAATAGTCGCAAATATGTATAAGATTTAATCAATATTTACAAATAAACGTTACTTACAAAGAGTAAAGCTGTAGAAAATAGAAAAGTAATCATTTTGATTTGATTATTATTTAAAATTAATAACAGGGAAAAATACTTCAAAACGTATCTCAGTATTAGTTTGATTAAATATATTATATTCTATCATTTTGTTACTTTCACATTATTATTATTATGCTACGATTACATTCATATTTTGATACATTTTATATACGAAAAAGTATTATTTTGATAAATTAGTTCATTCCTTTGAGGAATTATGTTAAATTGCTTTTAGCTCTACATAATAATTATACTATACATATTGACAAAATGGCTGAAGATTTCAGAGTCGTTAGAACTACTTCTGTTAAGCGTGGCTGAAATTTTGACGATAGATAAGAGTTTTAATGCTGGGCCCTTTTTCAGGTATCAAGTACAGAAGGTCCTCAAAGGTACTCACTTACTTACCTTCAAGTAAGTTGGCTAGTATTAGAAGCTTTTAAATTCTGACTTTAAAAGCGTCTGGCTTTAAAAGTTTTGGCTCACGATGTGTCTAGCAATAACAAATGATGGTTTTTAATAATATCTATAACAATTATAAAAACAAGCCGTCACACTCGAACATAACTGAGTTAGTGACCTTTTGTTATGTTATAACTGATATCTGAAAAGGATCCAGTACGTATACCTGCTAAACGACATATTCCAAGCTGTACAGTTAATTTTAGAGAGATTATTATAAGTGTTATATATTTTTATACCAATTTTTTGTCATTATATTTTATAGTAGGTATAGTTCTAATACGTTAATTTTAGCATTTCTAAGTTTTTTACTGGCTATTAAAATTGTGTGCGTGTAAACAAATACATAAATATTCCTCTACCTATTCTCAAAATGGCAGCCACGCTAAAACGACGTATTTCGTAGCGACTCTGGAATTTCAGTCCAACAAGACTAAGATCACATACACAAGATACACTTTCGCAGACTGCATCTACAGCTAAATAACTTTACCTGCACAATAACACGTTTTAATAGAACTACTATAATTTAACGTAAAGTGTTAATAATAAAAAATGGTTTAATAAGTATATCTATGTTATACCTATTAACATAGTCTAGTTTTATTGCTTTTAGCGAGACAGCCTCGACCTATGAGAGGCGATGGCACTGACGATGATGCATGGCACTGCAACACCTCTTTTTTATTGCATTAGTTTTGATAAGACTGCCTTCTATTCAGCAACTCATTAACAAATCTATGTAATAATTAACGTGACAAGAAATAACATGGCATTTAGGAACATACTCTTTAAATGACCTAAAATTAAAACCTACGTACCTAGTAACCGCACTAAACAAGTCTGATTAGTGTCTAAATAGACGTTTTATTCAACTTACATGTTACATACAAAAAAAAAGATAATTCCGAGATCTAAACTGACTTTCTTCCTTTATTATATTTTCTACTTATCATGATCATTATTACAATATAAATTCAAAAAATCACTATGGTCTGTCTTTATAAGCTTTTTTCTAATCCACTTCACATACATAGGTAGGTACTACTTTCCTCAATGCTGACTGTAATTTACTTTCCTAGTATTAGTTTATAATCGGTAGTAAAAAATATATTGATGGTGCACGAGCCGAAACTTATGAAACTGAACGACATAGGAACTTCCAGGAAGGAGTTTTGGCATAATTTCAGGGCGCGCGCCCAAAACGCAGCCTTTAGTTCGCTCCCGCTCCTTGTAATCGTATATTTCTTTATGCGGCGAACTACATTCCGTAGGGCGCGCGTCGTATCCACTTATAACAGACGGAAGCCTTTTATAGGTTTTAACTAGTCCCATAAACTCTATAATAGTATTCTATACAGCGTTTTGATTGCTACTCAAACCGAGACGTTCGCCATACAGTCTGAAAATCCTGCGCAGGTGCGCCGTCACATCGTGCATGCGCGGGCGTCTCGGCGCCCGCGCAAGTTGCTGTCAGCGCTCGTGGTTGTGCACGCCCGAAACGGCGATCACTTCGTTGTTGTACGTCCGCAGGATAGCTGAGCATTGGAACTTGTTTCTAGCTGCACAGTACCACAGCACCCTCGGCTGGTTCCTATACGCGTTATGCGGACGGTACACGTAACCGTTCAACGACAGTTTCGGGTAACCAGTGTGCGTGTGTATGACTTTCACTGGAACATGGTAATATTGTCAGTTAACTCGACAGTTACACTAACTACATATCTATTAAGAGTTAGAAACAATTACCTTCAAATCAGCTTACACCAAAGATTTGTAAATAAAACACAAGTATTTAACTGTTAATATTTTTCTTAAAATTCAACACTAAAAAATAATAATCTTATAGTTACTCCGGTGGGTGATAGTACCTACTTCTCCTTCATACCAATTAATAATATTTAACTAATAAAAACTTAATTTAATATCCAATAACAAGGCTAACACTAAAATAATTTTATTTGATCACAACATTATACTGATAAATACGAGGTAAAATATTTCAGAAGAGAGCTTACATAATATAATTTCCCTAATCGACAGTCCAAACATAAAATTGTAAGTACATCAAATGGTGTAGTTATTGGTTCTGCAGAAGTGTCTCAATTCTGTGAACACAACTTTCTTGCCGAGGGTGTGCAGGCGAGCGCCGCAGCCGCGTGCGCACATCCATCGCCGCTTGCTCTTGTAGCAACCGTCCAGCTTGTACCAGTACCCTCCAATCTTTAGTAACTCTGCCTCTGTGTCCAAGGAAATCGGCGTCGACGGAAAAACTGCCCAAGAATTCGTACACAAGTTACAGACTCAGACATTCCAGTGTACACGTCACATTACACAACGCGGTTTTCTTATTATGATATAGGTACTATAGAATCCCAAATTCATGCTTGGGAGTCGAGTCCAATGGGGACCCGCAGTCTATAGGCAATGATGACAAAATCGATTCTTATGACTATCGGTGCTCAATAGATGCGAAGAAATGTTACGGAAAATTTTTCGAGAATAGAAATAAAAAAACGTAATGATCAGTATACGTCTTTTATAAATACAAACAAAAACTAAATAATTTCACAATAATCAACTTAGATAATAAATAAATGTCTAATCAATAGGTACAATAATACTCTAAATTCAACAAAAAAAAAATATAACGTTATTATAACTAAAAAAGTCTAACATACTTTGGCATAGGAAATAAGATCTATGAAAGGTACTGAGTATTAATTAAGTAATAAATTCCAGTCGAGTATTTAAATAATAATAAATGCTTACCTAATTATGTCTCGTAAATACAATATACGTACGTTACTACGGAAAACCTGTTATGACCTACGGTTCCCCACCCTACTGTACATATAATATCTACAATATTATGGTCGTATAAGTCTCTAATATAAAAACTATGCTCGTATTATTTTGTTCATAAGCTGGTATAATTATGTCTACACAGTCTACCTCTACGGCTAAATACAATACAAATCATAAATATTGGAGTATTTCGTAACATCGTCTATCAGTCGTTCCGCACACTACATCGCGGTCAATAAATAGAATTTTTATAAAAAAGCATCAACAAGACGGCTACGCTATCATTAAAGCTATACAGTTTGTATACATAACTTCTAAACTTTTGGTAAGAGAATATTGCACATTCACGTTATACATTGTTTTTTATGCTATCATCTATCATATAGTTTCCTAATAAATAGCCGCTAAGGCATAACAAGGCGACGTTAAAGCGTCTACAGCCACCTGTTTTATTGATTCCAATAGTTTCCAAATAGTTAAGTATAAATACGCTCAAAAATCTATATCAACGTTCAGTTTGATATCACACGAACCCGAAGGGTTCCTATCTATGTTTAATGGAAGATTGATGAACGCCAAGAGCCATTTTGACGAATCTGTTGCGACATTGCGCTGCGTGTATTCGAGATCCAGTCAAAGCTAACTGTTGAAAGAGCGAGAACGACCCACTCTAATTATTCAAAACCAATCATCCGGCGTAGTATAAAATATTACCGAACTTTAACATTAATAGTATACAAAGATAAAGGAATTACATTGACCTTTGGCATAACTACGTAAAAAGAATAAGGCTTACGATATTACAAAGAAACAAAACTAAGGTTCAATTCCTTATTTGGGGTACTTGTAACATGTGAGCCAATTTTGTTCCTTCGTAACACAAGAACACTAAATAACAAATGGTGGTCACGCGTGTGACGCACATGTACGTGGTGCGACGCTCCAGGTGCGCGTCAGTGCCTGCCGTCTAGCAGGCCGCGCACGAGGAGGTCGCGCCAGGCCTAGAGCAGCAGCGCGGCGTGCGGCGCCGGCGGCACCAGCGGTGCCGGCGCCGCCACCACGGCCCCCGCGCGCGGCGCCGGGCTAGCTACGATCTTGTACTTGCCCATCGGATCCACTTGGAAACGCCTCGATTCATGCTTAGCAGGATTATACGTAGCCGGATGATTGTGTGAGCCACGGAAGTATACTAAACGTCCGTCTCTCAAACATAAGGCAACTTGACAACGCTCTGCTTTCTGGTAGGACCTCGCACACCTCCAGGTGACCCGGCGAGGATGCGATCCTCCGTCCTCGTAGAATATATGTCCGTCGGCCACTAAATGCAGTCCTCCGCGCGCTGATCGGATGTAGAACCATCCTGAAACGACGACACAGTTAGACCTAGTTGCGTCAAATCTATTTTATATTTGGTATTTTTACCAAATTAGTGTGGGGTACGTAAAAATCAATACAGCGTAATCATTATTTTTACTAGAAATACCTTGAATTGCCGCCGGTCTCCTCCCCAGCAATCGTTTCAGCTTATTTCGAAATCAATACTTTCCCATTATAAAACCTCAAGTGTACGCAGTTCGCATATGTTCTAGCAATTTTCTAGTGGACATTCTTTTATTTGTAATCTAGATGGCTCGGTATAAAATGGTAGACGTTTCCAGATGGCTGTTCATCGTGTTCTATAACGTTAATCAATTTGTCTCGACCTGTAGCGGATAGCCGGAAAGGTCCACTCGGTTGCTTTCTTGACTAATTATGAGTAAAGTTATAAAATGCCACATGTTTTGGCATTTTATTATCAATTTTATTAAAAGGACCAATATGTAATGAACTTATTTTATAAAAATGGTTAAATAGTAGAGAAAGATGCAACTAGGCTTAAAGGACGAGAAACTCCTGTGCTGTAAACACCAGTTAGTTCCATCTTCCGTGCTGGATGGCCATTTTACAGTTGAACACAATAATATATTAAATTGTAGGCCCATGTAAACCGTGTGCTACAGCTGGAGCTATTCGGTCGCCTTTAAAATTCATGTTTAAAATCTGTTGTTTTACTTAAACTTCTTTACACTAGGTACTATTGTTAATGCGAAAGCTTATGAGCATGAATAGATTCTTACTCTTTCAAGCTTAAACAGCTGAACTAAATCAACTGAAATTTGGCCCATATATACTATACGGAAACCCGAAACGGGTTTTTCGGGTTTCCGTAGAATAATTTTGAACTTTGGCTTAATTCTAAAGTTTGCGCAGAAGTTAGATGGTTCATATTTCTTCATGAAATTAGACTTCTTCTGTCGATTCTGGCAACGGTTTGTCGGTTGAGGCTGCAGGTGCAAGATAATTTACTACAGCTGTTCTGTTACTCGTAACCGGAGTGCTTGTATGACGAGATGTATGAACGTAGATAAGGCGAAAGGAGTATGTAAGGATCGTAGCAGGTGGCGTTCTGTGGTTTCTGCCTACCCCCATGGGAAAAAAGCGTGAGTTTATGTATGTATGTTCTGTTAAACGGGATAACTAATTTTCGAAAGCTGCACGTGTTGGATGATGTTAAACTTGGCTGAAAAACAGCGCCAGTGTGTGAAGGTATTGCGACTATTATTATTTGGTGTAACCGAACGTACTCCAGCACAAGTGGTACAACGTGACGTGAACCCTTGCTAGAGGAATACATTGAACAAAGAATTTGATCCAAACTAAGAATAGAATACCATTGATCCCTCCTTTTGGACAAAATCTGACTTGAAAGTTTGGCATGAATTCCCTTGTAAGTTTTGGCGTGTATCTTCCACCTTTAAATATAATAAACGGAGAGATAAAACATGCTGCCGCTTAGACCCACGCCAACAATGTTATTATCCATCCAACTAGAAAAAAAGTCTATAATACTGAGGTATTATGGGCCCATAAGTTTTTTTCTAGATTTTTGGGTAACACAAACTGCCGACCTATCTTGGACATCACAATATGTGCATCTTGATTGGTCTCAAATGGAAATTGCAGATAAGGCTTTTGGTATATGATAGCGAGACTCATGAGAAATAGCGTAGGCTATACGATATCACGCTACGACCTACGGTAGCGAAGCAGAAACCAAAGACGTAACTTAACACGAGGGATAAATCGCGCGGTTGAAGTCGCGGGTAGTAGCTAGTTTTATATTTGTTTGAAGCTCAGTAAACCGTCATTGCCGAACTTTAAACAAACAGCGCTATTAAAATCAAACTCCGAGTATTTTCTGTTTCTTCTTCTCTGGTTATTCTTGGTATCTGAAAGCAAATGCCAGCAGTAAAAAGAACATTTTAAGCTGTTTATATTGTGATCTCCTCATGTCAAAAAAGTGTGACATGCAAATCAAACTGTCACCTAATCAGTGGCGAAAAACGTCCAGTAGCCATATTAAGGAAGGAACTACTAAACACATTAGAGCGTATTTCAAATAAAATGTCCGTTACGCAGGTGGAATATCTTTGGTTTTTTTTATAAACAAATTGCATTCGAACAATGACGATCGTGTAGTATGTTAAATAAATGATCTTATTTTATATAACATAATATAGGGAAATATGAATTTCATCAATAAAAAAGTATTTTTGTGTCTGTGAGCTGGAAATATTAATCAGATTTCGTTTTTATTTTTTTTAATAAAAAACCTTTTCTTCGCATTCCTTTAATTTCCTTAATTCAAAATAGCATAAATCTTCTTAAAAATAAAACTTAACATGAAAGTTTCACAGCGGTTTGCGAGAATTTTACCAAAGGAGCTCCATTACATAACTTTTACAAACTTGTACTACCAAAAAATATATTTTTGCGCAATATGTGATCCTTATTTAACAATATAATCTATTGAAGAATATAAAGTTAAATATATAATATTAAGATATACAACTAAAAACGACTTGGTTACTCTGTTTATAAGATAATTGAAAAAAAGAATCTGGCTTGCCATAAGACAGTTACGCTAATGGAACCTACCGTTACGAATAGGAGCTCCTTAGGGCGCGTTTACTATAACTAAATTAAATATCAAAATAACTAAGTTTAAAACATTTCTTTTTCTTTTGGTTTCGTTTTTGCTGTCTCCATTGTTTTCTTTTTTTTTCTTTTTCATTTTCATCAAGGTCACTAATCTTTTTCGCGCATTTTTTCACTATTTCTAAGTGCTTTTTTCTATAAGCTTCATATTTCTCGGGATTTTTTTTTAGCTTTTCTCTGTATCTTTTTGCCCGCTCTGCTCCTGTGAGTGGCGTTTTCAGAACCGTATCTGCGAATATTCAAAAACATGACCGTAAGCAAAAACCCAGTCATTGGAAGCAAATAATCATGACAGGATTTTGTACATAAAAAATAAAGATTTTTAGAGAAGTTGAAATATATCCTTGGTTCAAAGAACAAATTTCAAATTTAATTTTATATAATTTGTAGTACAGATAATTTCTAGTGTCATTAATAATAATAGGATTAAGGATTTTAAGGATTTTTTTTATTTAAAAAATACTCGAAATGACCAAAGTTTATTCTTTAGACACCAACTATCACCTCCTTCTGCGAAGCAGTAATGCTAGCGAAGGAGGAGGCGGGCCGCGTAAGGAAGAGAACAACACCCTCCACCTCACGCCGCCGCGGGAGACGCCCAGGGCGTCGGACGTCGCGACTCGCGAGGCGACATCCGGCCACCGTAGGCGCGGGCTTGCGGACAGCGAGTAATGGGTAGCTCGCCGTCCGATCAAGGACCGTGCCCAAAGAGCCGTCAGCACAGGGACGGGGCCCCCAACGGGGCCAAACGCCTGCCGGGGTTGCGGGACCTCTTAACAGGATACCGTGGCCCCGGAACGTAAAGGGCAACAGAAGGAACGGGGTGGTTTTTTAGTCAGTAAAAGTCTGACAGTCCCTTCCGCCCCACCCAGGGCGGAAGGACTCATTTAATGATTTTTACCACCTCAAAAAAAAAAAGACACCAACGATCAAATATCAATATAATTATAACGACATAACAACTTCTCTAAAATTCTTTTTCTGCAAAATCAATGTGCATGCGACGCGCCGTGCTTCTTTAAAAGTAATGCAATACCCGCAGGCACCCACTAGTCAAATTCAAAGCTAGACACAGCCTTATAATTCCATTAAGTAACAAAAAACGTTCCGTATATACACAACGTTACGTAATGGTCGTTACGAATTTCTGTCTTGGGCTAATCGAAAAAACATTTTTGTATGATATACATTAGATGTTTATCTATCTATATTGCACAAATATTCAATATCTGAATACTTAACCTTTTCACCGCCACGCCATATCGGTATTCCTATGCCCTGTACGCCAAGCCCGAAAATCAGCTTTCAAGGTGTATCAATAAAATACATAAAAGTAATGATTTAATAGGTTTATTTTGTATTTTTCTGCGACCTGTTTTTTGTCGAGTATAGCCGTCGTTGGCGCACAGGGCACGCTTGCTCATGTCGGCTATAGCCGACATTGGCGTTCAAAAGGTTAATAAAGAACAATTCCAGTAACACAAAATGAAAAATAAAAACATTCTTACCTGAGAAAATACAGTTGTTTAAGTGGAATAATTTTTTACACACCTAACTTCCAAAACGTTTCGTAACGAACAGCGTAAAATGTGTAATGGCGTTCTCGTTCATTCTTTGACGTTACATTAAGAATGTTGCCAGAGGTCTAAAAGTAAAGTAATATGGTATGTTTTTATTTTAGAAGTGAAATCCTCGTTACTTAGCCGGAATTTCCACCACTCGTGATTTTAGACGACAAGATTAAATTGAGATAGTTAATATGTTTTGTTTTTTAAAAAAAACGTTTATTTGTTCCCTCACGCATTTGTATTTTACAATAATTGACTAATTGTACATAAATTAAATGTTATTCTGTGGTAGTAATCGGACTTTTTAGTTGGCAGGCTATAGGGTGGACATCTAAAATCAGATGTTACATCTAAGTTTAATACCATTTCATTTAAATGTTTGCCAGAATTACGTACTTTATTATTTTTTAACATAATGATAATAAGTTTTTTTCAATGAATATAATTTATACGACATCTCTAAAGTTTTCTTTGCTGAGTACTCAATTGCTGAAGTTAGTGGACAACATACTTTTACAACGGTCATTTTTTTTTAAAAATCGCTCATTAACCGAATGAACGAAATCGAACCGATGTTTATATTTACTACAACGACTTCCATGCTTTTAACACAATTAAGGTGAAGCATAGAAATCACTCAACCGCTATAACGCTAATCATTTCGACGAACACAATAAAATCACAGTGTTATACCTAGGAATGTTTTTACTTTAATATAGTAAATTCATAGGTTCGACCTATACATTCCTTTTTACCAAGAATAAACCTTACGAACGCTTTTACAAAAGAATGTTCACCATGTTCCCAACAGGCCTAATTATTTCTTCATGTTTTTAAGAACGGTGAGCTTTGTTCGAAATAAATATTATGTAAGGAGTACCTACGATGTCTGCTGGTAATTGACTGCTTAAAAAAACAAAATGGAAGTTAGGTTTAAAAAATAAATGAAAGTCCAATGTTACTTCAGCGCAATATAATCGTTTCTTTGTACCTATACACAAGAGACGCATCTCTCTACTACCAGCTACACAGCATTAACATTCTCTGATCGACAACCGCCGCTTATAGCTACCATAATTCCATAATACTTTCACGACTAAATATAATAATAGCATTAAAATATCTTATCACAATAAAAATAATACTTTAAAAATAATACTTCGAGGTTAACATAATTATAATCGTATACATTTTGTATGATTGGTACTTATATAACTGATGTGGTTAACTTTCAGGTTAACTTAATATTGTTGTGACAACACTTCAAATACCAACGGTTTAATAAACGCTTAAGTACTCAAAAAGTAATATAAAAAAAATGTAAAATAAAAAAATATGTAAAATAAATCTTAAAATATTAAGATCTCACTAAAGAACAAACTTACAGCTACAACGTATACATGAGTATTATTATTTAGTCAATTGTTCAATAAATGCAGTTCCTACTTTAACAAGTTGTTATACATTACTTTCCTAATCGTATACATGACATGACTTCGTAACATTCCCTTTATGTCCTAAGCGCCCCTCTGACAACATAACCTGACATTCGTATAGTCAAACAGAAACCAACCACTTCGGAGACCGTGCTCCGATGCCAACAATCGTAAATTTTATGTACAAATTCACGAATAAAATTGTAAAAAAATAAATGTAAAAAATAATGTATAAAAATACTTAGGATATCATAAGAGAACTATCACTTTGTACAGTACACTACAACTAGACCGTCCGGTTCGGAAGAGCGGAGCTGAGATATACGGCCTCTGCTGGCTTTAACTTAACTATCTACTTTGAGAGAGTATCTTGCGGCTAATCCTATGAGTGGCTGTGGAAACTTTCCAAACCTTGTTTTTATTTGACTCACTGAAAGCTACGTTCGTTTGTAGAGGCCACAAATAACAAGACAAGAATATTTCAGTCTCAAATAATTTGAACCCAGACGGTCTTCACTAGAACTTATTATATATTCGTATACTTTACACAGCGCAAAAATATCTACCATTTAAATGTATCTACTGAATACAGTATAATAATATAGGTTATACATCATAATAATCTCTTTGGAGAATCAGATAAGAGAGTAAACGTGCAAACTATAGTTTGCAAAATCTCAATTGCGTATACATGTATGTAATCGACAAAAGGCGTATACAATGTTCAAGTCGAGACCACCGGCAGAAAGGCACAAGAGCAATTTGACTTTCCACTCGAAACAATAGTTAAGTCCAGCTAAATGACATTCAACATTTCAAACACCTCATCAAATATATATGTATCATAATTACTCGTAACCTACATTCTGCGTTCGTACCTAGCGTTGAGATCAAAATCTGTGCCGTGTCCTACCTCGTTTAGTTCGCCGGTGGTCGTTTCGATGACAGACAAATTGACTAATCAGATCTGCCCATAGTGTCCCTAAGCATCGGAGCTCAGAACATGGGCGTGAGTGGCGTGGCGCGCACGCCGCACGTGTGCGCGCTGTTCATCTGCACAACGCGCAGCCCGAACGTGTGCACGGCGGCCCGGCAGCGCGGGTTACGCGAGCACCTCCACCACACCTTACCGCTCGCCGCGCGCCCGTTGAAGCAGAACCTGTGCGCTCCCACTTCTATAGCAGGCTTGCCCCTCTTGCTCAAGCAGTAGCGGAATTGTCCGGGGAAGCAAGGGAACGGAAACGGCAGCCCAAGCGTCGGCGGCGCCTCCGGGGCTGGCGTGCCTGCAACTAATCAACTTACTGTTAATGTCTGCCTGTTAAACTGCTTTCAACTACGTTTTGTAAACAAACATGATAATTGTTCACATCTGCCTTCCTATTATCCCGACATTAAACTTAGTTCGCAGCATGACATCAGGTATAACAACAAATAAAACAAAACTTTCATATTGACAAGCCACCCATTGAAAAATAATTTTATTTATTTATAAAAGATAAGAAGCACTTAATAAAATTACTATCTGTAATTAGAATCACAATTCAATATTGCACGATAAAATAATATACCTATTTGGCTAAAACTATAACAACCTCAGGCACCGCAACAGTAATTTGTAATAAACTACACACATCAAAAGTGTCTAGGGATCAACATCCCTAATCAATGTTAGGGATGTTGATCCCTAGACACTTTTGATGTGTATATATGGGGTGTACTTACGAAGTTACGATTAGTTGGAAATACAAATATAAGTAAGACACTTACAATGTCTACTTATCATGTGTTATTCGGTTTTATACAATTCCATTTTGATTTCTACGGTGGAACCACGTTTGTTTCTAATGCGTTTACGCTTTTTGATGGTGCCATGTTCGTGTTGGTGGCCCATGGCAATGATGCGGTTGTTGCTGGTAACGGCGTAGCATTTGCAGCCAAGGTCTGACTTGATGCAGAGCCAGGAGGTTCGGCCAGCGAACACTTTTCCGTTCCTCCTGAATCGCCAACCGTCCACCACCAGAACCGGGTTCCCATATCGAGACACACTCCATTGCGCTGAAAGCATACTTTTACTACCACTCTAATCGAATCACATCGAGGTAGATCCCTGGCTGAAATAAAACAACCGAGTACAAAAATATCTTATATTTACTTACACCACATTTTCAAAATATTTTACCATCTAAATAAAACTAAATGAGTATAAATTATAATTGTATCATAAACACACACTTTCAAAAATACTGCTGAGATCTTATAATATTTTGAACGGTTTCTAATAGATTCTATATTCTACAAGATTGACGTAGCTACTTAAATAACAAATACAGAATATTCAAATTATATAAGAGTTCGGAGGTAAAAATTATATTTAAGGTCTTCTCTCTATTATTATTCAACAGCATAAGGAAAAAGGTTTACGAGATATGTAGGTACATAAAATAGCTAATATCCATAAGTTATACTAACCAACCAAGTAGCCACGATATGAGAAATAAACGAGTGAATAGTCTACTGCTAACATAATTGTTTATGAGCCTAGCTATTTAGACGAATCATTGTTTATAGCAATGAATGGTGCATTTATAGTTCCAAAATACAAAACATGACATGAGTAGAAAAAAAAAGCACAGCTGCAGAAAATATTTTTAATACTTCTCTTGTTTTAAATAATCTTTATGATAGATACACTCCTAATTGATTTATTATTTTTATGGATACGTAACTTCTTAATAAGATTATAATAGAAATTACACCCATTTAAGAAGGTAACGCGGCAATTGTACACTTGATTTATAAAATTAATACTGAACAGCCCCCTCGTATTTTTTTAATAACGAATACAATTATATAATTTTACAACGTAAGTCTACCAAAAACATTAAATATTCGACTTTCTCCCTTTATCAAGTACCGCTTTAATTCAAAAGTAAGATGAAATACACATCAGTCAGACTTAACAACTAAGTGGTTCTTGAAATTCTTCTCCATACCAGATAAAGAATATTTTTATATGTCTTCTTAACTAAGTCAAAATATGTAAATTTCTAAAGGAATGCATTTTATAAATATCACGATTACTACGTCAAGGGTTTTCACAGCCACTGAAGCCACAAACTGGGTGAACAAATATTGCCTAAATGTTGATGCCACATGACAGCATACAGGGATGTATATGTATTCCAATTCAAATTACAATGCCCTTTCTTTGTAGACATTTAGGGATCAACGGTGCTTATAAAAACATCTTCAAAAACTTACTTCATTCTATCATTAATTTGCTTATCTTTATATAATATTGAATCAGTTACAGAATTTGTCATTCAAAAGCGTTAAGGTTGTGGCGAAGCTTGCCCATCAGAGGAGCATTCCATTCTTTAAACTTACTTTCGACTAGACCAGAGGTATTAAAGTTGTCAGGGGTAAAATTTGGTTTGTGTGTATGTTCACCCTTCACACGGACGAAACGACCTTCCATTGTAGTCTGGACTCTACAGAGACAACCCTTGGAGTCCTTATCACGGCATGCCCAGTTCAGCTTGTCCCGATATTGGTTGTTCACCCAGAATTTATTGTTTCGGAATATCAAAACCATTTTCCCAGCCCTGGACGGTAAAAAGAAGGCCTCTGCAAAAATGAACGTAACATTAATACAGAAATCAGATTTGAATTGTTACCGTCAACTAGCAACATTACATTTACTGTGATTTTATGAAAACAGAACACAGGTTGAAATTATTGAAAATCTTCAAAAATTTTCTTAGATAATATGATAAAAAAAATACAATAAGTATGATCTGTTAAAATTAAATTAAATACATGCCATGGATAGATAGGGATATACCATGGTTTTGGCCACATTCAAAATTATGGAGTGCATGAAATATCAGTAGCATAATGGACCTATACCTAATGTTCTCTGCACTGGAACAAAGGTTTCCTGTCTGTGAGAGGCAGTGGGCCTTATACACCACGCGAACCCAGTGCGGGTCGATGGATACCACCAGTACTCGATTTTTGGTACTAGAATATACCAGTAATGTCATGTTTTTGAGAGGTTTCCCGTTTTGATAGCAGTGATGATGAAATAATGGATGGCACAAAGCTACATGCTTGCTTGAATTCTAACCCCCAAAAAATATCGATGATTTTAATGTTGGTTTCAGAGCATTCACATAACATTTTTGTATTGCAATATCGGTAGGTACATGCGGCAGAGATGTATCAAGACTAGGACCAATTAGGAACAACACATTACCTGTGTAAGTACCTAAATAATATGTTGGCGATGCCAATATATTATATTAGGTGATTGCATTAATTGTTAAAAAATAAAAACATAAAACAATAAATATTTTTTATTCTAACGAATGAATATTGAACGTTCTTATTCAAAATCATTCGTGTTGGAATTTGCCCTGTTGAATAAGTGCTCTATTGCTCTTACAGCGAAGAACATTTTTTTAAAACCTTTCCTCGTAGTTATAAACTTTAGAACTTATAAAAATACATAACATTTTTACTTTCAAGACCATTTTTTATAACTGATCATTTAAGAAAAAAAAAACACGTTTCACGACCGTAGTTTAAGTTGGTCCTTGTGCCTGTTACAAAAATCTTTCACCCAGGAATAACTAGGAGGTTTGCCGTTGAAGACGTAGGTTCTATCATTTTGTTTTAAATAATTCCAAACTTCCGATTGAATGTCAAGTGGAGATAATGGACATTCAACATCTGCTGTTGCTATCAGCATTTTTATTAATTTCGTTTCTTCCTCTATGGATAAATATAAACTACGGCCGGGTTTATTAGGGTGTGGATTTTTAACTCTGTTTTCAATTGTACTTCTTGGTATACCAAATTGCTTTTCCGCGGCGCGAGAAGAAATAATTTTATTTTTCACTAAATCTACAGCTGTCTGCAGCTTCTCTTCTGTATAGTTTCTATAACTCCGAGCTCCCGATCGTCTCCTAATTCGTTTTCTGTTTCGGTCTAGTGGTGGCATGTCGACAACATCTAAAACAATGTATTCAACTTCAACTTCCAACTGTTCTTTAATAGTTTTTGTGGAAGAATGTTACCTGAGTAAGAGTTAAAGAAAAGAGAGAAAGCGACACATAGGGCGACGGACAGGTGAAACCTTCATACATAAACAATGGTGTAAGCTGTAATGTTCGTTGGGTATACCGTATACATATGGTTGTTTAAGAAAGTTCTTCACAATTGACGGTAGCTCAACTCAGTAATTTTTAAGTACCACGCACTCAAACAGAATACTGATCTCCTGACTCTCAAGTAAGTACATAAAACCAACCATCTAGGCGGAGAAGAATTGTGAAATTTTTGTCACTCCATACAGTTAAATATTAAAACTGGGTTATTAACGTAGGTTTTATAAATAAAATACAAATAAGTTTTTCATACATGTAAACAAAAACATGCTACAAATGATACAAAAATAATTTTGCCACTTCTCTAACAAAATTCTTATACGGAAACATTTCAAGCAAAATCAACAAAACAATGGAAAAACAATAAGCAGATTCTGGTACTTCTTTTTTGAATACAAACATAATCAAAAGTTAAAGAGTGATCATTTTCTTAGTAGTTTTACTGTAGAACTTGGGTTTCTGATGGTTATGCGTATTGTCGAACCGGATCACTTCACCGCGCTTGTTGGTACGGGCCGAAGCCCGACAACCCAAGTTCTTTTTTCGAGCGCACACCCAGAAACCGGGAGGAGTCTCAGAAAAGGAGAACCCGTCTAGAATCAAGTTCTTTTTCCCTCTCCCCGTCGGTATGTATGCTGCATTAACCTTGCCTATAATAAAAACGTAAATCAGAAGCAACCGGTTTCATAAACATAAATTAATACCTACGTGCTGAAAGGCAAAATAAAAATAAATGTAATGGATTCATTATAGTTTTTATTCACCTTGAAAGAAGAATCTACCTAATTAAAATATTGATAAGATAAGAGCTATTTAAAAAAAAAATAAAGCTCTAAATTAAACATCTACTTAAACCAAAGGATATCTATATAGGAATCTTGCAAAAATAAACTGTATGGATACAAAAATAGATCAAATCTTGCTACTTAAGCGTATAGCTATGAAAAATAAACACATTATTTGGTAAGACAAGCCTACTTCTAGTCAGAGCCGCGCTTACGAACGTCATCCCACTAGTACAACAACCGAGATGACGTCGGAACGCCTAACCTATAATTATATTGTATTCAAAGACAATTCATCCAAAAAGCTTACACATAGAGAAAGTTATTTCTAGAGAGAGAACCATCTTTTGTTTTTGGTGTGAATTTATCAGTGTACAATGAATACTGAAAAATTCATGAGCATGTAGGTATGCCCAGGAAGCTTACAACAGACGTTAGGACCACACAAATAAAACTATATCATTTGAAAGGCCCCATCATCAGGTTACTCATGATCATGCTTATCGTAGAAGAGTACCACATCTGCATCAATAGTATAAATGTTAGCTGGGCACTTTTCAGACTGAGAGCACTTCCATCTAGTCTTTCCATTGGGGAATTCTCTATCCTTCACGAATGTAAATTTTCCTGTAGAAATCACTGGACCTTGTCGTCGAGAGGTCCTCCCAAATTTGAACTGCGACACCTCCGATTTTGGACCTGACAAAGGGTTTTATTAACAACATGACACGAGAACAACATCCTTCATCAAACTGTTGGGCGATTCACAGACGAGAGCTAGTAGAATGTTAACTTTACATAGTCGAATAAGGCATAACATGGAAATGAACACCGCATAGAATAGACTTAAAGAAATTTAGAAAAAAATAATACACGTTTTATAATGAGTGTCAATTTTACGATCACTTAAATTGATAATGGGGTAATAAGGAGTTTATTTAAGTAAACAAGAAATGTATAAATATAAACTTTAATCATTTAAATCTTAAGGAGTAATACTCTCGATAAAAGTAACGATGTCTTTTAAATTGATATCTATATAATCATAATATCAAAATTACAGTATAATACCTAACGTGTATAAAGCACAGCAAAAATTTTCAATAGGGAATGTTCAGTACATCAATTATTTTAATTGACAATAATATGGTCCCGTTGTTACACACAAGGCACTTTTAATTAAAAGGGTATAACATATATGCCAAATATCAACGTGTAATAAATACTTGAGTTTATAACCTTACCATAAGTACATAAAAATTTAATTAATTATAAAAAACTACTTCTAGCTAATAATCATACCTATCTTATCACATGTTGGCATTGACAGTGCATGTAAAGTACCTATTTAAATGTCTTAACGTTTCTAGAGAACTTTATAACGCAGCGTCGATGGAATCATCAATAGATTGCGTGATCTACTTTTTACCGCTCGGTGAGCATCTACTAAACGTATCAATTTAAACGATAGAGCATAACTAAATATCTATACATGTATTCCATTTAAACATTAACGGTGAAATAATGAATAGTTCAGTTCACTTTATAAATCACATTATAAAATCTGTAAATTCCAAAGCACCAGATTAAACGATTATGATATGGAATGGAATCATTGAGGAATTGACATCATCCTAAATAGTAGTCAACAAATCTACCAATCTAACTTACGTAACTCGTATCACTACATTAAGAGCTATGTAAATTATTGTCTACATTGCTTGAATACACTTAAACATAGTTTACGCTCAGTACGATAGCAGTAAGGAGAATTAGGTAATGATGTCTTTTAAAATACAAGTTAACAGAACAGGTCATTCGACTTCTGGGGACTGCAGCGCGAGAGCGTCTAGCGTCGTAATTGGAGTAGCTACAGTTACAGGAGCCGAGTTAATCTCGGATCCTTTGCGAGCGTTTGGGCGTCTAGAGGGCAGGCAGAGTGCGCGCGGCGGGTGGTTGTGCATCCCCTTCACGGCGACTACATTAGATCCTAACATGTGTATTCTTGCCTTACAGTTGGTCTTCTTCGAAGTACACCGCCATATGACCTTGTCCCTCAACTTGGACTCCTCGCAGAAGGGGAACGTATTCACCATCATGATCACTTTGCCACGCCGCGACTTCAGAAACTTAATACCTGTGGGAAAAGCACACGTCAGAGAACTGAAGTAGAGCAACATTGTGATGTGACCTGAGGCCAAACAGACCGTAACGGATACCCAGGATAGGGACAGTTTAGGGTAAAATAAAACTCGCGGTTATTTATAAGTACAATTTAATATGATTTCACAAAAACATACCCCGTACATGAACTAAAAATCCTATGATATAATGGTATAAGTATAAAATTACACTAATAATTATATAAGACTTGTATATGAGTAGTTAACACTTTAGAGTTTTTGAGGTAGATAGTTTTAAATAGGAGCAGAGTGTTCGATGTGCGGTACATAAGACGAAGCCGTGGCGGTAGGGTCAACAATCAACACACGGTTATCATGCACTACCTACGAGATTCATAATATTAACAACATGAGCAAACATAGAAACAGCACGTGACTCCAACCTCGAAACATACAAACACCGAAAAATTCGCAAAAAGTTAAGGAGACATAAATGCGAGGTAAATATTGCGTGAATATAATAAACAATATTTACAGCAAAAGATGTAAAACTCCTCTAGATAGTCATTATACATATCAACTCATAAATCGTATCTTATATAATTGACGTATATTGTCATTGCTCTAAAATATATTACATATTAAACTTACAGTTACATTTTTAATTACATTTATACTTACCTAGTAACTATCGCCACGGTTTCATAAAAACGTATATCGCCCATATTATTTGGCTTAGTGACAGTAATCAGGTACAATAGAGCGTGCCAAATGATCAACACTGGCTGACAGTTCACGATGACAAATTGATGACAAGAGAGCTTCAGGTGAAACGGCCCCCAGTAGCATTTAAATTCACAAAACCACACAGATACGCATTGGGACAACGTTTCATCTGAAGTCACCTCCAGAGCAAACGTAGCTTGGAATTGAATCCACGACACAACTCCCTTATTTCATCACTGTTAACAATTTGACACGGTCTATAATAACACTTATTATAAAATGGTCAATATTAAGTAAATTCACACACATTAGACCCCCGTAGAACTAAGTCATCTAAATAACAATATTAAAATTAGTAAAAATTTGTACTTAAATCAGAGTCATACACAGAAAGCGGATCCTCGTTCTAATCGCCTTCGTTCTTGAATTTGTTATCTCTCGACGAGCAACAAAGTAAGTAGTTAAAACAATTCATAAAATATATTCAGACAAGTCTCAAAAAGAGCCTATTAAATTTTAATTAATTTAAAGTCGTTAACAGTGAACGATCGTGTAAACTAAGTAAAGAGGTAGTTGAGTTTCGATAATAACTAGAGGTAGTGAGGCGCACCGGACCCTGCGCGGCGAGCCGCCCCGGCGCGCCTGTTCCTAGTCTAACGCTAACCTAATCTTATGCTACGACACCTTACTCGAGTAAAGCTTCTGAGTATTCATTCTTGTATAAAATTGTATAATTTAAAATTTAAACTAATATGTAAAACCCGTATAAAAGTGAAGAGGTAGATGATTGAGCTTAAGTACTTTTTAAATCAATCCTAAAGAGCAAAACGCTGGTCGCTCAAGACAAATGCCTTTCGAATATCTACTGTAAAATTCTTATAGATTAAAGAGGCGGACATCTAAATGTCTAAGTAGCAATAAGTTTCTGAAAAGTGTAAATTTTATAATTCTCAAAATAAATTAAGTAATTCTAAGTACAGTCCAGGGGACGTCATATTGCTTAATTTCGAACGAGTTTTCTCTAAATCAGTCACCGACGCGTCGTCAGCGACCGCAGCGCGCGGTCGCCGACCTTACCTTACACTCGTGTCGACAGCTGACTCGGCTGCGTTCGCATGGCGCACCAACCTGCCCTGCCTGACATGACCAGCTGTGTATATCGCGCAATGTCCGCCTAGCGCTACTGGATGATACTGCATACTGCACGGGTCGTAAACATTAAATCAAACGCTAAAGCGGCCGTGTTCCGGATAACAACCACCAGCCTAAACCTGACATCAATACGAGCTGACACCGTTATACATTCAGAAGTTCTTACATATATAACATCCTTACTAGCCCTATTCGATTCGATAAATAGCCCACACCTATACGGATAACCATAAAGATCTCGACGAGACCGCCTAACCTATTACGACACGACGTGTTCACTCGTATTACTGGTCGTCTCCTGTGTTCCCGTCACTGGTCGTCGTACATCCAATACACCACAACACCTACTTATATGCTGACATACATTCACATTACCGATACTGAATAACCAACAATAGCCTTCGCTGAATCCTAAGTAAACGACACCTTATCCCCTCATAACTTACAATTATCATATTTAAATCTACATCCATTATGCTACATTCGCCAAAAGGCGGTTAGAAAATATCGAATACTCGATTATCATTGTCAAAATCGCTTATAAATAAATCGTGCACTCGTGTTAAAATCGATCGATGTTCGTGTGATGCCTCTTGTATTATCTTCTAATCCTCCTCTTTGCACGGGGTGTCTACGAGGAGCGGTTTCGCAGAATTGTTGTGCTGCGCTGTCGGCGGCAGCGCGTTAGGCGAGGACTGCGCGGGCGGCCCGCCGGGCGCCGCGCTACCGGCGGCGGTCGCGTTAGCGGTGGCGGTGGCGTGCGCAGTGGCAGCGTACAGCGCCAGCGCGTGCTGCAGTTGCAGCAGCTGGTGGTGCGGGTCGAGAGGCGCGGGTGCGCGGTGCCCCGACTGGTGCGGCGTGCGCACCACGTAGCGCCCGTCCGCGAAGCGACGCACGTTTGGAGGAGCGTGGTTATGCGCGTAACGGGAACGTACGATGCGCTCATGACCTTCTGGGCCCTCGGTGTTCACGTCAGCTAGACAGCGAGATGTGAGCCGCGAAGAACAGTACCATTGCTTTCTCCCATGGGCCAAGTTGTTCTTCAGGCGGAAAGTGTAACCACGGTGGAGGAGAAGCCGGCCCTTGCCTGCGCGGATGAAGCGCGCTGAACAAAAAACAAAACTGTTAGTAATTAATTCGCATACCACCATCGAAACCTTATCCCTATTAGCTATCCCACGTCAAATGTTTGTCTATCAGAAATTGCTATTTAATTAAGTATAACAGCAGCCATTCATTTCACGTGGAATAACAGATGTAAAAAATCTATGCATGCATACATTAAGATAATCGTTTACCAAAGACGAAACGAGTATAACTCTCGTCAAACCTTTTTGCTGACAAGACATGTCAGCTTAGGAGAATAAAACCAAGATTAATGTGTTTATTAGTTTATTCGATCACGAAATGAAAATTTCTGATTGTGATAATATTTTTATTTAGCACATTTACACTTACATTTTAACGATACATTACACAGATCTTGAATCATTTTTTTATTTTATATTACAATTAAATATTGTTCAGGAATAAATAAAATTACTGTTTTGAAACTTTTTATTTATAATATTTTCTCTTGGAGAAACGATAAATTCATGAGCAAGAAAATTTGGCACAGATATTTGGCATTCGTTCTGTTTACGATGAGCAAATTTCGTAACGCCGAAACGATTACAAACAATAACAACAAAATAATTACAACAGGGAAGACTAGAATTTAATTAATTCTAAATATTCTTATCTAAACTTATTTAAATATTTTCTATGAGGTAATAAATTGATACTTTGAAAAGAAAAGTATCTAATGACGTCTCCTAATGAATACACAATAATAAGTCATCATATTTAGACTATTCTAATCACAAACTGAGATCATAGTTTAAAAGTACTTGTATGAGCTTGTTATCACAATCTTTGGTAAATAAGTAAAACATTGTACTCGTTTTCATTAGAAATACTTCTATGGCACATTCGAACTCAAATAACGAGATCACATTTACTACAAGACCACTACGCATTAACACTATTGAATTGAATCTTGTTCTACAATTTTCATTACACGTAGAAGTAAAATCTTATAAAAAAAGAAATCATTTTCTCTCTAACACCATAATGCAAATGAGAGCTAGTACGGATTCCAGATTCCACGAGTCGGAACTGATTGCCACTTTCTTGATATAAGGCTAACAACAATTTTCTACTAGATAGTACTAATAACGTACTAGCCAAGCGTTGGGGTCAAAATTTGGCAGACGAGGAACTAGCAAAGGAGTAGGAGGGGAGGAGGAGCCTGACGGTGGGGCTGAAATGGAGGTAATCAACTGAGAAGCAGGATTGATGTTCGATGGTCGTCGTCCACAGCGGCCAGCGTGGTTGTGTTCCCCGACGAGTTTGTGCAGGGTTCCTTTTTGGGTGTAGGCCTTGCAGCCGCAGCCGCCCATAGTGCACCGCCAGCGCACGACGCCAGAACGCATCGTGTGTGCAGCGTAGAAGCTGCGCCCGCGCACCCACAGCCGCGGCCGTCCGCCCGGACCCACACACAGACGCACGAACTTGTTGTCGTCTAGCAAAACAACCACACGATATTCTGTCAAAAATTTGTACAAAAAAAATGGAGGTCAAACTGTCAGCAACATGCAACAAGCTCAGTGTTAGTCCCCCTCGCAAGCATCATAAAAACATGAATAGTGAAAAATGTGAAAATGTTATATTGTAATTTGTTAAATCACAAAAAATGCATTCATTGTTTATGGTGAAACATGATATTATACATAAATTGAAATAATAGCTATTACTCAACATCGGTAAAGTACAATAAATTATGATAGGTAGTTTTCTTATCACTACAGCAGCTAAGCTTCGATACAAGAAAAATAATATCAGACCTAAGCACGCTTACACTTATTGCTCAGTTATTGTTAATTAACTAAATTATTGCTATCGGTCACAAGCATTACCTAAAATTTATTTAAAATATAGATTAATTACTTAATATCAATTTAATTATATTTGTACTATATGTACAATGAGATCATTATAACATTTCAGTGACTAGATCGATTCCTACTTACAACAGACGAGATTAAGATATTTCACAATGAGCTATTTGTGCACATCGCTCGAACATAATACAAGCTAACTACTTAATTACTATCAGTCCAATGTAACAACCGCCCTCATGCCCTTATTACTTTCAACATGCCCTGCACTTACATTAATACTAAAATACAATTAAAGTTAGTAATGACCGATTCTAATAAACATGACCTGATTTCGGGACACAAATTACAATTAGATTCGATCATAAGTTAATCAGACACCAAATTATCGTGTTATACAATGTTATTTAGTTATTAACTAGCAATTGTAGTAGCAACTTGTTAGTGGAAGAAAAAAGTATTACTCGTCGAGGACAGCCTTGGCTTGAACGGCGAGATTCGCGTTTGTGAAGCCTCTGCTTGGGCCCCTCTCGGAAGCAGGGACCCCGGCCTGGCCCCCCACTGGAGGTTCATGCGAATGTATGTTGCTGATGGCGAAAATTTTGTCGTGCAGCGTATGTGCATACGCGCGACATGTCCGTCGCGTGCACCGCCATCGCACCTTATTTTTCTCCGGAAAGACTTTCTCCGCATAAAAGGAAAACCCATCAAGCCGCATATGCCGCCGCCCGCGGTTCGATATGACGAATTCAACTGTAAAAAACCACCACTATGACTATCCGTAACCCCATAATGCGTAGATCTATCATGCATGCTACAAGTGATGACGATTGTATATTTACAGTGGTAATGAAACTGATCTTGAAACAGCTATAATTTAACTTGAATATTGCAACAAAAATTGCCAATTACTGTCAACCAGTCACTAGAGCTGGGCGAGGCAGACGAAGGATACGAGAGGTAGGAACGGGGAGCAAATTACCTATTACAGTAGTCTAATGAGACATTGTTGCTATTCAGCTGGACGAAGAGGTGACCAAATGATGCTAGTGTTAGCCAGCGAATAAGTTACATGTCAGAGGTGGATTTCTGCATCTAGCTAGCTCGCTGGCATCTAGCTACATTTCAAACTTACTTCCCGTTCAAGCTTTTATCTCCATCTTTCTCACATAGCTCTAGTAGATAGTCCGCTCTAATAGTGACAGGTAACTGATGAATCAATGCATTCAGCTCATGCAATTGCGTTAAGATCAGTTTTGCATTATAAACACAAGTTTACATAATATATTCATAACAGCACGCGTACAAAAGAAAAGAAAAACATAATTAAATATAATTTATTGCATTCAATCGTAGTGATGTTAATTATTTGCAGCGATAGTTTCTATGAGACTCTCGATGCGCGCATGTTCGTCGAGGACTGGTGCATGTCGCGCATGTGTGTGACTGCCGGCGCGTGCGACGAGCTCGCCGTCGGTGGTGAGAGCCCGGGCGGTGCAGCCCTGCGCGCGGCTGCGGCACGTCCAGTAGACGCGCGGACCACGACGGTTGCGCGCCACATAGGCGAAGCCGTCCACCAGCAGCGATGGAGCCCCTCGCCGCGTCACTGTGTAACACACCTGCGCGTCGCCAGACCCTGTCGAACCCAGCATTACCTGTGGTGTGGTAACTGTGCTCAAGTTTTTACTAATGCCTACCGATGCGATGCATTTTATTTAGGTACTACGCCCTTTTCAAAGTTGAGCACCGCTGCCATTGACATGTTTAAAAAAATAATCAAAGGTCAAATTTAAAAATATTTATTGAAATCTTATATGCTAGCGTACTTACATTATTTGATCACAAATGTTTAACAAAACTAGAAAGTTGATAATATCGATTACAATACTAGATGACGATTTCATCAACGGAAACTAGAATCACATTCGCCCATGCATTTACGATTGAACTACACCAAATATTAAAATCATAGACTTATTACAACATAAAAGGAAACATTTTGCAATGGGTAGGTTGTCACACTTAAAATACACACATTTAAGTACAATGTGAAAAAAAAATCGGTACCGTACTGGTAATATTCCTGACTTCAAGACAAATAAACGTTACTAAACAACTGCTTTGGTGATACCTAAACGTAATGCTCTTACCTAGCGCAAAAAAAAACAATAAATTACATAAACCATTGGGCGCCATCTAAACTTACGGCACCGATGAGCCGATGCGTACGTAATGCTGGGACAACTTTTAGGGTTTGTCAACGAACAATATTGACTGACACCGAAAGGGACTTAAAAACATAACATAAGTTTGGTGTCCAAAAAGTAGATTACGAAGTCTATTAGTCGCCTAGTGAGAAAATAATGGTGATACGGAAATTATGCTTAGGTATCCGGTATCCCTATATTCTCTATACTTTAGGCCTTATTTAACTAGGTGACGCTTAACTTTAAGTTAATGAAATGGGTATATGATCTCGTCAGTAATACAGTCTCATATTTATTTGTAGTGTGAAAGTGACAATTCCTTGCTTAGGCTGAGATTTAATCTGTCAGAAATCAGTCTAAATCGGTGGATATCGGCGTGATTTTGACAGACCGTAGCGAAAAATTTGCCGCGCAAATTTTGTATTTGAAACCCAGACTCTTAGTACCTACTAAGACAAAGCATGTGTTAAATTAAGTAACGTTTATTTTTCTCGGGCGAATGTCTGCGCACTGCATCCGCTTCAAATTCAACAAAAATGACAGTCGACTTTCAGAGTGTTCTTAGTACCTAGTATTTTTAAGGACTTTACTAATTCTATAAGGGTAGTGGTAGTGCACTAGATCCAAATTCCATATTTTCGAATTAAGAACATTTTGTTCGGACCGTCTTTTCTCGGGTCCGTATCGGATGCATTGCGCAAACACATTTATGTCCGTTTTCACTAATACTAGGCGACACCTAAATTAATTTATTTTAAGCCCGTGTTGTCTAAGGAGGGCAAAAAGGTCTCAGTTTCTCCTCAATCCTCTATTTTGAGCTTGTGTGGACCAATCTTGTCTACAAATAACGCATATTTAGCTACCTAGCGCAAAAGATTATCACTACATAGTATAAAACAAAGTCGCTTTTTCTGTCTGTCTGTCCCTATATATGCTTAGATCTTTAAAACTACGCAACGGATTTTGATGCGGTTTTTTTTAATAGATAGAATGATTCAAGAGGAAGGTTTATACGTATAACACATGCACCCGTGCGAAGCCGGGGCGGGTCGCTAGTTATTTATAAACCTCAGTGACCCCGCCGCCTATATTTACGACGGCGCTTCGCCGATGCGTAATGCTTAGGCAACTCTTAGGGATTGCCTAGCAGCAACATTGACAGGCACCGAATTGGATTTGAGAAACAAAGTCAAAAAAAGAAAAATTTCCAAGCCTAGGAGTGGCCTAGTAAGAAATGAATGGTGCAATGCAAGTGGTTGCCCAGATGTCTCCTTACTTTAGGCACTACTTCGACGTAACTAGTGAAAACGGACATATATGTACATGTACTTTAATAATTAATAAATAAAACAAGGAATCAAGTTACACCAACATTTACCTAATGTAATACGTAGTCATTTTGTAAAGTGTTGTAGGTAATTACCTATAATAATGTTTAGTAGTGTAACCACCAAATGGGGTGTTTTTATTGATTTCTACTTAAATAACTTGTTTATTTTGTCTTTAAAACATTTGTATACCAGTCTATAGCGAAACATGTCCAATGTAGATCATACAGTACATAATACCTACTAAGTAGGTTTACTAAGGCGATATTTTATTATGAATAAAAAACATTATATTTACATGCGACAGTAACAATAGTATAACCATACATTATTTTGAGGTGTAAGTTTGGCGAAACTTTACTCCGAGTTTATTAAAAATGGGGTTAGTGTACAAATAAAAGGAAACGTAATTGAACAGAAAATTAAAAAATATGGCAGTAATCCGAATTAGGCCTAAAACACTAACGCACACACAAAATGACACAATAACATTAACTTTATTGCTTGTTTTTAAAAAACTGGAAATTCCTTATACTGTAGGACAGGTAACTACTTCACCTAATTCATACTTTCGCGATATCTTCGACATGTGGTTTTCAGCATGGTTATGTACTGGATTAGTTACTCTTAAAACATTATTTTTAGACGTTATTCTAGCTCGACAGCGCTTTCCATAGTCCATACACCTCCAAAAAGTTCGACCACTACGCACACTGTCTGTCACAAATATGTAAGGTTCATAGATCAACTGTAGATGACCACTTTTCGTCTGAATAAAATGTAGATCACTCTTTATGTTGCTGTTTAATGCACCCATTACTGAAAAATAATGTGTTATTAGTTAGACTGTAAAAACTTATGTTTTGTTTACTTTCTGTGTAGGTGTCATTTTAGGATAGTAAAATACGACTTTTGATTTTTGTTTAATGTTTATTCTTAGAAAGGGTATTGTTCACTTATTAATGGTACTAAAATACATTTTGCTTTGTAATACAGAATAAAAATAAATGAAAACAGTGTTAGAACCCCTTGTGTATCCAGACCTGCTAGAATAAGGAACAATTAAAATGGTAATAGTGAAAAATAAAATTAAAACTTCAAAGTTTGTGGTGTTTTCTTGCAAGTGTTTTTGCAGAAATAGGTACCTGCTACCTATGTTTGTGCTTAACACTTTCCACGCCGCGTCGGGTCAACGCTGACCGACGCGACGCTAGTGGAGGTTTGACCTTCAACAGTTTTGGCCCGGCGGTGAATGTATTAATGCTCAAATAATTCTATAAACTGTTGGTCCTATTAGTCCAACTTTACATAATTATGTTGCACTTTAACGAAAAGCGAATTGAGCTCATACTCTACTTACTTTGCTCCAAGCCATGTCAATAATGAATAAAGACCAATATTTAAATAGTATGTTGTATGACACAGTGACAAAAGAGGTCATCCTTAGGGCATGCAATATAAAAGATGTTAAAATTAAACTGAAATGCCTAAATATACCTACTCATACCTATTTAATATAATAATATACTTAACTCCACTTGCTGCCCACATGCAAAACAAAGCTTGTAGCATGCTTGATGACAAATTGTGATAAAAAATTGCACATATTATAATTTTAATTGATTCCGTCATTGCTTGACCTTGTCCTATATTATTTTAAGATATTAAAGTGCTTTTTGACATTATTTAACTAACATTTTTATGTTTGCTTTGGTGATACAGTAAGTCATTGCTGGCAATTTAGATATTACGGCCAGTGTTGCCCAACTATCGATAGTTTTCTTATCGATAGATCACCACGAAAACTAGTAACAATATCGATAGTGATATCAATAGTATTGATAGTTACTTTGTGTGAGCTATCGATAGTATCAATACTATTGATACTATTTTCGTATATCAATACTATTGCCCTGTATTGATAGTACAATAGTATTGATAATATCGATACTATTGATATGACGTCAACTATCGATAGACTATCGATAGTTTAGCGATAGTCGACTATCGATATCGACACTAATTACAGCCACACTCTGCTGGGGAATATGAACCATGCAAGAGTATCGAATATATGGAGTATGGAGTGATCCTATAAAAAGAGTTGCAGCTATACTTGCCGGAGTGGCTGGGCTACACTGGAACTTTGCTAGAGAGCTTAAATAATATGTCAGCCACACATTGCCATGAAAATATGGCCCATTAAGGAAGTATTATATAAAATTTTGTTTTAATGAAGTTTTGATAACATTAAAGCCAAAGCCCTATTCTATAGAGAGGCTCATGGCATATGGTGTACTCCGCAGGAGTTATACCAATTCTAATTCTATTAGCCATTCTACTGAAAATGTACTACATATTCAAGAATTAAATTATAGAGGAAAAATAGGACATTAAATCTTTAGGTTAGTATACTGTTAAGGCCAGTATAATTTAATGATTTAAACAAAGTCCTTAGTTGTTGTGGAGGTCAGATAGGCAGTCTCGCCATGTAAAATATCTGCATCCGGATAGACTGGAAGCCGACCCCAATATAGTTGGGAAAAGGCTACACAGATGATGATGAAACAAAGTCCTTAAATCTTCTTTTTTTTTTGATTTGATGATTTAAGAGCCCAGTGGCCAAGTTTATCAGGGTCAGGGTCAGGGTAGCATTGTTAACGTCATCTAAAGTGCAGGTGTTGGTAAACTTTGGGTACCGTAGCAAGTGGGCCATTGTCTGATCAGGAGTGCCACACTCGCACTGGGTATCAATGGGATCTATAAACCCATATTTAATTAATTTTCATAGTTTAATCCTTAAATTATGAAAATTAATTAAATAGTAAGGACTTTTTACTGCAAAGAAAAGTAACCCTAGTTCACTGTCAAGTATGATTAATTTATTGTGCTTTTCAGTTTTGTCCTTGTTATTAAGCCCATGAAGCAGCGAATAACTGATAATGTGTTAATCAAGGTTGAAGTGACAAAAAATTGAAATAATTTAAGTACCTCCTTGGGTCCGTGTAACATGTTGCATCCATGTAATGTGAAGCCACATGTTACATGTGGCTATGCAACATGTTTTTTTACAGTTGTGCTTTTTGTACACACTTAGGTAGGTATATAATTTTTAAATAATTTATCCAAGTCTTAATAACAACACTGTGGTTATTATAATATAAATAAGTTGTGGGTAGATTTTTACTTTACATAGTACCTACTTAAATTAATGTTAGGGAATTTGTGCACCTCAATATTTATATTGAGTGGGGTAAAGTTTGAAGGTTCATTGTTTTGTTTTGAATTGGTGCCATAATATAAAGGAAGTAAATTTATTCTGATCATGCTCATTAAATATTATCAACTGACAATATTTACAAAGATTTTAATTGTGACAATTGTAAGGTTTTTTGAATGGGTACTAAACAAAATAAATAAGTACCTACCTACCCTTATTTATTTAGTAACATTTTTAACACAAAATACACAATAACTCACCTAGTTAATAAGTTTTGAAGTTGTGAATGTACCTACATGCTTACTTTTCTGATGAGACATTTTAAAAGACACACAATATATTCAAATATTCTAGAATAGTTTTGATCCATCCTTCCAATTTTAAATGATTGCCATCTCTTCCTCAAGTATTAACCAATGTTATTCAAGAAACACACGCAGTAAAGTTTGATCTAAACATTGATTTCAATTTGTAGGTTATGTTTACAAGCTGCCAAATAGAGCGTGGAAAACATGTTTATTTTAGTATCAGCTATATTAGAAAAGTATCAATTACCATTTTCATGCAATACAACGGCTATTTATTAGAATTTGTTCCACTTTAGATAAGAACGTAATACCTGGTACTCTAGTTGACAACCTGCATTCGTTTACAGCAGTGTTACTTTCCCTAGTGCTCAGATATTGCAATAATTAATTTGTACATACCGCATTCATATTCAGCACTTAAAACACTTTTTAACACAAATACACATAATTTCATAACTTTTTAAGGCACCAAACATTTTGTATCATCACGTAAACACTTCCTGATCCGATACTATAACATGTATACAAATAACACGAGATTATAATCCTGAACATTGGCACTGCAGTCCACTGGTAGTAGTCTGTTAATTATACACCTGTATAATTAATAAAAAACACAACAAACTTATATTTATTCCCAAAATAGTAAACAATCCTCGAGTGACACAATTGCAACCATAGATTCCACGGCGTTAAGACGGACAACCACAAATAACGGAATCGCGTTCCATGATACGCAAAAACACAATCTTAACAAGAGGAATAGAGAATATTCTTTTTCTGATTTTGGGTAGTATAAAAATGAGGTCCTAAATTTCAGTATTTCTATGATCTAAAAAAGCAAAATTATTAATGTGCTTATGATAATGAACTGAAACAAAATAGCACTTTATAGTTCTGTTAGCAACGTAGTACTTACTTATGTTTTGCATCAATGCAAAATTGCAAATTTCCATTTCGAAACAATATATAGATTTCTATTTTTTTAGAAAACTATGGCAATGATTGTCATTTAAGTTAAGAGAAAAATCTTTTGTTCAAAATTAAACGACGGGCACTTCAATAAAAAATTGATCAAGTCACAAAAACTTGTCGATATGAGTGATCTGGAATGTATTTTTTTTTTTGCGTGAAAATTATAGCCATACAGTTATTTCTACAATATTGTTTCAATTATATTGTGGTCCTGAAAAAAAGTTGTAGGTATATGTACCCATTCTGGTGGAAAAGTTCGCTTCTCGTCAGTAATTTTAGTGTTGCCACATGTAAAAATAAATGTCATGCATGCAAGTCTGGCATCATGATGATGACGAGCATCTAGGCTTCTTGATGATGATAAATAATAGGTATACGTATCGAAATAAGTTTATACCATACCTATTGACTATGGATATCCGTCAATGTGAATGCACTAAATCTAAATAAACAAACCTTATGCCGCGTTTATACACTTATCGAACTTTGACAAGTATCCATAAGCCCAAACCTGTGAACTGGAGTTTTTGGCTTAACTAACGTGAGATAGAAGCTGCTTGTCGCCGTTCCGATCAAATCAGTGGTCCGTAGGTCGTCTCAATTATTTGACACGGATCAAAGGACGAAAACGAATGCGACGCATTTATGAGTTGTGCGCGTTTGGTATCGCTTTTGTGATCTCGTGATGGAAGAATAGTTTTATTTCCTATAAATTACTATTTATATTCGATGGTAATGTTATCCACCTCCTTCTTTAACGGGCTTCTTATTTTTATTTTATATGCTCTTGTTTCAAACAAAAATATTATTAAACAAACGCAATAGCCGAAATATGTTCTATAACTGCCATATTTGTTTAACCGGAACACACTACCGGCGACATACACAACCTAACGTTTGTCGAGGGTTGAGGCTTGTGGGAATTTATTTGCAAAGTGTCAGCATACGTATAAACCCAGCATTATATACGAATTATCTCTTCGTCCAAGAACCAAAGAGTTCATTCGGGAATTAAATTATCCTTATTTTTAACTTGTTTTGATTGTGTTTGTGGAGTACCTACTTAACTACTTATTTTTATAGCAAAATATTTTTATAAATAGAGTAGGTAACTTATTTTAAGTAATTGTCTAATTCGATTTTGTATTGCAATAAAATAACAAATCGCTGAGTTTAAATTAAATCATCAATTTTAATAAATTCATGTTAACCCCCCTAATATCTCATAACGCCCTATAACGATTTCGTGTTTTTGTTAAAAATAAAACAGCGAGCTGGATTCAAAATAGTTTGTCGTAGAATCTTGTGATGGCCTCCCAAGCGCCATCTAGTAGTAAAGTACTTAGTTACACAATTTGAATCGGATTTGTAAAAAAACAAGGTAATTGTGTAAACTGCATAGAAATAACTTTAAATTAATTATTCTTTAATAGAAATGGCCATTGTATGAATGCGAATAAAATACTTACTTTAGTCTGGTAACAGAAAATTTTCCGAGCTTGTTATCAGCGCCCTCTAGCGAGCACACGAACTTGGTTGGTATTTTCTAAAAACTAATTATTGCATTCTAGGGAGTAAGCATAATAATTATGCATTTTGTTCATTATTTTTCAGGATTGCTATAAAGCTAGACAAACGTTACAATATTGTTGATTGCTTACCGATCTACCTACTGAAATTAAAATCATCACGCTATACCTACAAGGAGCTTAGCAGAAAATTGTGACGTGTATGCGAATGACTGTTTAATTCAAGTCAAGTAAGTCAAGCAAAGTACATTTTCGTCTTTTACTGTAAAGATAAGATATACCTAGGTACCTACTTTCAAATTAACTTCTACAGGGAATGACATTTCAGGTCAGCCAGCTTAATAACGTAGGTTAGATACCTATTACCTACATTCTGCAAGAGGTAAGCCTTTGCCTTAATAGTAATAAGCGATTATTAATAAATAATACTTAGATATAAAGGATATTGACTAAGTTGTTAAGGCTATGTGTGTACTGTATCAAGAATTTATGCTAATTTCATATTATGGGTTATTCCATAGCATAATAGCATTATAACTTAAAGTTCACAACAATATCGCTCATCATACATTTAAGCTCATTTCAGACTATGCTTTACCTACTATTCTGCTATTTAGTAAAACATTAAAAGAAATAATATTATAATAATAATTATTATAGTTTAACAAAGAGTGAACGTGTTCTAAATAAATGTCATGGTAAGCGATATTGTTGTGCTCTGAACTTTATGCTATTATAAGTAGAGCTTTACGGTCTCACACGCTTCCTTTCTCTCGAAAATTGCAAATGTGCTACAAATAGGTATTACCAAGCAGTCATTATCGGTGTCGTTGAAAAAGTTTTTGAAAGCTGAGATGCCAAAAATGAGGTTTAATTAAAATGGGTTTAAATAAAAATCCAACATGGCAACAATATTCAATTTATTTTTATTTTTATCAACGTAACAACATTCTCGGCATTTTCAATCATTAAACAAGTACTTACTATAAGTAAATAAATGGTCACCTTGTTAGGTAGGACACAACTCCTAATAAGTTTACCCTTTCAAGTCCGAATTCGGTGCATGTTACATACTACTTATACTAAGTACTTGTATTTCCTTAAAATGTTAATTTCAAAATACTAACATGTAATAAATTATTTTACAGCAGTTACCTCGTGTTGGGCTACTTTCATATTGTTTTTTCGCTATTTGAGTTGCGGCAAAAGATGACTGCCGCTGTCGGAAGCTTCCTACAGCATAATTTAATCAATCAATCACCATACCTAATAATTATTAATATTTAGTTTAATTACAATAATTGCATTTCCAACTTTGACTATCTTTTAGAGCGTCATACTGTCAATCTTACATCATCATCTTGTCATCTGTACTAAAAAAATGTTTTTTGCTCTTGAATATCTTGATATTCCCACGATCAATATTTATTTGATATGATCATAGTTTTAATGTCTGTCAACCCTGCCACAGCGGGCCGGGCCTACTAAGGGCACTTGCCGATCTTCTTTACATTCCTATTTTAAATAATATGCAACAATTAATTAATTACTTAGCCACTAATTTTAATTATTTGCCTACAGAGACCAAGCGTATTAACTAGAAGTAAAAAAAAAATTTGGTACCAGATTTAACCATAAGGGTAATAATAAAAAGAGACAGGGTAATAATAGTAATAGGGGTAATAGTAATAGGGGTAGATGTAATAATTGTATGGCCAGATGACTGGACAGCCAGATCCGTTATTCCCGTTGTTCGTCGCATCGGTGCGCCTGCCCATAAGATAAACATTCCCAGTGCAGTCAGGTTTTTTAAACAAGAAACACTCCTTTATTGCGAATATTAAAAATAATACGAACAAATGAAATTGCATCTGAAACAAAAGAAACAAAAACAAGTTTAACCAAACTTAAAGTCAGGCGCTATTTCTACCGATTCATGACCGTCGTTTTCATCATCTTAAATACTTGAAACTAACGTACTTCTACTTTTCATACTTAAATTATTGAATGCGTCCGAAAAATAAGATAAAAAGCTTTAAAATTCGTAACTTACAAGGTGCCTAATTTGCTAATATTCCTTGAAAAGCGATAAACTTCAGATAATTTCCAACTTTTTTGCCCTTGTATACTTGGTTTTAATTATCAGAACTTCTTAAATTTTTTTTTCGCCTTGCGGCGGTTTTTTGCTGTTTTCAAGAAATCTTTTAAACTTTGGACGAAAATCTTATTTTTTTTCTGATGGGTCATAAACTAATAAATTCTTCAAAACTGAGACTTTTTAAAACCACGCACAATTTTCCACGATTTTCAGTATCGTATCGATATCGACACCAAGTTCTTGGGGTCGAAATTGTTGGAAATTCGCATTAGTTTCGAATCGAGGGTAGTCCGGTAATGGGGGAATGGGGGTCATGACCGGACTCCCCCCGAAACGGAGCCTGTCCTGACTAAACCTTGATTGTATGACCGCCCCGACTTGAAAGCTAGATCCGCCCTTGCCAATCAACCTGTAAAATCAAATATACCTACGCCTCACAAGCGAAACGGCTCATTACAACAGCAACACTTACCGCATCGAAACAATTTAGTCCTTCTATAGTGGTGATTAACGACTGAGTTGATTAAAAACCTCAAGTTCCTACGCGCTTCAAGAGTGAAAAAGCAGTGATATTTTTTTTGGCGCCTCGGAGGTGTAGGCTACACTTCTAGGGTTAATGTAATTAATATAAATGTAGGTACTTTTAAATATTTAAAAAAATAGCAGTGCCATTTCTGATAGACAGTATAGAAAACAAGCTGTTACGTGATCACCAGCACTAATCAATTCAGGAGACATTGCTTGCTAATTGAGTATTGATCCACCGTGACTTCTCATTTCTAAAATTTGTTCTGCGTATCACCTACAAACTAGAATGTATAGTAGATACGCGGCATATTATGGAGTTTAACCCTTATTAAACGCTGGGAGCTATACTTCCCACATCTCAGATTGAAGTAAATCGTGTTTTATTTTTATATGCTTAAACCTAATGCAATGTAATATTTATCTACGCAAACTTAACATTTCAGAGAACCTTTTTTAATTTCAACACTTTTCAGAGAATTATTACATGTCATGGTAAACACACGTCAAAGTCAGTTGACGTGATTTTGACACCGAAAATGACCGTTATTTTTTTGTTTTTTGTGTAGTGCTGAAAAAAAATTATGTAAGCAGATTTGAGTTTCAGCTATGTAAACTAGACTATGTTACGGTTACGTGAAACGTAAAATATGCCCAGAATCTTTCGTTTATAAATACCTTGGTAGAGTCGATTGAAATTGAGTCTCTAAGTGGGAAGATATCATCCCAGTGTTCGTCACTGCACACTACATTCGGAAATTCTATATATAAAATCCGTGTGTCTATAAAAGCTTAGTATATGCAACTTATTAGTAATTATTCATTCAAACAATATGAATAAAAAACTTCAATTATAATAATTTATTTTATTGATTACCTGAGTGCCGAAAAGTACTCACCAATACTAACTCAACTAAAAATGTATGGTGAAGTCATTATTTTTCAATTTCCGAGTTCTTCCCTTAGTAAAAGAAACTTGCATTGTGTACTTTTACCTCCTTTATTAAAAAAACACGATCAATGTTATTTTTTTACGTTAAAATTTAATTCACAAGTGGAGCCAGGGCGACTAGCTAGTGTTTTAAAATATTGATGTCATACTGGACACTGGGAGCTATAGTTCCCACCTTTCCAACTTTGTTACAACAGAGAACAGACGACGGGATATATACTTCCCACCAAAAAAGGGTACTTCCCCCCCACTAACCCCTCTTTTGTGTGTATTTTTGAAATCTACGACCCAAAATTACCCAGGAACGTATCTTACTTTTTTGTTAACTCGTCCACAGGCTCGCGTTTGAATAAGGGTTAAATGTTTTTTCCTCCACAACACAACTATCATGACTGATAACCCAAATCAGTCGCGTGGTCTTAACAGTAGTATTACTGTTAAGACCACGCGACTGATTTGGGTAGTTAGCTCATGTACTTAATGTAATTTTTGTGAATGCATTCAGAGAACCGGAAAGTAAATCTATCCTTTCCACACTTTTGTTAAGATAATATCATCTCTCTTTCTTTATATATCTTTACATATTATTCTTATATGAAATAAAGTACTAAAGTTATAAGTAATAAAGTATAGTAAGAAATAAGTATAATTTATTTCTGCTATTTATCCAAAATTAATAATTCAGTCTGAGTGAGTGAGAACAACCTATAACTTTTCACCTCCGGTTCCTACTGGCTGCTTGTGAAAATATTTTTGAACTCGTTGACAAACAATACCTTTGTATGTTTTATGCGTAAAAATATTTTGTGATTATCTATGTTAATTAATGAAATATGTTAAGGGCTAATTATTATTTATTTCTATTATTAAATCAACATTATTTGTGTTATTAAACAAAAATAATAATTCAACTTGTGGTGCCTATTATTTTTAATCTCCTTGGTCATGCTAGTCTCTTTACACCTTGACAAAAGACAATGCAACCATTTCGGAGATTCTACTTCTACAATTTGAAGTTAGCGTTACTTAAATTGTAATTTTATTTTCGTAGCAATTAATTTTTAGCATTTTTTAGCGGAACGGCTGGCGCAGTCGCCTATAGACTATTGCGATTGACTGTTGCACTGCGGCTGGGTTCGATTCCCGCACAGAACGATAGAATATTTGTATGGCCTACAGAGGTCTGGCTGTTTGTTTAAGTGAGTTTATATGTTTGTAAAAGCACCCACGTTACAGGAGAAAATCGTAGTGTTGGGCAACGTTTTTTTTAAACAATTTGAAACAAAGCAATTGTTTTCCACACTAGTTTGTTAAAAAACAGTTGCTGGCGGCGCGGCGCCGCGCCGCCCGTCCGTCTGGACTAACCTCCTGGGTAAAGCACATAGATGACCCGCGTCTATAATCATACACTTAAAAGTTAACTTTTAGGTAATATTACTTGGAGAAGTAACACAGACCCCAAACTGTTTACAATTTCTCAGATTTACTAAATCGTAGGATGCAATATTGTGATTTTTCCCTGCAATAAAAAGCAGTATGACGACTAATTTCAAAGTATGCCCGTGAAAACGCCAGTATTTTTCTGCATTGTTTTAAATTAATCTCCTAGTCCTACTAAATCCTAGGATTTCACTTTTCGAATTTTATTCTCAGTAGGTCTAATAGGTAGGTACCTAACTACCTACCTACCGTGCCTCAGATCACACGCACAATTTTTATGTGTCCCAGTATGGTAGAAGAGAGGTTAACCTGCTGGAGTATATAATATGTACTAAGGCTATATACGCACTATGCGGTTAGCCGCAATGCGGCCAGCCGCCCGGCTGACCGCAGGATGCGGTTCTCAGAACGACCGGAGCGGTCGGCCGGCAGCCGCATCGCAGTGCGTATAGAAACTACTTTCTCGTACAAAAAATTTTGATTCCGGTCAGCCGGACGGCTGGCCGCATTGCGGCTAACCGCATAGTGCGTATATAGCCTAATGGCGCATTTTCATTAGTCGATAGGGCCCGCATGCGGGGTGCGAGAGATTTCTGGAACGCATGCCACAAGGCCCGCATTCGGGGAACCGTTTTCATTAGTCGATAGGGCCCGCATGCGGGGTGCTAGAGATTTCTGGAACGCATGCCACAGGGCCCGCATTCGGGGAACCGTGTTCATTATGGCGCATTTTCATTAGTCGATAGGGCCCGCATGTCGATATCACGGTCTTTACACCGCATGCGGTGTAACGACTTGTAAAGCCACGTAATCACTGAGCAACAATGTTTCTGATACCTACACAGTTTCTGAAACATCACGTTAATGTTCCCAGGAACAATGTTTCGGAAGCTCTGCCGTCCACACAGTCAGTTGCTTAGGTCATGTCGCCCAAGGAAGTAGTGTTGTTAGGTATGTGGTGCCTACATTTTTTTGCATAAGTCCATTTCTAGTAAAAAAAAAGAAAAAGATGGTGGGTCGGGAATTACTTGCTAAGACAAGACGTATTAAGTGATTTATGCATGTTTGATGGATCATTTATAAACTTTCTACGAATGTCAAAATCAGATTTTAAATATCTTTTGCAAAATGTTGTAGACAACATTTTCTTCTCTTGCAAATTGCGACCGCAATATGCATTTTATTCTCAACAACTTTTTTGGAATTGCCAAAGCATTCGAAATTTCTTCCGGCGTCATTCTTTTTGATTTTATTTTTGTAGTCCTTTGTCGAGCAATCCCATAATATTCGTTTTTTCTCAAATAGTTCTATCAATTTAAAGACAGTTTCATCGTCTCACTCTACAGCCATGTTTAAAAACAAATGTTTAGACGCGTCCACACTCGCAGCACCTGTTGCGCAACTGATTTGTTTCTACTTTCTTTCTGTGTTCTCCGCCGCAAGTGGGGAGCACCGAAACATAATTACCGATAAACGTAGTGTTTACAGAAACAAAATTATGTTTCTGAAACAAAACTATTTGTTTCAGAAACACGTACCTAGATTTTGTTTCTGAAACAGAGTTTATAAACAATTGTTGCTCAGTGAATACGTGGCTTAACTTTCATTGGTTGTTATGTCGCATGCGGGGACTCCCCGCATGCGGGCCCTACAGAGTAGGTACCTAATGAAAATGCGCCATAAGGGATACCCAGGTTGTAGATAGGCATCATACTAATCATGTAAGAGTGCTGTCCACTGCGCGTCGCATACTATGACGCGCAATGGTTAGGTGTCCTACCTTCTCTAGGTGCCTGATAAAATTGAAACAAGTAGGTACCTATCGGATTCCTGGTACTTATGTGCAGGTGGGCACGTTAACTACCAGATATCTGGAAGCGCTCAACGTTTACATACCCAAACCAGACAAAAGACGAGCGCGAGGTAAGTCTCTAGGTACCCAATACATACCTGTAAGCAGTTAGGTAGGTACCTATGTACGTCACTACCCGATACCAGAAGCGAACACCAGACACTACCAAATACCTGTATGCATATAGGTACCTACGTCATTAACAGATACCGGTTATCAGATAGGTGCGACACTACCAGATAGATACCTGGAAGCAGATAAGTAGGAACGTCACTACCAGATACCTGATACCAGTAAGCAGATAGGTATCTACGTCACTAACTTGATACCTTAGATAGGCATAGTAACGTCAATACCCGACATTAGAAACCTGTATGCAGGTAGGTACGTCACTACCCGATACCTGAATGCAGATAGGTACAACACTATCCAATACCTAAAGAATAGTCACGTCACTACTTACTAATGTAATACCATTGAAGTACCAGCTACCCATGTGCAGCTACCTGTATGCATATAGGTAGGTACGTCATTAAACAGATACCGGTAATCAGATTAGTGTTGCCTAACTATCGATTGCCTATCGATAGGTTGTCGATACTATCGTGACCTCGAAAAATAGTCACAATATCGATAGCCCTATCGATACTATTGAATTTTTACAATACTATCGATAGTATCGATAGTATCTATCCAAGAAATTGAGCAATACTATTGATAAAGAGCAATACTATCGATAGTATCGATACTATTGGGTATAGATACTATCGATAGAATCGATACTATCACTATTATGGCATATTTTACTGCAATCACTGTCGATACTATCGATAGTATCGATACTATCGATAGTTTTACTACATCGATATTTTACCAAAGTTCAATAGTATTGCACCGGAATTTTGATAAAAAAAAAGTTCGCGATTAAATTAATGATATACTTTTTAAGTTATAACCATAGTTTTTATTATAGCTTTAAAAGTAATAGTTACCTAAATAGTAATATTTTCGATTTTAATCATACTTTGGATTCATATCACTCAGAAAATTGATTTTGACATGGATTATGATTATTATAAAGTAAATATATCTTCAATAAAGTCGGCAATTATTACTTTATGAACTTACAACTTAAAACAGCGTTGTACCTAATACGCAAAAAACGTAAAAAATGCCGCCCTTCATCGACGCTTTCATCTTAATTGAAATAATTGTATTTAAGGTAAAAATTTACAATGTTGTAAGGATAATTATATAAGACTTACCCATTAAAAAAACAGTCACTGACAAAGATACTTAATATTATAAATTAGTAAATTCGATGATTAACTTCTGTATAAGTCGCTAATAGGTTTGAATCCAACACGATACTATTGAATTTTGGTAAAATATCGATGTAGTAAAACTATCGATAGTATCGATACTATCGATAGTATCGACAGTGATTGCAGTAAAATACGCCATAATAGTGATAGTATCGATTCTATCGATAGTATCTATACCCAATAGTATCGATACTATCGATAGTATTGCTCTTTATCAATAGTATTGCTCAATTTCTTGGATAGATACTATCGATACTATCGATAGTATTGTAAAATTTCAATAGTATCGATAGGGCTATCGATATTGTGACTATTTTTCGAGGTCAACTATCGATACATCAACAATCGATAGTTAGGCAACACTAAATCAGATAGGTGCGACACTACCAGATACCTGTAAGCAGATAGGAACGTCACTACCAGATACCTGATACCAGTAAACAGGCATCTACGTCACTAACCGATACCTTATATAGGCAAAGTAACGTCAATACCCAACATAAGATACCTGTATGCAGATAGATACGTCACTACCCGATACCTGTATGCAGATAGGTAGGTACAACACTACCAACTACCTGAAGAATAGTCACGTCACTACCTACTATTGTAATACAGTTGAAGTACCAGATACCCATGAGCAGATATCTACCAGATAACCGTAAGCACCTACAATACTATTAGGTACCTGGTAGATGTTGCTTGCCTAAACCAAACCTATTACGCGAGAAAGTACCTAGGAATCAAAGTACCAGATTCCCGTTACCGAACTGTAGCATTTTAACCTATCCAAAACCATACTTACCACGTAACTAAATAGGTACAAGTTTGTACCTTCCAGATACCAGATTCTACCTTCATAGTAGTTACCATACCACCAGATGACTCGATTGGTTACCAGTGCTGGATCTGTATACTTACAAAGCCATCCCGTACCAACTCACCTATTCAACCAGTTTTCTGCTTTTGAAGATTTACCAGTATATTTTACCTGCTTTACCATTTTTACCTGTTACCTTTACCATATTACCATTTTTACCTGTTACCTTTACCATATTACCATTTTTACCAGTTGACTTTCGTCATACCAATTAACTTTTACCATACCAACCTTATAACTTCACCACCGAACCTTGAACCTTCAAAACCTTACCAAAAACCTGACCTTTACCTGTAACACATCTCAAATACTATGTAAATACTAATCTAAACTACTTACATCTAACTTACAAATTTCATTCTACAACTAGAGACCTATGTAACCATTTATTTTAGCTTTAAATATGTATAATTTCTGGTCACATAAGGCCGTTTTACGAGACAGCTTGTCCAATAGTTTTTGGACGAACTGTCTTTACAATAGGAAGTTGCAAACCTACCTTGTGCATCACCTACAGCTCCACCCTCCCCGCCGCCAGTGATATTGCCATCGCCAGTCGTTGAGCCATCAAATCCTACAAAAAAGAAAAACAATATTAGCACAGTACTAACACGGCAGATACAAATTAATTCGTCAAATTAAACTTTATTTACCGGTCATTTCCATATTTGAGTCGTCTTCGCCGAAATTGGTTTCCTCATTGTTAGCGCCGTCGTCATCGTCATCCCACATACTTTCGTTAACGAATTCAGGTTCCATTTTGGGTGCTACTGCGTTGTTTTCGTCCTCGTCAGGTATCGTTACAAATTCTTCTTTAGCTGATCCCGACGGTCCGGCTTCTAATGGGTCCACACATTTTCGTTTCGCAGGTCCACTTTGTGAAGATGACGAATTATTTGATGCTATTGATGGCCTATTTGGTCGCTTAACCGCTACTGGAGTGGTGGAGGGCTTAGAATCTAAATCAGTCTCTAACTTAGTCATAACAGATTGCCTTTGTTGTGACGACCTCGGGCCTGGCCTGGAGGTCGGCTTTGGTTTGGATGGCGTGGAACTTTCTTCATTTTGATTTCCGGTTAGACCTTTCACTTGAAGCTGTTCCGCGGTACTAATAAAAGACGCTAATTCTTCTTGCTTAACATTAACTTCACCTTGGTACATAAACTGTAATAAGTCTCTTAACGCTGAATGACTAACATCTTTTAAAAATACTGAAACAAAGAAAACAATTTATTAGTTCACGGCGAACATCACGAATCGAAGAAACAAGTAAAAACTATAGAAAGAAATATTTCTTACCTATGGGATGTTGAGTTGGGTTCATTTTGAACATTTCTTGAAAGTATGGAGAACATACTGATAAAACTAATTTGTGTGCCTGTAATAATCTGCCTTCGGCAGCCAGCGTGACGTCTACAAGATCTCCACGCGACAGCAGGCCGTGAAAGCCTGCTGACATGTTGGCGTGGAAATTGTTCCAACATAGTGAAAATTGTTCGTCCGACGCCATGATGGCGGCGACCCCGAAAGGAACCTGAGAAACAAAAGAAATCTATTAATATCAATGGAATCACAACAGATCACAGTATATTACTATTGAAATATAAACCCGCACAATCCTTACCTATCCTAAACTTTGTACTTTATAATTCCAATATTAGAAACATTTGAAAAAAAATAAAACAATGTTTCTAATCCAACGCGAGAGACGCTAACATCACACGTCCTCCAAGTTTGAGCGCTGTTCACGATATGATGACGCAAAATTGACGTATACTGTGTCGTCACAACGAGTTGGATTGCACGAAAAATTGCACGAAATGTTTTTCGGCTGATTATGAAGAAAAACTGAATAATTACCTACTTTTGAACCTAGTATGTAATCTTATTTTTATTTGCACAATTAATGATATCAAATATTTGACATTATTCGGTTTATTTCGACAAAAGTCAAATATAGGTGACGTGGAACAGAAAGTTCGGTGTTGTAGCCAGACGACGCGATGTCCACGTTAACCAACTGCGTAAAAAAAAGGAGTACATTGTTTAAAGGATTGTAAAAAAGAACAGAATTTTGATCTGAAATAAATATTACCTATTGGAATGAACGTGTTGGGCTAATATACTATATAAATTAATGTCGTTTGATTAAATATCTTTTTTTCTAATTCATGTCGTCGACATTTCTTGCTGCGATGTCTTGTTGCATTATTATTAGTCATAGAAACGTCAGTTTGAATTTACAATGGAAAAAAATGTATTCATCATTATACTTAATTTACTTAACCCTACATTACTAACCTTATTATTTCAACGATAATTACGAACCTTCGTCGTTTCGTTTACGCCTTTATAAAATACCGGATTTTTAAGGTTTTATTATATTAAAATAATAAACTTTATTTATTTATATTAGACTAGGTGTCTATTATCTAGCTAAACCAGCCTCTACAGTAGGAATTTATTTTCTTTTCACAAAATAAGTAGAAAGTGACAAAAATCTCCCAAGGGATCAAAATTAAATTCCTCAATTTCCCTTACGTTGTCACCGTCGCACTAGCTTGGTATTCCATATTCCACAGTTTTAGCACCATTATTGTCCCAATAGCGTTATTCATACTTGGTACTGTCTCAATTTCATTCATCACAACGATCTAAAATATCCTATATGTCAATGAAGAAGGCTCTTGCAATTTCAAGTCCTAAGACTACAAAATAAAGCTAATAACGAAGTTGTTCCACAAGGCTTACCACAGCGTAGAAAGGGATAGAAGTATGACTATCTCAGACATAGACGCATTAAATAAAAAATAGACCTTATCGCAATGCAGTTGGGTTTATTATTGAAAGCTCTTACTACTTGTCTTACTTAAATGTTACCAGCGCATAGAATTTCACTACAACTCGTGCAATTTATTATTTTTCCACAATAATTCCGGTACCGTTTACTTAGTAGGTACACGTACAAGGTCCACTATCTTGTTAATGTTTAATTAGATGCTAAATATGCTGATAATGTTCATTTGAGAAAAAACCAATCGATCAAGAGAATCGAAAGTAATGGTGCCTACCTACCAACAAACCAATGTACTTAATTTTTTTTTTTTAAATCTCTAAAAATTTTTTTTTTCTGAATAGAAAACGTCACCCCGATGATTGCATACAAAATTGACTTACCTAATAATAATAATTAATTGTGATTGTTGGTTTAATTATATCTCCACATTCTCTCTATACTTAATAAAGAATGTGGAGGACTCCGTTACGGAATCTCGAAGTTTGAAATGTCGAAGTACGTTAGTTCGAAAGTACGGGATCTCGATGTACGCCAGTTCGAAAGTTCACTAGACCGAAGTACGTTAGTTCGAAAGTACGGAATCTCGATGTACGCCAGTTCGAAAGTTCACTAGACCGAAGTACGTTAGTTCGAAAGTACGGAATCTCGATGTACGCCAGTTCGAAAGTTCACTAGACCGAAGTACGTTAGTTCGAAAGTACGGAATCTCGATGTACGCCAGTTCGAAAGTTCACTGGAGCGAAGTATGAAATGCCTCCGTATAGTACTGTTAGTTAGAAAGCATACGAGTGCAATAGGACTATTCTGGAGTATTCCTCAAATAGGAATACTCCAGAATATCATAATTTGATTCCTCAAAGCGCACCCACGATAAAACATGGAAAAGAAGATGGACCAGTAATATCGACATTTTAAAATTTAACTGAATATTAATTGTGTATTAATCAAAACTACCAGGAATGCAGAAATTAACTGGAACTAAGCGACTTACTACCAACTCGATAATGGTTAAAATACAGGTTTTGAAATTGGATCATTATTGTTTTAAAAAGTACCAGGGTGACAGAAATGAACAGAAGGTAGACCCCTAAACGATCTCAAGTATTCGTTATAAATTGTCACCCTTACCGTTACACGTTGTAAAGTGTGACAATTTATAACGAATACTTGAGATCGTTTAGGGGTCTACCTTCTGTTCATTTCTGTCACCCTGGTACTTTTTAAAACAATAATGATTCAATTTTAAAACCTGTATTTTAACCATTATCGAGTTGGTAGTAAGTCGCTTAGTTCCAGTTAATTTCTGCATTCCTGGTAGTTTTGATTAATACACAATTAATATTCAGTTAAATTTTAAAATGTCGATATTACTGGTCCATCTTCTTTTCCATGTTTTATCGTGGGTGCGCTTTGAGGAATCAAATTATGATATTCTGGAGTATTCCTATTTGAGGAATACTCCAGAATAGTCCTATTGCACTCGTATGCTTTCTAACTAACAGTACTATACGGAGGCATTAATTTCATACTTCGCTCCAGTGAACTTTCGAACTGGCGTACATCGAGATTCCGTACTTTCGAACTAACGTACTTCGGTCTAGTGAACTTTCGAACTGGCGTACATCGAGATTCCGTACTTTCGAACTGACGTACTTCGGTCTAGTGAACTTTCGAACTGGCGTGCATCGAGATCCCGTACTTTCGAACTAACGTACTTCGACATTTCAAACTTCGAGATTCCGTAACGGAGTCATAAATTACTATTGTATTTGGTACACATAACGTCAATTTTTTTCTGTCATGCCAACCTAAACCAAATTAAAATTAAATAATTTCGCGTGCGTCGAGACCTAGAAAACGGTGGCGTGATAATTTAAAGACATTAATGATGCATTTCTGGGCTGGAGGATTGGTCAGAGAAGGCGACATAGAACAAGAGTGGATGGCTACAGGGGAGACCTTTGCCCAGCAGTGGGGTTATAGGAACAGGTACATAAAAAAACATCTTTTTTTATTCAGGCGCCCCGTGTTTTCGTCTCCTATCCGGGCCGGATGAAATTGCTATGTATGCACACTCCTTAATAAATTGCACGACACAGCAACGATGCGAGTAGGGGGCGGGGGGGAAAATGCCATAGGCGAATGCTACACGCTCGATATTTATCGTGATATTTGGATCGTAATCCAGGATCACGATAATTATCGAGTGTGTAGTATATTGTATTCACGTATCGTGATACGGATCGCTGGATTTCTAGAAATCCAGAAATCCACGATTTGGATCGAGTATCGTTGATAAATATCGTGCGTCTAGTCTCTAATCGATATTTATCGCGTCAGTATTAATCTGTCAGCGATGGATGAGGACGCGCATCTTGATGCGGCGGCGCCCACTGTACCTACAACAAACGACCAAAAGCATCTAAAAGAATTTATACAAGTGTTAGAAACACTGCCAGAGGTATGTGACAGCTCAAGGGCCGACAGTTTGAATAAATTAAAAAGGGCGAATGCCTATGAGCAACTATTAACAATTTAAAAAGAAAATTAAACCAGGCGCGACTACCAAAGACGTCCATGAAGGTATAGATAAAACTGGAGCCCAGACTTTGAATACCTACTTGACGCTCAAAAAATGTATCGCTATCTCGCTCTCTGTGGTCTCACTCTCTCTTTTTAACTTAGGATAACCTCCTAAGTTAGAAAGAGAGAGTGAGACCACAGAGAGCGAGAAGTTTTGTAGGTATTTGACTCAAACTTTTGTTCGAAGTCTTGACTCCAGTTTTATCTATACCTTCATGAAGACGTCATGGCAAAGATAAACTCTTTAAAATCCACAGAGTACTTTTTTATATAAATCTAATTATAGGAAAGAATTAAAAATAAAAAAAAATAAAAAAATTTAGATGTGTATATTTCTCTCGATCTTGAAACCAATATTTCGTCTATTTTTTTCGTTTTGTACGTCTTTTCAATGCTATCGCTTTAATATAATAGCAACGCAAGCTTTATTTATATTATCACTCATAGCTTTTTTTATATTTTAAATTTTTAATACGAAACGTACGAGTGTACTCAATGAAATTTACCGTCGTACTGACGCGATCCGTATCGTGTGTGTAGTATACGAAAATATTACTAAATATTACTAGATAAATATTACGATAAATATCACGATATATATCGAGCGTGTAGCATTCGCCATAGTGATGTACACGCTATCAGAATTTGAAACAATTATTATATAATTGTTTTAATGGAATTAATACACTGACTAAACGATTTCTAAATCTTTAGCTGTTGCCGTAGATATAATAAATTGTCTCGCCTAAAAGAAACGTACTGTACTACATTTACCTACTTTAAAATAAAAACTTGCCTTCAATTACCTATCACGACGCCTATACCTTAGCATTATAATACCTTCAAAGTTTAGTATAGAGGACTTAAACTGAGGTTTAGTATAGGTACTGAAAAAGCTCTAAAGAGCATTCGATAAAAGAACTCTAATGTAGTCTACAAAGCAAAGATTAAAATTTTGTTAATAATTTAATAAGTACATCTGCACATCACTATGCTAGGATAAAACTAGGGTTGCCAACTCTTTTTACGAGATTTTCCAATAGTCAGCCTTCCTTCGTAGGCGTACCTATGCATATAATATGGTTTAGAGGAACGCATATGATAGAGGACGAACATACAAACTTTCCTTTTTTTTCTATAATTTATTATGATGACTACAAGAATGTTGCGTCACCTAGGGGGCCTACCTTTAGGTATCTCTGAAAACCGTTAAAATAGGGTTATTTTTAAATTACTTTATTTTGCGCCGTGATGGGTTTTCTATGCTCGGCTCAGCACCGAGAGTTGAAAATTCAACGGTGGAAATGAAAATGTACTTAAAATAATACTGTTTTAAAAGATTGCGGCCTTTTGAATGTATCTGGCTGTTAAAATTAATAGCACGTTTGTCAAAGAGACACGCTCGCAAATATTCCGATGGTACAGGCAACTTTGCGAGGTCGGAATTCGGATACACAAACAAGGTAAAGTACTTATACCTAGCGTAAAAATTAAAGTAAAAAAAGCCAGAAGAAGTAGAAGGAACGTGGGGTTGCAGCCGTAGGCCTTGAATTAGAATTATTTATTTTCCAACACGGTAAAATTGCCGCAGCATTGGCAACACTGACGCCATTGAAGTTCTCATGGAAATTACAGAAGTTGTCAAGTTGACAATAGACATTGATGTTTCAGGTTTCGTTCAAAAACTAAATACGTGAATCCATTCCATTACACGCAAAAATCAAAACACTTTTGTTTTCTTGTGCAGTGAGTAGGTAAAACCTTGAATTGTCAAAATGGATACTTAAGTAATAAAAGTATTTTTACTGCTCTACTGAAATGAAGTAAGTACCTACCTACATTTACTCGAAATAAAGTGCAATACTTTGTATTATAAAGTAAGTATAAAGTACCTTACGGTCCCTTGTTATGAAAGAGTAAACAACTCTTTTATAGAATTTCATTCGCACGGGTGCAGTGTAGATTCTACTTTACAACCTACCTCTTGAATCAGTCACCGCATTAAAATCCGTCCGACCGACGGTAGGACGCGACTTTTCATATTTTGACTTTGTTTCATGGTACTTAACAAATATTTTAACTGCCATTGCATCATTGCATGGCTGTTAGCATTGACATACTATCATATCAGGATCTCAAAAGCTTGCAGTGCTTGTTTACACAGTCACATAGATTTTTACCGCACAGAGCTCGGCAAAAAAAAAAACCACGGTGGTTGGTCCATTGGTGGTTCGTAGTATTCCTCAAAATGGGATATTATCCTACTAGAGCTAATTGGCAACAATTTTGACCCCGATTCGGGTTCAGTGCTAGGATTATTTTAGACCAGTACCAATATCTATGAACCCCACAGATATAGATACTTAGATCTATATCTGTGATGAACCCAGTGGTTGAGAAAATAAGTTTTTTGAATCCGATCTAAAAATTCTTTTTTTTTATTCTGCAAAGAAAAATCATAATTTGTAAATCTTTCGATAACCAATTCGTTTAAAAACCTGCAAATTACTAAAAGTCTAATATTTCTTGAAATTATCCTTGTATTTCGATATCTAGACAGATTCCTACTTAGAACAAAATGTGTATATACCTGGCACAACTTGGTGTACCAATAACAAGAAGATCTAACTTCGTAAGGCACATGAGCACATGCAATCATCGGGGTGACGTTTTCTATTCAGAAAAAACCCCGTAATTAACAAATTAAATAAAGCTGTTAAAAAAAAATGTATCACTGTGATGGATGATATTTGTTTCTATTTTTACAATTAAAAGGAAATAACTTAAACGTAACATCACGCCTGTAATCCCCGAAGGGTTAGGCAGAAGTGTACCCATTAGTAAGTACACCCACATTCCGCCAGTTATGTTTAAGTTTCTGTAATGAGGGGCGAGCCTATTAAGCTATCAACCGGGCACAAATCCAGACACCGGGGCTGCTACTGAGAAATTCCTGATGGAAAATCCCAATAACACTTTGCGCGACCTGGGAAACGAACCCAAGATCTCATTCTCAGCAGTCACGCTTTGCGACCACTAGAACAACAAGGCAGTCCTTTAAATGACCCAGATTTGAAAACATCAGCCAGCTAGCTTAAGTGTAGAATTATTAGGTAGATTAAATTATTTCACTGTGTTTTCACAAACGCGAACGTTGGGGCCATAATAGTTGCGATTGAAAGCCTTTCTCTGGGGCTAGTTTCATTGAGGTTCTCATCACCAACTTTAATAGCCTCGGCGAAGTATGGGCGCTGGTAGGTATCTACGTTAAAATTTTAAAGTTATACAACATGGATTTGTATAATTTAGGTAACGTTTAAATTTAAGCATCCGGGATTCATTTTTATCAATAAACAGGATCGCAGACAGGATTCAACAAAATTTATCAACAGTTGGTAAGTAGGTATTTAGCAATACTGATGACGGATACAAGTCGTGGGTTGTCTAGTCCCGACTGCCAGTATCACAGGAGTTAGTGATGTATCGGCTTTGGATGTGGTGTGTTGCGCTTGCGCTGGTAGCGCTATGGTATGCGCCGGCGCAGGCGGTAGTTGGAGGCGCTCCTGCTTCGCCCCCAGAACCTGATGCTGCGGTGGTCTTCACACAGCGGTACGGGTTCAGTGCCCGCATCGAGGGAATTAAAGATGATAAACTTGGATATTACAGCTTCTTCGGGATAAGGTAATGTTTTAATTTGCCGTAAGTGTTTTATAATGTAAATCTACAGTCGTTTGAGGATCCCAGGATCACGATAAATCTGTAAATGAATGGTTATGAAGACAAGGTAACTTGAGTTCAGTAAATAAAATATTTTTTTTTTATCTTAGGTATAATGTAGTTATCCTAACAGACTTTATTTTACTTAACTGTTCTACATCATGTGTGGTGTGACCGTGTGACTGTCCTACTTACCTATGATATTTACTATATTCCCAGAAATACTCACTTTGGGTAATTTTTTTTTGTACTAATATCATACAGATACTAGTGGTTATCGTCTTTTATACCTAAGTAATTACTTATTTATTTTATTTTGACATAAAACGGCCATTAGAAAATTACATTAGTTAAAGTCATATATTATGAGGTAATTACACTACATGCATATGCTCATCTCACAATACTTAAAAAATCATAGATCTCACAACTAATAAAAAATCTGAGGGAAAAATGATTTTCCATTTTTAAAGATTAATTTTGATTTTCTGGTACCGCCAGATAGCAGCCAGCGATTATACTGATTAAAAAAAAAAACTGTGCTAGTTAGAAATATTGTTTTATTTGTCGTGAAAACACTATTTAATTGACATAAATCTCCATCAACCCTAATATTCCTAATTTTTTCACAAACCTTGTCAACTAGACTTGCCCAAGTGATTCGCCCTTGCATCCCTATCCCTATTAACTCCGTTTGACCACGCAATAAATCAAAATGAAAAATAATAATAAACACCAATCAAATTATAAGTGAACAGTTTGGCGGATGCTGATAGCAGTTTCCGCTGTTTTTGTGGCCGACAGATTATCCATATAGTAGGTACATACATTAATAGATATTTCTGATATCAAGTTTTTAGGTACCTACGAGTACCTAATTAAATACTATGTAAAATAATTATCAGCATTTTTGGCAACTTGTTCAAAGTTGTTTGGATCCTCCTGTCTTTTGTCCCTTAAGCAACTTGTTGGCAAGCTTTGTGAAGGCGTCTAATCAACACAATACATATTTAATAGGCGGCATGAAACATTCAAACATTAATTTCAACGAAATTAGAGCTGGCAGAAAAACTAAACCTATAGTTTTCAAAGTTATTTATTTTCACTAATCACTCGAAATCTAATTGCGTTTCTGTTTAAATCTATACCTTAGTATCTGTACCTTTTTAACAGATATGCAGAACCACCGGTGGGTCCCCAAAGGTTCCAGCGACCTATCCGCCGCTACCTGGCCGGCGAGATGATGGCCACCCAACAGTGCCTGCCGTGTCCACAACCAGACCCTTACCAGCAAAGACGGATCATAGGCCACGAGGACTGCTTGTGCCTTAACGTGTACGCTCCTAAAATGCCTGCTACGGAGGAAGGTGAGGACATCAAACAACATCAATAGCTGTTCCGTTATAAATCAAAAGTGCTACCTAAGTCTGACCCTCTTTACGATTTGCAGGAAGCCCAGTCGTCTTCTTCATACATGGTGGTAACTACAGATCTGGATCGACAGCATCGTATGGTGTAAGTTCTTTCTTTCTATATGTCTAAAATTACACATGTTTCTGAATGCGGATGCCAGGCACGATACTAATAACCGATTTCTTTCAAGGGACAACATTTGGTTCAAAAGGACACGATACTAGTAACTGCACAATATCGCCTAGGATCACTTGGGTATCTCAGTACGGGACAAAGAGATGCAGGAGGAAATCTTGGCCTTTTTGATCTACATACCGCTATGATTTGGGTAAGAGCAATTTTTTTATACGAACTAATTTCATCGTTAAATAAATTCATAATATGTACATACTATAGATAGGATATAGGTATACCTACTTTAAATCATTCCCTCTGATGGCCACGAATTCTACCTTCATCTTTTTTATTTCGACTCGAAGGACCAATTATGCTGTTCCTATAAATTCGGTTCACATGTTAACTATGTAATTGGCATACAGTAAGTAATTTGGCGATGACCCAATCGTAAAGTTGGATAGAAGTGTAATTTTGCACAAATGTTATAGGTACCTTAAATTCTAAAATATCATTACATTTTATTTTAGATCCAAGACTACATTCAGTTTTTCGGTGGCGATGCCAAACGAGTGGTTGTGATGGGTCAAGGTTCTGGTGGCAGTGCTGCGTCTCTCCTGGCGATGTCTCCTGAGGGTCGCACCGCTACAGGCGTGGCTGCTTTGTCGGGTGCTCCACTATCTCCTGGAGCCGTGAGACCCGACCCGGCCAAACATGCTGAAGCATTGGCTGAACGCACTGGATGCCCGAAAACACCAGCTGAAAGTCTTCTCATATGTTTAAGAAAACTGCCTGTAGAAGAACTTGTTCAGGTACTTAGTATCCTCTATAATATTTCTAACAATATTTCTTTGTAATTTTATGTGTGTATAGTAAATAAGCAAAGTAAGTAAGTACTTAGTTTAAAGTATTTTTGGTTCACAGGCAGATGAAGATATGAATATGGATATGGTGGACACACAAAGATTTTTGGAAGAGATCTCAGGACGTTCAGGTAAGTTGTACTTAAAGTTGTTTGATTTATTAAAGACTTCAGGAAAATATTTCTGTTTAACATTATTAACTGCTTAATAAATGAGCAGTGTGTAGGAACAGTAAATATTACGAATGTTAAAATATTGATCAGGTGCTGGTGCAAGAGTAGAAGGAGAAGAAGACCTGCGTGGTCTACCGCCGATTGTCGCCGAAGCACCCGCCCAGTCACTTAGTAAGAAGAAGAAGCGAGCACCACTCTTCACTGGAGTCACCTCTGCCGAGACCTCCAGAGCTGTGTATGGTGAGGCTTTTTACCCAAAAAAATTTTTTTTTACACTCATTGTCAGTATCACGACAACATTGCACCATACCTGGCATCATCACCATACATGGTATATGACTCGGTTTGGAATGCTACATTTAAGATGACATTATGTATTATTTTTGTCAGGCAAATTCAACAAATTCCTAACGAACCAACTTCAAACGGTGAAGGACTTCCTAAAGAAAGACTTGATCGGAGGTCTCCAGAACGTGGTGCAAGGAGTCGAGGGTCTGATCCCTCTGGCTTCAAGCGTGCAAGCCGTGCTGCCTGTATCAGACTACTACCAGGGCTTGTTCGATCAGGCCTCCAATATCGTTGATGGACTCTCCGAGGTCGCTGAGGCCACAGGTAAGTTAAAAAATAATAATAATCAGAATAGGAATGTATAGTTTTATTAAGTGTTTGGTAGGAAACCTCTAAACTGGTCTTTTGAGTCGCAATAGAACGAATGGGTACTTTTGATTATGGCTAGTTCAGAAGAAGTATAAACCCAGTAAAGAACTAGCACATGTTCAGGGTTCCTGGGGTATGCATTATATCCGAGTTACTAACGTATCAAACCAATAGATATAATATTTTTAAGTTGTAAATTTTAAAAGCAGAGAAGCAGCTGCAAATAATAACACGTAATTCCCGGTCCCCAGTACCTAGCCTCTTAACTGAAGGGTCGGACCCTTTTTATCCGTCACAGGTAAAGATTTTTTGTTGGGGTTCGGCCTTCCTAGCAACCAATCGGTCTTTTGTAGCACTCGATGTGCTGCTACTGAGTAATAATACTTGTTAAGTACTAAGAATCGCACATTAAAATAAGTATAAATTAGGAGTAATATTTCCAGTAGATGTTCTAAGAAACTTTTTTCATACGAACTATGGTTTTGGTACTTTCGAAAAGAATAAAAAATCAGCCAAATCGGACGAGCTATTTTCGAGTTTTTGTGAGACTAACGGACGGTAATTAATTTTTCTTTTACAAACGAACATTAAGTAGGTACATCATAACTTTAATGGAAAACGTCTTTTGTTTTGAGAACTTTATAAAAATCTCAGAAATCAGAACTCGTAAAAGTAAATATTTACTTTGCTTTACTAATTAAAGATTATTGGATGGTTTTCTGGTACTTACTTGAGTTTCTTAGAATTTCAGAAACTTGTAGTAGGTTAGTACTCTAAAAAGTGATATGATACTTAATAATCAATTCCTGCTAACGCTGTTATCGCCAATAGGCAACTCTTCAGAAAATCTGTGGATAGATAACAGAATTGTGATTATAGGGACGTACCAATACGTAATTAACTATTTTGATAGTTATACATATATCACAGGAAAAAATTAACAGATTCATAACATTTGTCATGAATAAATAATTAACGTAATGAAAGACAAAAAAAATAAAGAATCCAATCATTTATTAGACTTAAAACCATCCTTCCTTAATAGATGTGCAGGTAATTAATGTCTATTATAATTTAAAAAATCATTAGGTCTCATAATTAACAATTGAATGAATAAATAATAAATTATGACTAATTAATTACATTTTATATTAAAAACTGTATTCGTTCCAATTTCTGGATTTATGACTCTCACCACGTAACGTTTGGCTAGGCTAGATTTCGGAATATGTATACCTCTAGTTCAGTTTTACATTTAAAGATCTAGCTTTGACGAACCCTTTACTCCCTAGGTGATGCGCTGTTTAACTTCCCGGCGTACCAGAGCGTTCAGCAGTGGAGTAATGGTGGCGAAGCCTTCCTGTACAGCTTCGAGCACGTCGGTAACCTCTCTAAGGGATGGCATTTCTTACCTGGAGTAGCTTTAGCTGGTCAGTATTACTTACTTACTTTACTATTACCTTTGTAAGTACTTAAATTGGGCCCTAACAGCAGTTGTTAGAAAGCTTCGAAATCTGTGAGAAAAATCGAATCTCTTCTATAAGTTCGTGTTCTCAATGTATTTTAATATTTTAACCGGCCCAGCGTACAATTTATGTTGTTTGGGTGAAATTATGATATAAATGTCTGGAGGACGTTCTTTTGAGCTACTTATTTTAATTATAGGTACTCGCTATAATTCGTCCAGTTTCAGTTCAGCACATAACATAAAGATGCACACTTTTGCCTTATTAAAGCTTATGACTGTTTACAGAGAAACCCAGTGACGAGCCGATAGTAAAGCCTAAGAAAGCGCAAGGTCCCTCACACGGCGACGAACTAGCGTACATCTTCGAGCCCCTAGGCCCTGACGGGCAGCCAATGGGTGGCGAGGTCTCCAGTACTGACGCTCGAGTGCGTGACAACTTTGTGGGGCTGATAGCCAAATTCGCTCATGGATTGGATGAAACTAAAGAAAAGAACACTTCGAAAGCTTTTGGTGGTCTGTTCCCTAAGAGTGCTGATCAGTTTTTAAAGATCGGTGAATCTTTGACTATTGATAAGGATTTTAGGTGGGTTTATTAGTCTTTTCTAAAAACCTGTTTCGCAGAAACGAAACGATTTTTGCAAAAACCTGTTTACTTAGTTTTATTTTCTCTGATTCATTCATTTAATCTTCTTTGTAACATTTAAATGGGTTCGGCAGATATAAAGATCTTGGATTGGATCTAATATAAGCTCTAAAAACATATTATATCCAATACAAAGTATTGAAAAAATAAATATTAGGAAACAAAAATTACTTTCGATTAGGATTAAATACGTCTTTTTTTTCAGATTCTGTCAGATCGGTCTGTGGGGCAACATGGGAGACAGATTAACAGGGGCTCTCTGTAAGAATCTTCTTGGTAACTTACTAAACCTGCAAAAATTACCTGGCCAGCTGCCACTGCCGTTGCCAGGGCAAAACAATGCACCATTGGTACCAGGACTGTTTGGCAAGCAGCCGACCAAAGCTCCTCAAAAACAAAGAACTACAAAGGCACCATTTAGACTTCCGTTTGATTTTTTATTTAAATAAAAAAATATGTTCAAAATGTTTAAATTGTGTAGGTTCCTTGTTTTTTTTTTTATTTTCTGTATACCTAAGTGAGTAAATAATAAAGGTGACAGGTGGAAATGATGACAGGAATTATTTCAAATTAAGAACAATAAACTAATAATGATGTTAAACACTTGTTTTTTCTGTTAATATAAGTACAAAACCTCGTGTCCCGGTGTTTGTGGTCGCACTCCTCCGAAGCACCTATAAAATTTTATACCGCTAGACGATAGGAATCAACTTTGACATGGACGAAGTCGCGGGCAGAAGCAAGTTCATTATAAGTTTTAGAAAAAATGTAGCTATGTAATGTCACAAAATGTTGAGTAGCAATGTCAAAATCAAATTCTTGGATTTATTTCAATAACCTAAGTAAGTAATTAACATTAAAATACTAGGTACCTACGTCATTTATTTACTCCATATCACACATCTGCAAACTACAATTCCAAGGATTGACTTGTGTTATCACTATGAGATTTAATTGAATACCTATTGTGGACGTTGTCAAAACAGGAAAACCGGTTTATCGGTTGACCGTACGTAGTAGTATTAATAGCAGGCTAACTGCAGCTGGAATAATATCAAGAAGCAAAATATAGTTTCTTCAGTATTTCTCCGTTACTGATCAAAATGCGTCGTGCCTGCGCTATTATTTTGTTCCTCGTGTTCACTCAATATTTGATTGAGACGACTCAGGCTAAGCCAGATCCTCAACCTGCTGATGGCGCTACTTGTGGCAAACATGGAGACCCTGTAAGTACCAATTTTTTTTTAATGTGACATATTTCCGGAATCTGACAAAGGTTGGAATGGTGATGATGAGTTTATAAATCCATGGGTGCCTTTAAAGGTTCATTTTCTTCCTTGACTAGCTTTTACATTGAGGTTAAAATATATTGTATGTTATTATTTTATTTAGTGACATTGTAATTGAATGTAATACCTTTCGGTTTGTAGATTTACCTTATCGAGTAAGCAATCAAAACAACTAGGTTCAATTAGTTTTGGATTGGCAAGTCCAATTCTGACATTCTTGTTAGTATGATTCATAATTACCATAATGTAGACCCTATCAGGGCCCGATCTAGCTTTTTAGGCGCTCTGGGCAAAAATAATATTCGCTGCCATTTACACTAACACCATATAAGTCATGACTTCATGAGCTTGCTATTCCAAAGATGGGATGATATTATAAGTGATATTGCATTACTTTTATAATATCCACATAGTAAGTCTACTACGGCTTCTGAACAAGTATACAAAAATTCATGAGAGTAGGTATGTTGACTTCGTGCAACCGCCCGGCACATTGTTGCCGTTTTGGCCCGGCTTGCCCCCCTTAGATCGGGCCCTGGACCCTATAGCTACAAACTGAGATAGCAAACAAATTATTAAACAGCTTATTTTAATTGTTTACAGTGCAGTTCCGACAGTGAATGCTGCTCCAACACCAGTTGTCACCGTTACGCCAAAAGATGTCAAGTTAAAATAAATCTTCCAAATAAAGTATCTTCATAATAAACAAGAAACCTCGCAAAGTTAAAAATAGTTATCACGTATTATAAGGGAAAATCTGTAAAGATTAATTAAAGTGATTCTCACGAAATGTTGTCTTCTTATTCTCAACGATTCTTTTATCCTCGTTTGCTATTTTCCTTATAATATCCGTGTGTCTTCTAGCCTATTGTTACGGAAATACTTTGCACTGCAGAAGCACAAATATTACAAATACTCAAACACAATCAAAGGCTTGATGTTACTCAAATAGTTAATTACTCCATTTGTGTAGTAACTGAGCTTCATCTGTTGTCTTATCGCATAATTCTGTGGCATGGATAAGACAACCCGATTTTTTTTCCGAGATTTAATTTTACAAAAGCGTTTAAGCCGAGGACCATTAAGTACGTGCTTAATTATTTTTTGGTCCTTTTCTACGCACGACTTTTGGGTCCTATTATCATTAATTTCAGGTTCAAAAAGTCTTGTATGTTCTGAAGTAAATAGGTACATAACATTCGTTGGAACGACATACCTGGGTAAGTATATTAGGTACCTAGTTACCAACATTGTTTTGTACCGCTGGAATAAATCTGTTTGCATACCTTTTGTCCAAAATAAGTAAGTGAAACACGTTTTGAAACCAGATAAAAATTACGGTTGTCAAAATAAACAACCGTTTTCCCGTTATAGCATAATGTCTGTTCAGTGTACACAGTGTGAGTTTTAAGCTGATGGAGACTATCTACGTTTTTATTCATTTTTTACTTTTTATTTTAGTTATTTCTGTAACTATAGGTACTAGTAGGTAGGTACTTTACATACGTTACAAACTTTTTCTTGCAGAAAAACTAAACAATTTTCTGTCAGAACTGCAATCTCTTTAAAAAACTCAATCACAGGGGGCTGTCGATCATCATCATTTCAGCCGAAAGACGTCCACTGCTGGACATACCAGACCGGCCCTTTCCAGCGGATTTCCGCAGCCTTCATACTATTGGTCTACCTTGCCAGAAGACCTCCCGCCTTCCAACACCATAACTTCCGATACGCTCTCATGGGCCATTCGCTTTGTGAGCTATGTGTCTTTGCCATTTAAGTTTGAAAATTTTTCGGGATACGTCGATAACTTTGGTTCTTCCGCAGATCTCTTCATTCCTTCATTCGCTCACGCAAAAGTTGAAACTGTGCAAACCTTCGAGCATTTACCTTTTGGAACTATTTAGGAAAAACAAGACGTTGAACACAGGAGGCCTGCTTGAGTGCAATGGTTTTATGAGGATAATGAGAAATCTCGAGTTTGGCTGCAGGCCACAACCAGTAATTTATATTCGTCTTCTATGTTTTCTTGTGGGTACCAAGAAACAGTTGAAGGCTCCATTCTATATCCACCGCAACTGTATGTCGTTAGATTTAAATTACCATACAATAAGCCCAGGTCAAATGATTCATAGAAAACTTGCAAAAAAACCATTAGTTTTCCTTATTATGTGGGTCAATTTGTAACACTCATAAGTCACAGCCATTGGTTTCAATGTAACACAGGTATTTAGGATAGATAAGAAGTAGTTAGTGTTCAATGTCACTGTCCTATATAACAGATAAGAAATTGAAGAAATATGTAGATGGGGTTAAATGATTGTTTTTGTTTGTGTGTCTACAGGTCGTTATATTTAGTAGCAGTTATACTGTATTACCTACAAACAAACTAGGTAGTAATACAATAAAATTATACCATCGCTATTTGTAGTGATTAGCCTGGTAAACATCCCAGCTGACTGCACAAGGAAAGAAAAATAGTAGCTTACTCAATAAATATCAGCAATTCAGAAACTAAGCAGCACCAGCACATATCTAATTCCAGACTGGTCAGCAATTCTACAAATAAAACACGATTCTTATTCGAATGAGAACTGTCAATACCTGTGTTTAATGTACGTTCTAGAACACAACATTTCAAACCTTAGATTTAGATAAGTAGGCCTACTAAGTACATAGTTAACTAGAGTAGGTATTCTATAAGAATCTTTCTCGGTGAATTTAGTTGAGCTGCCTAGCATAGTGGGATGGCAGCTTTCGTCTAGCTCATTTTACCAAAATTCACTGAGGGAGATTTTTTGCAGAATAGCAGTACTGATGTAAGAGAAAGTGGTGTAACTGTACCAAATGAAGCCACATACTAGCTATTGCCCGCGACTTCGCCCGCATAAATGTCCGACCGCCGTTTTATCCCTTTAGGGGGTGAATTTTGAAAAACCCGACCTTAGCAGACGTCTACTAACTACAAAGGCCGCTGTCACACGGACTGCACCACAACAACCGCACGCAGTCTCTATATTCAACTGCATGCAGTTGTACGTTCGACTTCATGCAGTCATGATACCAACTGCACGCGGTTAGGCTGCAGTCGAGAGAAGTCAATATCAACTGTATGCAGTCGTGCCTTCAACTTCACGCGGTCGGGCTACAGTTGTAGCCGAAAGCATGAAGTTGAATATAGAGACTGCGTGCGGTTGTTGTGGTGCAGTCCGTGTGATAGCGGCCTAATCTACCTCCAGGGGCCAAACATCTTCATACGTCAAGCAGTTTAGGATATTTCGTGATGAGTGAGCGTATGGTATGATGACCTTTCGCTTTTATATATTTTAATTCAATAGATAGATTTGTAATAAAGAAATAGTTTATAGTCTGAAACAGCACATTTGTACTTTTTATCGAGGAAAAATGTACCTACGGTTACCGTCGGATTATATTTCAACTTTGACGTGGACGAAGTCGCGGGAATAGGCTAGTCTTTTATAAATTGTTGACTTATCCTTTAGATTATAAAAGGTAAGTCAGTTGTAATGGTAACTTAACGTTAACATTTAGTTTCATTTGTATTATAATTTACTGAAAATGCCTGAAAGTTTAATTTGTTTTATATTTTTTAATAACAGACTAGGTTTAATCTATCAATTTTTATCCTGCGAATGCTACGCCGCTGTATCCGTTGCCACCGATATGCTAATCGTTGTCAGGCCATAGTGGACGAATCGGAATTGCTATCACAGCAGAGACAGTAATTTATACCTATATTTTATAATAATAATTAAAATTTAAAGACTACTTCGTTGGTCTGGTGGTCGCAATCGGTCAAATTTTGACAGGAATTTCTCAGTAGCAGCCTCGGAGTCTGGATTTGTGCCCGGTTGATGGCAATGGGACTTCAACATAACTGGCAAAATGTGGGTGTACTAATGGGTACACCTCTGCCTTACCCTTCGGGGATAACAGGCGTGACGTTATGTTATGTGTAATCTAAAGAAAACAGATAGGTAATACTTTGAAGCTAATAACTTTATTTATCAATACTTTTCTCCCACAAATAACAACTGCAAAGACTCTAGGCGTTTCGATATAATAATCGAAGAGGTTTAATTTAATGATACCTTAACAAAAACAACGTCCTGTAATAAATACTTTCTGTCCGTTATCGCTGGTCAATGCGGGTGCCGTTAATGTGACTTCATCAGAAACTATATTTACTTGCAATCACGAAACTCCGTACGTTAGTATCAACCTTCATTTCTCCACAATGTGTCGCCTTCCAATGTTCGTACTTTTCTTTGTTGTGACATTATTTGTCATGACTACTGCTAGTACTATACCAGAGGATGTAGAAGAAGTCGGAGCTATTGAGAAGATAGATGTACCTGATAAACCTGCTGTTGCTCTGCCAAATTCTTTGACAGACAACGTGAAATGCGCTGAACTAGGAGAACCTGTGAGTATAAACATTGTATGAATAATCTTGAAAATAGATGGACAAAATGTGTACTTATAGAAAGTATGTTTAGTTGACCGTTTAGAGTGCCAAATTGGCCTTTAGTAACTTACGGTGGTTAACCGATCTATAAAGTACATTTCATGTTCTTTCAGTCTAAGAAATAAATCGCGTACAGAAGGACCAGATTTTATATTTTCAAACTAAACTTTTGTCTAAATACAGCTTTAGATAATAATAATTTCAAAAGCAGTGCAGCAATTTCTTAGCGCATGATGCACTACCTACTAAGAGACTATGGGAAGGTTAATTTAATTAAACATGATCTCTAACTTGCTTTTTTATTTCTAGTGTATTTACCACAGTGACTGCTGCTCCCGTGCCTGCCTGGGCTACGCGAAGAGATGTGTGACTTGATGATGCTAAACAAAACGAAGATATAATTAAAGAAATGTTAACCTTACTTATTCTAGAAATGTGATTTCACGTCTAACGTGTTTTAAAAACAAAATGATGAAGAAATGATTTATCATCATTGACAATAAATTGTGTAACTGCGACCTATTAATTTTATTATAAAGGTACTTCTATATACCTATAAGCGTTTTTCTTTCATTTAAGACCTTCAGTGTCGAATTGTGTCCCCCTGTTCCCGTCTACGGTCTAGCTGATCTTTTGCAGTGTCTCACGCCGCCGGTTATTATAAAGACAGCTGGAACACCAATTTACATAAATAAGGGTTGCGAAAATAATTTTGCGGGTCTAAAGTTGCACCGCCTAAAACCAGATTCGGCCATCCGGCCACGCCACACGAAGTGACCGTCTTTCGGTACATGAATTACCTACAATATAAAGCTGGCAGTTCGATCAAAAGAAAAATAAAACTAGAAAAATAAAAGAAACAACGAATTTTGGTTCGATCCGGTTTCTACTGTAAGTACTCTGTTGTGATACGAGTAGACTTTCTATGGACCCTTCAATATGCATACTAGGTATATTGTAGGTATAGGACGTCGTGGGAACTTTTAGATTTAGTATAAATTGACTTTTCAAGTTCATGAAATCATGCCATGATGTTTATTAGAATTGAACTTTAGGTACATACCTTGTACGATCGAACAAGCTATTTGGTTCACAGAAAACAATAAATCTATCTTTCTGCTACATTGACATTCATTCTTATTTTGTGTTCACTTTTTAAGCTTGTGGCGTATCATAATTTTGAAACCTAGGTATTTACAGTGATTAAAAGAATTGACACACTCAAAACATTCTTTAAAAGTAGTTGCAAATTAGCTGCCTGTATACATACCACTTAGCTTGTTTGACTGTACCTTAATTGTACAAAAAATGCACCGAACAAAATATTGTTTATTGTTTCAAGGTAAGGAAAAAACGTAGTCCGAAAAGCTACACTGTCAGTAGGTAGAGGTACCTACCTAACTAAACTGCGGAGCTTGCTGTGAATTTTATTTAAGTAAGTACTAGGTAATAAGTAATAATAACAATGAGCTCATCGTACTTAGGTATTTTCTTTGGTCAATGAGTCACTATGATACCTACCTAAAGAAACGGCAGAGTGTATTTTCAAATACTTTGTAGCTGATAGATACGCGAAGATTCGGACTAAGTAAGTAGGTAACTAGGTACTTACTTATTTATTTTAGTACCGTGAGTAAATAAAGAAAAAATAACGGAACCAATTGACCAATAAAACACACAACACGGACAAAAACAACGTCCTGTAAACAATATCTCCGTTATCGGGCGCCATGCGGGTGCCGTTAATGCGAATGTCAGCTGACCCTATATCAGTACCCGAACACACAGCTACGTTAGTATCGTCCTGCACCTGACCACAATGCGTCGCTTCACTATCATACTTTCGTTCCTTGCGCTCTCAGCATGCGTGACATGTAGCATCATCACCACGAAGGATGTTCCGATGAAAGATGCAGAACCAGAGAACAGTGTTGCTGAACCTGAAGTGGCACCGGTTGATGAAGTGGCACCAATTGATCAAATGGCACCGGTTGATGAAGTCGCACAACCAAACAGTGTAACAGAGAACACGGGATGTGCTAAAATTGGAGAATTTGTAAGTTTTTAATTCATTTTCCTTGTTTGTTTTTGTCGATGCGTAAAACATGTTTGTAACGTGATCTTTTTAAGGTAAGGTGTCCGTTAAATTAAACTTTGAACAAGTTTTTTCTAATTGTCTGTCGTTGCAAAGCGGATGGTCTTCTAGAATTAACAAAAGACTGATTATTTTATTGGCTGGAAGCCAAGTGGCAAGGTGGTAAACGAAGGAAGAATCTTTGTCATAGAAAGACTGATTCAACTCTGTTAAATATTTAAATTAATTCGTTTTGTGGCAACCTTTGTTTATGTTTGAACATAACATAGGTTGCCACATGCACATAATTAGATTAATTTAATAGTTTAGACTGGTGTTTTTCCTGTTATATACGGATGCCTACAGATTGATTTAGTTTCCTTCCTTTTGCCGGTACAATAACACTAGGAGGAAAAACATCTAGTTTTGAGAATTCGGGATTGTTTGTTCTTGCTGTTGCTCGCCACGAGGTCTATTACTACCGGGATATCTCTCGGTTACCTCAGTTCCTTGACATTCATTATCAGAACATGCAACGAGTGCTTTTTATTTCCTATGATGCTGTTTTGTTTTAACGATTCCTATTATAATTTTTCCAGTGCATCAACCACAAGGACTGCTGCTCGAATGCCTGTCTAGGTTTCATGCGGAGATGTGTTTCTGGAAGGGAATTAGTTGAAGGTGAATGAGCTCAATGTATCTGTCGGCCATTATACTCTTTCATTATAACCTGATCACTAATATTTTTATGTAGATTCAGGTAATCGCATTCAAATCTATTATAAGTAGTAAGACCAGAAGCAATGCATAGGCACCTACTTTCCGTTTTTAAAATATTGTCGATAATTACTTAACTATTTATTGATCTTATTGAACCTAACAATAAAGTATTTATTATTTATATACTGAATGTGTTTTCTTTCGTCATAAACAATATATCCATTTAAAAATAGTTAAGTACCTAATTATTCAAGATAGTTAATAAAATTATAATTTAAGAAAATATATCTTACCCTCGGATTCTAGAAAGAAAAGCTATACGTAGTAACGAATTGCCGACCACATAAATAGGCTGTTGTGCTGTGATTGGTTGTTGATACTTTATTGGACTAATCACAGTAGTTTACGTGCGCTTTAATTGTCACATTTTCGTACAAACCGGGTTTTTAAGTTAGTAAGGATTAACTTACATTTTGTACGTAAACCTAGGCTTTTTAATCCTTTATGTTAAATCCTCTTAACTTGTATTATTTTAAAATAACAACACAATTTGTGAAATGAAAATAAATATAGACATACACTTATTTATTTTTTTGCCTTTCGAATTGTTAGATGCTACTATTTCTTAGCTTTCCTAGCACGGTAGAGGGGGTGATTTAGGTGGGATAAGTCCGGAGGGTTGGCTGCACAGATCTTCATCAGCCTTATGCCTTCTGCGGTAACACTCCACAAGTCCGGTTGGTTCTTCTTGAAGTCGTTGTACCATTTGGTAACCTGTTAAATATTAATAAAATACATGTAAGTATTATATTATTAGGAACCTAAGGTACCTAGCCAGTAGCCTATTATTAGATTTTCTTTTGTTATTTTTTTTATTTATTAGCCCTTGGGCTTGTTGAGATATAACTCTGAGTGTACCGTGTTGACAAGTTAACTATACAGTTAGTGTCAATATTGTACCCGTTCGAAGCCGGGGCGGATCGCTAGTACGGTCAACAACAAAAGTCGATTAACAATGTTACTTTTTTATATCATTTAAACAGACACTAAACACATAATGTACTGGCTTTCAGAATTTCAGGCAATAGCTAAGGGTTTAATATATCTTAATTTTATATTCATTGTGTTTTACTTTTAATATTGTACTTAATGATTAGGATTTAAAAATCATAAATGTCAATCGACTTTTGTTGCTGACTGTACATAAATGAACTAAAAAAAATTACCAACCCTTTTGTACTTTGAAAAGTCAAAGTCAATGACTTCCAGTGCCATGGTCGAGTTAATAAGAGGAAAGTCAGCAATGGTCAAATGATCAGCGGCAGCATAGCTGGTGCCTAGACGCTCCAGGTACGTATCGAACAAGTCCAGGCCCCGGTGGACACGCTTCAGACCCTCGGGAGTGCGCTCATAGTCGAAGTAAATGGGCATAATCTGGAGATAAAAAAAAACGTAGTTGTTATTATATGGAGACTGCAGTAGATCAGATAATATGAAAAGTCAGGTACTTAGTTGATATAAATGGAGAATGGGGAAAGTATGTAAGTAAAGTAAGTACCTAGGTACATAGATTAAGGCCCGGTGTCCACCAAAGCGGAGACGAGAGGAGATGTCTCGAACAGTACAACCAATCGGCTTGCGTAATTTTCACATCTCATCGCTTAGCTTCAACACAACACAGTATCCTATTGGTTGTTTACGAGACATCTCTTCTCCTTTCCGCTTTGGTGGAGTCCGGGCCTAATTGTGGGTACCCACAGACAAAAGCACAAATGAATAATTGGAATTGGAATTAGCATAGTAATTGGAATACAATTAGAAAATTCATACGAGTTTCAACGTGTACAAAATAATGATCGGTCAGTAAAGTCACGAGAGTGGACTAAGGACTTTGATTGCATTTGGCTACTTTTTGTTTTTTTACTGTAGCCAGAGATTAGCCCCTTTTCTACCGCTTCTTGGCGACGCTCATCGGTGCAGGGCTTCTACATGGAGACGCAATAGCTGACCATCTTCAGAATATATCGTCCCATTGTCTTATGATCATGAGAAAGTAAAATTAGGTATAATTATACCTAATTAGGAAACAAAAAAAGGATTTCAAGAATTATAGGATGTATTTAAAGACACATCAAATTATCCTTGACTAGGCATGCTACCAATCAAACTAAGTAACTTTGGGCAAAAATGTTTGCTGATAAACGATTTTTACTTTGGATGAAATATCACTGTTTATGGTTGTGCAAATTGTCGCACGCAGGTTTCATGGAGTTTGGATATAATATTTAAAACTAGTTTTTGTAAAATAATTGGAACTTTGATCTAATTTATCTCCAGAAGGTACCAGCATGATCCAGAAAAAAAAATGTGAATTCGCATTGATGGGAAGAACTTTTAGCTACGTTAAATGTCTTTTTACACCTTTTATAATTAAAGAATATAAAAACTTACGCAGTAGGTAAGTAGATCAGGGTAGTACGAGCTCAAGTTGAACATCAGCCGATGGTTGACTATGGCCCTGGAAATGTAAAAAGAAACATACTATAGCACATTGTATTGAACAGTAGAATAATAATATAATAGAATAGAATATCGTTTATTTCTGAGTATATGGTCAAACAGAGAAAAGTAACATTTGTAAACGTTTACGAGTCGGTTACTAGCAGTACTACTAGTAAAGAAACTTCAAAAAGGAAGCGAAAATATATAAGAGGTCGAAATATTAAAATGTTAGGTAGGTACTTATTTGAGGCAAACCTACAACAAAGACAAACTTAATCTTATAAATAGTCGGACGGGACTATTCCGACTGCGGGGCAATTCTAATTCGCTGCGTGTCACGGGAATCGGACCCGCGATATGCACCGCAGCAGCCGCTGCGCCAATCGTGCCGTCAAAATAAACCGCCTCCTATAGATAGAAAAATAGCTATGAAGGAGTGTGCCCATTATACCGTACCAGTAGTAGTGGGATACTTTACAATACAAAATAAAAATCTGCCTGACAAGTTCCTAACACGGTCATGGTGTAGTGGGCAGACTCCTTTATGATATAGGTACCTAATTATTTACCTTGCTTTAGGATCTTTCGGGTACAGAGGACTGTCTGGTTTGTATTTATCACAAATGTACTGAATGATGGCGACGCTTTCGCTCAGGAAGAACCCATCGTCTTCAAGCACTGGGATCTCCTTTTGTGGGTTCATCTGAAAATTGAGAAGGTGGAATGTACTTTGTACTCCATTGGCCAATCATAAGTATTCTTGAATGTAAATGTTCTTGAACCTAATTTTTTGCCAATATCAATGTCAATTTTATCAATTGAATGTGCGTAGGTGTACAAGAATATGGACTAGGTCAGGTATGTGGTCTCGGCCTCAATTAAAATGAAGTACTTACTCAATTATTGTATAGTTTTACAAGTGAACCGCGCCTTTGCATATTGGATTAGATTCTGCCCGCGGCTTAAAAAGTAACTTTCCTTATAGTAAGTTTTACTATTATCCCAAGGAAACACATTACCGGGATAAATAGTATCCTATAAAGTTAATCCAGGAAATGGTCTATCAATGTTCTAATTTTCATCCAAATCTGTTTAACGGTTAACGTAATAACAAACATCCAAACATCTTCACTTCACATTTATAATATTAGTAGGATTATGTTTCAGATCGTATTGTAGTCGTAATATTGTACAACTGCCTACAAAAAACTTTAATGTGAAATCTGAAATAAAATCGTTATTCCCAATCCCTGCCACTATAATATTTATCATCCCATCCATATCATCATTCAGTTGAAAGACGTCTACTGCTAGAAATAGGCCTTTCCTTTCCAGCAATCTTCATCAGTTCTTCGTTTCTAGACCTATTGCGGGTGAAGCAATGCTCATTTTCTGTTTCATTGTGAGACAAGTTTTTGTTTCGTACCTTTGCATATTCTTCTGTCATATGGTCTCCATTGTAAAAATTGACGTTGATCTTCTCGAAAGGCACCTTCAACGCCTCCAGGACTTGCCTGCAAGTTAGCGATGGCGGGCCATCCTCCAGATAGTATAGCTTCAGCACCATGGTTCTGAAATTTAAAAATATTGTCTTTATCATTCACTTCCAGTGGCGTAGCTACCAAGGGGCTAGGCGGGGCAGTGCCCCGGGGCCCTCAAGCACAGGGGGGCCCTCGAATCCTTACCAGAAAATACCGATCGAACGGAACTTTAAAAAAAAAATCCCATTTTTAAAATAAATATGACAGGTTGCAACCCGACTTCAACTCAGTTGAGAGAAATTCGACACACACAGTTAAAAAAATTGCAGTAGGGCCCCATTTTTTTATTTGCCCCAGGGCCCTTGGTTACTTAGCTACGCCACTGTTCACTTCTATTCTATTGTGTTCTTTGGGTCTTTGTTGTTTTTGCTCTTATTTGTGTAACGATGCGTGAATATTTTTTGTCAGATAAATGAATATCAAGTGACGGAAGTAAATCCTGCTTTATTTGACTCTCGATTTATATTTTACTGTTTTAAACTACTTAATAAAAGCCATTCGCTTGTTACACTTTCGACCTGGAAGGCCGTGATCAACACGAAATTCACGACACGACTGTACCTAAGCGATTACTGGGGCATCCTGTGTCTATTGGAGATACAGGACAGTAACCTTGACTCAACAGAGATAACTTATCAATAAGTTAACTCTGATGTTTATGAATTAAATTAAGTAAATAAATAGGTGCCAAAAAATGGTGGTGATGGACCATCATACGAGGACTTCTATCTTTTTCACATTTCCATAATTTAGGCATTTAGAAGTTCTCCTGTCTGTCTGAATATGGAATTGTGTGAAACTAATGTATAGGTACCTACCTACCTATCCTAACGGACCAATTTTTAACCTTATCAACCAACATTATTTACAAGCTTAACAACAAAAATATTAAAAAAAAAAACAACCTGAATAAGAAAATAAAAAGAGAAACTAAAACTAAATGGCATCAAAAAATTCATCCGCATCGCCGTCCACTGGAAATGTAGGTACCCAAAAGACTGGCCGCATTGCCACGTTGGATGGCAATGCTTATTTACCAACATTTATTTTATTTTGATCTATCCATTAATATAATTATATTATTAAATTAGGCACTTACCGGTTCAAATAGTAATAAAAGCCGCAAGGAACGTGTACAGCGTACAGAAATTGAATCTATGACTGGAAACTAATACGAGTAGGTACTGTTGGGAGAGCCGGCCTCCACGACAAAACAACTAAGTACTTCCTTTCACTTGCTTGTTATGTACCCTACAAGTACCTACTACTTGCTAGACTTCTATATATTGAACTGTGAATGTTCGGTATCTGACATCCAGTTTTATGTATCGTAGGCGGTAACTACCTACATACGATACTTTTAATCTACGTTTGCGGAGAATTACGCAATAATATGTAAGAGTTTGTGATTACAAGACGGGCCTAACATAATGTTTATGAAAGTTAAGATAAGATTACCTACTTATATCTTTGCACTCATTATACTAGGTAGCTGTTAAATAAGAATGTCCAGAAATTAAAAGGATTAGGTAAGGTACACGGGTTTTCGATTATCTAAGGAAGGTAATATCCAACAAATATGGATGTGTGATTGAATTTGTGATCATTATCTAGGTATACCACCATCCGGGACCTGTACATTTTTCCGGGATAAAAAGTGTGTGCTATTCCAAACTAATCTATCTCTGTGAAAAATTTCACCCATATCCGTTCAGCCGTTCTGTCGTGATTAAGTACCAAACTTCCATCCATCTAAACTTTCGCATTTAAAAATAATCATCCAAATCTATTCACAACTGGCGGAGTACCTAATCAGGTAACATACATACAAAAAAAAAACATACGCGCCGAATTGAGAACCTCCTCCTTTTTGAAGTCGGTTAAAAATAGTAATTCAAGTAAAGTTCTTAGGTACCAACACACAACCAATAAATCTATGGTAGACAAAGGGTTAACAGAGGTTTCTTCGATTCTACTTGATGATAAATTAATTATTTTTGATGCTGACTGTACGTTGGCACGAATGGTCGTGATTTTGATATTAAAAGTAGAGAAGACAAAGTAAGTTCCTACCTATTTTAATTTCATTTCTGTAATTTAATAAAACCACATAATAATAGGTTAGTGCGACATTAACCCTACGAAGTTTATGCGATGCGCTGGAGTTTATGTACAAACATTATTTTTGCCAATTAAAGTTTCACTTGTTTTTTTATGTCATGATTATTTCATACTGTATTAGGATTTTTTCCATCACAGAAACCAAAACATTAGAGTAAGAGATTTTGAGTAGGTATATCTTACAGATCTATCAGCCAGTGCAACTCTTATGATTGATCATTAGAGTTACAAAACGTTTTAAGCAAATTCCATTTACCTGACAAATAAGTTTTATTTCCACGAATGGAGATCCTGAATGCAACCTAGCTAGGTAGCTTTAATGATAGTTCTAGAAACACCCGCTACTTAGCCGAAGAATCCGCTAAGTTATGATTTGACCACGAACTAAAAATTGTGCTTGCATCTAGGTACTTGTAGAAACGAAGGTTTGTATGAGCCTATCTCGATAATAGTAAGGAAGCCAGTCATTAGTCAGTCTCTACTCCTCAGCCTCTCCAGTTAAAACGTTACTATGACTGTTATTGTTAGGTTGGGTTAAGTTGAGGACAAGTGAACGAAGGGTTAACTAAACACTGTTTTTGAAACAAAACCGAGGTCTCGTGACTTCCTCTAAATTATTATAAATACTAGTAGACATAACTAAAATTGTCTTTTACAATCTTATAGCTTGTCCTCTAACACAAAATGCGGTTTAAGTTAAGAAGTTTTTATTTTTTGCTCCCTGCTTTATTATTTAAATGTAGTGTGACCGTTCCTGTCCAATCTGCGAGCGAGTTTGTTGGAGAAAGCCTTCGCGTTCGAGTGAGGCGACAAGACGGGTACGTGTACGACAAGCCGAGTGTATCATTTGACTTGCCGCAGAGTAAGTCCACATCTGCACCCACTCAAGCACCAAATGTTGACAGGACGCTGACGCAGCAAATGTTTTACGCTTACCCCGTGCCGGCCGGCGGTGACACCGTCAACATAGGACAGACTGCGGGGACCACAACCACTGCTGCGACCGCCGCCCCCGCCGGCGCCGCCGGCAACGGGTACAACTATAAGTCCTCCGCTACTGGTAACGCTAACGCCGGCTACAACTATGGCACATCGTCCACCGGCGGAGCCCAGGTTAATACTGGGTCTCAGTCTCAGGTTGCCAACACTGGGTCGCGAACAGTAACCGGCTCACAGGCTGCCACTACTGCCGGTACTTCCCAAGGTGGTTCAGGTTATCCGTACAACGCACCGTCACCTACTCTCTCCCCGACTCTCCAGGGCTCATCAGAAGTCTCGACAAGCGCTCCAAAATATTTACCTCCGACAGCAGGTAGTACAGGCGGAAGTACTTCAACTGGTGGCAGTGTGAGCATAGGCGGCGTTTCTGTAACTACTGGCTCAGGACAAGTCTCCACTGGCACTGGCAGTACCGGTCAAACTGGATCAGTGGGAACTCCCTCCGAGTCATACTTGCCACCGTTGGGAACATCCAATACTGCGACGTCTGGTCAGACTGTGACCTCAACTTCGACAAGTGGTCAAACAAGCACAGGTGGTACAGTATCAGTACCAAGTTCTGCGTATTTACCACCGAATACTTCGTCCCCTTCGTCGCCGGTGCCCTCTCCTGGATATGGTGGCGCTCCGCCGGCACCAGCGCCTGCGCCGCGGCCGCAACAAGGTTACATACCACCATCGGGAACTAATTCTGGAACAGTGTCCACACCTGCATCAACATACTTACCACCGTCCTTCTTTTAAAACTTTTGTGCAAAATGTTAACGTAAATACTTTTTAATTTTATTGATTGTATATATTAAAATATTTGCAATAAATTATAATTATCTACACTCCTGTAGTTTTATTTATCTCAATATTGACACTGGAATAATTAATAGTAGGTAATGATAAAATGCAATTTATTTTTTAATGATTGCGGAATATTGTATAACATTCTAGCGAACTCTAATAGCAAAGTTCGCTAATTATACAAGCTTCAATTTAAAATTATTACATTATTGAGTATTGAACATTATTTTGTCATCAGAACTAAAGGTGTATGCTTTCAGCTCAATCGGATACCAAAAAATGGTCGAAAAATGGTTTGAAAATTTTTAAAAGACAACTTGCTTATGTACGACCAGTGCAAGCTAAATAAAAGCTTGTAAAAAGCAAAAAAAAAAGAGCGGTAGTAAAGAGTAACGGGGTCCCAAGGCCTACAAGTTGTGCATGTCATGGTACTTTGGATTCAAAAAATCAACATTTTAGGCTGCTGATTGATGATGTTATTTGCAAGTTGCAAGGGGGTTCGAAGCTAATCCTTAGGGCTTTCGGACATGCCGGTTTCATGTTACCTGCCCGTAATAGGTTGTGGATATCAGATTATTCTAGAATTTTATATATTCGTCTAGACTGGAAGCCTAAAACATAAAACATTTAGATAATTAGATATATGAAAAGATGCAGTTATAATGCACAAATTAATTATTATAAGAACCTAAATGAATGGAAAGCCTAATCATTTATAAAGATAAACCTAGTCAGTCGTATAACCAGTGTAATTAGTAAATTATGTAATGGAAAGTTAGATAGAAAAATATGAAGTAGAGGAAAAAATACTTTAATTAATTTACAATTTTATTTGTTAATTTTACATGCTATTTTTATAGTTGATTGTCAATCAGTTATATCACGAAGAATCGAAACGCATTCAGTCACTGACTGTCAATGTCAGTCAATATCCAAATGTCAGAAGCACACGAATATGAAACGTCATACAAAAATAGCATCAAAGATGAAAGTTATTTTTAATATTACTTTAAAAATTGATTTTTAAGCTATTGTACCACACTTTGGAATGAACGATATAAGCCTAAATACAGAGTATCACTTTTTGATGAATATTTAACCATGTGGATCTAGTATGTGCGTTTGAATCAAAAATTTACATAAGTTATGTTTCTACTAAAGCAAACATTACAATTTTCCCGAATAGGAAGCAAGGTAAACCTGAGGTAATTATATGTATTACTTCATCAATTGTATTATCATTTTATTTGTATATTTAAAGTCGATTTTTCCAATACTTATCACGGCTGTTCAAGGTTCATGACCTTACTGGGTTAATTAATATTCTTTGTCCTGTTATAAATAATAAATTACAATTTAAATAGTAATAGAATAACTAGAAGTCCACCAGTGAACATGTGGTATCCGAAGAGCTATGTGATAAAATAAGTGTCAGTGTTGAGCATACACAATTGGTCGCATGTTTCCAGAAGTGCGGGGGCGCGCTCTGCTGCCCACCATGGTGCACCTCGACGTGCCTGGTGCTCAACTATACCCAAACACTCTCGCCATAAACGACCTGCCTAATGAAATACTCATATACATATTTTCAATGGTAGATTTTGAATCCCTTTTGGCAGTTGCTAAAGTTTGTATGAGATGGCAACAACTGTGCCTGACGCCTTGCGTTTGGGACAAGACGCGCCTCATAGTATGTATGAAGAACTATGTGAGGATAAGTGAAAACATTGTGCCTTTTGTCGCCAAGTATGTGAAGAATGTTAAACTACAGTATTTCAAGTTGTATTCTCAAGTGAGGGCTTCCTTAATAAACTATTGTCCTAATCTAACTCATTTAGAAATAAGTATATCTCAAGTTGATAGCTGTATCTTTGGTGATCTAGTTAGCTGGCCAAACCTAAAGTTTTTGAGTTTTCGTAACTCACTCATAGTACAAAATCCGGAGAATGCAAATGGTAACTTTGTTTATCACTTGCCATTTGATAGGTTGAAATACCTTGAGACTCTTATTCTGTCCAATTTTGCCCTAACCCATGATAGTTTATACAACATGTTGCAGTGCACCAATTTAGTCAGTATTAATATGGAGAAAATGAAGAATATTCCAGCAGATTTCCTTGAATCTCTTCTGAGAACCAAACAGTCTACACTAAGAGCTTTACATATATATGGAGATACTTTAAATGATGATATAATCCGTAACATATCTAATTGTAAGGTATTACAGGTACTACACATAATGACTTGCAAGACCCTTTTCGATTCAAGTTTGTTGCACTTGTATAGGCTACAGAATTTGCATTCATTAAAATTACGTCATGGTTACTTTTCAACAAGTGCTCTTCTTGCATATTTTTCTAATAATACATTTCAAAACTTGACTTACCTGAGTCTCTCTCGCTGTCTCCATGTCACCATACAAGTAGCACAGGCTATAAAAACAGGTGCACCCAATCTTAAAGAACTTTCATTCTACCTGTGTCCATTCATCATTGCCCCCAACTTCAACAGGTCAGAGCTAGAAAAAATGTTTAAAATACAGTTGTTACTTGATTGAATTAGTTGTGATTACACTGAAGGCAGCTTAGGTCCGTCCAACTTACATTTAATATTTATTTCACTGTTAATTGCACTGATTGCACCACTGTGACAATGTGACGAGAGCATTTTCACATCAAGTGATTTATTACTTCAATTTATTAAAAAGAACTTGTGACTTAGAAGTGTTGAAAATAAAATTGTCCATAATGTATATGTGTAGCATCATCAAACTTAATTTGTTTGATTATAAAAAATGTATAATAAATTTTAGTTAGTAGGTTGTGTTGTGGTGTATGTATCAACTAATAAATTGTTTTAAAACCTTCAGTATTTAAAAATTAAGAAGTATTACATAACTTTTAGATAAATCTACATAGTAGATATTTATTGTATTAGTGTTTCGGTACATAGCTGCTGGATGACTGTTTAAAAGATGGTTTTGCCTGGAATAGTAAGTAAGATACCTGAAACAAGGTATTATGGACTGCAAGCTATTAGTAAATAAAAGTTATTATTACACTGTCAATAAAATATCACCCTTTATTCTCAGGGTAGCCATGAACATAGAAAAGATATTTGATTAGCTTTCACTAAAACATGTACATAATATGAGTGTAAGGACTTCATTTATAAATGTAGATGCAAAAATAAAATAAGCAGGCACATCAATATATAATTGGCTGTGTAATAGTGACCTTACCATGTATTGACAGTATACATAAATTAAATTATGTTGATTTTCCGCCTTTCTGTTTAGGAATCATAGTCAATTACGTTATAAAGTGCCTTACCAGTTTAACCAATGATGACTGTTTTGATATTGAGATTCCTTCGACAGACAGCGAAAATATTTCAATAGAATGAATGAAAATTGAATGTCCCAGTAATTCTCAAGTGCAGATGAAACGCCGATATAATTCTCCTCAGTTCTTGTTTATCATTAAAATTATTTTATTTGCAGAGGCGTTGGTATTGTACAGTACCTAATAAGAATTTTAGTTTATATAGAATACTGTAAATACCTTTGTGACAAAATCGAATATATGATTAGTATTAGAATAATTTAACTACTGGTATTTTTTATTATTTATTTACTTTAGGTAAAATATTTTTTACGTTTATTTTAAAAATGTTCTGATGTCATTTTTAGGCTATAAATTCAATGTCTATTGGTTGATAATTCTGCGAATTAACTATACCTATTTATTTTATATTCTCTACTTATATAAAATGTGATTTTTTATTAGTTAATTAATTTTGTTTGTGCTATTTTATTGTACGAATAATAAATAATATTTTGAACAGCTTTTATTGTTTTCTTCAAAAATCTTCTTCATTATAGGAGTTAAATCATTTGTGAAACAATTGACGGTTATCGCAGGCAAAGTCGCGAATTATAGCTTAATGCGCCTGTGGATTAGACCTCTTTGTCATATTTAATTACGATCGGATCAATAGACTCAATAGTTTCACTATGATGAGGTAACAGACAGGCAAAGTTACTTTCACATTATATATAATATTATTATATGGATGAATGATTAAGGTGAAAGCGTTATTCAGCCCGCGATATTTAAATTTTCTCACTCTTTTTTTTGTAGTTTGCAGCTCTGCATTAATATAAAAGTAGCCGCGACGCTAACATATTGATACGGAACTGTACCTGAACATTGCTTCCCTGTCATTCACCTATCGAACAAATAAAAAAAAATACAATATTTATTTATTTAAACTTTATGCTCCAACATAGTTGGGAAAAGGCTAAGCATGATGATGATTTAAACTTTACGCATCAAAAGTACAAAGGCGGACTTAATGCCTTAGGCATTCTCTAACAGTCGATGAGTCGACCAAAGGTGGTGAAGAGATAACATGGTAGGTGCAAATTAATGTACGAGCGCTAAACAGCAAAATTAATTAAAAAAAAAAATATTGTTCACGTAATTATTCTAATTTCTGTTTTAAAAGGCATTGTATATTTTCCAAAAGTGGGTACCGAGTACCTGTCCTTCTGTTAGTAGAGTAAAATCGAATTCACGACTGTTGTCCGCTGCACCATTGCGTTGATTGCGTAATTTTTTTTTCTTTAGAATAAAACGTTGCCCCACACTAAGAATTTCTCCTTTATCCTGGGCGCGTTTACAAACATATAAACTCACATACTTAAACAGCCAAACCTGGCCCAACTATCTCTAGGCCATACAAATATTTGTTCCGTGCGGGTTTCGAACCCGCGACACACAGCGCATTAACCAATCGTTCAGCCACTGCGCTAACAGTGTCGCCAATTTTGATCACGGTATGTATGCACCCAGTAAACTCATTTAAACAACCTTGAGTTAATATACATAGTGCAAGTAAATATTGAATTGGTTATTTGTAGGTATAGATAGGCCACAAATAAACCAATTGCATATTAACTGATACTATTTAATTCGATAATATTCAACCTATAACTTGTTTGCGGTATTTGCTAGTAATTACGTGAACATATTCGCACTTACTAATTGGTAAATAATGAATACGACTTTCAGTTCTAAAGTATTAGGTTCGTAATAGCTTGAAGGTTGCAATCACTAATTACTGCGGTTGTAGACGAAAAATCACGTCCCAGACATAATAACATTAGCTTCTAGGTATTAAGTTATTAAGATTACTTTGTTCTTACTTATTAGGTAAATTGCTTTTGCCAGTGATTGTTGATTCAAATTATCGGAAATCAATAGTGCCAGCGATAACGATGTACCTGATAAGTAATCTGGTCAATCTATTTATAATTCGCAAAGTCTGTTTGATAGACGGGCTTTTAATTTACAAAATTATAAGTAGGTATACATGTGTATTAAAATTTTAATTAACAGCAGCTATTCCACATCTTTATTTTTAGCTTTATTAATAGCTGGCGATGGGATGGGCTATAAAACAATAAAACTAGGTTATAGATTTAGTTTTGTAAGTAAGTATTGAAACCCTACATAATTTTTACTAGGTAAGTAATCGAATTGTGTATTGTGTGTTGTGGGAATTCAAGTAAAAAACATACTTACAATAGCTCTCAAAATTGAATTTTAATAATTATTTTACAAATAAATAGTAAGTATTTTTAAAGGAAGGGTTGAATGTTGATCTCGAGCGCGGAGCAAGGGTTGGTGAGATCGAAGGCGGCCAACACTGCGGGGCTGATGACGCCCACCTTGCCGATGACCTGTCCGCGCAGCAGCACGGCCGCGCAGCGACCCGGGAAGTAGGCGGGGTCTGCGGGTAACACGACTCACTATTACAACGAGACATTTTTAAAATAGCTCAAACTAGTTGAAGTGACTGCTAATACGGAATTCCAATCGTCTCGCCGTGTTAGTGCTGCTGTCTCGCACTATTTAAATACATATACATCAAAGGGGTACTATAACTTTAGTACATACTTGTTCTTAGAGCGAAATACCTATATTTAGCAGTGGGCTAAGAAAATTATGGAGCTAGACCTCATCCATGAGTAATGTAAAACATAATTTACTAACTTTTGTTCTGCCTTTCGGAAACCGTGAAGTAAAAACTAAGACATACCTAAATACTGATTACATTCATAAGCACTATCTCCTTACCTTCGCACTGCTGTAAGTAGTAGCCAGTGTCCTTGTTCCATGGTACCCTGAGCAGCACCATGACTCTGTCGAGTAGACCGTGCACGAACTGGAAGCCAGCCGCGCGGCCGCAGTGCACCGTACATAGCCGACGCTCGTTGCGCGCACCCGTTTCTAATATAATAAAGAAGAAAAGAAATTTGAAACAATAATTATTACCTTATCTCTGTAAAAATTTAGCTTTCGTGGATCCGCAAAATTTGGAATGTAGTCAAAGTCAAACATATTTTAATTACAGGCACTTTTGAATTGTCAATGGCAATTTTGTAGTCGATCGATTGACTTTAAGTTTCTTACAAAACATTTGAGTGAACTAGGTACATAGTTTGTCAATAAAAAACAATTTTCAATTTTGTTAAATTGACCAATATATTTTATTGGTTAGTAATGTTCGCTAGAATACCATACTTTTATCAACTGCCCTAAATTGAAATAAATTGACTTTGACTAATATCAAACTGAGCCACAGCGACGCGTGGCCGGGTTTAACTAGTGGTTTAAAAAAAAACGTAATACAATATAACGCCAGACGCCTGTAATTTTTGTTTTGGTGCGTGCATATTGCCATTAAATTGTGCACAAATTAAGAATTGGCGCTATTAGAATATTTCCTAATGACGGTTCACGAAACGATCAAAATAAAAAACTTTCAGCATTCGGTATACAGTCGGTGCTAAACAAGTTATGATTTTATTTAATAACATTATAATTCGAGCTGCAACGCAGATTTCCTTAATCATTCAATCAACATGAAACTCGATATGGATGTAGGTAATTGTGCTATGATTCAGTACAGTACTCGTGTTGTATTCGCTACTGTGTATTACGATACGAGTTGGTCTTATGATAAGCTACCCGATACCTCACATGAGGTTAGGCGCTAGATTGTGATAAAGCATTTTATTTCAACATTGATAGAGCAGTGACTTTTACTGTGAATTCAAACCTGAAATCGCGAAAAACAAAACACCTATGGGGCGCCGCGCCGCCACGATTACTTTCAGAGAGGTGCTAAAATATAATCCTAATCCTAACTTCCTAACTAATATTATAAATGCGAAAGTAACTCTGTCTGTCTGTCTGTCTTTTCTTCACGCCTAAACTACTGAACCGATTTGTGTGAAATTTGGTACAGGGTAAGTGTGAACCCCAACAAAGGACATAGGCTACTTTTTATTCGACTTCGACTTCGTCTGCGTTCGCGATAACCGACATTTACGCGGACGAAGTCGCGGGCAAAAGCTAGTAGATTATAATTATACATAATTATTTGGTCAATGTTAATTGGGCAACAACCTCGACGCCTTAAGTTTTTACACAAACAGTAACTAAATAAAAATAATTAGAAATAAATTGTTTTGAATCCCCAAACTGGTTTTTTTATCATATTAGCAACATACAGGTCTAATACAGAACCTAAATTATTTTTTTAGTTGGTTAACAAGAGTAGTGAAAGTTTTACAATTACGTTTTATCTATATTTACTTTGGATTTGTTCGACTAATATTAATATAAATCAAGTCATATATGAATGAATTAAAAAAAAATATGTGTCCTTATTTGGCACACATTATTTAAACAATTAATTATGTATTTATTGTGTATACCTATGCTGTCCTTGTACTTACTAAAACAGTCACCTACATTCCAAATTGAGGCTAGACTGACAGCTCTAGTTCCGTATGTCCTAAATACAAAGTAAATTGTTTTATCTACGGGCCATAGGGCCATAGACTATTGTTACGGAAAGGATGCAAATATTAATGCGCAACTTAAAGTGTAGTTCGCAATACGTACTCCATTTTTTTTCGGAATCGTATTTATGATCTCTTTTTATAGTTTAAGGGTCCGTCATTTGTCTTAATGACAAAAGCAGTGCACATGCAAAAATATTCTTTACTACAAATACTAAAAACTCTGTTTTCAACGTGATAAGAATCTGATCTCCTCTCCGAGCCGGTCTATGTGAACGGACCCTAACAAGTTGCAATCATTGTAACCAAGCGATTTCTTAATATAAAATAGTAAGTACATAGTTCTGAATTAGTTAATGCATTTTGATGCGGTCTTGTCATTTGAAATATATGGAGAAATGTGTTTGGCTTTTATTTGGTTTGCCCCCTTCCCCTTTTAAAATGAGACTAGACTGACAAAATGTGGGTGGGTACTCTCCACCTCTGCCCTCTCCATTGTAATAAGTAACTCATAAACAGAGATCGGAATAGGTAGAGTATATTTACCTAAAGTTCGAGAAAGTAGCATAGAGTTGATAATATCTGCGGAATCATAAACATGTCGATGATCTACCTATATCGATCTCGGCTCATAACACACACTCACCCGCACTCTTGTCCTGCAACACAACATCGCTGATTTCAAACAGTTTCAGCGGTAGCGGCATTTTCTTATTAGCCGCTAAAGTCTTCAGCAACCCAGGCAGCAGGACGGTCCGCACCACTTGGAACTCCAACGTCTTTGGGTTAGAGATGTGGGCTGCAGGCACGTCTTCTATCGTCACGCCGAGTTTCGACGCTACGTCGTCGCGGGAACACTGCGGGAGGGAATTTTTGTTTTATGCTTAATTTTGTAGGTTTGGATGAAAAAATGTCAATCTTTATTTTTTTTATTGATTCCTTTTTTACTTTTATTCTACTTTGTTATAGATTGCTCTGGCTTACACACTAATTAATTGTTTGTAGATACGTTAAGAATGCTCATCTATAGTTCCAATTCCAATATTTGTAAAATATGTATGTGAAAACTATTATATGTATTTTTGAACATAATTTAACCATGACTTCTTATTGCGTAATACTTTGTACATATTATTTATTATTATAAGTAGTTTTTATGCAAGATATATCGTATTTACGCGTATTCCTATATGATCCTGTATACAAACTATTGTAAAACATTTATTTTTAAAAGGGTAAGTATGGAGCTTCTTGTCCATTCCTCTCCATACGAAACTACTTTTTGTCTACACTATTAAAAGGCACTTCTGAACGTCACATACGTTCAGAAGTGCCTTTTAATAGTCTAATTGTAATAAATTATTTGACTTGACTTGACAAACCATGAAGATGTCAACTCATGCTTATGGCAATGGCTGCCGTGCCTATAGCTTCATCTGATATACTCACGAGTGTAAAGGTGAGCGCCTCAGTATACCCTGCGTGCGCGCACTCCTGCCTCAGTTGTTCTGTCAGCTTGTTGATAGGGTCTTGTCCCCCTGTTGTTACCACCCTCGCTGGACGACGAGCTATCCGGTTGTACCTGGACATTATATTACATACATTTTAACAAAAACGAAACGTTGTAGTCCAAGGTCCATTTTCACCAGATCTACGTCATTTTAGCTTGGTATACACAATGTAGTTTAAAGTATGCCTTGCTAGTTTCGATGGTGGGTCATCTCGTAGCTGATGATACAAGTACCAGAGCTGCTAAGGCGCTCTTCATGAGTAGCTTTTATAGTAAGGCCGACGTATCTTGGCGGTATGAAGTTAGCTGTTTGGCTGCGCAATGGATCTTATAGAAACGAAATTGTTTACTGCGCAGCAATCGGCTAACTTCAGAGCCGCCAAGATACGTCGGCCGTATTGTACCCGCTACGTAGCTGAGTAAACAAAGTTGCTGCACGCCGTCTGTACGTTTGGATCTTTCAAGCTACGCAACGGATTTGAATGCGGTTTTCATCAATAGATAGAGTAATTCAAGAGGAAGTTTATGTATCTACTGCTGGGGCTGGTTGCTAGTAGATAATATATTGACTAGCTTACCCGTAAGCTATAGCGATGTCCTCGTACAGGTCGCAGGCGTGTATGACGTCATGCCTAGTGGGCGGCACGCGCACGCGCAATGTGTCGTCGTGAGTGACCGTGGTTGACAAACACATGCGCGACAGTAGGGCTGCTAGCTGGTCGGCGTTTTGACTGTGGAACAATGACATTTTGTTACTAGCTTGGTATCCTAATGTGCACGATCATTGAAATTATTCCCGAAATTCTTCGTAGATTTGCATGTACGACAATATCTATACCTACCACCTACCTACCACTTGCACATACGAGCTAAGTAAACACCACCGATGTTGTATAATCCTTAAACTCAAATCATATAAATCTATTTGATTATTGATACTCTAATTACAGGTACTATACAATTTTCAGGGAAGTTGAAACTTGCTCGTTCTTAGCTGTACTATTCTTTGGAGAAGAACAAGCAAAAAAAACTTCAAGAACACACTTTACACATTTAGCCTATATCAATCATGTTGATGTTGAATGTATGTGTATGTCAGAACAATGTCTAAGATATAAAAATAAAAATTATAATAAATATAATTTAAAATCAAATTAAAATTACTTTATCAGCATAGTAATGTGAATCGCAATAATTAATTGTCAAAGTTTACTACACAAACCTTGAAATGTACAAAAACCGTTTGAGTTGGACTCACACACGAAGGGTTCTTCTGTATCAACGTACAGTGCCCGGCGATAAATATTGCACATCGACCTTTATCGTATTTCGTATTTTATACAAAGAATAAAAAGAATTATCAAAAGAAGCAAATCATAAAATTGTTTTAACAGCTCCTAATAGATACCGGACTGTTTGTATTTCGTTTTAATAGATACCGGACTGTTTGTATTTCGTTTTAACGCTTTACGAAGCCGAAATTAGCCGATTGTCTCTTTCCAAAGGTCGATGTGCAATATTCATCGCCGGGTACTGTACAATATTTAAATCTACATTCAAATAAAAACGTTTCTTCGTGTGGTTTTTCTTACTTGATACCAATATAATTGTTGGCCTTCTGCACGCTAATAGTCTCCTCACGGCTCTTCATCTTAGGGTACAGCTCGTAGGTGCCGTCTGGCGCGAACACCTTGCACTGTTCCACCTCGTACTGGTTGTCGCAGTACTTCGAGAACATGCTCACTATCGTGTCTAGGACTACAATCGCCTGGAACATGGAATAAGGATTTTATGGTCAAAAGAGAACTGATTGTGCATACAAGTATGAAAGATAATGAAGTCTTGTAAAATTCTAGCTTCTGAATAACGCTATCCACATGAACCTATTTAGTATTTCTGGGGCAATGCCCGGTTCTATTGTATGTCTATGAGTCGTAACAACCAGTCCTATTAAAGGGGTATTATGTTACCCAGTAACTGGGTTGTGAAGGTCAGATAGACAGTCGCTCCATGTAAAACATAACTATTCAGCTGCATCTGGTGAGACTAGAAGCCGATCCCATCATAGTTGGGACAAGGCTAGGCAACTAGCGATGACTCGGTTCTATTGTGATGCATATTCGGTATGTATTGCACAAAAATGAGAATAGGCCACAAATACTCACGTATGCGTTTGTTTCGCAAACTGACCGCTGTGAGGTCACTTTAGTGCCGACTCAATTGACCGAGTCTATTTATTGATTTGAAAGGAATTAAAAATCGAATATTTAGTTAGTTGTAAAATTAATTGAGGTTTTAGGACTAAAATAATGTGTTTATAGAAGTTGTCAAGTAAAAGGTTTCAACTACCCAATTGTCTTCTCAAGAAACCACTATATTATAAATATGAGCATACTAGCTTTTGCCCGCGACTTCGTCCGCGTATATGTCGGTTATCGCGGACGCAGACGAAGTCGAAGTCGAATAAAAAGTAGCCTATGTCTTTTGTTGGGGTTCACACTTACCCTGTACCAAATTTCACACAAATCGGTTCAGTAGTTTAGGCGTGAAGAAAAGACAGACAGACAGACAGAGTTACTTTCGCATTTATAATATTAGTTAGGATATAAGCACATCTGAAAGTTCTTCTTTTCATTACGCTTGGTACATTTAATAATGCTTAAACCTAGCAAGTGACTGCATTAGTTCCTGTATCTCAACATTTTCGAAATCAATCAAAGTGCAGCTGTATAATACTGTACCTTAGTCAAATCTGTAGCAGTACACTCAATGAAGACATTTTTTGTGCTGAGTGTGATCTTGGAATGGTCTCCGTTGATAATAGGTGGCATGGACAGCACAATGCCGTTCTTGTCCTTGATGACTGGGTACACAGGACTGTCCTTAATGATGCCTAGGAATTGCTTCAGTTGGGCATGCGTCTGGAAACGTGAAAGAGAGGTATAAATCATGATCATTTATATTTATTTTGTTAGGTGAATATTGGAGCTAATGAATATTCTTAAACTTGATTGAATGTGGGTAAAAGCACATACTGTACATATTTTTGAACATAGAATGCACATCAATATCCTTTGGCCTCTGTGCCCTGTATTGCCTGTAGTTGGGTTTAGTTCTGCCAAAACAAACAACATCAAAATTTTCCCCATTTCTTGAATTTTAAATCTTATTCTTAGCTAGATTTCGGATTTACATTGAACATTGACATACCAAATCAGTTTGATGCAAATGCAAATTTAATTATTGAGGCATTGATTTGGATGTTCTGGCCAAACTTAGCTTATTTATGATGCAGATCAGGCAGACTCCTGCATGCAACTAGCTGGCTTTGCTGCACCTTAAAATCACTGAAAATTAAGCACTCATGTAAAACAGTGATTTTGAATCATTACCGAATATAACTCCATGAGTTCTGGTGCAGTCATTTCCTTTTGTTGGTTGAGTGCCTTGAATTTAATCTCGCTGGGTGGTAAAGCATCATACACAAACGGTCCTTGTACTGTGTCTAAATCATGGGTACCAATAGCCACTAATGTCCGCTTCCTGCATATGTTTTGATGAAGTTTGTCCTGTGGAGACGAGAAATATTTATTTGGCAAATATTAAATAGTACTATTTGCATCAGTAAGTTTAGCTTAGTATGTTGGATCTGGGTGGATATTTCAATCTGTATTTTGAGGGAAGTGTATACTAGAGGGAAAACTGTCAAACTTCCTCAACCTGTCAAACTTCCTCAACCTGTCAAACTGTCCGGTTATTTGGCGTAAACAATGCAACTATTAAATAATGAAAACTGGTTACTGACTGAAGCTTCTTGCTGTTATTACTACAGTTAATATTGACCACAGTAAAAAGTATTACCCACTTGAAGATCTATGAAGCTGTCATAAGACTCCTTGGTGAAGGTAATGCCTTTAAGCACAGCGGCCACTGCATATGGTCTGATCTGTCCCGTTGCAGAAGTCAAGTGCAGAGAGTGGCAGTCTTCAGTCTTTTTGAGGGTGTACTGAGGTGGAGCTTTCCTGAAGTCATTCAACAGAGTACATGTGTAAACATTAAAGTTCTCTTTTTGTGTATAACAAAACATATAATTTATATGTATTATGATTAATTAATAATGCATAAGTTTTTCATGTAAATAGTGCTGTAACATGTGGATGCATGCTTTTGCATGTGACTGTAACTGAAAGAAATAGAATGTATATTTAGCATACAGATTGGCTTTGATATTATTTAGTACAATATTAAAAGAATATGGTTATTAGAGATAGCCTGACGAAATATGAAGTTTAGGACACAAGAGTCTAACCAGGGTTTGGACATGTGACACTGATTTTGAAATAATTGAAACGTTAATTTTTTGTAAGAGCTTTATAATATTGTCAGTAAATTGAAATATTGACATCATTGTGGATGATTGGTGACTAACCCCCAATTTTTAACTTAAAAAAGTATGTGACATATTGTCATGTGCCTGTAAGGTGCTATGATTTTTGTTAGAGAAACCAGGGATAAGTAGACCATAATTTTCAAAGCCAAGCCTTTGGCTGTAGTAAGAAAACAATACTAACTTTCCTTGGAACACTAAAATGCCGTCAACCAATCCTTCTAAGCACAGCAGGTCATATCTGTTGGCAGGGATGTCTATCCTGTACAGTATCTCCTCAGATACTCCAGCTCCAACATGGTCACCTTGTTCCTTTATCAGCATCTGCCTCTCTGTTGTCTGAAATTATAAAGTAATTCATATTATATGTTCATTCATATTATCAATGTGCAAGTCTTAGTGGCTAGAATTCATGTAGACTTTATGTTATCCTACTAATATTATAATTGCGAAAGTTTTTGAGTATGTATGGATGTTTGTTACTCTTTCACATAAAGCCTCGTCCCCACTAGGAAAATTTGTCGAGCGACATGTGTCCCCAGAGACATCGGGCGATGTCGTCCGACGTCGCCCAACATCGCCCGATGTCACCGGTGACACATGTCGCTCGACAAATGTTCCTAGTGGGAAAGAGGTTTCTATCACTACTCTTCATCGACTGTGCGACAAGGAACAGTTTCAACAATGTCGCGGCGATGTCACCGGGGACACATGTCGCTCGACAAATGTTCCTAGTGGGGACGAGGCTTTCAACTACAGAACAAATGGATGTGGATGAAAAGCACACATATAGATTATAGTCTGGAATAGCACATTTTATCCTGGAAAATGTACGGTCCCTATGGGATAATATATCAACTTTGACGTGGACGAAGTTGGGGGCAGAAGCTAGAAATAAATATTTACACTAGAAAACAAAACAATTAACATGTTTATTTGCAGCATTGCTGGAGTTTGCATCATCAACATATTATTAATGTGAAGATTTTCTTATGATTAAAACTGACCTAATAAGTACCTACTACATTAAACAAGATACCTAATAAATAAACCAAAGTGGAAAGACAACAATTTTGTAATAGGAATAATGAGTTAGCTATAATTTATTTTAATACATAAGATATGTTAGCTTTTTGCATTCTTCTACATCCAAAACTGCTAGAGCCTAGACCTAGGTGGTCTAGGTTATAGGTACTTAAATCTTAGATCAAATCAACTTTATATAAAACTTGTACTTACCACTTCATCAAGCTCCAAGCCGAACTCAAAACAAAGGTCTTGGAATTCATCGTCAGCTGAAATAGAAATTTTATAGTTAATAGCTTTAAAAATCCAAAGTACACACAAGTAAATTTAGCCGAAAATTCTAAATTACTAACTGTAAGCCCTGCCAAGTGCAGTGAAAAGAGAGTCACGTTTTACTGATATTGTCGGCATTTTATTTTAATAATAGATAATTTAAATTCTTTGTTTGTATCAAATCTTTACACGTTTCTTTTTGACAAAAAAATATCAGCTGGCTAGCTGCCGCAAATATGATTTACTTTTTAGTAAAGAAATAAAATATTGCATGCTTGTCATGTTTTGTCTCTTTTTATCTTAGAGGACAAGAAAGAATCGGCAATAGATAGTGCTATTCTGTATGCTAAAAAATACAATATTCCTCTCTCTGATCATCAAACCTTTTTCGAACATACTTTGACAACTTGGACAACTTGAGTTACGAGTTGACAGCTTGACAAGTCGTCACAAAATCATTAAAACAGTCATCAACGTTTTTCTCATCACTTAATTAAATCGGATTTCAGATGGTAGTTTATTTAGATGTATAAATGGTAACACAGTATTTGTTTTTGATTGATGCTTTTGAATGACGTCATAAATGAGCTTAAAAAATATCGTGACCCAGCAAAAACAACATATTTTTTTGAGATAAGATTGTATACTTGGAAGAATTGATTGAAGAAGAGATATTTTTCCTGTAGAAAAGTTATACTCCGTGCTGATTTAATAATCACAATCATTTATTTTTTTTGATATTTCTATTTTGCTCTATCTCAACATTATAAAATAGGCACTCGTTTAATTTCGAGGGAAAAGCATCTAAAGTAGGATAACTACTAATATGTTATATTTTAACATTGTCATTTGTGAGAACTTTAAATGGTAAATGTTAGCGCCTACTTTATGTAATATGCTAAATAGATCTCAGACTGTGAGCTTTCTGATCTAAATAATAAACAAATAAATGAAAGATAGCTTCATAATCAAGATGCAATCATGTAGTACATTGTAAAAAATAAACAAACCAATAAAAACTTTGACAGTACCCAAAACACTGTACTTACAAGTCTTTGCTAAGTAGGTGTGTAGGGTAGGTGGTATTTTTAAATTTCGTTATAATAATTATATTAGGAAAGTGCTTATAAGAAAAATTGTAACTTCCTTCAACCTACTTATAAAAAGCAAAGGCTTGAGGCTTCTAGAAACTTGATATTTAAGCATTTAGTATCTTTTATCTTACACATGGGTAAGAATGGCGGTGGTAATGGGTTCGGTTTGATTGCAAACCAGTAACTAAAAGTGTATGTTTCTTTTTCCGGGGCGAAAAGTCCTCATTGATGTCCCCCACAATGGGGGACATCATTCATGTCACCCCGGTGTTCCTTTTCTACATTTACGCCTTATGCGGCACTAACGATCCCAGGAGCGTACCTGCCTTCCTCGATAGTTAACCTTCGCTTCGATTAAACTCCAACTAAAAGCGTATAAAACCTGACTGCTATTTCAAAATATGAAAATAATTAACATTTTTTTATGGAGGGCAAATTAGTGTTTGATAAAGTAGGTGTTAATTTTATTTCCTATAAAGATTTTTACCTAATTTATTTCACTCGGGGCTAAAAAGTTATTTGGTTTTAGTAGAAAATTTCTACTAAAATCGTCGTATTTCATGATTTTGGTAACATTATTGGTCACGTGATACCAGTCTGGTTTTGCAAACGGTGAGTGGAGTGCCTTGTCATCAGTCCTTTGAGTTTTTGGATGATTTTCTTTGGAATTTTTATTCAAAGTGAGTAATTTTATGAACAAAATCACTTGTACAGCATGTATTTGTTTTATTGTGGTGTTTTTTTGTGATTGTGACCCGTGCATTCATATGACGAAATTGTACCTTGTTCCGTGACTAGTGATATGACGCCATTTTCTTCGTGAATGCCAATTACTAAATTCTTCAATTTTCTTTGTTTCTGCCCCGTGAAGAGACTGTAGCTGTAAAAGATATTGATCTAGAACTTTAGCTCCATGTTTTGCCCAAGACTTTTATGTGCACAGGATTCTCTGAAACTAAGAGTGCACTTGTTCACTAGGTACGCATTTTTTTGCATGACACCACCTTGGGAGGCATTCTAGTGTAGTTTCTTCCGTGCTGTAAGTTTTAATTGCAATACACGTTGTATCCTGTTGCTAAATCATTTTTTCTATCAATTTTACAATATTTCGCTTTAGTAACTGCGTACCTACCTATCTACCTACCTACCTACATACTACTTTTTTTTACGTATATTTGTTACTGCCCACGAGTTATACTTCCTGTAACTAGGTGGCATGTACCAGTTTTTCCTTTTTGAATTATTTTTCCTATCTTGTAAAAGCAGAAAAACCCGTATCATACGTATTAATTTGAAAGTTGAATATTGTATAAAGCAATGCAGAAAGTGGTGATGACACACACAACAGTATATTGAACTGGGTAAAATAACTTTTGTGTGCATGCTAACATGCTGCACTGCTGCTTGCCTGAACACCACAGCTATAATGACTGCCATACCATCATGATTACACAAACAATTCATAGATAATTCTAAAAAGTATAAATTGTGATAAGAAAACAATCCTTATTGTAATTTTTTTAATATGATTGTGGTACCAATTGCTAAAGAAAATAATAATATCAATTTTTTTCTTTGTCAGTCATTGGTCATGCTTTCATGAGTTTACTACATATTCAATTTTTAATATTTTCCCTGTTTCGGCTGTTACTGAAATAATTTATGATAGTAGCTGTAGAGCTGCCTATTGTATACTTGCATGTTGATTGTACCACAACTCGGCATAAACAAGATTTGTAATTTTTCTTTGTTATTAACTCTACTTATTCATAGCATGTGCAGATATGCACTGAAATGTTACACAGTACAAATTATCCGTATTCTGTACAGTATACCTACATTGTAAAAAATAAAAGAAGTGTAAAAGTGCCACAGACAAAACAAAATGTTTTGGGTGAAGCAAGCAAGTTGTTTCTTAACTTGGACTAGTTCTAGGGCTGTGTAATATTTTCCAGTGTAAGAGAGAGAAACCAAGCCATAAATGATCCATAGAACTATCCTCTCTTTTTCACAATGGAACAAAGATGGCATTTATATCATGACCCCTGATCATGGTAAAAATAAAATTGGTGCTGTATCAACTAAAATACAAATATTGTACTATTTGAAGTGGATATTTGTAGCTTTCTTATTATTGTTTCTAACCTAGTTTGAATCTTGTATAGTTTTTTTTATCCTGTGTTTACTTCCATTTCCATTTAGGTTATTGTGAAAATGATGAAGAGTATCCAAGCTGATAAAAACCTCAAAAGCTACATTTCGTACAAACATGATAAAAAATATTGTTCATTTATAATTTTATTTTTGTGTTTTTTAATCCCAACAAACAGGTGTAGGTATAGTAAAGAGTGATGAAGTTAGAACATTTTTTTTTTACGTCAATGTAATCTATTACAACAATCTAATAATTTTTATATGACTGACCCAAAACAAGAAGAGTTATGTTTTTGGGGTTCTTGTTAGTTAAAATTATTTTTATAAAATGTTAAAACTTTTTCTGATTATTATGGAAAAGATATTTGGCAGTCAAAAATGTCTGGCCTAACTATTCAAATTATAACATGTTAGAGCAGACATACATAATGAGAGGTCAGTTGAGGTGTGTAGTACAAAACAATTTGTGATAGAAAACTAAAAGAGTGGGTTTTTTTAAGGAAAATGAGTAAGTATTTGAGATCTTTTTTTCATATATTACAATTAAAAGTTGTGAAAAATATGGTAAATAAATGCATTTGTACACCGACAATGAGATAAGACATGTTTTTTCAAATTTGTAGCGTGACAGTCTGGTAAATTCTTTGTCATATTGAAAGTCACCTATCAAATGTTCGTGAATTTAAGCCGCATAAGTATTTTATAGGAACATGAGAGATAAGTGTAGTGTTATCAGTGTGTTAAATTGCATGATAACTTGCTGCCAACATGTGGCAGTTTCTCTAAAGCTTGTAGCTAGCTGCTTTTATTGTTATTACTAAACTGTTTTTCTGATGAAAACAGTTATGGATACAGCCATTTTTAATTTGGTTTCATCACTAAATCCAGTTACAAAAAACAAGAATTATGAATTTAAAAATACCTAGTATCAAAAATCAATGAACAAATTACCTTTTGTTTGTTTTGCTACTTAACATTATTTTGAGGTGGGTACAAGAATTATTAGGAGTAATTGTGAAATGACCATTGAAATAAAGTAGCCTAATTGAGTAATTTCTTAATTTGAATGACTCATACTACCTATGTAGATTAGAGACCACTTTGCTTTGTAGTTTGTTTCCTGTTTCTTTTAATTGTGTACTTGTGTAGTTTAGATTATATGAATGTAGTGAGTTAATAGTTAGTATATTTAGATTTCACATTTACCCACAGAGTAGTAAGCAAATGGAGTGATAATGTGCGGGAGGAGGGCGCTTAAGACAACACAAACACCACGACAGTCGCCAATCGGATATACGCTGAATGAGTCTACACTGGCGATCGTCCAATGAAAGACGTATTTCCCCCCCGCGGACCTCACAATTTCGGTGAGTGCGATTTGTTAGGAACTATGGCATTGTTATGCGCTCCATTTTGTTACTACTCTGTGCTTAACAGAGCATTATCCAAACTGAAGATCCATTTCAAAATCCAGCACCTTTACATAATTATTTGTGTCGTTGTTATACTCTATCAAAATGTGCCTTTTTTCGATTTCAAAAAGAAATCTTAGGACTTTGTTTGTATATGGGTGGGGGTCCAATAGAAAAGGAATGTTCTCTTTCAGCAAAATCTTCAGTATTTTGGATACTTTCCTTCCTGCTCTCATATAAACTTTCCACCCAGTATAGGAGACTGGGAAGATAGTGACGTAACTCGTTCCTGGTCGCCACGTGATCAATGATTTTTTTTACGCAATTATTTCTTAGGTATTTTTGTTACTGTTAACTAGCCTTTTGATTGTATGTTATGCTCAAACTAAGAAGTTTATTCCCATTGAAGTTACGTTTAATCAGGTGTTGTCTCTTTCCATCCAATACAGTGGGATATAATAAAATAGATCTTTGAGTAACGGTAAATTCCCTTATGTATGAATGACTTAGTATCAGTTTAATAGATAAGGCAATTTATCGGCGTTGTTGCCTCGTCGAGTTCGGTATTTTCCGACAACTCTGCCACTTATGATATTATGGTTATGGACAGAAATCCCAGAGTCGCCAGACTACGTCATGTTAGGTATCGTAGTTTTTAATGCTGTACCGTTTTTGAGGCATTTGGTACCTACTTAACCATACTTACATTCAATTGTGATGGCTGGATTTTTTTGTTTTACTCGAAATTGTTAAAAAATACTATTTACTAGCTTCTGCCCGCGACTTTGGCCGCATGGTTTTTTTTACCCGCGTTATGTAACGTCTTTGGTTACTGCTCCGCTCCCGTGGATCGTGACACGTGAGACACGTGGCGCCATCTAGTATCATGAGAACGTTATTGTTGTTTTCCTCGAGAACAGTCCTTTTTTAACCGACTTCAAAAAACGAAGGAGGTTCTCTATTCGGCCGGTATTTTTTTTTTTTTTTTATGTATGTACACCGATTACTCCGAGGTTTCTTGTCCGATTAGTGTGATTCTTTTTTTGTTCGATGCAGTATACTTGCCATTTGGTCCCATAAAAATTTCATCCAATTTGGTTTAGTGCTTTTTATTTTGTGAGCATTTTTGTATCTATGTTAGGTATCTATGTATGGTAGGAGTAATCAGGTGATTACTCCGCCAATTATGAATTGATTTGGATGATTCTTTTTTTGTTTGAAAGAGTATACTTCCGAATAGGTTCCATAGAAATATTGTCATGATCTGATGATGAACTTCGGAGATATGGAACGGAACTCCTCATAGGATCACAGCAGAACTATCGCAACAAGTAAAATTGCTTTGTTTATAGGTACGTGTATCGATGACTGACTGAAGAAAGAGGGGGAGGGAGTACGTCAATCCCCCTCCTACCACTTTCAATTAAATATATCGTGTGAGGTATTGTTTGAAAGGGCTTTTATTAAGGATTTGAAACATTAACACACATGCACTAAAAATTGAAAAATAAAAAGCTTTTTTACAAAAAAAGACAACCGCCTTCAAAAACTACAAAATAAAAATAACTTTAGTTTGGAAGTCGGTGGCAATACCTACATAACAAAAAACAAAACCAAAGCCGCCGACTTCCAAACTAAAGTTATTTTTATTTTGTAGTTTTTGAAGGCGGTTGTCTTTTTTTGTAAAAAAGCTTTTTTTTCTATGTCCGTTTCTGTACACCTGACAACGTAGGTAGGTATAATATGCAAAATTTCAAGATGATCTGTTCAGTGCGTGAAAAGGTGATAAACAAACAAACTTACTTTCGCATATATAATATTAGTTAGGAATACTAGCTTCTGCACCCGACTTCGTTCGCGTGTAGATAGAGTAGGTATACCTACGTACTAAAAACGTGGCCTATGACACGACGCAATAGTGTAACATTAATCACGAAAAAAATTTTGTAATAGGACTAGTACTTCCAGACATTACCTCTTACAAACAAACTACCTACCTCTATAAAATTATTAGCCTAGATTGGCAAACACCTTCCGTGGATTATAATTTCAGCCAGACGAGACGGTTTAAAGCTCTGTTGTTAAGCCCATTTTGACGTCAGCCGACTCCGAGATCGTGGTAACTACAGTGTTAAACATTTTATATTCACTAATAAGGTTGCATTAAATTACCTAAATGAATAGTAAGTCAATATTTTTCTTAAACCCATAATCACAAGAAATAATATCCCAGTTATAAAAGCCGTGGATGCATGCTATATTTAGGGTTGCCAACTTTTTTTACAAGAAATAAAGTATATTCGGGTCTATTAAGAATATTAAACAGTATTTTAGAAAAATGAACAGTATTTTATTTATTTAGTGTTTCAAATACATATTTTTTAGAGTTTCATGCACAACTTACTAATTTACAATCTTTTTTAAAAACTTCATACGCCTCATCACAATTATAACTGAAATTAAAATAAATGAAGAGCTCATTTTTTATTAAATAGATGGTCTATTTCTATCCTCCCGCCACATAGCATTCATAACTGAAAAAACTCTTTTAGTAAATCCTGAGGTGGCGGGAAGTGAGTTACAGTCTTGGATATTTGACACTATTAACAGATTCGTTCAGAAACTCAGTGTGATTTGTTTGTGACTGCGCTGCACTGAGCAGTGAGCGCCCTCTGACTAAATAAAAACAATACTTAATAAAATGTTTGCATTTTGATGCTGAAAACAGTATTTTGTATACTTACTTTATTTTTGTTCAACAGTAAAAAGTATAATTTAGTGAAAAACAGTATAATACTGTTCAAAACAGTATGGTTGGCAACCCTAGCTATATTACTGTCACTGACTGTTAAACTGCCGAACTAACACATGGCGGCGTGCGACCACGGCTAAATATCCTGGATATCAGCACAACTAGAAGAACATTTCAGAATCATATTTTCTTGTTTCTTGCTTTTCAGTTTGATGATTGTCGTAAGCATTTGGGTTTTAGATAACTTTTTTTGTGGTTAGGGTTAGTTATATATTTTTTTCTTCAGGGATTTCTTAGTAGAGGCTCTCTTAACTCCAGATTTATGCTCGATTGATGGCAAAAGGTTCGCCGGTCCGCCCCTATTAATTTTGACTTTCACATTACTGGTAAAATCTGTGAATCTCTGTCTAACCATTCATTGAAATAAATATAAAAATAATAATTATTAGGTACTTAACCTATATTTTTGGAATGTACTCATTAATACTTTAATTTGATAGGTACCAAACGCGATATCTTAATGTAATTTTTTTATATGGTCCTCATGTCCGCAAATTGGTAGCCGATTTGATTTTTTCTGACGTCATTTATGGCGCCACACGAAATCAAATACCTGGTGTTCCTATCAATTATCAAATACGATGGTTCCCCGGGTTATAAGCTATTATTATAGCCCTGGGAAAACTACGGGGTGAGGCCTCTACCGATACATCATTTGGTAAAATGCTACGAGAATTTTAAGAGATATAATGGGGGGAATATTTGAACTTACATTGCCTGCTTCAATCATAAGTGATTATTACCCACCTTTGGCTTTACCGAAGTCAAGTAAAAATGGATACTGGCCTCTATGTTTGGTTATATCGGATTAGCTTGCGGTTTAATCTACGACGTATCAGTATAACTATGTGTGGCTTATTTATGTTGTCAATAGAATAGCATAATTATCATTTATTTGAATTTTTATATACATTTTGTGTAGAGGTTGTCTTGTCTCTGTGCCTTGAAAATATTTAGTAGGATTGTAACAGTTGGTTTAGGATACCGGTATCCGCGCTAGTTTGGTAGCGGAGGTCAGAAGGCAATCGGTCCGGTAAATAATTGGTATTGTGAAAAGATTCTAGGATGATGATGAGCGAGTTGAAGCAGAATAGTAATATGTAGTAGCTCGACCTATTGTGTGCGTATGCGCTTTAGTCAACAATCAGAGGGCGATTTAATAGGGCATATTCAACATTGTGTTTCAAGGGGACTTTAAAGCATTTTCGGATCTCAAAGATGGACAATATAACCAAATTCAGAGAAGTGTTCGAGTATTTTCTTAGTTTTGTGTACATAGAGCATTTAACAATGAACGATACAACTATTAGTTGATGAGAGAACGTTAAAGGTGCATTCGTTTTAATAGATAGATTGTATTACTTGTCTCAGGTGGCGTGACCATTCATTGTGATGCCGGTGGATGCTGACCTCAACCGCACAGACGTGGTGTCGCCTGGTTGTGAGCTGAAGGGCCTGCGCACTTGGAAAGACATTTGTTTGGTACGAAATTCACTTCAACATCAGGTATGCACTCCCCTTAACCACAGCTTCGTATAGTTTTTACGATCGTGAAGAGAAAGTACCACTCCCCGACAGCTCACGTTACTTTTGAATCTGAATCACTTCAACATATTGTGGCCTCAAGGATCTCAAGGTTCCTCTTTGTTTCTAAAACATTTCTCCTTTGTTTTTCTTTAATAGCAAATGAGTTGCAAAATTCCCGATGTTACCAAGATCAAGTGCTGAAAACAAAGATTGTAGTATTCGGGTACTTGTATTTTGTTCTTATTTGGACTAAGAAAAGTTATCAGAATATAGTCTTCGAGGAAAATTATGTCAGCAAAGTGTTATCTTTGAGCATAACTGTTCCTAATAATAGACGTTTGTAAATTGGCTGGTTCCTTTGGTTGAATGTACTAGGTAGGTATATTTATTTACCCACCTTTTGTGGCTGCCAAATAATCGGCTGCTGAAACGTTTTACGAAACACGTGATGTGATTCTGCGTCGTCCTCAGTAAGAAATCCTTTTCGAATTCCACGTGCTCTTATTTCATTGACCTTACTTGAATGTTCTTTCTCGGTCTTTGTCTCTTTGTTATAAACTCGACTCAATTATCACGTCGAAGTCTTAACCTGATAATTAGTCACGCTTTGTTTACATTAAATATGAAGATAGTCGGTATCGGGGGGCGTTTTGTTTTGCCGAGGGATGGACATGGTGCGTGTCCCGCGCGGCGATGATTAGTGGCGGAGCGGTGGCGCGGAGGCGGCGGGCGCGTGTGGCCGCGGAGGTCACCGCCCTGGCCAGGACTAATTCGGGGGAGATCGACGACTTGCTCCGTCGCGGCTTTGTCTGCGTCCGTCGCCTCCGCCGCCGCCGCACCGACCACTCCGCACGCATGGCTTTGTTTGTGTACACGTTTGTTTTATACGAGCACGACCTTTTCGCCATTATCATAAAACTTCTTGTCATTGACAACAAGTGCGCAAAACGGTATAGGTAAATAACGTCTCAACACATTGAGGTTATTTTCATCAGTTGCAAAATCATTGTTGCCTCGACTTGAGTCTGACGTTTTATCCATCTGCGCAGTCTGTTACTGTTAATTTCAGGTTGAACGTCCGTCGACATTTAAATATTGATCTTTATTAATGATTTCACTTTTATCTCAGGGTGCATTGTACTTCTGTAGTATCGATTTTGAAGATCCTTCGTATACAAATACCTATTATTTTAATAATACCTACATATTTTCTTTCTGTGGTCCGTTTAGATAACTTTCATCAAATAGTTTTTATTTCGTTTAGAACATCTTCAGTATAATCTTCAGTATATAATAAATTTGAAAACTAGAAACGTATTAAACGTTTCTAGTTTTCAAATTTCAATAAACCACGACTTAATTTTTTTTAAGTGTTATTGCACTCATAATAATGACTAATGTGACTGTTTATGCCAGGTAACACTTGGTAGAGTTCTTAGCTGGTACAGTTAACCATAAGATAGAATCGAGGAGCATCGTTTAGGTAGGTATACCGATATATTTCTAAGATGCAGGGCGGGCGCGGGAACAAGTTATTGTTTACATCATTATTGATAATCAAAATTAGACATCTTGGTCTCTCCAGTTCATGTTCATATTGCTAATAAGTACATTTAAGAATAGTGATTATATTAATTTAACAAAACTGTTCACATTTGTAAGACGAATGTACGGACAATCGTATGTTTTGTGTTGTCAAGGTGATCGTTTTGCGCAGTTTCTGTTACAGACACCGTGAAAATACAAACAAAGAAAAGAGTACCTATAGTGCTTACTCATTATAATAATCAGAAATTAAAATTGGTTTAAGAAAAGTGCTGACTCATAGTCATTTCTCAACATGAAACCGTGAGTCACGCATCAACTGGGTAAGCCCAGAGAGACTATTGCAGGATTGATCAAAATAAGTGGCCTAAGAGTGCTCTGAGAATGTGGTCGTGATCGAGAGCGACGTTTAGCTATACGATGTGCGTTGCGTAGACTGCGTAGTGCTTAGCCGAGATGGGTGATCGCGTCGGAGATCGGACATGTGTTTGTCAGCGAGCGAGCAGTGGCTTGTTTGTATTGGTGAGTGCGTGCGCGTGTAGAATGGAATGACGCGAATAGTTGCAGGCAGCGGGCGGCGCGACCGCTGCCGCTCCTCGCTGGCTCGCTCAGTTCTCGCCAGCTCGTCGAGCGCGTCGGAGCTCGTCCCACGTGCGTGGCCGATACACTCGTTAATGGTACTAATACAGTTTTTAACATCGGGTGCTACTATTGCACCTTATCTTTCAAGATAATTGTGCGAATTAGTGCGCCGCGTTTGTTCAATTCGTTTTTAAGTGTCAGTGATATCGTTTTTGTGACTTTGAAGCGCTTTCGAGCGTAGTTTCTACGTGGCCATGGGCTCGTGTTCCCACTCGAAGGTAATATAGTTAAGTGTGCGTTGTTTTTGTGTGCGTCTGTGTTTCGAGATGTGTCTGAGAGGAGCCTGTGCGCCAGCTAGACGAGGCTGTTTGAAGGCCGCCGCCCCGACCTTGGTGTCAGAAGGTCAACGTCCTCACGTGTTCAGAACTTTGCAATTTGTAACATCCAATTGTTTTAGAAATATTTTAATGCAGAGATAGCAATTTGTGTCTCGGTTGAGTTGTGCTATTCATGTGTAGACAATGTAGCCTGTACATACCTAAGTGGATAGTGATTGTTTGTTCATCAATGTCGCATCGGACTGACATAGCTCGGTAAGCTAACACCGATGAAGGTTGTGGGCCATATTAATGAGTTTAGAATATAATTAAGTATTATCGTTTACCGATATGTAGGTACCTATTAAAATGTACGTAGATACATACATTTCAAATCTTTATTTTTGCAAACATGGGTATTGGATTGGTACGGTGTGGTAGATTTATTGGTGTAATATCTAGATATTATACATTTATAATGTATTTAATATTTACCTTTATAGGAAAATAATTGATATTTTGCAACAAAGGTTTCAAAACTTAGTCGAATATTTTTTTTTTCTATAAACAAAATATGAAGGTAATAGCTATATTACAAACAATGTTTAGGTGATTGACAGCTTGCGTTTTCTCCATAATATTTATTCAAACATTAATTTGAAAATAATGACTAATTAATTTTATTTTTAGAACTAAATGCAACTAAAATCTATAATTAAAAGGCACCTTAGTATGGATGTGTATTTAGGTAGGTAGAAGGTACCGACTTGAGTTCATTTAAAGTTATTTCAATTACGAGCTCTTACATGGAGTGATTGACTTCATGAAAAATTTAGTTGTCATGTTAGTTTTCGGTGACCACAAAATTCGTGTGATAAATCAGCTATTTTCTTACTATTTTGACTGATCATAGTTAGATCGGTCACGTTCTTAGTGTATCAATGTTACTTATCATTAAACTGTTATTACGCATAATTATTATTTGTTTAGAGTTAGCCGTATGCATAATGTCATTAATTTAACCAGATTCCGAGAATTTGAATAGCTTTAATATTGTACGTACCTACCTAATTGCATTTCATATTAACAAGCAGATATCTACGCAACCCGTTTCGTGTGAATATTAAAACGTTTTGAATAGAAAACGTCATAATTATTTTGTAAATATTTTGTCTTTTGGACGAAATATCTTGAATTAAGAATATTGTAGGTAGGTACCTGTTGATACCATTTTATATAATTTCGTGTGCAACTATGTACCTATTTAAAATAATTTACGTATGTTAGTAGCTAACTAGCAACTAGTAGCAAAGTGTGTAGTGAGCATTGTGTTTCAAACAATGACTGAGCGCGTCCATTGTGTTGAATAGGCTCGGACGAAAGAGAGAGCGATATGCTCACGTTGATAAGAGAGTGGAGCTCGCGGAGTGTCACAGCTGCGCTGCGTGTGCGCGATCAGCTGACGCTGCGGCGGCCATCTTGCCGTGCGTGTTCGTTGTCGCCGCGTCATTGTGAAGTTGATGACGCAAAATTCTTCCTCTAAATGCTAATGTCATTGTCCTTCCCGTCCTGGCTATTTGCATTGTCACTTTATTGATTATTGAACGAGCCAGTTTGAATGATGAATAGGCCTCTATACCGGCTTGTTCCTTTGTTGTGTAGCCACCCGGAACTGCGGTATTGCAAGACCCTGGCTAGTCTATTTTTGGTCAGAACCGTTTCCGCTAAGATAGACACACACGCATATTCTGCTTGATCACGGACAGATGTTACTTTATTGCCATTCTAAATTTTTTTGCTAAGAAATTGTGCTAGCCAGGGAAAAAAATCTTTGACCTCGATTAACGCGTCATCGTGTGTGAAGTTTCCGTATTTTTGTGTAGATTGTTTTTGTTTGATGATAACACTTGTTTAGCTACAAAGGAAAAAATAAAATTCATTTTAGACGCGCAATGATCCAGTTTACCAGTTAAAATGTCTTTGTCGTACCTACGTCTAGTCGTATCCATTCCTCGTGTCAAAAATAATAAGACTGCGTCAGACGGAAGACATTTTGAAATGTCTCTGAAGACTGAAGACAGACCGGTATAAATACAGACAATTTGAGAAATGTGTAGGTAGGCAGTTGAGAGAAGCTGAGTAAATCATGCTTCTCCCCTTTTGCTGGTAGCATGGTAGGTAGGTGCCACTAACAAATCCAAGTACCTACCAAAGAAGCCGGGTTTTCGTAGGATTTTTCTTGCGCTGCACGACTTTTGTGTCTTGTACCGTTACTGTTACCGTTGATCGAGTGGTCAGACCTGTATCTTGTCTCAACCAGACGTAAATTCGAGCACTGTACCTATGTATAGAACTGAGTTGAGCTTTCATGCGTGTTATGGGGCTCGTGTCGACCTAGGTACATACATATTGTCTGTGGGAGGTAGCCTGAATATCAGTGTTTTAATTCACTGATACCATTAATAGCTGCGGCTGTTTTTACTCAAGGGTTATTTGAGTAAAATTCCCATTTAATGTATTGATTAAATGTTTCTATAGCTTCGTAACCAATTTGGACTCGAGCGATTTTAATTTTATGTGAATCTTGACCTCGTGCGCATCTTATGTTGTCCACGTTTGGTTTTGTGTGTACCTCCTACCTACCATGTTGCATTACAATTGATGACTTCACTACTCTGATGACACTTCTGAAGGTTTTTACTAATTTGCGACTACCTACAATAAAATAACGAACTATTGTTAATTTCCTATTACCTGCCTACATGACGCATGTTATTTATGCAATTTACCTCATGTAACCATTCAGATCATTTAAAGGAAAAGATAAATATATGTAGTACCTACCTACCAACAAGTTAAGTGAAACTGTATTTTTAGTAGATACCTACCCAGGCAAATGGGCGAAGGAGTTAATTAATAATACCGACTGAAGCACGTATGTAATTGTAGATACCTAGGTAGGTACCTACATAATTCAGTTTCCTTGCACTACGTTTCGAAGTGATTTACGTCAGTCTTTTATTATAGTGTTACTTATTTACCAAAGTGCAATTAAAAAAATAGTTAAATAGTGTTTGTTCCAACTGTTCGCGGGTGGTAATTTTACGCTTCACTGGTGGTAGGTATCTGTTCTCTGTAGGGGTGGCAACTGGTACGTTGGCACATGTTTCACTAAAGGGTGCAGTGCCATCGGTGGGCTGTCACGTCATATGGCCAATGTTTATGTGTGTGTGTGTCGGTGCACCGCGAAGCGGGTCGCGCTCGAATTGCGTAGCGAACACTCGGCAAGTGGGTCAGCGGGGCACGGCTCAGCACGGCCCGACCGACGCCGTCGTCGCGACGTAGCTATCTCACACACACACACGCGCCTCACAGTGAGGGACACTGTCATACCTTAGGATTTATCTAACTCTCGTCACTATTCTCAGGACAACAACAATACATTTGCAATGATTCGTTCTGTCTGAACATTATTATTATGATTTAGTGGTTCTGGACTTTAAGAACACTATTATCTAGAAACTACGCGTGAAATGTTTATCATTATCTTATTCGTCCATTCTGTAACAGAATAGGTACCGAAACGCCTGAACCGATAACAGTGAAAGCATGAATTTGGTAACTTGATAATCATGACGGTTATAAAATTGTTCATGTAGTAGACCTATTGCTATAATTGAACATCACGTTTCCGTCTACTTGAATAGGTTGATATACTAGTCGCCTTGGCATACTTATTTGGTATCAATATTACTTAAAGTTATTATAATTGCTACATGCAACCCGTCTCTAATTTACCAAGTTGTTCTTCGTACGAAATGTTGTTAGTTCACGATATATTTTCGATGCATCAACTAATAATGCTGAAATTGAAATGCAAAAAATGACATATTGCAATGATTTTGTAAATCTAGGGTAATTTTAAAAATATCTACACGCAGCAGGGAGCAACAATATTATGTTGTTGTAATTATTCGACCAATTAAAATTAAAAAGGAGGCTAATGAAAAATATATTAAACGCACACAAGCTACACGAATGTTTATTTTACAACACGTTCAGTACGACAAAGTGAGCGAATTCCACCGAATTAGTTTCTCAACTAATTATGTAGTTGGTATTGTCAGCGTTTCGGTCAGTGGGTCGTCTTAGGGGCGGATTTGTTGGAGTTGGAGTATACGCTTAGGGGCACTATGAACAGCAAAGAAACAAAAAAAAATTTTTTTTTGTTTGAAAAAATAAAATTTGGGACTTAAAATTTTTTTGATTTTTTTACGAAAAGTTTTTTCGGAAAAGTTCCAATTTTATTGCAGCATCTTATTAAGCTAGTCCATAGAAACAAATTAAGCTCTGAGAAGTATGGCCCTACGACGCACCGTTTCCGAGTTATGGGTCTTCGAAATTTTTAGTTTTTTATAAAACACTCTATATTTCCAAAATGGTAGGTCGGATGAAAATCTTTTCTGGAAAGAAATTGTTGCTCTAGTCGAGAACCATAAGATGGTGTAAAGAAACCCGCGGAAATTAGTAAAAAAAAAAATATGAAAAATTTTCTAAGTGTCGGATCGTCAGCTTGCGTATCTTTAGGGGCACGGGACTTAGTCAAATTTTCTAAGATTTTTTTTTTTACTAATTTTCTCGGGTTTCTTTACACTATCTCATGGTTCTCGACTAGAGCAACAATTTCTTTCCAGAAAAGATTTTCATCCGACCTACCATTTTGGAAATATAGAGTGTTTTATAAAAAACTAAAAATTTCGAAGACCCATAACTCGGAAACGGTGCGTCGTAGGGCCATACTTCTCAGAGCTTAATTTGTTTCTATGGACTAGCTTAATAAGATGCTGCAATAAAATTGGAACTTTTCCGAAAAAACTTTTCGTAAAAAAATCAAAAAATTTCTAAGTCCTAGCGCCCCTAAGGCTACACTCCAACCGGCGTTTCTCTATCACGTTTATTATACTTACATTGGACTTTGGACGAAGATCAAGAGTGTAGTGAATGTGATGTATTTGTGATGCATAGCGTAATCGGTAGGTATGGATATAATAATGGCGGCGCGGGCGTGCGCGGGCGCCGACGCTTTGCACCCCTGCGTGCAGCCCGGTCGATGACTCCCCAAGTCCCTGGCCCGGTGCTAATGACCTTACCGCACACTCTCCACTCTTAACAGTATTAATGGCAATTTTTATAGATGTTTAACAATTTGATTTAACATTCGCTAAGGGAAAACAATACAATAGTATCTACGCGTCATAAAAGATAATAGTATTGACGCATTCTGTTTCTTCTAGTATGTTTAGAGCGGTGTTAGTAGTGATAAGTTTATTTTTGCGTCAGCAACACAATAAGTCATACTCAGTAGATTAGGTAGGTACGTACCTGATTCATTTTCACGACTGTTTTCAATAAGTTTATGTGCAATGGTTAAATCCGTATTTTGCACGTCAATAGGCATTTTATACGGTGGCTGATGGACGTGATTGTCACGGCGCATTTGGCACTTGGAGAACGTTAACATTTTTTTACTTATTCCTTGGATTGTCGCCGAAGTTGGTGCAAGAGGTTACCGCAATATCGATTTATTTTTTTGTCGTTACTGTTGACGAGATATGCAAGTGTTGTTGGTTTAGCGACCTTGGCGTGGGGCGCGGGGCACGCGGGTGATCCGTTTCGCGGGCGCGTTCCACTTTAGCGTTAGCTCTCTCTTGTTACGCAAACCTGTCGTTATGCATATTATGTTTGCTTCTACGAAATCATATACTACGCCTAATACCACTTTCTACCGAGATAATCATGTTCTGTATACTGATACGTTGTCTCGATGCTTTCGACTGTTTCTTTTTCGTTACACACGGGCATTCTTTATGTTCTTATCTTATTTCTGTGCTTTTGAGGATAACTATCCATTTTTTTAAATGTGCACGTTTATTAATGGTACTGTTTGTTTGTTGCAGGGCCCGCTACGATCCTGACATAGACGGAATAATCACAGCTCATTGGCAAGGAAAGCCACAAGCCGCGGCCACTGCAAGCCAGAGATAATCAAGTCTAAATTGAAACGTTATTAAACGCAGCATACTTGCCGTTACTATTGTAGAACTTTGTGTGTTACGACAACCAAGTGCAATATACAATTAGTGCAATCGTACATTTGACTATTAACTCGAGTGAAGTGACTTTGTTATATTAAAAGTGAAATTATATAGTGGAACAATGGAGCGTGAATCGAATCCGATGGAGACGTTGTGCCGCTCGGGGTGCGGATTCTACGGAAACCCCTCAACAGACGGACTCTGCTCAGTATGCTTTAAGGTACCCGATGTTAATCACACTTACGTTCAAAGAAGCATTGTTTATTTTATATAATAATCGGTAGTTGTTCTGGTAGAGTGCTTGAGAAACGGAATGCCAGTTGATTAATTGGTTACAGCTCGAGATCGAGAGATTGGGCTCTTGGCTCCAATTCTTACTTAATTAATTGTGTTGTAGATCATGTGAGGAATAAGATGTCGGCCTTTAAAAATGTTAAGTGATGCTGATTAATATGAACCACACTGATAATATGTCAAGACTGCATCTTGTGTAGTTTAGCAATTTTAAAAGAGAATTTTAATTAAATTACCTTTTACAGATATCTAAGTTGATCGATTACCGATCTCCATTATTTGTACAAAGTGTCGTCGTATAACACTGATTTCATGAAGTTTTTATTATCCTTAAAAAAAATCTTACGGCTTCCAACGATACTAGATTGCTTCTGTGACCTTTGGTATGATTGATGACATGTCTAAAAATAAACTGCACGACATTGCCCAAAACTGTAGTAACTAGCAACATTGATAGTTGATACAAACCATGCTCGATGCACGTTTTTATGCAGCGCCATACTCGTACGCCGATGCGAGTCGGCCATTTATGTGCGCTCACATCACACGAGCCATGTCGGTGGCGGCGTGCTGAGAGAGTAAGACCACATTCAGTTATCCCGCTCTCTCTACCGCCGATTGGTTCAGCAGTTGATTGGCTCATTTGCGCTTGCGCGGCTGGCCTTGGAGAGGCGTTCAGTTGGTTTCCCTACAATATTGTCATTGCACGTTCCAGGAGGCTCTAAAGAAGAAGCAACAGCCGCCGGCGTCGTCACCGTCGCCCGTGTCGACGCCTTTCGTGGCGGCGCCGTCGACGCCGTTAGCCGCGGCCGCGCCCACCGTGCCCAGCCTCCCTGCCCAGCCGCAGACCCACACAGATGTGAGGCCGCACTTCTCATATTTGTACACCCACCACATGCACCGCCATTCACGACACCACTTCCACATCATTTTACATACGCCTTTTTCATTCAACTGAGCGATGACTTTCGATAAAACACGTTCCGTTATATTAAGAATAGTCTAGCTAGAGTCGATGCTTTTCTGTAGTAAACAACTTCACGATCAACTCATTTCACTTCCAGAAACTTCTATCTAGATTTTCATTGATAATTTTAATGTGTCATACACAAATACGTTTTTTGGTCATACTCGTAAACAATGATATTTTAGTAAACAGATATGTTATAAGCGCGCAAAACGTGAAGACCAGAAACCGTCCTAATTAGGACGCATTGCCTTTAGTCTGTGTCTGGCACTACTACGAGTGATACGTTGCGCGCTGCTACGTAATTACCATCCAAAATGCCATCGTGTGTGTTTAGAAAGTGTACCAATTACGATACCAAAGTTAATAAAACACAAGGGATCTCATACCACACGTAAGTACGCAATATACTTCGATTTATTAATATATTTCAATTATTTTCCTAATATTCTGATATTTTGAGGTTAGAAAAAAGAAAGAGATAGAAAATACATTTTTTGTCGTGAGAACGACAAGGATGCGTGCACTCCGGACATAGAATAAAAGTACAGATGCGAATATTAGGCAGTAAAGTCATCTTTACTCCAGAGTTCTAGTTTCCCTTTTAATAACTTTTCATTATAATTTAATACTTAATACTTAAAATCAATTACATAATGATAAAATACAGTCTGACAAAAACCCTAGAACATTGAAGTGTAAAAATTGTTCTTTTAACATTTTCACTTTGAACAATCGACTATAACTTTTACAATACTTACGAGATTTTTACAATTCCTTTTGTAAACCTTGTTTCTATGTGATCTTACCAAAATATGATAGAAATATTTAATATTCCTCCATAAACAAAAAACCTCATTTTCAAGTTACGTAATTATTCCTTATCATACAATTTTTCGTCAAAAACCTTTCAAATTACTATCCTACTAGACTTTTCTAATTGGATTACGCTAACATCGTTCCAATAATACATAATACACCAATTTTGCACAAATTCCCTTACGTTATGTTTTCTAACCAGACAAGTTTTCCTAATATCCTTATCAGTAAATTAAAGTTACTGCCTACCTAATAAGTACAATAAAACATAAGAAAACAACTTTAAAATCCTTTCAAAAAAACAAATTATAGAATCCTTTCAAAAATTAAACTTAACTATAAAGTCCTTACAAAATATCACTAACTGTACTTGCGTTATAGTACGTACGTGCATGGGGTCTTCGTCGCCGACATCGTAAACAAAGAATTAATGAATCGTTTATATTACTTTACTATGTGACAACAGCAAGAGAGAGTTTATTCGTTGCATAGGCACAAATCCCGGCTACAAATTCTGTACACACGGTTTGTACCTTCTGCCTAGTTAATTTGTTAGTCTATGATGCCAACGTGCGGTGATTGGTCACATTGGTGGCTCGAATAATGTCTGTTTACATTCACGCGCAATTGACAACATCTAGCTGTCACTTTTTTTCTTATTGATTTTGTCAAGCTATCCTTTTTACTCCTTTTCCTTTTGTAGTGAAATGTAAAATGAATGAAAAGTGTGTATGTGTGCTGCCTCTCGGCGCGGAACACTTTTTTCTGTTGCTTTGTAAGGGTATAACATATCTGTTTATTAGAATATCATTGCTCGTAAACAAATGCATAAAAATAGTAGGTAACACATTATTTGAATGTGTTATAGTTCTTATATCGACTTTAATAATGCATAGATAGTGTGGAACTAACGATAATATAGGTTTAATGACATTGTGTGGGCTAATGAGGTCATCAAATAATATTTGGCAAAGATTATGACTTATATCCGGAATTCAGAATTACTTGCAAGACTGATAACGCTGGGGGCATTAGGATCATTTACCCCGTTACACGCTACTAGTATGGGAATTAAAGGTACCGGTACTGAATGCAGCTGGCAACGCCGCGCGGTTCTCCACTGTTGTTTGCCTCAACACATGTTTCTTTTGCTTGTAGCTCAACAATAGTTTTATACTAAAATCCTTTTTACTCCCTAATTCTATCGCCAAGTATTATTCCAGCCTTTCTTTATTACATTTCAGTCATGTTTAAACAAAACAAAAAGTACTCATTTTCCCCCATCGGTGCTAGTAAGCGTGCAAACATCTGGCCTTAGATTACATTGTTTATCACAAACTATGACAATAGCATTAATTATATACTTCTTACTTAACATTATTTGAGTAGTAGTGTTGGATTTTGGTTCCAATGGCATCACAGGTAAGATATCTACATTATTTCGAGTTACTGTGTAGTTAGATATTATTTTTTAGTTTTTAGATATACATAGGAATATTACTTAGGTATAGCTTTTAGCTAGGTATCCTTTTTTGTGTCGTGTGGTCATGTGAATTATTAAAATAAAGGACAAGAAGAGACTATTCCCAATAATAAACCCTTTAGGTTCATAACGACAACTTCCCAAAACGTTCACCCTCCCAAAACGTCCACTTCCCAAAATGGTAATTCCCTAAATGTCTATTTCCCATTTCGTCCACTTTCCCAAAACGACCAAAAATCTATAATTCCCAAAAAGTCCACTTCCCATAACGTCAACTCTCAAAACGTCCACTTTCTAAATAGGTTTTTTTTTAATCAAAATGTTACGAGTTCCAGTCCTGTGACAAGACAAATATTTCTATGCGTGAATGTGTATTAATAATAATGATAGTTATTATAATTCAATGACAATAACATATTATTTCATGGTAAACTGCAACAGTTACAAACGGTTTTGCAGGTCACAGTGGCCCAATCATTGTTCATAATTGTTATGTTTCATAAAATTTTCTATTTTGGTCCTGTTTCAGTTTAATAATAATAATAATATACACAAAAAAATATATATATATATAGGTAATAATATTTTTTTTTTTTGTATTGGACTGTTCAGTTTTAGAACTATGTTATGAGTATTTTTTTTCTTTTAGATTTGATTTTTTTTACATTAGATTTTTTAATTACAATCTAAAGAAAAACATTATGTATTATGTTTTGGAATTTTCAGAAGTGATTAATGTAAAAGTAATGTTAAATTACTAGATATTAAAATATTACATTATTATTTCCTCGTACATTATGCATAATATGCATAGTTTCATAAGAGTATAGCTATCACAGATTCGTATTTTAATGTTAAAAAGCAATCTCCATTACGCATTTTTATTTACTCATTGTAGTCCTGTTTAGAAAAAGATGATAAAGCGATTCTTTTATTTTTTAAGAAAATATAGGACAAGTGTTAAATTTTGTGAAGTAGACGTTTTGGGAGTAGTCGTTTTGAGAAACAGACTATTAAGGAAACGACCAAAAATCTATAATTCCCAAAAAGTCCACTTCCCATAACGTCAACTCTCAAAACGTCCACTTTCTAAATAGGTCTTTTTTTAATCAAAATGTTACGAGTTCCAGTCCTGTGACAAGACAAATATTTCTATGCGTGAATGTGTATTAATAATAATGATAGTTATTATAATTCAATGACAATAACATATTATTTCATGGTAAACTGCAACAGTTACAAACGGTTTTGCAGGTCACAGTGGCCCAATCATTGTTCATAATTGTTATCTTCTATACATATAATAAAATTGTAGAAAAGTGGTGTCTGTACAATGGAAATATATAAAAAAAAAGTAGCAGGGGTTGTTATTACATCGATGCCGAACCTGAAATTGTAATTAATTTTTTTTTTGTCTGTTTGTCTGTTTGTCTGTTTGTCTGTGTGTTTGTGCACGCTAATCTTCGGAACTACTTGACGGATTTGAATGATTTTTTTTTTGTTGTATTGGTATTAAGTCCGGGCAACATAAAGGCTATAATTTATCTTGGAAACTTGAACACCTGGTGCAGAACCGCAACAGACCAGCTAAACTATAAGAGATACAAAAATGGTACCATAGCAAAAATTGTTTCACGTGATGAGCATTTTCTGCTAAGAGAATAAATTTGAAGATCTGGAACACCTGATGTGGAACTCCAAGAGCCCAGCTACACTATAACATATATAGGAATGACGTCTTAGCAAGAGTTGTTCAGCCTGATGAGCACTCTCTGATGTCGTATAAAATTTGAAGATCTGGAACAGCTGATGTGGAACTCCAAGAGCCCAGCTATACTATAACATATATAGGAATGACGTCTTAGCAAGAGTTGTTCAGCCTGATGAGCACTCTCTGTTGTCGTATAAAATTTGAAGATCTGATCTGGAACAGCTGATGTGGAACTCCAAGAGCTCAACTACACTATAACATATATAGGAATGACGTCTTAGCAAGAGTTGTTCAGCCTGATGAGCACTCTCTGTTGTCGTATAAAATTTGAAGATCTGGAACAGCTGATGTGGAACTCCAAGAGCCCAGCTACACTATAACATATATATATAGGAATGACGTCTTAGTAAGAGTTGTTCAGCCTGATGAGCACTCTCTGTTGACGTATGAAGATTGTAGATCTGGAACACCTGTTGTGGAATTTCAAGAGCCCAGTTAGACTATAATATATACAGGAATAACGTCTTAGCAAAAGTTGTTCACCCTGATGAGCACTCTCTGTTGACTTATAAAAATTGAAGATCTGGCACACGCGTTGTGAAATTCCAAGCGCCCAGCTACACTATAACATATATAGGAATGACGTCTTAGCAACAGTTGTTCAGCCTGATGAGCACTCTCTGTTGACGTTAAAAAATTGAAGATCTGGAACACCTGATGTGGAAATCAAAGCTCAATTTCACTGTATAATTATAAAATAACATAAGCTGGGAGTACCTCCACGCGGTGAAGGCGGTAACAGTTTAGGACTGATTTTCGATGTAATCTCGCTCATCCCGTTGTTTTCCCGTCCCCAGGCCTTAGAATTCTACATCAGACGTTTCAGATCTTCGATTTTGACGACCCCGTTGTCGCTGGCATAAGCAACAGGATCCGCGTACGAAGTCGCGGGCAGAAGCTAGTGTTTCATAAAATTTTCTATTTTGGTCCTGTTTCAGTTTAATAATTATGTTTTTGAGAAACAGACTATTTGGGAACTGGTCGTTTTGGGAAAGTGGACGAAATGGGAAATAGACATTTAGGGAATTACCATTTTGGGAAGTGGACGTTTTGGGAGGGTGACAACAAGCTCACTTTTCAAGCAATATGATGCAGTTGGTGGCATCATATCTGAGATTGATCTAAAATAAGTGCCCTCAACTACATCTGCTGCTTGATTGCTTCAAAAGTCATGTTTTAAAATTCATAATTATCTTAGCAGTCGGTTTTTTTTTATTTTTTATAACGCGCCGTCGTGTTTGTTGCGCTAACGCCTGTTGTCTGAATGTAGCCTTAAGATAACAGTACAGACGACAGTCTGTCGTGTTTGTTGATTTCTTAAATCTACCGACCCGTTGTTTAATACAAAAGGTGTAAAAAGACACTGACCGAAGCTGAAACTCACAAGTTGTTCCCATCTTTGCGATATTTCGTAAAAAATCTTTAAAAAAAGTTGCCACTTTGACCATCGATATCTCCGTAATCATAAGACTCAGATATGGACCATACCTCGAATCAAGTTAGAACTACAGTTTAAATACGCTCAAGGGGCGACCCCCTTTTGCCATTGGATGCACCCGTAAGCACAATATTTCGCATGCTTTACATTGCACGGTATCGGAAATAATTTTTACTCAATGTTATTTAGTTAGATGGGCGACAGTACCTATGCCTATTTAAGGGCCATGTCATGTGTCTCTGTACACCCACATGACACACACCACACAGAACACATAACATGGCCGTAATTATGGTCATGGTCTTAATTACGAATATTTATGTGAAAATCCTATTAATTGATTCATTAGAAAACTTCTGACCGAAATAGAAACCTATTTTCTGCAATTGTTTGGCCAATTTGAGGACATAACGTATTTTTTTTTATCACAAATAAACAGAAAACATCTTATTGCAGATAAATGCGTTATGTAGGTATGTGCACTATAATGTCAGATTCATAATGTTATTGAAGTTGACGTGAATTTACGATTATCAAACGTGTGTCCATTGCAATAATACGTGTAGGTCGCCTTGATTTGCGGAGTAGTTCACAGGACGCATCCAATGTTATAACTAAAGTGAAAACAAAAAATATATGATGGCCAAATCCGAAACTACCTATGAGAAATAACAGAAAAACTCAATGGAGTCTCGGGAACAATTTTGATGAGAACTGAAACGGTATATACTTAGTCTAGATTTTTGAAAATCTGTCAATCTCCAAGTCAAGAATAGAAGTCGTAAAAACCCCTTATATTGCATCTTGCACAAAATTCTGAGATGTAAGTAATCAAAACATCCAAAAAGTAAGGTGGAAGCACGTAAAGGTACTGAGTGCAACGCATGGTTTTACTTATGTTATGGGCACTCAGGCTTTTGGTGCCACACTGCACGCTGCATGCTGGGCCTTCACACATATCGATGCTTGCAGGCGACTGGTGTCCTACGCGAGTCTTGATGTTGAGAGAGTAGAGTATTTTAATATTGAATGCGTAAGGTATTATGTTTGTTCTTTTTTTTTTTTGCATAGTTTCAATAAATAAACGTCGACTTGCGCCCTGCGCGTTGTCTTACGCATTTCTAACGCCTACCTACGCTAAAAGTTTCACGATACCCGCCATGTCGGACGCTCATCGTCTTAGCAAAAAAATTATCAATTTTTGTTTATCTCAGATAGCCTAATGTACGTACAAACCAGGGGATCTAGTTTTTAACCGACTTCTAAAAAAGGAGGAGGTTCTCAATTCGGATGTTTTTTTTTTTTTTAGGTTTGTTCGCGCTTAACTCCGTCGCTTGCTAGCTAACCGATTTCAAAAATTCTTTTTTTGTTGGAAAGGTACACAAGGTTTACAATTTTTTGGAGTCGGTGCCATACGGTTGGATATAATATCCTCGGTCTTGGCACCGACTCCAAAAATTTGTTAAATTTTAGTATAGGTTAATCGTAGGTTAGGTTAGGTTTATTAATATAGGTAGGTTATAGTATTATTTTTAACTTTTTAGTGCTTTTTTTTTAAGTCGGTTTTTTTTTTGCAAAAAAAAATTTTTTTGAGATGCCCGTGGGTGCTCATGTCTATTACGTTTCAAAGATCTACCTTTTGAGGGAGCTGAATCCCCCGAGTACCCACGTAGTCGGAGCCCCTGGACCGTAACTCGAGTTGCGAAAAGTATTTTATTGGTCTTACGGCGCGTTCACATAGAACGTCCGTTTTACTGGTCCTTTTAAACGTATATGTTATTAGCGTATGTAGTTGTATGAGCGAGTTCACACAGAATACAGTATTGCGGATTCAGTAAAAAATACGGATCCGACATCCAGTAGCGACGAATCAGTTAAAATCGGTCCTGTAAATGCTGTGTGAATATTACCTCCAGTAGCGACGAATCAGTTAAAACGGATCCTGTAAAATCGGACGTTCTATGTGAACGCGCCCTTAGATGGTAACTATTGAATCTTTCACAAGTATCGTAATGTATGAAGGGCCCTAGATATGATTTCGAATTTGGTGATACTTGGAATAGTAGACGTTATGTGGGTCTGTGTCTCTGTGATGTTACCCAATAGTTCTAGTCAAAACCATCCATACTAATATTCAAAAGTAATTTCTGTCTGTTACCTTATCACGGCAAAACTACTGAATGAACTAAAGCAAAAAGGTAGCTCGACCCCTTGATCTTCTGACAAAGCTGCGGGCAAAAGCAAGACGTAATAATATAAATATCAAAACTTTTTGGTCTGGAACCACTGGCCAGCCTAATTTATTTTTTTAAAACAAAAACTTTTACGTCAAGTTGACATTGCGTTTACAGCAAGGAAAATCAAAAAATATTGCTTTGATTTAATTTTACACAAATAAATTCAATTTATATTTATTTTTTTCATGAAAACAGTTGTTTGTCGTTCCGTAGCTTTTAAAATGTAACATATTTTATTTGTTTAGTCCCCCCATGTCATTGACTTGAGATGAGGGGCACCTTTACATCGTAACTGGTAAAGTGTACACTCCGAACGATTAAAAATACGCAGCAATATTAATTTAATTATTTTATATTCATCTGTTACGTTGGCTACCCAAAGAGAAGTAAAAAAAAATTGTACGGCGTTAAATCCATTTGGTCTTTCTGTCAACGATGTTGGTTTGCAGTCAAAATGCCCAACCTGAAGTCGACAAAAAATCTGAATAATGGAAAATGACCCTAGCAAAAAAGAGTCGAAGGGGAAGAGGATATTCAAGAAAGCAATTCGTCGCAATAGTAAATCCACCAACAGCAGTCAGAACTCTGCCTTAGAGCAAGGCATCGGCGTGACACGATCTAAGAGCTTCGAAAATAAACGTGTTTCCATCGAGATTAACGACAGCGCGCCACTGCCGACGCCCGACGGCACCAAGGAGAAGGTAGACGCCGGTCAGAAAATAAAACTAGAAGACAAAACTCAGAACCAGGAATGTGTTTTAACGAGCCAGGACCAGCCCACGGATGCGGGCCAGAACAAAAGCATCGTGGGCTCACAGGACGCTTTTAATCAGAAACAAGAGACGCCCTCTGTATCTAACAGGAAGGGCATTAAAATAACTTCTCCGAAGCTTGAGATAAGAGATGAACGGCCTTCGGAAACAGTAGAAGGTGTCAAAAAAAATCTTAAAAGGGTTGGTTTTCAAATTATGTATTTACAGTGGTCGTCATTAGCCCTTAATTTTAAAGTTATGTTTCATGTTCTCTAGGCTCCAGTGCGTTTTACTTGTAGGCCATGTGTGGACGCGTGCGTTTAATATCGAATAATATAGAACCAAAATAAACTGGCCAATTTTTATGAATGCGGCTTGAAATTTTACCAATATTTAGTTTTGTAGTCAACTAACTTAGGGACGGTTTGCGCTTTATATAATTCTATAATTTCATGCGTACTTCATATCACTACATAATTTGAGCATGTTACTGTTGCTCCATTAAAATTAAATAGATACTAATGGCAATTGTTATAAATTTCAGAAATTGGAAGAGGAGAGCGGAGCAGGCACAAGTGGGGCGAGCACTGGCACGTCGGACACTGATGCCGACGACAAGGATCCCAGCAAGGACAAAAAGAAAAAGAATAGATGCGCCGTATGCCGCAAGAAGGTTGGCCTCACAGGTAAACGATGCCCCATAATAATGCTCACAAAAACTCGTATAGGTAGAAGTACCTATACGAGTTTTTGTGAAAATCGCTCGACTGACCGTTACTATTTTTTCTGTAGTTTCTGAACTAAACTTCAAATCTGTGCCACGAAAATTTGTACCTCTTACAGAATAATTACAATCAAATTCGTTTAGAATGGATTTTTTCGACGCAGAATGATATATTTTAAAAATAAATTCCCATTAAAATGCTCACGAACCTTGGAGGGATGCATAAGTAATTAAGATATCATCGTCCAATTTCTGTAATTACAAATGTGTAAAACGAGTTGACGAAGCATAGCTTATTTGAAGGCTGAGTATCATGTTCTACGAATTACTAAATCCACTTCACATAACCTTCATGCTTTAGTATTTCACGACATTTGTATCACTGATAGCAAACATGTTACACCATTGTGTGTTAAATATATTCACACACACATCAACTGAGTCTACAATATTTATGTGCATTCAGCAAATAGCAACAATTGTGAGCTATGCTAGCGAACCTCCTAAATTATACCTACATGTGTAGTAACATAGATGTCAAGTGAAGCTAGTATTGTTGGATTATAAAAATGTTTGACATGTTATTGTTTCGGTTCGCCGTCTATGTTTGTGTTAATGGCATGTGTGAGTATATAGATGTGTATGGTGGTATTGGCTCAGGGTTCGAGTGCCGCTGCGGAGGGCTGTTCTGCGCGGTGCATCGGTACAGCGACAAGCACGAGTGCTCGTTCGACTACCGGGAGCTGGGCGCGCAGGAGATCCGGCGCAACAACCCCGTCGTGGTGTCGCAGAAGATCCACAAGATATGAGCCTGTCCGCCTGTCCGTGACCACCCTCACCGCACCGCATTACATACGTTTTATGATTTTCTCTAAATAAATATTCGATCGAGTTTGTGTTTCTTATTTGCATTTTGTATGTATTTTTGACTGCAGGCCGGCGGCGCCGCGCCGTCGCTCGTTTCCGTTTCGTTTCTTTTTCTATCTTCCGTGTGACGAGCACCCTTTGTCTCGCGACTGACACGACTATTTGGACGACGCGACTGCGTAGGAAACACAGACTCGATCTACTGTATTTAGATTTATTTGTGGCGAGAGTTTTACTTTTAAATTTTTATTAAAAGTTGTAGATAACGTTCGTTTCGGGTAGGACTTCAGGATTAATTTTTTGAGATAATAAGTAGAGTTTGAATATTGTCCGTTCACCTCCATTGTAAATATTAGATATAATTAATTATAGAAAGAAATCCTATATATTGTAAAAAATTAAAACTCCCAAAAAAAGCTACATTGTTATGATTCCAACGGAGAGCGTAGCGCGCTTGTCTATATCGACGTAACAATGGAATGCTGGAGCCGGACAGCGGCTCTCTGTCGATCGCCTAGTTGTACATTGTAAAGGAGTTCGCTGCCGCTGATTTGACTCGTGTTTGTGACAAACATTCGATACGTGATATGAGTAGTGGAGCTCCACGAAGCCGCATCTGTGCTAGACAACGATTAGTTCGCGACTGTGCGCACTCGGCGACGAGCACATCTCGGACTGTGAATTAACATCATCTTCAAATTGTTAGTAATGTTATTTTGGTTTGGGAAGTCGTCGCTTTCTTATTTGTCTTAACATTCGGCATAAGTGACCTAGTGTTTAGCGAGATTGTGGTGTGTATCGGCTAAGGTGAGCGCGCGGCGGCTGTGGTCGTGCGGCCGCCCTGTGACGTCACCGCTGTGACGTTAGCCGGCGAGAACACGCGCGCGTTGTGCTGACGCGCGTTTAGTTTACGGACTGTTAATACAGCGTTTTGGACATTTTAGACGCACGTAAGCAGAACTTGTGATGTTCGCTTGTCATGTTGTAAAGTTACGCAAACCGCGGATCGCTGCGACGCGACCGCACGCGCCGCTCCCACGCCGCTCCGCTCTTTGTGTGAAAATTTAAAGTAAGCATATGGATAGTTATAAATATTATAAGTAGTCGACACTTTATATTATTACACATATAAGTAGAAAAAGAATTATTTAGCTTTTTTCTTTTAATCACAATATTATTCAAAATTGTAAGTTTTATTATGTAACTTGTTCATTTTAGTGGTGAAGTTGAACCAATAATAACTATGTATCGCTTCGGTCGTTGTCCACGGTAGACTAACTCATTGGTTGGACTTAATTATTTAATGACTTTTGTTGTATATTTTGTTAGGTCATTGATTAATTTTGGTCTTTTCGCTTGAACATAATCAGATAAAGATGATGTTAATGAATGATTTTTTCCTTCTATCTTGCTGTTTTAATTTAGTTATTCTCTTATTAAAGTCATTAAATTTTCAGGAACATAAATATGTTTTTAATTTCATTTAACCTGCTACTTACAGCCCACACACTTGATATGACTGACACTGATCAGGGAACGCACAACGCAGTAGTTGCAGCAGCAGCTGTTTATTTATATAATACGGATACACAACTTCTCTAAGAAACACTTAATTTTTTAGCCCTGAAATCCCAATTATTTTCAATTAACTTTAAAATTAGATCCTTTTGTTTCTTTGAAAGTAAGTGACTTCAAATACAAAATCTATGGGGGATTAATTGGCGTTTTGACAGGTCATAAAACTAAAGTACGGCCAACGAGAAGCGATACGAAAGTCTACATTATACAATAATTCAAATTATGATAAAATTTATAAAAATAGACTATCCTTATGGGATTATTACAATTTGCCAGATAATTTTTAAAACTATATAAATCCAACTTTCAAAAAGTTATGCACCCCTGCTATTCCCAATGACCTTGCATGGGTTTTGTTTACATTTGGTATCGCTTCTCGTTGGCCGTACTTTACTACGCTCACTTCGAGTTGGCTGTCGTTGATTGACGTCATAGGCACAAGTGCAGTTAACAAAAAAATCATGAATGTTTTTACTGTAAACATTTTGTAATTGTATTTATAAAATATATAGTCGTGTGTGTGCTTTGTTTTAAGTCCATAAAATCGACAACGCACACTATTTATCGGCTGGTTCTTGGGGTATCTGTTTTTATTTTCGTTTTCCTTAGTGACTGCTGTATACCTACTCATTTACATTTTGATTTTTTCATTTTATATTATTTAAAACGCAGGTTTGCTGCATGAATAGGGCTGCATCACACGAACAAACCAAGAGCGTCGATTATTCCCGTTTGGTCACTCTTCGTTGTCCTCACTGTTGACAATTAAGATACTTATTCGAAAAAAAAAAGCTTTTTACAAAAAAAAGACAACCGCCTTCAAAAACTACAAAATAAAAATAACTTTAGTTTGGAAGTCGGCGGCTTTGGTTTTGTTTTTTTAAACGACTTCAAAAAAGGAGGAGGTTATCAATTCGTTTGTATTTTTTTTTTAATGTTTGTTAGCTCCTTACTTGCGTCTGGGTGAACCGATTTTCATGATTCTTTCTTTATTTGAAAGCTGGTGCTTCCCGTGTGGTCCCATTGTCACCATTTCAATATCTGATGATGAACTTCGGAGATATGGAATGGAACTCCTCACAGAATCACAGCAGCAATATCGTAACAAGTGAAATTGCTTTGTTTATACGTGTAGTCGATGACTGACTGAAGGAAAAGGGGGGGGGGGTACGTCAACCCTCCTCCTACCAGTTTCCAAAATTAAATATATCGTGTGAGGTATTGTTTGAAAGGGCTTTTTGTAAGGATTTCAAACATTAATACACAAGCACTAAAAAGTGAAAAATAAAAAGCTTTTTTACAAAAAAAAGACAACCGCCTTCAAAAACTACAAAATAAAAATAACTTTAGTTTTGGAAGTCGGTGGCAATACTTACCTACATAACAAAAACAAAACCAAAGCCGCCGACTTCCAAAACTAAAGTTATTTTTATTTTGTAGTTTTTGAAGGCGGTTATCTTTTTTTGTAAAAAAGCTTTTTATGTTATGTAGGTATTGCCACCGACTTCCAAACTAAAGTTATTTTTATTTTGTAGTTTTTGAAGGCGGTTGTCTTTTTTTTGTAAAAAAGCTTTTTATTTTTCACTTTTTAGTGCTTGTGTGCTAATGTTTGAAATCCTTAATAAAAGCCCTTTCAAACAATACCTCACACGATATATTTAATTTAGGAAAGTTGGTAGGGTTGACGTCCCCGTACTGACTGAAGAAAGAGGGGGAGCCCTCTTTCTTCAGTCAGTCATCGATACACGTATAAACAAAGCAATTTTACTTGTTACGATAGTTGTGCTGTGATCCTATGAGGAGTTCCGTTCCATATCTCCGAAGTTCATCATCAGATCATGACAATATTTCTATGGAACCTATTCTGAAGTATACTCTTTCAAACAAAAAAAGAATCATCCAAACCAATTCATAATTGGCGGAGTAATCGGGTAACATACATACAAAAATGCTCACAAAATAAAAAGCACTAAACTAAATTGGATGAAATTTTTATGGGACCAAATGGCAAGTATACTGCATCGAACAAAAAAAAGAAACACTAATCGGACTAAAAACCTCGGAGTAATCGGTGTACATACATAAAAAAAAAAATATATACCGGCCGAATTGAAAACCTCCTCCTTTTTTTTGAAGTCGGTTAAAAAGAAAGTTCAGTGTTCTTTCCGTTGGGTTGCATTCATTGAAAAGTTACTTGTACAAAGAATTAATGTTATTTACATCGTGACTCCTTTTTTTGAACTATCAGAACTATGAGGGTTCTGCGGGTAAACTTTGTGTAAACCAGCCGGGAACAATTTTGAACAAAATAGAACAAAGACCGATTTTTTACGAACCCATGACACAATGTCGACAACAGTGTATGACCAAATAGGAATAACCGATCAAAAGATATGACGCCTACGAAAAAACTACTGGCTCATCAACGCAGCATTGTTGTTCTTATCTGCAGGGTGTTGGTGCAATTAAAAGCACATGCGATAGCTTTGTCTGTGGGATGGTAAGGTTTCTATTATTCCTGGTCGAGTTGAGTAACCATTTCACAGCTTGCCTGCCGACCTCGACGTTTGATACGTTCTGGCTAACGTTATGACCACCCTGAGTCACTGATTTTTATTTTTTAATCATTTTTTTTGTCGCCTATAGATTAAGGATTGTACGTTGCGGAAAGTGGAAGTGTACTACTTTCAACAAGTCCCATTGTATAAAATTACTTGTTCAAATGTAGCAGCACTTATGTATATTTTTTTGTGAGTATTTTGTACCAGAATTAAAATGTTACAAGGTACAATAGGTAGGTACCTATAGAATGACTCGCTTTGCGGAAATCAAAGTAAGGAATATATTTTATTTGTAAGTTTATTTAAAAAAAAATATGGTCACATAGTTTACATAACAAATTATGTTTAATCGTCATTTCTTTGATAAACTGTTTACTAACAGATAAACAATATCACATCAAGACCGCTTAATTATAACTTTGTACTTCAATCTAAACTAAAAATGCTAAGTACAAAATAAGGCTACGATAGAACCTAACAGTTGTCATGAAAATAAACATGAAGGTAATTGAAGAATTGAATGGTATCTAAAACATCACATGCTACGTAAATTCTTTGGGGAACAACTTTACTTGACTAGTCAACATTATATTTCTTATTGATCTGATGTTGTATACGTATATAGATTGTTGTGTGTGTGTCTTCTTAAACTTTGGTGACTTGTTTGATCCAGTCGCGTACGCTGGAAACCCTGGAGAACACGACGAGGGCTCCGTTTGAGCAGTCGTGTGCGTCGTTCTCGACCCAGGAGGCGACGCCGATGATCCTGCCAGTCTCGTCAACTAGACCGCTGCCGCTGTCACCCTGGAATAATAAAATTGTTTTTAACATTTTTTCTTCATAGCTATTTATAGATGATAAGAAATACTTTTTTCATAATAATACTAAATGCTTTAAGGAAAACCTTATCGTTTTTTCGATTCTTCTGTTTTGATGTTATTCTTCCGAATGGGTATATAGGAAATGAGGAAATTCGGCTCGAACTCGTTACCAAAATAAATTGGGGAATACCAGCGACTTAATTGACCACCGACCTTTTGTCACGCCATTATTGCAACAACACATTTATCAGGGCCATGTCATAATATTTAAATTTTAGCTTAAACGGAAGATTGGTTATCAGTTTTATGTTGGTACATTATTCGTATCACGTGGAGTTGGTTTTCGGCCTACTGTGAGAAAAAGGCGTGAGTGAAAGTATGTGCCTAATTGGTCTTTAATGCTCCTATAGAGAAATGTTTGAACCCTAAGTCACTGTAAGTATGAAAAAACCGTATTAGTTACTAGGGCTATCGTATACCCCCAATAGCTCTAGTAGTCCTAGTAGTAACTGTGTGACCTGCAGAATTGGTTTTTTATGGTTCGTTGTTTATATCTGTGACTTACGTTACAAGCAGAGTCGAAACGCGGTGGCCGTCCTTTCACGCACAGCATGTCCTTGCGGTTGTACTGCTCAAGGGTCGAGCACACTTCATCGCTCTGTACTGCCAGTTCCATTCCGTGCATCTCGCTGCGCATGGTACCCTGAGGGAGGAAGGTAATAAGGTTAGAAACCATGCTTTCAAATGAGTTGCTTAAGTGATTTATGTTTCATCGAAGTGATGTTTAGAGATGTAATGTAGATATTATGATAATAATTATGATGAGCGTGTATTCATAAGTCTAGCGTTCTAGAATCATGATTTCCGTTCTGTTAAGATAGATCTGCAAGTAATAATTTTATTAGTTAATTTCAAATCAGTTCAATAACTGATTTGAAATAACTGTTAGAACAGCACTTAGGTATTCGTTTGAGATTATTATTGGAATGAAAGGCATAGCCGTTGTGAATGTGGTTATAGTAACTTGTGTATTTCTTCTTTTTTTGCTATCGTAACTAGTTCTTACGATATCAAAATAGAAGAAATCATCACGGTCTCTTGAATTTCTAGGATGATGCTGCAATTTTTATCAACTTTAGTGACTTAATCAAAACTAGATCTAATCGTCCATTTATATAACTTCAACTAGGTACTATTATAACAATATAATAGTACCTAGTTGAAGTTATATAAATGGACGATTAGATCTAGGTATCCACAAGGATACCTATTAGTTGAAATGATACATAAATAAAATCAAATGCAGCTGTCTTCGGTTTAATTAATTTTTATAAACTTCCGTTCTTTAAGTTGCGTCATCATAATTATTATGTGATTATGCATTATTATCAGAAGTTTTAAAGCCTTAGTCCGACTTACCGCTGTTCTAGGTACCCACTGCCCATATTTTTTGTGTATTTATAGAAAAGAGATATACTAACCCCGAAGTGGTCAGTTCCGTAGCCAGCGTATGCAACGTTGAGGCCAACTGGTAAGCTGGGCTGGTCGTCCAACTTGGCGGCGGCCATGATCTTGCCGTCAAGGTCCAAAGGCTCGCTCAGCTCCGCCAGTAAGAAGTCCCAACGGGCTGCTACCTGTAATGCAAAGTTGATGTTAAAATAACTGGTTTTATGGCTGCAGTATAGTGTAAGTTACAGAAGCCGTGTTTTGTTATTGTAAGTTGAATGTGTTGTGCAGTTTGTGAACTGGGGGACAGTTCTACTTAACTAACTTTTAGGTACGATTAGGTGCAATAAAATCTCAGTCTGATTCTGCCAAAAATGCCTCCAATTTACCTACCTAGATTTATTGACATTTAGGTATTGTCGCTGCGATAAGATTGCAACTAGATTTTGATCTTTTTAAACGATCAAAATTTGTTGAATTAGCCTCAGATCTTGCAGATGCAGATGCAAGTACTGCTAGTATTTTTACAAGAATTAGTAAATTGTGCTTCACCTGTTTGATGTTGAACTCATCGGCGTCCAGCCAGTAGGGTCCCACGGAGAAGAGCGGGTGGATAACTTGTCTCTTCACGCGGCGGGTCACTCCACTCTCGTTCTCTGTGTTGTTGGTACCAGCCAAGATGTACCGACCGCCCGTAAACAGGGTGCTGCAATAACAAGTGTTTTGTTTAGTAGGTATTATTCCAAGGGTTACAGCTGGCTTGACGGTCTGGTAGGTACCTTTGTTTCGATTAAATAGAGAAACCAGAATGTATTTTGAAAAAGTTGGCACTGGCAGAAAATTGTGCGCTTGTGCTGTTTTAACTTACCTATGTGTAATTTAAGTAAAAAGTAACATTTAAAGTATAATTATGTACCTACCTAGTCGTGTAACGATTCACAAAACATCATAGGAAAACACATTGGGTAGGTAGTTTAATTTAATCTACTTATGTTCAATAGATGGCAGTGCAAGTTCAGGGACAAACCACTTATATTAATTTGATTGATGGATGCAATATTATCGCTTCATAAAACCTATTGTACTACAGCCGAATAATTGCCATCATTGTTGTCAAGTTTTCAAGATCCGGCTGACCGCACATCGTAATTCGAAACATGATAGAACTAGACTTCATAGAATTCCGTGAATGCATTTGTTACAAAGTACCTGGTCTACTTTGAGTAGGTGTAATATTATGCCTATGTGCCTAGTCTAGTTTAATAATTGCTTTTCTATTACATTAAACAGTATCTACATCTAGGGGCAATGTTTATAGTATCGCAGATCATCATTTGCCTAGTATGTTTCCAACTAGGTACGTTGGGAACGATTTCCAGTCTCACCGAATGCAACTGAGTGTTTTACATAGGGGCACTGCCTATCTGACTCTTGGTAAAACTTGTTGCCAGACTTTCGGGTTTCTAACTAGCCGTAACGAATGTCAAAGATTTATTAATGACAGCCGGGACCAAAGGCTTTACATGCTTTCCGAGGCACGGGGGTGTCTTATCAACTTCCGAATTCTGGGATGCTACTCAGAACTTTCCTGATGGAAGAACCCAAAAAAATCAGCCAGCCAGAAATCTGGGAATCCAATCGATGGACCTAGGGTTGCCAACTCTTTGTCGGTCAAATATAGTAGTTCTAAAATTTTTACCCATAAAAATATACATAGTAGGTAAGGAAAATATTTAAAAAAATATAGTAGGTTTCAAAATACGAGTACCTAAGTACTTTATTTCTAAAAAAATCGAAAATCGAAATTGACAATCTGTTATACTCAAACTATCTATTGAACGTAACTGTCAACTTGACATTCCAGAATCGTTAAGAAATAAATATTAACGCTTCGTTTTACGCTTAGACATTTTGAAGCGAATATTATTGCTTAAGAGTTTGATGCCTTCAAAATATAGTAGTTTCGCCTACTATATCTTTTTCCAAAAATATAGTAGGCGAGGGCTCTAATATAGTAGGATACTATATTATACAGAGTTACAGGTTAAGTCGACCTAGATCCTTTAAGAGGTTTTAGTTTTCATCATTCCTAGCTGATTTGACTATGAAACACCCCACACCAAACCTAACCCATATTGAGATATTGGATTTTAATTATTTTTTAAATAAAATGACGATTTTGTGTATAATTGTCCTTTTTTTCGGATTGTGTGCCTCTAATTTATAATGTTTTGCTATTTTTGTGTAGTAGATTAGTTTGTTCATTACTCTCAACACAAAAAAAAACAGGTAACTGAACCAACTAGGTAGTAGTCGACGATTGAAAGTTTAAAAAATAAACAAATTTGGATAAACATTTTTTTTCTTTTAAGAATATTTCAAAAAAAGTCTATGGCAGTTATGCTGCAGATGTACTAAATAAAATCTACGTTTCTTTAGCTATCCAACAAGGTATAACAAGCTAGGGTATCATCATGATATTCAGAAAAAAACTGTGATGTAATGCTCTCAGACAGTAGTAAAAAAATAACTGTACTTAAGGACAAAGTTATAACTTGGGTCAGCAAACGAAATAAAACAAAGTAAATAGCTATACCAACATTTATTATTATTTTTACAATGCATGTTCCACATGTCCGCCTCTGTTCCGCACACATATTCGCATTCTGTGCCTTAGTCCGTCGTTAAACTTCTTCTAATTTCGTTTGCCGCATATGGGGCCATATGAAAAATTTAGTTTATAATGAACCTCATCCGATCTCGCCTGTTGATGTTTTAAGACAGAAAATTATCGATGCGGCAAACGAAATTAGAAGAAGTTTAACGACTGGTGTGGTTAAAAGTGGACTAAGGCACAGAATGCGAATATGTGTGCGTAACAGAGGCGGACATGTGGAACATGCATTGTAAAAATAATAATAAATGTTGGTATAGCTATTTACTTTGTTTTATTTCGTTTGCTGACCCAAGTTATAACTTTGTCCTTAAGTACAGTTATTTTTTTACTACTGTCTGAGAGCATTACATCACAGTTTTTTTCTGAATATCATGATGATACCCTAGCTTGTTATACCTTGTTGGATAGCTAAAGAAACGTAGATTTTATTTAGTACATCTGCAGCATAACTGCCATAGACTTTTTTTGAAATATTCTTAAAAGAAAAAAAATGTTTATCCAAATTTGTTTATTTTTTAAACTTTCAATCGTCGACTACTACCCAGTTGGTTCAGTTACCTGTTTTTTTTGTGTTGAGAGTAATGAACAAACTAATCTACTACACAAAAGTAGCAAAACATTATAAATTAGAGGCACACAATCCGAAAAAAAGGACAATTATACACAAAATCGTCATTTTATTTAAAAAATAATTAAAATCCAATATCTCAATATGGGTTAGGTTTGGTGTGGGGTGTTTCATAGTCAAATCAGCTAGGAATGATGAAAACTAAAACCTCTTAAAGGATCTAGGTCGACTTAACCTGTAACCCCGTATAGTAGGGTTGGCAACCCTAGGTCCCTAGATGGAACCCAAGCTCAGTCGTGTTTGCGACCACAAGACCAATGGAGCTGTCTTATTGTATCGTAGATCATCGGAATTAAAATTATGATGTTAGGTACTAGATACTATACCTACATATTTTTTTAATAATTTTGTTGCACAATAAAGTAGGTACCTAGGTGCTAGGTAGGTATACTAGGTATGTCTATTCAATGCAGCTTTATTTTAAAGTTAAAATATCTAAGCAGTTATATACATACATAACTGCTTAATTGTTACAAAGTACATCTTTGTAACAATTTATTTAGCTATAAAAATCATTCCCAACGGGGAACAAGTTTGTTTTATTTTTGCCTTGGAGCCTAATTAATATTATGAAGTAAATAGACGAGTTTGACGTCAGTTTTTTTTTTATGTGGTTACCTACTTATGCCGCTTCGGAAGATAGTGAATATGATCTTTGTCAATGCCAAATGATAAAAAATGGAAGTCCGATACTCGTGGGACATAAAAATATCAATACTTAATTAATTATTTTTAATTTTTTTTCTAGGCCATCTGATCGACATGGATACAATTATAACCATGAGGTAGGTATATAATCTAAATATTAGTACTTACCTACCAAGCTACACCAAATATTTTTTCTCTTTTTAACATTTGAATAATATTTTGTAGTGCCGACGAGCTAAACGATACCTCGAACATAAGACCTAAGTTAGACAGGTACACCCACACCTACCTACTCCATTTATTAATATGTATTGTTCTTTGGAAGCGTCAACAAGATGTCCACAAGGTTCCAATACATTAATTTTTCGGAGTTTGCGCACTATTAACTCACAAAAAGTATCAAAGTTCTTTGAAAGCTGTAAAAAGAAATCAGGTAAAAATGAAAATATATGTGATAGGTAGCTAGTATTCATTTTCTGATGCTCTTTTGCATGACAGCAGAAATCAGTGTTTGCTCAGAATTTTCTCCACTCGGAGACTGCACATCCAAGCCTGGTAGTAAAAGCTCATTAGATCAATTAGCTGACCACGGTTCGGTCCGAACCCAACGGAGGCAGAGTTTAAGAACTTCATTACACCTAGGTACTGATTGCTTATTTATGTATTTCCAGTAGCCAAAAGTAGGTAAATAAGTACACAAACTACATAGGTAGGTACTATTAAAATGTCGCTGGTCAATGTCAGTGCTTCACGTGTTCAAGGAACTGGGGTTATCAAGAGTCACGGTACAATGATAAATGTTATAAATTAAGATCCAATCACTATGTTATTGGAAAACACTAACACCGAGACGTGAATTTTAAACAAAGATTTTATAATAATTATTACTCTTGACCCTGATTACAATACCTATTCATTTATTGGAAGAATACTGCGCTGTATGAATTGAGTGTTTTTGGATTTAAGGGAGTACCTACATCAAACGTAAGGCTTGCTCATTCGAGCCAGGCCCACAAAGGTTTCTTTTCTTCTTTTTACCTTCACTATTGGAGTACACCTAACATTTCAAGTTGTATCAGTGCAGCATATTAATTCCTGATTATCGTCTTTCAGTCAAATAATTCATGCAATGCCGTCAAGGAAAAACCATTTTTCATTTACTTATTTACCTATACTAAGTACCTAATAAGTGTTATGAATAATGTTCGCACATAAATCTTTTCCTAGTATAAATATTATCCTCCTGGGTCCTCATCTAGTTCTATGGTCAGTTAACCCCACTACTTACCTTACTGACTGGATTTAAATTGTCATGCATTAGATGTTCTCATGTATTGTTTCGTGAATTCGTGCGACACGAGAGAAGTGGGTCACTGTGTCAGGGTAGATGTTGTGTCTGCTTGGGATTTGCACCGGAATTAGGGAGTTTTAAAACTTCACTTTCTGCTTGTCCTTTTTGGAGTACCTATCTATAATATATTTAAGAATCGCAAAAAAAATTGGTTTAACAGCATTATAATTATGAGGATTAACGAATCCAGCTGATTAGATATCTTTTTCATTCGCATTTTTAAAGTTTACTAAACTGGGATCCGGTTTTAGGTGATACCTAAAGACATTTTTTATGATACCTGCTCCGACGTTGTTCAAATTATAATATTTCTAGAATAGGTGTGCCGCTGTGCATTGCTCTCGTCTAAATTAGGATACTTCATTTATTTTGCATCATGTTAATTTATTTTGTTTTGTACATTTTTTATCATTCACAACAACAAACGGAAAAGATCAGGCCAATCTGCGATTTGCTAAGCATGTTCTTGTGAAAAATTATCATTCCTTTGAACATTAAGCGATTATGTCACGCTTCTTTGTCTCGTTTATCGACATGTATAATAAAAACTGGTTAATCGGTGGAATAACCTACCTATATGTACAGCATTCATATGACGAACAAGGAAAACCCAGATGTTTTGTTATGCATGCGCATGCGCCGACATCCATCTTATTGTCATATTTATGAGCTATAAGTACACCGTACTTAACTAAAAGGACCAGTCCTTTGGTGGGATATACAGAAACATTACATATGAATGTGAGTAAACAAATGAGATCAAAGCAGAGTCGAAGTCCCACAGCAGGTTGCTGGCATCTCCTCCGTTAAGCCTAGCCCAACCGTAAAGCTAAAAAAATGGAGATAGATATTCTATTTCTATTGTGCTAAGCATACGAGCTTTGAAAGGTAGGTATATAGGAAGAGTAGTTCTTTGTATACCAAGCAGTAAACTTTATATGAGTCAGATTTACAGTGAAGAAGATATCCTTGATTTAAATGAACTTGTTTTATCCATACCTGCATCACTCACATGAGTAATCCTAACCTTCAAGATTTGTAAGGACATCAGGTACTTCCTAGTATTTTGATATCTTTCAGACAATGTTTGTTTTACTCAGAGATTCGGTGAATGAATTATTAAGAAAAATACAAACTAAAAGATTCTTGTTTCCATTTTAAACTGGTAAACCATTTATAACTGTCATGAGGCTGTTACCATGACTCATTGTTAAGTTACAAACAAATATTGATATTGACACCTAACCTTCACGATAGGTTTTAAGACTTATGTCCAAAAGATAATAGTTTGCATTGCAAAGGTCATGGTTTATTAGTATTCGTGTAGGAAATGGTAAGGCTACAGTTATTGTAGACCAGACAGATAATATGACCATTTTAAATGAAGGAGAGTAGACAGGAAGATATTGATTTTGCTTGAGGAATAAATAAAACCGTTTTTGTATGTTAATTTTAAATAATTTTAGAATTAATTAGAAATTTCTTTAGGCACAATATTGGGCCCTTTAAACTAATCAGCTGTGTCATATTTTGATTTGTTATTATTGTGTGGGGAACTGAGGAAGGATTTTTTATATTGAATTTATTTACATTTCTGTTACATTTGTGTTACATTCGATACTTTAGATATTATTTTAGGAAAGGCTATTTTGGGGTGATAGAAATGACAGAGATCTCTAAAATAATCTAAATTTATAATTGGATCAGTTTGTACCTATACGACAATAAAACTTTAAATCTAAGAAAAAATCCTTGATGATAAAAAGTAATTACGACGTTGTCGTATGTCGTATTACAAATTAATAGAAGATAGGTAAGTACGTATAGGTGCCTGTATCTTTAAACTTCAAATTGTTCTTTACATCCTGCCCCTTCAATCGCCATAGGTATTATTATGTTTTGTGGAAATCAGCAAAAACTACACGGGTAATTTGACCATAAGCTGTTCGTTAATTGGCCGTAACATGATATCTAGATTTTTTTTAAGATTTATATGTGTTTTATGTTGCCAACACGACGCCGAATTGGTTTGGTTGTCGAATAGGTTATTTTATACTTAAATGGAGTTTTAACAGGCGTAGCTTTCTTATATCTTGTCCAAAACGCATCAACATCTTTGGTTGAATATGGACCCTCAATGACATCATATTTTGTTCTGAATATACAAGTTGTTTTGTCAACTTCATGTTAAACTGGTGGAGACTGTCGTAAAAATACTACTTCATGCTAATAATACGCAGACAAAGAAACAATATTTCAGTATTTACCAATGGCCAGCAGTGAGGACCCATGTGGGGCTGATGATGGTGCCTCCGCAGGTGCCTCCGAAGAGTACGGCGTGAGGGAACCGCTCATTTACGGGCTTCGGTGGGGGAGTGCTGACTGCAGGTTCGGTGGTCGCAGCGACGGCGACGGCAACGGTGGCCTTTGGGTCCGCATCAGCATCAGCTTTCGGTGGTACATTGGCTGGAAACAGAAGTGAAAAAGTATTTAAAATCTAGATTTTCTTGTTCAGGTTTCGTAGAGGTAAAGTCTACCAACTCACCTATTCTGTAAAATTACCTAACTACTTGTTAGGTAGGTCTCTTATGCAGTTTTAACTTGCAAAGGGCAAAGATGTTGGTGATTGTTTAAATGATATTAAAAGCTTTGACCGTGAAATCGGAACTGATAGGAAAATTCACAAGATAATAACTTTGACATTTAAATATTCCTCACATAATAGGTGAGTAACCAGCTATGGGATTCTCCATAATTATCTATCATGGCTGCAATTATGTACAACAATCATAGTAATATTTCCAACATTTAAATATCCGAAATTGTCGAATAATTTATTTCTGTAGGTCATCCATTTTATTTTTCCTTTGGGATTTTGATTTCCTAGACCGATTTTTTAATTGTCAGATATAATTCTTAAAGACGGAATAAATATGACAAACTGTCACATTTATTAGTCAGATAAAAGTCATCTGACTATTGAAAAATTAACTTATACCTAATTAAATAATAATTTAAAGTTATTATTTTGTTGATAGCTTAGCCACAAACCGTAAATAACACGTATTTGTAAAAATGTCATTGGTTAATGACAAATAATTACAAAAATGTAATTAGTTAATGGCATAAATAATTATGAGTATGACAATAGCTGGATGTAATGGAATCTTATCTCAGAAAAATACCTCAGTTTTCCCTATGACAATTAATATTGATGTACCTATGTGTTATTAGCGACACAAATTGCTCACAACACGATCAGAGCAATTTATTGTTACCATGTCCATGCGTCAGGGCAATTATGTAACTTCGATGGGAAACTGAATTGGTTTCAGTTGATAGCTCCTGAATAGGTACAACCTACTATATCATGTTTCATGGTAAAGGTCAGTCATAGTACTAGTATAAGTAGATAATGGCGAATTTGACCATGCTCTGTTGGAGAATTACTATCTATGACATGATTCGATTTGTAGTTTTTGTGGGTAGTTTGGGAAATAGTTAAGTACCAACGTCATACACGAAATTGATTTAGAGTGGATGATTTCTAAATAAACTCACATTAATACAGATAAGAAAAAAATCCACCTAATAAAAACTAAAGTGAACTAATTGGGTCGGAAAAGAACGCAACTCAATAAGGTATAAGAATACAATATTATGCCAATTCACTAACTTCAATTTTGAAATATTACATGTCCCTTTATTGATTAAGATTTCGGAAACATAGGTATTTGCTTCGTTGCTAGGCGACCGCAGTGTTACAAGTCGTATCCGGGTTATTGGTGATAACGGCACTCAAATTCTATAGACGGTAATCAGCTTAGCATTAATCGGTCAAGAGGGTATTGTTATGTTTGAGCCAGTTCATTCATTGATATACTTCATGGACCAATTGAGGACATAACTAACGGGTATTTTCAATTATTTTATTGGAGCTAATAAAAAAGTCTTTATTAATAAGTGACAAGCTTTTAATTTGTTCAACCTTGGTCGTAATCACGGTAAAGAATAAAACAATATTACAGGAATAAGAAAATGGCTGGTTCTAATAGCACAATAATAAATATGACTTGTTCTAAGAAGTACCATTTCTATATTACTTTGTAATTTCTGTGCGCACGGCAAAGTAATATTACCTGTTTTAAGAGATGGAGGTAGGCCTCTGTCTCTGTAAAACAGTTTAAGTAATAGGAGCCAGGATTTAAAAAACTAAGTCTCAATATTATGCCAATAACGTTTTTTTAACCGACTTAAAAAAAGAGGGAGGTTCTCAATTCGGCAGTATGTTTTTTTGTATGTTTTTAATACTCTTTTTTATATTTTAGAGTAGAGCGTTTATTTGTGCTCTAAAGCTTAATTATATTGAAGTTCGTTTGACTTTTTAGGTGTTATAAAATTCGTCAATATTTATATTACCTTTAATTCAGACGGTGGCGGTGCCTTAGTAACGCAATTAATATTAATTACTTATATAGTTATTAATTAATATTAATTAGGTATATGTCATATGGTTTAGAGACCTACCTCAAGATAAATAGGTACATTATGTTGCTTGTGTTGACAAAAAACACCCAGAAACACGTTATGATAAAGCCATTTATTTCTGTTAATTACATCTCGCTCAAATATTTTATTTGTTTTTGTCGCATTAGTTGTTGTTTTGTTACGTCATTGTTTTAGTTACGAATGCCAATAAACGTACCTACTGTTGTTGGTTTTATTGTAAAGTGACGTCCATTATATCAATTGTTCTTTCTTATTATTAGTGTTCTAAAATAATTAAATAAGTAACATTTTTCCATTTATGACATGGCATAACTAAGGCGAGAGTAACTTAAAATTGAAGACTAAATGTTGAGTTATTTAATTCAAAATTTCATCAACACACACAAACAAAATACAAAAAAAAACAAAATATGGAAGTGCATCTTTATGCACTTTCATATTTTGTTTTATGATGTCTACCTTAAGCGATATAATAATATAATGCTTAGAATAAAATTAGTCTAAAAAAAAATAATGTGTGCATACTAGGTATCAAGATCTAACGCTGTTTCCTACTTTGCATTGAACTTTAATAACTTTTTAAGACAGACAGACGGACAAAATGTGCTCTTTAAAGGGCATCTGTTTTCCTTTTGAAGTACAGAACCATAAAAACAACTAAAAAAAATTAATATTAAAAATATCAATTAATTAGCTAGATACATACCTAATAAGCCATTTAAATAGGAAAGGGTTGTTGATTTTCCTCTTGAACACATCAAAACCCACACAGTAATACATAGTAGAAAATATAATAAATAATCCATGTTTATTTAGTAGCAGTTTACTAACACAGTATAATTACATTGCATGTGCTAGACTTATTATACAGTGGACAATCAATTTTCTTTGCACTCTTTCAAAGTCCTCGTTGTAATAAGTACCTAATAACTGCCACTACCTTGTACTGCTATGATTAGCTATGAAATGATGAAACCCACGACTACGCATTGTCTAATTAATTTATTTAAAAAACATTACCTAGCGTCATACTTGTACTCTTTGAAGACAGAAGGCAAGGCACATTTCTTTGAAAATAAGACCTAGGTATTCATACAAAAACAATGAACAGTAAATCTATAACAATTCCTCCTTTAGTCTACCTACCAAACTAAAATAACAATTGTCTATGTGGGTACTTACAACTTACAATGGCAGAAGTCTGATTTAAATGGAATATTAATTGAAAAAATAACATAATATTATTATTTGTACAGTACTGCATTTTTCACTGTTTACTAAATAATAATTGTCAAAATAACACTTACATTAAATCATCACTATCACATTTTTGTTGTGTACTGTTTTCATTGGAATAGAAAAATACTGATATGTAATCAGGATTTGTTTTATCGCACTATCTTATATTCACAAATTATCATCACTAATTTTTATCGTTCGATTTCTTTTATTGAATCAATAAAAAAAAACCGTTTTTTTCGAAGCTTTGAACAAATATTTAATTACTTAATTTTACGTCTTACCTGCATATCACAAAAAAACTACATACATTTTCACTTTTTAATTGCCACACATTTTATTTGCCCTATTTATAATTATGGCAAAAATAAAATTAGTTAGTAAAAGAATCAAGTCACTCACGTGCTTTTACAATTTTTTGTATGTCGTTTCCCCCCGGCGCCGCGACCGCGAGAACCACAAGCGCAGAACACACAATCAGCCGGCTTGAGAACATCGTGGAGTTTGTATGCGTACGCGCAACACCAACACTTTATATAGCTAAATCTTTAGTTGGTTCGGCCGCATCACACAACTTGACGTATGCTATCATTATTACTTTTAGCAACTTAAGTGCAGTAAGTTATTGGTATATGTTAGGTTAGGTTCTTATGGTGAAACATGCGATATTAAGTTGGAAACTGTATTTGTACATTTAGTTTCTAGAAATTATAATAAGTACTTCGAACATAAAATGTTCTTTTTGTTTAATTATTATTTATAATAATACCTACTAACTACTTTACCTGCAAGTTTATTACACTGTTAAGTTCTTTTTTGTTATTTAACGACGAACTCGTGTTTTAGAAGAATTATAAAAATAATTGAATAAAGAAGTAGGAATGCTCGCTACAGTTCAAATTATTAAGTTCAAAGTTCTTATCCCTTATAATTCGTAGGCGTTAGCGTAGGGACATAGTTAAGGGTTACGGGCTACGAGGCTACGCGCTACGTGCGTACGAGCTACGTATTTATTTAATACAATTTTTATTTTGCTGGTAGTTTGGTTTCGTTTAGGGTTCCACCATCTATTGTATTCGTGACAAATGCAACGAAGTTCGAAAAATGTGTAGGAGCGTTTACGCCGCCGTGTGCTGTATCTCATACAAACTTTAAAGTCCATAATCTTAGAAAATAAAGAACTGATTTAATTAAACTTGAGACGTATACGCAAGATACATAAGTCTTAAAGTTTAGTGGAAAGCACTTTCTAAACATGGTATCAAGTTTAATTAAAATTGGTTTGTTAATTTTAAAGATTTAAACTCTAGTGTTTGTATGAGATAAAGTGCAGTAAAAATGCTTATTAGCATGCATAGAACTAAACTAGTGCGCATTACTCGTGTTACTGCATGGTAAGAAAATCTAGATTCAAGTATGTGAAAGAAAAACAAATCCTTTATTTAAATAATTACCTGATTCAAGCAATAGAACATAATATTAAATAAATAAATAAATATCTTGGGACAACTCACACACGGCCATCTGATCCCAAGCTAAGCAGAGCTTGTGTTATGGTAACCAGACAACTGATATACATACTTATATAATTATCTTAATTATTATTATTATTTTTTTTTAATTATCTTATATTATTTTTGTAAAAGATAATAATGATAATAGTATTTTATGAAATTGTTGCTTCAGTGCATAAGAGGTTTTATTAAAACACGACTAGGTTTTAATACCTATAGTTATGTGCATTTTACATTACGTACTCACTACTTTATCTAAATTCATATTTTTTCATTATTTTTCTTTTAAGTCACTCTCATCATTCTTCACTCTTTTTAACCTCCGACGCAAAAAGAGGGTGTTATAAGTTTGATCGCTATGTGTGTTTGTCTGCGGCACCGTAGTTCTTAAATAGGTAAACCGATTTGGGTCGGTTTGTTTTTTAACTAGTTGAAATCGGTGTATCGTACCTAGAGAAGAATCATTAAAACACTCAAAGGTCAAAGTCGACGATTTGCATGCCTCTATATCCCTAATCTTTAATCAGTATTTTCCTACACTATAGGAAAATAAAATCTGAATCACAGGTATGTAGGTACTATAACATAATTCATAGTTAAATAATGAATAGAGAACTGAAATTGAACAGGCCATGATATCATCGTTCATCGTCATTTTAATATAATAAAGCTAAATAGTTTTTTGTTTGTTTGTCTGTTGACAAAGTCGGATTGGAAACATTATTTTATTTATGATAGTCAAATTCACTAGAATTAGGTAGTATAGGCTATATAACATCACGCTCCGTCTTACGGAGCGGAGCAGTATCCAAAGACGTCGTGGGGGCAGGAGCTAGTTAAATAACGAATAATAGTTATTAAGGTTTTCTTGTACAGTCAGCAAAACAGATGGGTATGCAGGGTCGTCAGATATAGTTGAAGTTTTCTTAGAATGCGATGAATATCTTTGACTGAAACTTAACTTAATTAATGAACTGTTTATATCTACGTTTTTAATTAAATTACATTCGAAAACATCCATCGGTTTCTAAGAAAACTTCAACTATATCTGACGACCCTGCATACCTACCTATGTTTTGCTGACTGTACATTCGCTGTCTGTCTTCTTATTTACAAAGGTTACATCATGGTAAACCACTGCGCGATATCCACCACTGTGTGAGATGTTATCCTCTTGTATTTTTTACAAGCTTGTTGATAGTCTCTAAGTTCTATGAATAAGCCGTGAATCAGAACTTAGTGATTCACGATTTGAGTAAAGAAAATTCATGAATTATAATTAAAATTGGAAATATTTGTTCTTTAAATTTATTTAATTTGAAGGCTTTATTAATATCAATAGGTGATATAAATGGGCTATTATGATTTTTATAAAAACTGGCTTGGTTGGCAAGGGCGGTTCCAGGATGGCCTGGGCTGGGTATAAAACCTTTGATATTTTTTTTAATCTCATTGATTAGTTTATTAATATACTATGTATGAAGGCAAACAAATACACATGCATAATAATGACCATGTGATGTTATTATAATTATACTCGTATGATTATAACTATATATAGCAATAAAATACAATATTCTTTTAATTAGAATTATTTTAATTGTATTGGAACCTGCCTGTCCCGACTAGACCTTGACTAAATGACCCTCCCTGACTTGAAAGTTGGATCCACCCTTGTTGAATGGAATGATTTTTCGTGACATTAGTCAGTAACTTAGTCATCTAAAAGATCCCTCCGTTTTCTCCACATAATAGCAGCATTTTCACAGGAAAATAAAAAGATCTACGTAGTCTTGGGCACCTTGTAGGCTACTGATCGACTCTGTGCAATAACAACGGTTCAGATTACATAAATGTAGACAAAAAAAAACAAAAAAAAGTTGCCCCCATTGACAGCGATGCGGACGAGTTTTTTGACGCCTTAGAAGCTTCCTCCTTTCCTTTGTATAAATTATACATAAGTACTTTGTAATTTTACTATTATAAATACGTTTTGTGTTTAGATTAATTATTGTAAAGTAAGGTTCAGTTTTGATTATAAAGAAATAATAATAGTTTGCTACTTCAAAATAGAATTTAAATTATAGGACTTGTTTTTACCGTTTAATGCCCATTTAATGGGTTTCCAGAGAGTCGTGGTAATAAAGTTAGTAATACGTGAATAAGGGATCGCTGACGTCAGCAAACTGACGAAAATCTTCACCTTGCCATTGTACACTTCGTATGAATAGATAAAACTTAAGCATATGCGGGTAGTATCAAGTTTTTCACAACGCACACGGGTTAATTATATCTGTAGGTAGGAAAATATTTTTAATTCCTTTGTTTATTGTGATACCTAAGTAGTTTTTTGTGATTATATTGGAAGGTAATATTAGGATACAGAAGTAGATATTATTTACTAGTTGTCGTTCGCAACTTTGCCTATGTGTTAAAATTTCTGTTGCCTATGTGTTATAAAATTTTGTAATTAGATATATTTACTAGATAAAAAACGGAATGAAAAGTAGCAAAATATATCTTTCTCTAGGTCTCTGGCTACCTTTACCTTACCTTACGATCAATTCAGTGCTGGTGATGAGGAAAAATACAGACAGACAGGTAGACAAGCTTTTTTTTATTGAAATGACATCTCGCATGTCAACCTAGGACGTCAACCTAATTTTCCCGCTACATTTAACCTATGTGCTATTCCAGAGTCCAGACTATACTGTGTCTCTGCGCCAAACATTAATCCATGATCTATCCATGATGATCCATCCATCCATTCATATATCCATCCATCCATCCATCCATGTAGCCTTTCTGGAGTGATTGAGTAAAAAACATTACTATGCATCCAAATCGCATTTGTAATAATAGTAAGACTTTGATAGTGTGACATAATTCCGGTATTCAGTTGCATCCGATTAGACTGGAAGTCGACCCCAACATAGTTGTTGAAAGGCTCGGCAGATGACGATGATAAAGAAATTATTCTGGTAATTTTATAAACATATGGTACGACATAATCTCATACAAATATACTAGATTAGTCATGCCGATTATAAAAAGGCGGTAATTGATATAGAAAATACCGTGTCCTTATTGTTTCCTATGGCTGCCTCCTGCCATACTAATTTCTTCTCACGTATTCAGTTAATGCGGGTGGAAGTGTGACGTGCGCTTCTATACCCATTAATATTATCTGATATGTTGTGACGTTGGTTGTCAGAAGTCCTCCGTTGAACCGTCTTCCGTAGACAGCAACCAGCTAAGATGAGTTATTGGGATTATAAACTTACCTGCATATCTTTTTCTGACTTTCCTTTTTTACTGCCCCGTTGGTCTCGTGGTCGCAAGCCCGACTGCTGTGCGTGGGATCCTGGGCTCGATACCCAGGTCGGGCAAAAAGTGTTACTAGGTCATTAGAAATTTCTCAGTTTCCGGAGACTGGAAGTAGGGTGTGACACCCTGTGCCTCGAAAAACACGTAATTCCTGCGCCTGAACTTTCCCCTTTTTCTCGAATTGCCGTCCCATTGGACACCGAAAGCGAGGGAAGAGTGGAGTGCACCTGTGTTTGCGTACACACTTGTGCACAATAATATCTCCTGCGTATAATTGGCTAGTCACCATTGAGATTGGCCGCAGTGGTCTGGAGAATATTATTACCTTTTCCTGCATAAAGCACTAGAAAACCTTCGTTTTAACACCTGTTTCACTCATACAATGGTCTTAGATTCAGAAGGCGCCAGACCCAGTCTGGCGACTAAGACCATTCAATCTAAGGTCATTTTTCTATGGCTGAAATTTTGAAGATAGATAGAGTCGTATATGCCGTTATATGTTGAGCTTTAATATGTTACTTCTAAAAAACCCATCAAGCAATTCCAATAAGACGATTAATAGGTATCCCATACCTATTTCGTGTTAAAGTCTTCTTTTGAATATGCTTGATATTTTCTGCTGTATCTATTTATTTATTACATTTGAAAACAAACAATCTACGTCAGTAAGTAATACCGGCGCACATACTGCTAGGAAAGTCCTAAGGCTACAAAAATACATATAAGTATTGAAAGCGCCTTTACCAAGATTAAAAGTAACACAGCTTTAGGTCAAGGGTGATAAAAATAAACTCGATATTGCGACCGGGGAAAACCAACGGATTTCTTCAACAATCTTCAGATCACTCGAAATACGGCGGTTTGACAGGTTTTGTTTAGAAGATATCAATCGCATATTTATTGCATTAGGTATCGTGACGTAATATTAAGCACATGTCAGAATAGAACAAGTTTTTTAATATACACATCAAAAGTGTCTAGGGATCAACATCCCTAACATTTGTTAGGGATGTTGATCCCTAGACAGTAGTGTCTAGGGATCAACATCCCTAACATTTGTTAGGGATGTTGATCCCTAATTGTGTGTAATTTAAGTTGTGTTTTCTCAATCATAGAAGGATTACTGACGATAGTTGAACGTGACAACGTCATAAGAAAATACTGATGGAATGGTTTAATTTTTCAAAAGAAAATTTTAATTTTAGGTATTTGTTTGATAGATATTTTGTATGGATATAGAGAAGGAGGTAAATGGAAATCACAATTGAATTGATCAAGTTATATTTGTCTACGCTCGATAATTATCGTAGTGAGACAATAATAGGCTTGTTGTAATTACTATTTTGCATAGCTACGTCGATTTTAGAGGAAATAATAACATGAACCAAGATTTTACGATTAGGTGAAACTACAATCCGCCATCCTATATTACAATATTGGATGACCAGATAACAACAATATAGCCTTTACTTCACGTGATATCCGCCAGACATGATTGAACAGGCTTTTAGAATATCTATGCGGCGTTCCCTCAGAGCGAGGTAACGCCGCATGAGTCATGTTTTTTCGTGCGTGCAGCCGGCTCCATCGAATTATCCGGCTCCATCGAATTATCCGGCTCCATCGAATTATAAGACGTTGTCACGTCAAAAAAACCACTAAAATACGGCTCAAAACGAGGACTCCAAGGGAGTGTGGAGTGCAATTCAAATTTTTTGTCGTTCTGATTTTATTTTTCGACAAAATGAAACATTGGGTCATTTGAATACTAACCATCCACCACCATCATCTGCCTAGCCTTTTCCCAACTATGTTGGGGTCGGCTTCCAGTCTAACCGGATGCAGCTGAATTTACCTGCCAGATTTACCACCAAAAACTAACAATTACCTAACTTAAATAAAATGTTATTTAAATTGTAAATTTAATCGCACATGATGTTTTTTTAATAAATACTTATGTAATCAGTGTCTGTGTGTAAAATAATGTACCTATCCAGTTAAACTGAAATGCATAATTATTTATTTATTCGTTGTAAGCCTCGTGGAATATGTTTTGCTTGCTATTTTACGCAACGTTTAACATTTTGCATTGAATTATTAAATGAGAATAATGATACTAAGATTACTTTTCGTAGCATTAGACACGTTACCAGCACAGCTTCAACCGCTTGTAATCTGCAACTATAATATTTTTTTTTTTTTTCATGTTGGAATATTTTATTTATTTACACTTAAACATAAAACCTTAAAGTAAATGTAAAATATGTACAATTTATAAAAAAAAGGGCAGAAAGGAGACCTCATAGGGCATCAAAAAATTCGTCCGCGTCGCTGTCAATGGGGCAAGTGCCCAAAAGGCTGACTATAATAATAAAATAAAGCTGAAAAGATTTTAAGTTTGTTAAAACGCGGAAATGTCTGGAACTGACTGGAACTACTATGTAGTTGGATTGGAAAAAATATTTTTGTAAATGATAGCTAGACTCATGAGAAATACCTAGTATAAGCTATATGACATTACGCTACGACCCGCGGGAGCGGAGCAGTCACCAAAGTCGTAACTTAACGCGGGTGAAAAAAATCGCTTGTACAAAGTCGCAGGGAGCAGCTAGTATCCAGATAAAGTCAAGAGCGGCAAGGCCGCGGCATCTCGTTGAGTTAAGTAAGAGAGCCCTTGATGTGGGTCACATAAACATTCCTTGACCCGTTGTTATCAATGCTGCCAAAATTTACTTTGTGATCATTTATTTTTACTACTTTATTAATGTAGTGGCAAAGATAGATAAGAGTATGCTTAGATGGTTCGGTCATGTTGAGAGGATGAGTGAAAGATGATTAACGAAAGGTATTTATATGGCAGAGGTGAATGGCAACGCAGGGAGGGGTCGCCCTAGGAAGACCTACACTGACCTTATTAGTGAGGTTCTTCAGAAAGGTCAGGTGCGGAGTACTCGTAACCGGCGTGCTTGTATGACGAGATGTATGAACGTAGATGAGGCGAAAGGAGTATGTAAGGATCGTAGCAAGTGGCGTTCTGTGGTTTCGGCCTACCCCCATGGGAAAAAGGCGTGAGTTTATGTATGTATGTTTATTAATTAATATTTGCCTCAGTTTTCAGATGTAGGTCTTGGGACGTCCACTGCTACTATTTGCGTAGTAATAATAGAATTAGGTAAGTGCTAGGGTACCTATTAAATGTCGGCCTTGTAGAAAAAGAATGCTTCCACTTAAAATTGGGGAAAATTAAAAATTTTGCTTCTTTTTATTTTATCTAAATAAACAACAACAACAAGAGGTAAAGTTTGCCTGTATTTTATTTTTATTTTTGTCTGACATCAGTGAAGGTAAACCTGCACTTACAATGAATGAAATGAAATGAAATGATGTTTATTCAGTAAATTGGTTATAAATTTAACACTTTTACACGTCACATTTGTTTTTTTTTTAACTAGATGAGTCCAGTGTTTCCTAGCCGACTGCTCTGAGAAGAAACACCGAAACAAAGTCAGAGGTCAAAGTCTCTTTTAAAGTCCATGCAATTACTTGTGATGGTCAAATCATATGCGAACCAAGTAGGTTAATGTCCGAGGTGGTCTCTTGAGGAGAGAGGCACACAAATTTGAGTCGGCCTGTCCAGTCAGTGCACGCATTTGTCAGAAATCGTCAAGCTCGACTCAGAACTTAAGGAGCTCAACGATCTTTTCGTGTAAATAAAGTGTCAAATCGCCAATCCGCCTTGACTGAGCGTTGTGGTCAAAGCTCGTGCCTTCTCTGTATGAGAAGAGGCCTTTGCCCTGCAGTAAGACGTAATAGTAATAATAGGCTGGTATTGTTGTTGTTGTGTTTGTAAGATGCAATCTCTGGATTACTAAGAATCTTTTACTGATTGCTGAGTGTCATAGGATACGTTTTATAGTATAATTAACTTGACGTTTACATTAGGTGGGTACCGTCATCGGTATGAAATTATGAATACATCATCTGCACAAGTAAGGCGGAAATAGACTAATAACAAGCTGCGCCATCTCACGAGTCCAAAAGACGAAGAGTAGTTTCGCGAGATGAAATGTGGCCAATCAGTACGCTTCACTGACGTGTCGTGGCGTATCCTGTTATGTCTGTTTCCGATTTTATATGGGTACAAGGTAATTACATTAAAACAAATAAATTGAATTCAAATAAACTTTAATAATCTCTTCAACGTCTACAGCTCGAGAATTTTGATCAATAATCGTCAATTACTATGAATAATACCAAGATAAGTGCAAATACGCGTAACATCGGTTGTCACAAAGTAACCTCGTAAACAATCATAATAATTATGTTATGTAGTATTAAATACTGTCATATTGCTCATCATTATCACCTACAGACGATAACTCTTAAAAATTAACGTGAGATTATGTTCCTCTTAAATGTCTACAAATCAGGAATGTCAACATCTTCAAACGCTATAGGTACAACTACGAAATTATTAAAAATAACTAAATTACAAGTGTGATAAATTATTGCGTTTTTAATTTACAAAATTATTTATATTAAAAACAGGACAGAGTGACGAGTGGCCACTCGTAGCTGCGGATGTAAAGCTTCTCATCGTTCACAGTTGGATCACTATCAAGTATCAACTGGTAACGGTAAGCTATGTGCTCAACTATGCCCGACTGCCCCTCCTCGGCACAGCCGTGTCTTTACTCATAGTGTCTCATAGTGTATACTAATTAATTCTTACACAGGTATTACAAGGGCGACTAACGTCTTGACTCGCCGACCTAAATAACCATTTATACAAAACGTGATTCCAGTAATTTATATATTTCGTGTAAATAATTGATATTTAGGCAAGTAAACAGTTACAAATAATATTCCTAATATTAACATCTCAAATATTCAACAAACTAATTTGACCGCTATGACAAAATAACATCTGTACAATCAATTCAATTCGTTCCGAAATACCTAGTCTTTATCTATTTTTTTGATGTAAGTAATTTTACAGAAAAATAATATTTGTGATATTGTAAATATGTGCCTAGATGAAATATCGTATTCCAAAAATATAAATTAAAATACTGAGTTTATTTTTTTGACATATTGTGGCGGAAAACGTGTGTGTCGAGGGATGCGCACACGCAGGCGAGACGCTTCGAACACGCTCGGGACTTCGAGTGTCTCGTCGACAACCACTAGTAAAAAACCTCAAGTACACTTCGTTTTGTCTAAAACACTACTTCGTTTAATAAATAATTAATTAAAACAATAGAACTTTGACAAAAGTAGAATATTAAAGCCATCAATAAGATGCGTTAATAATTTTTATCAACAATTTATTTTGTAAAATTGTATGCAAATGCAATCGTTTCATGTCAAACGTTTACTCGACTACTTTTGTCAAATTTCATAACGATTGTCTTCTATTTATTGCTCATAAACTACCTACCTACTGACGCTACATTACACTAGTTGTTATTTAAACTATCAACTGACTAGGAGAGGTCGTGTACGAAGAGAATAGGATCTCAACTTCACTCGCGATGCCTTTGTATACAAGCAGCGAAGCACACAACACCGAGAATATAAAAATATAAGTACCAACGCAACGATTGGTCACTGATAGCGATAGTCCACGACTTACAATAGAACAACCTTAGAGGGCGGCGTGGGGGGAAATAGGGAAATTACTAAATAAACAGAGAGAAAAGAAAATAGATTTACTCATACTGAGATTTTACTGAAGTCTCCGACGTTTATTTATTAGTGATGTAAATATTTATTTACTAGATACCATAGTCATCAATTAGTTTGCATTGTTAGAAAAGGACAGACAATTCTTTTAAATTGACTAAATTGAAGCTGATTTAGATTTGCTATCTGCAAAGGTGATAGGTTAAAAAAGCGATGTTTTAAAAAATATTTATTCCGATGTTGATTTATTTTTATACGTGACTAGTTGTGTTTATTTATAAAACTATGTTATGCATTGTAAGGATGCTGTTGAATAATTCTCGAATATCATTTACACTTTTACTCAATATTTTAGCGCGATCGTTTTGATAGTCACTTGTGATTATTTAAAATGAATTTTGTATTGTTTGGAAATTGACCAAATCATTTGTTTGGTATAGCAAACATGTTATTACTAAACCTGCGCATACTTTATTTTAAAACCAAAAAAGGCTGCCCAAGACCTGCTTTTTAAATTAATTTTGCTAAAACACAAATTCTCCTGATTCGGCCTCAGGCTTCTTTACAACACCAAAGTTAAAATTGGATTTCTATTAATTGATATGTTTAACAAATAAATTGACAAAATATTCGCCTAATTACTTACATAAAACTGGATTTAACGAGCAGCGAAAGGCAACATACCTAATGCTCGACTAATATTTCAAATACCTATTCAGTTGTCTATTAATTAATATTTTTAATAAAAACATTTGACTACAATTTTTTTTCTTACATTTCACTATAAATCTTGATCACATCTTGGCAAAGATTTAACGCACAACAGTATCTTGAGATTTAAATTTTTAAGGACGAAAGGAAGAGAGGTATAAGATAGAATAGTATAATATAGGTAGGTTGGAATGTAGTAAGAAATATACAGGTTGACTCTTAATTAACCGTTCATCTTATAGGGCGTGAACGTACTCATGAAAACATACAACCTCTAATATGGGACCAACACTAAAATAAAAAAAAAATAAAAACTACTGTTTCCTACAAAACAGCACTACAACGCGATCGAAATGTATGTACCAGATGTTTTTTTTCTCATTTTAGTGTTGGTCTTAACAAACAAAGAAAAGTAAGAATTATAAAATCAGTAAAAAAATGGTCCTAATGAATACAACCGTTTCCTACAAAACAGCACTACAACACGATCAAAATGTATGGACCAGATGTTTTTTTTTCATATTTTAGTATTGGTCTTAACAACAAATTAACAATTTCTAAATCAGTACAATAAATGGTCCTAATACAACGATGTGTTCATGAGTACTTTCCCTGAAAGATGTGCAGTGAATTGAAAGTCAGCCTGTATAAGACAAAAGTATAGTCTAAATTGAAGGAACGGTGTAAGGGCAGCCGAGAGTGGAAATTGGCTAAAGCAAGTTATTCTCAGCGTAAATAAATAAATAATTTGCTTAGATAAAGCACGTGGGATGTGGGATTATCAGATGAATATTTAAGTAGTTTTGACGACACGGTTGGCGCATTGGCTAAGCGATTTTTGCTGCGCTGTACGCTGCGAGTGTCGCGGGTTTGATTCTCACACGAAACAAATATTTGTATGGCCTACAGATAGTTGTTCCGGGTCTGTCTGTTTGTATATGTGAGTTTATATATACAGCAGAAATTTCCAGTAAGAGGCAAAGATTTTTTATTAAAAAAAAATCATAACGGTTAACTGTCATCACCATGGTAAATTGAAGACGTTACAAATAAATTCCACTCTCAACTGCCCATCATATCTCATCTACCTCTCAGTATAGACTCCACATATCCATCGCAAATTCAAAAGCGATAATGCAAATCCAACTCCTTAAAACCCTAATCTATAAAAACGTGTGTAATAATCCAATATAATAATTTAACTATTCTTATAAGCTTACTAAGATTTGAAGTGTTCGTTTCGTTAAAAATAACTGCTATTACGTTCGATAACTTATCGCACTAATTATTATAACTATTAATTACTGATCTAGTGTAGTTACCTAGTTATTGTTAAATGGCTTTTCGTCCATCCTGTGGTACATTAGAAGGTTCCTCTCTATCTCCGATCATAATGACGACTCGTATTAATTTAATAGGTACTATTATGAGTAGGCCGCAATATAGTCTACTAACGAGTTTTGTACGCATGTGCCCGCTATAATGGAAAACAGTTAGATAATTGATTGTTTTACATTTACTTATTCATTTGTTTTATTTTTCCTCACTTGGAACATGAATCAATTACACATGGAGAAACCGACTGACCATTAATTCTGCTTTGATGATATCATTCATATTTATAAACCACAAACTTTCAAAATATTTGCTACAGAATTTTATGGGAATCTCTAATGTTTTTTTCGATTTCAATGTTTAATATCTTTCACTTGGTCCGAATTTCCTAAAAAGCAAAACGATGCCTTTAAACTAAATGCATTTCGAGTGATGATAGCAAAGCCTGTCTAAGCAATTGGTTTAGCTAAGCTTTCTGCTGTAAAGGCACTTTGGATATTATTGTTCCATACTGAGTCAATACCAATTATTTCCTCAGTGCTGATTATCTAACTGTTTCACATAATAGCGGATATGATCAATTCAATAAGTATCATTGGAGTAGAAGTTAGTTTGAAGTGTCAACATTGAATACAAGCGCTGTTAACTATAACAAAATTGTATGTAGCACAAGGTCCTTCCATCAATGGCTTCCACTGTCGTTGTTATTGACATAAAAATATTATTAATGACGTTCAGTTATTGACTTAGTGACGGATGTGACCCATGGTTATCGCGCCATACATTATTTGTATAGTTAACATCACTTCGAAAATTAGTTTTACTGGAATTATACGTCTATCCTTCGGTGAATGACTGCTGTAACATATTGTGTGTCTGTGAGCATCGTTAGAGCAGGTACATAGATATGTTTGTCGTACGTAATGTCGAACGCATGCCTCGGCGCAACGTGAACACGCTACATACTACGTTATTGACTAAGCTACAGCCATTTCCATAAGACCAAATGATAACTATATTATTAGGAAGAGTTCTTGCACATCTTAATTTGGCATCTTTTCATTTTGTCAGATGTCCAAGTTTCTAAAACTAATGTCTTTCTGAAAACAGAATTTCCCCTTTAGGAAAATAATGCATTACTCCACGAAGACATTTGTGGAGGATTACTTACGATATCTTTATATCCGACCTTAACGCAAGAGTTCGGAAGACTGACCGTTATCCAACAAAGACCGTCGTGATTTTGTAGGTTACGACTTTTTAAGACTTCCTAATGATTTGTTTCGAGCCAAGATGTTGTATGTTGAAACAAAAGTTGATTTACTAAAGGCGTTTTGTTGGTTCAATGCAATGAAATCAACTAAACTCGATATTAAATCATAGAAGAAGATTATTATAATTCATAAGCTTTTAGAAGGTTTACGTCTCATTGTTATTCGACGAACATTTTTGGTAGGTATGTACCTACTTAATTTTATAAACGTAGATAAATTTATTGCATAGATAAATCCCGTTTTCACTTTTATTTGTGTTAGGATAATTATCTACCTCAGTACCTACCTATGACTATGTTTATTGTTGAGTTGCGTTGATCGTTCGTGTTTTGATTGCTGTCATTTGTGACACGCAACACGTTTCTCCCGGCAATAATAAAAGAGAAAACGGGCATTTTTAAACTTTTCTTTGACCGCAGTCTTTGAATAGTCCACTCGTTTGGTCTTACGGTTCTATAGTCATAGCTGTCAAGTCCAAACAGCGACTTAGGAAGCCTTAACATAGCGTGCATTTCAGTAGAAGTGAGTAAAGTTGAGTAGACGGAGGCGATGAGCGGACGCGGCTAGGCGCGGCAAAAGACGCGAGGTCGCACGGTGTGGCGTGCACTGTGCGTCAGAGAGTGCGCAGCGGCGCGCGGCAGTCCACACGCGACATCCATTCTATGTCGCGCGTTGTCACCTGGAAATTATAACATGCTTTTATGAATATTATATAGCGACGTCCTTGTAGGTAATAGGATAAGTAAAGTAATACGATGCTTATTGTGTTAAAATACCTATAATGTTTAGACATGAAGAAAACAATAACAGCAGAAACTGATCATAAAGTTTAAGATTTATTTGTCGTTCAGTTTTTATTTTTTTTTATTCATACCTATTCCATAATACATATTTCCAGTAATTTACTCTTTTATTTTTATAGAGGCCACAGTAATACATACCCTGTAAAAAATTTAAGTGTATAACCTATAACGGTTCAAAAAATACAGCCCTGTTTCAGAGGGACAGACAGACGCTCGGAAATCCTTTGGGTACGAAACCCTAAAAAGAAGACCCACTGTTTCTGCTCACCTGGTGCATGGAGTAGACGGCGAGCACGACGAGCACGTGCATGATGTTGTGCGAGTTGAGGCAGCGGTCCACCGTGCCCGGGAACCACTTCTCCGGTATGTGCATGGCACCGATCACACCCCCGCCCAGCGATACGGCATCCTGGAACGTTGAGATGGACGCATCTTGTTTAATCTCAACAAAAAAGATTTCTATAGTTTCTTCTTCTTAATCGTGTGGGCAATAAGGTCTTACGACCCCACACACCCTAGTGTCAGAGTTGCTAAACCGCCTCAAGGGCCTCTGACATGGTTTGAGTGGGACAGTAAAAGTAATATTTTTATAATTAAAGGTACTATAGGTATTATTTTAAAATATTTTTAAGTCATATTTTATAAAGGCATACACAGCAAAAGAAAATATAAGGTCCGAACAAAATACCTGGTTATAGGTCATTTAGATCTTATGAATATGAACAACTTTCACTACGTCACGAACCCTGAAACATAGCAAAAGAATCAGCTGTTCCTGGCTGTTTTCTGCAAAAGTAATACGAAGCGATTAATATCATCGATGGAGCAGCTGATATTTTTTTCATGTTTCAGGGTTGATTCCATAGTGAAAGTTATATTTTTCACTTAAATCGCTACGAACACCATATGATTTTTTTATCGATTTTTGAGGTTGGCATAATTTTACGCCAAGTTATTAATTAGGGGGTAAAAGATTAACCCACGATGTGATAGGTGTGTGCACATTACGGCACAGTATCTAACATAATATCTCCATTAATATTAGTTAGACGAGAGTAGGAGTAAGTTAATTGTGCATCTTCATAACTGAAGCCCTACAGAAGGCCTGCGGGCTCGCCGGGCGGTCTCATTTGTACCTAACGAGCTATGTAATCGCTTTACGCACTCCGATCCAATTACAAGCGACCTGTCATCATAAGGGACTGTTTTGTGGGTATTATTTATGGAAAATTAATGAAAGTTAGAGTAGTTTATGTGGAAATATTCAAATAGTTTCTTAACAACATTTTATGTTTAATTGCCCTGTGTTATATACCTATATACCTACGAAACCGGATTACAGGCACCCATGAGATCGTTCGGAAAAGCAATCACCAAGTTTACAATAAAGCTCATACGCCGACAATTTGGTTTCACTACAACCCAGAAACTCGTGTAATGGATTATAGATTTGGCAGAACGCCAGATAGAATAATGGTTTAGCCAGAAACTGGCAGGCGAGCCTACGAATGGATAGTCTAGGAAACGTTAAGAAAAAGCTAAGCCTAGAGCTGGATATAATTGCCCAATCGTGGAATCCGGCCTTACCTACGTAATGCATCCAGGCTTTAATGAAGCAGTAGCACTAAAAGTCTATTACCAAAAGTATATTATATTATTTGGACCAAGTAACAATGTGATTGTATAGGTTGCCTAATCTTTATTACAACAAGGTAGAAAAGCACTCTCGAGGTATTGAATTGAAAGCGTTAACACGGGTAAAGCTTGAGTGCGAAGTGGGCTGTTCTTTACAGAGGGACAAATTACAAACTAAAATTTTACGGTATACATAAAGTAACTACAATATGGGTTCCGAATAACGTCAAGTGACATCGTGGCAAACCCAGGTGAAGAAGGCGACCTGCTGGGTGTGGAACACTGCTCAGAGCGACCCTCATGCCCCGGCCAAGGGTAATTGGAGAAACACCGAGGGGTTTTAGTCCATAGGCGTCCGACATACCCCTCCAACTTCCCCGAGCCGGAGGCAGTCCATGAGGATTTCATCAAGAAAAAAAAAACAAAAATCTGAAGTAACCGGAACGCGAGAAGTGGTGGATATAAATATCTATATTAATGAATACTACTGTATATTACTGCCCATTTGACGAGACCAAACAATATTCTAAGTGGTATGGATCAATATTCTTATCGATATTCGAACCATATTTTACAACGTCATCAATATTATTGACAGCCTTGTTACACCCGCTGATCCAGTACATTAGCAGTAACCTACATAATGCTTCTGCTTGTGACGTCATTATTCACAATTATTTAACTCTGTCAGAATAAACGACGCATTACCTGAGTCAGTTTTTTAGAATAATATTTGCGGTTCGCGTTTATTTAAAAGCATATTACGTGCGATAAGGTAAATTGAGACAGGTAATAGCCGCAAGCAAAGGAAGTCAGAATTATCTTATCTTTTTAAAATTGCTAACTGCTAACTGGATGACTTGTTCCACCGATATAACAATCTGCGGTGAGTTGATATTTTTCTTTGCGTAAGAGTCACTTGTTTGTAATTGGATGCGGGATACACCTACCTAGTACCTACCCACAGTTGAAAAAGGTATATTATTATTAATTAATTACATTTATTTTGTTTCAAATAGTGTTAGGTTTCTTGTAAATAATTAAAATTATGTAAAGTTTTCAATTGCCTAACGTGCTAGGTCGTCCACAAACGTCAGCAAGAACTGTCTGGTCTGATAGACAAAATGAATAAGCATTTCCATCACAACGGTCAATCCACTTAGTGAAAAATGCTAGCATCTTTTAGAGACGAAATCGTCAACAAACGCCCGCTCAGCCATCCATCTCCCCGCACCGGTAACACGCGGTATCCATTACACACAAGACTAATGTGTTATGTAATACCGAAATATAATATTATATTCTGCTGAGTTTATGCTCGTACACAAAGAAATAATGTGTTTAGGATTCTCATTCTCCGCTTCCGGTTTCGACTCTGATTTCACTTTATGTGAAAAATATACGGCCTTTTGTAGACATGAATCTGGATATTTTTGCCATTGTATTAAGTGAAGGTTTTGAATTTACGATAACTGCTTTATAATGATCTCGAATGGGATTCGCCTCAATATATTATCACGTTTTTTTTAAATACAAATTCTGAATTAGGGATTGTTTCGTTACCTACTTAATAATTGTTAAAAGACTTAAAAGCTCAGATGAAAAAGACAAGATGAACTTAACTGGACACCCAGCAGTAATAACATGAAATTTTAAACAAAGGATTTTAATGGCCCAATAAACAAATAGTGATTTTAAATTAAACAGAAGTGAGTCTAAATTCAATTGTTTTCGTTTCTGAAAGTCCGAAAAAATTGGGATACTTAAAATAAAGGGGTAAACTTCTAAATACATTTCGAAAGAGCGATTATCTTGCTTAGAGCCATTTATATTGGTGGTGGTGTACGGAGTCGGCAGTCATTTGGCAGGGTTCCAACCCCATTGTATCCGTATTGAAAGGGATGGAAGGGTCTGGGTTGTTCCACGAGCTTTGCTATAACTATGTAACTACATAGTCATTATTTTGTGTGCCAGTAGGTTCCTAGTTTGTAGGCAAAGGTTATGGTTTATTGATGTAGCTTTCTCTTTGACCTAGTGAACCAAGGATGCTTGTTTCTCGCAAGGATCCTCGTGGATATTTAACTTATGGCATTAGTTAGTAGTTTTAGATTAATCTGAGTAGTTGAGATGTTTTTGTATGATCATTATTATGACGGGATCTTCATTATTGAGAATGCCATGGGCAGTCAGATCTACTAAGCTGACACTGCATGAGCTATATGCGTAAAGCTCGTCTCGAAAAGAAAGAAAGCTTGCCTCTTTGGGCTTCAAGTTTTATATCGGTCGGTAAGTACGCACAGCATACTAATAAATGTAAATACACAGTATGGAGGGCCTAGTTTGGCTGCACTCGAACTTTTATAATGTGATTATAATTTTAATTCAATCGATTCGATTTCGAATTTGATTCGAAAAATCGATTTTAGAATTGGAAACACGATAATCAAACAATATTTTGCTTAAATTTTATACGACATGCACAATTTAATATTATGTGCAAAACTAGTATGTACCTAGTATTAAAAAAAAGCGGATATAGGTATGTTACGTTTTTCTTGCACTCGTGCGCTGTAGTTAAGTCACACCTGCAATAAACACCAGTTAGGAGTCTAAAAGGTAGATAAACGTCTTTTAGTGACGCTAACAGTCCTGTAGCAATGTGTTAATGCAAACAAAGAGACCGAATAAAGAGTTGTTACACATTTTATTGCTCCGCCAGCGTTTTATTATTTAGTTCAGTACCTAGGTTTGTTTTATTACCGGTCTAGATCAGGGTTACATAACATATTTATAAGGAAATAGGCGCCATTATTTTAGGATTAGGAGGACTTTTGTTATTTCTACGTTATTTATTTACTTATTTTGTCTTATATTTATCGTCTATATGAATTGTGTAGATGAATGTTTTCCTTGAAAATTCAGAGGGGTAACTTAAAATATCATTAAAATAAATTAAATTATTTGTGTATGTACGAAATAGTTATCCATAATTTGTGTATCTATTCAGGGATTTTTCGATGACATTTTGATTAAAATTCTTAACAATATTAATATTTATTACGAAGTAATAAAGTTTGTGTGGTGTGTCAAGTTTCATCTTTCATGGCGTGTTTTGTACCTCCCACATCATTTCTGTTGATTTAGTTAAATACTGTGGTAATTATTGTATTTAAATTTATTGTAAAGAAATTTAAATTAAATATTCATAAAAAATATGTATTTATATTAAAAAAAAAATAAGTATTTGTTATTTGTACAGAAAAATATCGAACAAAAGTGCTCCAAGTTGATTGATCGCGTGTTCCTTAGCCACAGCGGAACAATCAATAAACAATTATAATATCGTTACGACTAACATTGTGTGCTCATATAAACAAATTCGACGTGGAAAAATACCTTTCTTTCTATAAAAGGTCACCTTTATTTGTGTTAGACTATTTGTCTTTCTTGACAGTATTTGATATAGAATTATCGACATATGAAATGCGTAAAGTGGACCAGCCTTCAAAAAGGATGTGGTCACAGTTCATTGAAATCAGCCAACTGCGAATTGAACTCAATACCGCGTATCACATTATCACATCTAGACTCTAAACTACTGAACAAAAAATGAAACTTTTACTGCTTGAAAGCATTACAGATTTAATCAAAAGCTGGTAAACATTTTGTGTATGTGCTTGCTTAGAATAACTGGGTTATGTGCATACCCATCGAGCCACAACGGTAGATCCGCGCTTGAAAGTAGGTAACTATAAGAGTACGTCTTCTTATTATGCTTTTACATATTGACAGTGCTCGTAATCACTAAGTTGCATTAGCAGCTGAGTGCACACCTTGAATTTTGCACTTTGCCAAACCACTGTAGAAGATATAATATTATCACACAAGAAAAAGGCAAATTGGTTAGGGTGAGACCTAGTGGTGAGGCTAGTGATTCTCAACATAAAAAGGTTTTCTTAAGTTGGTGATTTTCTAGATTTTGACTAGTCATCTTGCTGCTGGGTTTAGGCAGGCAGGGCAATAAAGCCGCACGCACACACACAGCAATACAGTCGCGCGTTACTGCCTACCGCATACGATTCTGTTCTTTGAAAGAGGTGTATTCTGAAATACTGGCAAAAATAAACAACTAAAATAACTAGTATTTATTAATTATTGACCAGGCCCAATTATTGACCTCCTGAAAGACGAGGATGTAAGTGCACCTTGTATAGTAATTTTATTAGGACCGGTCATTGTGGTTATCTTTAGGGGAGGCCTACATATATGTCCAGCAGCGGACGCGCGTCGTTCGGCTGATGATGATAATGATATCTCTATTGTCAACTGTACAATCTCCATTACTCCTTTACATCAAATGAAACTACACAACGAAGCCACAAAAAGAGCGAATTATTCGCATAAATCTCTTGTACAGTAAATGTGAATGAAACATTTAAGCTCGGGTTACATTTATATCTGAGTGTCTGACATTTATTGCGAGACGCCCCGCGTCTTTAAGAACACGACGAAAATTAGTGACAGATATTAGTTTCGCAATTCGTCTTGTGTACACAGCGTATGTTCGGAGTCGGAGAAATGTTCTGAGGATACTCATACACATATCTACTGTTTTACCTTATGTAATTTAAAAAATGGTGAGATTTTTGGAAATGTATCAAGAATAAAATAAAAACCTAAATCAAGTTATTTTTTTTTTTTATAAAAAATACGACAAATTGTTTAGAAGCTTGCGTATAGCTTAGCTTATTGTTTAGCTACTTAATTTAATATGTAGCCATTGTTACAATATTTATGTTTTACAAAGTGTACATAAAAGCAAATTGTACACACTTATCAAATATTCTTCTATTTTATTTATTAATTTCTTACATAAGATATGTAAAAACTACAGAACATTTCACATTCCGAGAAAGTTAGGACATACATACCATCCATTTCAACCATTATAAACAGCAATCTATCAACCTAGACGAAATAAGGTGACATCTAGCTAATACTACAAACACATTATATTGACGCCCGGAATAAGGTACATCGGGTACCCGTGACGTCACAGGCCAGCTAAAGTGGGCGATAAATCGCACGTGTCACCAGCAGGGAGTCTGGACATGTGCCAGTTCTGCGACCATAAAGCTACGAAGCTGTGCTCCTGATAATTGCATCTACATCAGCGTCTAAGACATTTTATGGTTGATTGGAAACTTGGAACATATTGGGTGGAAGATGGTAACGAATTGGATGCAGTTTTTAGAGTTTTAAGATATTTTATCCCCTAAGTTGGAACTTGTCTTTAAGACCGTTTATTGTCATCGTTTTTCCTCTCGCGGTTTTTTATTTTTATTTAACCCAGCTATCCAATTTTAATGTAATAGGTACCTATCTAGCTTATTTTTATAAAATGAAATCTCAAATAAGACGGTTTGATGTGATTGGATAGAACGATGTGTGAATATAAAACTGGCGTGTATTTATAGGTACACGTAAAATAATAATTTAGTTATTCGGAAAGCATGCATAAAAGTGACTAGCTAATTTTTCAATCGTCAAATAACTCTTAACGAAGGGATAAATATGGCGGTTTGACAGCTTTTGTATAGAAAATATGTCAAACTGTCATATTTATACCTTGGATAAGAGTTATCTGACTATTGAAAAATCTGCTCTAAATAAATAAAAGGCGGATAAGTCTTGTCATTTCGGAAGTTGTATTTTTTTATTTTGACTGTTGTTCAATAAGGGCTGATTCTGGTCCTAATTTGAATATTTATTAATTACTGTACCTGCAAAAAGACGTGCAGTATCGCGTGCGGGTCGCCGCCGCCAAGGCGTGCTGCACGCGCGCCAGCCAGCAGCACGCGCATGCAGAACGGAGCAGCAAAGCACAGCCGCCGTTCCCACGGAGACCACGCGCGCATTGCCTGGACAAAAAAATGGTCAAAGAAGTTCATAAGGTCGAAACAACCATAAAAAAAGTCTTGACAAGGTCGACAATCAGTATTTTATAAAAATTAAGAGCATAGCTTTCAACTACATCTATAGCTCACTGATTTCGTTACCCTTTCATGTAGAAGCACGAGATTGCTAAACGGTTTTTGAATTGAATGACCAAGATGCCTATGATGTATGAAAAAGAGATGGTAGATTCATCTTATCTACCTATTCTGAGGAAGATAATACCTAGTAATAAAACCTACCTAGTAATATAATTTATCAAGAAGTTTAATGCTAGAATCGTGGAATACTCAAAATCCTTTAGCCGTAGTCAATATTTCGGCTCAGTATGTCATACTGCGTAGCCGGTCTGTGTATTGCGTAGCTTACCTTATAAAGTCCGATCAGACTGCCGAGGCTATAGACAGCGAGCGCGAGGTACCGCAGTGGCGCGGGCGCACAGTACACCGTCGCTGTCACCATTGGGATCGCGCCTGTAGACAATGAAGTAAGTAAAAGTTTATAACAGATGAAAAAAAAAATGATTGTTTTGTTTTTTATACTTTAATAATATTTTTGTTTTCTGTGTTTACCGTTTAATATTTTACACTTGGTCCAAATCTTTGTGACTGAATTTTTTATGTATCAGCAAAACGACAGTAGGTAAGCCATTTAATAAATAGTATGCAACAACCCTATTTAGATAGATAGCCAAGTTCTATGATCTTAATTCGTCTCTAATACTAAGTGACGCAATAAGATCACCATTTTTATTTAGGTGGAAAAATATTCATGGGTTTCTCCACCTGAAGATGGCAAATGGATTTAATGGACTTTCATTGGTAAGAGACCGGTGGCAATCCTGCCTGTCATCGCATATCAAAACCTAAAGTAAAAAGCGTAAGTATCGATTTTATTCTTTTATTTTGTAGAACGTAATTTTGGTATCTAACTGAAAATAAAAAAGGACTATCATACACCATGTACCTACAGAGACGTCGAGGTATTTTTTGTACCATTCGACTTTGTACGAAACATGGCAGCTGAAATGTAGCCCCGGGAAATATTGGAACGGAAAAATTCTGAAATAAAATCGACGTTGGTAGCATTCCATTCTGTTCCATATTTTAGCAAGTTACAGTTAAGTAATTTTGTTATAAACTCGAAGGTTTAGGTACCAATTTTATGTCATTGTCTTCTAATTTTCGTTGAGATAAAGAATAATGGATGATAATTTTAATATTCATGCTCAGAGCGAAACAAAAGGAAAGCTTTGTCGTTAATTATTACTTCAAGCTTCCGTTGTATGTTTACGAGTGGAAAGATTAAATAAATCAGCGTAAAATCTGGGTCATAATGACATATTGCAGCGGAGGTTATGAATAACCACTTTTGCACTTCCTACACTTTTTGTGTTATTTTACTCTGGCTTGAAGCCAGGGTCCTGTAAGTGCTTAACGCGAATTGATACTGGGTGAGTTTCTGGCTTAATGTTTATAAAGCTTAGTACCGACAGACGCCTTGCGATTATTAAATGTTTATTAATTATCCACACAAGCTTGAAGACGTCTAAGTTATGATATCAAGATCAATGGATAACTTTGACATTTCAGAGGCCGAAGACCAATCATAAGAATTTGAAATCTTTGAACGTCTAATAAACACGCCAAATGCAAACATACTCATAGGCCTTTTATTTATGTATTTAAATACTTTATTTCAAGAAAACCTCAATTCTCTTTTTTTTTGAGGTGATAAAAATCATCTAATGAGTCCTTCCGCCCTGGGTGGGGCGGAAGGGACTGTCAGACTTTTACTGACTAATAACCAAACTGTTCCTTCTGTGCCCTTTACGTTCCGGGGCCACGGTATTCGGTTAAGACGTCCCGCAACCCCGGCAACCTTTAATTCCTAAAGTTACACCTAAATATTGACAGAATACGTGGATGGAAAATAAACAGAGTTTCGACCTATATAACTAACCATTAAAATTAAGTATGACCAGCAGAACTTACAAGCCATTACATAACTAATACATGATTACATATTGTACGACGTCCAAAATGTTCCTCGTTAGCTGTCAATCTAGTGATTGATGCGTTTTTAATGACCGCCTTTCCGAAATAAGTTTTATTGTAGGTAATAAATCCTCTCGGTTAGTAAGACGTGTATTTTTAGGTACAGATGTTACGGAAAATGTTAAGAGCCTTTCTTGGCGGAACCTTGTATAAGAGGCTTTAGTTTGCAGCACCGCCATTTTGTGCTTTTTCACCGGAATTCTCACTGTTGTTTTAAACAAACATGAATAGCACATGTCGTAAAAAGCTGAGATGAAAAAAGAGAAATGATTTTGTTGTTTCAAGTAAAGTGCACTTTTGCGAAAAACTGAGTTTCGGGTCATGTGGTCGCGATAACTTTGTTTATTGAGGAAGAATGAATATTTTTTACGATAAAGTATAGGAATTATGTGTATGTTCGGTTTATTTTAAAGATGGTATTGTTGTACCTATAATGTTATCCAAAATAAAAAAAAATTGGTAGATTGTTTTTTTGCCATTGTTTTCGTGAATAAAAAAACAGAACATATTTAGTGCCTTGTCTATCTTATGAGTTATAAACTTTTTTGGCTTTGCTATATTTCCTATTGTTGGTCGTAACTTATGTTAAATTACCGATTGTTTGCCAATACGGGTGCGGGTAGATTTACCGCGGAACCTGTACAAAAATAGAAATAAATGGTTCTTGTGAGAAGAGATATGAATAGTTTCTAAATTTTTTTTTCCTGTTATTTGAGGGCCAATTATATTCTACTAGCTGACCCGCCGCGACTTCGTTCGCGTGGTATCCTACACTACCAATACCCCTACCCTAACCCTGCCTTACCCTACCCCCTTCCCTACCCTACTCTATCCCTATCTTACCCTACCCCTACCCCACCCCAACCCCAGCCCTACCCCTACCCTACCCCTACCCTACCCTACCCCTACCCTACTCCTACCCTACCCTTACCCTTACCCTACCCCTACCCTGCCCCTACTCTACCCCTACCCTACCCTACCCCTACCCTACACCTACCCTACCCCTACCCCTACCATACCCCTACCCTTGACACCGACTTCCCGACTTCATATTAAAAGGGCTGTTTTTTTAGGGACTTCGTTCGCGTGGTATCCTGCCCCCACCCTACCCCAATCCTACCCTTACCCCATATTTTCTCACCGTTTAAACCTTCCCTAGACCTCCATGAACATGTCAAAACCAAAATCAGCTAAATCGGCCCAACCGTTCTCGAGTGAGTTTTAGCGAGACTAACAAACAGCAATTGATTTTTATAAATATAGAGATAGGGATTGATTTCGCCATAACTTTCAAACCAAACGTCCAATTTTAATGAATAAAAGACTAAATATTATCTACATAAACAGTACTTTGTAGTTTATTTTGATAAAGAGTAATGACATGTGTAAAATAAATGCGTTTAAACGAAGTCCTAAAAATTCAAGATTTTTAAATAAAAAAATGGTTGTTGTGTTTAACTCGACATAGATAGGTATAGTGTGTCGCAGACTTTTTTGTAGATATTTTTAAGGTCTTTAATTAATTGGAACATTTTTTGGTTCTATCTTTTATAGTTTAGGCGGCGTACGCCAAATAAGGAACTTTTTTGTATGATTTTTTACACCTTGGGTCCGAAAAACCCAAATATCTTACGGACCCCTATTTTTTTTTAATAAAATATAGCCTATAGCACTCAGTGATAACGTAGCTTCCAATTTCCGAAAGAATTTTCAAAATCGGTTCAGTAGATCCGGAGTTTACCCCCTACATACAAACTTACAAACTTACAAACAAATTTTACCTCTTTATAATATTATAGTATAGATAGTATAGATTAATTAAAAACGTTTAAAATCTAGTCGCAAAATCATCTCAATAACAATCAATGTCAAAAAGTATAGTTAAATTAGAGGAATTTTTAACGGACTTAGATAGAGAGAACACGTACAAATTAGATGAGAACAAACAAAGCGAAAATTATAATCTATTTGAGACATCTTAGCCTGACAATTTCTTGTGTATTTCTGATTAACCGAGTAGTAAGTAAAGGTAGTCCAAAAGGTAATCTATTTTGTTTATTTTTTACACAAGTTTAACTGGCTCAAAAAAGATAGAAAACTAAAAAGACCATAAAATTGTGCTGCTGAAACTTCTTCAAAGAGAACCAGACGGTTGCTTTTAGGATTATACCCGTTTTTCTTTTGTATTTTGTACTCATACAGTGTCTTCCGATTCCATTAAGATAAAGAAACAATCTTCGTCTCATTACCTCATCAACTAAACTGATTGAATTTTAAACTGAGTGTCAGGGTCAAATTTCAAAGTAAATGTCCTCTATTTTCCCCACGCCGTTTATTTTTGGCTTCCTCCCCCATGTTTGTGGTTCTAGAGGGGTGAACGTCACCCCGGGAATCCCCACTTAAGGTAAGATTAGTCATTTGATGTAACAGGATTGTGGGAAAATGCCTTTATTCTGCGTTGTATTAGCACGGTTTTGATTTTATCAGATTTAAAACGAAGACAGTGGCTGTAACGCAGTCACTGTCAGACTACATAGAAAACAAAAGATGCGTGAAACACTTCTAATTTATTACGACATGAAACATATGAAACGTTGGTTGTTGGTCTAGTGGTAGCAAAGCGCAGCTGGTGAGCATGAGGTCTTGGGTTCGATACCCAGGTTGGGCAAAGTGTTATTGGGTTTTTCCATCGGGAATTTCTCAGTAGCAGCCTTGGAGTATAAATTATGGAAAAAATCTCTTCGATTCTCCATTGTAACAGTTATTAGTCGGCCTTATTTAGTACAACATGTTTACATGTTTACTAGCGTGACTGCTAAGCATGAGGTCTTCTTTATGCTTAGCAGTTACTCTTTGCGACCACTAGACAAACGAGGCAGTCATAAATTATATCAATTGTCATAATAAGGATTAAAAAGGACAGTAAAAGCAGCATGGTCTCATTATACACAGAAGAAGATTATACACAAAGTTCAAAGTCAAAAATCCAAGATCCTTTAAAAATACAAAGGAAATAGAAACAAAATCTTTTCATGAAAGATTGCACCAACGTTTCCAATTGGCAAATGCGTTCCAGTTTGCCGGCTTACGAGTACGAGTTTACGAGTCCTGGGAGTAGGTACAGCAGTGCTGTAACAAAGACTTGTCGTACTTTGATGTATCTTTTGTCCACCGAGGCTTAAGGCGATGCTCCAGTTAAAAGTCGGATCCGTTTTAGCTTAAGGGGATGCTTCACGTGAAGTTGGATATGCTTTGAAAGATTCTGGTTCCTATATATCTTTAGCTTCAAATATAAGACGTGTCTTATGTCGATAGGAAGTATATTATGTTGGGAAGAGGATTATCGTTTTCTATAATTCTATATGTCTTGACTGCCCCGTTGGTCTAGTGGCCGCAAAGCGCGACTGCTGAGCATGAGGTCTTGGGTTCGATTCTTAGGTCGGGCAGTGTTTTCGGGTTTTTATTTATTTAAAAACTTTATGCACAAGTAAACAAAATTCACTGTACAAAGGCGGACTTAATGCCTTAGGCATTTTCTACCAGTAACCAGTCTACTTTTGGGTGATGCAGAGAACATAGTAGGTGCACAGATACAGAAAACCCAGAATACATTATAATTATTAATAAAGGAATCAGGAATTTAGTTTAAGAGTTTAGTAGTTTATGTATAGTAGCAGCTTCGGAGTCTGGATTTGTGCCCGGTTGATGGCAATAAGCTCGCCCTCTATTACATGGGACTTAAATATATCTGGCAAAATGTGTGTGTCTAATGGGTACAGCTCTACCAAACCCTTCGGTAAGTAAAGGCGCGTGATGATATGTATGTATTCTATATGCCTAAATAAGTCATAATATACATATGTGTTTACACAGTCGTTTATTCTAATTTTAGTAATTTAGTATTCATATTTAATCATCATATTTTACTCGTAACATAAACTTTAATGAGGCTATATCTAGGCGAGGTACCACTAGACATGACTTTGCCTGTTTGTGCAGAAGTAGGGGCAAAAGACCCAGAAGTTTCCATGTACAAACTCACAGTTTTGCTAAATTCTGCTAAAACAAGCCACCCGACAGTCGCTCATAAATTTTATTACGTGAAACTAACTTAATGTGCTAACACTTAAATAAATATCCAAAACTCAGAATAGATTAAAAAAATCTTACAATGCTTAGAAAAGGATAAACAACTATGTTGGGGTCGGCTTCCAGTCTAACCGGATGCAGCTGAATACCAGTATTTTACATGAAGCGACTGCCTATCTGACCTCCACAACCCAGTAACTGGGTAATAAGGTACCCCTAGGTAAGACTGGTTGTCAGACTTTCAAGCTTCTGACGATTCGTAACTACTGTCAAAGATCCACGTATGACAGCCGGGACCAACAGCTTAACGTGCTGGGTAGGCGTGATAAAATACTTAAATAAAGTAATATATAAAAGTTAGAAAAAAATATAATTTATTAAAATAACTTCGAATAATGGGAGAAATTTTGACGTGAGGTTCGCTTTGGCAATATCACTCATAACCAGCGCACGTACAGACTATCACGCCTACCCTTTGCGTGACGCATCCTTTGTCCACACGATCGTTTACGCTTTATTGCTATTTGATGCGGAAACTATTTCCAGTTTATAGTCATTATGTCGCTTTTGTTTTTCCTCGCTATAGTAATCTTGACATTGATGTTTTATTGATCCCAAAGAAAATTTAATTATTTTTGTAATTTATTTCAGGCACAGTAAAATAATAGAATTGATTTATCTACGAGTATTTGTTGCAAGTAAATCCCCAAGTAACCTTACTTAGGTACCGAAAACGAAAAAAATCATAATAAGAAATCATAATGGAGGGTAGTTTTATGTGGAGTATAAGGGCGCCCGCACACATACAATTCCGAGTTGGCCAACTAAATCGCAGAGCATACCTTATAGACTAGTGACTTAACGAGAGTCCGCACATCTTATCCAACTAAATCGTCCAACTTTTTAGTGTATTTTGTATGCTTTGCGATTTAGTTGGCCAACTTGGAAATTGTATGTTTGCGGGTGCTCTAAAATATCGTCCGTTATAGACGTCGTATTGTGGAGTTATTTCTAATCTCTGGATCATTTTTTTTTGTTAATTAAGCTGTTGCAAAACCAATTTAATAGGAAGTGCGTGTTTGTGAGTGTACGTGCATTGTGTTGATAACAGTGATCACAGTAAGTACATATTTAATCTATCTATCTACGACAGTGGCGGCTGGTGGGTTATCGAACTGGTGGTGCACTTTACTAAAATATTAAAATTAGAAAATGCAACAAAACAAAAATTGACATAATATAATATGTTTATTTTTTATACATTAAATCAATGCGACGACATTTTTCTGAAGCGAAATGTTCAATCACCTTTTTATTAAAATCGGGTATTAACACCATACTTACACAGTATAGAATAAAAGTTTTCGAAAAAATCGAAACAAAAACTAAAAACAAATACGGGAATATATGTAAATAAACAATAATTAACGCGTCACACATACCTACAGTGAAACTATACTAGTAGCACAGTCTAATAATCCTACAGTCGTCCAACGAAGACGTCTAGACAGGGCAATCGTGCGGGGTGTGAGGGGCGAGACGCGGGTAAGCCGAGCCCGCGCTGCGAACAAAACGATGTTAGTAGCGCGGGCTGTATCATTCAGGGCTAACGCGTGCGTGTTTGTTTTTCATTTGTTTATTTATGATTGTACTAGTGGGTGAGATGAAATATGGCATCGATTTATTGACATCGTTACCACTTACCAAATCAAATATTTCTTTTTCATTGACTATCTATACCTACGTAAGCTAATTAAAACGATGACAATTTAAGAAATTTAAAAACGAACTGTCACGGGCAGAATTCAAGCCGTGATGACCTTTGCCAATGCCGAACCGTGATGTCGCACTGACAACTGAGTTATTTATTTCTTCGAAAACTTTACTTAAAAAGATTACAGTACACGTCGTAAGTGTCACAGTAACTAGTTATCAAGTCTGCTAGTCTAAATCTCTTTGTATAAGCCTAATCTGCATTTTTTATTGTCATTCAACTTCTTAATAATATGCAGTAAAGAGCGGGTTAAAATTTGTTTTTATTATTATATTAGTGTGTAATATTGTTTTAATTATAATACGGCTATCGATGTTGATCTGCAATAAATAAATAAATTCATAAATATTGTTTACTTGTGACAACCCTGGCCGATGCCTTACTGTCTAGACGATGTCGGCATTTTACCCGAGACACAGTATAAATATACTACCAGTAAATGGACTCGGCCGTAACCTTGAATTAAATGCCTACTTTTTCTCGCGCGTTAGGGCTGCCCGCCGCCTATAGTATTTAAATTTCATCAACCTACTTGAGTTTCTTTCTAGTTTTGTGAATGTAAATATTATATTATTTTTTTAGTTTATTTAAATTAACTATTTTAATTTAATACAAATAATGTTAAAATTTAAAAAACATAGGTAAATAAATATTGTAAACAAAAAGCCACAAAAAATGTAAATTTAGTTTTGAACTCAAACCATTTTGTAGACCAAATTGTTTCATCAAATACAGTTGTAATTAACAAGTCCATTATGTGATAAAACAGTATTCAAAAAATTACCTACCCTAACTTAACGTATTAAAGATCAAATTGGCTTAACTGTATCACACTGTATTCTATAATATTGGCCTCCTTGAACAAGTCGTTCTTACTTATTAAGCTCGTACGTATAGAATATTTTATCTACTGCTAATTGCAGAAGGTTCAAATTCATCTAACTTTACCATTACTAGGTTACCATTTATTACGAGTGTAAACGTTAAATGTTATAAGTATAACCTTACTAATATTATAAGTACATATAACATTATCATATTATACTACGCGCCACGCGGCTAGCGAATTCATGCAACCAAAAACAGCACAATATTTTCTACTCGTCATATTAATCTAAATTTTTAGAGAAAAAATCGGTTATTCGCGGTTAAAAAACAACACACCGTCCGTTCGACACTGCGGTACAGCCGTGACTGTCTGCGCCGCGAGCGCACCCCGAGATCGAGGCGCGTAGGTATAGCTCGCATTTCGTCCGTTTGTATGAAGTTGGAGTACTGATTGTAATATTACCGTGTCTTTACTTTGAATTATGCAAACTAACAAAACACACATGCACCGAAGTTTTAACACAAGCGTAAGTAGGTAGGTACCTACCGTATCATCACGGTAATAAAATGTAGTATCATGATTCATTCAGAACCGCATAATACTTATAACTACTTATTTCACTCGTCTCAATAACTTTCCGTTACTCTATTCGCTTTATTTATTAATCCAATTTTCGTGAGATAAAAGGAAATACTTATCCATTAAAAAGACACACAATGTACCTACCTACCTACTAGTAAGTAAAATTATTTTATAGTCTTACCTTTCAGAGTTCCCAGGTAATTTAAAAAAACTTATGTCTGGATGCGTTAAAGACGAATTCATGCAACCAAAAACAGCACAATATTTTCTACTCGTCATATTAATCAAGATTTACAACACACAACAACACACCGTCCGTTCGACACTGCGGTACAGCCGTGACTGTCTGCGCCGCGAGCGCACCCCAAGATCGAGGCGCGTAGGTACAGTACGGCCGTCGTATCTTGGCGGTTCTGAAGTTAGCTGTTTAGCTGCGCAATGAATCTTTTAGGAATGAAATTGTCTACTGCGCAGCCTGCGGCTAACTTCAGAGCCGCCAAGATACAACGGCCGTATTGTATAGCTCGCATTTCGTCCGTTTATATGAAGTTGGAGTACTGATTATATCTTTATATTGTGCCCGAGATCAAAGGCGTCGTCTTATTGTATGATTTTTTATACTGTGCTAGTAGTCTGATAACGAGATGTCAATCATGGCTGCCGTCGCGTCGTCGTTCGTCAATTCGTCAAATATCGGGTGCTCTCGGCAATCCTCGGATCGCTCGTGCGGCGCTCGAGAACCCATTCATTACTCGGTACATTTCTATGAACTATCTTCTGTTTCACGCGTCAGGCGTATTAACTCGTATCTCCTACAAGTTATATTAGCACTCCTCGTGCACTCGCCGAAGCGCACGAGAATTTGTCTTTACAGGAAAATAAGTCTTAATAGTTTAGTAAAGCGCTCAAACTGTTTCACCATAATTGGAGATTTAATTTTTTATACGTTTTTGTATGTTTAAAAATAACTATTAAAATGGTAATTTAAAAATAAAGATGAAGTACTTAATATTTTGTAATTTTTGATTTTTGAATTGGTGGTTCAGCGCACGAGCGCACTTAAGGTACAGCCGCCACTGATCTACGAGTATAATGTGTATACATATAAAATGCTTTGTCTTGAATGCCTGACTGATTAACGGATCAATGCACAGCCTAAACTGCTGATCGTAAAGACCTGAAACTCGGAGGGTGTGTTCTTTGTTTCATCGTAGGCATCCGATAAGAAAGGATTTTTAAAATTCACCCCCTGAGGGGATGAATGAGAAAGCGGGGAAAGGTCGTCTGTAGGGGGCAAAACGCTTTTTCCTTACGTGACGATTTCTGCCAATTAACTCCTATACAAAAACAGATAACCGAGCAGTGCGTACGCTCCGGCATCAAACGTTTAAAATTGAAAGATCCCTGTGTATTTAGATAAAGCGACCCTCAACGTCGCATTATTGACATTAGGGTTATTTTAGGTTACCTAAAGTCACCAGGTTTCACACGTCTAAAATACCACTATTTGACCCATTATTCCGATGAACTGTAAAAGTCAGCTGAATTAGGTTACAACACAACACACAGTGTTTATGGGCCTCTGTTTTTGTTTTAGCCAAGATTATTAAATCCCACAATATTATCCTGTAAGAAGATTTTGGCTTTTGTTATTTTTAGTTAGGTATTACATAGATACCATATAATTTGGAGGAGCTCGTGGCTAAGTAATAATAGCCGCACGGGTCGATCCATCAGGTTAAGCTACGCTTGCCGGGGTTGGTCCGTGGATGGGGTGACCATCTTTACACACCGCGTCTCCTTCATGTCTTCGAAAACACGTTAAGGCGTTGGTCCTGGCTGTCATACGTGGATCTTTGACAGTCCTTACGGGTTCGGGCGGGGGCCTCGGCGCTTTTCTGGTGGCCTCCACTGTTGATTCTGGCTTTCAGGAGTTGCAGTGGGTGGGAACAGTGTGGCGGGCTTGTCCCAAGTCCTTACGGGTTGTCAGAAGCCCGAAAGTCTGACAACAGGCTTACCAAGGGGTATCGTATTACCCAGTTACTGGGTTGAGGAGGTCAGATGGACAGTCGCTCCATGTAAAATACTGGTATTCAGCTGCATCCGGTTAGACTGGGAGCCGACCTCAACATAGTTGGAAAGGCAGGATTGGTCCACTAGCTCAGGGTAGAGAGGATTGGAAAGGGAGGTCATTGCCCTGCAGTAAGAGAACACAGGCTAACAATAAATAAATAGATACCAAGAACTGATAATGGGGACAAAACTTCAACAGGATATGGCATCCATTAAAATCTAGAGGGATAAAAAACTTTTTTACAAAAAAAAACATCGCCTTAAAAATTACAAAGTAAAAAAATAACTTTAGTTTTAGCTTTGGTTTTGTTTGTTGTTATGTACTGCCACCGGCTTCTTACTAATAAGATAATATTTATCCTAATTGCTGGAGTGCTGACCCAACCTGTAGCGTCCACTTTTGGGGGAAGTGTGTTTCACTTCAATCCATCTTGAAAATCTTAAGAGGGTGATAAGTAGCGGCTCATTTACGAGTATGATAATCAAAGAATCATAAATTACCGTAGACGGCAGAGTCTATTTTTATTCGATTTTGTTAAGAAGCTTTCAGTTTGGAGGACTTTACCGACAGCCCGAGTCATGCAAAAGTAGGCAGTCGTGTCATATTTTGGTCAATAATAAGTAATTAAAGTCTATGAAATGTAGATTCGGTTAAGGACATTAATAGGAATAGTGGTTAGTCAGTGTTTGCTCAAATAACACAATTACAAAATGATACGCAAATCAAAATTCGCACGAGATTTTGAGTAAACCACCTAGATATTAATATCCTCATCCTGTCTATAAAATTTCGTCGAGTTTAATTACTTACAAGCCAAAATGTGAATAGACTCCTTTCGTATGGAGCGCGCGCGCTGTAATTACAGTTTAGTTACGACAAGCAATTGAACCCTGTTCTAATTTTTCATAGTTTTTAAGATTAAACTCCTTAAATAACGGGTAATAAGGTATTTATTCTAAAAACTAATTCCATTAGTTCGTAGGCATTATTTCAGTAGGTTAACTGAAACTTATCCGATAGTAGTGAAAACCACCACAAAACATGAAAATAACCGCTATACATTCTAAAAATACCTGGTTGGTATTATATGATCATAGTAGTAATACCACATGATATTTTTGTTTTACGGTTCGGTAGAACGAGCGACAGTAAAACAAGCACACAGAATAGAACCTACATCTGAACAATAAAGTTTATAGGTATTGTTTGCGGTCCACTGAGCGGGGACTGAGCGGCAACAGAGCGGCAATTGGGCGACTAACGCCACAGCCAGAATCCATTCTGGCGTAAATTGTAAAATTGACAAAATATTGGCCTTGTTTGTCCTAATACTTTAAGATTTAAAATTCATCCATTTAAATTAATGTCTCTCTAATAATAAAATTATAATTAAGTAATTCTCTTTTTACAATAGGTGGTCTTAAGATGAATGCAAGCTTAAAACTATCTGCCAGGGTTATAGAAACTTTGCCAGGGTTGCGGATTTTGTTCGAAAGAGTTACCGCGGCCCTGGAATAGTAGGTAAGGGTATTAGAAAGAACACGAGTGACACTTCCAAACGATCCGCCCACAGCGTCACTTGATAATTTACCAATCTAAAAAAAAAGAAAAAGGCGTAAAACTGTATATTTATATATCTTTTCCGCCTTTGTGAGAAACTGGTGCCTGATATAGGTTTTGGTTTTGTTTTTAGGTTTTGGAATTAAACCTGTGTTACAGGTCACCAAGTTATCTATGTACCTACGTCAAATGTCAGCCCCATGAAGTAAATAACACATCAGCGTCTGTCAGAGACTAGCAAACGAGGCCTTCCTGACCGCCCTAAGCTGTATTTTATGACCCTTACAGGAAAGTGGTACCTACTGTAGTATTTTTCCAGAACCTAACGACAAGCGGTGTAATTAATTACTAGACGAAAAATGGGCTTATTTTTGTAGCATACATATACATATGCAATACGTAGTTAACGCGAAAACGGGATTTATTCATTACCAGTTTCTGCGATTTCGTCTGCGTAGACTACAGAATTAAGCAAAAGTTGTAAACTATTCCACGAGAATATAAAAACAGGTCAAGTGCGAGCCGGACTCGCAACGTATGGTTCCGTACTATCGTAGAAGATATTACAGTATTGCCATTATTAGTATCGAGCGAAAACGAAAAAAAAAACAAGTCTCTTATACAAAAAACAGGTCCCATATATAAATAAATAAAAGTACGCACGGAGCACCCTTCTGGTACGAAACCCTTCTTCTTCTTCTTTATCGTGTCTTACGACCCCACACACCCTAGTGTCAAAGTTTATAAACTGCCTCAAGGTCCTCTGATATGGGTTACGAATAGGGTTGCCAACTCTAGAAAGGACCAAAGCGGGAGAATTAAAATAAAATCGAGTATGGGGGGGGGGGGGGGAGTTGAAAGAAAATCTCAATCATTTATTAGAGCAGAATTAAAATCCGTCGAGCAGTATCTAATATTTGACGGCTTTTTACCGTAACTTAATTTTTACATTTACTATTCGAATCAACATCTTCGAAAACTCGGCATAGCGAAGTATCGACGTGTGAGCCATGGATGCGTGTCATTTTAGAAAAAGCAGAGATACTATTGCACCTCGGGAGGAGGTCGGGAGGTTAACCAGTATTACCGGAGTCTCCCGGGCAATCCGGGAGGGTTAGCAACCCTAGTTACGAACCCTAAAAAGGGCCTACAATTATGCAATGTTAAGCTAGATCAATATATGTATGTGTGCCAAATTTCAGCTAATTCCCATTACCCGTTTAAGCGTGAATGAGTCACAAACATCCATCCATCCATAAATCCATCCACACAAACTTTTGTGTATAGCTTACTAGCTTCTGCCCGCGGGTTCATCCGCGCGGTTTTTGGAACGAAGTTCCTTATCGCGCGTTGCGAAAGGGGGCTAGACGGAAAAAATTAAGACCAAAAGTTGTAACGACACTTTTTGCTATAGTTGTAAGCCGTGCGGCGTGCGCGTGTGTCTCTGTCTGTCTCTCTCTCTCTCTCATATAACTTCTTTCCATCCGGGTGTCCCTTGACACATCTCAAGTTTTTTTCTACCGTGTTAAGTTACGTCTTTGGTTGCTGCTCCGCTTCCGTGAGGCGTGGCGTGATGTTATAAAGCCTGTACTATTTCTCATGAATCTGGCTATCGAATACAAAAATATTTTTTTCCAATCCGACTGGTAGTTCTAGAGGTTAGCGTGTTTAAACAAACACACAAACAAAAAACTCTTCAGCTTTATTATATTAAGTATAGATAGTAGGAGTAGGAAGTAATTGTACCAGTTATTTATACCAAAACGAGTTTGTACTAAATTAGGAGTGTGAGTTGATTAGTAAATGTTGCAGGCGTCGGAAACAACCCTGCTCGGTCACCTGAATATTAGATTACGTAGCTACGCGTGTTTGCGTACATACCGTACCTACGCTTAAATCCTTACATACATATAAACAAAGATAGGCTATGTTTGTATATAAGGGATTTGTGAATAGCTTTACAGTTTGTAAGCGTAGGCGTGCTACGGAGCTACGGAGCTACGAGTCTCGTAGCAGATTCCGTAGAAGGGCTATTTGTTCCTTTGTTTAGACTTGCTGATTCTTAAAGCTTATCTGAGTGCGTTTGATATTTTGATAACACGTTTCATGTTGGTATATTATGGCTAGATGATGTTGAAATCTCTTAACGCATAGGCATTGTGTTGTGGCACAGTTGGAAAAATTACAATTTCCTTTGGCTTCACCGTAGGCGGGTCAAAATAGAGAATATGGTAAATACATGCGTAAGATGTTAATCCCACATAGTTACAAGCTAGCGGAGTCGTTATTTACACTAAGGCTGCGTTTCCACCAGAGCTGTGCGATGGAAATGTGTCGTGCGAGGATGTCTAGCTGTGCTGTGGAAATGTGTGGGGGTTTCCACCAAAGCTGTGCGATGAAAATGTGCCTACGAGGATGTGCAGCGGAGCTGTGAAAATGCGCATTAATGTGTGGTGCAGATTTATTATTTTAGATTTCTGCAACACATCCCTCGCTTGTTTTGTATGCGCAAAAATCTAGCTCCGCTGAGCCGTTTCCACCAGAGGTGTGCTGACCGAGGCGAGGTAAATGAAGCGATTCTATTGGTTCTTTACAAACACATCCCTCGCTACGCATCCTCGCACATCTCTGGTGGAAACGCAGCCTTTTATATTATAAAGAGGAAAGATTTGTATTTTTGTGTGGGGGTGTGTGTGGGCGTTGTAATGAATAAACTCAAAAACTACTGTGCCGATTTAAAAAATTGTTTCACTGTTAGAAAGCTACATTCACCCTGAGTAACATAGGCTTTATTATATTTTCAAAACAGTTAGGGATTCGTAAGGAAAATCACACGAGAAATGCTAGTAAACAATCCATTTAACTCCAAAACCAGAAAGAGCGCTGATAAGAATTATCAGCTAAATATAACCACAGTTATTACCTATTCACCTGCCTAAAGATCATGTCCGGGTTTGCCCGCAGTGATCAGCATAATGTTCCTCTATACCCGACCAGTATAAAGTTTACGCATTGCCCGTCACTGCCCAATTGTTACGTGATTAGGATAAATCGTTTCTTGCCCGACTGTTTGAGCCGAGCTGTCGCAAAAATGCCCCAGTGAGGGTCCCAAGTATTTTAGTCGTATTTTCATCATTTTGATAAGTTGTGATGGAGCGTGATTGCGTTATGAATTAACCGCTGTCTTTTTTATTAAGTGAAATAAAAAGAATTTCATTTTTGTATTAACTTCTTGGGCGTTTGGTGACTAAAAGTTGATTGTATGTGTTGTTGACACAATTCTGTCTATCTATTTTGTTTATTCATTTAAATAACTCGCAATAATTAATTGAATTCGCAAGAGATTCAGTTCAGCAGCTGGTTCAAGGACTTGGTACTGAAAACTTCTTGTACTCTTCATAACACATGTACGATTGGGTGCTTCCTCCTATAGTTATGAAACTTCGTGGTAGCCACCTGTGCGAACACAATATATTACCACCCACTGCATCAGGATCAGAGGGCATGCCACTACGTATCGAATGTGGTAAAGGAAGAGTCCTGTAGTTGAAGCATATTTCTGACAAATCTATGCGGGGAAGCATTTATTTTTTGTACTCCAATTTATTTATTATGTTATTTCGTGTGCAAAGAAACCCAATATTAGATAAACTATGTTTAATAAATCCGTATATATTTTAGATATATAGCTCGGGTCATGTACAAACATAGAACACTGAAGAACACTGCTGCAAAATTAGATTCATTAAACAATGATTCAGTCAATGATACACGTAGATCCATAACGACCAAAGTAACTCTTCTCTTCTTAGAATACTTCCTAGCACGAGGCTATGGTGATGTTAGATTTAAATATAATATATAAACTAAATATATAATGATCAAGTAATACAAGTTAGTATTCCAAGTCAGAATATACATTTTGTATCAACAAAATAATTACGTTTGAATGTCAACTGTCAAGGCTGTGTGTTGCCATAGAAAATTATTAAATGTTTCATGTAACTGGCAACATTGTTTAGTTTCGTATTACAAACTATTTTTGTTATTTTATTATGTACTTTGAATGGCATCACGAATGGAATTCACGCTATATTTTTCATTTTACTTTTAAATTGTAACATTTCGCCAATATTATTCTCGGCACGCTAAATAAAATGCTTGCCATATCAGTCGGAAAAAACATTAACCTATCGTGTAATTAAGTAATTACACTCACAAGCTTTCCCTATATGTAAAAGTATGTAAGATGAAGGGCGATTCCCGTATTAAAAAAGAACATTTGCATTCTAATCACAGTCTTAATCTGTCAAAATGCTTCTAAATTACCTACATTTTTGACAAGTTTTTGACATTAATTGTTGCTAGGTTGAGGTTGTAAGTAGATTTTAAACATTTTTAATTACGGGTATTATTAGCCTTTCATCTCCTTATTAAGTTATTTTTATTTTTCCTCAGACCTAGTCAAGGCCTATAAAACTAGTTGGAAACCTAGTCTTTCACGTTAAATGAGGATATAGGAGTTTACGAATCTGACCTTCTTATAAGACTTTTTTATGGGTAAGATTTTTACGGCTACCTACCTATTTTTTTCACAAAATTTATTATATGTGGCGAGCGAGACCATACTAGACCAAACAATAAGACTAGCTAAAAGCTGATGTGTAAAAGTAAGACTATAATCGATCTCTTTCGTTCTCAATGCTCGCGCTCCTGCGTCAGTATTATCCAATTTTATTTCGACTCGCAAAGGCAACAATGTCAGACACTTAATTAAGTTTAATCAAATTCCGGTCCACATTTTGAACTTGGCATTTTCAATAAATCCAATCTTTCTTATTATCCGATACAATCCTCGTTTCCAGGGACCCAATAACTCGATTTATACGTTCAACAAGGCGGATTAAATAATTCTATGAACTAAACTAAGTAATCCAGAGCCGTATCCACGTTTCAACATCAAGTCAAACACTATGAACCGGTTAATACAGTGCAGGGTTTAGAGTTCTCGCGGTTTTAATCAAAGCCAGCAAGCTATCTTTGAACTACTTACGTATTTCTATGAATCCACTCCTGATATTCGAAGTGCTTTCATTGATTTCTGTACGACAATCACTTTCGATTCGGTAACATATTGAAGGAAACGTTCAAAATGTAGTCGCAATCTCATCTCAGCGATAATCAATTACTAACCCGTGTCAATTTAAGGCATTTTCGGTAGATTGAGACTGAGATTAGAATGCGACCGTTCTTATTAATAATATAAGAATTCCTCTTTTGTACTACACCCTTGTACAGAAGGCTATATTGAATCTGATCTATGGTTTTTTTTACTTCGAGTTTCTCTGAATAATATCTGAAGTATAGAATAGAGCTCCTAGTAAACGAGCTCGGCTGGATATCCTATCATGATGTGCTACTGGAAAATAGACCTTTTAGTTATAGACATTAGGCATGTAATTCTTTCATTTGAAATAAAATAAAGTACTATCAGACGCGCGTAGCAATACAATGAAAATTCTTTGTATTCTGGGTGTGAACTAATACTCGTATTGAACAAGAGATTGATGGATCACATTCTAATTTATTGAGACAATCTTGTGATGGGTTCACTTCTGGCTTTAATTTTACAACGTGAATAAACGATATTTTATCTTAAACTAGCGGACTGCCCCGGCTTCGCACGGGTGCGAATTTTCAACATTACCAGTCGATTAAAGAAAAAAATCATAAAAATCTGGTCCGGGAAATTACGGATACAACAAAAAAAGAATCAGCCAAATCGGTCCAGCCGTTCTCGAGTTTTGCGCTTAGCAACACATTTAGCGATTCATTTTTATTAAATAGAAGATAGATAGACGAGCAATAATTCACGGTTTCACGCGAATAAGTTACTTTGATTATTGCTCCACTTCCGTGGGTCGTAGTGTGATGATAAAGATTTTTCACCGTCATACCTAAAGAGTGGTCTAGTTGTGTTTGTCTAGATAAAATGTAGGAAGAAGCAGGTGACCTAGATAATTTTCATTTCGGCTCACTCTGTATGATTAAGTCTTATAAAAGATATTGTTGTTTACGACGATGTAAATCAATCTGTAATAGGTAGGTACTTACACATAAGCCGAAGGTTGTTTACTATGCTATAAACTAGTCCTGTTTAAGTCAGCGTTTGTCATTTAAGGATCTAGTACGTAGACTTGTCTGACTATTGATGTGTTATATAGGTATATATCTGCAAAGCCATTTATTATGGAAGGCTATATTTTATACGTAAAGACTTAAACATATTTAACATCAATTTGTCTTATCATAAGACCTATTATATCCTAAGAGGAAAATAACGTCTTCAAAGTGCTTTATAAATTGATAAAAAATATATCGTCGTAAATAATTTATATGAATATGACTATATTTATCTTGTACCTTTATTTCGGTGGTTCGACGACACAGTGACGGTTTAGGGAATTCACTGGATATAGGCTCAGGGTACGCAATCTTATCTCAGCTAATCCATTTCAAAAACTTGTCAAATATGTAACAAGTCTTATTATATATTTTTAAAACAAGCGTCGTGCAATTTGCATTAGTATTCGAAATTCCAACTCAAGCTCAGGGAAGTGAGTTAAAAAACTTGTAAGATTTGTTTGAGTTCCTATGGTCATTTTCAGACTCCATCATCAGTTATCATCAGACTCCTCTCTCTGTGATATCATTATCATGCAAATTGCACATTTACTCAAAATTTCAGCTTAATCTAACTTCGGGAGGTGGCTCTAACTTGAAAGATTTGATCAGCCACAGACGCCGGGACTGGTGAAAGTAAATCAAAGCTTGTAATATAGAGACCTTTTTGAAACATTGCCACTGAGATTAAAAAGCGAACGTTAATAAAACTTTCGAGAATTGTCCCCCAGGTGTCTCATAATACGACCTCTCTCTATTTAGGTACGTCGTCATCCATCTAATCCGATAGCATAATCTGTTTTGTTTTGTATAATGTTTATAGTTTTATTTGTCTAGCACTACAGGCTTAACTGATTAATATCCATATATTATTATTATCCATATATTTGCCCTTCAAAGAGGGCAAATATGCTTGTGTCAAAAGTTAGTTGACCACAATCCGAGGTCGGATATGAAACCACAAGTTTCCGCTGAGGTATTTTAGAATTTACTGCTGTTTTTGCTGTCTTTTTTTGGATTGAAGTTATAATTAGTAATTCAATATTAAAAAAGAACGATGTTACAAATGCATGTGTGTTTTTGAATACCCTTCGTCTAAACAATTATTTATTTCTTTAGTAGGGGAAACCTTATAAGGTTCTGTAAATGCTGTTAAAAAAAAGCCTTTTTAATTGCAACTGGATTTCCTTTGGTTTTATTGAATAATTAATGCTACTTATAAAGTCAGACAAAAGTTGCAATTCTGTTCCTAGAAATTAATTATTGGCAAGCAATTAATCCGCTTATGTATGTGATTCCTTATAAAGAATGCAAAATAAATATTTTTTAAGCATTGCTACTTGTACGCTCACACGTTAAAAAGGTCATAGTATAAAGTCGTTAATGAATTCGAAACAATTGGAACTCCATTCCGACCAGTTAAAACACAAAGTTGCTCAAAGCCGTGCGTGTTACCCTGTGTATTTACATACGATCCGATCCCCTATACATTTGCATAAGCCGGGAGGGTCCCGAACAATATGAATAACTTGGCTCGAGTTATTTATGTGTTGCTGTTATTCGAGCAGTATTCAGGCATTATTTCACGACTGACCTGGATTTTGGAAGGAATGTTTACAGTGGACTTGTTCTGTTATCTTGAGAGTGGAGTATACGCGACCACGGTTTTGGGATACATGGAGTTCTGCAGCGGTTTATGAATGAACTAGCTTCTGTCCGCGATTTCGCCCGCGTCAAAGTTGATATAGTATCCCACGGGAAACTTTATCTTGGACATCACTGACATCGGTGAAGGAAAACATCGTGAGGAAACCTGGACTTGTTCCATTCAAGCCATATTAGAGGTCCTTGAGGCGGTTTAGAAACTTTGACACTAGGGTGTGTGGGGTCGTAAGAACTTACTGCCCACACGATAAAGAAGAAGACGGGAACTGTACATTTTGCCGAGATAAAAAGTAACCTATGTGCTATTTCAGACTGTAATCTATCTCTTTGCCTTTATCCAGATTCGTTTAGGGGTAGTTCTTCAGGGACAAAATTTTCGATGTCTGTGGGTATATTTCTGTAACTAACTAACGAAACGGCATGTAATTTTTTTTTATAGTTTAACTATATCCGTTACTGGGACATATGAATTTTTTTAAATAATTGCTGTCTAGGTACAAAATAAAAATATTTGAAGCTTGTTCATCTGATTCATATAGCGCGTCCGTTTGCCATTTTCCGGAACAAAATGGTCGATGTCGCATTTTCCCTTTGATACTTCAATATAAATTATAATTACATAGAAAGAAAATGAACTGTCCTCTTAAAAAAAAAAATGTGTATTAGTTATAACTACGTTAGTATGTTTATAAATAAATAAGAAGTGTCCGGCGTATAATACTGATTAATGTGGCGTAAGCTGCGCTTGACCGTACTTGGTCGGGTATTCATAATGAGAGTCTGGCTTCCTGTGCGGGGGGAAGCCAGTCGTGCTACGGACGAGCTAGAAGTCGGACTTGCGGCTGGTTGGCTTAGATCCCGGTGTTACTAAGGTAAACATCTGATTCATCTGTGTTTGGTTTAGGTGGCATCCTGATTACAATGCCTACTTTATAAAATTTATTTTATAGTTTTAAAACTTCAATCTGTGTTTCGTGTGATGCTTTTGGGTTATAGATTCGTGTAGAAAAATGACAAGAATGAAGTCTGTATGTATGATGAGTTATGCATGATTGTAGGCAAAATCCTGATTCGTCTGTGCCTGATTCGTATGGTCAAAACCTCATATGAATCATAAAATAAATTAGTTTTTCTTCTCTACAGCACGGAAGGAGTGCTTTTGTTGCGTTGTCCAATTTTTTACTAGTCTTATTTTATATTTACTTAGCTATAACCTTTACAATAATTAAAAAATCACAGGAGTGTAAACTTTTTTTTTAAATATGACACTTTTGATATGCCTTAGTCTTAGATAAGAATTAATAATTATTATTGTAATGTCAATTGTAAATGTCATGATGGCCTAGTTGTTAAGAGGTGCCTGAGGTGGTCATGCATGAGGTGGCGGGTTCGAAACCGGGCATGTACCAATGTGATTTTTTCAATTCATATGTAGGTACTTTCTAAGTTTATCTTAGACATCACTGACATTGCAATGGTGAAGGAAAAACATCGTGAGAAAACCTGGACTAGTAATTAATATAAGTCTGAAATTGCCAATCCGCCTTGAGCAAGCGTGGTGATCAATGCTCGTGCCTTCTCTGTACGAAAATAGGCCTTTGCCCTGCAGTGGGACAATAATAGGCTGGTATTATTATTATTTATATTTAACATAACATAACATAACATCACGCCTGTTATCCCCGAAGGGTTAGGCAGAGGTGTACCCATTAGTACACCCACATTTCGCCAGTTATGTTCAACAACACAACAAACAAAAAACAAACCAACCAATCAAATACAATCTTTAAAACCTATTTATTCAGAAGTCAAAGTCTCTATCTAATTTTTTGTTATTTTAATATTGCAGTTAACAACAATGCCACTTAGTGAGGATCAAAAGAAGGAGAAAAAGAGACCCGCAGAACGTAGAAGGATGGAAAATATAAGATTTTTTTTCCGTGATATGATCACTGATAATTGTTTTCATTATTGTTGTTGTTAAAATATGATATTTTTTTTAATACAGAGCTCATTTACGTATAGTTTTTCATTTTTATTTCGGTTTCTGATTCATCTGTAACAAATTCTGATTCATCTGGGCACAAAATATTCGAACGTAGATATCTTGAAAACTACTTTTTAAAAACGAATCCCTCATTCAAATATACGTTATTTGGTATACCTATTTTCATATGAACATGTGTTACAGAGCTGAAAATGAAATTAAATTTTGGCCATATGAATCAGTCGAAGAATCAAATTTCGAAGAACTACCCTTAGCCGTTCTGGCGTGATGGAGTTACGAACATCATTCGAACTTTTGCATTTATAACATTAGTAGGATAGGGTACTTTGGTTAAGTGGCTAAATGGCTATTACAAATCCAGGTGTTATCGGAATGGTTCATTATTTTTAGACCGATTCGGACGCGGGACGGTTTACTTACCGTGCCTCTGAAAGCATAGTCCCGGTTCTCTCTCATTTTAGAAATATTTCCTGGCTGCTATTAATAAGCTTAATTTGATGAAGCAGTAAACAACGCAGGCTTTGATGTTTGTAGAATGTGCCACTAGATTAGGTGGTATCAAAAAACACAACAAATAATTTTTCTTGGTGATAAAGGATCTTATCTATATCACCAGGTAAAATTATTTGATGTATTTGTTGTATAGCATTAATTTGTTGTTTTTTTTCATCTATGTATTTTTATCTCTCTCTCTACTTTGTAATTTTTTGTGTATGTTGTTATGTATTTTTGCATGAACGCCAAGTTTACGGGTAACAATCGCGACATCATCCTCAAAACTCTTAAAGGATTACATTTCCCGCTGTAGGTTAATATCTCAGCCCATACATATCACGGTTTCACAGGTTCGTTCGCGGTGAAGCGAGCGCTGCGCGTCGTGTAGCACCATTCATCTCGGTCGTAGCACGTAGCGCTACGGCATTAGCGGGATATTAGCTTACTGCTACGGTGCTACGCTTAACTACAATCTTTTGAGTAATAATTTTATCATAGAGGTATGCGAAGTGAAAACTCTTGGCAAGTTTAGTTAATGGCAAGTACAATAAACGTTACCTACTTAATTTTTTTGATGAAAACTATTTGAAACTATATGCGGATACGGTTCTCGGTTGATAAGATTCATTACAATATATAAATAATAAGTAAGTAAGTGTTTTAGGAGAGCAAGTATAGACAGAGGTCCAGATATGAGCGCGCTGACTAAGCTAACTTTAAAACTAGCTTTTACCAGCGACATCTCTGAAGGTGGTGGTCAACTAGGTAAACAACGAAATGAATGATGACGTATACATGTGAGTCGTGTCTACATGATCATTCATTTCGACACGCTTGCTTGTAACTTTGTGTAAACGTGCCTTTTAATAATGTAAGTGAAATAAATAATTCGATTTGACTTCAACACATAACATAACATCACGCCTGTAATCCTCGAAGAGTTAGGCAGAGGTGTACCCATAAGTACACCCGGGCCAATCTTCAGTGTTGAGCATAATGACGCCCGATACTTTTACTTACTAGTGCAACCATCCATTGACAAAAAACAAAAATTTAAATTATTTTAATTACATTAAACTTAAAGGTAATTAAAATAATTTATGTTTTTGTTTTTTGTCAATGGATGTTTGCACTAGTAGTAAAAGTATCGGGCGTCATTATCCTCAACACTGAAGATTGGCCCACCCACATTTCACCAGTTATGTTTAAGTCCCAAGTAATAGGGGACAAACCTATTGCCATCTTGGAATAAATCAGACTCCGAGGCTGTTATTGAGAAATTCCTGATGGAAAATCCCAACAATACTACCTGACCTGGGAATGGAACCCAAGACTTCATGCTCAGCGGTCGCGCTTTGCGACTAATAGACCAAAGAGGCAGTTATATTTTCCATAATCCTTAATAAAAACCTAATAACACAAATTCAGTAATAAACGTTTGCCCATGACACAGAAGAAGTTCGCCATTCAAGTACCTACAACCTTTTGTAAATACTTATGTAAATTTTATTTAGCCAGAACGTTACTAAACTTTCACCTTTAACAGATTAAAATTCGAGCTTCAATATAGACGCCTCGGCTTGATATGGAACGGGTCTATATTTACCTAAGAGTTTGAACATTATACGTTATGTAATCAAGTAAAGGGCGAAAATGGGGCAAAAAGATTGCCTGCCGACATATCTCGAATCTGCCATACAGTTTTAATGACCTAACGAAGTTAGGCAGCCAACTAAAAGATATTGAAGAATCTTGTGTTAATTAATGTGTGAACCAATTATTTTTAATACCGGCTTTTGCATGCGACTTCGTCCGCGTAAATGTCGGTTATAACGGACGCAGACGAAGTCGCGAAATAAAAAAAGCTTTTTTACAAAAAAAGATAACCGCCTTCAGAAACTACAAAATAAAAATAACTTTAGTTTTGGAAGTCGGCGGCTTTGGTTTTGTTTTTTGTTATGTACCTAGGTAAGTATTGCCACCGACTTCCAAAACTAAAGTTATTTTTATTTTGTAGTTTCTGAAGGCGGTTATCTTTTTTTGTAAAAAAGCTTTTTATTTTTCACTTTTTAGTGCTTGTGTATTAATGTTTGAAATCCTTACAAAAAGCCTTTTCAAACAATACCTCACACGATATATTTAATTTTTGAAACTGTTAGGAGGGGGGTTGACGAACCCCCCCCCCTTTTCCTTCAGTCAGTCATCGACTACACGTATAAACAAAGCAATTTCACTTGTTACGATATTGCTGCTGTGATTCTGTGAGGAGTTCCATTCCATATCTCCGAAGTTCATCATCAGATATTGAAATGGTGACAATGGGACCACACGGGAAGCACCAGCTTTCAAATAAAAAAAGAATCATGAAAATCGGTTCACCCAGTCGCAAGTTAAGAGCTAACAAACATAAAAAAAAAAATACAGACGAATTGATAACCTCCTCCTTTTTTTGAAGTCGGTTAAAAAATAGCCTATGTGCTTTCTTGGGGTTCGAATTTACCCCGTACCAAATTTCATCAAAATTGGTTTATTGGTTTAGTCGTAAAAGCGTAACAGACAGACATATAGAGTTACTTTTGTATTTATAATTTTAAGTATGGCTGATGAATGTATTACATAGTTTTGCCTAAGAACCTAACCTTAGTCGAAAAGTTCCCTAAATAACAGTGAAAACCACATCGAAATCCATCAAGTAGCTCTGAAGTACAAACGAAGCGAAACCTCGGACAAACGGCTTTGTTAATGTAACTATTCAAAGTTTTAGAGATACCTCATTTTAACCACTTTAGTTTAACATAGTTGTCGAGAACCGCGAGTGTACACAAAGCCGCCAAACATTTTAAAATAAATTCCTTTTAGCTTGGACACAAACCAAAAATAGAAGTTTCTGTTTTAGCCTGCAGTTTTACGCCTAAAAAGCATTTCCAAAAAAACAAAAATATAACTTTTTGACGTGCATTTGACTCGGTTTGATGCATGCGGCTCGCGTCGTGACGATTTGATCGTCACTCACGCTGCTTTTGACGTTTATGTTAGGAAAAAAAAAGCTGCAGCAATATTTTTTAGACTCAACTAGTAAAGTTTCTAACGGTTGAGCAGTAAAAAGCTTTAAACTGAAATAGTTACCTCTCACGTATTCTAGTCTCAATTTTAGACTTTCAGTTTACTTCATTTTGCACTAATTAAGCTTACTTAGGTAAATTGTATAATAGTTGCTTTAATAATACCTGTCTCCCATAATACTACTTACAGTCTCACGTATTCTAATCTCAATTTTAGACTTCCACTTTACTTCATTCTGCATTAATTAAGCTTACTTAGGTAAATTGTATAATAGTTGTTTTAATAATACCTACACATCTTCCATAATACTACTCACAACCTAATAGTTTTATTAGGCAATAACAGAAGGTGTTGGGAAATCCCATTTAACAATGTAATGTGTTTTTGCAGGGAAAGGGTTAATACATACATAAACTCACGCCTTTTTCCCATGGGGGTAGGCAGAAACCACAGAACGCCACCTGCTACGATCCTTACATACTTCTTTCGCCTCATCTACGTTCATACGTCTCGTCATACAAGCACGCGGTTACGAGTACTCCGCACCTGACCTTTCTGAAGAACCTCACCAATAAGGTCAGTGTAGGTCTTCCTAGGGCGACCCCTCCCTGCATTACCACTCACCTCTGCCATATAAATACCGGGTTAAATAAAGGGTTAATATTAAGTTGTTTTAATTTTGGGTACATTAGTTTATAGCTACACAGGAATTACTACAATGCTTGGTGCCAGAATCATTCTAAACTATTAAGTATTTACGTTCTCGGAAACCGATACGATTAACTTTTTGTTTGCGGGAACTTGGTCTATGGGTAATTAACTTGTCTTCAAGATTGAAACCTTGACAGCAAAGTTTCAGGGGATTGAATAATGAATATGGAGTGTATTGTGTTCGATGTGACGATGAAATGTGAAGTTTAATACTAACTCTAATGCAGGTTTTATCAAATATATAATTAAATAAATACTTTGTTTGATCAGTGTAACTATACTGGGCGTTAGTGACAGGTTGGCAAAAACTGAAACTGTAGTTTCAGACCACGATTTGTGATTGAAAATCGTTGGAATTTTTCTTCGGAATATTCTCAAAATTTTCGACCGATTTTTCACTTGATTCGTGATATATTGATATGTAAGTACCAAGTCCAGGCCTCTAAACATAAATTTAATGAAAAAAACAATAAAAACTTAACTCGGCAATGTAAACACAACAAAAATAATTCTAGGTACCTACATTTAAGCTATGTAGGTTTAGGCACAAATAACACGCGCCGCCCGGCGTCGCCGCATCGGTGCGATGTCCTCTGCTAGAGCTGTACCGAACGAAACTTTAAATAGTTTTTAAAGTTTCGTTCGGTTTTCTTTTAATTTTGAGAATTTTCCGGAGAAAAATTCCAACGATTTTCAATCACAAATCGTGGTCTGAAACTACAGTTTCAGTTTTTGCCAACCTGTCACTAACGCCCAGTATATCTCATTACAATTAGTACCTACCTAGTTAGTTTCATTATTATTTTGGTCGCGACTTCATACGCGTAAAAGTCGTACGTTGCGGTAGGATAAGGTAGATACTCCTTTAATGTTTAAAGGAGTAAGGTAAACGCAGCTATCAACGACCCATCGAAAATCTGCAGGTATTACCGACCTATAAAAGTAATTCGAAATCTTTACGTTTCCAGAACTATTTTAGCTATAGTAGGCAAAGTTACACACGCGTTTATTCCTTGAGCATCGTATACTTTTACGTTTTTGTGAGTAGCTGTGCAAAAAACAGATAAAATACGCTAATTACTGCGGGGCAGCGTGGACGCAGGGCGTGTAGTACTGTTCCCTTGTTCCTTCAAGTAAGTACGTGACTTTTCTATTTAAGACATTTATACAAACAAATGACGTCTATACTTTATCTTATATTACTAAATGTATTCATTTAAGTGTCAACTCTTGATTTCTTACGACATTTTATTAATAAAAAGTAATTTGAAACGATAAAACTTTAAATTAAAATGGGACGGTGTTAGCTTCATCAGTTTTAGTCGTGGCAGCTATCAACGACCCATAAGTCGGCAATGGCAGCAAAGTAACTTTTCGTTTTATTTTTCTTTTATGTTATTAAATCACACTAACACAAGTATTTTTATGGACCAGTTTAAATCTAACATATCAGTCTTTATAAAAATCTATTAGCGACTAAACTTTTTTGTCTAGTTTTTACCTTTTAGCGTTGTCAATTTAACCAAAGTTATAATATTTTTCGAGGATCGATATTGAATAGTATCAGTAATAAATCATTGTTTTTGTGTTTAAAACAGTGTGCATTTGTTCATATTTTTGTGACATTAATCAATTATAATCTATTTTATAGTCCGAAGATCAATTAAATTAAAATAACCATGTTTTTATGAGTCGGTAATACAATTTATGTTTATACTTACATACTTTATTACCGACCCATGAGGGTCGGCAATAGCAACTATAAGAAGCTATTACTGATCGTATATAGATTATTTAGTTTCTCACCTTACTTTTATGATTTAGCTGATTTTGGTTTTGAAATGTTCGTGGAGGTCTAGGGAAGGTTTAAACGGTGAGAAAATATGGGGTAGAGGTAGGGCAGAGGTAGGGCAGAGGTAGGGCAGAGGTAGGGCAGAGGTAGGGCAGAGGTAGGGCAGAGGTAGGGCAGAGGTAGGGCAGAGGTAGGGCAGAGGTAGGGCAGTGGTAGGGCAGAGGTAGGGCAGAGGTAGGGCAGAGGTAGGGCAGAGGTAGGGCAGAGGTAGGGCAGAGGTAGGGCAGAGGTAGGGCAGAGGTAGGGCAGAGGTAGGGCAGAGGCAAGGCAGAGGCAGGGCAGAGGTAGGGCAAGGTAGGGCAGAGGCAGGGCAGAGGCAGGGCAGAGGTAGGGCAAAGGTAGGGCAGAGGTAGGGCAGAGGTAGGGCAGAGGTATTGCAGTGGTAGGGCAGAGGTAGGGCAGAGGTAGGGCAGAGGTAGGGCAGAGGTAGGGCAGAGGTAGGGCAGAGGTAGGGCAGAGGTAGGGCAGAGGTAGGGGAGAGGTAGGGCAGAGGTAGGGTAGAGGTAGGGCAGAGGTAGCGCAGAGTTAGGGTAGAGGTAGGGCAGAGGTAGGGCAGAGGTAGGGCAGAGGTAGGGCAGAGGTAGGGCAGAGGTAGGGCAGAGGTAGGGCAAGAGGTAGGGCAGAGGTAGGGCAGAGGTAGGGTAGAGGTAGGTCAGAGGTAGGGCAGAGGTAGGGTAGAGGTAGGGCAGAGGTAGGGCAGAGGTAGGGCAGAGGTAGGGCAGAGGTAGGGTAGAGGTAGGGCAGAGGTAGGGTAGAAGTAGGGTAGAGGTAGGGTAGAGGTAGGGCAGAGGTAGGGTAGAGGTAGGGTAGAGGTAGGGTAGAGGTAGGGTAGAGGTAGGGTAGAGGTAGGGTAGAGGTAGGGTAGAGGTAGGGCAGAGGTAGGGGAGAGGTAGGGCAGAGGTAGGGCAGAGGTAGGGCAGAGGTAGGGCAGAGGTAGGGCAGAGGTAGGGCAGAGGTAGGGGAGAGGTAGGGCAGAGGTAGGGTAGAGGTAGGGCAGAGGTAGGGCAGAGGTAGCGCAGAGTTAGGGTAGAGGTAGGGCAGAGGTAGGGCAGAGGTAGGGCAGAGGTAGGGCAGAGGTGGGGCAGAGGTAGGGCAGAGGTAGGGTAGAGGTAGGGTAGAGGTAGGGTAGAGGTAGGGTAGAGGTAGGGTAGAGAGATCATCACTAGCTTATACATTCCATTGCTGGAAAAAGGCCTTCTCTCATACACGATCGGGAATAGCTGCATAAAAATCGTTAATAGCTTCACAGCCGTTTTTATGGGTCGGTAATAGCAACAATCGACTAAGTCACTTTGTAAATTATTTTTTACAGGATAATCCTTTATTTAAATGTATTTGATTCAGTAAATACATTATTTATACATAACACTAGCATATAAAATTAAACTATCAATCTTTAGAGGAACCAGTATACTAAAAAAAAATTGTTGATTTTAAAATTGCCTTAGGGGGGTCGTTATTACCTGCGTTTACCTTAACTACCTTTTGGAAGGGGCAACTAGATTTAATTCTATTTTTTTTTTCATGTAATGACGTTCAAAAGTGCCTTATAATGGCCTAATTGAAATAAATGATTTGACTTTGACTTTGACTTTGCCGGAAAACGTGCGGCTGCCGCTCAGTTCATATTCTCTAGACGTTCTACCTAACAGTGTAGTAACCACACGGTTTCCGCCGTGTCTGAACGGGTACTAATCGTAGGCCTTTGTTGACTTTTTCTATCGTATCTACGTTGGTATTGTAAACAAAGCAACTACTAGTACCTAAGTACCTTTGTCGATGTTAACATTGTTGTTAGAATAATGTAAATATAATGACACATGCTATGATGGAAAATGGTAATTGGAATTTTACTGTCGATCGATGTATTTTCTATTTTTTTTTTCATAATTACTGAGCAATTTCTTAACTGTTTTTGTTTCTAACTTCATGTTTTTTTTATATTTTCTTTGCCAACTTTCCTTATAAAAGATCGGTTTAAGTTATTACGTAGAACGACTTAGAAACAACGCAAGTAGATGCTGCATAAACCCCAAAAGCTCATTATCTCCTCGCTTTTTAATACGAAGTGATACCGACGAATCTATTCATAATTCACAGTCAAGGACGCCGCTTTTCATTGCTAATATACTCATTAAAAGTCGGCACTGTAGAAATTGTTCGCTTGGAAGCACCAAAATGAAATCCACTTACTTGTTTTAAGTTGTATTCGTTAAAGAGCTTTTCATCGCTCGACGCTTGCGAGTTTTTTATTCACATGTCATGTTGACTTGAGCAATTTAAAGCCGTGAAATAATTTAGCGGTCGAGCCGCCATGTTTAGTCTGCCTCAAATCAACGCTAGTTGTTTAAACCAACGTTTAAGTTAAACTGGAATTAGGCAGGTAATCCTTTTTGGTTCGTTTTGTGAACGACTTGAAATCGTACGGAAACCGTACCTACTTCTTTTTTGTAACTGTTTTATTTTCGAAATAGGTTTTCAGGGAAAATAAAACTAAGATTATTTTAGTGGCTACAGGTGAAAATAAGACTTGTGTTATCGCATTACATAATAGGAAACATATTACAAAATTTATAGGTTTGTGTAAAAATGGATCGCAATGCTTTGGCAACTAGCCACTTTGTACGGCAATTCTATTATATTTTATCTTTTATGGAATTCGAACTTTAAATCAGTGGCGGCTGGTGGGTTATCGAACTGGTGGTGCACTTTACTAAAATATTAAAATTAGAAAATGCAACAAAACAAAAATTGACATAATATATGTTTATTTTTTATACATTAAATCAATGCGACGACATTTTTCTGAAGCGAAATGTTCAATCACCTTTTTATTAAAATCGGGTATTAACACCATACACAGTATAGAATAAAAGTTCTCGAAAAAAATCGAAACAAAAACTAAAAACAATTACGGTAATATAAATAAACAATAATTTAACGCGTCACACATACAGTGAAACTATACTGGTAGTCTGATTCGTCAAACATCGGGTGCTCTCGGCAATCCTCGGTTCGCACGTGCGGCGCTCGAGAACCCACTCATTACTCGGTACATTTCTATGAACTATCTTCTGTTTCACGCGTCAGGCGTATTAACTCGTATCTCCTACAAGTTCTATTAGCAGTCCTCGTGCACTCGCCGAAGCGCACGAGAATTTTTGTCTTTACAGGAAAATAAGTCTTAATAGTTTAGTAAAGCGCTCAAACTGTTTCACCATAATTGGAGATTTAATTTTTTTATACGTTTTTGTATGTTTAAAAATAACTATTAAAATGGTAATTTAAAAATAAAGATGAAGTACTTAATATTTTGTAATTTTTGATTTTTTAATTGGTGGTTCAGCGCACGAGCGCACTTAAGGTACAGCTGCCACTGCTTTAAATAGATAGAAAATGTACGATACTAGATATTAAATGTTTGATATTGCAATGGATAGTATAGTATTGACACATGAACACATTGTTACAATTCCGCTTAGTACTGTTTTTTTTTAAATAAATGTAAGCTTTGTATTTTGTATAATAAGGTAGATAATTTAGTTGGTATGCGATAAATCAGGGTAGTTCCGTTTCCACCTAGCCCAGTGACAGCTGACCTTTGTCGTGACGCCGGGTACCGCACCCAGGCTTGCTCTAATGTCATGACAGTTAGACCTATATTGATCACGGAATCGGGAAATATACTAAAAATAGTATAATAAAAAATCCCCCTCCCTTCGGGATAACAGGCGTGATGTTTATGTGTTAAAAAAAAACTTAGTTCATTTTTTAGAGAGTCACGTTTTTGATTACAATTTTGTATCACGAATTGTTTTGTACGGGTTCAGCGAGCAGATTGCTTTCAAATTATTGTGAGTTCAAAGCGTCGCATGAAACGTGGAGATCATTTGTAGAAAAGTAACGTACTTAGAATATTTTAATTTATTATTTTTTAGAGCCTCCTCGCGTCGTGAAGTTCTTTGGAGTTTCTTACTGATGGTGTCTCGCCATCTGTGTCGGTATTTGTCGTCAGGTAGTGCGACGTGCAATTGGGTGTCCAGTGTGGAGCGGACCTGATCTGCTGATTAATTTTATTGAGACTTAAACATAAATACTAACTTATTGGTGACCCGTTTAGTAGCAACTAGTAACCACTTAAATAGTTACTTGCTACACTAGCGATTTACTAGAGTTGCCGACCTTAAAAAACTAGTTTCTTGTGATTTCTTCATTCTTTTAATTCCAAAAGCAAATATTTAAAAACATTGCGTGACCTAGGTAACTGAGCGAAGGCCGAAGCTTTAGCTTTGTTTTCAGAAGTTAGAGTAAAGTGGAAAGTATTAAAAAACGCTGAAACTTGTTGAAAATTTTTACACTGGAAAAATAAATATTCTGATCCCTGACCTGGTGATGATCATGGTGATATCAATATAGGTCGGATCATCATCAGATCTGGGTTTAGTCATAATCGTCAAAACCTTTTTTTTTAATTAGGTAGCTTTTCTATCTCACTATTCAAAGGCAAAGACCTCCCTCCGTTACATTTCTCTCAATTTGGTTATAACGTTCGGAAAACAAAAATACATAAAACACCGTTGTTTTTTGAACCTGTCTCACTTTTCCGTCAATCAATCAGTCAAGTCATTCTTTTTTCACAAACCCCTCCCAAGTTGCGCCGCGTTGCTTTATTAATATAACAAAGCTAAAACTTTTAGAAGGGTGTTAAAATTTTCTGGCGTAAAATTTTCCTTGTATTCATAAAAGAACATGTTTTTAATCAACTTAGCCTTTCTTGATGAAAGGCGATTGACCTTGGATGTTGTTATTACTGGAACACGGTGACCTTGGGCCAAGGCTTTACAGATTAAGTTCTTAGAAGCTGAGGAGCTGGTGTTAAGTTCTTGAGAGTTACTTTTAAAAGTTTTATCTAGTCTCCTGTTTGAATGGTTTGTATTGAATGCTGTTTTGTTACTGAATGGTGCTGATACTGATTCTTTGAAAGACAAATAAGCTTTATGATTAAAGAAGTTTAATGATTAACCATGTCATTGTAGACGAACCTAAGATATTAATTATAGTATAAATATTTGAAAATTTTCTTAAAATGTGATGTTTTAATTCTTAAACGAAATTTTATAATTTTCGATTTTCGCTCGTGTCTGATGTTAGTTAGGTAGGAACTTGATATAGAAGTCGAGCATGATTTTCGAGAGGTATTTACTGCGATTCATGAAGCCTATGTTGTCAACCAGTATTTACTTAAAGTTTAAAGTAACTACGTACGTACCTACACTACATATATTTAACTAAATTAAAACATGGCAGTTCATACACGGTCTTATATAAAAAAAATTTGGTAAGTACTTACTCATATATCTCCATTTTACTGCCAAGTGGTCGACAAATAAAACTAACGTCAATATCAATTTATATTCTGAGCTTAAAAATGCTTTTTAGTTTGTTTAACATGCAGTCGGAAACTTATTCCAAACTCGAAACCTAAAGTGATTGGTTGTACTAAAAAATATGAGCAAACACTAAGCAAAAAGCTTTCAGCGAAAATATAAGTACGGAAGAGAATGTATTAATTTACGTTTTATGCCAAATGGAATAAGTCTAATTGATACTTGTTTTGCGCTAAGTTTTGGCACAGATTCTGCTTGTGCCAAAACTACGGTGCTATAGAAATCGGCGAAAATAAAACAAAAAGTTGAAAGCTCTCTGTAAAAATGGTGCCTGATGTAAACTTTGCGTTACGAACATTTTTGAATAGAAAAAACATCACATTTATAATACTACTAGCTGTCCGCCGCGGTTACACCCGCGTCTTTGGTTACTGCTCCGCTCCCGTAGGTCGTAGCGTGATGGTATATAGCCTATAGCCTTCCTCGATAACTAATCTATCTAACACTGAAAGAATTTTTCAAATCGGACCAGTAGTTCCAGAGATTAGCGCGTTCAAACAAACAAACAAACAAACACTGCAGCTTTATAATATTATAAGTATAGATAATATATAATATAGTATAGATGATATCGTCGTAGTATTTATCATTCGGTGTTGTTTATCTATACTAATATTATAAAGAGGTAAAGTTTGTGAGGTTGTAGGGAGTAATCTCTGGATTTACTAAACAGATTTTGAAAATTCTTTCGCAAATTAGAAGCTACGTTATCACTGAGTACTATAGGCTATATTTTATTATCAAAAAATTAGGAATCCGTAAGAAAAATCACGCGAACTATGTCGTAGGAAGAGTGCTAATTATAAGTAACAAATATTGATAAGAGCTAAAGTTTATTTGTTTGTTTGTAAGAGGTAATCTCTGGAAGAACTGGTCTAATTACAAAAATCTTTCGCTGATAAAAACTACACTATTTACCAAGCGTTTTAGGATATGTTGTATGGTATACTTGACTTTCACGCGGACGAAATCGCGGGCAGAAACTATGAGTAATATTTACTGTAAATATCGAAGTAGGTATGGAGGAAACAGTTTTAAGTACCAGGGGTCCTACCATGAACTTTTATCGCGATCCAAAAACTGAACTGTTCTTCAAATACGTCAATATAATGACATAAATTGATGCGATAAATTGACGTATTTGAAGAATCGCGATCCAAAAACTGAACTGTTCTTCAAATACGTCAATATAATGACATAAATTGATGCGTTATATTGACGTATTTGAAGAACAGTTCAGTTTTTGGATCGCGATAAGAGTTCATGGTAGGACCCCAGTTTAGTTTGCAAGGCAAGTGTCTTGACAATACAACATAAGGTTTTTCTGAAGAAGTATTCTCGTCACATTGGGGAAAACAGGCGAGATGTGTAATTACGTTTTTCCATTTCTTCAAGTAAGTTCTCGAAACACAGTCGCCAAGTAAGTGAAGCTAATTATTACTTTAATTAAACAAACACACCTAGCCGGGTGTTCTTTCAACCAGTCAAGACTAGCGGTAAAAGTAGGACTCAGATTAATGACGCTACTTCTTGTAAATGTCTTAAATGTGCTGAAAACTTTACCCGAGGGCGAGTAAGGATGATCATAAGTTTTGCGCAACACTGACCTGCTTAATGTTTCGTAAGATTTCTACTAAATGTATAAGTTTAGAAAAGGACACCAAAGTTTTCTCTGAAATTTCTTAGGTATTGGTTTAGAGGACACTAGTAGGTACAGTCAGCAACAAAAGTCGATTAACATTTATGATTTTTAAATCCTAAATATTAAGTACAATATTAAAAATAAAACGCAATGAATATAAAATAAAGATATAATAATCCCTTAGCTATAACCTGAAATTCTGGAAGCCAGTACATTATGTGTTTAGTGTCTGTTTAAATGATATAAAAAAGTAACACTGTTAATCGACTTTTGTTGCTGACTGTACATATGTTATATGCCTGGAAAGTCCATTAACACTATGCTAAGAGAAAAGTTATTATTGAACTTTGGACTATAAATCTAACCTAACTATAAATAAGTTAGGTACGCACGACGAGGCGGGCTTCACTCGCTCAAAAACAATTTGATTCCGAAACTAACATGAAAGCTGTCAGTTCTAGGCTTTCGTTCAATTTCCGTCTGTAGTTTGTGTAAATAGTTTATAATATTACGTAGAACTTAGAACATATACGTACTTAAGTACATCATTTATCGATCTTGCATGCAAGTGTGGTCAAAATTTCTTTAGTTGGAGATATTTTTATTAGCTTTTAGTATAGTAGTTGCTCGTATTCAAGAGTACTTTCACCACCTGAATAATGGCCACTAAATTAAAAGTCGGCCCGTATGCATGGACTCACACTTTAATCTTTGTGGAAAATGTAGTGGGTAGTATAAGTACTTATAAAGTTAAATATGTATGTTAAAACACTTTGTATATTCTTAGTATACTACTGGTTTTAAAAGTAGAAATAACACATACACACATAAACTCACGCCTTTTTGGCAGAAACCAATGAACGCCACCTGCTACGATGGAACAAAAAAAAAAAGAATAAAAAAGAAAAAACTGTAAAAATAAATAAATAAATAATCACAAGACTTGCAAATACAACCGTCATTTAATAACTCTGTAAGTTTATCTTTACAGACGTGAAACACACAGATTCACATATATGTACATTATAATTTGTAGTTACAATTCAAATAACTTCAAAGCAACATCTGAAACGTCAGTCAAACCTGAACATTGCAGCTCAGATCCACAAAGTCCGTTTACAAGTACAAAGAGGGTGCTCTACTCAAGTGGTGGGGGAAAGGAAATCACGACGAGAGTCTCGATGGGCCCCCGATGAGGGCCGTCCCACTACGGGCCGCTTGCTCAGCCGCCTCGAGCTAATACCCAGTATTGAACTAATTACACGATTTTATAGGAATACCGGGAAAGATATTGGAAATTCTTTGTGAGTGAATTTGCTTTTTCTTTTATACTGTAAGTGATTTTTAGGTACGTGTTTGTTTCTTTTCATGAAATTCTCGGTAACTGAATGAGGTCAGTAATTATATCTTTTGAAAAGCTACAAACTAGGATTCGAATATTGCCCGCTTTTGTGGCAAATTCTTTGGTATAAGTAGATATCTACTAAACTGATTAACATTTTCGCTACTTTTAATAATTTATTACGTAATATACTTATAAATATATACATGTGTCAATTAATTTAGGGTTTTTCCATCAGGAATTTCTAAGAACCAGCCTCGGAGTCCGGATTTGTGCCCGGTTGATGGCAATAGGCTCGCGCTCTATTACATGGAACTTAAACATAACTGGGCGAAATGTGGGTGTAGGTACTAATGGGTACACCTCTGCCTAACCCTTCAGGGATTACAGGCGAGATGTTATGTTTTTTTTGTGTTAAATAAAAAAAAATTAAGGTTACTTTTATCTCAGCAATTATTCAGATAATTTTAGTGTACGAAATCAATCATGACTGAACAAAAATTAAGTTGTAATTTTGAACATCGTAGGTACATGAATAATTAATTATTTTTCCGCTCTAAAAGGTAGACCAGTTTAATATAGAAACTGGGTCAGCTCTTAAAATAAACTACAGTCTAGACTGCCACTGTTTCCACAGAGTTTAGGCACAAAGGCAGAATAACAGTGATGCAATATAAAAAGATAGGGTCGAATACAAAAAAGATAGATTTATTTATCTTTTTGTATTCAAACCCTGAATAATCCTAGCTTTTTATATTCATTAACTTTCAAGTTTTCTCTGATGTTACGCAGTCCTGTGGCCTACCTATCCATTATATTATATCCATTTGGTTTCTAGTTTTTTTTGTGAAACGTCGTATTGTTATTTGTCACGAGGCACGGTCGCGTGCCAAACATGACAGCGGCAAATTAGAACGACGTAAATATTTGAATGGAATTAATTAAAGCAAATTAATTAAGAGTGATATTTAGTGAGAAGTAATGGCGACAGGTCACTGGAACAACTTGGGACCCACGGATGCCTCTTAAGTTAAAGGGGAAAATCTACAAGTCCGTGATAAGACCTGTCGTATTGTATGGATCGGAATGTTGGGCCGCGAAGAAGACGGATGAAAAAAGATTGCATGTAGCGGAGATGAGAATGTTGAGATGGATGTGCGGAGTGACCAGAATGGATAGTCAGGAATGAGTACATAGGAGGAAGTCTGAAAGTGGCGCCAGTGACAGTTGAAAGGGAATCGTTTGTCTTGGTATGGGCATGTGAAGAGGAGGGATAAAACGCAAAGCTTATTTTATGTCGTTATTATAAATTTTAAATTTTAAAAACCCTCGACACAAACTAAACCTCACAACCTTTGCAAGTAGGATTATAGTTGTTATCCTAGTACGGCTCAAACATACCTAAGAACACTCTCGATCAAGTCATCTTTCAAACAAAATTTAATCAGAATTCCCTCTAGTGTTAAAAAAGGCACGCATAAATAGCTAAACCTTTATGGAAGTATGACGTAAATGGATCTGTCTTGCACGTTTTAAAAGTTCTTGCCTTGCTTTATTAAATGCAATAAGAAACTTTTTCTACGTTAAATGCTACTGAGAATTTGTAGTATAATAATAACTGTATTTTAAAAAGAAACAGTTTTATTATTCGGCACCCCAATTGCCGCTGGAAATAAAATGTTGTCATTTAGATTTCCAATTAAAACAAGACACAAGGAGGCAGATGTATTCACTAAGTACCAGGGCAACATGTACACTGAAGGCAGGTTTCTGTTGTGTGAACACTGTTTATCGACGTGAAAACTACGCCAACTAGGCCAGGATGCCGCTGCTGCCGACTAATGGCCATGTTTGCAGATAGTTCGCAAAGCCTCGCCCTCATAATGTATTGTGAACCACTATTGGAAAAGGAAACGCTAGTATAAATGTTTGAACAAACATTCGCTATAAGTGTACCTACATGAAGAAAATCACGGCGTCGAACTACGATTCCTGTATGTGATCACGTAAAATATCAACTTTTCTCAGCGGAAATACGAAGATCAAAGCTAGATACATTGATTTCCTCTCCTCTTAAACGGTCGGAGAACGGGAATTGATTTTTTGCGATGTCGTTTTACGGTAGCGCGATACGAATCTACGTTTTCGACGAGCTTGATTAAAAAGTTATCCAACCCACGGCACCCCGCAAATAAATTATTACAGCCATCCAATTTGTCGGAAACAAACAATTCTGAATTCGTAAATCTACCATTAATTTGTCAGGAAGGTGACAAGAGCAGACGCAGCTGGAAGTAGCCAGATAATCCTATTGCGTTAGCCATCTGATCCTGGATTATGTGCTAATCCTGGCCGCAGTGGGGGCTAGCCAGCCTGTAAATATGTACTGCATTATTAACTATCTTTTGTTTACGTTGGCGTAAATGAAAACTTCACAAATTAACGTTACATAATTTATCGGGCGCTGAATTTTACGCTGTTTGAGTTTGTTGTTACGTTGAAGTTATATCGAAAAGTTCACGGTCTATGTTTCTTTAATTAAACGTAAAGCGCTGAAGATTGAATGTCAAAGCAATTATTTTAGCTTACTGTACCTACTATGTATATTTTCATTTTAAGTTATCCATATTTCTCAAACGTTCTAGTAAGTCTAGTAAAAAGCTCTTTTGTTTCTGCCGTCTCTTTTATGACATGAGATTTTGCTTTTTGAATTTCAAATGCAAAGCGCTGAAAAGCACGTAAAAGTTGGATGATAAAGTTTATGCAATGGACAAAGTTTAGAGCACTCATAGAGAGGAAGGATGTCGCTGTTCAACAGTAAAGCATTTACTTACTTTTACTTATTCATGTATTGATGATGAAACGAATTTCATAAGTAGTAAAGTGCTTTACCTATAAAATACGTATTTACGGGGAGTAAAAAGGTACTTCGTATGCCGTTAACTACGCATACTGCCCATCAAACTAAGTAATTGAGGAAAAATTATTGCTTAGATAACAGTAAAGAAATGTGTTATTAAAGTAGAAATCATTATCTAACATAATTTGGAATTTGGAAGCCTCTTTTTTATCATTATTAGGATAAAATTAGTAATATTAACTAGTTTTCTAAAAAACGGTCGAAAATAATTAAATTCATTTATATCATTATTATTCCAATTGAAAGGCTTTTAAAAGACATTTTTGAACGTCATTTGCAATGGAAAAAAAAACTAATCTACATACCTAGTTTCTATTTCAAAATGTAGTTACGTATGGAGAAGTAAGGGCAAGGAACTCCAAACATAGTCTTTAAAAAATATATGTTTAACTAATAATTAGTACATTCATTCATAATTATACGAACGTGAAGACGATTTACCTCAAATAGAAGTTTTTATTTTAATGCATAAACTTAACTTATTTTGAAAATCACAATCAAATGAACACAGCCATTTCCGGGTACCCACTACAAAAGAGTGAAAACATTATTAAACATAAGACATCAAGTTGATGCCGACTCAGGTGTTTCGGCACAATGCCACGCAAATTAGCATCACTCATTAATAGTAGCAAATCGATTAATTTGCTGCAGACAGAAGGTGAAGGTATGACTGAAGTAACGAAGCTGCAGGCACAGAGTAGATAGAGTTTATTGAGTGGCTCGTGGCTTTATGGCGACCGGTAAACGGTTTGGGTAAGTATGTAGCTTTTCTGACTTAAGGCCGAACTAATATCCGTGACACAAGGAGCAGACGAAGATCTGTCATACTTTTAACTGTTTTACTGTCAGAAATATTATTAATCTGAATTTTGGTACCAATTTCTATAGAACCTACTACATTGTTTAGGTATAAAGTGTTCAAACAACAACATTTGTTTTTTTTTTTAATTTGACTAACTCGGGTTCAGTTCTACCAAAACGAACCAACACTTATAAAAATGTCTAATCTTTCAAAGTAATTACGTAATTATAGTAACGATGATTATATAACTGATTGATTAGGTCAATGGAAACAATTGTAATATAATTAATGTGATTCAGACGTGATTGGGATACGGTGAAAGTATAGGGCTGAATCGTGCAGAAACACTTAATCATCGAGTTAGATCGTGCTAGCAATTATATGGAAACTGTGCACTTAAAGGTAATAGAAAGGGCATAGGCAATAATTATGAACCAATTAAGGAGTAATCTAAGCATTTATGTTTTAGGTGTACATTGAACATTAGTGTTGGATATTGCTGTAACACATTTAATTTAATTATTGAGAGATTGTACTTTGGCAGAACTAAGATTATTAGACGACGAGCCACGAGCCCCTCACGGTAGGCCTTCTGTATCTTTTTATTCGATGTTGCATTCCCTTATTAAGGTGACCCAGTTAGTGCTGAGCCGGCCTAGTGACATTTCGACTGTGACTGATGTAACCAGCTTTTTTATAAAAAATGAGATGCGTCAACGTAAAAAACTTGACAGTTTCTTTTTTAATCTTTGGATTGATGTGTTTTTTTGTAGGTTTTATTTTATAAAATTTCCATAAACTAAAGTTACTTTTAAAAGAATACTTTTTTTGTTTGAAATAAGAGAGTATTTATTAAATATCTAAACTAAGTACCTGTGTATACTATAGTGAGGACAAACAGTATTTTAATCAGTTATTTTTAAACTTCAATTTGAGAGCTTAACAGCTTTAAAATCATGACATAAAGCCAGGTAACACCAAAAGCCGATTTAGGTGAATTTATATATTCTATTTTATTAATTTATTTTAAGCTAGACATTCTTAGTTCAATGTGTTCATTCATAGTCAAAAGCTACTGTATACAAACGGTTACGTACACAACGTATTTTTGGTACCTAGGTACTGTGCATATAAAGGCATAAGCTTTGGTAACTTAAGTTAGGTTCCGGTGACTTTATCACTAAAAGCTAACTGAAGTTACGCCAGCTTAAATGATGACAGGAATTATTTAAAATAGGGTAAGTAGTACTTATTCTACTAAATAAGCCAACTTTGATGGTAGTTGGAATATCCCGTAAATTCCATCGCATGGTCACCATATAGTATTCAGTGGGCCTCGCGAGGCTTTTGTTTAACGTGCCTACCCGCGCCTACCGGGCCCGCACGACTTTTCCTTTCAATTACTCCTACATTTATGTAGTCAGGGAGTTTGGTCACCGTTACGAAGTTTTTTAGTAATTGTGAAGTTATTTTCTTACCAGAATATCGAAAAAGGAACAGAATTTCACAGAAGCATTATCATTATTTATTTATTCATGATAATAAGTACAACATATTACAGATTACTCCAAGACGATGCTATACACACAAATTAAACTGTATCATAAAATATACTTTAAAATAAAATTCAACAATAAAAATAAAAACAATCAGTTACATTTGTATCCCATCTTCAATGCATCTTTGCGCACCAGATACTTACGAATTTCGGCAGGCTATCAAAAAGGTCTTCTGAAGGCATATCATTTATAATCCTTGCGGCTCTTATATTCATATTACAAGTTCACTGCCAATACCGTCCTAAAGTGTATTAACTGAAGTGGTCTCTGGATGGAAATGATTCCGATACTGCATATTATATCATATACCTATCTACAACTAATGTACCACTTGATGTAGTCATTGGAAAATAATCTTTATGTATTCAAATAAACAGAAATGGTTTTGCGAACAATTTCAGACACGTAGATAGAAGTACTTACTCAAATTAAAATTGTGATAAAGTTATGATTTCATGTTATAATTTATTTTTATTTGGTTTAATTTGCTTTATCTACAAAGCTATTTATACATATCACCTAACTGTTAGTTTTTTTAATACACTGTATTTTGACCTGTAGGTATATGTATGTACCATAGTTCAATTTTAAAGGCAAACTGAAAATCGATCAAATTCTCTACAACTTTTGGCACAAAAATAAAAATAGGTAAACGGATAAACTTATTCATTGGTAAAAGAATTACATGACACAATCGTTAATTTCAAAACGTATGTACACATAATTATTGCCTATACCTACCAACTTAAAGTATAATAGTTCTTGTAACATATGTCAATATATTATGAGTGATGGAACGCAGTCAACATAGGCTTAAGACGTTAGGAGGGGAGCGGGGGAACGCGCCCTCACTACTTGAGGGAGAGACATGTCGAGGCGGTCACGCTGGACCAAATAAATAATTTGAACCTATTAAAACTAGTTTTACTTTTTTTTTTACTTTTTTTAACAATACAGTTCTAAAAACCTAGAACTGAACCAAACGATCTGTGTCACCCTAGTTTTGTGCTAGTTTGTAACATTTAAGTCAAGGCGAACGATTTCACCTATTTTTAAACGGAACACTTTCTCTGGCTGCAATGCTGAACTGCAAGCATGCAACTAGCTGCTTTCATTGTTACGTCACCTTTTTTTAGGGTATAAAGCAAGCTTTATAATTTATTCGAGTGTCGATTAAAAACGTTGTAGATAAAGTGGTAATAAGCTCATACCTTTGTCAGTTCAGAAAACATTAAAAACTGAAGTTGGAATCCAAAAGCAAACGGTAAAAAAAATTCGCAGTAAAAATCAACGAACAGAATCCATTTTGTGAAGCTCCAATTTGCTATTTGTTCTTTATTTTTCGTATTTGAAATACGAGGAAGAAACGGTTCAAATAATGGACTGTCTGTTTGCAATACAAAAATAAACATCGTTTTCTTTATAAAGAGGCACTTTATCGTCAAATTGGCGTCGGACACCGGCGATTGTTTGCGAATTACGTTGCGATTTCCTAGAAAACTGCTACGTTCGGTCAATTGTCGTGATTACGGGAAATTACTGGTTTCACTTGATATATTTGTCATTTGGGCTCATGATTAATTCCTTCCATGGATTGCTAAATGGGGACGTTGATTGCGTAATCAACTGGAATTAATTTAATGTTCTGTTTAACTGGAATTAATTTAATCTTTTAGGTAAAAAAGATTTTTGAAATCGGTTCACAATTGACGAAGAAACACAAACAATGCACAGAACCTCCTCCTTTTTTAGCACATACATACATAACATCACGCCTGTAATCCCCGAAGGGTTAAGCAGTGGTGTACCCATAAGTACACCCACATTTCGTCAGGTATGTTTAAGTCCCATGTAATAGGGGGCAAGCTTATTTTTTTTTTTTAAGAAGGTAGAAACGTCCTCCCATTTATCTTTTTTAGGTCTATAGTCTAGAACCATCGTCGGTCCGCTTAGTTCCATCCGTTACGGGTGTGCATCACGCAAACCCTGTCGCCGTGACATTGCACTTGACCTCGCACCGCCACGTGTAACATTATGAACATAGGACAATTAGCATGAAAATAATGTTACTGAAGGTCGTTTCATACAATGTCTATTAGCAACAGAACAGCTTAAAAGTAATGAGACTGTAACAGCTAAGTTTTTTCATCAGTCTTTTTTTGCTGACTCTTGGGTCTCTTCTAGCAATACGTGATAGTCAACGATACTGTTATGTTTGGTGCGAAATGAAATATATTGTTCTCAGTATAATACAGGGTTTATTCACAGATACACAGGTTATTTTACAAGATACAGAATTACAGTCTTACAGGCGAGAGCGACCAGAAGGGAAGTGAATCTCTAGGAAATCGATACACACAGATAATATAAAGACTAGTGACGCGACATTAGAAACATACTAAATAGTGATGTACGACTTATTAGCAGAAGTTCTGTACTTATACAGACCTTAGTACCTTTTGTGACTGTCACAATTCTAGCAACACAAGGTTTTCTGTATCTTTAATACTCCCGAACTTTCGGTTCGGCGGCCGATCTACGGCCAAGCCAAGTACGGAAGAGTATTTTAAGCATTACACTCTCATAGTTCAATGGGACGGCAATCGGATACAATCGGGAAGAGATCAATGACTTTATGAGCTTCTGACGCACGGGGATGTCTCACCACCAATTTGTAAACCCCGGCTTGCCACAAAAAAAATCCTAACGGAAAAACAAAAAAAAATATGTGCGACTTGGGAATCGAGTCCAGGACCCGCTCAGCAGTCTCGCTTGCAACCACTAGACTATTACGGAGACGCGGGGAGACGCGCGTCGCGTGCGGTGTGGCGTCAAGCGGCGCGAAAATTAGTACGTCAAAAATCGCTTCTCCGTAAACGCACTCATACAACGCCATATTATTATGTATGAATTCAGTGCGGGCCGCGCCGCACAACGCGACGCGCGACGCCCCGCGTCTCCGTAAATGAGGCCTATGTCGGGTATGGGTTAATGTGTGTATGATACGTTGGCAAAAAGGCCAACCGGCACACCTGGTGGAAAGTAATTACCTCCACCTATGCACACCTGCAAATTTCGTTTGCCCCTATTAAATGGAAAACAAATTGCCAATTTCCCTAATTTAACCTCCGTTATATTTTTCCGGGCACCAATTAGGAGCCGCAACACCTATCAAATAAGGTAGGAACCAACAAATTTCCGCTCGGTTCGTCTGCTCATCCGATACTGGTGTGAAGCACGCAAGCCCTGACATTGCTCTTGAAGTGCTGACCTCGCATGCAACACAGTCTTATGTTAATTTGTTGAAGTCTGAACGTGTTCAGGAGTTTGTGTAGCGTTGTGGCAATGATTTGATTACGTAAGCAAATTAACATGTGTCTAGCCAACGTAGTGTCAGGCTAAGGGCTAAGACATAACAAAACAACATAACATCACGCCTGTAATCCCCGAAGGGTTAGGCAGAGGTGTACCCATTAGTACACAAGAGAAACAAAAAATCAATCAATCTCGATGTCTAAGAGTAGACAATTTATGTTTCTTTATTTTCCTACTTCAATTTTTTACTAATATCAGAACGTTATTTTAAAATACGGGCTTTGTATGGTCCATATTTCAGGATGTGAAAGCATCATGTATACTTTCGCACTCTGAAAAATAGGATGTATGAACAATTTTTGTTATGGAACGACCCTAAAGTATGAATAAAGAATCAGATTCATTTTGATCGTGTTGTAGTGTATTTTTGTAGGGAACTGTGAATTTTTTTTTACATGCATTGTCTACTATTACTCCTTTACCTGCATGTATAGGTATTCGATCAGCATTTATATTTCTCTAGAACGTGGTTACCATTCGAAGTAATTACTACATTATTGTTGTGTGGCAAAAAAGAAATTTAGTACCTATTAAATAGGTAAGTTTTGTATAGCTTTTTATTTCTTTCTCTGGCACTGAAATGTTTAGCGGTCTTAACTATCACTTCGTAGTACAAAAAGCGTCAAAATCATTTAAATATAAATTATCAAGGCTTTAGCTACTATACATAATTATGTGTGTGTAAAGTCTTGCTTTACTTAGCAATTAACCGAAACTGTACGGTTTTAGTTAGTCAACTACAGTTTGACAAACTAACTAAAGATTTCGGCAACTTTGATTATTTCAGTTAGTGTTGTTAATTAACGGTAATCATTAACCAAATAAGTGGTAATTAACAGTAAATAATAACCAATTTATTACGTTTACTGGTAATTGTAAATATCATTCTGTTAGGCTCGGTTATACTGAAATAATAGTACGGGTATGTGCGGGTATGAGTTTGGGACAGTTTGTCGTACCTATATCTATTCCGTTTAGTTTAGAAGAGCTAATCTTAAAAGTAGTAAGTAATCTTAAAAGTGCGAGTTTTTAATACAATACTTAATACCTATTAAGTATGAGAAAAAGAAATCTACTATAATCATTTTAGTAGAGATATTACTTTTTTTTAAAGTTTAATTTGTTTTGCTTAACTATTTCTGATATTTCTCTCACATACATTGATCAAAACATAATAAACAAGTCAATATCCACATATCAAGTAGCACAATCCATTTTTCATACATTTCACTGATCCTTATCAAATAATCTTATTTACACTTAATATCCTGAGAGTAAAGTAAACACTCATGTTCTAATTTCCTCCAGTACAAACGATATCTGACCCAAATCTGTAACACTTAATTTCAAGAGAATTTGGAACAAATTATGTACTTGTACTAACGCGAGGCTCTTAAAAATGTTATTTATTTAAGTAGGTATTTAAAGGCTAATCTAACATTAATCTTCTTTATCATAAAATTCCCTGAAGTATAACTTTATTTTTCGTAAAATCTGTTGACATATCTCAATAGCGAAAAAAAATTTGACTTAGGTAATGATCTGAAATCGGCGTTGTTAATTTTTTGTAAGACAAGCGGTGTTTGCACTGAATAATCCAGATTATAAAGCAAGAGTGAGTAACAAAGCTAGAATTTCTAAAAGACACTCCTATTTCTCTCTGTTATGAACCTTCTTCAGTCCCCAAGCAAAGAATCTGTCCTGCCTAGAAGAACGGTAGCTAAGTTCATCACGTCTAATTTCCTCATTCGATACACAGCTACAGTAGACAATCTTTACACCTACACTTAATTAAATCGACTCACCCCGGTGCGCTGCAATATTCTCTTCACAAACGTGCTACAGTATTGTTCGAAATTACTTTTGTTGTTCATTAAAGTAACTAGAATACCAGACCCAACGAAATTATTTGTTAAAAAAAGAAATTGTGAATTTCTCCGAAGCATATTAAACCACACAAACAATGGTGCTCGCAAATGAATCCACTAGCAAATCGCAAAAAAAACTTCAGATTCAGACACACAAAGAGAAGTTTCATTCAATTTTTTATTCACACATTGTACCCACATTCTTTGTCCGCAAATCCTTATCAAAAGAGCAATAGTCATTAATTTTCTAACATTGCTTCACACTTTAATCTGGGAGCTATCGTGGTGGTGCGGCCATGACCGTGTAGGGTGACGTCAGATTGATAAATAGAATAGAATAAAATAATTTATTTCAGATAATTAAAATCCAACAATATTAGCTTACAATTATGTTAGTATTGTTAGTACTTATCTTTATGACTAATATATAAAACCATTCACTACCCTCACCCAGTGTTTTAGAATGGCGCAGTCCAATCAAGCAGCAATGACTTTTAGAATGCTATTTTTAGAGCCCGCAGATGCTGCAGCAAAGAAGCCGATTTTTTGCGAATTATGGCCTTGAGGCCGTCCGTGTGGGCTTCCGAAAACTTCCCTTACATAAAGACGCGCTCAACAAAGGCATGATGACTGATAATTTTCTCCATCACTGAAAGAAATTGAGCTACGAAATTAGGAAAGATTGATATCATCGTGATCTTGAGCTGTCATAAATCTTGATTTTTTTAATGAAAAATATCGTATTTTTTCGTAAAGTGAGCTATTTTCGTGAGCTAGCGATCTAATTTAGGATTAAACGAGTAAGAGTAAGTACCTACTGTTGTTAGGTATTTGATTTTTGACGATCTTAAAAAGGCAATTGTTAACATAGTTTTGAACATTCTCGTTCTTACACATAAATGTCTAAAATCAATAATCAACGTAAATTAGTGAACTTTTTGATCCTACTTTGTTTTAGTTTTTAGTGGAATAAATTGTGATTCTTTATCGTTTCATTTTAATTTTAAATATATAATCCATATTTTTTATTATACATAATAAAATATTGACATCAAAAAAAGAACACCAAAACTAAAAACATTCTAACTCGAAAAGCCAACAAATCAACAAGTAAACTCTAATATTCAAATAACACAACGTATAATGAGTAGGTAGGTACGTAAATATAGACACATGGGCACTCGAGTAAACAGTCACTTAACGTAGGTACAAATTACAACACTATAATTAACACAATCATACAAACAGGTAGCTCGTCAGTACGACTAATGGCTTAATAATGTCGCAGACGGTAATTTCATAACTGTTAAAGAAGGCAATATATTCGTATTTGCTTAGGGATTGCCGGCTCAAGCAGCGTGCAATATTAATGAGGAAGTCGGTTCCAAGGAAAAGGCAATGCTTTTACCGTTTTCAAAGATACAGCTTTCATTATCAAACGGAATTAGTAACCAGATGCAAAATTACCATTTAAATGTTATTTTCGATTGTAAATTTCTAAAAAGTTGCTATTTAGAATACACCTGCTTTTGAATAGAAATGCGATATTAGCTTAGCTGTGCTTTAGTTGTGCAAAGACGAATTTATTTATTAAACTGGAGTCTAGAGACTTAAACTTCTGGTTAGGTTAGGTTAGGTTAGGTTAGGCGAAAGTATGACACAGGCGGAGTTTTTAGTGGGTGCAAGCCCCACATAACCACGTCGTCTCCCCGGATGGCGGGGTATGCGTTAGGCATTTTCTTCGCTCGAAAAAAAAAAAAGGTTACGTTAGGTTAGGTTAGGTAGGTACGGAGGAGATTTGTCTAACCGTGTAAAAGGAAAACTGTAATTTCTATCAAGTTAAACTGTTTAAGCTTACCCCTACCAACTTTCATCAAAATCGGTTCAGTGGTTTAGTCGTAAAAGCATACCAAACATATTTGCTTTCGCATGTACAATATTAGTTAAGTATGTAATGTAGGGGAGACCATGGTTAGCAGTGGATGTCCTACGACTGATATGATTATGATGATGATGATGGAAGTATGGATTTGACTCCGACAGACAAAGTCGCGGGCGGAATCTAGATCTATTTATTCATGTCATTCAATGCGTTGAATGCTATTCTCAGAGTACAATACAAATCATGTGAAGAATTTAATTTTACTTCGCGAGTGGTACCGTGCAGTCTGCACGAGTTTAATTGTATTTATTCGTATCGGAAGCATTAGCGAGGCGGTCACGTCATGCACTAGGGCTGCGGGGACCTGAATATTTTAGCTGCATTTAAAGGTAGCCCACTTCGCGTGACTGCACCCCATTGGTGAGGCATATTGATTGGTTGTTTTGTTGAACGATTTATTTTATGCATGGTAACCCTATTCTGTTGTCGTTGTAAGGGTTTTAGTTGTACGTAGTACGATGTGTGTGTGTGTTTTTAAAAACTTTTTTTATGGCTGGCTAAATTATTACGAAAATATATCGATAAAAATCTGTATAACAACGAAAAATAGACTAGAAGTCAAGAGCAAACTCATATTATATAAAAAAAAATACAAAAACATTTTCTTAACGTATCTACTCTTGGGTAACCCTAAAAATGTGTAATAATATGTTATTTGCTTGTATACAGTGTGTTGTATAATAATACGTGTGTACTGTGTATTTGTTAACCAGACATTGGTAGACTTCCGTGTACAGTTTTTAATAACACAATTTAAAATAATGAAGTTTCGATCCACAGTCTACACCATTACCAACATCTGCTAACCCATCCAATTAATTAATCTCCCAAAAATGTAATAAAGCTTTCATTTAATTTGAAAAATGGCGTCAGTAGCCGCCAACCTTGTTCTCGCGCTCACTTTATTAGATTCGCGGCTATCAATAATGTAATGTATTACAGAGTAAAGATCGGTAATACTTAAGAAAATTTATGATCCAGCTGCATACGTAGTTACTATCTCGTCTTACAACAGTCGAGTTCAGTTTACTGTCTTTTTATGATATCTAGAATCGAGAGTACGTAGTTACTTTAATATTCTGATTTCCTACTTTGTACATTCTGTAATCTTTTAAAATCTATTCATTGTATTTTTTTTTTGTAGTTTTTAAGGATTTTCTATCTGGAATTTCTCAGTGGCAGTCTCGGAGTCGATTTGTGCCGTGTTGATGGCAATAGGCTCACCCCCTATTACATGGAACTTAAACATAACTGGCGAAATGTGGGTGTATTAATGATGTGTACACCTCTGCCTAACCCCTCAGGGATTACTGACGTGATGTTATGTTATGTATTTTAGCAAACAGTGTTTAAACACGTAATTACTGACCTATTTATTTTTTATCAATTATTTTCGGTAAAGGGTTCAAAACCTAGGAGTAAAAATTGGAGCAGCATTTAGCCAACACAAATAAATTATAGCGAAGTCTTTGTTCATTTTGTAATTTATTCCTACGGACACAATGGCTACAATTTTTTGTCTGTTTACATTTTATTACGTAATCCTCAGTTCATTTTTATATAGCTTTATGTATGTATATTATTAATTATAAATTCTAGATGGAGTTGTGTGTCCAAAATAGAAATATGTAAACTAAAAGACAAATGTCAAAAGTAGTCAATAGCTTACAATATTTTTATGATAATACCAGCTTTTGCCTGCGGCTTCGCTCCCGTTTCATCCCCTTATGGGGTGATTTATGAAAAATAATTTCTTAGCGGACGTCTACCAACTAAAAACTACCTCCCTACCATTATACGTAAAGCGGTTTTTGATATTTCACATGATGAGTAAATGACCTTTCGCTTTTATATGTTGTATCTAGACTTAACTAATAGGGATAAGCCCACACAGATCCATTTAAAAATCCAACTCGTGTTTTAACTACTGTGAAACTTCCCACTGGTTTACTTAACTGAGTAAACTTTCAAGTGAACAGTTAAGTGAGGTTTTAGCTTTAAGACACCACGTTCCCCATTTCGTCTTGTGCCGTGGTGTGTTTCCTTAAAGTCCTTATTAGTTATTCAGTGGGGCACACACATGTGGGCAAGTCCCGAGTTTATCGCCAGTGTACACAGGCACGTATTCCAGGAGTAAGTTCTGGATCACTGTTGAGTTATATATAGTGACGGTGAGTTTTCTCAACTCATACGAGGATCATATAAACTTGATACTTGAAGTTAAGTAGTACTATTTTGTCCGTGAATTCATCAGCGTAAGTGTCGATTTCGTAGAGTCGCGGTATAAAAAGTAGCCTATTATGTAAATAATAGGCTACTTTTTAAACTTAACCCGTACCAAATTTTATTTTAACGTTACTCGGTTTTGAATTGGATATTGACAGGCAATTATAGCTTAAACAAAAAAAAACTTCTGAGCAAGCGTATACCGAAAATATTTACGTGTACATTTAGGTACTTTCAATATTTCAACAACAAATTGGTCTCTATTCAATTTATTATTTTTAAAAGAAAAAAGTGTACAACAAATATTCGGCCCCATTTCTAAATATTGCCCTGGGGAGCAACAGTTACAAGTTTGCTATCATTTCTACGCCCAGGTATGGTATTCAAACTTATATAATTTTTTACGCGAACAAAAGTATTTTCATTTTGATAGAATGAATGAGAAAGTTTACCAGCAATTTATTGTTCGTTTCGCGCGAACTTTAGTGCTAGGGTGATGACCCTTCCAGCGAACAGTAAATGCTTCTTATTTATTTGATACTAGCTTTTTCCCGCGACTTCGTCCGCGTAAATGTCGGTTATCGCGGACACAGATGAAGTTGCGGAGTAAAAAGTAGCCTACGTCCTTTCTGGGGTTCAAACTGACGCCGAATATAAGTATAGATTCTTAAAACTGTAACTGTGTGCGTAGGTCCTGTGTAAAAAGACCTATGACATAGCTGGTCACTACGCATACTGTCCATCAAACTAAGTAACATTGTACAAAAAAGCATTGCTGGGTAATGACTTCTATTTTTTGTATGAGAAATCCCAGTTTATGGTAGAACGTCGTAAACATTACGTTTGTAGATGCATGCACCAGTACAGAAAAACTTATTTTCATAGAAAACCGTAAAAATAGTTGGTACCATCAATATTTTCGTAATTAGAGGGTTCCTTCTAGTTACAAGGTACGGTAAGGTCCCAGAACAAAAAAAAGACTATCACACATCACACCCGCTATTTCATAAACTTTTTTAAGTGTAGTTACGAGGTGGTAAGTTGATATTCTGAAATTAATGCGTATTTGAAGGTATCCAATGCACCTACCTAAAATTATTTTTGCATGATTCTGCCGTAGTTATAGCCAATTGTGGCTAAGGTGATAGCGATACGTTTATGGCCTTAACTTTGCCACTTAATAACTTACGCAGTTTGTAAAGTAATTAATGTAACAGTGTAGAGGGGGACTGATGTAACCCTAGAGTGATATCCATACTTTATTAACATATTTAATATTATAAATGCGAAAGTAACTCTGTCAGTTTGTCTGAGACACACATACCTACCTGTAGACTCTCTAATATGTGCAATAAGTACAATATTTACTAGCTGCCGCCCGCGACATCGTCCGCGTAAATATTGGTTATTGCGGACGCAGACGAAGTCGAAGTCAAAGTCGAATAAAAAGTAGCCTATGTCCTTTGTTGGGGTTCAAACTTACTCTGTGCCCTGTAGCAAATTTCATTAAAATCGACAGACAGACAAAGTTTCTTTTTAATTTATAATATTAGTATAGATTAAGTACTATTCGAAACAAGCGGCGGCTATATTACGAAGCTTGCTGTAAAAGCTGTATCAGACAAATCCGTGCGGCCACAGCCGGGTCTGCAATTTATGACAACCTATAATGTAACATGCTACGCAGCGAGCCGGATTAGTACGCCCACGCTAAAAGAACAAACCAAGTAGTAAAATGAACTAAAATGCGGTCGTCATAGATTCTATAATACCAGCTTACAAGATCTTGTACAAGTTCCAAAAATCTAGACTTCATGTTAGAAAACAACGAAATTGCTCAAAATTGATTTTCAGAGAAGGACACTCCGTCAGTCAGTGTATATTACTCAACCGTAAATATTGAGGCACATTGAGTTTTAGATAAAGTTCGGCTTACTTTGTCGTCTCTGTCACTCGAACGTGTATGACAGTCCTTTTTAGTGTGACGCAATACCCGGGTACTGACCTACCCGGGTGTTACGTGTCACTAAAAAGGCCTTACTCTTTATAAAACAACTTTTGTCGTGAAGTTACAGTTACCTTTACGACAAAAGTTGTTTTACAAAGAAAACTAGTTAAAACGATGATACTTTTGTCGGATAACTGCTAACGCGATCTTGTAAAAGTTCGGAAAGTCTAGTCATGTCAGAAAGATGCCTAACAAGCGCGACATGTTTTGCAAGCTTAGAGACAAGTCATCGTGTAATTAATTATGATGTCGAGGAACGTGCGACATTTTTTGTAACATTGTTTTTGTAAAAGTAAATGTCGCTGTAATAATAATTTTCAACAGAAAAGTTTTCTATATGTTAATTTAACTTGATATTCTTGTATCACAAGTAAAAGTCATGGATTTACGGGACTTATTATAATCACGAAGAGGCGCGGCGCGACGCCGTCTGACGCGTGCGAACGTTAGGTTTAATGATTATGCCTTTTTCGTTTTATGCCTCCACAGGAATAAATCGCATACAAGTTTATTGTAATTTCGTATGCTTATCTTATTAATAACTCCGCTTGTTACTTGTAAAAAATTAAATGGAAATGGAAAGAAATTAGGTTATTTGTTTTGTAAGAATTTTTGTAGCGTATTTTTTTTTATAACTGACTTGAATGTCTTTGGTACCCACATTAAATGCATTATGTTATGTTTCGGTATAAAACGGTCTTAGGGTAGCTATACCGGGCACGCTGCAATCGCGGCGGTAAGACCCCTCTTTGAGGAGTGGCTAGAGAGGCGCCACGGCGTCCTCACCTTCCGGCTGACGCAGGTCCTCACCGGACACGGTTGTTTTGGGAGGTTCCTGTGTCGGATTGCACGGGAGGAAACGCCCGGGTGTCACCACTGTGTGGACCGCCCGGAGGACACGGTGGAGCATACGGTGCAGGTTTGCCCCGCTTGGGCGGAGCACCGCCGTGTCCTCACGGAGGCGATAGGCGGCGGCGACCTCTCGCGCCCGGGCCTGGTTCAGGCCATGCTCCGGGGCGAGAGGGAATGGGATGCAGTCACCTCCTTCTGCGAAGCAGTAATGCTAGCGAAGGAGGAGGCGGGCCGCGTGAGTGAGAGAACATCCTCCACCTCACGCCCCAGCCGCCGCGGGAGACGCCCAGGGCGTCGGACGTCGAGAGACGACATCCGGCCACCGTAGGCGCGGGCTTGCGGACGGCGAGTAATGGGTAGCTCGCCGTCCGATCAAGGACCATGCCCGGGTCGACGGCGCGTTCTGTTCGCGCGCGCCTCAAAGAGCTGTCAGCACAGGGACGGGGCCCCAACAGGGGCCAAACGCCTGCCGGGGTTGCGGGACGTCTTAACAGGATACCGTGGCCCCGGAACGTAAAGGGCAACAGAAGGAACAGGGTGGTTTTTTAGTCAGTAAAAGTCTGACAGTCCCTTCCGCCCCACCCAGGGCGGAAGGAGTCATTTGATGATTTTTACCACCTAAAAAAAAAAAAAAGGGTAGCTATACACTAATACGGTACAGCATTTTTAATGCAACCTTTGATAATGTTGTATTAAAAATGCCGAACGGAATATGTTGGCCCGCTTATGTGTGTAGCGACCCTTACTTTTACACGATTAAAATTTCGTAAACTAAAGCAAAAAATTAATAAAGAAAACATCCAGGCTATTTTATAAAAGAACTCCAAGCAAGAAATTTATTTTAACGAAAGCTGCTATATTTTTTCCTGATATTGTAAAACAACGCTTAAATTATATTTTGGTTTTCCTTAATTATGAATAAATAAATCTTGTAAATTGTAGAGGGTATTTTATTTAATGCATATCCTACATAGCTTAAAACAAAGTCGCTTCCTGCCGTCTGTAATTACGCTTAGATCTTTTAAATTACGCAACGGATTTTAATGCGGTTTTCATCAATAGATTGAGTAAATCAAGAGGAAGGTTTATGTATCTACATTGTACCCGTACGAAGTCGGAGCGGGACGCGATTAAGAATAAAAATACAAGTCAAGTTTACCTACTTACATTCTAATATTAGGTATATGTAACCCGTGTCACCAAAGAAACAAATTGAAAATGGTAGCGCTTCTCATGGTCCTCTCATTCGCTCGCTAGACTGTGCGAGTGAAAGGGCATGACAAGACCTTTACATTGGGGTCATTCTACGACCCCACGTTTTAACTTTACTCTTACTAACAAATCCCGATGAATACTTTAACATGCTCCGAAATAATCAACTCGATGAAGATTATATGGTTATGTATGGATAAACGCGACTTCGCATTTGTTGCTAATGGAATTTACATGCACGTTACAGTCTTAAACAATTTCAACTTTAAAATCATTAGTATAAAGTTGATTTTAGATTGATACAAGTGAAATTGACAAAACAAATTTAGTTTGAGTGTAAATTGAACAATGTGCTGTAATGTTAAGGTCTATAATCCCAAAGCATGATATGAGTTTTAGTAACGATTCGTAAATATACATACATAGAATGTGGGTAGTCAATATTTTGTTTGTAATACAAATGGGTATGTTTATTTTACTCAAATTGTGTGTTTAAATAAATCTTGATAGTTTATCTATGTAAGTTTTGGCACGTTCAAATGTTTTTGTGTAATAAGGAATGAGGGTGTAAATAAGGGTTATGTTTGTTTGCAGTCAGTGAGTGGAAGACCACTCACTGACTTGGCAAAACTACAATTTAGCGCACAAAAGGTAGCATACAAAAGATAATGAAAGTTGACTATGCTACGGTTTTTCGTAGACCTCGTAGCGTTGCGTAGCTTCGCGTAGCATAAAAATGTTTGAGTATATCTTGAACTATTATTTATCTCTTTCTCTTTCTATCATGCTATATATCTTTGTTTATTATAAGAATTTTATGAATAACTAAAGAATAGCTTCTGACCGCGACTTCGCGCTCATAAAAAGTCACTTTCCGTAAAGTAAGTTGAACTGTTATCTCAAGGGAACACATTATTACATACATAAAACTTATCTTATGTGTTAACCCAGAAAAGGGCCTATCTATGTGCCAATTTCAGTAACAAACATCCAAACATCTATTCATCTTTACAAAGTTTCACATTTAAAATATTAGTAGGATAACATTAAAATCATGGTCCCACAGAGTCTCGCATTAGAACCAATAAGTAACTACTGACCTATATCGGAATTCCCTTGGAATCTATGCGAGAAGCAATTTCCCGAGGCTTTCATGATTCATTAGGGTTGCAGTGTAGGCCCGCTGTGCTCAAGTGGCGACATCTATCGAGTAATGACGCTCTTCTCGCTTGGCAAGCTTCTTCAAGTGTCTATTAAAATTGTTGGCTGCGTTCTCGTTGATTTGGGAACGTGTTACGAAATTGAAGTTATATATTATTTATTATTAAATTGTTAATGATATAGTCAACCTCTATGTTAATACCTACGTTAATCAAAAAATAATACCAACACAAAACATTTGACAGCCACGTTGGTCTAGTGGTCGCAAAGCGCGACAGCTGAGCATGAGATCATGGGTTCGATTCCCAGGTCGGACAAAGTGTTAATGGGTTTTTCCATCAGGAATTTCTCAGTAGTAGCTTGGGAGTCTGGATTTGTGCCCGGTTGATGCCAATAAGCTTGCCTCCATTACATGGGACTTAAACATAACTGGCGGAATGTGGGTGTACTAATGTGTACACCTCTGCCTAACCCTTGAGATTACAAGCATGATTTTATGGTATAATTACACAAAACACAACAAAAAGTTCACCCGCATTAATAAGTAAAATTTGAAATCTAAAATCGGAAAGTACAAAATTTGAAGAATCATAATTTGCTTTCATTTCATTATTTAAGCCGGACTTACTGTATTGTCAAGTATCTCACTTCTCTCCAACTTGAATTATGAAATTCAGATTACAAATTCAAATAGCCTTTGTTATCGCCCAAGTTCGAATTTGAAATTCAGCCAGGTATTTTGGTTGTTTCATTTCAATTTCAAAGAGTAATGAAGAGTATTTGACCTTTAGCTACTACGACAATATCAGTGTCATGAGGAACAAATAGTTTGATATCTACAGAAGGTCAATATCATACTACAAAGCCGCTTTACGTAGGTATGGTGACCTCAAAGGTCGCAAACTACTCGTATATATCTTGAATGAACGCGCGCTAGTAGCCATGTTGTTATAAAAGTCAAAGTCAAAGTATTTATTACAATTAGACCATTTACAGGTATTTTCAGACTGTCAAGGAGTCGGTTAGTTAATCAGAAAGTTGAAGCTAGTTGCTTCTTCCAAAACGGAGGTAGACCTCTATGGAGAAGAACGAGCAAGAAACTCCACGGACTTTACGTCCTTTTCGAGGCACGGGCGTGTCACTGTCACATAACTAACTTCCAGGCTGCTACAGAGAAATCCGTAACTGAAAAACCCAGTAACACTTTTTACCCGACCTAGGAATCGAATCCAGGACCCCACACTCAACAGTTGCGCTTGCGACCACAAGACGAATGTAGCAGTTAAACACACACATCACAAGTCACACGTCGTCACACGTTTATGACAGTCGCGTGACTTGCTCGCTAATTGCATTACGTGTTTAAAATAAACCTCAAAATGGACGCCTCATTAGTCTTATTATAAAATACGTTTAATCTTAAAATAAATTACCTACTTAAGCAGCTCTAACTTTCGTCATAACTTTTAATGAAAGCTTAATTGCTAATGAACGATATTTTCAAACATTCACGTGAATTTTTTGAAGCTACCGTGAACATTTTCCTGTAGTATGGCGTTTTAAAGTGAAAGCGTCCCTAATTGCTTTGGCGCCATTTAAACCGTTTAGTAGTGAGTGTAAAAAAAGAGATAATGATCACAAGAGACGTCCTCACTCGACGCTCAATGACCGATCGCTTTAAGCGCTTTACTCGCTTTTAAGCCTGTTGGCTGGACGCGCTGAAAGCTTGCTTGCAAAAGACCACGATTTTACGAAAAAGTAAAGCGTTGACACAGATTTATTCACATAGATTATATCTTTAATGCATCTCACTAACAAATGTATGATAGAAGATGATAAATGTTAAAAAAATGTTTTTGTGTGTCTCAATCAATGTTTTAACCAATTACTAAATACCTTGTTTTTCGGGACATCGCTAAGCGACTGGTCGACTCTTCACAAGACCAGAGGGCTGGCCTTTTCTTAGGCCAAAGAATCAGCATTGCCATACAACGTGGCAATGCTGTCAGCCTTTTGGGCACTTGCCCCATTGACAGCGACGCGGACGAATTTTTTGATGCCCTATGAGGTCTCCTTTCTGCCTTTTTTTTAATAAATTGTACATATTTTACATTTACTTTAAGGTTTTATGTTTAGGTATACCTATAAATTGTATATATTAAATAATTACTAAATGTAATTAGTTAATATTCATATTCGTATTCATTGTTAATTTTAAGTTGAAACATGACTTTAATTAAATACGAAGATAAATTGCACGATGCTATTAAAATCTTTTAAAGTTTCCATAATTTTTTGTCGATTTTTCCTTACTTAGATTTGACTTTGACTTCCATACGAGCGAAGTTACGGGCAAAAACTAGTGGTTAATATATTCGCCTGACTGTTTTTAGTCTAATTTTCCTGCCCTGTGTAGGAGGCAAACTGTCGTTATATTTGTTCATCCAACTACAAATTGGTCATTTGCTCTGATATTTGCCTACGTTTTGTACGATACAAATTACTTAATTACCTTAGCTTGTGTTTAAAATTATTATTTTTATTTTATGCAATCTAATTAGATTCTTAATTAATACAATTTTGTAACATGCTGTAACCTTTGTGAACATTTAATTAATTTAAATATTTACTTTTGTCATATTTTTATTAATTACATTTTTGATAATTTTTCGTCAGCTTCCTGTTTTTACCCACAGACAAATACGCACAGAATGACGGAAAAATGAATATTTCACTATCTGTCTACAGTTGCAGTACGATCAGTATACATACATAAACTCACTCCTTTTTCCAATAGGTGTAGGCAAAAACCACAGAACCTTACATACTCCTTTCGCCTCGTCCACGTTCATACTCTGGTCATACAAGCACGCCGGTTACTGTTCTGCGCACCCGTTCAGTATTCATTTTGATCAAACGTGTCATTTCAAGTGACGCTCGTTCAGACAGAATACTATTACAGGGTTAATGCTCAAGGGAATGAATATGAAAGCGAACGACTACCTGCGTTCGACAGTGAGTAGTCGTATACAAACGGAAAGATAAAACCCATCAATTACTGTCGGTTTCACGAATAAAATGGTGATTCTGTGTCAATTTCTGGTTAGAAAAGAAACTGTACTTAAACTGTCATTGGGAAATTTATAGCTTGACTTAAATAATAACGGTTGTAAAAAGATATTTTACAAAGCCAAAAGTTACATGTTCTTCAGATCATCACCATATTTTTATTATTTTAGATTACAATCTGATATGCCAATTTCTATTGCTATTTTTTACGACAACATGTTTTGAATGTTTTAAGTAAACTTTTACCCCCACGACTCTCTGTTGCATGCATCCGTTCGCATAACGCTATACCATATACCTACAGTGATATTTCAGACCAAAAATAAAAGTCGTTTTCCAGCAAAAATGTTTGCTTAATGTTACTTTGTTCATTGGCTAATATGCGCAGTTAACGACTATAATTATTATGATGTGTCTTTTACACCCCGTATAAAAAAAATGTAGTTAAAGATTAGTAGCTAGATCTTCACGCAACACAGCACGTAACACAACACGCAACACAACTCAGTGTGTCATATTAACGACTGTGCACCCGAAAAAATAAATTCGTATTATCCACTTACCTATGCTCTGGCTGACCCATATCCCCAGCATATCCAGCTGCAGCAACCGATGGTACAGCTGTGCCCCGCGCGTGTGGTTCATGAACAGGTGGTAGAGGAAGGAGCCACACCAGGGTGCCAGAGCCCCCAGCAGGTGGCACATTGATAGGAACCAGGCGCCCGGCCCGCTCCGCCACGGCAGTAAGCCCGGCAGGACCGCCAGTATGTATACCAAGGATACTCCTGTAACAAGAATATAGAGATTTTAGCACTTGCTGATAGCATTTTTAGGTGGCATTAAATCTATAATAATAATTTAATAAAGCTGAAGAAATTTTTTGTTTGTTTGTTTGTAATTTGACTGCCTCGTTGGTCTAGTGGTTAGTGACCCTGACTGCAAAGCCGGAGGTAGTGGGTTCGATTCCCACCCAGGACAAACTTTGTGTGATGAGCATAATTGTTGGTTCTGTGTCTGGGTGTAATTTATCTATAATATGTATGTATTTATAAATTATATAAGTATGTATATCAGTTGTCTGGTTACCATAACACAAGCTCTGCTTAGCTTGGGATCAGATGGCCGTGTGTGAGTTGTCCCAAGATATTATTATTATTTTTATTATTAATTGCGCTAATCTCTGAATCAGTTCGATTGGAAAAAAGCTTTTTGTAAATAATAAGGTAACACCCCCAATAATCGACACTTTAACGTGCGCAAACAAGCATTTGTTCAAATATTTTCTTACTTTATGATATTATAAGGTATTTTGAAGCATTGGGTAACGCTTCAGACTTCGTTGCGTAATATTTGAAAGCAAACATAAGTTTCTTATAAATAAATAAAGTAATAATATATCGAAATAAATTAACGTTTTTTGGTCTAGTGATCGACAGCAGAATTCTATTTTTCGACACCCGGTAATCGACATGTTCCAGTAATCGACATCCAATAATCGACATATTCCTAACACTTCTAAACAATAAATCTCAATAGAAAAGCCGAGATAATCTAGTATTATATGTGACGAAATAAAAACTTAGTCTTATTCAGTATTTTGATCATTTTAATCAACAAACAATCTTATAATAAACAAATAGTGACTAGTAATTCGTAGGTTTCTAAAAAAATACACTTTTGCAATATAATACATCTCTTAAATGTTAAACAATACATGTAGAAGATGTGTCATTTGGTTTCGGTTTAGTATCCGCCTTTTCTTGTTTTTTTATTGTTTTTATCTGTTAGTTTTTTCTGTTTTTTGTTTTTCTATCTTCCTCAATTTTAATCGTTTTCTTTTTTCTCTTTCCTTGGATTTAATTTCTAATTTTTTCACCTTTCTGACAACTTCTATTGCCTGTATTATTTTAAAAAGTGTGGAATTTTTTTTTGGTGCCATAAAAAACATTTATGTCGATTATAGGAACATGCGAAAAAAAAAACTCCAGTAATCGACAAGCGTGTTTTCATATTATATTATAAACTTACAATTGCAAAGACATTACTAAAAACTAAAGAATTTGGGTTCTAACTTAATAAATAATTTACATGCTCGGTCAAGCAAAACAATTAAAAGTTATGGGCATTATATCTTGCTCACCTCCTTAGCGATTTCGCTAATGAAACGGGAATTTATTTAGAGATCTCTGCCGGTTGGTATGTTCAGCTACGCCATTTTCTTTAAAACAGCCGAATCTATGAAATATCTTTCGCAATGATAGCTAGATAATCCTCAACTATGTTTATGGTTTAAATACGTTCCGAAGCGAGACTCAAGTCTTGTTTTTTTTCGTTAACTTTTTAAGTGTCGAACACTGGGGCTCTGTCGAACACTGGGTGTTTTACCTTAGCCAGATTCATGACAAATAGTATAGGCACGTGACGCACGTCAGCACTTCACGCTACGACCCACAGGAGCGGAGCAGTAGTCAATGACGTAACTTAACACTGGTACAAAAACCATGAAGTCTTACAGATCAGCTAGTTAGTGTTTTATCACATTAATTTAAATCAGTAAAGGTCGGTAGTCCAAGCACGAACGCGTTAACGTATTATAAGTATTCTATTCGGGTCGCTTTTAGTAAAGGAAACACGAGTATCCTAAAAACACTTTTTCTTAAAATACGACAAGCATCCTTAGTAGTTAGCTATTTTCATGAATAAAGCCTAAATAAATATTACGTGCGAAACTGGTATTTCTAATTCAAATATTCTTCGAATTAACGTATTTAACATTAACTCTACGCGCTTGTGCTAGGCGCTCAACATTGTTCGTTTTAATATACTGTATAGTTTCTCGTTATAGACCGACTAGTTTTTGCCCGAGACTTCATCCGCGTAAATGTCGGATCCCCGTTTTATCCCCTTAGGGGTTGAGTTTCAGAAAATCCTTTTTTAGCGCATCCAAATTTCAGCGCAATTCGTGCAATGGTTAATGGTGGTTGGATCAGTCAGTCAGTAACGGTTGCCTTTTATATACAGACTAGCTTCTGCCAGCGACTTCGTCCGCGTCAAAGTTGATTTCTCCATACAAACTTTGGAACCCTGATATGGGGTGAATTTTGGAAAACTATTTCTTAGCGGATGCCTACGTCATAACATTTACCTGCATGCCAAATTTCAGCCCGATCCGTCCACGTGGTTTGGGCTGTGCGTTGATAGATCACTATGTCAGTCGGTCAGTCACCTTTGAGTTTTATATATTTAAATAGAAGACTAGATGTGTCATACAGCTTTAAGGTTAGAAAATCATCAGTAGCCTTATACGAGTATGTGGCCTTAACATAAGGTTGCTACCCAACATTCGAATTAATTGATGTCACCACCAGTCATACATTCTGTAACTCATTAAACTAATGGCTAAAAGCATGACCCTGTCCCTCTCCAATTATGGCTGATGACGTCACTTGGCATTGATTGTAAAATCAGTATTGTAAGGTAAGCACGTTGCGTGACACGTAATGAACAAGTGTTATCGTTGCCTGTGGCAATGATAACACTGGTATTGGTGTTAGCATGGACTGAGGCAGGCATTGCTTTGTTATTTACCTAAGGCATATTTTGCATCCTCTTCAAAGTCAAAGACTAAGCACATTAATTATATATATTATTATTTTTATTTAAATATCTTATTTATTTTAAATTTTAATTGTAAAGTCAATACTATATTGCTGTGCCCTAACAGGGCTTTAGCTTTAAGCATTATGTAACATCTTTTTATACACATTATGGAATGCAATAAATGAATATGAATATAAATATGAATATGCTTCCACCGTCCTGCGTGTATTCAATTATTTAGACTAGTTTAAAAGCCCTTAAAATGACTACCACTACTATTAACGACTACAGACCAGAGTGAGCAGCACCAAGATTTGAGTTCAAAATACACGAAGGAAAACATATCCGAAATCTGATACCAATTAAACCCTTCTTTGTTCAAAATAACTTAGTTACAAAATACAAAATCTTCGTTTGTTTATTTAACCATAACATTGAGACGTAGTTTCCAAACTTGAATAAAATATGATAGAATCAACACAATACAATTTTGCTTTCTGATCGAACAAGTTTATTTACATATTTTCCGTAGGCTTTGGAGGCGAGCTATGTTTATGAATCAGCCTACATTTGGCACGCTTCGGGTTAGCTTCGTTTTAATAAAGGAATTGTATGAGAACTAGCAACCTACTGCTGCTTTGCTTGTGATTATTAGACAGTATCTTTAATTGCGCTGATTTAGTATTAGTCATTTTGTTTACAACCAGCTGTTGTCCTCAGTATTAATTGTAACCTAATGGAAAACTACTTCCTCTGTACATTTTTTTTGCGTCGTATATTCCATTTAAATATTTACTGTTTGATCCCAATAATACTTTGCCCGACCTGGGAATCGAACCCAAGACTTCATTCATAATAATAATCATTAGTAATTTATTGGTGTCAATGCTACTTTTTAAAAACGCTTTGCGAAAAAAGAACAAAAACATATAATAGTATAGTAAGATATTCAACTATAACACAGTTTACCCTACGACCTTTGATCTTATCAATCTTCCATTTCCATTTTGAATTTTCAGACGCCTTGAAAGACCCTTTTGTTATAACAAACAAACATACTCAGTGCTATACAAACACATATTATTATGTAAAGTTATTCTGCCAAGTTCTACCAATCATAGGCTAAGAATATAAATATATGTACTTAATATAAAAGTATGTTTATGGTTAAATATAAGAAGGCTATTAATATTTCTTGTAACAAGTTGTAAGGGAGCGTGTGTGTGTGACCTATTAATACCGATATTATGTGTTTTTAAGTACTCTCAGAATAAAGAGCTAGATATAAGTAGTTATCTATATATACATATAATAAAATCGTAACGAAATCAAAACTGTACTTTTAATATTTTTGAAAAAGAGTAATTGCTATGAGTTCTGGGAGTGATTCTAATGCCAAAATATTTTTTTTAGATTTTTTGTCTGTTTGTCTTTTTGTCTGTATGTTTGTTAGAGCATCACGCGAATACTGCCGGATAGATTCTGTTCAAATTTTCTATGAATATTCCACATTGGCCAAATTAGTCTATAGGCTATAAATTATCACGCTATTTGCTTTGGGGGGTGAGCAATGTTTCAATTTGACTATGCAGAAACAAACTTTGACGCGGACGAAGTCGCGCAGTATAAGATATGTAGTAATTAAAGACCTATACATGATTGTACTCATGATAACAAACAACTTTCCCAAAGAATTTATTGTTCAAAATTGTAAAGCGCAAGACCCCATTCACCACAAAGGCGAGCGCACGAGCGCCTTCCGTACGGTTAAAAGTAAAATGAAAAAAAAATAAAGTCGAATAGTTTTGTTTGTAAAAAATTACAGACGACTGTGTGCTGTCTGTTGTTAAAAAAAAAACGTTTATTTGTGAAAGCTTCTTGTTATCATAAGTACAATCATGTGTAAAAGTATCGGTCATTAATTACCAGTCATCCTATATCTTAGATACTAGTCTATACTATAATATTATAAAGAGGTAAAGTTTGTGAGTTTGTCAGGTTGTGGGGGGTAATCTTTGGACCTACTGAACCGATTTTTAAAAATTCTTTCGCAAATTGGAAGCTACCTTATCACTGAGTGCTATTCTGTGCTATAGGCTATATTTAATTATAAAAAAAATTGGAATCCTTTTAATAACTAAGTTCCTAGTCTACTTAACCCCTAAAGATCCTCAAGTTATGAGTTACGTCATCAGTTCATCACTCATGAAGATTTATATATCGCGAGATGTGTCGTGTCGAGCGCGCCTTTCAGTAATACTGACACATTTTCCTCACTCTTGCATCTTTGAAGACACGCTTCTGATATTACATTCCGTTAGTGGTCGCTGTCGAGTTCTTTAACATGTGAATGCACCTCATCATACGTCTAGACTTTTCCCAACTATATTGGGGTCGGCTTCCAGTCTTCATGCAGCTGAATATCAGTATTTTCGTGGAGCGACTGCCTATCTGACTTCCACAACCTAGTTACTTCTTCTTTATCGTGTGGGCAGTAAGGTCTTACGACCCCTCACACCCTAGTGACAGAGTTTCTAAACCGCCTCAAAGGCCTCTGACATGGTTTGAGTCATGAGTGGAACAGTAAGTCCCAGATTTCCTCACGATGTACTACACCCACAGTGAGTTACTATATCACATAAAGATTTAGTAAGCATACCAAGTAGGTACTCTTAAAAGCTTTTCCGTTTCTCGTAGTTACATAAATATCAAGTCAGTAGTTCAATAAATATAATCACAAAGGTACCATTTTGTATGCGTAACTTGGTGTCAGTAAGTAACAACTGCCTATTCGTACCGAATAATAAAATAAAACAAAGAGTTGTTTCAACGTTCTCACATTCACTAAACTGCCCTCCGACCGGAAAATACAAAATCATTTTCGACAAAGTGAAAACATTTTTCGTAAAAGAACATGTTTTGATTAATGTCGTCGGTATTGTTTGGGTGAGTCCAAGAAAATATTATTTATTGTGTCCAACGATGCTAATCGTTTACTAAGTATTTTTATTTACAATTAGCTACTGCCCGCGATTTCGTCCGCGTCAAAGTTAAAACCCATGGGATATGGGAATTTTGGAAAATCCATTCTTATCGGATGCCTAGGTCGTACAAAAAGCACACTCTCCAAGTTTTAGGTCTCTACGTTCAGTAGCTTAGGCTGTGTGTTGATCCGTCAGTCAGTCAATCATTTTGGAAAAAGCATTTATTATATAGACTACAGGCCCATGTCCAAAAATGGTGGGTCATATGAACCACCAGGTGACGTATATAGGACGATATAAGAGCATAAAATAATAAGATTCAGCACTATGCCGTCACTTGTAAGCTGTCCAACTGAGTGCTGATGAGAATTGAAAAGTGCAGGTAGAGTGAGTACATTTTGGTCATATATTTTTGTACGGCATTTTTACCATCGATAGATCCATGAAAAATAATAAGAAAGCGCGCAGTGCCGTACAAAAATGTTGGGCCACAAAGTCGGTATTTTATTTGATTTTCTGACATTTTCCAGGGTAAATTTGGTCATTTGATTCTGTACGGCATCAGTTTCATACTGTTTCAATACAGCTTCTAATCCATTATTCCGCAACGCCGTACAAAAATTATGCGACAAGTGGAAAAAGTCGAGGGTTGCAACCCCCTCTCTTTCCGTGGTCCGGGGGGCGATTTGAAACAACATAAAATTAATTTATTTTGAAAGTATTTTATGCATAGATAATATTTTTTTACATGCCGTACATTTTCGTTGGTCCAAAGGTTTGTAGGGGAAAAACAACTCAAGGAAAAATCCATAGAACGAAATGATATGAAAAAATATGGTCTGCATTAAAATGTACGGCATCATTTTTTCCTAATTTATTTGTCTTAATACTATTTAAAACAAGGGAAAAATGTAGAAAATTGCTATAGATTATTAATCTATGAATATTTAAACTTTTGCAATAATTCAGTTTTTGTATTTCTCTATAATTTTTTTTAGAACAGTTTCTTTTGAACGGCAATACTATATAACAATTGTATTTTACAATATCATGTTAAAAAAGAAGTTGCCGTACAGAGTCAAATGATTTTACAGCTTTATAAATCAAGTATACCATGAAATTAAGATAATTAATTAATTTACATTCAAATGAACAATAATTTTTTGACGGCATTATTTTTAATAGTACTTTTGAGTGCTAGCTAATGTTTTGGAACCGAAGCCGTACTTTTTCAAATCACCCCCCGGACCACGGAAAGAGAGGGGGTTGCAACCCTCGATTTTTTCCCCTTGTCGCATGATTTTTGTACGGCGTTGCGGAATAATGGATTAGAAGCTGTATTGAAACAGTATGAAACTGATGCCGTACAGAATCAAATGACCAAATTTACCCTGGAAATTGTCAGAAAATCAAAAAAAATACCGACTTTGTGGCCCAACATTTTTGTACGGCACTGCGCGCTTTCTTATTATTTTTCATGGATCTATCGATGGTAAAAATGCCGTACAAAAATATATGACCAAAATGTACTCCCTCTACCTGCACTTTTCAATTCTCATCAGCACTCAGTTGGACAGCTTACAAGTGACGGCATAGTGCTGAATCTTATTATTTTATGCTCTTATATCGTCCTATATACGTCACCTGGTGGTTCATATGACCCACCATTTTTGGACATGGGCCTGTAGTCTAATAGGTATGTATAGAAGATGATATTTTTTACTTATCATATCAAATATGTGGAAATATTTTACGGTTTTTAGTCAGACAGCTCAATAAGAAATATTGTTTTCTTTTCATATTTTTGTACGTGCTGAATACTTAAAAAGTCTTTATGAAAATTTTTATTTTTCCATAAATATAAATCACGAATAATCTTGTGAGTAATCTCAGGCACAAAAAGATGCAAACGATATAAGATACGGGATTCGCGTTTATTGTATGAATTTTATTATCTTGAGGCTTTGGGCCAGTAAAAGAAATGGCGGGAGACTGATAAAATATTAATGAAAAGAAAAAGTTTTATGTTAAGCGCAGATTATAGGTGCTTATTTTTCGTTAGCATTAGTGTATAAGCTTATGCAAGTACTAGGTCCAGAAGAGCGAGAAAAGAAATCTAAAATACAAAAATCGATGGATGTCTTCGAGTAGAATTGAATATGATTAATGAATTGTTTATTACCTACTTTTTTTATTAAATTACATTTGAAATCATCCGTCGGTCTAAGAAAACTTCAACTATGTCCCTATACCCTGGTTACTGATTAGTAACCAGGGTATAGGGACATAGTTGAAGTACAACAACTTACACTACGTACAGTCATCAAAAGAGATTTCTTTTGATGACTGTATGTAGTGTAAGTTATATGTAGGTACCTGCTGCTAGTAATATAATCTACGTCCCTTTCTTTTGTGTAGAATATAAAGTAAGTAAGAGATAAGTAGCTCTAAAGGCGTATATCGCTTACAGAATAGGGACTGTTAGGCCATCTGTCGCGGAGAGAAAGAACAATTGTTTCCAAGAGGACGAGTAATGTTATCATCTTGATTTACGACGTTTGAACTACTTCACACTACTTGATTTACCTACTCCTCTAGGGAAATAAACGGATTTACATGTTTTAATATTAACCAACATATTTAACCCGTTGAATGTCTAATTAGTAACACAATAGTAAGGCAATGGCTTATGTCGAACTGTGTAACATAAGACATTCGAGAGGTTAAGTAGTATAACTGAGCGTGTTTGCATTTATTCATTCAAGGCAAGTACTTATTTCATTCTATACTGACACTAGCTTCTGCCGACGACTTCATCCGCGTAGTTTGTTTGACTCGCGGTATGTTATGCCTTTGGTTACTAATCCACTCCCGTGGGTCGTGGCGTGATGTTATATAGCCTTTCTTATTCCTTATGTATCTAGCTATCATATAATTATGTACAGAAAGATTTTTTTACAATTCAACTAGCGGTGCCAGAGATTAGCGCTTTTATACAAACTCACAAACAAGCAAAAAAAAATTCAACTTTATTACATTAGAAGATGATCACCGTAAGAAGCGATTTTTTAAATCACGGTAAGTATGATGAACATTAACGATATCATCTAAATGTTTTTTTTTTATTTTATTTTTTTTTATTCAACATGGGACAATAAACAGCTACAATATAAAATGTTACAAGAAAAGTTAATAGTAATTAAACAATATTGCAGCCCATGTTCTGTCAAATGCATAGAAAATGAAAGATTCCATTGTTCTTTTCAATTAAATAAGAAACAAAAAAATACGTACTTTACGCCTTACATAGCTTCTGTATGCGACTTCGTCTACGTGAAAGTCAAGTACCCCATAAAACATATCCTATGACACTCGACAATAGTGTAGCTTTCTATCACTGAAAGAATTTTTGTGATGGAACCAGTATTTTCAGAGATCACGAACAAACAAAAACATTAAAAAAACAACTTTGCCTCTTTATGAAATTATTAGTAAGTACCTATGAAAACGCACGCAATTTCGAAATCCTCACGCTTAGGTACAGAGCATACAATGCAAATGATTTTCATAACTTTTTATGATTACCAGGATTGTGAAGTCCCGGAAATATATCCTAATAATACAAAAATCTTTAGGTAATGGAGGAATCTAATCTCTTTATTTTGTCTCTAGAATTTATGTATGTCTGCGGGCACTCTAATGGAGGATATTTCGTACATTTTGGTACACAGCACTTTTTGCGGTGGGCATAAATACGTAATTAGGATCCCTTTAGTTTTTATTCAAGATAACGTTACGTGGTCTGGGTTTAGTCTCGAATTTTCATTAGTTTTTATGTTTTGTGTTGTTGTATGAATGAAATATGATTAGAGACGATGTCGACAAATTGCTTATTTATATACTTAAGGTTTTTTTTTGTTATTATTTTTATTTGAACACAAATTGTGTGGTAGGCGGAAAGTATCAAATGGCAATAATTATGTTTGATAGCAGCGCTTTGTCTACAACTTAGAACGTACGTAAGGAATAAGTATTCCTTCTCATCCTTGTATGTTGATATTGAGTAGCACTATTATAAAGATAAACCCTGTTGTTCTCATGGACACTAGCGCAACTGTTCAGCGTGGCATCCTGGGTTCGATTCCCAGGTCGGACAAAAAGTGTTATTAGGTTTTTCGATTACGCATTTCCCAGTATCAGCCCGAAATTTGGAAGTTAGCGGTGTGACATACCCGTGTCACAGAAAGCATGTAAAACCGTGTCCTACGCCTGACCAGTCGTGTCGGATTCCCGTCCCATTGGACTGCGAGAGTGGGGGAAGAGGGGGTGCTCCTGTGTTTACGCACACACTTGTAAACTATATAGTAGGTACCTGCATACTTGGCCATTGGGATTGGCCGCCGTAACCGGTATTCGGTCTATTAGGTTAAATACCAAATGACAAAGGAGTCTGGAGAGACACTTTTCATCTTATTTTAGTTTTCAGTTTAGCTGTGAAAATATCAATGTCATTCGTTGACATCAGGTGGAATATTTTAATGAACCCAAGTAATATAATCTTCACTCCGATAAAGCTTCGGAAAGTTTGGAAAGTTCTTAAAATAAAATATCTAAGCAGATTTGGGTTTCTTTAAAAGGTCTAAAAATAAAAGGGGCCCTCTAATTAACACCAGTATTGACATTAAATTGACCTTGCCAAGAGAAATGAAAGAAGGAATATCTAATTACAAGTTACTTGTTCGTTAACGAAGGAGATAATTATACAGGTAATTTTTTTTAACTTATTTTTATTATATCGTGCTTAAACTAAGCAATTTATTTATTAGATGTACCGGACCTAATAAAATAAAAAATACTGGCTGCATAGTGCAAAAATTTTGTCTAAGCTCAGTTATTAATGTCTTACGAACAGTGTTCTTTTACGTAATGCCTCAGTACTAGACCAAAAAATCTCCCATTTTCTGCTAAAGCTACTGAAAATTCTGATCCTAAAAAGCTTTTTAATTCATTAATATGGTGTTATTTTTATTTGGACTATACTTATAAACAAAACTACACACTAACTGCTACATTGACTGCCTCGTTGGTATAGTGATCGCAAAGCGCGACTGCTGAGCGTGAGGTCTTGGGTTTGATTCCCAGGTCGGGCAAAGTGTTATTGGGTTATTCCATCAGGAATTTGTCAGTAGCAGCCTTGGAGTCTGGATTTGTGCCCGGTTGTTGGCAATAGGCTCGCAATGGGACTTAAACATAACTGGCGAAATGTGGGTGTACTAATGGATACAGCTCTGCTTAACCCTTCGGGAATTACAGGCGTGAGGTTATGTAACTACACACATCTTTATTACTTTTTAGTAAAACTATAGTTTAGACGCAAACTTCATTGTATGTGTACCTATGTAACCTACGATAAGTGCTGTACTCTCTCTGGAGTCTCATCTTGAATCTTCGCTAGATTATAGGATAAGGGTCACTAATAAATTGCTTTATGTGTAACTCAGTTTACCCGGCAGGGATCATAGGGGATGTGTGTAGAAACTTTATTGTTTCAACGCTTTTTACAACGGTAACACAAGCCATACGGGAACGGTTTATTTTTCATGTATGTATTGGAAAAATCGGAATAACCTCACTCCATTTTGTTTAAACTTAATAATACCTAACGTGGCGGCCCAGTTGGTTTGATATCGGGCAAGTACCAATGTAACTTTTTGAATTCATATGTATTTTATAAGTTTACTCTGGACATCACTGACATCGATAAAGGAACGTCGCGCGTCGTTGGAAAACCTAGGGTTATAGATACAAAATCTGAAACACTAATTCGTCTTGAGCAAGCGCGGTGATCAATGTTTGTGCCGTGTCTGCATGAGGCAGGCTCTCGACCTACATCCCTAAGCCTAATATAGGCTTAGGGATATATAGGGATACTATTGGTAGGTACAGAGGCCTTAATATTATTTTATTTTATTATACTCACTGTGTTTTTACTGAAGTGTTAAAACACTCAAATCACTTTTTATTTCAATAAATCAATACAAAACTAGATTCATATATTGCTACAAATATGTATATAAGTACATGCCAGTTTAAATTGGCACGGAATGCGGGTTTTAAACCCACTATGTTTCACAAAGGCTATTGCAAATGAAAGCCAGGCTTCCGTATTGAAATCTAAACGTAATTACGTACATGTATCAGTATTGTCTCTCCCACGCAAATATAGAGCACACAATGAAACAGCGATACACCGACGACCAATCTATACAACACAATTGTTTGTTTGTTTGTTTGTAAAGGTTGAATCTGACATATTTTCGATATAAGTTTTTATTATAACCTTGAAAAGATAAGTCGTAAAGTATAGGCAACATGCTGTTTGTTTAACGTTGAATAGTAGCACCTATCGACATAATATCTATGATGGAGTAGATAGGTGACTCACTAAAGGATTTTATGCGCGATTGAATAGAGGAGTCAGCAATGTAGAAAGCTGCGCTCAATACCTAACACTGAATGAAATAAAAAGCTTTTTCACAAAAAAAGATAACCGCCTTCATAAACTACAAAATAAAAATAACTTTAGTTTTGGAAGTCGGCGGCTTTGGTTTTGTTTTTTGTTATGTAGGTAAGTATTGCCACCGACTTCCTAAACTAAAGTTATTTTTATTTTGTAGTTTATGAAGGCGGTTATCTTTTTTTGTGAAAAAGCTTTTTATTTTTCACTTTTTAGTACTTGTGTATTAATGTTTGAAATCCTTACAAAAAGCCCTTTCAAACAATACCTCGCACGATATATTTAATTTTGGAAACTGGTAGGGGGTTGACGTACCCCCCCCCCCCTTTCCTTCAGTCAGTCATCGACTACACGTATAAACAAAGCAATTTCACTTGTTACGATATTGCTGCTGTGATTCTGTGAGGAGTTCCATTCCATATCTCCGAAGTTCATCATCAGATATTGAAATGGTGACAATGGGACCACACGGGAAGCACCAGCTTTCAAATAAAAAAAGAATCATGAAAATCGGTTTACCCAGTCGCAAGTAAGGAGCTAACAAACATAAAAAAAAATACAGACGAATTGATAACCTCCTCCTTTTTTTGAAGTCGGTTAAAAATAGTAGTTCGACCATTCAACAATCATCCAAATGCTTTACTTAACAGTTTATTCTCAACACATACTTCAACATCCGAAGCGTATCTTTGAACCCAATATGGAGAAGTTTCGACCCATCCGCCAACCTCCCCAAAGAAGCAAACATCCCTTGAGTTGGACCCTTCAGGGTTTTATATATTTATTTTCCTTCCGAGGTCAACAAATACGTGAGTTTGCATTCATACCAGGATAAGTAGGTAGATTAGTTTTTCAACGCGAAGGGAAATAATTAGCATCGCTTAATGCCCTAACTTTTCCCAGGTGGAATTTCCAGTTTTTTCCAAGTTAATTCAGAAACTTTGCGACTTGGTTTAATGAAAAATTGTGGTTATTTCTCCAAAGCTTATCCTCAACATCGTCTCGTTGGGAAAAGAAGGAAAATGGGTAACGTTTTGTCCTAATTTTGAGGAAAAAGCAACAGATATGGTGCGTGTTTTTGTTGATATGAGGGAAAAAACGTAGGAAGGCAAGTATGATGTCAGAATATATAGATACATATACTTATTATACATAAAACATTTCATTTCATGTAAAGGCATACGGTTAAGAGAACCGTTGTGTTATATGTATAAAACGTAAACGAGTAAACCACATAGAAAATAACGACAGAACATCAATGGAAAACATGCTTGAAGCAATTTTCTTTTTACTCACATTAATAAATAAAATACCTACGCCTGAAAGTAGTGCGCAAGGCATGTTTTGAATAATTGCGCGGCTTGCAATTTCCCATAGTCTTCAATGGCAGTGCAAATATATCGATTGTACACACCAAGCCATTCCCACCACGGTCATTATAGCGAAACTAGTACTTATGCCCGATATTACGCGGTAAAACGGTGTAATTATTGTATCATATCGGCGCCTGCGATTTAATGGCGTCGCGTCGGAGTTCAAGTAGCTAATATTTATTTGATATATGGGTAGTTTTATCTAAGTCTGAAGAACATACTGATCCTATAGTGTGCTGTCTTTAAGGTTTTAAGTCCGTTTGACAGGCTCTAGATAAATCTTTAAAGCTTGATTCAGACATATCAGTGAAGTCACAGTTCCGGTACCGTATTATACCGTATCAGTGATAAATTATTCTTTCATACATTCTCTATGAACGCGTTCACACTTGTCAGTGTCAGTGACGACACAGTGCCCTCAGTATCAGTTCCGGCGCGTTCATAGAGAAAGAATAATTAACACTGATACAGGATGGTGCCGGACACTGATATAGGATGGTGCCGGACACTGATATGTGTAAATCAGCCTTAAAACGGCAGTTTGCTAATGGCTAGTTTCTTGTGTAAGAAGAGAAAAATCTTTTGTATAAAAAATACTCATAAATCAAACGAAAGAAAACCAAATAACTTAGTAACCAAGGTCGTTATCTAAAACAGGATGAATAGAAGAAATATTGCATATTAGTATCATAAATAAAAAGAGATTAATGTTTGGTTAAACGTTTCTTGACTTTGACTAATACTAGTGAATCGAAATTATGTTCTGTATACCATATTGCTACGTTATTCAGCATAGAAGTTAGTAGGTTGTGAGAAAAATATTAGCTGTTATATTTTTCAGTTGGTTTTGTAAGAGATCGCATGTTTTATTTAACAACGAAGTGAATAATCGCTTACAATAGACATAATTATTTGGTATGTAATGCCTCTTGTTAAAGAGTAAGTACCTATTTAGTGTTTTTAGAGTTTAAATAATACTAGCTGCCGCCCGCGACGTCGTCTGCGTCGACTTCTGAATGAGGAAAAGTTTTAAGTTATTCCACGGAAACACTTAAACAGGATAAAAATAATGAATATATATGTGCTATTTTCAGCTAAATTCGGTCAGCTGTTTAAGCGTGAAAGAGTAGAGTACCTAAAAAACAATCGATGTGCACAAGCTGCCAGGGTGGCGATATTCGTTCGAAAGAGTCATCGCGGCCTTGGAACGCAAAGGGCAGGAGGAACACGGATAGGTTTTAGGCCAGAGTCTGACACTCTCTTCCATTCCACCCAGAGCGGGAAGAGTAATTTGATGACTTCTCATCCTTAAAAAAAACTGGATGGTGGCATATCCATACTATTATTATAAATGCGAAAGTAACTCTGTATCTCTGTTACGCTTTCACTACTAAACCATTGAACCGATTTCGATGACATTTAGCACGAGGTAAGTTTAAACCTCAAGAAAGGACATAGGCTAAATTTTATTTCGCGACTTCATCTGTGTTGCGATAACCGACATTTACACGGATAAGCGTCAGCTCACACCGAGACGCGACGCGACGCGACGCTGCGTGAACACTTCAAAAGAGCGACTCAAAATATAACTTTATTTTCTACTCAAAAAGATACACATTTCATTGTAAGAATTTAGAATACGTTATACCACGCAGCACTACGTCGCGATGCGTCGCTCTACGCCGCGAGGCATCACGAGGCGTAGAGCGACGCATCGCGACGCAGCGGTGAATCGCCGGTACGCGCGACGTGCAAGAGCGGCGACGTTGCGTCGCGTCTCGGTGTGAACTAACCCTAAGGTCGCAGACAAAAGCTAGTAGGTAATAACTATATTACACCATAACGTGTTTACTTATACTTTCTATTTTTATAGAAGAATAAATGCAACTTTCATTCTTATGCTTAGGTCAGGTCAAAGTGAATAATAAAGTTGGACTACAATAGAAATGCTAGCGCTGCACGATAGTAAAGTAGACAAGTAAATAAACTATTTGTGGCATTTCCCTGAATTGTGAACACACTCATTACTGATGCAAATGATGGAGGTATAGACTTGCTAAGTGGTTAATGCATGGCGGTAAAATGTCAATCACAGCTAAAATAGACTTGTACTGATTTGTTTGTCGGTGGAATACGTGCCTTTAATGTTTTTTTTTTATATTTAAGGGCCTTTTTTTGTTTCATTCGCTCAGATTGGTGAAAGACCTTCTTTTCATACATTACATCACGCCTGTAATCCCTGAAGGGTTAGGCAGAGGTGTACCCATTAGTACACTCACATTTCGTCAGTTATGTTTAAGTCCCATGTAATAGGGGGCTAGCTTATTGCCATCTCAGACGTATTATTTTAGGGAGAGGCAACCCTCACGACCCAGACACCAAAGAAGGAGGCGCGGGCTTGCGGGCGGCGAGCAATGGGTAGCCCGCTGCCCGATAAGGACCAAGCCCGAGTCGACGCGACGGCGCGTTAGTGTTTCACGCGCACCTCAAAGAGCTGTCAGCACAAAAGACGGGGCCCGCCAGGGTTGCGGAATTTGTTCGAAAGAGTTATCGCGGCCCTGAAACGCTCCGCTCCGCCCAGAGCAGAAAGAGTCATTTGATGATTTCCTATCCTTAAAAAAAAAGACGTATAATTTTGTTTTTTCTTTTTGTCTATCTACCTATCTTGGGGTCATGTGTTAAGTATTATGGCCTAAAGGCAAAAAAACTAGTACCTAGTCCTAATTTTAGTTCGTATCTTTGAAGGAGAATTGATATAAACAAATTGTTACTTTGAAAATGAAACCTGGGTTCATCATTATAAACTTTTCCGGTCATGATAATTTAAATACTTTTACGAGAACTTCTCTTTATTTTCCGGATGTTTTTAAGGCTTCACGGTCAATTAACGTAATGTAATCTGTCCAATTGCTTTATCAGAATAAATGTTGCAAGAGTGAAAATTGAAAATGAAATTCCGAAATCGCGTCACATCCGTTACAGTAAGTAGGTAGAATAAAATATAATATTCGAAGAATAATGATGACGTCATCAAAGAAGTACTTATAAAGGTATTAACTTCAGGGCATTATCAGACAAGTTAGATGTAATTGATTGAAAAATTATTTTCGAATTTCTGGCAAAATTGCTTTTCGTTCGGTTCGTACGATTGACGTACCTATTTAATAATCCGAGCTTTTTTTCTGGAAATATTGGTATTGGATAAAGACTTTTAAAAATGATTTGATTTTTCTTTAAACAAAGCCATTTCTCTGTATTAGATAGGTAAGTACCTACCTACTGCTACCAAATACGAATAAGATTTTTAATCCCAGTTACAGTAAAAGAACTGTCAGTAACTTTCCCTTTTTAAATTATTAGTGTAAATATTTTAATTCAAAGCTGTTATTTAAATTTAGGTAACGTTGGGGCTCTCATGTCCATGGATATATATGCCCCTAAATCTAGATATATAAAAGTTCACTCATCGAAAACCGCTTGACGTTTAAAGATGAAATTTAGCAGGGAGGTTATAGCTAGTAGACGTCTGCTAAGAAAGGATTTTTCAAACGGGGCAAAAGTCTAACACTAAGGAGTTTAAATAATCCCATCAAAAACCAATCAATTCAAACCCCATCTATTTAAAAGACGGAGATCAAATTTAAATACTACTCGTAACAACAACATAGATTAAGCACAAGTCCTACTCGAATATACTCGGACAGTGCTAACAATCATTGTCTAGTAACATTCAACATTCAGAATCCGTCGCACTCAACGGAATAATTATGTTTAATGGAATGGATCTGACTATTGGCGCCAAAGTTGGCGAACTTTGCCTTTGCCCAGTGTGAGTACACTGGTGAATTATTGATGGTGCAGACGCGGCTACGGCGTAGGGGCACAAACAACATACAAAATGTAGAAGTTCCATTTCTCACACAACAGTGATTACAAATAATAATTTTGCTTTTTTGAAGCCTATCCCGACTCTTTTACCCTCATCATGTGAGAGGTTTATGATTGCCATTTTCAATAGCTTTTTAAAAGTTTTTATTTATATTTTTTTATATTGCCTCGTTGGTCTAGTGGTCGTAAAGCGAGACTGCTGAGCATGACGTCTTGCAGGGTTCGATTCCCAGGTCGGGCAAAGTATTATTGGGTTATTCTATCAGGAAATTCTCAGTAGCAGCCTCGGAGTCTGGATTTACTTTTGTTTTTTTGTTTTGTTTTCTGTTTCCATGTTAATTATTGTAATTGGTGTTACACCGTTTTAATTAACTATAATAAAAATAAATAAATAGGCTCGCCTCCTATTACATGAGTCTTAAACATAGGTAACTGGAGAAATGTGGGTATACTAATGGGTACACCTCTGTTTAACCCTTCAGGCATTACAAGCTTCCTTTTTTAAACTTTTGAAATATTTTTATTTCCATTGTTACATTCATACTCGTATAATCGAATTATGTAAGGACGTTGAAAACTTATACCGTCTAGTGTACCATATTATTATAACGTAGTGTCTGGTTCGAATTAACTCCTGTCTAACCGGTTGAACGGTCCGTACGGGTACGGCGCTGTTCCGGTTTATTTCCGGCGTTACGACTCAATTCCTGTGTCCACGTTAGCTTCATTCGATGTTCATACTTTGCGTTCAGTTTTTAATGCGCAGTAGTGGACCAATTTCCAATTACCCATTGATAAAGTTAAATTACAACTTTGCCTTTCGCCCTAGGAAGACCTACACTGACCTTATTGGTGCGGTTCTTCAGAAAGGTCAGTTGCGGAGTACTCGTAACCGGCGTGCTTGTATGACGAGATGTATGAACGTAGATGAGGCAAAAGGAGTATGTAAGGATTGTAGCAGGTGGCGTTCTGTGGTTTCTGCCTACCCCCATGGGAAAAAGGCGTGAGTTTATGTATGTATGTGTACAACTTTGAAATGGTAAGTTCTACGCAGTAAATTTTACTTCTAACTACTATTATAAATGCGAAAATTTGGATGCATAAATGTTTGTTACTCAATCACGGTAAAACGGCTGAACGGATTTTAAAGAAATTTAGCACAGAGGTAGATTACAGTCTGGAATAGCACATAGGCTTCTTTTTATCTCGGAAAAATGTACTGTTCCCGTGGAATATTATATACTTTGACGAAGACGAAGTCGCGGGCATAATCTAGTTAATAATATAAACACTAACATTTAAACAAACAACGAATACCGCTGTTAATGATGTACAGTAGCGGTCATAAGTGGAGTAGCAATCTACAAAGCAAACCGATTGACACTTTGGTTAAACTGACGACCTTTGTACATAAGTACTGTGTTATTACGTTCAAAAGTGCCTAATTAAATAAATGATTTGACTTTGACATTAACTTTGAATACATCACTTATACACACAGATGTACGGCCTGTACCCCGTGTTCACAGCAATTCAAACCTTAGCATGCTACTGCACTTATGACCGCTACTGTACCTAGTTATCATATAAGAACCCGTAAAAACTGTTACCACAGAAATAACAAAAATAAAAACAAAAGCGATCTCCGAAACATTGATTGTCGTCACCATTCATCAAGTCAGAAAATGTTATTACCAACCATTAACTGAACTATAGTAACGATTTCATTTAAGCCTATACATTGTCTCGATTAGATCATGACGTTTATTTTCCAATTAAAAGATATATAAACTTGAACGAAAACTACGAGTCTATTGCGCCAGTTACCAACTTTCCGAAAATGTGAAGGACGAAAGAATAATACCATATGTACGTTAAGGCGCTTTGCACATGGAGCAACTTAAGTTGAGGCAAATCAACACTTTAAAAGTTTCTACTGAAAACTGTTGACGATCACAGAAACTCGAAACTCGAGTTGCTATGTGTGCGCAGTCCAATTGAAATATATGTAAACAGCTAGTTGCCAGTTGCTGCAATAGTTGCTCTATGTGCAAAGCGCCTAAGGCTTTTGGTAGAAAAGGAACTTGAGAAGTTTTTCTGTCTTGTGTGTGCGACCTTTGTGGATATTTACACCTTCCAAAAGTCTTGCCCCCGGGAGAAACTCATGGTACAAGTTTTTATGGAAGGGACAAACGAGTTCCATAAAATGTCGTTAGGCATACAATTCCAAACTTCGTGTTAAAATGTTTTGTTGGTATTAAAAGTTGAGCAAATATTTTAGGTCTAATAACTCGAATCAATATTATAGGCCACTACTTATGTGATCTATATTTACCCGTTTGCCAATTTGATATTCGACACCACAAACGAATAATTTCAAGTTATAACTTCTCTAAAGAAACACTTTACTTTAGCCTTGAAATCCCGATTAGATTTCAATTAACTTTGAAATTAGATTTTTAGGTGCTTTGCAATCTATAAATAGTTAATCAATTGAGTTCGCAGAAAAGTGACGTCACATTGCTAACAAATTCTATGGGGGAATCGCGTATTGACAGCTTAAAAAAAAGTGTGTCAATTGATTGGTAATGTTTAATACCCCATTCTACAAATAGGAAAAAAACTGTCATTATAATTTAACCCTATGAAGTCACCAAATTCAAAAATAACCCGCACTTCGAATGAACTTTTACCAAGAACCTTATCACGCTATCTGGCAATCAACGAGTTTGCCTAATGACTTCAGCAGCCCACCGAACTATGAAGGCTGTACAAACATTATTTGTGCCACTCAATATTGATTTTTTTAGGTTTTAAGTGGCATCTTATGGTCTGTTAGTTTTAACTAAAAAGAAATACCAACATAACGTTGGTCTTTCTGTATAAAGTTTTATTCTGAAAATATGGTATTCAATATAACAGCTATGGGTTTCAGGCGGAATGATTTCATAAATATTTGTTGGGTAAATCAAAGATATTGTACTACTGAGAATATAACAGACAATTACATTGGCAACACAGCTTTGAAGCTCGCCCTTTGCTTCATAATAGATGAAAATATGAACCTGGCCCAATTGTTCTCATGCTATCTCAAAGGATTTCTTGCTGGCCTTACAGGGTACATAAAGAAAATTACAGCATTCATATGGGAAATTGAAATTACTCCCACAGAGGCCCAGACCCCTGCCTGATCAATTATTATATTTATAAACTCAGCTACGACCCACAGCGTTCAATAATTTAAATGGAAGCCAATACACAACGTGCTTGCCTTTATAACTTAAATTAACAGCTCTAAATTGGGCTTACAAAGTTTAAATTTTAAATCGTTAAACGTGCATAGAATATCCTCGGTTCAAGAGCGTGGGATCTCTATCATGACCGCTATTTAATTATGTACAGGGCAGATACGAATATGTACACATAGAATAGGAAGCTGACCCACGTTTAATAATTTAATATCATGGAGGTTTCATTCACTTGTGCTGGCAGGTTTGGGAATAGTTTTAGTTAGGCTTCTGTAGCCATTAGCAAAATGAAAATATCTTTGTATTATGTTGGTATTGCTTTGATTTTAAACTTAGAATGCTTTAATACGAGAAGGGAAGGTACCCATCGTGAAAATAATTTCTAGTGAATGCATAACAATTTGATTGAGAGGTATTCAAGTAATTTGGATACCTATATAATAAATTCAATGCAGCAAAATAAAAGAACAGCGATAACACCTAAAAACCTATTCTTACATTAAATGTTTTCTTTCATTCTTTCAATGCGAGGAAATGACCGGCACTTTCCTTTATGCTTGCTGCCACAAAATCTATAACACGAATGGACATTCGGTAACGTCATTGAATGAAAACGTGTCGTGTTTCCTATAGGAATAACGACTAATGTTCGTAAAAAATACACACATTTCCTTTTATTTTCTGCTGGGGCGTACAGCCTTCACCCGAAAATGGCGATTGTGTAATATTTGGGCCGATGCCAATCCGCGACCACCTCGTTGAATTTGTCGTAGACGGTCACTGCTTTCAACAAATTGGAAAGTAAATTAAAAGGCCTGAAGTTACTAAAAGATGTTAGGTACTGCGTAGGTTTGTTTTTTAAGGATGGGAAATCATCAAATGACTTCTTCCGCTCTGGGCGGAGCGGAAGGGAGTGTCAGACTCTTACTGACACTCCCTCCGTGTCCATATTATCCATCCGTGTTCCTCTTAATACCCTTTGCGTTCCAGGGCCACGGTAACTCTTTCGAACAAAATCCGCAACCCTGGCAGCCTGTGTAGATCTAAGAAAGAAGAAAAAAAGAAAGAAAAACTTTTTATCTTTCAGTTTATTCACGTGAAAATGACGCACGTAACATAAAAAGTAAAAATTGTAAGTACACAAAAACAAAATTAAAACAAGTTTGTATTGGTTGGTGTTGGTCTACTTTATTTTATTGAAATGGATAATGAATGTAAAACTTAAAAATACAATGTTTCAGTGCGTTCTTTTGTGTAATTTTTCTATAGTCTATAAATACCTAGACACTTACGTACCTATTTTCAATATTTTTTTGTTTTACTTTTAGATGAGGTACCTACCTGTACAACGATTACATATATTATTATAAACAAAATACTGTTAATGTTAACAACAGTAAACTGTACTTACATTTCTTGAAAGAGGTATATAATATTCCTACATTTTACGACACCCAAGGGATAAGATGAGTGACCCAATTTAGAGTAGGGGGCAAAGTGGCTTAATAAATTATTAAATGTCATTATATAACGCAGCACGCGCCTAACATTGTGCATAACTTAATGAGTCTTCAAATATAATGAAGGCATTTCGAGTGGAAAACTCTTTGAACTCAGCACTGATTTCTGTTCTCTAAGGTCAATGAATGAACCGATTAATTATGTAAGCGTTACATCTGCCTAATATGACCACATAATATGACCACCTAATATGACACAAACATCTTTTTTAACTAACCATATCTTAGCCGTCAACCATAGTGTCTGCCTGTCAATTCCATTCTTATTTTAAACTAGTATTTATCTCATAGGCTTAGACACCTTAAATGAGGTTGTATCTAAATCAGTCAGCCAGTCTCTACGGTATCTTCGAAGTCACGCCTTTACCTTAAGTTAGTGTGTATCGTACACATTACAAAATCATGTGACCAAATTAAAAATGTATAAGTCCTTTGTCCTTTCTTCCGTTTTTCGAAAGAAATCAAGAAGGAAATAAATCTTTATTCCTTTGTAAAGATCGTAACGAAATGGAGAAATAGGATTTACCAGTGATACGGAAAACGTTGCTGAGATTGAAGACGCAAAAATAAGTACTTAAGTACCTTCATTTAGATAACTATTATTGTAAAATTACAGTTCAAATGTATTTTAGCTTACCTACTTATATAACTTATCTATAGAAAAGGACGATTTTACCTTCTAAGTTCCTTCCTACTTAACATAATGGTAATGTAATGGTTGTTTTAAAATTGAAGAATTAATAAATTATCTACCTTTCGTTAAAATCTTTAGAGTGGATACGCATAAAAACTTTTTACTCTAATGCTTCATCTAAAATCTCTGGCCATTATCCCATAAAATATTTTATTACAAGCCATTAAATAATAAAGAAATTATAAAATAGTTTTTCTTTTTCATAGTTTATGACTTTGCACTGTCTTTAGATATGCTGACCAGTACGTGATATATTAACGGTGATACTTGTATAAAAACTCCTTGGGAAATACTTTATTGTCCAAAAATGGTCCGACTCTGGGTCGTTATTCGTGAATACTATTATGCAAAAATCTTTGAATAAGAAAATAACATGGAGACAGGCTCATGGTAATGCTTATCTGTTTCTATACGTGTCATATCACTGTCCAAAATATTCTCGCCTGTTATTTTTCTCAATGAACCGAAAATATTTCTTTTATGTTTCAATGTCATTTTCGTATTCGTTCGTCACGTATTTTATTGTATTCTACACTGAATAGATACTGTCACTTTGGTACCTAATACCTTCTTGAATGTATTAAAAAATTGTCAGTACTTAATCAGCTTATTTTTATTAATTACTAAAACATGATTATGATGGCTCATTATTAGCAAAGGGATTTATGTCTCGTTCATGTTAATTAGTTTCGACTAATTTAATTTATGTGCGTGCGGTTGGCAGCAATGCCATTTGAAGTTATGATCGTTGAAATTTTGCATGTTCGGAATTTAAATAGTGGGTCTACAATGGGCAAATATTTTATGTGGGGATATTATGTGAATGCTACATTAATTTGACAGCCAAGGATTTGGGTGGAAATGGAAAACTTAGATTAAAGTTTACGAAAACATTTTTAAGCACAACTAAAGATTTTAATATTTTTAATTTGTATCTCTGAGTCTGATAAGCTTAATAATTTTAAGTGGTTCTAGTATCCGCCCACGATTTCTTCCGCTTTATATCAAATAGGTACGCTATACGGAAAGTAAAAGAAATCATCACATAGCTGTTAACTACGCATACTGTCCATCAAACTAAGCAACATTGAGCAAAAATGTTTGCTTAGAAACGAGCTTTATTTTTAATGTAAGTAACAAATCACTGTTGAAAAAAAATGTCGTGATGATGCAAAGAATACCACTAACAATACTGTTATTTTTGGCATTATTAACTGTCTTTTATACTTGTTATTACATTACTGACTTAAGTATCTAAGCAAGTACCTAAAGCAAAGTTGAAGAGCAAAGCGTGGCGCATGTACAACCCGGTCACATTATCTCGAGACCTCGCTGGAATGCGAATTTTTCATTATTTTAATTTATAAATCATTATAATAATATTACCTACATTAAATTATTTACCACAATATTTGTTTTGTTGGAAATCTTATTGTTTATAATAATATCCTACTAGAGGATGCTTGTTTTGCGCACCATATCAGAGCGCCAGGTCTCGAGATAATGTGACCGGGTTGTAAAAATAAATTGACTATTACGATGTCGCAAATTTCACTGCTACCTACATGTGATCGGATATTACGAAATTTCGATTAGAAATGGCACATTGAACAGTACAGGTGAACGCGCCATCCACTTTACTTTCGAACGTGATAAAGTCGCGCGACGTTGACTACGCAACGGCGCGATTCTGTTCTTTTGAAGATGTATATTCTGAAATACTGTTTTAAACAACTAAACAACAAGTATTTATTAATTTATAAAAGCTTCTACTCGCGACTTCGTCCGCGTCAAAGTTGATTTCTCCATACAAACTTTTGGACCCCCGTTTCATCTCCTTAGGGGGTGAAATTTGGAAAATCCTTTCTTAACGGACATCTACTAACTGTAAACTACCTCCCTGCCAAATTTCATCTTTATACGTCGAGCGGTTTTCGATATTTCGTGATGAGTGAATGAGTGAGTGATGTCCTTTCGCTTTTATATATTTAGATTATTTATTTTATGACAACCTTCCAAAATTAAACGAGAATGCAAAACTGCACTTTGTTGTATCTTTTTCATTCCTAGTTCAAATAAGTGTCCCTTTTCCACATTAATTCAAAAACTATTCTAAATATCCTTTTATTTATTGAAAAAGATGAAAGTTCAAGTATAAAATTCGATCAGAAAAGTAAATCGTGCTCGCTATACGTCCGAGCCACTCCGCTGCCAGCGCCTGAATAAATCGCGCCCAAGAGACACGGTCGGTTTAACTTTCACGTCTTTTCTTTCTATTTTCAAGAAGTCATGTAACTGGCACATCTTCTATTTGTATGTAACTTAAGTACCTTGTATATTCGAGCTTAGTTCAAAACGAACCAACCTTTTGTGGGTTGGTTCGTTTGAAACAATTTTCGTCAAACTAATGTAATACATCAAAAATGTGTTACTTTACTTCCCAGCAATAATACACGGTTCGATGTTTATCACAAAATTATTCTTAGAAAACATTAAAAAATCCACAATCATCACGTTTACTTCGAAAAATGGAAGAAATCTTCTTACATAGATATTTAAAAAAAGAAATTGTTTAGGGAAAGTTGCCTTCAAAACTATACCCATACAAATATTTTTTTAAATAGGTAGGTACAGTCCTATACCAAGTTACTAACGTTAAACGATCAAAGTAACGGGCATGCACATAAAATACAAAATCAGTCATTGAGGAAAAAAGACCCGTGAAAGAAATTACAGGTTCAACGTAGGTAATTATTAGTGCATAAAATTTGACAGGTGATCAGGCTTAGCGCCACAGCTGGTAATCCATTCGGCTCAATCTAACTGACATTATTAGTAAACCGCGTCGGGTTGCCACGAATTAATCAGGCTGCGTGGAACAATGTGTGGGCCATGACGAACGTTTTATGTTCTGATAATAGTTGCATAGCTAAAGGTTAAGCAATAACGATGCAGCAAAGGATCATAAATGAACGGAATTATTTCGCAATTACATATCGTTCCCTCGCAGGGCCCGATTTAAGGGGGGGGGCAAGCCTGGAAAATGCCCAGAGCGGCAAAATTGAGGATCAGGCGGGCGGTTGCACGAAGTCCAATAAACTCTCATGCATCTTTGTATACTTGTTCAAACCGTAGTAGATTAACGTATGTACATACATACATAAACTCACGCCTTTTTCCCATAGGGGTAGGCAGAAACCACAGAACGCCACCTGCTACGATCCTTACATATTAACGTATGTGAATATTCAAATACTTATTTAATTAAAACAATACCACTTAACTTACTTACACATACTTAAATTACACACACATGTAAAAAACAAATGAATGTATGTGTAATTTATGCATGTGTGTGTGTATGTACATACACACCTCCTGATTCGGAAACCGGATTCGAAAACCGGACGTTTGCGCCCAGCCTAAATATCATCCCGTCTTTGGAATAGCAAGCTCATAACTTATATATTATGGTGTTAGTGTTAGTGTAAAGGGCGGCGAATATTATTTTTGCTCAGAGCGGCTAAATATCGGGCCCTGTTCCCTCAGTGCACTCTTAAACATGCACCACACGCTACGAAACACGGAGCGGATCAGTAATCAGGAACGCAACTTAACACGGGTGAAACCACGAGGAATTGCTAGTCCAATATAATAAAAGCAGTACCTACCGATCGGTAATCACGGTATGTTTTAGCAAAAGACCGCTCATTATCAATGTGTACTGCTGTATTCATGTGAAATTACTGATCAAGCATCATCGTAATTGTACTTTGAGTATCGAATTAAGTAGAGTGGTGAGTTAATGTCATTATGGGTGCATAGACAATGCAATGTAATAAACTTTATAACAGTAACCGGGCATTTTTCTAGTGAGGTAATCCTCTTGGATATCCCCCGTTCATAGAGAAGAGAGAAGCGGCTCTCTAGTCTCGTACGTAATACGTACTTGGAACGAAAATAATTAATTTCCTTATTGTACTATTGAAAAACGATCAGAATTCTTGATTTTAGAACTACTTAGCTAGTTAAAGTCCTACCTATTATATAACTACCGACCTGCCTAATTACAACTTCATAGGTCATACCTACCTTACTTACCTAATAAAATATGTTCAGTAGTTTCTTGAGAAATTCCAGTATATACAGTGATTAATTATTCACTTGAACAGGCTACCTATTTATATAAAACAAATCAAAATTAAATAAATACCGGTCTAATACTATAAAAAAATCAATCCCTTTTTCAACACTGAATTAAAATTGTACCTAAGTAATGGAGTAGCCGACAATCCGCGAAGCTATTCCGTGGGGTTTCTCAATACAATAGATGGGGGCAAGATAACGCTGCATTGCCCCTTACGGGCTTACAATGCTCGGCTTTATGGGGTTGCCCCATAGTCGAGCGAGTCCCATTCAATCGGTTACGGCGAGTGCTTCGAATATAAAGTAATACCTGCCAGTTTTGTGAATCGGTACAAATCTTTTATAACTAGGGCAAATACCTACGTACAAAATCTACGAACATTTACTTAAAACTAGCTTAAATTTGAGTTCGCATTTCACGGCCAGTCTGTGAGCAGAGCCGTTCGTTCAATTATTTTTTCAGTAGTAGTAAGTTTTTAATTGGTAGCCAAACTATGTACTTAGTAGATACTTTAGTAGTAACTCTAGTAACAGACACTTGAATACCAGGAACAGGATAAAACGTCGGTTTTAGTCTTATTTGTGAAGGATAAGGAAAATAATCATTGTTATTCTCAATAACATTTGTGAATAATAGATAAAGAAATTATTTAAATAAAAGAGTGGACCCGTCATACTTATTTATCGACCTGTTTAAGATTGTTAAGTATTTTCAAAATGTTTAAACTATTAAAACTAACTTGCATTTTTTGGCACATCGATTGTGCTACGAAGACCCGTAGCCCGGTGCTACGACGACGAGCGACGTAGCCTGTGCTACGTATGCAGACATGGAAATGCTCGCAATTTATTGCACTCATCCGACCTGCCTGTTTCAGAGTGCCTCTTATTTTAATTTCATTTTTGAGTAACATTATTTTCATAAAATAAAAATGTCCCAACTATGTATATTTAACTTCAAAGTATCTTCCTTTATAAAATATTGTGTGACTAAGGTACTTACCCAATACTACTACGATGCTGTAAATAGTTATTTAGATTATGTTAAAATGATATAAGTAGTACATAATCGTGAAAATGTTGTAAGTTGTAGCTGAGCCTTTATGTAACCGGCCTCATGAGAAACAAGAGTAAACTTGTGCCGCTTACAGAACTTTAAACCGGCTGAAATATGTAACAGCGCGCAAATAAATCAATGCAACGGGTACGTTACCATGAGTGAGGATGTTGATGGTCTCGTTGTGGAAGTAAAACAGGCTGCCGACGCAGCCGGCCCAGCTCTGCAGCGGGCGGTAGCCGGTGAGCACGTAGGGGTTGAACTGCAGGTGCTGCGGCATGTCGCGCCAGTGCAGCAGCTGCCGACCCGGCTCGTCGCCGGTGCCGCCCCGGGCCTCCGGCTTCACGCTCTGCGCCGCCAGTTCTTCTCCACGCTCCTCATTATCACAGATACGCTCTAACGACTTTTTCCTCTTTTTAGGTCCTTTCCCGTTAACTTCTTGAATTGACATATCGAACATATTTGTACATGTATCAGGTACGCTCTGAACGTCTCTCATAACAGCGTACTATCGCGTGTAGCGGGAGGCTGCGAGTAGGATCCGTCCGTCGCGTTGTGTACCCGCATGGCCAGCGTCGGCGGAGTGGAGGAGCGCGGAGTTTTGAACAATTATCACAGTTACAGCATTAGTGTGGAGCGTGGGGTGTTCGCGGACGCTGGCGGTGCTAGTTTTCTGTTATTCTCTGGTGGGTGTGCAGTCCGCGGCGCCGCGGCGGTGCGCGGCGGGTCGTGGGCTCGGAGGGCGGGCGCAGCGCGCGCGACTGGCCGGGCGCGCCGTCTCCCCGGCCGCTCGCCGAGCCGCGCCCCCCGCGCCCCGCACTTTTGCGCAGTGCGCAAACCTGATCAGCTGATTCCCGCCAGAAGGTCGGCCCCTCGGACTGCTTCCTTTCCTCACAGATTCCCTCATTGTCTAACTGTAACAGTTTTCTGTCTTGCTCATGGAAGTTCAAACGTTCTAATATTTCCCGTTTGTAGGTATGGTGTAAGAGTAGGTACGGTACCTACCTTAATGTTTTTTAAATATTTAGGTACTGTCGTCAAGTTATAAAATAAATAAACAAGTTATTAGAATAGTAAATAAAGTTTGAATCAATATCTTTATCTCAATTTACTTTTTCCTAAATTCTCTACCACCAGAAAATTGAATTAGGTTATAGATCTGAAATGTCCTGAAAGGTTTATTGTGAATAGGCGGTTGTACAACTCTGCATCGACTCCCAGTGACATCTGTGTACCGAACATTGAAGCTTCAGTGAGTAGTAGTAGAGTCTGTAGCACGAATATTTTGAAACGCTAAGATTCGGTACCTATTGGTCCTACTCGCAGAAATATTACACCTCTTCCACTCTTAGTCCGGAGAGAACGGCGGACGATGGCGCTTTTTTTGAAGCTTTTATTTTTTATCCGGACAGCGGCTTCCTGCTTTCTTTATTAAAACATGTTCACCAGTTTGCAACATTACGGCTCCTAGATCGTGTTATATAGTAGGTATAAACTGTGTAGTGCAAAATAATTGAAATGATTGCTATAGGTATACAGTAAGTACCTAGTCGGTCTAGTTGACGCCTATTTTTTTATTAGAATCTCAGTAAATTGTAAGTGGCGTTCTACAAAATCCAGCTCCAATCAAACCATAGAGTATATGAATCAAACCCTATCCGTTAAATATGAATGGAACACAATGATTAATTATTTGAGAGATACTTACGAACGCATTTTTAAGTTCGTTATGTTGGTGAAACGTACATCTTTCTTATCTAATGTTAGAAAACGCCGCTAGATGGCGGTAGTATTACGACAACTTCCTTTTTAATTAAAACTTTTTTGTTCTTTTAATATAAATATTTTCTTAAAACTTGTATTTAAAATAATTATTTAGTTAAATATGTTTTTAATTTCTAATATATTATTTTATGAACCCCTTTGTAGTTGATAGAATAATTAAATATTTTTCTTGATACGGAAGAGAAACCTGAGTTACGATTTTACGCCATCGCGTTGCGTTCAACCAACCAACAAGCATCTGTCTGTCTTGGATTCGGATCGATGTTCGGGCCTTTATTGCGAAGAAGCATACTTCAAGGTTCAGCATCGCGAACTTGGAATTGTCTTACTACTTTTACTCAACTACTTTGGTGTAAATTGAAATATTTACGTGAACTGAGGGTAAGTTTAAATGGATGTGATTTATTATCGACGCGTACATAGGGCTCCAGCAGAGTCGTAGAGAAACCAACATGGCGCCAGCATGTAAAATGTAAATAACTTATGACATTTATTGTAATGTCTACATGGGCAAGTTAGTAATTTGAACTATTGTTTCGTATACACAATCTTGTAGTGATATCTGCATAGGTTTCAATTTACATTATTTTGGGCACCGTATTTTCGCAAAATTATTGCAGACACGATACGTGATAACTTTATCATGTACCTAGGCGTCGCAGCAGCTGCGGTTAAATTGGTGAACCGGTATTCTGGAGTCAAGCATTAGTTTAGCCAGTCTAAAAATAAACTTAGAACGTATTGATATTGTTGATAATCTTTTAGACATTGGTGAATTTAGTTTCAAGGCTACACTAATTAATCAATAATATGTTTAGTTTATTAATATGACTGGTTGTTATTTAGAATTAAATTGAGGAGGTATTTTCATAAGTACTTCAAGTAAGCATTCACCTAAATGGATAAGATGCATACTATACTTATGTCAAAACAATATCATGTTATCATTCATATTATCTTGAAATGAAATGTCTTCAATTGACATACTGCTTTGCTCACCTTTTAGACTCTATGGAGCTGTTTGACTAATACAAAAGTTCCAGCTGCAGGAAACTTGATCAGCCTCAGAATTCTATGTCATCTCTTTTTCAATTCAAATTGCTTATATTCAAAGTGCATGCCAGTGTGAAGTTATCAAATTTCCACTACGCACCTTGACTTATTGTCAATGGTTAAAAAAGTTTAATGTTTTTCAGCTTAAACCGCTCGGATACGAGTATTGGTATCTGTGTTATGGTAAGTGGAAGTACCAATGTACTTTCCTAAAATATGTGACTGCCAAAAATAACATCATATCTGAGATTGACATGAATATGTTATTTTTGACAGACACTCATTGTACAGCATGTTTTGATTTATAAATGGAATGGCTTGATGCAATGATAAAACGAGACTTATCAAGAAGATGTACTGTGAAAGAATATTCTTCTAATTTAATCAATAAAATCAAACAGTAACATACCTATACCAATTACTTTAGTGGCTTTACATCTTAGGCGGTAATTCTTTCATAGTAGATGCTTTTTTGTTTACTGATTGTTTTTAATTAATTTGTATTACTGATGATAATACCCAATGTTGTCATACTAATTCACTGGTTCTCCAGGTACCTGCCCATACTTTTTTATGTCATTAAACATCAAGTTATCTTCAGTATTGGGGTATCAAAAGACTTATAATTTTATCCACTTAACCCACCACATTAAAAATGAACATATATATATAAAAGCGAACAAACCTTTGTTAATAACAGACATCATTATTGTAAAATGTGAGATCCAATTGTATGTAGGTCAAGCTGGGGCAATAAATTAAATCAAAGAATTTCAGATGGACCAAAACATAAACATTAATATAGTCCTTAGGGCCCAGTTAGGTACAAAAAAGATTTTAGTTTAGTTATTTATGTTTTAAACCCCTGTCTTATAAGACTGAAATAATGCAACAACTTTTAGGAATTCTGCCTGCCTATTACACTGTAGGCTTGCTAATACATAATTTATAGTACTGAAATATACACATCAAAAAAGTCTAGGGATCAACATCCCTAACAAATGTTAGGGATGTTGATCCCTAGACTTTTTTGATGTGTGTAGTTTTGGTAAATTAAATCTTATACACAATAATTTTTATATCAAATATTTAATCTTAAGAATTGTAGAATAATTTTTAAGTATTTTTGTGTGTAATATCATGTTGTTAATTACCAATTGATTAGCAACAAATTGTATCTGCTTACACAGCAAAGAGCAACAGCCATGCTTATGGTACAAGCACCAATTAGTATTCCATCTGCCAGTAATATTAACATTTTTATTTGCTTGGCAGTCCACAGCTTTCTGTTCCTATTGCTGATCTGCCTATGAACACATACATATATTATCTTCTCAGAATTCTAATGTGCTAGGAATTCTAATATTTCTACTTATCTGGAATTGGTTGTACTTAATGAGGAGGAAGCATGTTGTTCACCAGGCGTACCTAGTATGAGCAGACCGTGCCACATACATGCATACACAAAACTTAATACCTTGCAACATGTAACCAAAGCATTACTTAAAAACTAACTCTATTACATTATACATCTGTCACACTGGTGACGTTTCACATGTTGGTTCACTCCTCATGTGGTAGAACACATATAATGGTGGGATGTCCTATTTCCAGATGCCGCGCACTCGTAGGAAGCACTACTCCTCGCACTCGAGGTCTCGTTCCAGGTCCTACGAGGCTAAGCGCCGCCGCCTCGATGACGGATCCACAGAAGGATCCTACAGGAAGCGGAGTCGCAGCAGGGGGGGAGACAGAGACAGGTCAGTCAAATCTATGATTAAGAAACAACTAAATATGTAAAGAGAATGGTTATTGACTTGGACTTGAATTCTTAATGACTTAAGCCTGATAACTTTGAATATCCAACCTGAGGTAACATCACTTGATTATTTACCTACTGTTGTTGGTATCAATAGGTTAATTGGTCAATTTATTAATAGATGTGCCTAATTTAAATAAAAAGTCAACTATCAGATGATTTCTTTATAGAAAATTATAGCAAACTTTTGCAAGATAATATGAAACCATTTTAACACAACTATCTTGTACACTCATATAATGTTGGCAACCAGCTGTGGCCTTGTTAATCATTTAGTTAGTTGAATGTAGATATTTCTGGAGTAACTAATTTAAACAGGTCCACTTTATTCATCATCTTCCAAGAGATTTAACTAAGCAAAATATTTTGTTTTCAAATAAAATCATTATAGGTATCCCTAAATAGTAACCTTAATTTACTATTATGTAATTTGATTAAGTACCTATACATTATATCTTGAGAATGCAACTGTGCAGCTGAAAATTTTCGACCGCATTGAATACTTCCTTATCCCAGAAGCATATAATAATATGATAATACGCGAGTGTCACCAATATAATAAACACAAATCATTGAAAGATAACATAAGAATTATTAAAAATAATAAATCTTTCTGTATTATAAAATTTACACATACCATTTATTTAGAACCAAGTTATTTGAGATTAATTTAGATATTAATTGCCTTGATAATTATTTGATAGAAAATAACTACATAACTTCATCACGTGAATATCATTGGTCCATGTAATACTTAAAAATGCCGATTTTTTTAATACCTATAATATTTGTGATGATTGATGCAATAAGTAAAGTATAATGTAACCAAAAATCGTTACCCATGTTCGTTTTACTTTATCTGATAAATTAAACCGATAAAACTTAACTTTATCTTAAAACATTGGCTTTGATTTCTGCCAAGCGTAATTTTATATGTAAATTCCGTACCTATAAATACTTAAAACCCACTAACAGAATTATAGAGAATATTAATTATCTAGAATCTAGATGAGCTTTTATATTCTTTCCGGTTTTTTTTATAGACTTTGTGGCGAATGCCATTTTAATCTTAGCTACTAGCGACATCTGTTGGTTGAATTTCATTTCTGTTAGCTCTCAGCTTGTCTTGAGCCCTACAGTTGGTCGCTACTCGTCGCTAGGTGGCGCTAACTGTTTCGTAAATTATTATGAACTCTAAAATAATATACTTCTTTGTGATGAAAACACCAACTTAATTAAATAGAAATATTGCAACTTTTGTTTGTTGTGCTTCTAGAGGCGAGGAGAACGAAGGTGTTTTTTTTTTAATAATTTTAAGTCGCTACAGTGTGGCCCATTTACAAACAATTACTGGAATAATTAGTCTTAGCGATGATAGTCCATCACATTCGACAATAAAGCGCGGTCAAAGGCTAGTAAAGCACTAAAAGTCATCGTTGGTATAATAAAATTGTGCCGCGTCACCAGGTATACTACTGCAGTACCATAGAAGAAGACATACCTACCGCAGAAGATAAAAAGCGAATTTTGACGCTGACCTCGAAATTATTTCATTAACTTTCTTTTCCTAATTTCTAGGAACTCAACAAAGTCCCATGAAAATCTGTCCGTTATAAACTTCGTTCCAGGTGAAAATCTAATTGTAATCAATCGACTATAAGTTTTTGTATCTATACTAATATTATAAAGCTGCAGTGTTTGTTTGTTTGTTTGTTTGAACGCGCTAATCTCTGGAACTACTGGTCCGATTTGAAAAATTCTTTCAGTGTTAGATAGATTAGTTATCGAGGAAGGCTATAGGCTATATACCATCACGCTACGACCTACGGGAGCGGAGCAGTAACCAAAGACGCGGGTGTAACCGCGGCGGACAGCTAGTCTATACTAATATACACATCAAAAGTGTCTAGGGATCAAGATGTATTTGGTAATAATAGTACACTCTTTTGCAAAAAAAACGGGCACCTAAGGAAATTTACGTTCTAAGGTCGATTTGAGTTAATTAAATGAAATTTATTTCTTAGACGTAGTCTGTATACTTATAATCGTGTAAATTAATGCGCGTGAAGTGAATTCGGGCAATTAAAAGAAAAAAAAACGATGGATTCTTTAAAACCGATGTACACGCCCAAACAATAAGAAGTGATCGGCAAATAAGACAAGATTTTTTTTTTACTTTTTTTAATTAAATAAAGTTACAAATGTAAAAACCTAATAACGAGTGTGACCTCCTCTTGCCAAAATCACAGCTTGAATCCTTCTGGGCATGCTTTTCACGATGTTTTTAATAACGTTTTGAGGAATACATTCGCACTCTTCTGCAATGACTCTTTTTAGCTCCCTGATGTTTTGTGGAGCAGGTTGCACTGATCTTACCCGTCTCTTTAGAACATCCCAGACATGCTCAATTGGATTGAGGTCAGGACTTCGAGCTGGCCAATCTAAACGACGGATCCCAACTTCTTGCATGTACGCTTCCACGTCGCCAGAACGGTGCGGGCAAGCATTGTCGTCCATAAAAATGGAATCTTCCCCAAGTGCAGTCAATGTGGGTTGTGCATATGGAATTAGGACTTCCATTATGTACCGGTGTGCATTAAATGTTCCATTTTCTATGAAAACTATCTCCATACGCTCCGTCGAATTAATTGCTGCCCAAAACATAACGGAGCCTCCGCCATAAGAAGTGATTTCTTCAGTACACACTTCCGCATAGCGTTCCCGTGGTCTTCGCAGCACTCGCCGGCGTCGGTCCTCTCCACACAAAGAGATTCTAGCTTCATCAAAAAAAAAATCCTTTATTCCAGTCCCCAGAGTCCATGAAGCACAGTTCCGAGCAAACTGAAGTCGAGCAACACGGCGCTCACGGAGTAATTTAGGGCCCCGAGCTGGGCGGCAACTCCTGATATTGGCAGCCAAAAGCCTCCTCCTGACCGTCCACAAGCTAACTTCTACTCCTCTTACTTCTTCAAGGCTCTTCTTCAGGTCCACACTTGACGCCTTACGATTTCGCAACGCCTGACTCACCAAAAAGCGGTCATCTCTTGGTTTTGAGCATCGTTTTCTTCCCGAACCGGGTCTTCTTTTGACCGAACCGGTCTCTTGATACCGTTGCCAAGTCCTCTGGACAGTTGAACGACTCACATTTAGCCGTTGAGACACGTAAGTTTGCGAACAACCTTCTTCAAGTAGGGCTATAATTTTACCGGCCCTTATCGCTATACCACTCATATCAAAAAGTGGTATTTAATGTTAAAAGAAAGATTAAATTGTTTAATTTGCAGAAAATATCCAAAAAGTTTAAAAATATCGTAATCAGTTAAAAATCGTTTCAGTAATTCGCGCCATTAGTAAAGCAATTTTAGAATAATCCACAATAATAATTATTTTTATTTTATTAATTTTAAATTTGGAACGTAAAGAATCATGCCAGGATGCTTCAAATAACATGCCTATACATCGTCAAATTAATAAAACCTATTTCTTGTTCTTCTTCATTGAAGTAAGAAAAAAATCTCAAGTGCCCGTTTTTTTTGCAAAAGAGTTTATATTGATCCCTAGACACTTTTGATGTGTGTATTATAAAGCTGCAGAGTTTGTTTGTTTGTTTGTTTGAACGCGCTAATCTCTGAAACTACTGGTCCGATTTGAAAAATTCTTTCAGTGTTAGATAGATTAGTTATCGATGAAGGCTATAGGCTATATACCATCGAGCTACGACCTACTGGAGCGGAGCAGTAACCAAAGACGCGGGTGTAACCGCGGCGAACAGCTAGTTTAAAATAAAATTAAAACTGAGTTTTTCATTTCGGGAGAAATCAAAATCTGCATAAACAGCATTTCTGTGACCCTCGGAATTATTTTCATGGTATGATAAGGTCAGTTTATGTGCACATACTGTTTTTTTTTCAGGTTTCCTGTTTTTAACCGACTTCAAAAAAAGGAGGAGGTTATCAATTCGTCTGTATTTTTTTTTTTATGTTTGTTAGCTCCTAACTTGCGACTGGGTGAACCGATTTTCATGATTCTTTTTTTATTTGAAAGCTGATGCTTCTCGTGTGGTCCCATTGTCACCATTTCAATATCTGATGATGAAATTCGGAGATATGGAATGGAACTCCTCATAGAATCACAGCAGCAATATCGTAACAAGTGAAATTGCTTTGTTTATACGTGTAGTCGATGACTGACTGAAGGAAAAGGGGGGGGGGTACGTCAACCCCCCTCCTACCAGTTTCCAAAATTAAATATATCGTGTGAGGTATTGTTTGAAAGGGCTTTTTGTAAGGATTTCAAACATTAATACACAAGCACTAAAAAATAAAAAGCTATTTTACAAAAAAAGATAACCGCCTTCAAAAACTACAAAATCAAAATAACTTTAGTTTTGGAAGTCGGTGGCAATATTTACCTACATAACAAAAAAAAAACCAAAGCCGCCGACTAGAAAATAGCTTTTTATTCTGTATTGTTTTCAGGACGATCTACTAATACAAATACATATTATTAATTGAGTTAATGGCTTAGAAACAGTTTTCCTTATGGATTTTATAATGCGCAGTCACTAGTTCAGACAAAATAATATACCACAGCCAAGCACTTTTTGTTAAGCTACTTCCTTATGTCTTATACTATAATAGTATACTATGTTATTTTAGATGTACTCGATGCGATGCAGACTAATAATTTAGATGTTAGTTGTACAAATACGTTTTGGGCTCTTAATTTTCATTTAAACGCCTAACAGATAGAAGTTCATTACAAAATCAACGCAACAGTTTTAGCTTGACCCAAACTAGCTTAGCTTAGTTATAACAGTGTTGTGTCGTAGCACTTGTTTGGTCATTACGCCTAACTCTCTATCATTACCTGTTTCCAATCTGGTCCAACGTAAAGCTAGCAATATCGTAAGATGAATAGCAGGAAACTGAACTGTACATACCGTTTTTACCTGATTACGGGTATACTCATAACATAACACATTATTTTTTTTTATGTTTCCTCATGCGAATTTATTTAGCCATACAGCAGTATTGTATTCGATAAATAAAAATAAATAATGATACTTTTCCCCTGTGTAACTATCTGTAATCCTTGACGATGAACGATGTGCACAAACACGCAGCAATTAGGTAGTATACTGTTGCGAAACCGTCACAATATCGTGCCGATAGATTGCAGGGTGTAGATATTGTGCATATTAAGGTGGGTTTAGAATTCTGACTTAGCAATGTGTAAAGGAAAGACCGTAAGGATACGTATTCGAATGCATTATAAGATTGTATTGAGCAAACCTAACGGTGTCTCAAGGTACGGGTTAGTGTACGGTATCTGCAGATTAGGCCCGCTGTCGGGGCATAAGTCATATTGTGGGGAGTCGTGCCAGGTGAATGAATCGACCCCGCTCCCAACCACTACTGCTCCTTACGGGACCGCGCGCTTATGTAATTCTATTTGCTATCTCCGGCCTTGTGCATTTCATCTTGAAATCTAGAAAATACTCACGTGAAACTCAATAATATTTCGATAAGATTCTAGTAATATAACATAAAAGATCATCTTAAACAGTCAGGCGGTAGGTATATCATCTATTATTAATATTGAAAATATTTTTTTTTTAATGATTTAAAAAATGAAATCACTTTCGTAATGTTCAGTTAAAATAATTATTCGCGAACAGGCATGTCTTTGTTCTTGTTGTCAGCATAAATAAGAAATTATCTCGCCATTGCAATCTTGTTTCTTTATGTGTACAGAGATCATCCGAAGCATCTGACGCAAGACCGCTCCGAAATTTATGTAGACGTGGCTTTACAACGATAAATAAGTAATTTTACAGAGTTACCATAAAAAATGGTGTGTGATTGTGTATGTGCAATACCGGGTTTGGCGGCGTCTTTTTGTTGGCGCTCGTCAAGAGCTGCCAATCAATTACTGCATGATTAAGTATGTGGTTCTTGTTGTACAAATTGGCAGTGCAACCTATGGTACTGCTGTCACACGTGGCTGATTAACGTTACGGCCTTCAATGTGTGTCGTTTCGTGGGAACGCACTTGACTTTTATTTTCTTTTTTCTTCATTTGGCCACGCTAACATTGACATTCGTTTACCCTATTGACCAAGTTTTATGGACGAATTTGTTCTCATTCGATTTAATGAAGGGATTTTCCTTCTTATGTTTATTTGTAACTAGCGACCCGCCCCGGCTTCGCACGGGTGCATGTATTATACATATAAACCTTCCTCTTGAATCACTCTATCTATTAAAAAAAACCGCATCAAAATCCGTTGCGTAGTTTTAAAGATTTAAGCATATATAGGGACAGACAGACAGGGAAAGCGACTTTGTTTTATACTATGTAGTGATAATAAAAACCTTTATCGTTTCAGTACATTCATAAAATTACTTCAATAAAATTAAAACACTGCATGGTAAAATATTTTCAGTTCAGAAACTTTGGGATGATCAGTTATAGTAGATACGAGTAGTACAAAATAGGTAATACAGTTGAAATGTAAGTGAATTATAAAATAAAATACGAAAATATAAAATAAAAATTAATGACTTCATTGGACTGATTGAATTAATGTTAAAATTACAAATTACAGTCTGCTCTGACCACTACAAGCATTGGAATCCAGTTTTGTTTTTTTATATTCTGGTAGCGTGTAGTTTTTTCATGCATTTTGGAACCGTCCTGTGTGTTGTACATTCTCATTGCCAAAAGTAACTTGAATTTCCGCCCTAAATAGATGTGGATGCACATTGTTTAAAATTGCTGCATACCCTGCAATTTTTTTTTAACTTTATTACTGGCAAACAGCATTCATTCTCTTCAAATATTACCTATGTACCTACAAAATAAATCCGCACGATATCCATGTTATACTGTAAAACTTCTGTCTCAAATTTTATGAAGATGTCAACGGGTTGCATTTGATTAGGAGAAGTGAATACTTCTCCTAATCAGATGCAACCCGTTGACAGCTTATAAACACAGAATATTGATCTGCTGAATGTAATGAATTCATATAAATTGGTAACTAAACATTACACTTACAAGTTACTTTTGTCCAAGAGGCCAGTAAACCCGGTCCAAGTGTTCCGGATTTAATAGCTTATCATAATAACGAATTGAACACGAAGGACTATAAATTGATATTTCGCACAAAGGGCCGGCGACAGTAATTGCTGGTTTGTCGGCAAATTGCGCATGTACGTGTTGTGAAAATGATTTCTTTAATCGCACGCCCGACTCTGACTCAAGGATATTACGGCTAATGCCAAACTGTAATTTATAACAATCAGCACCTTCATATACCTACATCGAATAATTATAACCTGTTGAATAAGCGTCGCACGATATCATTGTGCATGACTCCTTACGTGCCGATATGTTTTCATTTTTCTTGTCTTTCGCAACGATTGTATGCCAAGGACCTCTGAAAGGTCGTTTTTTACTAAAACGGTAATCTTTATTTTATCTGTGAGTAAATATTGTATGATTTTCGGTTTCGCTAAATGTAACCACGTCATCTCTTTGATTCCATTTGGAAATTCCTAACTCTATTGCCCATAATATAAAAACCTCAATGTATCCTCAATATACAACAGTATTTTTTGCCATACTGTAACTTGAAACAGATCTGAATTGCTATTGTTTTTGAAACAGTAAGAAGATTGGCAAATAAGGAAGCCTCCAAACGGCATTGTTATTTTGTGAAAAGTGCAACATCTCGTAAGCAATGACCGGCGATTGCGTCCATGGCGAGCACCAATTGTCGCAAGAGCTGGTGTTTCGTGTATAATTCAGGTGACAAATGCTGGCGAGGCGCGCGGGGTGGGGGCGAGAGGCGTTGTTCTTGACACAGTAAAACTAGAAGTGCAGTAGGTAGGTGCAGCTGCGGCCCACGCTGAGCTTTTTGCAAGCTGCTAATACGACTATCCACAACCGGTCTCTTGAGCTTTAAATGTGCTGCATTCTTGCAGTTCAGTATAGTTTGTATTTTGTAAAGATAAAGCCTAAAATAGAATATGGGTATTGCGTATATATTATACAAACGAAACGTATAAATATACTAAGTTACAAAAACTGATCATTTGTGCAGCGAGCATACCGCTCATTAGTCAATCACTGCTGGTTGTAATGTAACCACTAATCAGCCCTGTAAAGTTTCATAATATGCTTAGTAATAACTTGGTGAACGTATTTTATTTACGTCGAGACGTTAAACAATCAACTGTTTTTTGGAGATAACACAGGTCCAATAATACAATAATTATGTAGTTACTATTGAGAATTAGCGTCAAATATAGCAATTTATAATATTTTTGATTTCACCGCGTTCCCGGCTCGGTACGGCACGCGGTGCGCGAGATTTATCTGGCGTGATCTACGTAGATCTCGGCCAAGAAACGCTTTCCATGTCGCGAGGCGGAACGCCGCCGCCCGCTGCTGCGATTTATGCCTTGTATCGCCACGTCCGATATAATCCGATTGGGGATTTATGCCACTTGCCTGTTGCCCGTTCGTTACTGCACCTCTGACTTCCTAGCCACTTATTTTATTACTATGCTTTTATGGTCCATACATTTTTTGCACGCAACTGAAAGATCATGAACTCTTAATGATCATTCTCTAAGTCAGTGTGGAAAAAACAATTCGCTGCTTCTTAATGGTAGATATACGGTGTCACACCATTTTTTTTGACACAAATACAAGGTTAATATTCATTAAAGAAAATTATTTCCTTGCTAACGTATTGGATTATGATGGCGAGGTCGCATCTCATCATATCCTGTTAATTTAACAATAGCTCACCGAACCGCGCACCGGCCTTGCGTGTGTCGTCCTCTTTGCTTTGCGAGGGCTTTATCAGGGTCTTTTCTGACACGGCGCCGTTTCGTCTATTCTTTTAAGACGGAAATTCATAAGCATTATTTATCATTTCGTCAATGGTTTTTGGCGTTGCTCCAACACTTCTATTCTAGTAAACAATAATAAGAAATAGGAACTAAAACAAGCTATTATATTGTTCTGAAAAGTTCAAAATAGCCAGAAAAGTAGTGTCATTCTTCTTATCGGCCTGTCTTGGGCGTTCTTCACGTTAATTGTGATTGTTTTTCAGTTCTGTCTGTCAACTAGTGTCAACCCCACTTTATCATTCACTCCTTTTTCTCACACTAAGCAGTATTTTCTTTCTCCTACATGAATCATATTCATCATAACTGGGGCTACTTGCAAAGTTCCTTCCCACAAATTTTTTTTATATTGGAATTTCAAGCAAACCTGACTACAAGTCTACAACACAGCAATAGTTTGGCCCTAAATATAGTCATCGTTGTGGCTTGTGTAGATGTCCTCATGAAGACTGTCATTTATTCCCTCCTGGCGCTTCTATTGTAAGAGGAACGAGCACGTGTGACGGAACCAACGACCGTTTAGTCAGTTTAGTGAGAGCTCGACGATTTATTACGCCAGTAAAATGTATCATTGACTGAGTAAAATTAAACTAGCGATTCGGAACATACCTTTCTAAAATTAGAATTAGACATGTTGCCAAATTAGAAGTTCATTGCGACTACGGCCAAACGATTTTAAGAAAATACATGACATCTGTTACATCTGCGTTGTTATAAAATAAAAACATTCGCATGAAAGACCCTGGTCATAAACAATATTTGAGCCAGCGAACCGATCGCGTCGTTTAATAGTCGTAAAATCCTATAAATCACTCATCTTGGGCCCTACTTGGATAGTTTGTAAATCATTCTTACGATAACTACGACTTATATTTATCCAAGACCATGTTTGTAACAAACGTTATTCGATCGACATGGTATTATAAGATCGTTACGGCGGACACGAGACCCCGTTATAGCATGAAAAAGATGTCCTTTCGTTAAAAAGCAGTCCACAAAAACTTGAGTAATGCGTCGCGGTCGCCACAACGGTCACTATTTACGAACAATGATACCATTGTCACGTCCGCGGAAATCAGCCCGGATAGACTCGAGTTTAAAACACTCATTTCAATCGGTTTGGAGAAAATTGCGCACACGACGCCGTCAACCATGTTGCCAGTGCCAGCTAAAGGTTCATGATGGTGATATAATGACTTCATTAAATAGGTTTCTCTCGCGAAGAGGCTTACCTAACAGACACAGGAAATTCTGTGCGTTGCTTGCTGCCTAGAGGCTACTTATTGCTTACGTACGAAAATGTAAAGTCGCTATCACCGTAGTTTAATACAAAGGGACTATCAAACCGCGGTAATAGCGAAATGCCCTCTTTTTAGAGGGCAGTCATATTATTCCAGTGCGTACAAGTTAGGTCGTTGAAGAAAAGAAACGCACAGACTGCACCGTGACACGATATCTGGTCGTGGTTGGTTACGAAGGAGCCGTTAGTCGCGTTTAGGTGCGGACAGGAGCGCGGGCCAGCCGGTGCGGGATCGATTAGTGAACCGGTCCCCACAGTACGTTGACTCCCGAGGGCCACTGTCTGTGCCTGCGGACGCGAATTATGCACCTCTCGCCATTGCGGCACTCCCCCCACCTTTACCCCAAACACGTAGGCTTTTGTACGTAGCACTAAGTTACGAAGGATTCTTTATTTTATAAATATATTTTTTTCTTAGCCTTGGTCTATTTCTTAAGATACTTGCATATTAATAAAATCTTTTATTGAACTTCATGATTGTGTTGCATTTTGCAAGTAAATATGATGAACATGGTTAAAAGCGTTTTTCCTTGACGAACACAAGTTGATTGGAGGTATTTGAAGGTGCAGTAAACCACAACTAGTTTCACTCCATGGATGACGGGTTGTGCCGGTATCTCGTTGTTTTTAACTACACATGTCCGCTTTTGTGTAATTGCTGCCAGGTGCGCCTGCGCAGCTCTGTCGTTTGAGACAATTATAGGAAAACGCGTACCGCACACCGGTTTGATGCACCTATGGCAGTCTGTACCAAGAAACAACCCCGGATGGAGGAGAAATCGCATACGGTTTTAGGTATTGATGGACATTATTAATTAGAAAATGATGTAAATTAATTTAATTGCGTGAACTAGTGCAATGGTTGTGAAAATTCCAGTAACTAAATTAAGTATAAATTAATTCTTCCAAAACAATAACATGAAGCGTTCGCTTAAAAAAATCTCTGGAAAGTGCCTTCTTGCAATAAAAAAATATATTGGGGCAATATTGATTATCATTAACCATTGTATAACCAACAGCGGAGTCTCCTAATACAGGCATTATTTAAATAAATTAACCTAAAAGTAATTAATTATTGAAAGCATTCATTTATTGTTTAGCTGGTACTGGTACCATGTAAACTGGTAAAGAGAGTAAACAAGAAGTAGTCGGTGCTGATTAAAAGTGATAAAGCTGTCTGGCATCGTCCTGGTAGTGTAAGGGCCTAGCGGAGTGCCGGGGTGCGGGGCGCGTCACCGGGCGTCGAACCCGCGTGGGTCGGGGGTCAGCGGCGCGACACGCGTTCATTAGTGCATTCGTGCGCCCGCGCAGCCCTTTCTGTACATGTTACAATATGTGCACTTTGCCAGTTTGCATTTCTTAGAATTGACACGCGACTTCTTCCACTATCTTTGTTCATGATACCCGGAACGTGAGGTATCTTGGCCTCCTTTTTTAAACATAAATAAAATGACGTCTTAGTTAGACGATTACCTGACAAGTGTCTGGTATTATTCACTTTAAGGTCGAACAGGTTTATGTTAACGAAGTATCCATCGCGGAAGCCGTAAATTTTTGTTTTCGGTCCCGTCCAAATAAAAGCTGGAAAACGTCAAATATATTATATTTTCATAAAAGTGTCCTGTGATATGTTTACTTTTGCTTTAATGTGCAATTTACGTACCCAGCCCGGTTAATTCGTCATTTCTTTGTCCAGTACGCACCTATTGTTGAATTAAAGGTTTTGCGAGGACATTGCGCCTCTCAGGGCCAACACGAAGTTTATTGTGGTTTTATGTTTTCCGTAGAATTCGTACTCACTTAGGCCTTTGTCACTAAATAAACGCGGCAGTTTACTCGTATCTTGTTCTTTTGATTAATGCCGACCCGTTCGCCTACACTAGTTTTTATTAAATTTTTAACTTTCGGTTTCGATTTACAATATGCCTAGAAGACTTATTTTGACTGGCGACCATAATAATGAAAGTTGGGGTATTTATCAGAGTGGGTCTGTGCACACAAATTGATATTGAGCTCATTTATCTAATTCGTAGTGGTAGACAAATGCAATGAATTGTATGAGTCAATCGAGAAAGTAAACCAGTAAGCATTGTTCCGAGTGGATGCGCGTTGTTGTACTGAGTGCGTGGGCACAGGCAGCGGCGCGAATTAAAGCAGCTCTCTAGTATTCATTACTCATCGTTATTGCTATCGCCATTTTGGAAGACGAAAGCGAGTGTAGGCTTTAACTCATGTTCTATGAAGCTGACTAATTAATTTTATTTTGAGATAAAAGGGTGGTTTTTTATATATTCCCACCACGGTCACTACTCACTCCACATGAGTGACTTTCCATAAATTGATTCACGCTCGATGAACGCTTATTTGAGCGTACTGAAGCTTCTAACTTTAATAGTCGTGCATTTATAGATATGTGTAATGCATTAACAAGCAGATAATATGGTTAACTTGTTTTATAGCTATGTTTTAGTGAGTCCAAATATCCGCTCTACCAGTTGGTCCACAAATAGCACTATGGGAACACTGAAATAATCTCAGTGACCAATTACGACACCTACTGATAAGATGTTAAGACTGTAATGTTTTTATACACGTTATAATAAATTGTGTACAGTAATATCATAAATCAAAGAAGAAAGTATATTTTTAAGAGGGACGTTCTGGGTGGTAGTAAAGATAATCGTAACTATTGCCAGATGCCAACGACTTGTAATACAGCAAAAACGTTGACTTAGCCAACCCCTGCTAGCAATTGCATCAGTGCGTGTCGGTCTTTGGAAAGCAGAAGGGTTCAAATGTGCATTATGCAGTCATGTAGAAATACACACATCAAAAGTGTCTAGGGATCAATATACTATTATTACCAAATACATCTTGATCCCTAGACACTTTTGATGTGTATAGTATGAATGGCAGTAAAAGAACTTAAAATTGCATACAGTTATAGGGTAAATACGCTAAATGTCGGCCCCCTTACGGTTTTTCTGTTTTGGAATCGGTCTGGCACCATCAATTTCCAACGAAGGATAGCTTCCGATGCGGTTTTGGATAGTTTGATAAATCTATTTCATGTGTATGGGCTTAAGGTTGACATTTCTACTACTAGGAAAAAGTTATAAGGTTCAGATGCGTCGAGAACGAAAAAACCCTAAAGTCGGCCATTCAAGGCCCATGGTCGGTCGCGTTTTTCCCAAATGTCGGCCGGGTATAGGGTGTTTTAAATTAAGAAAGACAAATATTATGAATATGATTTATTTTGGCAGGAGTCTCACTAAGTAATTAAGTATACATTATTAATTTATTGCCTCAAGCGCTTCCTTTATTTTTGTGCGATCGTAACTGCATAATTTTTCTTAGTTTTTTGTCATTGTAGTACCTTAATTAAATTAAAAGCATTAATTCTAAAGGCAGCTTTTCATGACATGCAGGTTAAATAATGAATGAAAGATTCACGACCAACATTTATATTTTTTAAGCTAATTAATATGGGTTTATGAGGTAGCAAGTTCCAAAGAGCAATTTATATCTTATATTTCTAAACCGTAATAAGCTTTATGATAACTTAAGCTTTTTCAATATTATCAACTCCTACATTTAAACTTAACTCTTTATATTATATAAATAAATTAAATGTATAATAAATATTTAATTTTGAGAAAATAAGAAAAAGTAATCAGCCTGTATAGTTGGGCTCGAATTCAAGGCTGGTCGACATTACGATCTTTAATGTTTCTAAAGCCGGCCCCTATTTTGTGTACATTATTTCTCGAGATTCAACTAATATTACCCCGGCCGGTATTTGGCGATTAAACGTAAAATAGATTTATTTGCCTATATGCGTTGCAAATTCTCCTATTAAGCCAATGGAATTAGTACAATTGGAATTTATAAAACAGACTGCATTTACTTTAAGTCGGCCACGGCCGAGAATCCGGTTTTAACTCAAAATTGGTATTCTATTGGCGGCCTCCTATTTTTCCTTTAAAACAATACATAAAACATTGAAAAAACTATCTCAAAATATAGTAAAAATCACTAATTACTGATAATAAAGCTTAAAACAAGAAAAAAGGAATGTCTTACCGTTCTAATATCAATCCCCGAAGTGTGGGTATTCACAGCAAGTAAGGTACTTTCAATATGAAATTGACGCTTCGACGGCGCAATCGCTAATGACGCTCAGTGTGCGAAGAGTGAGTGACGTAATCGGAAAGTAACGGTTTTTACATATAGAGTATGAACTAAGGTTGTAATTCGAGTGGCAAATTTGTCACTTCATTACGTTTTAGATGAATGCAAGCTGAAAATGTGCAGACGGCCGAAGTTTGGGGGGGGGGCGACGTATGGCGTATTTACCCTACCTACATAATATTTCATTTAATTTTTTTTAATCAATTATTTGGAGTTAAAATTTTAAGTAAGTATGTGACTCAAAAGCAATTAATAAGATGTGAGTTGAAATGCCGGCCGGGACAAACACAGACAGACCTATTCTGTATAATTTCCCTCGGAATTGAGGTGAAGTGTTATGGTGAGCTGTAATCCAACATGCATAATGGGATGTTTACGTTATAATACTCACTTCACCTAAATCTATCAAGGGAGAAAACATATTTTTTTTAAGCTAGAACCAAACATACTTGCTACTCTACGAGTAGTACCTACAAAGTGTCGGAAAATTATAGGATTCCTACGAATGTGACAGTGTAAGAAACAAAGGTGTTTACTTTTACTAATATACACAAAAAATATAATAACGTGATTGTTCATTGTGGCAGACGCGTCTCGTAGAAAGTATCCGGCGCGTGCAAGAACGGTAATTGCGACCGTATTGTTATATTTCTAGTGTTTATAATTATTAGCACTGCTGGCTGCCTGACACTATGAGCGAAATTTTGCGACCCATTGTGTCGAACGTATTTTGATCTGTTTTCTTGTAGAGATCGCAACATTTGTTATTATGCTGTGATATAACAATATTTCGTACTCAAAGTAGGTACCTGAAATGTAGACACGACACAGAATATCATCAAGTACCTAACATTTGATGCTGGTTAAACTGACGGTTGTACAGGAGAAATAACGCTGAAAATAGCAATGGTTATTTTTTATTTTACAGTAAATAATTACTTGTGGTAAGCATAGAAACTTCATTGATATTTTTACTGCCAGATTTACTGTAAATATTGAGATGAAGTTAATTAATTAATTAGAAACGCCCGCAACGACGATTTCCCCAAGACAAGAGCAGTTCGCCTTCGATGCCAATCGTAAAATTACAGGTTGAAGTTAATTTCCTTATGTTTTGATGATTGCTTGAAAGTAGGAAAAGATTAATTTCGTAAGTTTGAATGCTGAACATATCAAAATAAATTGTTATTATTTGAAGAATAGAAGTGCTCATGTAACCTCACTAATTATAAAACTAAACAAGCCGAGATAATTTTTTACGCCTTCTGTCTCGTTTAGACGATAATATAAATTCAAGCCGTATTACGTACGTATACGTACCAACATTACTTTTTAGCATAGGTATCCAAAAGAGCCTTTCTCTCTCAAAATAACTAACCGTGACATCTTTTCACTTTCGCCATTACTGTGTCAATCAAATTCTGAAACTATTTGCAGTTAGCTGATACTAATTAGCTTAATTCTATAACAAATTAGGTGTTGCACCGAGTAGCGTTCGTTTGGAACTCTTCTGTCAAACAAACAAAACCTGTATTTTCTGGGAAAGATCTTCGAGCCCTGACGTCTGGCAGCAGTGGGCGTTCAGTGAAAGCTTTCAATGCGAGCTTGTTTAAAATACTTAATTAAAAACATTAGTTAATAAACTCTCTATTTCGTAGAATACTAATAAAGTTTTAATAGTCTGCTGTCACAATTATATATTATATCCATTTTAAATAATATCATTTTAATTACCACCATAATGCATTATAATAATAAAGACAAAGCACAATAAGCACAACGTTGGTAATCAATTACAAATTAAAGAACTAACGTTAACGGTGCGGCTAATTTGATGTTGAAATCTGTTACAACGAAAAGAGTCCGATAACGAATCTCCATTGTATTCATATGAGCTTCAATCGATTTGAATCATGTACCAAATAAATATGTACGTGTTTGTTAAATAGTACCAAATCCGTTATGTGTGAGCTTCATGGAACTCATAGTACATAATGCTTTATTGTCTCGCCACGGGATGCGTGGGTGATAACTCGTTCCACAGTATATAGGCCAAATACAGTACACGCAATTACATAGATAATAATAAATAATATTCATTTGATGTACTTAATGTAATTGTTTCAAAATTTACCAACAGCAAATGTATGACCTGAAATACACACAAGACATGTTTTTGTTTAATAGTGAAAAGAAGACTGGCATAATGAGTTCACAAGACTTTTGAATGTAATGCGATATGAAAAGATGTGGGGTATTAGAGCAAGTGCAAACCTAGACCGTCTACAGTTAGCTTCGGTTCTGACTCAGCATTGGTAAATGATCACGTTAACCCGAATTGTCAAGAACACTTACGTATTGTCTTCAATAGCTTTATTTACTCTGATTGAAATTTATCTGTTTCTACTCAGTGGCAGTGCCCCGACTGTAATTTACTAAAAAGTAATAAGTAGGTATTTTCATTGCTTTTTGAACGTGGCCTGCTGTAGGTAATAGCAGTTACAGTTCTATACTTAAACTAATCGTTAGAAGATAAAAGCTATCGATAAACAACGTTTTCTTGAACCATGACATTGACCGTCGCATTTAAACAAAGCAGTCGTACATAGGAAAAATATCTACATATACTTTAGTCGTTTGTCTTTGAATATATTGAATGTACAGCGTGCGGATATTTTGCATCATAATAATAATTGATTGTAGCTTTATTGGTAATTTATTCAATACAATATGGTTGCGCTTATGTGCGGTATGTTTGTTCGTTGAGCTAGTTTTACGTACAATAAAGATGAACCGTGACGATTCGTCTTCGATTATGCAAATCGAATCATTTATTTCCTTTTTCGTAGGAAATAAAAATGCTTATTGTAAACAACGCTGTCGATGCACTCGTCACGGTATTTACACGGATTACAATCAGGTGCGGGTCACGATTACGGAAGTTTAATATATTATTTGAATCATTTTCGTCAAGGACGGGCTGGAAGCCGGCATGTGTAGGGTGAACACGCCAGTTCGCCGACCACCTCCGACTCTCGACCACTTTGCGAAAATCAGGTAAAAATAAGGAAACCGAAGCGCGGAAAATGTTCGAATTGCATGCAAACGAACGGTCATTCAGTATTCTTCCTACGCGTCATCGTTTGTCCACCTAAGATCGTTTGATGCCGCTCAGTGAAGTAATGAACTTTAGCTCAGTACACCAAGTCACCAAATTAAAGCTAAAATTAGTGGACGGGAACATTTTCTAACGTCAGTAAAACATGTTATTATTTAGTTTTGAACATAAATATTATGCTTGGTGTGTCAAAATATGTTTGTATTTACTTATAAACTAATAATCAATTGGAAATTACGAGTGTTTAATTAAAATAATTAGTGGTCGGTCAACTAGCTGCTAAAATTACGCTTCCGTTAGTTTACGACCACCTGGTCGGGAACTAGCTGAATTAGACTAGATAATTTTCAAAGATTGTGGACTTACTGCAAGGTATAATGTGAAAATTTTCGATTTATTCTATTCATTTCGGCATAGCTGATTTGCTCGCCAGATTACGACCGGCTAATTGTATCAAAGAAACTAAACTGTAAGCCCTTAAAGTTCTCAAATTCTCAAATCATGGTGGTCGACAACGGACCAGTTGTCGACCACCATGATTTTACTCTGAAGAAAATCGACTAGTTTTTGGCGGTGTACAATTTTTTAATAAATATTCCTTACCTACCTTACATAGAAGCAGCATATAAGATTATACCTGCCAGTTTTGTACGCTATAATATTAAATAATTGTGATTATAAAAAAAAATATTAATGATTTTATTTTCGACTTTAATCTGATAGTGCTTGAGTTGTTTTTTCAGTGGCTTTCTACCGGTCGGGAACTAGCGGAAAAGACGGGCGTTAACTGGCTTTAGGTGTCCGGGAACTGGAAAAATCACACTTTTCGATATATTTGTTAATTATAAAATAATACATTAATATAATTTAAAAAAATATATCAGATCGTGTAATTTAAACATTTTTCTTTCACATGTAGGCCCAATATCAAAATATTAACGCTTATTATCATAACTAGCTGATTTTAAAGATGACAAGTCGACTAAGTGGTCGTGAACCGGCCTAATCACCCTACGTACTTATTAAGTACCAGATAAGATTCCTCGCTTTACAACGGTGAACATAATGACAGGGGGACCTTGTCGCGCATCGATATCGGCTATCCTAAAGGGAAGACAAGTAGGTAAACAAGGTTTCCGTTTAAGGATTGGCAATGCATCGGCCGCCCACGTATTGTTCAGATATCGACGGAGGCGTCGCACTAAAACATTGCAAACGATCATTCGGTAATTCGTTCGTTCACGGAAGTATTTAACAGCCAGTCGTTCCATGTAAATCGGTTTACTTACTTTTCAGTCTACTTATGTGAAAATATAATATACACATAGGCACGGCTCGTGTTACGTAGGGTCCAAGTAACGTATAGTTATGTTTAAAATGATTGCCATTTAACAACAAAAACACCGGCAATCTTTTGAGGAATTAGCGTTGTTATGGACATGTACAAGTTTTTTTATTCTTTATTAAGTGGTCTACAGCGGCCGCGATTTCTGTTCTTATAATCTAACATTTTAATTTGGAACAGATATTTGTATGGCCTAAAAGTTGTTCCGGGTATATTTGTTAGTCTGCGTTTATATATATTTTTAAACGCATCCACGGCATAGACAAAATTTCTATGGTGTGGAACTTTTTAAAACAAATTAACTAAAAATTGTATAAAACAAAGTTCTTTTATTGTACCAATATTTAACATTACGTGCTTAGATTCAACATAAATTATAATCAATCCATAAATAATGAAATGGGCAGATAGTTGTCAGAATCCACACAAATCTTTTTCGGTGAAAGTTTTAACCTAGCCTGACATTGAATTGAATGACGAAAACTTTTCACTTTCATCAATTAGCGAACAACACAAAGGTGTCAGATGTCCTGAGTTGAACTCTGTTAATTATTGCCATTTCTCCATTAAGTTCAACTCGCTATATGGTCGTCTCTAATACATCAGAATGCGAGCGTGGGTGATATTATTTCCTCAGTGGGGCGCGCTATGCTCGGAAAGCTTTTAATGTTTGGTTTACGCAATCAGATATTCGCATCTCGCGTAAACTTTGATCACTTTTGTTTTCAAACGTCTTCCGAGCTTTGCCGTGGCCCACTCTCTGGCGGCCTTGATTGTTATCCACCCGCGCCGCTGCACATTGTCTGCAGTCGTTTGTCATGCATGTGACGTGACATGATTTCCCTTTTATCAAAAGAAATATTAATGTGAAAGTTTCCTTTAATGCCAGCTGCATCTATGAAGATTTATTACATGTATTTTAAAGCAATTGACGTATCAGAAAAGTAACGTCAATCGTTTAACCTTCTTCTCGACAAAATACAAGCTTCCGCGTTTCGAATACTACAAAGTAATGTGTTTTTTCTCGTGTGTGTGTGTGAGTCACGCGGTTCAGGTGCTAATGATGACAAGTTTAATTAATGCCAAGTTGTCTGCAGCACTTAGGGCAACCGCTGTAGGGCACTCTAAAGTCAGGGAATTCCATCACATTTACTCACTAAACATTCAGAGAATTATAAAGAGTATGAATAACAAATAAAAATGAATTTCTGTGACCATCCAAACAATTTATTGCTAAGTATACAGTGTGTGTTTTAATATTAGAAATATAGTACAGATAGGCACTCTCCGTTTTGTAAAAATCACAACTAAATTTTGAAATTTCATAGGAAAATAATTCTTGAATCTAAGCTTTATTCAAGACCTGGCTTTAAATTCCTCTAATAAGATGTCCAATAATATATGGCGCTACTTTCGTCACTTGCAGTATTTGTTTGAATGGTGATACAGATTTCCATAAAAAATACGTCGTATTTTGAAAAACGTGTGTAAAAATATCGATCACTCTATATAGTCTATTTCCGACGTATGATTGATAGATCACGCGTTTCTTATTAGAAAGTTTTCCCCTAATTAGAATCGGGTAAGTATAACCACCCACATGTGGATCATTTCTACGACGCAATACAATTGCCATCTCCTTTCTAATCGCACATCACAAGTGAGACGGTGGCCCCGAATACAAATTATGGGAACAAGCAATTTCTTGTATATGAAGGATGGCGACCGACGGTAATGTGGCTGGCGACACCTACGCGCCTCCACTTCGAAGAATCCAACTGTACGGCGAGCCGACTTTCTGCCCCAATTACACGTGTCTCCACTGGTACTTACCATCACGTGGGCATTGCAACTTTCATGACTCTTCGATCACAGATGTCGTCGCGTCGTGGCAAAACTCAAACAATGAAAGAATTACGTAGAACAGTTACCAAGGTACATAGCACACCTCTAGGTATATTCCTTAGCCAAAACGTTTATCAAGACCATAATGCAGATGCAAATGTGTCATAAACTCATATCATGTTTATTATAATTCAACTCATGTCATGTGTAATACTGATAAACTACCTACCTAGACTATCTATTGGTTGGTTTTTACCTCGATCTGTGGTTTGTTTTGTTTTATTTTTCTTGTCTGGGCCGAAGGTTGTACAAAAATGCGTGAGTCACAAACGTGTACAGGATCTTTGTTGTGCTTCCGAGAAGCTCGACGGGTACGTCTTTGTGGGAAAGGTGTTTTAATGCAGGTCGACGGACTGATTTCTCCTGTCCTGCTTACTTGACGATATAAAACTAAAAAATAATTAAATGTCTCGTTCGATTGGATCTTGTCCGAGTTAGATTCTGTTTTATTGATGATCCTTAATTTCAAACGTCGTTAAGATGTTCCCACGATCTTTGAATGCGAAATTGGTGTGCTGTTTGTAGCTGTTGATGATTAAATAGTCACATACATATTAAGCATGGTGATTGACAACGTATTGCGCTGTATAAAATATGACCCATTATTAATTTTAAATGTTATTTACAAAAAGGACCTATTCGTTGGTAATACTTTAGTTAATTACAAAAGTACGGAAACTTTTCCTTATGTTTCTAATTTCGGAATTTCCATATCACACATAACATAATATTCAAAGGGCTAATAAAATTCAAATCCCTAATTGGACATACGTATTAACAAATGACGCATTTGATATCAAGCAAAGTTTATAATTAGCCCCTGTAACTAATGTTTCCTTTGTTTTCCTTGTGTGCATAGTGATTTGACATGAACAGTAACATTTTACAGTAGGTACCTATCGGAAAACGTTGCTAATGGAAATGGCACAAAAACCTGTGTTGACCGATATACTTAATGGAAAGATGACGAATCCGAATATCGAGTAATGTTCGGTTATACCTGGTTAGTTGTTTGACCCCAATGATTAATGAGGACCGTTACTTTTGACTCAGTTACTATTGCGTTATTTTTTGAAATACTTGACTGCCTCTATTGTATGTCCGTACAGTAGTAATCATCACAGAGATAAATCGCCCAAGTGTTCAGCTCGAGATTTGGCTTGAATTGACTTTAGTTGCAGATTACAAATAATGTTTTTAATTGTTCGCTTAGACACGCAACAACAATCAAGCAGTGGCGTTGAATCCCATAGCTCCAGGAAGTCTGTTTATGGTCAGTATTTTGATATGTAATTTAGATTGGTGTTTGTCGGATTCAAACTCGTGCCTGCTAGATCAGGTTTCCGCCGTAGCACCATTTATGGTGTCGGATTAATTCGCCGTGGTCATTGCTAGCATCGCAGCACTTAAAACGCTCGACTAATACATGTGTTCACAGATTGTTTCGTGTGAGCACTAACCACAGGGATGGTTAAGCTCATCGACCTTACCTTTTCAGTGTAAAGTGGCTTTTAGTGTCGACACCCGGTGCGTGACTTATGTGTTTTCATTACCATACACGTTGATCATATCATCAGAAATGCGGAAATCATAATTTTATTAACTCTAGAAGGTTCAGGTTCAATGTCTAGAAATCAGTTTAAATCAATTGACACTAATTGGCAGTCGGCTGGGAGCTTCTTACGCTCGAGACCATACTGAGAAAAAGTGACATCGTCTTGCGCTTGGCGGCGGCCGATTTTTCTTTCGTTAGTTAGTCTAGCCGGCCTAGTAATGAACCATTTGGGTCATTGGACCTCGCCGTTTGTCGGCTACTCGCCGCCGCCTCCGGTGCCATTATTTTTTGCCGCCATTTACGTGCCACCAATTGTATAGAGTGACGTGGTCGCCTACAATCGCAGGTCGAACAGTGTTTTTGCTGATGACGAGTGTATGTAAACACGTAGGTATCATCAATTTTGCATGTTTCTCTTCTCATATGTAACGGAGAATTGATTGAGGGCTTGTACAAAGAACGTTTGTGTAGGCTGTAAGGTTAACGGTAACTTACTGGAAATCTTGGCAAGTTCAGTGAAAAATAATAATTGACTATACCAAAAAAATGGTCATGCATATGCATGTATCTAAGTATCTCAGCTAACAAGTACTAAATATAATAAAATTGTCTCTTTTTTGTGTTTTTGTATTATAGGTATTTAAAAATATACTTTATATTTTGAGAAAAGAATTAATGGAATAATATGACTAATTAACTAAAAATGTTAGATTGATTAGAGCTGATTTATTTTCGATAACATATTTGGTGAAACATCAAATTCCGAATATTGACAAAAGTTGGGTGCCTACTAAGAAAGAGAAATGAATGTACACACATGATTATGTACATACTGTCATTATATTTAGGTAGAAATGTTTCAATTTAAAATTCCACTTCCACCGAATTCTCAAATGATTAGGTAGGTACGAAACTAGCAGTGGAGGAGAGTACAATTAAAAAAAAAAACATCTCTACATGTGGATAGCCTATATTTATGAAACTATTTCAGCTCAACTACCTAGGTATTTACAGAATGCGATAAATGTCAAGCAAATGTTAAAAAGCTTTAAGCCCTAAGGGGAATGAAATCATACAAGCGCAAAATCGTTGGCAGTGACACACATCACCACTGAATAAGCAATAATGTTCCAGTCTAGGCCATGTTTGTTTCACACATAAATAAATATTAAACGGACCGTGCCACAATATTATATGTTTAAGTAGGTAGGTACATTAAATATGTTCACTATGTATCGGTGCTTTTAGGGTAAGCAAATTATGAGACAATCCAATCAATCCAAAACATAGTGCGCGCCGCGAAAAGGTTTTTGGGCGACACAATCACAAAAAAACTACAGAGTCAGATCAATTTTATTTACTCTCTCGAACATGTTTTCTGAATTGATGCTTCCTAAGAAACCAAACGTAGGCGGCAATAATTTATGTGCAAGTCTCGACAGGCTATTAATCCATTTTGTTTTCAATATCTTCTCAACTTTCACCCATATTCGGCAACCTGGAAGTTTGTTTCCTATTGTTATGTACCTACTGTGTATAGGGTGATTAGGCCGGTTCACGACCACTTAGTCGACTTGTCATCTTTAAAATCACATAGTTATTAATAAAAGCGTTAATATTTTGATATTGGGCCTACATGTGAAAGAAAAATGTTTAAATTACACGATCTGATATTTTTTTTTTAATTATTTTAATGTATTATTTTATAATTAACAGATATATCGAAAAGTGTGTTTTTTCCAGTTCCCGGACACTTACAGTCAGTTAACGACCGTCTTTTCCGCTAGTTCCCGACCGGTAGAAAGCCACTGTAAAAACAACTCAAGCACTATCAGATTAAAGTCGAAAATAAAATCATGAATATTTTTTTTTATAATCACAATTTATTAATATTATAGCGTACAAAACTGGCAGGTATAATCTTATATGCTGCTTCTATGTAAGGTAGGTAAGGAATATTTATTAAAAAATTGTACACCGTCAAAAACTAGTCGATTTTCTTCAGAGTAAAATCATGGTGGTCGACAACTGATCCTTTGTCGACCACCATGATTTGAGAATTTGAGAACTTTAAGGGCTTATAGTTTAGTTTCTTTGATACAATTAGCCGGTCGTAATCTGGCGAGCAAATCAGCTAGGTATGCCGAAATGAATAGAATAAATCGAAATTTTTCACATTATATCTTGCAGTAAGTCCACAATCTTTGAAAATTATCTAGTCTAATTCAGCTAGTTCCCGACCAGGTGGTCGTAAACTAACGGAAGCGTAATTTTAGCAGCTAGTTGACCGACCACTAATTATTTTAATTAAACACTCGTAATTTCCAATTGATTATTAGTTTATAAGTAAATACAAACATATTTTGACACACCAAGCATAATATTTATGTTCAAAACTAAATAATAACATGTTTTACTGACGTTAGAAAATGTTCCCGTCCACTAATTTTAGCTATAATTTGGTGACTTGGTGTACTGAGCTTAAGTTCATTACTTCACTGAGCGTCATCAAACGATCTTAGGTGGACAAACGATGACGCGTAGGAAGAATACTGAATGACCTTTCGTTTGCATGCAATTTGAACATTTTCCGCGCTTCGGTTTCCTTATTTTTACCTGATTTTCGCAAAGTGGTCGAGAGCCGGAGGTGGTCGGCGAACTGGCGTGTTCACCCTATTTCTTCCTTCGGCTTTAGTGCATAAATTCGAGACAGTATTGGGATGATTTTTTTAAAACAATTAAAAAAAAACATATTATAAAGGTGGTACAAAATCCAAGGAAGCTTTAAAGCTTCAGAAGTGATGAACAAAACACGAATATTAACAATTTTAATATTTTCTGTTTTGTATGGTTGTTACAAGTTTCGTGTCGTCAATTTGATTATAAAACACATTATTTAGCAATAAAATAATAATTAATTACACAACTGCCTTGTTATCTAACATTATACTTTCCAGTTGTAACTGTTCAATTTTACGTAGTTTATATTTAAAGGCGAACCCCAAAAGTTGAATAAAAAAAACTAATAAACGGTTAATTATTTTTTTTTTAAATTAAATATCTTTCCGCCTCGTAAAGGACTATAATGTAGAATCTGTTTTTTTTTTTAATTTCTACTAGGTTGATTATATGTACCTATATACATTTTTTTTGTTTTGGAACAGAGTATACTCTGCCTCAAAACAATTTGCTGAAAATAGTACTTTTAAATCACCATACAATTTATTTTTATGAGAATAGATGATATTTTTGTAACCTCAAATATTTGATCGCAAAGTTTCAACGCTCTTTTATAATATTTATTATAAGTTGTAAGTAACATAATCAAGTATGTACCTACGAGTTATAATTTTTCACAGTGGCCCAAATACATAATAATGTTCCGTTAAAGTGAAGTTGTTTCGAAACCAACTTGACCTTCTGTACCCCGCTTGGCTTCATGTGATCATGATTTTTTTTCATTGAGTGTGTGTTTTTATCATAATAAAATTATCGTAACGTTTTTATGGCCAAGGTTAATACCGCAGCGTAATTAACAAAATCATTTTTTGTTTCAGGTAATTATCAATTAAATCGATTAGCTGCAACGAAACGTTTAAGGTGAGGTCCCAAATATTCCACGTCGCATGGCCAGGATGGCAATCAACTAAAATAATATCAGCATATAATAGAAATTTAATTGGTTTGCGTTAGTTTTCGCAATTAATTTAAATCCGTTGTTCATGACACAAGCACATTGCGGTCGCCAGACAAAAGGCAGACGGAAAAAAAATATTATTCTGTATAAATAGGTATATGTTAACGAGAGAAATCTTGCTATGCACTGTTGCAAATAACATAAAAATGAATATTATTTATATTTTACTGATTTTAAGCGTAATGAGCAATACATCTGTTGTATAATGCGCCCGATTTGATTGAATTATTGTGTTGTATAACACAGTAATTAACGTAATAAATCGGAGATGGAAAGCATGTTAGAATATGTTTCAACTAAAGAATTTATCGGATACATAGAAAGATTTGACATTCTCTTCGTGTGTAAATACAAAAATCTAATAAATAAAACATATCATATTCGAGATATCGTGTCCATGTAGTACACTTTGTTTGGTTGGCAACTGTTGCAAGCTTGTACTGGAATAGTGCAGTCGGTTGGTCGGATGCAAGCGTGCGCTCGAGCTCGCCGGTCGCTAGTGAATCGACGGCATCTCGTCGTTGTTGTACCGAAGGTCAGTGCTCCTGCGATTCAGCCCGTAATGCTCTCGCGATAGAGTCACTAGTGGTGGACCGCAGGAGAGAGGCGGCGGCAGCGGTGGGGTCCTCGCACCGGGCCGCCGCGCGTTGCCTCCCTTCAGTCAGTTTAGTCACAGCGGTGCACGCACACCGCACGCAGTTCTCGCGCTCGCAACGAGAAGGTATGCACGGACCGGCCCCGCCGCCGCCGTCGCTAACGAAACGCACTCGCTTCCGGTGGCTGCTCTCCTTCTAACAACCGATACCACTATACTGTCCTATGATACGCGTACGTGATGTTGTGTGACAAAGGCTGGTTTTACTCGCTATATAAAATATCCTATGCTATATGCCACTTAGTTGGTTGCAGCCACCGAACGCGTTTGTGTGCTGAACGGTACACATGTTTATTATACTCAGTGATGTCGGTTCCAAGCAGTGTTCGCAAAATGTGTTGAACGAAATTAATTATGATTAAAAGTGTTACTCCAATGTTTTTCCTCATTATCAAAACAATAAATAGCAATGCCTACAATATAAATATAAACACCGTGTGTTGTTATCTCGTGTGATGTACCCCTACCTATAAAATAATAAAGCCTTTACAATTATTATACTTACAAATGTAATGCAAGTCAGTGTCACTATTCGAGGAGAAAAGATAATTAATTTTGTTTGATCAGAATGATCACTGTCAAAAACAAGTCCAAACAAATGATCATTAGAGACTAAAAAAATATAGTGTCTCGTAAATGTCCACCGTATATAATTTGCCTATTACTGTAGCTGCCTATCCAAAAGCATGGCGATCTATCTCACAATAAATAACAGTCATAATATATTGCCCCAGAAAACTTGTTTGTACAGCGATATTAAATGTTTGTATCGGTGCAGCTGGAACAGACAGGCTAGGATGTGTCGACCGCGGGCCATATGGCAGCAACGCCACTAGCCATATTAGGGACGCCAACAAGGCGACACTTGTTGCACTTATACGGCACAAATGCTCCACAAAACAAGTGACGTCTTATCACTATCTGCCTTTTAATAGATTACTCTATCACAGACTAATGTTCATTAATAATAACGCGGGACGTACTTATCGTCCAACGTTTTTGTTACGTTTAATGTTGTGCGTGCGGTTGGCGTGATCGATGTATAACTGCATAAGAGATAAGGTAGGGCAGCGGTTTGCAAGTGCGTTATGCAAGCAGGCTGGTGAGCTGAACGGTCGGCGGCGCACGGGGCGGTTCGTTGACCAGTGCGTAGTCCCGCCGCGCCGCCCACCGCGAAGGTCGCGGCCCACAGCCTGCCGACACGTCCACGACCTGCACCGAATACCATTACACGTGAAAATAACATACGTGCCGATCTATTACATCCACTCTTCCCTTGCATCACGATTGTTCGTTCAACACATTTAGAAATACCACTTCTTTACAGGTAGAGTCGATATGTGTTCAGTGTGCTCTGTGCAAAAATATTTTTTATTGTGAAGAATAATAAGTTTTTATGACTGTTGCCTGGAAATTTTGATCTCAAAATGGTGACTTCGAGAATACCGGCTTATTCTCTGAGTTCGGAGTTCAACAGGGAGTTCAGAAGTTTCCGCATAACGCGAGCCACACCACGGTCGACTCTGTACGCTCCCGCTATTGTTCCTATACACGAGTACCCGAGGGTCAGCGTGCACGAGCGGCGGGAAGCGCTAAAGGCTGCACTGGCAAAGGCGTGGTCTTCCAAGAGTAGTGAGAAGAAGAAGCACGATACGTGGACGGTCCCCACTGAACAGAGCAGAGCTGGCATCACAGCGGTCGATTTTACTGCCAAGTCGCAGTATAAGAACGGCGTCAACGGTGATGTGTCGCGTGTTGCACTTGCCAAACACGAATTTGAGAGCAAGGATACTGAACGAACGGAGACTATCGACAGCAGAACTGATACTGTCCAGCCTGCGAGCTTTACATACAGCCGTGTTAACGGGAACGGTATCGACATACAAGAAACACTTAAAAAGGGCTGTGATAAAGGTTTACACAATAAAGATTTAAGTTATAACGACTACCTAAGTAATGTTCCTAAATGTAAAACTAGTTTCGAAAATAACTTCCTCAAACAAAGCCACGAGGAACGCTACAGCAAACGAAATGGGTACGATGCCGCGACTAAACGAGTCGAAAGAGACATCAACCTAAACAATGTCGAATATAGCAGCCTGAACGGCGACACGTACGATTCTTTGAAGTATTCGCGTACAGCGAACGGAACTGAATCGGTACAATATAAAAATTACGGTAAGGTAGACACCGTTAAAAGTAAATTGCTCAGCACAGATAGCCCCAAAAGCGTGACGTCTTGCAACGGAGAGAAATTAAATGGATACGGTGGTTTGGAGCGGCGCAGTGTAAAAGAGCAACAGCGGCCTTTGACGAGCGGCCCCAAGGCGCTCGTAGAGCAGAGGCTGGCCGAGCGGCTTGAGGTGAAGGTGGCCGAGCTACCTGCTCTCTACCGGGGTGTGGACTCCTGGACACCTAAATCTGCTGCATTCCAGAAGAACATGCGTGACCACGAGTGGAGCGTTTCGTATGTACCCACATCACCAAAACCAATGAACCCTTACTAACAAAATCCACTCCTTCAATACTACAAAATATTCGCAAAACATCCATCATCATGGTTTCGTGTGTGTTCAAAGTCGAGCGCGTCGAAGTATACTAAATACGTTGGAAACCGAGTTTATCCCATGCGCTTATAAATAGGAAAAAAAGCTAGCGCGCAGTCGGCAGCTCGAGTGCATCGACTTACCACCGGTCCGGTCCGAGTGCAGCGTGAGCAGGCTTTTACATTTGTCAACAGTGAGGTTAGATTGAAGCTAACTAACCAGTCGAGTGTCTTTGTACGCAATATAATTATGTATAAGTATCAGTGTGCCAACCAGCGTTTCCATCGGTAATGTAAATGCAAGCATTAACCGAACGTAACCTTTCCGTTTAAATGTGTCGTCAAGCTCGAAAAAATATGGTTTTTGCGTTTCCAAAATTAACAAATATAGGTTTATCTGGACATATCCAGTATCTCCAAGTTCTCCAACAGTCATTCTTATTTTGTAGACATACTGTTCGTACCGTTACTGTACGGTTTACCGAGTATTCGCTAACTGTCTCGTATGACTTTGTAATTGTTTTACCTGGCCCTGACCTTCATAATAGAATATACATCATCTTGATATTCTTCTTAATATATTTGCTCATTATATCATGAAGTTATGACAGTAGCGGTGAGGGCCCGAGGACTGGTTGTTGTGCAAAATCATTGCACAACTCACCGTGACTCACCATCGTTGCGCTTTATTCTATCCTGCTAGCGGTTGCTTAATCTCTTTGCTCATTAACGCCATTTGGTTACTAAGTATCATTTCCAAAGTAAGGAAATAGAAAACGGCTCAAACATCGGATACGGCCATTATCAATTTTAATATTGAAGCCACTGTTTGACTGACTGCGATCATAACCGCGGCCTCCATTCGTGTACGTTAACATAGACGCGTAATTATTATTTCCAGGTCAAATAACAGTTCTTTTTCACTTGCACTATTATCTTGCAAACAAATTCCAACTAGTAGTTTGTCGCTGTGTGCATGAAATATGATAGTTAGATTATGTTGTGAGTTTATTTTCAAATGTCTTTGCACATTTGAAAATATACTCTTAACTTATCAAGTAAACATTCTACAAATTCGTGGGCGCCAGGCATAACCATAGCTTAAAAGATTCGCCTCGATAGCGTTCACAGTGAATGTTTCAAGGTCCTGTCCTGGTTTATGCGCTCGCAAAGGATTTGTCAACTTGGTAGGCGTTATGACGTAACTAGAACTTATTGTTTTTGGTTCCTAGACTGATGATAACACTGGATTATCATGGACATAAGAGCGCAGTGTTGTGTTGTTGCGAGATGAATGAAAAGAGAAAGTAATAAGCATTATTGTGGTAACGCAAATAAATTCCCATTATTTCTTGTTGAATTTATAATTAAAAACTTTTTATTTTCATATTCATGCATTGTGAAAACAAAGTTTGACAAAAAAGACAAAGACACATTTCAAACTCGACTTCAGTCGAGCGAAAACAAGAATTTTCTCGTGTCGGATCCTATTTCTGGTAACATACAAAATTTAAACTTTGTAGGTACATGAGGTACATCACTACATATTATAAAATAAAGTCGCTTTCCCTGTCTGTCTGTCTGTCCCTATATATGCTTAGATCTTTAAAACTACGCAACGGATTTTGATGGGTTTTTTTAAATAGATAGAGTGATTCAAGAGGAAGGTTTATATGCATAATACATGCACCCGTGCGAAGCCGGGGCGGGTCGCTAGTATCGGAATAAAAAATATTCTCTTCACACATTTAGTCGTGATAGCAGTCCTTATTTTGAAATTTCATCCAACTATAATAAAATAAAATAAGTAGATAACACGTCAGCAAAAAAAATCATCGTCTTCTAACACCATTTTCTTCGACGGCCGCGAAAACATTGTTACAGCAATCAAAAACACATCAGACGTGAACACTCACTCTATTGCTAGTAAAAATTACACAGGGGCCTTAGTTCCAACATTTTGTTTATGTGAAACTTTTTAACAATTTCTGTCTGCGCGCGTCGTTGAAAGTTAAGTAATGTTTTGATGTCGTAACAGTTTGGTGTTTCTACTGTATTGATAATACTAAAGGCAGCATTAGTGTCCTGTTCACGTCCACCAACAAATGCCAAAACAAGCTTACTAATTTTATTCAACTTTCACTGCGTCTGCGCAGACTTGCTTTACTGGTCTTAGTAACTGCTGTTACAGTTTAACCTCTTCTTCGAAATAATGATGTAGACATAAGTCTCTCTTAATCAAGTCTTTCAATTTAGCTAAGTATGTAGAAAGATAAACCTTTTGGAAAGTATCAATTAAAATTGGTAAATAATTCGCATTTAGAATATCAATCTTCTATCTATATAAATAACTAGCTCTCCCCCGCAACTTCGTTCGCGTGATTTTCCTTACGGATCCCTAACTTTTTTGAAAATATAATATAGCCTATGTCACCCGGGGATAGTGTAGCTTCCCAATAGTGAAAGAATTTTTAAAGTCAGTCCAGTAGTTTTTAAGTTTATCTATTACAAACAAACAAACAAACAAACAAAAATACAAAGTTTTCCTCTTTATAATATTAGTGTAGAAAACGAATGGCTAATGTGTTGGTAAGCGCAAAACTCGACAACGGCTGGACCGATTAGTCTGATTCTTTTTTATATTGTGTTCGTTATTTTCTGCACGAGATTTTTTTTGGAAAATTCACCGGGAAAGCCGGAAATTTGTACTCCCGCGAAGCCGAGACGGTTCGCTAGTTTTCAATAAAAATCATCGTGAGAATCGCCAGTTCGATTTGTGATTATGACTAATCCGTTTGATATTTTTATGATTCTAACCCATTTAACTACAAACTAGACTTATTTTAAATTCTTGATCAGTGAATCATAGATGAAGTTTTTTTTTAATGAACTGGAGGCTTACTGAAAGCAATGCTGAATTTGCTACCTAATAAAACATTCATAATCGTATGTGTTTAACCGGTTTTGTTTAAACAAATATGTACTTAAAACAAATACTTAAATGGAATCATGCAAATTAATACATGATTGACTATCAAACATCTGACATATCCATACACATTGACGAGGTAACTTTCCTTCATCTGTTCGGAGTTCTAATTAAGGCTAATGGTAATGGATTTTGGTTACGCGACCAGGCCTAATGTATTTCAGTAATATGTACATAATAAATTTATTTTCCTATGACCTACAATATTCAGGTCGTCTGCCTCATGGGGTGGCGTTGGCTCCCCGCATAAACTTTTTCGAAGCTCGTTTCTAGGCGTTTGTTTTTTTCAAACAAATAATATTATAAGCTAAAAGAATGTCAGTTTTTGTTACTCTTGCTCGTGCAGAGCGACGTGTTTAGTTGTGCTTGTCATTGACCTGACGAAAAGCGGTGCGGGCGGGTGATTAGTCGTGGCTGCAGCGTTGACACGGTTCACAGTAATCGCTCATCCGGCGCGGCCTTGTCAGCGTGGCGAGCGAGTGCCCGCTCTGGCCGAACACGGTTTAATTGTAACACTAACATAAAAGTGATCACTTAAATAACTGATATTGAAACAGATTCAGATGGACAGTGTGGAGTTGACATTGTGGTAGGGTTTGCGTTAGGAATAATTACGAGGTTAATAATTTGATTAGGTAACCGTTGTCGGTTTTATGGATAACCAACTATGTATATATTTGTACCGAAATACCATGTCTGTCGAGCAGTGGATCCTTGACCGGGCACTGATCGTGTCACGTTGCAGACTTCAGCTTTCGATTTCGTAACCGAGCCCGCAGTCTGCATCGGCCGACCGATCGATTATGGTCATTGTGCCAGAAGCGTTCCACTCTCGCTGCGATTTTGCGTGCTCCGTTGCCTCTCTGACCTTTGAACGCCTTGTAGTTTGTGCTAATTTCCTTACTTGTAAAGTCGCACGCCAACAATAATATTAAGTCAAGTCAAAACCACGTATCGCATTAACGAATCCTTACTAATAGGTTAAAGGAAAGTAACATTACGAAACAAGTATAAGGAAATACCAGTGAAACAGTAAACAGAGAGAGATGATTCAATACGATTCACGTGTTGGGTATTTCTAAATATAAAGAACCGTTGTGTGAATACCGTTGTTGAGTTTGAACGATGACCGCGTTGCAAATTAATGTTTCCCTTCAACGCTTTTTAGCAAAGTATTTGTACAATTTCCGTAATTTTGTTAGGCCTTGCGCCAGACAAGTAGGTAACGCAGAGGGCACTCCTAAATACAAAATATTACTTGAAAGAGCAGGAAGTTAAACCACATGTAATATTTTAGCATATTTGCCAGTTATAGGTACCAGATAAACAAACTTTCGCATTTTCTACTAATATTGACAAGTATCGTTATCACGAGACAGCTGAGCGTTTTGCGTGGAACCGAAAGTACACGTTGTGAAGACATAAACACACAACGCGAGTCGCGAATTACGCCCAAGCTCGCTTTCACCTTCAACAGCCACCTCAGGTTGTAATTAAAGAGTCCTCGACTACCGGTCCCCACCGAGAGGAAAGGAAAGCCTAAAAAGGAATTTCACCAATTAAAATTAAAGGTAGCAGTAGTAGTGGTTTAACGAAAGAGGTGGAATATACTATTAATTAAATAAATAAGTTTGGCGTCCAGTCAATGACGTGTGGTACTGGTTACACTGGTTTTAGATTTTTATGAAACAGCCGGTTCTAAGTAGCTTACACATGTGAGTGCCTGCATGAAGCTTCGAATCTATAATGTTATGTCGTTGTTCGTCGAAAGTGAATGTTCCGGTGTTTGTTATTCGCGACGGAGACCGTGTCGTGTGACGTGAGCCGCTTTGTTGAACATTGATACCACCATCGAGTGCCTTCTTTAAATAAAAGTGACACACGTTGTGCAATCATTTGATATTCGCGCGACGTTTACGAATCGGTGCGCTAGTAAAATGAGACAGGAAACTTAATACTTATCTCTTATTTATAAGAGAAACTGTTTACTGGCAGCCATCAAAATCTTAAAATTATCAAGTAACTAGATAAAAAGTAAAACAAGAATAGTTAGTTCAGTTTTATTGTTACAAACCTAAATTGGAAAGACGAAAACTTGTAAGTAAGCACCCATACGGTTTTCATATGCCAACCAAACAACGCTCCTAATAGCAAATAGACGGACCGCATTTTTATGTCATTAAATAAGAATGCAAAGGATCCACACAATTTAAATATTATTTTGTCGAATGGAATATTTAAATTGCGTGGATACAAATAGACTGTCAAACAAACAAATTGAGCACCATAATGCTCAAAATAATGAACATAGTATGAAACTATTCGCATGCGGTTCACGAGAACAATATCGTAGACTCTACGACGTAGAGAGTCTACGAAATTGGAACATAAAGTGTAGCAGGAACAGTCTACGACGCACGGTGGGCTGGAATCGTCAAGTAGGGACTTAAGGATTCAAATGACTATTTTTGATTTTTATGTACTAATACAAATATTTTTTGTTTTATGTAATTTTTTTATACCTAATATTTTTCGAGTTATAGACCTCTAAACTTTGTATGAAATATTAATCGGTTTTTGGTTTAATCTGACATGTTTTAATATTGTATTACAGAATTAATATAGAAAAAAAATCTAATTATTGGTAAACATTCTACACCACCCTTATGACGTAATTTATTTTTCACGATACTCACTCACACCACCCTTATGACGTCATTTGTTTTTAACAATACTCAATAGCGCGGTGACCCTCATTAGCGCGTCGTCCAATGAGCGCAGCAAAATGATGACGTGTCATTATGTGATTGGATGATGAATAGCAGGTAAAAAAATGGCACGGTTACGTTTGAAAAACAACTATCCTCAGTACACACCGTAATACCGTACACATCGTAATAAACGCACTATCCTATCTCACATTTTCGGAATACTAATACTATTTATTACGTAAAACTGTTCGATTTGGTGTCAAATATTGATATTGTTGTGCTATTAAATGCTATTACTAAAACATATTCATACAACTATGACTACAGAGGAAATATCTCATGCATATATTATGAAATTACGAGAGGATGGTAATCAAGGAATAGCTGATATCCTCGAACACCTACTTAAAAATCCACAGGATGTGCAAAAAGCCAAAGATAGTCTTTTAGGTAAAAATAAAAAACCTAAATTTACTCCAGATGAAGCTTTGGGACTTGTTTTGTCCCTTAAATTAACAAAGTAGCAATACAATACTTTAAGAAAAAGTATCAAAGAGAAAAATTTCGACATGTTCCCTTTCTACTATAAGGTGCAAAATGCAAAACAAGAATGCTACCCGCCAAAGGATGATATCACCTTAACAGATACAACTGTTAGAATAAAATTGCAGCCTCTATTAGATATAACCGCTAAAAGGATATTCAAAGCAATCAATATTGATAGCACAGACTGTAAGGAGTTGACAATGATAAGCAAATGGGGAATGGATGGTGCCTCGAATCAAGCAAACTATAAGCAAAAAATTACAACGGATAACAAAGAGGACAGTGCTTCGACAAAAAAAAGTCTCACATTCGTTATTGCTTACCATGATAGATGGTAAAGCAACATCAATTCTCTGTGAAACTTTAGCTCAACGATGTGACATATGTAAAGCTGTTCCTATTTCTGTAAAATTCTGCAGAAAAGCTAATAATGAGGATATTTTGAATAATTTAATAATTAGTTCAGATTCTTATATATCATCAAAACGTCATAAAATGATACGAAAACACAAACCATTTTCAGAAGAAGCTAAAGCCATGCTTCTGTTATCTCCAACATTTGAAGATGATGAGCGGGAAAATATAGAATTTGTAAATGTGGAACATTTAGAGAACGAATCTGAATCAGAATCTGATGATATTGTCTAAGTGATAATTTTGTGAGTGCGTGTGTGAGTAAGAGTGTGCGTATGAGTGGATTAGGCCTCCTGGGGACACCACTGATAAAAAAAACGCGCTTAGTTCTCTACCCCAAAGGTGGTGTGGAAAAAGAATGAAAATCAATTTTCTCTAAAATCGAAGAAAATCGAAGCAAATGATATATCGGATAATTTGCCTAAAAAATATCACAATCGAATACCGAAAGCCGTTTTTTGAGAACTCTTGAGAATTAAAAGTTATTCATATAAAATCAAATTTCTCCATACAAAAATAAATTCAAATCGATATAACTTTAAAAATATTAGGTATATACAAAAATCGCAGAAGAAAAGTGTCTTGTATTTAGTGGTAGATCGCAAAGCCGTTATCATTTTTTTTTAAATTGCTCATCAATTTTCGTGAGTCCCTAAGTCCATGAAAGCTTGTTTTCAGCCCACCGTGCGACGTAGACGTTGACTGCTACTTTTTTTTGTAATAAATATTGAATTCTGAGAGCGTTTGTGCAATATACGGAATTTTATCCTGTGAGGTGCACAAGCGGAATATAGTTCAAATTGTAATTTAAGACGAAAGCGCTAGTAGTCACCGAAATTCATTTATTTTTTCACGTTTTGTGCTAATTTCAGTTCGGTATCCGATTATATAGTATTACAAAATAAGCTTGTAGTAACATGTGCATGTAACTACAGGATAATAAAAAAAAAAAACTATTAATTTACAGAAATATTAACATTTCAAACATAAATTCCACTCGTTAAAGCTTCTGTATGTAGTCGGTACATTGTTTCATAATTATGCAATTGATCTTGACCACTCTAGAAATCGACTTCAGGTTATCCAGACTAGGTTGAACGAAAATTATTTATGTGCCACTTAAATTGAGCAGAAACGTGAAAATAACACCAGCGAAGTGTATGTCAAAATATATTTAAATAATATGATAAACCACAGAAACGCATGAACGTTAGTTTCAGTCAGCGCTGCCTTCATTCAGGTAAATTATTTTTATCACAGAAGAGAAGCAACTTTTTGATGGTGATAATAAAATCATTATCAAATTGGTAGAAAATACAAGTAACATAATTATTAGCATCATGTATTTAAAATATATGATCTCACCATCTGAAACGTGAAGCTGAAGTTGATTTTTGTATTATATCGATACTAAATATACCGTATCAAACTCTTTAAGTATTTCATGAATCTTCCTTTTTAAAATCAATCGTAGCATAATTAAAATATTTATTCTACATAATCACCCACTAGTTATTTAAAATGATAAACGTTAAGATTTTGAATTTCAACTTTAATTAAAAATACATTAAAATTCTTTTCGATATCTCCTGTTAACAAATGTCTTGCTACTTTAGATTGATTTGAGATAAAATGAAATGACCACAAAAAATATCTTATAATTATACATTATGAATTAAATTGCAATGATGCCACTACTTCAAACTATTAAATGAATTCGTATGAACCTTACCTATTGATATAGATTCTATGGAAAATACGTCCACAGTGGGATTTTTAACATATGGTCTTAGCACGAGACTGCGAAGGCTCACAGCCTAGAAACAATCAAGTGTTCAAGTTCAACCTCTCGTATGGCGCTAAACAATGTGACATTAAGCTCGACATATGAACGACGCCCGCGCACGCCACCGCGCCTGCGCCGTAACGACACAATCCGTTTAAGGATTTCTTATTTTAGATGTCAATTTGTCTTTATTGGTACAGGCATTGTGTTTATTTATTGTCAAATTAAAACATTATAAAAGTTATGTCATACAAATATCTGAGTAGAAGAATAGGAAGTAATAATTTTGATGCACAAAACTATTTATAAATCATACATTGATTTTTATGGAAATAAGTCTGTAGGTATGGGTATTTTATAAGTACTTATAATTTTATAAAGTTTTTCTGCTGTAATGATAACAAATTTGTTAACGGTAAAGACTGTTTTTTTTTACACTAGCAAAAAGAAATTGGACAAAGTCATTTCGTCATTAAAACATTCTTTCTGCTGTCGACGTTCTTAGATTTTCACTACTTTCTGTTTTACCGTGTTATACATCTTTACTGATAGGTAGGTAAGTGTGTGTGAATAATAGTGATATTGTTAGGAATTATAATTGGTCATAAATTCTTTTTGTGCGCGACGCGACTTAAAAATGTCGTCTAGCTTACTTTCGCAACAGTTCCACTACTCCCCGCTAGATGTCACTAATGACTACATCATTAAATTGTAACAAGTAGATACCTACATGGAAATATTATTCTAAATATAAGCGAGTTACATAGACACTTATTTTCTGCATTATCTTGTGTATACATATTTATCTCCACTGCGACTAGGTAAACCAATTACGTACATTTAATTCTATTAGCGGTACCAGTGTCCCTCGTTCTGCATTCTTATGTTATTTTCAATTGGTTCTTGCTAGTGATGAGTTTCATTATTGTGCACATTATATTGTTGTATTTTCGGAATTGATTTATAATGGTACTTTTCGTTATGGGAGAAAAGTGCGCGAGTTTAACTTTCATCGACATTAGCTTAATTTCGAGCCCTCAAAGTTTGCGCGTTTGCTGGTAAGTTATAGGTACAAGGAGAAAAGTAAAAAGCACAAGATACCCATTTAAAATGAATTTATGATCAAAATTTATATATAATTTACGACTAAACGTAGCAATGAACTAGTAATTTACTACAATTTGTGTCAAAGTATACAAACTTCAATCGACCGGTGATTCTCATAGACGATGACATTGTGCCAATGACGTGGAGGTTTTGATTGTTCGCTTGTTAGGCTGTGACGGCGGTGCGGTGTTTTGAAATGAGCACTTGATTGTACGTCGCTTTACTTGAGCCGGTATCTTGTTCGCGGGCAAGCTGACAGCGCGGGCAGTGTGTCGGCGACCGCAGTTCGGGCCGGGTCTTCGCCGATCACCAGTCATAACTGTCATCTCAACAGCTGCTCACACATCTCAAACACTGTCTAGTACCTACCTATTGTCAACTACCTCCCCGACATCATCTGTGTCATCGCTGCTTGTAACGCTCGCTCGCATAAAAAGTGATTACTTTAATGTTTAGTGACCTTGACTGTGAAGGCTTAACAGCTATTAGGATTATGTGTTAACGTAATCGTAGGGTGCGGTAACAATGTTTATTTAAGATAAAATCCATTTTGTAGGCAGTCTATGAAAGGAGGATATGTGTAATAAATGCAAATTTCGTCGAATCATCGCAAATACAACTATAAGTACAATTACGTTTATCACGCTATTGTAGAAATAGGGCACCGTCAAAGGCTTAGGCACGGGGCAAAGGCGGTGGGCGGCCGTGCGAGCGCTCCTGAGAGTTTGCTGCCTGCCGCCGCCTGACCACCTCGCACAGCTGATAGACCCGCATTCTGCTCATGGAAAACGCTCGCCAACGTTAGTAACACTTCGGTCAAACTCGCTCTTTATCATTAAACACGCACACGGACCTCACCTAAACGTTTGTTGCATTCGGTGCACTATCTTGTCCTACTCACTAACCCTACAGCCCACCGATCGATGATTTCACAGCTCGGAGCACTCGTGGAGGCGGAGAAATGAACGTTCCAAACGGTCACATCACCGGCGTTCGCCTACATCACACAGGCGGAGGAGACACCATCGCGACGAGTCTTCGCCGCGTTCACCCCCAGAACAGGTCAGTCCTACAGTTTCTTTTTTAAACTTATGAGGATGTGCGAAAGGATGGTGTGACTTGTAAATTCCAAAACTCGCCATTACCACAAAGAAATGTCCACCCGTAAACCTGTCTTTTCCTCACTTCTATAATACTACATGTTACTGTACATCGTAAGCAAAGTGCGGAACCAGAATAAAGCGTAAAACGTCAGCGTGCCTGTTTGGGATTATACGCGGGACGGGTTTGGCTTGCGAGTGCGCGTGCGCCTTCGCCCGTGAAGATGTGCGCGAGAGACGGCGACCTCCTCGCGCTTGCGCCCGTTCTATTTGTGTTCGCCTTCGTCACTCGGAACGCCTTCAGTCAGTCGCAAAGCTGAGCCGGCCGCCCGGCGCGTCTCTGCCGCACCGAAATACTAGTCCAACGCGTCGGGCCGCGGGCGGCCTGCCCCGGAGCCATGGCTGCTCAGCCGCCGCGTCCACCCCCCAACAACCTTCTGTTCTGCGGACCCCCGCCCGCCCTTCCTCACGTGTTACTACTATCCAGTGATGCTGCTTGCGGTAACAGCGATCTCCAAGTTGCACCCAGTATTGCCAGCCAAACAAACGATGCGGATGCCTTACACGAAATAAACAACGTGGGTGTGCCCACCTATGAAGGACTGTACGGTGACCAAGTAGAACTTATCGATAGAAATGAAAACATTGAATATCAGTTGCCACCCGAAAGCTATTTGCGAAGAACTCACAGTTTTGACGTTTCGGATATTTACGCTGCAAATATCGCACACGAAATCGACTCCCGCGCATTCCGGCATAGACGATCTGAACCCGATTTATCTAAGTATGGATTGTTTGCTGAAGTGACTATGGAATGTGCACCCATGCAACCTCCCCCTCTTGTGCTCAACAACCCTTTCTACGACGGTTCGTATGCACTGGATCCAAGTCAATTAAACCCAACCATGGTGATGTTACCTGAAAACTATCTAGCCTTTGAAGATTCATTCGTCCCTTCATGGAACTACAAGCCAGAATATCTCATCGATAGAGATATGAACCCTGAGCTATACTATGATGGGTTACCTTTAATTCCTTCTAATGATCCTTGGTCCATCTATTGCAACGAAAATGCTGCGTTTGAGTATTATTCTCCTAACTTTGAAGCACCTCTACAGGGAGATGGAGTTCATTATACGCCTTTAACAGATTTAGATTATGCCATACCACAATATATGAGTTTACCTGTAGTAGAGCAAGCGAATGTGGAAAACTACGTGAACAACGTTAACAAATCAGAAGAAACAAATCAGACTAGTGATAATGAACTATGTGACAAAAATAACAACGACGAAACAAATATACAAAAAACTGATGTTCCAATGTCAACTGTCACAGTGAGCAATGTAGTTAGTGAAGATGAAAAAGTTAGTGCCATTAAGGACTCTTCTGTTAATAGAGAAACGTCTACGCAAAGTGAGGAATCATTGAATGCTGATATTTCCAACGACGTGACATCAAGTTTAGCTTTTGTTCCTAGTAGTAAAAGTTCACAGAGACCTAATGATACAGACGATACCAGTGACGATACATCTCCATGTTCTACGGATTATCACGAAGCGTCTGCGCTTGACTTAGTACAAAGTCTCGAGGAGCTCTCTCGTGATAGTACTGATTTTTCCCAAAGTAGAGATGACGTCTCGCCGATTATTCCAGAACTACCCAAACCTAGCAATGCTGTGGCTATAGTAGAAAACCAAAATGTAATAAATGCTGCTGTTATAGCTACTACGACAGCTTCGAATCTACCTCTTAGCCAATTACCATCCATTCCATTTCACGAACAACCACCAACGCAAATACCTCCAGTACTAAATAATAGGCCCGAAAAAGAACCCATAAAAGCAACCGTAAATGTAGAACAAAACTTGCATAATTTAGAATCTAATAAGAAAGTAGTACCTGTCCCTGAACCAGAGGCAACGAAACCAAATGAAACGTCACAGTGTAATAATACGAATCAACAATTAACAGAACCATGTGCCCGTGACCATAGTACTAAGGTTAATGATCATGCGTTGAAAATAACACAACAGCCGCCTGTTGTGCCACCTGCGGTACCCCCGTCTTGGCTGGCTCCAAGACCGCCAGCTAGTGGTAATCAAACAAATGTAGTGCATCCGCCGCAGATACGCGTCCAGAACGCCGAAGGCATAGTGACAGATTTGCAGAAGAGCCCCATGGTCGCCTCCCAGCCGCCTGTGAAAACACAGCAGCCTGCAGTGGAGCCCCAGCCTTCCTGCTCCTTCGTGCCGCAGCAACCCGCACAAAGCTCACAACTCAAACCTGAGAAACAGTCCAAAGAAGTAGAGGTCAGCCAACAAATCATTACTATACTTTAACAAGTATTAAAACACTATTACACTTGGTATTAAATAAAATATATGTTATATGAAAGTAACTGCGCCACGCGCTGCCAGCGCGCGTGTATTGAGAGCAATGTGCATCTATTTTAGCATTATATTATTAGGTCAAGGATTTAATTTATTACTATCCTCGGAACGATTTAGAAGCAGTTTAAAAACAAAGGATTTCCCCCCATTACTGAATAAGTTATTTGTGTGGTCTTTAACCTCTATGCTTTTGATGTAAACAATTCTTGGCATTCACATTTTTTAACAGTAATGAATTTCTCATGTTTTCGATAACGTGTTGCATTGCATGCGTTAATAACGTAGTTTTAGAAATAAAACTACATTAATTGATATACGTATTAATTTATTTATACGCCATATTATGGCGAAAGATCATACATAGGCAACTTTATTAATCGAATGCAACAACAATGACTTGTATGTGCCAATCTGTAATAAACAACGTTATAATGTGTATATAATGTACTAAAATAGTATCAGCAGCTGGCACGATCTATAAGATTCCATAAGCGATCGATAGATGGCGGCGCGAGGCGTTGTTCTCGCGCAGAAAACATGGAAGGCGCATGCGCACAGAAATAGTACCGCGATGATCACCTTCACCTAGGAGAGACAGCCGCTATGCATTCTGTTATGATAACACTCAGTGGATTTGTTAGCAGCGACATTAATTTATTTTCTAAAATCATGTAAATCATGCGTCTAATGGAGATAAAATAAACTAGGTGTAATAGCTAGAATAACACTAACTTTGCAAAGATGTTTTAGTAAATAGCACTAGAGCGATAGTAATATAAAAACACATTTCTAAGCAACTAGAAAGCGCATCCACAAAGCATGCATTAATAAAAATATTATCGAAATGAACTGTACCTATTAAAGAGTGGAATATTATATTGTCATTCCATAGTAAGAGCCTGAAGTAGAAAACGTTGCGAGTCATACTTGATACGTCGACTAATGAACACTCATCAAGAGGCGTGCTCCTCAATTGTTTTGAATTGTGAAACCAAAACTAAATTGTAGCTTGTTGAATCCGGATCGAGTCAGATGATGATGACGGTCCACTGCTAAGAAACTCACGCGGTTTTTATACCAGGAAAGATTTATTCCTTGCTGAAGAATCCAGAAAGGTGGTCGAAACTCATTTGGTAAATCGGATAGCATTATTTTGGGCTTCGTGCGTTATAATTGGCAAATGGAACACTAAGGAAATAACTGTCTGTCATAGAAGATTATTAGGAAACGACAGTCGAACTTTCGTTCTAGTGATTAATATTAGAGGATTTGTGAGGAAACCGGAAAACAATACATGCGACAGTTTCGGTTAGTGACTGACTAAATCGATTCCTTTTGACCCCAATGCCCCACAGCAAAGGAAGATAAATAATATAAAAAAGCATTGATTAGTACATACGTCTTCGTGCCACGTATTAGAAATTCTTGGAATTAAATGTTATGGAAAATAATGTATTAAAGCAACTTGTTTTCGCCCTTCATTTGCATGCGCAAAACTGATAAGCAAGCAACAACATCGCACTTATCGTAACAGATTACAGAACAAACTTTCGTCCAGCTATGACAGGGTCTAGACTACGTTATATATCTTCTGAATTTAACATATCTACGATTTAAATATCACTTAAATTGTTAATAAAGCTAAACAGGGACAGACCATCTGTAATGAAATTTTATAAGTATCTCTATCATATTTTATTACTTAATTAGGAGAAATTTCTGAATTCGCCCGTATATAAATTTTATTAAATATTTCGCCAATTTGACTTGTAGGGTAAATACGCTAAATGTCGGCCCCCTTACGGTTTTTCTGTTTTGGAATCGGTCTGGCACCATCAATTTCCAACGAAGGATAGCTTCCGATGCGGTTTTGGATAGTTTGATAAATCTATTTCATGTTTATGGGCTTAAGGTTGACATTTCTACTACTAGGAAAAAGTTATAAAGTTCAGATGCGTCGAGAACGAAAAAACCCTAAAGTCGGCCATTCAAGGCCCATGGTCGGTCGCGTTTTTCCCAAATGTCGGCCGGGTATAGGGTGTTTTAAATTAAGAAAGACAAATATTATGAATATGATTTATTTTGGCAGGAGTCTCACTAAGTAATTAAGTATACATTATTAATTTATTGCCTCAAGCGCTTCCTTTATTTTTATGCGATCGTAACTGCATAATTTTTCTTAGTTTTTTGTCGTTGTAGTACCTTAATTAAATTAAAAGCATTAATTCTAAAGGCAGCTTTTTGTGACATGCAGGTTAAATAATGAATGAAAGATTCACGACCAACATTTATATTTTTTAAGCTAATTAAAATGGGTTTATGAGGTAGCAAGTTCCAAAGAGCAATTTATATCTTATATTTCTAAACCGTAATAAGCTTTATGATAGCTTAAGCTTTTGCAATATTATCAACTCCTACATTTAAACTTAACTCTTTATATTATATAAATAAATTAAATGTATAATTAATATTTAATTTTGAGAAAATAAGAAAAAGTAATCAGCCTGTATAGTTGGGCTCGAATTCAAGGCTGGTCGACATTACGATCTTTAATGTTTCTAAAGCCGGCCCCTATTTTGTGTACATTATTTCTCGAGATTCAACTAATATTACCCCGGCCGGTATTTGGCGATTAAACGTAAAATAGATTTATTTGCCTATATGCGTTGCAAATTCTCCTATTAAGCCTATGGAATTAGTACAATTTTGGAATTTATAAAACAGACTGCATTTACTTTAAGTCGGCCACGGCCGAGAATCCGGTTTTAACTCAAAATTGGTATTCTATTGGCGGCCTCCTATTTTTCCTTTAAAACAATACATAAAACATTGAAAAAACTATCACAAAATATAGTAAAAATCACTAATTACTGATAATAAAGCTTAAAACAAGAAAAAAGGAATGTCTTACCGTTCTAATATCAATCCCCGAAATGTGGGTATTCACAGCAAGTAAGGTACTTTCAATATGAAATTGACGCTTCGACGGCGCAATCGCTAATGACGCTCAGTGTGCGAAGAGTGAGTGACGTAATCGGAAAGTAACGGTTTTTACATATAGAGTATGAACTAAGGTTGTAATTCGAGTGGCAAATTTGTCACTTCATTACGTTTTAAATGAATGCAAGCTGAAAATGTGCAGACGGCCGAAGTTTGGGGGGGGGCCGACGTATGGCGTATTTACCCTACCTTGTACTTACTGAAAGTACATTCATGGCTTAACGGATCGCTAATCGTGATCAGAGGTCAAGTTCATAGGTAGAGAATAGGCTATCGCGTATCATTAATACAATAGGCCGTGGCGTGCTGGCCGCGAGCGGTTGAGATATGGTCTGATAAATGCGGTACACCCGTTGTTTTGCCCACCTATCTATTTGGTAATGCCTGATTCCTTCCGGCCGACCTTGCCGATATGGTGCAGGTTGTAGCACCGCTCGCCTCAAGTACGCGGTTCTGCTTCGCTAAAATACTTTTGGTACACGTGCTTATAAAGCTCATTACGCACTGATTTTATTAGAAAGTCCTGACTGCCTGCTACTTTAAAAGAACTTCCCTTAAACAAACTTAAGTTTTGAAATGAATACCTTCTTTGGAGCCAAAGATGATCCATCCTAGAAATAGAATTCCAGAACTAGGTCATATAATATTTAGTACCTACCCATTGTCTAATTTCTGCGCGCCAATATACTTTCCCATGTGTTTCTTTGTTAATTTCATTAAAAGTCGTAGACTGCCTTTCTTTTACTGCTGTAAATAGTACTTGGAACAGTTGGAACCATTTTTAATTTTGTTGACATGGAATGGATTTACATAATATGGAATATATTAATTATGAACGACATAACTCCAAATTAGAAACAAGATGACATTTAAATATCCATTATCACAGCTGACGCCACGTGCACTCATATCCATTGTAAAACAAATCCCGTTACAATGATAACTTTGATACGTCACTCATTATCGGTATCGTATATTTATTATAGTATTAGATATCCAAATAAAAGCACAAAAGGGCATTGTCCTTCAAAACAGAACTCTCTTTAATAACAGAAATAAGATAGGGCAGTTCAACAGTTTGTCATAAGAATTCATTCAGTTTAGTCCTGTCCTGTCAAATTAAACAAACAAACAAGCATTATTAAACAGTTTATTTTCAAATACATGCCAAAAATTCTCTTCGTGTTTTGTCGTTGGAACGATAGCAATGTTAACGAGTGGGGCGCGGATCAATCCTGTTTAAACCGATACCAAAAGCTTGAAATTGTTTGCTCCATTTGTGCATGCCATCTTTAATTAAATGCCATGGAACGGTGGACCCACACAGTTCAGTTTCGGTCGCTGAACGAAGTACACATTTTGTTTATTATATTGGACTGTTTTTATAATATTGACGTTTAAAGTTATCTTTTTGATTGTGTCATCTGTATCGTCCGCGTAGTTAAGTGGAGACGTGGTGTGGTATCGCGCGGCACTATACAGTTGTGTAACAACCGGCCGGCTGGCCACCCGCCCCACGACGCCGGCGGCTCCGTCGTTCGTGTTCTAAACTACACTAGACACACAGTGCAGTGCGGTGCAGTGAAGTGCATAATGGCCGAGTTGTCATTAAAACAAGAACGCGCACGGCTCCCCTTGCGATTCGGCTCCTTTTATGAGCTCTATAAGAAGTTCCTCAAGGAGCACGGGTGCAAGTGGCATGATGTCTCGAAATTACTGTCCGTGGTGGCAGAAATTCTTTTCGATGTTGACGGCGCTTGTTGCCGCCTGGCGGGCAAGGTCAGTCATAAACAACAGTTTGACATGGGAATGTGGTGCTTTAAACTACTGTGAACGTTCAGATTTTACCTCTAAATAACCAGAAAATAAGGAACAATACTGACATGTACGGCGTAGCTCAGAAAATATATATCTACAAAAAAAGAACTTGACCCCTACGAATATGACATGCATTATGAAAAGTATTTTTTTTTTAACTAAATAATTGAACTCCTCAAAGCGACAAATTATACCATATACAAAATACACTACTAACTTCTAGAATTAGTACTCATTTTTATATTTATGTATTCTGGTGTTATCTTATTTACCGTAAAGATATTAGGGTAATCAACAAATAAAACAATGAACTGTTGTAATTATTATTAATTATTCAGTTGAATTACATCATACAGTCACATATAACTCAATTTATACACAACTATAAGCCGAACTCGAGGTAATAATTTAACATTGTGGAGCATAATAATATCGCGTAGTAAAAAGATGCGACTGCCGTCGCGACCAATCCCGTTGGGGTTGTTTTTACCTGGCCCCTAATAACAAACGACCCTAAACAGCTGGTCGTAAGTTTGTTTGTCATTCAGTAACGTGCTACCGATGTGCAATGTTAACTAATAATTCCCATGTGGTAGTTACTATGTTCTACTATGATCCCTGTGCTAGTGGCGAACGTCTTGCATCAGTGTTGTTGTTAGTGATCACCACCTATCTGACCGTTCACAAAATGAAAACATTCAGCTTTTTAAGTGCTTTGGAGAAAGTCGTTAACTTCAACTATCCTGTGTTGTTAGGCGAAAAAGGGTACCCGCCGGTATGTGTTCGAACAAAATATGTCCTTTAATGTAGGTACCATACAAAATGTATAATATACAAAAATGGTTGGGAAATACATGCATCGGGCTAAAACGCTTGCAGATATTGATCAGTAATTACAAGCAATACGGTAGTTTGCAGTAACGTCGACTAATAGTGTTGAAAAATGTTTACTTGCCAAGTGAAAGTAGAAAATTACCAAGCAGTAGCTACATTAATATGCTTTGGCAGTGACGAAGTGCGCTCTAATTATTACGTAAAGAATGCAAGACATTTTTGTGTTTTCTCCGTTGCACTTCAAATTCTTAACACAAGAACACTATAACATTCGGAACAATTCATAACAAACAATGACTGAAACATTCGAAATCAATGTTCTGATTTGAATACATGTTGAAGTTGAGAACGCGGATGGGGACACACCGATTTAAAATGTTTTACACTATGATAAGCGTGCGACAGCACGTAGCCCGGTCGTGTCATGTCACTTTATCATCTCATCTCGACTCGGTAGCGCCCGCATCCGTCCTTGTTCGTTCTCTGAATAGATATAACGCATGTTTTTAACATGCTGATTTGATAATGATTTGTAGAAATAAGACTTGCTTTGGGATAACTATTTCGATTAGGCGTGTATAATAATGTATGGATGCGTGCCGGCCGCGTGCGCACGCGTCGAGTGTCGTCCGTGTCGGTCGCGGGCACCGTCGGCATTGTTCACAGCTCACACGCGCTCCACTGACCCGCTTACCTACCGCTTATTGACAGAACTGTCTTGGCTCCGCTGCTCACCGTTCAGAGAAAGGTGTTCTCCACCGACCGCTGTCATTACAAAGCTCAATTACCAATATGACCGTGTGAAATTTAAAAAGTTCCAATGTTTGTTTACACTGATACATATTTAGCACGCGATGACGTCCGTGAACAGACTATTGTTGGTGATATTATTCATAATTAAATATGCCATCCAATTACTAAACTAGCCAACGGGAGTAAAAGAGTAGGTATACCTACCTACTGGTTATTTTTTTTTAATATTGTAAAAGAAATGACCATTAGTCATTACCATTACGCATAGGAAAAAGGTCAATTGATTCTTTGCCAAAATAATGACGTGACTAGGAACTGAAAAGAACACTTTTTTTTTTTTAATTATTCTAAGGTCGTTGACCTCTGCTGATTCTATGCAAGTACCAGCTAAACACCCCAAAAAGAGCAATTCGTGAAATAAGCCTAAAATCTACATTTCAATAATACGAAAAAACGTAGTAAAGTGTAATGCGAAGAAATGTGTTCGCGGCGGGCACCTCGGAGTGCGCGGGAGGGCGCTCCCACGGGTTGCCGATATTTTTAGTGCACGACGATTACTTGGCACCGGCGGCCGCACTCGGTTGCGCTAGTGATCTTTCTGAAATTCGTTCGCGCTTAGGTACGCTCTCGATCTCGAGATAGAACCAGTCTTATGTCCGGTGGCAAAGAAGTAGCCGTGTAAACTAGAAAACTCGCGAGTAGACCTTAATGTTTCGTTAAACTGCTTCCATTGTGTAAATATGACGATTCTGGACTATTATGTGATATATCCCGGCTAACGTGCTTGTAATAAAACAAAAAAAAAGAAACCAGCAAAACAAACAATATGGCTAGTTTGAGCACCAGTGCTAGTGGCACGACGAGTCCACGACGTCAGCGTTATAATAGATCTTCCACTGCGAGCGTCACACAACTGTTGTCCGATGGTTACTCCAGCTTTATCAATCGTTTAACACGACGAGGGCCCTCCGAGAAAACTGAAATTATTTCAGATACAAAGCTTACCGCTACTCGGCCGCGATTCGATGACAAACTCATTTCAAGCAAAAATTCTGCGTTAGCGAATGTGCGGCGGTATGAGAACAATGGCCACATCTCACCATACACATCATCTTTGACGTCCGGTGCGCCAGCGCGGAAGTTGAACGATGACCGTACGTACTCGAGTTACCTGGGCGCGACCAAGTCGCGCATCGATACATCACCTTTGCATTCTACCTCCGGGATTAGCGCGCTCGGACGCACTGACTCATTCCGCAGAGCTCACTTGAAAGATAATAAATCATCACCGTTTACTAAACGGTACCCTTTGAAAGAGCCCAACAATAACATTGACAGCATTTTATTGGGGAGTACGCGTAGTCGATTGGAAGATAAGTATTCCTCGGTATTAGACAGAATAGCAGTACAGAAAAAAGAAAGGGCAAGGAAAGAAAAAGAAGATCGTGACAAAACATTAGAACCTGAATCGAATTTGTCGCGAGGACTAATGAGAAGTTTAACGACTGCTGTTTTTGGGGAAAATTCTTTTAAAAGAAACAACTTTTCCCATGAAAAGATCAGAGAGAAAACTCCTTTTAGGAATACCGCTGACCGGCGATTGTCTTCGGGTAATAAACATAAGGAAGATTACAAAAATGGATTTGACATTCCATTAAAAGATCGGCCTTATTATGGCAAAGACAGAGATAGTGTGTATCGAAGACATCAAAGGAGATCTTTAAGAGCTGAAAAAAGCGAAAACGGTGACAGAAAAATGGGTAAACTATCCTTGCGTCCTATAGATATAAACATACATCCTGCAGTTCGAGATTTAATATCACCACCGCAACATGGTACAAAAGAAACAAATGGAAAGTTAAAGATAACCAGAACGCCGGCAGCGTCACCAGTAAGAGAAGTAGGACGCCAGAAACAAATATATTTTCCATCGAGCGATGAGGACGATGACAAGACCCCGGTCGGAGACAGAATACTCAGCGAGCGGGAAACGAGACGAAAAGAAATTCAAGGACTCATAATGAAGTATGCACATTTGGACGAGATGTACGGACGTATCGGCGATAAGGAGATTATCGACACTACGAATTCAGTGACCGCTCCCAAGAAGGTTGAACCGTTGGCAGTGGGCGACGTAGTGATGCTGCCGCCTGAGCTGCGCGCCCGCCAGCACCCGCTGCGGCCGCGGCAGCTGGCGCGACAAGCGGCCACGCCGCCTGTAAGCACAAGCTAACCTCCCGCCTGCGCACTGTGTGCCGCTAACATACACCTGGTCCGTGGTTTTCCACTATTCACTATTTACATATTATTGTACCAGCGTATGCATTGTTTCTGTTGTTACATTTTTTATTAGTAACAAGTATGATAACAACAACATTTTTAATTCACGAAGTAAAACGAACAGGTAATAAGTACTTACCTACCTGTCTGGCGTATTATTTGCAATTACATATTATGATCAGTATAGGAGCATGTATTTCTTAACGTTATATTGACAAAGTGAGGGTACCGAGAAATATGTAAAATCAAATTGAAAGCGGGTATCTTAGAAAACGCTTAACTTAATGCAACTAACGATGCCTGACGTAACAGTTGATATAAAATAAACTAATAACTATGATGATAATGCATGTCTTAAATTTTTTTGTGCGTGGTTTAAAAGTTAACATGTCTTTTCTGTGTATTAAAATATTTTCAAATTCAAGACTTAAAAGAAGTTCCGATAGTTCTGTTTACCGTAAAGTTAGTAATGTGACCTAATAATTATTTAAGAGAGGTTCGGGTGGACATTTATCCTAAATTACCTGTGTGGAAGTAGATTGTGCAAGTGATCGGAATGCGAGTGGTGTGTTGTCATCTCCCATCCCCGGTGATCCCGTCCCGATCCCAGGCCGCGCGGAGCGCGCGGGCGGCCCGCCCCGCTCGCCCCGCAGCGCCACCCGCCCGCCCTCTAACAGCATGTACCTCCGACACACCATACCAATTGTCGCTTGTCTGACGGGCAACCGTTCCATTGTCTGATTGTTGGGTACAACACTACTCGGGTCGTGCGGATCGCGTGGCGCGCTCTCCGTGCATGTGGCGTGGTGCGTGTGGCTGTGGCGTGACGTCTGCGCGGCGCGGTGCGGTGCGGCTGTGCGGCGGCGGTGCGGCGCTGGCGCATGCAGAGCTCCCGGGCACGCTCCTCCGTCAAGGACGACAAGGACGGACATCTGGTCTACTGGCCCGGATATGTCATGGGAGCGAGATGTTCGTGTCCACACCCATAACTTAAACAACTCTATTTACGCATACACATTATACACAAATACAGTACACTACACATTCATACAATTTACACAACACATACACAACATAATAAACAACTATGGCTCTGAACAACTGAAACCTAAACACTAGTTACATTATATGACTCACAAAACATAACACTACACGACAGATGGCAGAAAATTCAACAAGAAAACGAGTTTTCTCACACAATAACCACCGCCAAGTCCTCGCAGTCAGTGATTCGTGTTTTGAAGATTTCAGACTTAAATTTCTGCTTTTTAATTGTATTTTATAATTTTTGATGAAAGTAGTAACAACATCATAAGTCCATTTGGATGTTAAACGAAGTCATGTTGGAGCCTCGGTATTGGTAGTCCATAGCTATGTGTTGCGATTCATGATACAAAAATAGTTGATATTCTCAAGAATTGATCATAATTCTCAGAGTCTGCTAACGTGTATCAATGAACTTTTAGTGATTGGAATACCATTGATGCCGATTCCATCATGACTTTGTGCAGTGTACATTTGAGTAATTGTGTTGCCTTGGTTTCATTGCAGACAAAATCATCGACACGCTCGGTGAGGGCACCTTCGGCAAGGTGGTCGAGGTGAAGGACTTAGAACTGTAAGTATCATTCTTTATTTACTCATAAACCACAAGTTTTTGTGACCACTGCGATACTATCGGTACTTCGTGGCTCGCGGTGAAATGTATGCATCTGTGACTATTTGCATATCTCCTGTTCGTATTTTTACACTCAAGTATATGGTGCTGGCGTGGTTTAAATGGCGTTTAGTAAATTCAAGATGTTTGAATAGCTGAATGACCAATTGTTGAATGAAGTATTGATTGGTTTCCTTATACTAAGGCGATGCGGTGTCGTTAACATCGGCGCCGGATGATGACACGTATTGTTTGGCAGGACACGCCTCACTAATTATTCATTTCTATTTCCATTTGTTTATAATAGCACCGACAAATTTCGATACTTATTGCCAGAATTCCGAGTTTTATGTACAGAAATAAAGCATGATATCTAATTATAAATTTCAGGGAGCACAGAATGGCTCTGAAGATAATCAAGAATGTTGAGAAGTACAGAGAGGCTGCAAAACTCGAGATAAACGTATTAGAAAAGTTAGCTGAAGTTGACCCTGATTGTAAAAAGTAAGTGTTGGATTTGATTGTGTTATTATTGTGTGCGACGTCACATGTTGATGTCGAGGTGCTGCGGCCGCGCGACGCCGGCGAATGTGGCAATATGTGACCTTGCGCGTTTATATGCGACGTTACTGCTCCTGCCTGGCGGCTCGCCAACGAAGAACCCGATGTCAACTCCTAACACACTAAAATACCGTCTCGCCGACTTCACATTTTTTTATTTGATTTCACGTAATTCATTGTATGACGTCTATTTACTCATACTCTTTAATAACTTATATAAGAATCATATATACTTGCTGAAATTGATGCTAAATCCCTATTTTTGTTCTATTTCAGCTTATGTGTTAAGATGTTGGACTGGTTCGAATACCACGGACACATGTGCATCGCATTTGAAATGCTAGGACAAAGTGTATTTGACTTCCTGGTGAGTGTCAAGTTATTTTTATCGTTACTACTATTGTGCATGTTAATGTTCACTCGATACTGTAGAATGCGTCATCGTAATGATAAGTAATAAAGTGTACCATAATGGTTTCCCAACATGCGGGTTTTCACATTGCCCCTAATAAATTTTATCCTGCGTTTGAGGTTGAATTATCGTTTCATGTTCATAATGAAATCGATTTAGACAATATGAACATGACATTGAAATAAGAAAATAATAAAACCAAAATAGTTATGTTATTCGGGTACACTAACTTTTAGATGTCCTGAATACATTATATTTAGCTTGGTTTTGCATCATCAAAGACAATAAACAAAACATTTAGGTATGTATTTATGGGATACTTTATCCTGTAACAATAAATAATTATTCCTATAATACAATTTTAGTTTTCCCCATTGCCTATTAGTTATTGTAATAACCCGATTCCCTTCAATAACTTGTGTTAGAAGTGTCAAGTATTGATAATGTAGAAATCAAGCTCAATCGTTGCTTATTTTTTCTTGTTAATTCTTCCTAAAATAAACGCAATTGGTTTTTCTAATACTCCCGGTTTCTCGTCAAATAAGTCTGAATGTTTGAAATTGCTCAAAATAAATCGACACTCAGATATGCTTTATTTATGCATTTTCCGCATTACGTCATAGGATTTGGTCCTCAGCCAGTCCCATTCACGACGGCCACACGTCCTGTGATCGTTGCAATGTCATCGATCATCTATTTCAGATCTGTTCGATGATCGTTATTGCCCATCCACTTTTATAGTGTCCATATGAGCTGAAGAACCGAGATTGGATTTATTGTTAAAAATATCTTAGCTAAAGAAAGCTAAAGTTTTATGTAAACCGTCATAATAATATGGCTCATTAGATGTTTTTCTATTTTGCAGAAAGACAATAACTACCAGCCGTACCCGCTAGAGCAAGTGCGGCACATCGCGTACCAACTCATATACAGCGTGTTGTTCCTACACGACAACAAGCTCACCCACACAGATCTCAAGCCAGAGAACATCCTGTTCGTCGACAGCGACTATGAAGTCGTCAGCGTCTACAACGCATCCAAAAAGGTTAGCAGTCATCTCTTTTTTACCAGTCTCTTTTTAACCGGACCGATCATGGACCTATTCGAAGAAAATCGATCGGCGTTATAAAAGTCAATAACCAGCTTGAAAGACATAGCCACGAGCAAGTTCACTAGTCTGTTGCCTATCAACAAGAATGTAAAACATTTTTGGCAGTTGGCAAAGTTCCCCTGACGCATTTACTTTTTCAACTTATATAAGAATAGATATCAAAGCATTGACGCTCATACTACAATAATTTTAAAGCTAATTTGTGTCAATCCTATTTGTTTAATTGAATGTGATAAACAAAAATGTTAACGAGTCAACATGGTGAACCGTTACAATCTTATAGCTACATCATCTTGGATCGGTACAGTACGTACGTACGTAATAGGCGAGTAGTGACTAATCTCCATCTCGATATAGCGCACTCGCTATTTTCGTCAGTTCCATAAGAATTGCTTCTCACAACTTTTGACGTGATAAAGTAATCTCATATTTTACAAATTGTAGTACTTATAACGCTTCATGGTTTTAGAAACATAAATTGATTGCACAGAAATTGTTGGTTAAGAATTTTAGATTCCCCGCATCGTGAAAGAAGCTAAATGTTTAAAATCTAATTTAGTACGTTTTGTGCAGAAACACGACCTCATGCGTGTGAAGCGCAGTGACGTGCGGCTCATCGACTTCGGCAGCGCCACGTTCGACCATGAGCACCACAGCACCATCGTGTCCACGCGCCACTACCGGGCGCCTGAAGTTATCTTAGGTACGTGCCGTTTAGCATACAGTTTTATCAACAAACATTATTCTTATTGCTATCCGCACACCCGTGTTACACGCGCAGGGGCATGTGCAATACAAAAATATATCAAAAGACATTATTATCCTACCGAACCACTAGTGAATACTGTACATTATTGTGTGTATCATGCTGTCATTGACGCGCCTAATGTTCTCTTCTCCAGCTACATGAACTGTCAATAAAATCGAAAACGGCATTGATTGTGTTTAATCTTATTGTGCAGGCCGGTCTTCTATTCAGAATCAATGAATAGCCGCTTCATAACCTATCGTTATATTATTTACTGGCAAAAAATAAATAATGATATCAGCGTTCATGGTTACGATGATTTTTCGAACAGGCCTTTATAAAAGATTCCTACGTAATATTTACTATTTTATTGTTACCGAAGGTCTTAGAAAATAAAACCGTGTCAAGAACTTTATAAAAAATCGTTAATTATATTTTTACAGAACTGGGTTGGACCCAGCCGTGTGACGTATGGTCTATCGGCTGCATCATGTTCGAGCTGTACCTCGGCATCACACTTTTCCAAACACATGACAACAGGGAACACCTCGCCATGATGGAGAGGATCCTAGGGCCCATACCCTACAGGTTTGTAGCTACTAGTTTGACCCTATAAAAGGACCGATAAAAAAGAGCAAGAAAGAGTTAGATGAAAGCTCAAAAAACGTTCGTATTTAGAATTCCAGACTGAAGGAAGCTTATAAAAATGTTCCATAAATAAATTGCTCTATATTTAAATTCTTAAATGTTTTTGCGTCATTGAAATATTTCTTAAATATAATATTTCTCTATTCTAAAAACCGACATGTGTTGTTGAACATATCCGTGTGTTTATTCTCTCATTGCGAATGTTCTGATGTCTTTGTTTACTCGCGCACCGCTCCACTTTACGCAACTCAACACGATCTAAGTAGGTATACCGGGTTGTTCAAATAAACACCAATTTGTTCCGTACACATAATGCCGTCCGATATAAATACTTGTCTGGTTTTTAGAAACGAGGGCAATTATTATCGTCGCATACCGGCCCCACATTAAACTCATTTAATTTTAAGTTCAATTTGTATTTGTGTCGTTTCAGAATGGCGCGCAAAACAAAAACAAAATACTTTTACCACGGAAAATTAGACTGGGACGAGAAATCGTCAGCTGGCAGATACGTCAGAGAAAACTGCAAACCGTTGATGGTAAGTTACCTTAGTGTTGATGAGCATTGTTAATATCAAACATTTTGGTGTAAACAACGAGTAGATCGTACAAAGAACACGCCATGCAAATGTGGTGTTTATTTAAGACTTTATTGACCACGGTTTTTTAATGTTTCTGCAGAGGTACCTACAGAGCAACAGCGAGGAATCGCGACAGTTGTTCGACCTGATCGCGCGCATGCTGGAGTACGAGCCCTCGCAGAGGATCACGCTGCGAGAGGCGCTCAAACATCCCTTCTTCAACAAACTTCCACAGCACCAGAGGCTCGGTCAGTACATATTCCACTAAATGCTATATCTATTCTAGTGAACACAATGAATACTATTTGTGAATACGCGAATTACGTCCACCTTGTAATTTGTTTGAATTTATGACAATTTTAAGTCAACATCGAGCTTTCTATAGACAGAAACGGACAAACCGTATATTTTATAAGAAACATATTAAAAAATTTGTGATGAGTGATCTTTTGTTATAGGACACCAGTTTACAAGGCCATCATTCCTTAGGTCAGGCCTTTTTGTCGTTAGATGCTTATTTTAAAGCTTTATTCTTCTATATTACACTTAATGGAACACATGTTGCGACATGACGTTATTATTAATTGGTTTTATATTGTGTTGTTATTGTTAGTGTGCCGTTGATTTCTTTCGCTTTATATATTCACAATTTGTTCTCGTCTTTAACATCTGCTGTTGATTTTACTTTATTATCTTAAAGCCAAATAAATCTGATGATTACGTGCTACTCGCTCGTTTGCATTTTAAAATTAAAAATTAAACGAGATGCATCTCGCATTGTAACTCATGATGTAGCCATCACTTAACTTCCTTGTTGTAAAATAATTACAACGATGTGTATACATATTCCAGGCAATGACCGCTTGCGGTGCAACGGTGAGAGCTCGGGGTCTCGCGAGCGATCGCACTCGCTCAGCAGGTGAGCGGCACTCGTCCGAGGTGAGGCCTGAGCCGCGGGTGTGTGAGCGGCTGCGACCGGACTGCGTGCCGGCAACGACCGGACTGCGGGCCGGCAGCGACCGGACTGCGGGCTGACTGCGACCGGAATGCTGGCCGGCCGGCCCGGACCGGCGGCCGCCCGCATGCAAGCGATAGTCAAATGGCGCGGCCATGTCGTGGCCCGCCGACCGTGTAAACTTGTACAGTTGTAATGAAGTGATAAGTGATAATTATTTTGTCGAACATTGTAATCTAGGTAATATTTTGTTGTGAATCGGTACTTCTCAATTTGTATTTATAAAGTAACTATTATTCGAAATAAAGACTGTCAGTCTGAATTTTGTTTTTAATTCATGAACCACATTGTAACTCCACACAGTGACACAACACTGCACATCTGACTCATGCCTATTTTTGCCTATATTGATGTTCTTAGATCAATGTGCAATAAGGTACGATTCAGACCAACCGGCTCGCGTCGCGCCGCATCGGAACGGAGCCGTACGCGTGCCGCCACAGCCGACAGCGTCCGCTGGAATCCGTAATTCGTACGCACTGCGCCGCGTAGACGTATGTGAAATGTAATCTCCGTTTGTATTCCACGACGCACGGCCGACCGGCTCCGAACGGACCCGACGGCAGCCGATTGGATGCCGACTGCGCCGTTCGGAGCCGGTCGGCCGTCGCGACAGCCGAATGCATTCTGCGACACGTCGCTACGCGTCGCGGGATGCCGACGGAGGTAACTCTGCGTAAGTTGCATGCAAATATGAACTGTAATTACTGTTGATACATTTCAATGTTCTTTACCGCATTGTAAAATGCCGCCCGGCCCGGCCCGATGCGAGCCGGTTGGTCTGAATCGTACACCTAAGGGTGCGTCCACATCTGGCGAATGTGCACATCTGGCGAATGTGCATATCTGCACGCACTCAATTCTCGTGCTTACTTACAGTTCCGTTTACTGGCGCCGCCCGCGCGCTAATCGCGTGGCGCGCGAGGTGCGGCGCAAAAATGCACGCGTGCAGCTCGCAAACGGCTCGCGAGCTGCATATTCGCCAGATGTGGACGCACCCCTAAGGACCAACATTGCAGAACTGAGGCTGAGCAACGAGATTTTTTACAATGTTGCCAGATAGGTGTGTAGATTTTAATGACGCATTTTTAGCCCCCTAGTCTTTTAATATCTAGAAAACATTGCGCTTGGTGCACATTTGTAACTGATGTCAAATGTATATGAAACCACTAGCATATTTTCCCACCAATTATAAAAAAATGCTTTGTACTTTTTGTGCTAGAGCAACCTTCGTATTTTTAGATCGATGGTGAAGATAAGGTATGTGTGAGTATGTTATCCTGGCAAGTTTACCATCATAGCGATTTGGCCGTTAGACTAAACAATTAAACAAAATAATAATGTTAATATAATCAATTTATTTCAAAAATTCACATATAAATACCGTACATTCATGGTTTAAGTTTTAACTTATACAATAATTTTAAAGGAACGTCATGCAATTTATTCTAATTCTAATGTACACATTAGTTTTACATTTTAACCGCAAACTGCCCTCAATATACATTGCAATAATGAACAAATAAAAAATCTGCTTGATACTATGTGAGAGCTTAGTTACCAAGCATTAATTTTATTAATAAATAACACTTAATTACAAAATATAACTAATTTCAAGGTTACTTTTGGAATGGTGAATAAACAGTAAAGGTCGTCCAACACACAAGCTTTTGAGTCGTGATGTGTTTTGGTTTAAATCGACGTAATCATGTGCCAAGTGTGATTTATAACCGCTGCGAGTTGAAATGTGTGTGTGTTGCGGCCTTAATCAAGATAAATAACATCAGGCGGCACAATAAATGCCTCGTATTTCGTAAAAATATAATTTCAGTCACTTAAACCGCCATATACGTTAAGCTCACTTAACAAATCCATTAGAACAGCCCGTTGGTCGTCAGTGCTATCGACTAAAATCAATATTCAAAGAAGATTCTTGAACACACGGAAAGCGCATGAAAACGTGTCCAACTAATAATATGTAGAAATTGAAGCTAACAGCTTCTGTTAGAATTGTCAGATCGATAATTGGTTCTATACATTAAAAGATGACAAAATTGTAGTGATCACCGAACAAGATAGTAGATAATAACATTTACATGAAAGTTTAGAAGACGATTTACCTACAATTCGGAATGTTAATGACAAAAATAATCATAAGGTGATAATATAATGTTTAAACGATCGCTATAGCTAAACAAATACTATGTGACGTTCATGTTGACGCTAGATATCACTGATAGCATAAAATATATGAGACTCCAGTCTGGGTACGTTTGTGGTGTCGTCAGGTGTCAGTGTTGGGCCAGTGTTCAAGCGCTCTGGACGTGTGTCATGCTATGTAGTGCACTAGATCATTTCGACGCGCACTTCTGCGTCGGGCCACGTGTAGACGGGCGGCACGGCGGGGGTGTATCGCACGTCGTACATCTGCGCGCGGATGAATTCCTCCGAGTCTAGCGGCTGCGGGAACACTGATGCCTTGCCTGTATAACAAAATGTTAGGTGAAAGTCTTGTTAGACCAATGTTTTCTCCATCATCAGTTTCAAAAGTCCTAAAAATCTATCCGGATCAGGGTCTACTGACCCCCGGAGCGTTCGCGTTCAGTGGTCATTGACGTCGAAGCATGTAACAGAACACAGCCCAAACGGTTAACCCTCATTTGTTCAATAAAAAGAAAATTCCTAATTTAAAACGTGATGTGAAATAGGAGGAACTACTAAGTCAAATGTGTATAATAGTTACTGCTTGCCGATGACAATTAATAAAATTAATGTTACAACGATCACAAATCTTTATCTGTGAAGCGAATAGGAGCCTACTGGCAAGATTCTAGAGCTAACTATTGATGGAAAACTTAACTGGTAATACTGGCAAGCACACGTTGAAGAGCTTTGCAAAAAAGTGAGCAGCTCTTCTTACGCACAGTTTACACTCGTTCCAATAATCATTACCGATGCACTTATCGCATCGATCCAAATCGGCAACATGGCATGGTATGGCATTATGGTCTGGGGAAATTCTATACATTTTAATAAGGAAATTTAGGGATTTTGAAATGCGAAAGCGGTGTTTACGATCTATTTGGACTCAAAAAGACTATACACATATTACAAAACATACATTCCCTCACTTCGAACCTCATAAATATTTGAATTTCTATAAAATTTTTATGAATGTCAGATGGTGCCATGATCGACTATGTCTACATATTGCAAAAAATCAGCCACTATAGTTAGAATGTTAATGCTTCATGTAAAATAACATGATTTTCATTCACTTTTTGTTTAAAAGAAAATCCCGATCTTTAAACAAAATGTCTCTTGTTTTCAAGCTCGACGTAACGAGATTACATGGGTGAATGACACAAATAGCGTACCTAGACCATAAATGTATGGGTCCAAAAATCTACATTTAGTTATTCAAAGTCTTATAGATAAATAAATAAAGATCTATAAATAAATCATTAAGGAATTTCTCAGTAGCATCCTCGGAGTCTGTGTAGGTACCTACTAAAAAGCAGAGGTGTACCTCTGCTTAACCCTGTGGGGATTACAGGCGTGATGTTATGTTAAGTGATACCTAATCATCAGAAACTGTGTATTCTGCAGTCTACTTCATACCATAGATTTCACATGTCCTCATATTTCGTTCTCTATACCTACAGGTATATTATTCAATTATTCAGGTATTCAGGTATTTTAATGAAAACTAACAAATTAAATTAAAAACTACTAACAAATTAACAACTTAAGTATTTATTTTATAGAGACACTACGTTCCGAAATAATTTGCTAACGCGATATGACGCAAATTGAAATTTATTATCTCTCCCACGCCGGAATTTTTCACCCGATCTAATTGAAACATCAAGGTGGCCAAGAATAATAAAACTGTCCACTGTAAATTATTGAAGTAAGAAAGAGAGAGAGCTAGATCAAGAAAGAAAGAGAAAAGAAGGAGAAAGGTGATGGCACGAACACTTTTCCCGAAGGCCCAAATGCCCGAATGATTTCTGTTCTGACGGAACGAGGAAAACGGAGCTTGTTTTAGTCCAAAACCACTCGAGCCTTTCAGTACACCCATGAATAATATTGCAGTGATCCGGTATTTTCTAGGATGCAATTGCATTTGGGATGCGTCTGGTATGGCAGATGTCCATAGACCAGTACTGTCCACCATCTATACAGATTACCTGATTGCCACACAAACAATTTGAAAAAAAGAACACTATCTAAAAATCTGTCATTGGTTCCAATGTACTCACCAACAGCATATGCGTGTTCAAAGACTTTCTTGGCGATCTTGACAGAGCACTCTTGGATGTCCTTGAGCGGTGGGTACAGACTGCCCTGGTCCAGGTCTGCTTGACATACGATCTCTGCCAGCGCCTGGACAATTGGAAATATAATGTATTGAATTTTGATTGCTTCGAAATCCAGACTAGTTATCGCATGTCGTAACTTTTTCTGACATGGGAATTGAGAATATTGAGATAACACCAAAACTAACCAACATTTTTTTTTAATAAGAGGTATCACAGACGACAAAAATCTTGGGCAATTGGTAAAATAAATGAGCAAATGAATACATCCTGCAATCATTTGCGCGCTTGTTTGTTTTTTATTTAACGTAGACATGACTAGTGTTTCACTCTCCCATAAAGACCACAGAAAGTCGCATCTACGTTTAGCCCAATATATATGCCTTCGGATATCTCTAGTTCTCAAAAACCCCATCAGAAGACATTCAAATAGAGTGTCATAGCTACCTCGGCAGCAAGCAACATGAAGTCCTCAGAGATATCGATGATGCCGGCGCAGATGATGCCGAGCGCGAGTCCGGGGAAGATGTAGGAGTTGTTGCCCTGTCCCGGACGTAGGATGCGTCCGTCCTTCGTGCGGTATTCCGGGAACGGTGAGCCGGACGCGAAGATCGCGCGCTCCTGGAAATGGACAACTTGATTATGTAATGTGATCTGTGGAACGATGCTGATGTAGTCATTGTGGTGCAACCAACAGGAGTTCCCAATGTCTAGCAACTGTTGCTTAACCATTTGTAGTTCCGTCTGGGCTCATTCACTTGCGTCGGCTAGTCGTATAGACGCACAAACACGAGATCGTTATGTGCAAGACTTACTAAACCAGCTCAAAGACAAAAGTGAGAAGAAAAACAGTTTTTATCCCAGTCTTTGAACTCGATGAAAGTTAGAAGAAGCACAATGCTACAAATAGCTACAATACTAACATCAGTGTTGGTGTAGGCTTCGATGGCGGTGCACTCTGCCTTGCTGGTGGGGTTGGACAGCGCGAAGATGACGGGCCTGTCGTTGAACTGGCCCATCTTGCGCAGGATCGACGTCGTGAACGCACCGCCGATGGCCGCGGCACCTGTGCAACAAATTGTGTTATAAATTTGAACGTACGCTCGAAAAAGCTATATTTGGTTTACAGACAACAATATCTAATATTTCATTTTTTTTTTGTGTTCACTTTTTAAGCTTGTGGTATGTAATAATTATGAAACCTATTTAGAGTGATTTAAAAGAATTGACAGACTTGATAGTATCTCTACACATAGATAGTAGTTGCAGATGGCTTTGACTTTGACCTGTACCTACATTTCCATGCATCATGCGTTTGACCTTCGATTTCAACAATTTTTAGTTCAACAGAGAACAATTTATAGTAACTCAACTAGGTATAACTAACCAATGAGTACAGAAGGCTTGGCAACATCCACGACCTCCTCAAGCGTGCGCACGGGCGCGTGGTCCTTGGCGAACTTCTCCTTATGCTCGTTGAGTCCTCCCTCTGGCCGGTTCTTCACGATGAGGCCTTTGGAGTCCACCATCCAGATGCGGGAGCGAGCCACCTCGTCTGATGCGCCCTCGGCTTTCATCGCCATCACGCATAGAGTCGCGATACCCAGGGACGCCTGCGGGAATAGGTGAAAGGTTTATTGTTTCGGAGATTTACTGTTTACGCGTATCGGTAATAATTAGACTATAGAGGTAGAAAAGCCACTGGCGTATCGTATCGTATTACCCAGTTTTTGGTTGTGGAAGTCAGATAGGCAGTCGCTCCATGTAAAATACTAGTACTCAGCTGCATCCGGTTAGACTGGAAGCCGACCCCAACGTAGTTGGAAAAAGACTAGGCAGATAATGAGGTAGGAAAGCCACTAATATCATAGTTAGTACATTAAATTTATAACATAACTAGCAAAATGCATTATTTTGCTTATGTTAAGTACTTCAAAATTACAGTTTAGGTAGATTAGATATCTATGTCGATAACTTTTATTTTTGGCCAAATTAACTTTGATCTACTTTTTTGCCATAGACTATGGAGCAGATTAAGTTCAATAAACATATAGGCGGGTCGTTCGAGTGGATGGTTCAAGTTAACCCTTCTTTCGCTTTTTGTTCCAAGACAAGCGAGTCGTTATCAAGGTTGTATTGAGAAGGCCGAAGCAAATAGGCCGACCAGCTTAAGCGACCCTTTTCCAATTTCTAACACACACATCGTTACATCGTGAGGAAACCTGGACTTTTACTGTCCCAGTCAAACCATGTCAGATGCCCTTGAGACGGTTTAGAAACTCTGACACTAGGGGTCGTAAGACCTTACTGCCCACACGATAAAGAAGAAGATTCAATTTTTAGTAGTCCGTACCTCCCCTGCTCCCTGGAACACGATGGTGTTCTCGGACAGCTTCTTGCCAGTAATGCGTAGAGAGGCCAGCAGCCCCGCCACCGCCACCGCCGCCGTGCCCTGGATGTCGTCATTGAATGTGCAGTACCTGACCAAGGGAAAAAGCCTTTTAAAAATTGTTGTTCTTTTTTTTTCTGGAGACTATAACTGTGGCATTCAGTACTTAAGTAACACTAAGGTCCACGTGAGCGAAGCTGCGGGCACAGCTAGTCATTTATAAAGTTATGAAAGAACATAAGGTACTTATATAAATATAGGAAGGGCGCAGTAAGACAATATTGTTGATAGATAAATAAAATTTTATTAGAATGATAGGGATGAGCGAGAGGGCGATGGGACGATTCATAGTCAAAATTAAAATGATTTTGGGTGTACACAAACGCAAAGAAGTTTTGAAATGGACTGCCTCATCGATTGGTGAAAAAAGCCACCTGTTCTTAAATGCGAGTTCTTAGGACCTTGTTTCAATTCGCAGTTCCAGTGGGTGTAGTGTGTCCAGTAAATATAATATGCTCGCCTCTTAACTCAAACGTAATCTTAAGTTATATGATTAAGTGTTGGTCTACTCACTTTCCCCGATACTTCTCCAGCAGCCTGAAGGCGTTCGCGTTACCGAAGTCCTCAAACTGTATGAGACAGTTCTGTCCGTAGCGCTTCACGACGGCGTTCATGAACTCCTCGATAAACTCGTCGTACTCCGGACCACGCACGCGGCGCTGGCGCAGGCCGATGTATAGCGGGTCGTCCAACATCGTCTGGGTGTTTGTGCCCACGTCTGGAATGAGAAAGATCATTATTATACCTTAGTAGACTAGCTGTTCACCGCGGTTTCGTTTAAATCTTAACCTCCTTTATTTACTAAAATCAGGTGGATCCACATAGTGTGCCCATCTAAATCCGATCAGACATTCAACATCTTTATAAACGCTTACTTAACTTTACTTATTATTTGTTTATGGAGTAGGATTGAGTTATTGGACGTCATAAATATGATATTTTTGGTAATTGTAGATTGTATTGTTTGCATTTGATATAGGTCATCTACATATTATATAGGTACAAATTTTACAAGTAGGTAATAAGTACCTAATCTAATGTAGGTATATCTTGATTGTCGGAAATAACAACAGCCATATTTATTCAATTTGTTGAATTCAGATTAAAATGAATGGCTTTCTGAATCCAGATTGCTTAGGAGGCGCCAAACAAGTAGAAGTATCGAGCAATTTTTTCACGCATCTGATAAGATCACACACTTACCCAAAGTGATGGGCAAGCACTGATGCGGCTTGATGCCCGCGAGTGCCGTGTACAGCGACAGCTTGCCCACGGGGATGCCCATGCCACACGCGCCCAGGTCGCCCAAGCCCAGGATACGCTCGCCGTCCGTTACTACGATAGCCCGCACGTCGCTTTCGGGCCTAGTGGACAATAAAACAAAGACATAAATATTAGAATAAGTTCTATCTTATAAAGACTGCCTCGTCGGTCTAGTGGTCGCAAAGCGCGGCTGCTGAGGGATCTTGGGTCGGATTCTCAGGTCAGGCAAAGTGTTATTGGGTTTTTCCATCAGGAATGTCTCAGTAGCAGCCTCGGAGTCTGGTTTTGTGCCCGCTTAATGGCAATAGGCTCGCCCCCTATTAAATGGGACTTAAACATAACTGGCGGAATGTGGGTGTTCTAATGAATACACCTCTGCCTAACCCTTCGGGGATTACAGGCGTGATGTGATGTTATATTTAAATTAATGTAAATAAAATCTTTAAATATTTTACGAAATACTGGTTTTTATATAATATCTAACAACAAGCTAAATGCCAGTGGGCAATGTAACTCACCAGTTCTTAAGGATATCGTAGACGTGTCCCTTGTCGTGGATGGTGATGAAGAGTCCCCTGGGCCGGCGGTAGACCAGGCCGTACTTCTGGCAGGCTAGGCCGACCGTGGGCGTGTACACGATGGGCATCATCTCTGCCACGTACTCGCCCACGAAGCGGTAGAACAAGTGCTCATTGCGGTCCTGAACAAAAATATCATTCATCATTTTCCTTTATTTGGACTGACAAACTATTCTGATTTATTACGTCAAAAAATATCATGTCGATATGAATAGCGCTATTAAAATCAAATTTTATAATCATTATAGCTGATACTTGTTATCAGTTGAGTAAATTTTAACGACGGAACTAATATAAAAGCGACAGGACTCACTCATCACGAAATATCGAAAGCCGCTTGACGTATAAAGATTTTGGCAGGGAGATAGATTATAGTTAGTAGCTTCGAACGGATTTTCCCTACGGGGATGAAACGGGGGTCCGACGTATCCGCGAGCGAAATCACGGGCAATAGGTAGTATTTAAATAATCTCAAACCTATTGAGATTACCACGATTGAGATTATCTAGTTTGATCAGGTGCCTGTGTAAAACACAGGCACCTGATCAAACTAGATAGCAAAGTTATCAAAGAGATCATACTTAGTTAAGAAAGCTCGTGATTTTGAACAAGGGTTGTGTGTCTGCTCGCCCTTACACTATAGAGGTGAACAACTTCGAGCGAAACTTTATAATTACTTTAGTTGGTCGTACGAGTCAGTGAGAAATATGGACATCGCCTCGTCCGGTATTCACTGGAGAATTTAATATTGTATACGAGTTCGGATCACATCGTTTATTAGGATTCCGGAATTTCGAATCGTATAGATAGGAGCTATTTTCATTACAATGTTCTCCGTTTTATTGTAATTTTGTAATTTAAATAATAAAAAAAAGCTGATGGGTTTTTTTTGTTTGTTTATCGCAAATTTTTGGAATTCCCACTCGAATTGCAAAAAATCTGTTTATAATTTATGTTAGCCAGATTCATGAGGAAAAGTACCTATAGGCTATAGCATCACGGTATGACCCTCGGGTATAAAGCGGGTAAAAAATAACACGCGGTTATAATATGAGGAGTCCAAGTAATGTAACTGTGTCGATACCTATATTATTGATTCGTGTATGGTTCATCGTACGTGTATATTCAGCAGATTACCTATACTGTTACTGTTTGTAGGTCAAAATCAATGTTAAAGTCAAAGCATTTATTTCAATTAGACCAATTACAGTTACTTTTGAATTGAGGTAGTAAGTGTAGAGTAGCATGTGCTTAGGTATTCGCATGGTCTGACCTTACATTTGACGGGATCTATGCTTCATGAATCCCTTCACTACGGTTCCAAGTGAACAATTAAGTTCCAATTGGTTGGTTTCGTTTTTTGTTAGAATATGGCCTTTTTGATTGGAAAACACGAGACTGATTTTCGTTTTTTCTAGATCCTGCCTCTAAAAGTCTTAGAAGGTTTATTTATAATTAGCTGCTCCCTGCGACTTGGTACGTAGTTTTTTTCGTGTTTTTTTCGTAGTTTTTTCGTGTTTTTTTCGTTTCAAAACATAACTTAATAAAGTTACGTTTTTGTTTACTGCTCCGCACCCATGGATCGTAGCGTGATGTTATATAGCGTATACTATTCTTCATGAATCTGGCTGTCATATCCAAAAATGTTTTTATAGTTTGACTGATAGTTCTAGAAATAAGCGCGTTTGAACGAGCGTACAAACAAACAAAAAATCTCTTTAATTTTATTATATTAACATTTATTCACCAATTTTACATGCCGGGTAAAAAAATGAGTTCTAAGTAATGCCGTTCACAAACATACAGACGCCGAGATTATTCATACTAATAAATATTTAAATAAAACGAAATATTAAATACGACTCGTTAACAAGAAATACGTCTATCGTCTTTTAGTGACTGAAGCTTCATAAATATTCAGTTTCAGTGAAGCGTAAGATTTCTCGCAATTTATTATGGACGCAAAAGCATCTAAATAAATATGGCATGAAGTTCGACTTCTATTAATATTTAACGAAGTGAATACGACATCAAAAAATGTTAAAAATAACTTTCTTCTTATACTAAAGGTTACTCCAAATACAGATCATTATTATAACTTTTACTACCTATGCGCTGAGTAAAAAATAAATTTAATTTAGTCTACCATGCAACTAAGCAGTTCATAAATGATCTGTCAAGTTTTTCGAAATAATCTTCAGATACAATTTTTCAAATGCGTTTATGGCGTTGTTACGTATATATAATTATGAATAGTGTTGCCCAAAATCGGTCTTGATCTTGCGGTCTTGGTCTTGTTGGGCAACACTAAGTGTTGCCCAAAATAGGTCTTGGTCTTGCGGTCTTGGTCTTGTTGGGCAACACTAAATTATGAATAGTCCTCTCGATATTTCAGATTAGTGAACCGCATTTATTTCAAGTTCGATTAATGGCTCTGAGTATACCAGTTTATTCTGTACCTATAACATAATAATACTAGCTTCTGCCCACGACTTCGCCCGTGTGGATTTTTTCACCCGCGGTATATTACGTATTTGGTTACTGCTTTGCTCCCGTGTATCGTAGCGTGATGTTAAATAGCCTGTACTAGTCCTCATGAATTGGCTAAAAAAGGTATTTTCCAATTGGGTATTTGACACCATTAACCAATAATTTCAAGACACAACTTCTTAAAAAAACACGTCATTTTAGCCCTGGAAACCTGATAAATGTTCACTGAACAGTAAAAATAGATTTTTAGTTGCTCTGAAACCAATAAATAGTAAACCAATTGAGTGAGCTAGTAAGTGACGTCACAATTGTATTTTGCCATACAAAATCTATGGAATAATCGCGTTTTGGCAGCTCATAAAAAGTATGTCAATTGATTGGTGGTGTCAAATACCCTCAAAAAACCTGTTCAGCTTTATTAGTAGTATCTATAGATCCAATACATGAACACAGGCTGCGATATTGTAGTTCTCCATGAGAATCATAATATCATTCTCTAAGTCTAAGGCATGCAAAATGTTAAGCTAACTCTAAAACAAGCCTGACTCACCAGTAGTCCCATAAGGTAGATGTATTTGTTGAGAGGGTCCTCGTACCTGTCGATGGACAGCTTGCACATCTGAACCTGCTCCTCCTGGCTCTTGACCCTGGCTGGCAATAGCCCGTGGATGCCCAGGGTTTGGCGCTCCTCAATTGTGAAGGCCAGGCCCTGCGAACACAGAAATGTTACATTAGATATCATTTTTGAAAAACCATGTTTAACGCTAGTTTATGTTTTGGGAACAGTCATAAGTGTTATTAGGGTAGGAACTGTGGTCACTTTGTAAAGTGACTTAGGTACCGGGTGGCTTAGTGGTGTGTGCGGGACTCCCAACTTTAATTTCTTTCTAATTGAATGGAAACACTGATATTTATCTAGTAAATAGGTATTTGTATTTATATTTAAATGACGTGATCTCATTCCGAGCGGGGGTAAACAACTGCCCAATGTAAAAAAACCCAATCGCAAATTTGAACACTTACGAAATTCGACTGAGTGTTTCATCATCATCATCATATCAGCTTAGGACGTCCACTGCTGAACATAGGCCTTCCCTACAGAATACCAATAGGGCAGGTTGGAAGCGGCTTACATGCAGCGCGAAAAACGTTTTCACCAAGTTGCCAGGCAACCTTCTTAAGAGCTACGCCCGCCCTTATGAATAAAAGGACTAACCCACCCAGCTCTGCAACTCCCAAAACTTGTATTCATACCATCCAAACACAGATGTGAGCACGTAATATAATTAGAACATCACAAAAACGGTAAAAATCCATTTTCGTTCAAAACCATAGGAAATCTGGCGCGTGGCCAAGATTCGGCTTTGTATAAACGATGGTACGCGTATTCCCCGTTAGGTACCAACATAGCAAACTATAGTTACAAGTTTCAGTAGGTACGTACAACAAGAACAAACATTAATAACGCTGACACTCATGACAATGGCTGGAAAAAAAAATCGATGCACAGATAACGCACGCCATAACAATGTGAATCACAGCTGTTATGGGTATTTGTGTTAAGTACCTATAATAAATTTAATTTTTCTACTGTACCTATCCAACATAACATAATATCACGCCTATAATCCTTGGAGGGTTAAGCAGAGGTGCACCCATATAGTACACGCACATTTCGCCAGTAATGTTTAAGTCCCATGTAATAGGGGGCGAGCCTATTGCCATCAACCGGGCACAAATCCAGAATCCGAGGCTGCTACTGAGAAATTCCTGATGGAAAAACCCAATAACACTTTACCCGACTTGAGAATCGAACCAAGGACATCATGCGTAGCACGTGTAGCTTTGTAATATCTAGTATAGATTATTATCCATGCCATCTTTACTTTTACGTCTCTGATACCATAGGTCGAGGACTAATACTGTTAAGGTAACCACACAATGCAGTGGGCAGTAGAATAGGTATGTATTCTAAAATAGGTCTAAAATATTTCGCAGAACTTGCAAAATTATAAATTCCTACATTGTTAAATACGTCATTGACTGCTTCCTTCTCAGTTATCAAGTCAACGCTCCAACTGCGGTATAAATTTACCGCAATCAGCAATGTACTACGCCCACACACAAAACATAGGCACACAACACTCAAAGATAATTATAGATAACGATCGGTTTATAAATGAATTGTAAAGTAAACAGGCAAAAGTAGTAGTATGCAATAAACAAAATACCGAGAGCATTGCTTGTCCGGAAATGTGTTCGTCTGACTATCAGCTGTGAAGTGACGTAAGGAAGGTGACCGCTTCTCAACGACCTTCGAATCTGCATCGCATCTTGTTATAACTGTCCGACTTTATCAATATTGATTTAAAGATTGTTTTTCCTTAGCTCTGAGTTATCGGGTTGTGTTACTGTGCGCATGATGTTTTGACTAACGTTAGTAATGAGAAAGATTCCATTAATTCATAACGGGTACATGAAGTGTTGGTTATTTTGATCTAAGAACTCTTCTCCTTCTTCTCTTCTAAGAAGAAGATCTAATAACAAATATTTACAGACAATCCCATAACCTTACGAGCTTTTGGATTATAGTTCGCTTCTATGGTTTCTTGGCTACAGAAGCCAAAAAATGTCCTCTTCAAAACAAACGTCTGAAATCATTTACTTTTTCCCTATGCGGACATCACGTAACAGTTTATTTATGAACCTATATGTATATTCATGCAAAAAATGTTTGACGTAGCAACTTAATATAATAGTACCAGCCTTTTAGTGTCTCACTGCAGGGTAAAGGCCTCTTCTCAGACAGAGAAGGCACAAGCATTGATCACCGCGCTTACTCAAGGCGGATTGGTGATTTTTAGACCCATAAGAGTCATAATTACTATAAGTCCAGGTATCCTTGACCGATGTCAGTGATGTCTAAACTGACGTATCTACTTACCTACCTACAAATTAGTTTTATTAGTATAAATTAGTTTTATTTGCTGTGAATGAAACCGTTGATTTTTTTTTCCAGTGACGAATGACAATTTTGTCGTGCTCTGTTTATGTGAGCCAGTAATTTTCCAAGACTGCTCCGAGTGGCCGTGGTCCGGAAAAGTTTGAATGAACGTAACTTCTGGACAGAACTAGATGAAACTGATACAAATCCATTTTGCTTCTTTGAATTCCATACTGATTTTCTGAGATTCGGCTTGCTAACTACTATACATGTACGTACAGTACAACTTTATAACAATTTCCTCAATTTATCAAATCCGGCGAGATCCCCCTTCAACTTTCTAACGGACCGACTCCTAGACAATCCAAAAGTGCCTGTAATTGGTCTCATTGAAATATATGTTTTGAATTTGACTACTTGCAGTAGGTACCTATTCTCGTTCATTCGTCATATCCTCGTCATTCTCGTTGAACTACCTATTGTTCTAATCACTACATAGTATAAAACAAAGTCGCTTCTTCTGTCTGTCCCTATAGTATATGCTTAGATCTTTAAAACTACGCAACGGATTTTGATGCGGTTTTTTTTAATAGATAAAGTGATTCAAGAGGAAGGTTTATATGTATAATACATGCACCCATGCGAAGCCGGGGCGGGTCGCTAGTCAATAATAATATCTAATATCTATATATAATATCTATAATATATATTTCTTCTCTATATTATAAAGAAGTAAAGTTTGTGAGGTTGTAGGGGGTAAATCTCTGGATCTACTGAACCGATTTTGAAAAATCTTTTGCAAATTGGAAGCTACGTTATCACTGACTGCTATAGGCGATATTTTATTATTAAAAAAATAAGGGGTCCATAAGAAAAACCACACGAACAAAGTCGCGGGGAGAGTGCTAGTCATTATATAAAATTTCAAATGAGAAGCAAACATCGTCATCGAATTATCAATTGTGCCAATTCTATCACCTAATTACCGATCATTGGTCACTAAGTTAAATAAACGAATGTAACTGAAAACCGTGTCCAATCAGTAAAGCGCAGGCCACACCGCCAGCTAGCGGACGGGCGGGCTAAAGCGCAGGCCACACCGCCAGCTAGCGGGCGGGCGGGCTAAGCGGGCGAACATCGTTTCACCTCTTTACATACTTCGGTTCACACCGCGAGCTACCGACTAACCTAACGAGCTAAGCTAACGAAATATCCGACGATTCCCAGCTAGCGGGCGGGCGGGCTAAGCGGGCGAACATCGTTTCACCTCTTTACATACTTCGGTTCACACCGCGAGCTACCGACTAACCTAACGAGCTAAGCTAACGAAATATCCGTCGCTCGTCTGTCCGTAGTTTTCGGTGTGAACCCCATAGTTTAGCTCGCCAATATTTCGCGTAGTTTGTATAGTTTCCTTCGTTCGCTTCGCCCGCCCGCCTAGCCTGCCCGTCCGCTAGCTGGCGGTGTGGCCTGCGCTTAAGCGGGCGAACATCGTTTCACCTCTTTACATACTTCGGTTCACACCGCGAGCTACCGACTAACCTAACGAGCTAAGCTAACGAAATATCCGACGATTCCCAGCTAGCGGGCGGGCGGGCTAGGCGGGCGAACATCGTTTCACCTCTTTACATACTTCGGTTCACACCGCGAGCTACCGACTAACCTAACGAGCTAAGCTAACCGCTCCGCGCGCTCCGCCCGTCGCTCGTCTGTCCGTAGTTTTCGGTGTGAACCCCATAGTTTAGCTCGCCAATATTTCGCGTAGTTTGTATAGTTTCCTTCGTTCGCTTCGCCCGCCCGCTTAGCCCGCCCGCCCGCTAGCTGGCGGTGTGGCCTGCGCTTAATATGATAACAGCGTTTGCTCAGCTAGGTATGTGTGAAAACATCAAGAACTTCTATTGTTTTTTACTATTATTTTGCGGAACTAATGCACTTTTTTATCTTACCATTATAAGTAATCTTCTATCTATCTATCCGCAAACATTATAATTAATATGCCATCGGAAGATATTTTTGATAGCCTGCCGATATTCCTAGGTATCTGGTGCGCAAGATGCTGAAAAACTGGCTTCATATTGTAAAACATTTAATTATAGTTATCATTTAAAGAAAAATTAATCTTTTATCGTTTTTATTTATATTTTATAAATAATCATAATCGTCATAAATTGAGTGAACTCTGTCCTTTTTAAAGACTAATAAAGACGAAAGCCTAAAATACTGAATGCCACCCTTATCCTATAACACAAATTGCTTAAAGATACGATTTCAATTAAAAAAGCAATTAAGTAATAAAGTTTGCTCTGAGCACAGCTCCACACAAACAAAACTCCAGTTAATTAATGTGACGTCAGAAGTCGTCTCGCACTGGAAAGTTTGGCTTTCGTGAACAATTTATTTATTGCAGAACGAGGGACACTCCAATTCCGAACCACTTTAATCCATTAGGATTGTGCTAACATTTGTATAGGATAGGAAGGTTGATTCAATTTATTACTGTCTAGTACTAAACTATACAACAGGGCATTTCTATCTATATTATTGTACAACCAAAACCCAGAATTACCTGACCCGTTTTTCCTATATCTTCTTGCTAAGAATGGGTCAAGTAATGCTGGGCACTGACCACCGTACCACTAGCTTCTGACCGCGACTTTGTCCGCGTCAAAGTTAGTATTAATACGGGAACCGTTCGTTTTCCGGGATAAAAAGAAGCCAATAAAAGGAAAACATAGAGACGCAAATAGTTGATTTATATTTAGGTAAGTACTTTACTGTAAATAATTATTGGTTTGGGACTGATTTTTCAATAGTCAGAAAACTTTTATCCAAAGAATAAATATGACAGTTTGACAAAATTTTCTATTCAAAAGCTATCAAACCGCCATATTTATCCCTCCGTTAAGAGTTATCAGACGATTAAAAAATTAACCCTTAAAGTCATAAACCAGACAAAAACAGGCGCGATCGCGTTTTGATGGAGAAAACACCACCCGCATTTCCTCTGAAGCGCTAACACCAACAATTGAGTTTAAGAATGGCTTCCTAAAGAGTAAAGTTATGCCTGCACGTTGTAGCAAACGTGGCCAGTTTCCGTTGAAAAGGGGACTGGAATACCTACTACGTAACGTGAATTCTACCGAGTGTATTACAATTTCTAGGGTTCAGTACTCGAAGGATGCTAATAGCACTCTATTACTCAGCCTCTGCTGTCTGTCCGTTCGTCTGTCAGCAGACTGTATCTCATAAACCGTAATAGCTAAAGAGTTGAAATTTTCACAGAATGTGTATTTCTAATAAAATAAATAAAAGTTTAAAAGTACAAGAGACCTGATTTTTTTGCGTTCTTCACATATATCTTCTACGATAGTACGGAAACTTTCGTGTGCAAAGTGTGTTTGTTGTGCTAACCGCCCACAAAAGCTTTGAGTGGCCACATAAGAGGATTAACAACTTGTCTATTGTGCACTGCTTTGTAACCACTATCCTAGCCATTGTATGCCTAGGGCTTTCAGACTCTCCTTTATGTGCACACAGGATGAAAACGAAAAGTAAAGATCTATCTACTTACAAAGGTAATACTTATTTCTATAAACCTCTACAAGCATATACGAACTTGCGATAGGAGATTTGGAAAGGAAAGAGATAGAAATACTGACACAGTGTCTTTACTGCTGAGATTGACTGATCAGCGGTTTAGGCTGTGCGTTGATCCATCAGTCAGTCAGTAATTCAAGACAAAGTATTTTATATGTTTAGATAGATAGATATAATGATAGAACAGTAAACAAACCCGCGAGTCGATAGCAGCAACACATTCAGGCACTGCAAATAAGTCCCTGCGAGGAGTCAGGTGCCACCAATCCCTTTCCATTGTACACTTCAGTCCACACACAATGATCAATCACTGTAACACCACCATCACTTAACGACCAAGGCCGCTATTAATGTCACTTGCGCGGAACCACTTTTCAAACCGAGAAATAGTAATATATCATTTTTATTATTCTGCAATTGTTTGAAGAAACTAAACTATAATATCTTTAAATGAAAAAAGAGCTATCATAACATTTTATTCCAACGCAGGTCGATAAATTGAACCTAACATGCATAAAACAGTTTTATAGAAGCAGTTTCTGCAAGCTATAAAGCTAGAACGTTTAACGCTTTATCTAAATGGAAAAGGCTTTTCAATTTTCAACGTCGCTGGCGGCTACTGCATTGGAAGTGGAAGGAGCGAAGTAGTGGGAACAGCTATTGTTATTTATTTATAAGGAATGCGGCATGTCACGATCGATAGTTTAACACCACAGACTTCTATTCTTAGGAGGTACGTTCTACCTTTTGATGAGAAAAATGAGGTTGAAAAGATTATTTGAGTAAGTATGACCCTGGTCACCCAGGTATATGATGGATACCTAAATCCGACCCTTGTTTTTTTGTAGGACTGTTTTCTGACCCGTTGCGTCCCTTTGGGTTATCGTAATATAATGCCGTGTCGTGTGTGTTAATAGAAAAGGGACTGAACCTCAGATTTGTGGCGAGATAAAGGTTTAAGAGGTGCTTATGCCTTTAGAAATTCATAAAACAGCAAGGAAGGGTTCTTTTCATAATATAATCCAGAATTGGGTACGGTACCTACTCTTCACGCGGATCCACTGTTGTGGACACAGTGGGCATGTCTACAACCTAAATTCGCGGAAAAATACTTAGTTTAAGTTTGAATTTGTTATTTTAAGTAAGTGACTCATCATCATCTGCCTAGCCTTTTCCCAACTATGTTTGGGGTCGGCTTCCAGTCTTACCGGATGCAGCTGAATACCAGTATTTTACATGAAGCGACTGCCTATTTGACCTCCACAACCCAGTAATAGGGAAAGTGACTAAATAATATTATGCAGTGTAAAATGTATACCAACTTTCAATTAAATCTGACTTGCTTTGAAGCTGTCAAAGTTTCATTAAAATCGGTTTAGTAATTTAGAGTCTAGATGAGATGATGAGATACGCCGATTCAAGTGACCGTGACTACATCCTTTTTTGAGGGCTGGATCCGCGCCTACTGCTCTTGCTTTTATACTAATGGATATAAGTGAAACTCTTCACAGACGACTGATTAACTTATACATTCCGCACACAAGACATTATTGGAACAAAAATTTACCGCTTAAACAAATCAGTTAAGTTCAGTATACTCAAACAACATTTACATTCCATTGCTTAGCCACGACATTCAAAAAACAGCTGTTTGATCTAAAATCAATTAACAACATCGTAACGCTTGTACCTAACATTTGCTAATTACATCCGAGTCTTTAACATTTACCGTTTGAACCGCCTTCAATCCCTCGCGGGCTTCAGACAAGGTTTCAACGTTTAACATTATCAGAACTAAGATCATTACATTCATAAGGTACCGTCGTCGACCCCGATACGATCACAAATTGTCCCAATTACATGAGTAATCGTCAAATAGCCTCCAACTTGATGTAAAGTGCCGACGGCGACAAATCTTGGAACGTAATGCTCCGTATTTGGTTCGATCGATTAGGTTTTTATGACGATTGACGTGGTTCCGGTTCGTTAGAGGGGTTGCATAAACTTTGTACTAGCATTGGTGTCAATGCTCAATTACATCGATAAAGATAGATCTTAGTAATTGCTATTTGGATTAGTTGATTAAATAAATAAGCATTTCATTTTAGACCTCATTGATCGTCGCAAAGCGTGACTGCTAAACATGAGGTCCTGGGTTCAACTCCCAGGTCGGGCAAAGTGTTATTGGGTTTTTCCATCAGGAATTTCTCAGTAGCACCCTCGGAGTCTGGATTTGTGCCCGGTTGATGGCAATAGGATCGCCCCCTTTTACATGGGACTTAAATATAACTGGCGAAGTGTGTGGTACACCTCTGCCTAACCCTTCGGGGATTACAGGCGTGATCTTACGATGATGATGTTATGTCATTTAATTTATTACGCAACAAGAAGAACTAATAATTGCAAACGTCTAGTTTTCTATCCAGGTCTGTTTATGGATGTACAACAAACATGAAAATACGAATTTGTACGAGAAATTCAGAGAGCAATCAGGGGAAGTAAACAAAACGAGGCGGCCCTGTCAACATAATCATTTTCAGAGGGAAATAACTCATATTTCCCGTGAAAACTTTTGTACGCACGCAAAATCCGAGCTCAGTACCTACATAGGTACAGGTACACAGGTACCTGTCGTTACAGTTCTGACATTAACGTTTTATTAGCACAATCCATTAAAGTTACAAGTACGTCTACAACTCATTTTATGAAGCTGTTCATAATGTGAATGAATAAGTATAGAAGACAAACCTTTTTTTCATTCAACGCGTAAATAACGTTAAAAAGACAGTTTTGTTAAATATGTTTTTTCTAAACATAATACGCAGGCACCTGCTTATTCACAACATAGATCAATCTTTTCCGATCATTCAGTAACGGTATCTATACCAAGCGCCGAACAATATTTTCAACGTCGAAATTACTTGCCTTTACGAGAATATCGAAAGTAAATAGAAGATAAAATTAAAAAAAAGAACATTCGAAAATTGAGATTATTAAAACATAACAAGTTTGTTTTGTATAAAACCAATTTATGAATCCTAAGGTTTTGAATAATTTTGATAAAGCAATTTGGTACTAAGTGAGGAAATTACACTCATATCGTTTTCATGGATCACAAAAAGATCACAAAGAGATCATAAACGACAATAGGTAGGAACCACTGATCATTATTTGATTGTCTTACGCAATACCTACACCGAATATCTTTCCTTACTAAGCTACGACGTTAACAGCTGTCTGCCTGTCATGTAAACAAATGACTCATTTTCTTAGTCAATTAATCCACAGAAGAGGCAATTAAGAAGCAGACCTCTTTTTTGCAGTTTAGGACTTAATTAAGTAAGTGATACGGCATTTTCTCTTAATTTTTCTTTTCCCTACATTTAAGAATAGGGTGTCTGTAAGTAAGGCTATTATGTTACGAGAATATTTTGGGATGTTTATGCATTAAAACACGTAAAAATATATAATGGGCTATAGTCTATCCCTGATTCATGGTTACCAATATTCCTTCAATAACACTAATTCAGCCTAGATGACTAGGGAAAAGTGTTATCATACCATACGATTTAGTATGATTACTTTTTCTTGTGTGCGATATCATAAGTACATAAATATGTACATTATGTAGATAGGTACCACAAGTATGTAGTTATAGTGTATACACAGTATTAATTATGTAAAAGTCGTAGGACTAACATGGCCAATATGGTGATTTCATCATCAAATACACGTAATTCAGTCATAGGTATATACCTATACCTAGACCGTTATATAACGGTCTTCCTTATTTATGACGACAGCAAAATAACGTGACAATAATAATGAGGTGTCATTAATTACAAACAATTAAATTTTCTGGAAACATCTTTAGTTTATCTCAAACTTGTAATAAAAAACATTGACCTAATGACTAGAAAAATTGTGTTTTTTGCTCCCAAGAAGTCATGGCCAGTTTTTGCACCCAAAATGTGTGTAGACTTAATAAAAATATTTGTGACGCAAACCATCTGGCGATATTTATTTGCCTGTCTAGTTTACCTGACACATGTTTTAAGAATGAATACCTAATTAGTTGAAACTAACAAAACATTATTCAAATTAAAGATCAAATGATCTACTTTGACTTATTGTGTCTAAAAATAAAATGCGCTGAAATAGGTTAATGAATCGGATCATATTTGTTACTTTCGCTTCAAGCTCCCAAAGAGTTCCCGAGGGCAGGAAATCGCGTCTGTTAATTATATTCCCCGCACCCTGCTCTACGCTACGCGTTCAAATACCTATATTATTAGCTGCCGACACAGCATTGGGTATGTAGGCCGTAATCGTTCCCTCACCAGGAGAATTCGCCTGTTATGTCACATCCAAGATTCGATTTTAACCTTGAATCTGAAGTGACAAATTTTCCCGGCGAGGAAGCGCCTTAAGTAGCGTCGTTTAACGCAAGTCAGAGTCCAATCGTAGCATCTACTTTAGTATTATTAGCAGTTGAACTAAAGAAAACGTTGTATTTAAATCTACTTAAGTAGTACCTTATTTTACTTTAACGTGCACGTTAAGGTAAGGTGACGCAACCCGCTCATAAAATACACATAACCACGTTCAAGAGCAAGGACACAGTCACAGTATAGCGAACTGGCAGTCTAGCAAGGGTGTGCGTCGACTTGGCACTTGGCACCGAGTCAATATTCATCACAACGCACGACCGACCATAGGAACACGCAGCGCTGCATCGCTGACAAACTGCTTTAATCAAGCTTAACTCATCGTGTTTAAATACATTATTTGTTGACATAGGAACTGTGGATACTTACTAGATATGTTTAAGTATGTTTATTAATAGCGTATTAAGTGTTAATTCATTAGCACATAGAATTGTTTCACATTGCAGAGGTAAACTTTTGCATTGCTTTCGTAAGTGTACGGAAATCCAATAATAATGCTTTCAAGTGCTATGTGAATTATGTGATCCAAAATCTATATATACTACGACTAGCTTCTGCTCGCTTTGTCTGCGTCAAAGTTGGTTTCTCCATACAAACTTTAGACCCCTGTTTCATCCCCTTATGGAGTGAATTTTGGAAAATCCTTTCTTATCGGATGCCTACGTCATACAAAGAACACATCCTCCAAGTTTCAGGTCTCAACGATCAGCGGTTTAGGCTGTGCGTTGATCCGTCAGTCAGTCAGTCATTCAGGACAAAGCATTTTATATGTATAGAAGATAGATAAATAGATAGGTAATGTACATAACAGTTTGACTACACCGGTAGTTTTTGACATTGAAAAAGTATGTATAGGAATTGGAAAATATGCGTCATGGGAATTTCCGATTCGTTAACGGAAACTACCAATTTTAAATTACGAGCAGCAAGTATATTGTTCCACTTCCTCGAATGTCGTCAGTATTGTGGTTTGAGTATACGATTTCCCTGTTCCACTCATTTCGTAGGTTGTTCGTGGTTAACAAAAACTGTAAGGGAGATCTAATTACTTTTCAGATAGATAATTAAAAAATCTGTTCCAATTTTCGGTAAATAGTGTGTATTTAGAAAGAGTGAGACAGGTCCTAAGTATACCTAATTAATAACATACGGTTTAATGGCAAGGTAGGTTTAATCAATCATAACACATATAATTTTCCATAATTATAAATGTACCTAATATACCTTCCTGCTATAACTATGTAGGTATTCGGTAAGTAGGTATTCTATTTTATTCTTACCGACCTAACCAAAATATTCATGGTTGTTGGCTTTGAATAAATCATTTATGTTGGTATATAGAACCCAAAACCGAGAGCTTAAACTCTAGGTAAAGGAGATCGGACATTTTAGTATGGACCTTGGTCCAAATGGCGTCGGCTGATGAAACCTAGTCCATATGATAGTTCATGGGTGTAGGATATTTTTATACTATGGGCACCATAAAATTGGCCTATGGAGAAAAAAGTTATACAGTCCAGAAAAATGGTACATTGTAGACGAACAATTCCGATTACTTGAAGACGCCTTAACTGATTTCGAACATTCTTTATTTATTTGAAAGGGTATAACTGCCCAAGTAATCCCGTATAAATATTGCTATGATCTAATAATGAATTACGGAGATATGGAAAGGAACTCCTCATAGAATCATAGCAAAGCAGTCGTAACAAGTAAAACTGCTTTGTTTATGGAAAGTGGTAGAAGAGGGGTCGACGTACCCCCTTCTCCCTCTTTCTTCAGTCAGTCATCAACTACGCGTATAAACAAAGCAATTTTACTTGTTACGACTGTTCTACTATGATTCTATGAGGAGTTCCGTTCCATATCTCCGAAGTTCATGATCAGACCATGGCAATATTTCTATGGGATTACTTGGGAAGTATACCCTTTCAAACAAATAAAGAATTTTCCCAATCGGTTCAGGCGTCTTCGAGAAATCGGAATTGTTCGTCTACAATATTTTCATTTTTCTAGACTGTATAACTTTTTTCTCCATGAGCCAATTTTTTGGTGCCCATAGTAAAAAAATATCTTACACTCACGAACTATTATATAGACTAGGTTTCATCAGCCGACGCTACTTGGAACACTTCCGCCCGAAGGCAAACTTTTTCATTGTTCGTCTACAATATTTTCATTTTTCTAGACTGTATAACTTTTTTCTCCATGAGCCAATTTTTTGGTGCCCATAGTAAAAAAGTATCTTTCACTCACGAACTATTATATAGACTAGGTTTCATCAACCGACGCTACTTGGAACACTTCCGCCCGAAGGCAAACTTTTTCATTGTTTGTCTACAATATTTTCATTTTTCTAGACTGTATAACTTTTTTCTCCATGAGCCAATTTTTTGGTGCCCATAGTAAAAAAGTATCTTTCACTCACGAACTATTATATAGACTAGGTTTCATCAGCCGACGCTACTTGGAACACTTCCGCCCGAAGGCAAACTTTTTCATTGTTCGTCTACAATATTTTCATTTTTCTAGACTGTATAACTTTTTTCTCCATGAGCCAATTTTTTGGTGCCCATAGTAAAAAAGTATCTTTCACTCACGAACTATTATATAGACTAGGTTTCATCAACCGACGCTACTTGGAACACTTCCGCCCGAAGGCAAACTTTTTCATTGTTTGTCTACAATATTTTCATTTTTCTAGACTGTATAACTTTTTTCTCCATGAGCCAATTTTTTGGTGCCCATAGTAAAAAAGTATCTTTCACTCACGAACTATTATATAGACTAGGTTTCATCAGCCGACGCTACTTGGAACACTTCCGCCCGAAGGCAAACTTTTTCATTGTTTGTCTACAATATTTTCATTTTTCTAGACTGTATAACTTTTTTCTCCATGAGCCAATTTTTTGGTGCCCGTAGTAAAAAATATCTTACACTCACGAACTATTATATAGACTAGGTTTCATCAGCCGACGCTACTTGGAACACTTCCGCCCGAAGGCAAACTTTTTCATTGTTCGTCTACAATATTTTCATTTTTCTAGACTGTATAACTTTTTTCTCCATGAGCCAATTTTTTGGTGCCCATAGTAAAAAAGTATCTTTCACTCACGAACTATTATATAGACTAGGTTTCATCAACCGACGCTACTTGGAACACTTCCGCCCGAAGGCAAACTTTTTCATTGTTTGTCTACAATATTTTCATTTTTCTAGACTGTATAACTTTTTTCTCCATGAGCCAATTTTTTGGTGCCCATAGTAAAAAAGTATCTTTCACTCACGAACTATTATATAGACTAGGTTTCATCAGCCGACGCTACTTGGAACACTTCCGCCCGAAGGCAAACTTTTTCATTGTTCGTCTACAATATTTTCATTTTTCTAGACTGTATAACTTTTTTCTCCATGAGCCAATTTTTTGGTGCCCATAGTAAAAAAGTATCTTTCACTCACGAACTATTATATAGACTAGGTTTCATCAACCGACGCTACTTGGAACACTTCCGCCCGAAGGCAAACTTTTTCATTGTTTGTCTACAATATTTTCATTTTTCTAGACTGTATAACTTTTTTCTCCATGAGCCAATTTTTTGGTGCCCATAGTAAAAAAGTATCTTTCACTCACGAACTATTATATAGACTAGGTTTCATCAGCCGACGCTACTTGGAACACTTCCGCCCGAAGGCAAACTTTTTCATTGTTTGTCTACAATATTTTCATTTTTCTAGACTGTATAACTTTTTTCTCCATGAGCCAATTTTTTGGTGCCCGTAGTAAAAAATATCTTACACTCACGAACTATTATATAGACTAGGTTTCATCAGCCGACGCTACTTGGAACACTTCCGCCCGAAGGCAAACTTTTTCATTGTTCGTCTACAATATTTTCATTTTTCTAGACTGTATAACTTTTTTCTCCATGAGCCAATTTTTTGGTGCCCATAGTAAAAAAGTATCTTTCACTCACGAACTATTATATAGACTAGGTTTCATCAACCGACGCTACTTGGAACACTTCCGCCCGAAGGCAAACTTTTTCATTGTTTGTCTACAATATTTTCATTTTTCTAGACTGTATAACTTTTTTCTCCATGAGCCAATTTTTTGGTGCCCATAGTAAAAAAGTATCTTTCACTCACGAACTATTATATAGACTAGGTTTCATCAGCCGACGCTACTTGGAACACTTCCGCCCGAAGGCAAACTTTTTCATTGTTTGTCTACAATATTTTCATTTTTCTAGACTGTATAACTTTTTTCTCCATGAGCCAATTTTTTGGTGCCCGTAGTAAAAAATATCTTACACTCACGAACTATTATATAGACTAGGTTTCATCAGTCGACGCTACTTGGAACACTTCCGCCCGAAGGCAAACTTTTTCATTGTTCGTCTACAATATTTTCATTTTTCTAGACTGTATAACTTTTTTCTCCATGAGCCAATTTTTTGGTGCCCATAGTAAAAAAATATCTTACACTCACGAACTATTATATAAACTAGGTTTCATCAGCCGACGCTACTTGGAACACTTCCGCCCGAAGGCAAACTTTTTCATTGTTCGTCTACAATATTTTCATTTTTCTAGACTGTATAACTTTTTTCTCCATGAGCCAATTTTTTGGTGCCCATAGTAAAAAAATATCTTACACTCACGAACTATTATATAGACTAGGTTTCATCAGCCGACGCCACTTGGAACACTTCCGCCCGAAGGCGAACTTTTTCATTGTTCGTCTACATTTTCATTTTTCTAGACTGTATAACTTTTTTCCCCATAGGCCAATTTTTTGGTGCCCATAGTAAAAAAATATCCTACACTCACGAACTATTATATAGACTAGGTTTCATCAGCCGACGCCACTTGGACCACTTCCGCCCGTTCTCCTTTATCACTGTCAGAATTAGATAGTGGGCACAAATAACTAGCGAACACAGCTAAGCTTAATAGAGTAGGTTTATCCCAGCTTCGTCTACCAAAATGGAACTTCATTCAAGCAGTTAATGCGAGAGCATACAGTTTCAAAGCCGGCTTTGATCAAAGCTCACCTACTTCTGAATAATTTAAACATCAATTTAGTTGGAAATGGACAGGGACTGAACAAACAGTAAACAGACTTTGCTAGGCTGTGTCGCTATATTATTGAATATGTGTGTGACTATGTGTATGTCGAGGAAAACGAAAGAAAAAAATGTGAGATAACGTCGTCGAAATATCTACATCTCAAGTAAGATTTCATCTTCGAAAATTCACAAATAAAATACCTTGAATTTTATAGTTTAATACCTGTGCTATAATTTCTATATAAATGTTCTAATAAAACTTTGTAACGGGGTGAAAATTAATTTACCAGTCGTAGGTAAATTAACAATTTTAATCAAAGATCGCTTTGTTATAAAATAAACTTTTATTGAACATACCTAAGCGTGCCTTTATAGGCCGTGGAGTTTTTTCAAAAGGAATTTCGATTTTATTAGAACTTTGTTTCGAGTTCCATAAATCTATCGTACCATAAATTGTTTTTAAATAACCGAACGTAAAGTGACATTTGCAAGTATTTTATTAAATTAACGTCAACATGTTAGCTTTAATTTCTTTTCAAAGCTGTGATAAAATATACAAATTGTTTGATTACCGAAACGTTCCCAGCATATTCTCAAAATTGACTATGGCCTTCAGATAATTTAATATGTACATCTCTGAACACGTGAGAGAGGAAATCCTATAGAGACTCTAAACTATGAGGAGATTGTGCTGGGGGTGGCAATTAAGGTTGTTAATTGCCACCCCCAGTACAAACTCCTTGACGTCAATATACTAATTCAATTTGTTTCATGCCATTAATGATATCTAATTTTGTTTAGCTGATTTTTTTTTGTTTTATGTTTGGGACTTAACGTATATAGGTATTATTTTAACACTACAATAACTTATATGTCTGGTGCAAACAGCTATATTAATTAATATAAGTTGGTTGTTTAAAAATAAAAAAATCATGTACTCTTCACTTTAATTATAAGTCTGTACAAATAGTAGTAGCTATGCATATAGGTCAAGATTTAAACTCTCATGTATGCCTTATTCTGCCTTTGTTGTTTTAGCGTCAAACTCTAATTACTTAGATAATATTTGCATGCCTAAATGGTAAAATATGGCCGAACCTATCTGTAACAAATTATCACCATTTACTGTACCCATGTTTGCAAAATAAACGACTTACTACTTAATTACTAAAAAAAAAAAAAATTAACAAATAAAAATCAAAAGTAAACAATAATCAGTAACAGTAAACAGTAACAGTAATCATAATTAACTTACAATAGCTAGGTCTTGAACTTAGTAATCGATATCAACTTTCATGCAAGCACAATGAGCGACAATGCAAGGATACGTGGCGGGCGTGCCGGCTAGCCTAGCTCTTAGGACGCCTAGAAACAGAACGAGGTTACTGACAATAACCCAGTGAGACGATAACCTAGTTTTATACAATAAGGGGGGACAGGAAACCATGTCACTTTGCAGGTGAATAAAATATCGTGAGGTTGGTCTGATGGTGGAATCACACGAAAATTGCAACAAAAAAAAGAGCTTTTGATTTTATCGTTTAAGTCAGGTAAGTATTCAGAAGTATTGCTTTGTGTGTAAAAGTAACCTACATATATGTATATTAAAACTAGCTTCTGTCCGCGACTTCGTCCGGGTCAGAGTTGATCTCTATCACCCAGCGAAATGAAATAAGTATACTTTACGACCTATTACATAAAAAAATTACATAGAAATCGGTCGAGCCGTTTCGAATGAATATAATAAATATAAATTGTGACTCTACGTGGAACAGCATTGAGTTTTCTTTTCTCAAACTCGTCAACTTTTCCAATATCCTTGACTTTTTTAATCTTATCTCTATGAATTTATGTGTACATATTATAAAGGTCGAAATCTGTAGATATATTAACTTTGTTGTAATACTTTTTCATCGGAACTCCTCGATACAAATACAAAGTTGAGGAGTTTTGTCGTGGTCATATACCCTACTTACATACCTAAGTACCTACCTACTACTGTATAACGATGTCCCTCGGTAAATCTAGGTGGAATGAGCTTGGGGTGATCTGTTAATCCGCGTCAGGTGAGAACACAGCTCACCTGACCTCAATTCACAGACGAAAATTGTTACAGAATAGACCGACTGGTTTATGTTTGTCTTTTATTGAACTACGCTACGTCTATTTAAAACTTTAACATAAAACTCGACTTAAATCCAATAGAGTTTTAATCAGTGTTATCTACCGCAAATAAGGCTACAAATTCCAGCTATAAGGCTATAAAGGCCTCATTCCCAGCTGACTAATAATCACTCAAACAACGCAAAACCCGTGTTCATTTGGCTAACCGCACGTAAACGCGGCCACAACAATTATAACTTTGTCAAAAACAACGAAATAACGCAAGAATCACACAAACACCACTTCACACTGACTGCGTGAAGGTATCGCTTTTTACATAGCTTTTATAACGCCATGGAGGCAAAGTTATCACGTCCCTATGGCAACGTTAAGCCGCCCTACAAACTAAGGCTTAAGGCGTGTTTGAGGATTACCGAGTCGATGATTCAATTAGCTGTGACATGCAACCACCCTTAACTTAATCTACGCTAAAAGTGATAAGTATTGGTTGGACAAACATGTGGAAAATGTGGAAATACAGGTTAGTAAGTAGGTGACGTTTGAAATGCTTTTCTTTATTTCTGGTATTTTGTATAGTTCCGTAATGACATAATGATCTATGTCTTTCGACTTTCGATGTCTTTTGACCTAACGTTTTAAGGGATAATTTATTCAATATTAAAATGTTTTAATAGGACATAGTGTTTAACGCGAATGAAACGAGAATTTGCCTTATTTTGCATTGTTTGTAGTGTTGCCCAAATGCAAGACCAAGACAAGACCTTAGCCAGTCTTGGTCTTGGTCTTGCGTCAATACACCTGGTCTTGGTCTTGGTCTTGGTATTGCGCTCTCAGTCTTGGTCTTGGTCTTGGTCTTGCAGCAAGAGTCTCGCAAGTCTTGCGAGACTCTACTAACCGCGGCGTCTTTGTCGGTAAATTATCAAATAAGTAGGTACATAATATTATACACCGACCGACCAACGGTTTCTTCGCGGAACGTCAAATTTTTCCAATCAACCATGAACCTTAATGCTTCAGCGATAAAGTTGAAAATCTGTTAAAGAAACTTGACGGACTGTAGTAGTTTGTTAGTACATAATGTTTACCAACCTACTAACTTTAGATCCGCACATTAGACATAAACAAGCTTATTATAATACTACCTACAAGGTATGAAATGAACTTTGTCAGTAAGTTATGCTAGGTACATTTTTATCACATGGGAACATACTTGTGAGTAACACGCTACCAACTTAATAAATAGTCGAAATATAATAATCAATACAATACCTTTTAGTGTTATGACGATACGGTTTTGATACTGGGGAACGTCTATCAAAATCAGGATTGAAACTAAATCCCTACTTAATAACGCCCAAATCTCAGTTTGACTTAACTGCGAGACGCAAGAGTCTTGCAGGCTTAGTCTTGTTCTTGCTCAAATCTTGCAGGGTTCAGTCTTGGTCTTGGTCTTGCTACAATAAGTCGGTCTTGGTCTTGGTCTTGGTCTTGCAAAAATGCAAGAACAAGACCAAGACCGCAAGACCAAGACCGATTTTGGGCAACACTAATTGTTTGGGAAAAGTTATTAATAATAACGTTGACAATACAATGCAAGAATGTTATAGTATTCGTTATGGTTACAGACGGAAATTGATATAAGTTTTAAAGTTAATTATTACTTGAGCTAGCAACTTTCGCTACAGCTTCGAAAAATTAAAGAGTCTATTACAATTTTTCTGCAAAAATCTTTGTTAATTTCCACAAAATTATTCATCCTAATAACACACTCGAATAAATCCGCTTATCTCACTGGAATATTAATATTACGATAAAGTTAGCTCTCGGGTATGATTAATGAAATGCAAATTTTTTATCTCCACTCGTGTAGACGGCATTGTTGTGACACTTGTGACCTACTTTGATAGGCGCCTGAAAGTCTAGTCGTTAAATAAAAACGTAACATTTTAACATTTATCTGTCTTTATATACCTACCTGCTTTGAATTTTAAGCACAATCCTTAGGATTTCCTTAAATGTTTTCTACGTAAATGTTTATGTTCAAAATAGTATCTATTGCTTATCTGTTTTAGACAAGGCTCTGTCTATATTATGTACTAAGTATTTTGTTTGTTTAAACGTGCTTTATCTCTGAAACTACCAGTCGGATTTGAATTTTATTCGGAAGCGGAGAAGTAACCGAAGATGTGACATAAGTAGGTAAAAAAAAACAAGCAGACGAAGTCGTGGGAAGAAGCTAGTTTTAAAATATTATAAAGTTCTCAGTTTTATATGTGGATGCTGATTTGAATTTATTAATCAAGAAGATCAAAGTGCTGTAAGCAATCGTCACATGCTGGGCAAGCCAGTAATTGAGCGGTTATCAAATTCCTTACATAAGTAGATTATTTTAAATTTAACGGTCATCAGAGATTTGGACTCTAATTTGGTAACAAGTAGGTATGGTATGCCTTGATATTCGGGCAGGTTGTGTAACACGTATTAAGCCCCTTAAATGGCCAAATTATACGAAGTGTATTTCCAGTCATGAGTGTGGAAGTGGGTGTTTTATAAATATTTATTCATGACGTATCTCCTGAGCAAACACGAATGTAACCCCTAAGGTTGCCAACCCTACTATATACCTATATATAGAATCCTACTGTATCTGAGGCCCGAATCCCTATATTTCTGAAAAAAAAATACTATAAAAAACTACTATATTTTTTGAGGCTCTAAAACTCAAAGCAATAATATTCATTTTAAAATGTTAAAAACGAAACGTCAATAACTATTTCTAGATATTATTCTGGTATGTCAAGTTGACAGTACGTTCACTTTGTTTTTACTTACCTAATATTTTTTTTCCATCTTTTCGCTGTCTACTAATTCTACTATATTTTTATGGGTAATCTGCATTTTATAAGTTCTACTATTTTTGACAGACAGAGTTGGCAACACTAGTAACCCCTGACCTTATCAGCCTCACATGGCAAGAAAAACAGAGCATAAGTACGAGTACCTTGGGAAAACACAAGTAGGATGCCCAAGAGAGCGGAGGGTCTCGTAAATTATCGGCTCCGATTATCTCGCGACAAGCGGAGCAACTTTTAACGTTTTATTTTATTTTCTCGTGGCTTAATTCTGTGATAAATTGAGCTTAGTTTTTCTCAGCATTTTCTTAAAGACTTTTTATTACCGAAGTAAAATTTACTTAGTTTGTAGCGACGCAAGTTTAAGTTACCTTTAAGGGGCATGAAATTCGCAACCTAGGTTCGGGCACGCTGCAATCGCGGCGGTAAGACCCCTCTTTGAGGAGTGGCTAGAGAGGCGCCACGGCGTCCTCACCTTCCGGCTGACGCAGGTCCTCACCGGACACGGTTGTTTCGGGAGGTTCCTGTGTCGGATTGCACGGGAGGAAACGCCCGGGTGTCACCACTGTGTGGACCGCCCGGAGGACACGGTGGAGCATACGGTGCAGGTCTGCCCAGCTTGGGCAGAGCATCGCCGTGTCCTCACGGAGGCGATAGGCGGCGGCGACCTCTCGCGCCCGGGCCTGGTTCAGGCCATGCTCCGGGGCGAGAGGGAATGGGATGCAGTCACCTCCTTCTGCGAAGCAGTAATGCTAGCGAAGGAGGAGGCGGGCCGCGTGAGGGAGAGAACAACACCCTCCACCTCACGCCCCAGCCGCCGCGGGAGACGCCCAGGGCGTCGGACGTCGCGAGGCGACATCCGGCCACCGTAGGCGCGGGCTTGCAGACGGCGAGTAATGGGTAGCTCGCCGTCCGATCAAGGACCATGCCCGGGTCGACGGCGCGTTCTGTTCGCGCGCGCCTCAAAGAGCTGTCAGCACAGGGACGGGGCCCCCCAACGGGGCCAAACGCCTGCCGGGGTTGCGGGACGTCTTAACAGGATACCGTGGCCCCGGAACGTAAAGGGCAACTGAAGGAACAGGGTGGTTTTTTAGTCAGTAAAAGTCTGACAGTCCCTTCCGCCCCGCCCAGGACGGAAGGACTCATTTGATGATTTTTACCACCTCAAAAAAAAAAAAAAAAAAAAAAGGGGCATGAAATCTATTATCTATCTATTTATCTATATAAATAAAATTGACTTGCTAAATGCATTGTTAAGCGTAAAACTCGACCGATGTGGCTGATTCTTTTTTTGTTATGTTCGTAATTTTCCGCACAAAGCTTTTATTCAAACTTTTTTTTAAGAAAAATCTTCTGTAAAGCCAGAAATTTGCAGCCATGCTTTGCAGCCAGCCAGATTTGCTAGTTGTCAATAAAATCAAAAATATAAAACTGTATTAAAAAGCAGTAAAAATAGCAATCTCTCTACGTTATAAAGATTGACGTTCGCCTTTGCTCGTCTCTGAAAATCCCCCGAGATTTCGCGGGGTCCGCAATATCTTTTGATACGACTCAACTGGCACAAGAAGTAGATAAAACGAAACATTGGCCAAGTTTTATGAACAATCGAGGGAAATGAAATGTAAAAGGCGACTTTAAATCTAAATATATAAAAGCGAAAGATCACTCACTCATCACGAAATATCGAAAACCGCTTTATCTAAAAAGATGTCAGTATATTACTGCCGGAGTTTCCAAAATTCAATACCTAAAGAGATGAAACGCGGGGGATTAACTCGGACAAAATCGCGTGCAAAAGCTAGTATTATAGACCTACTATCCTCGAACCCTTTTCCGATTAATTAAAATATTTTCTTTCGACTGAACATCTCAAAGGAAACTATTTCTTTGAGCCTAGGATGGCATTGGCGAAAGAGATATAATATATTGTGACTACAAAGGAAAAATGCTAATCCGTAAGGCGTCAGAAAGCTGTAAAGGGATGGGAATGACGTCATGGTCTAACCGTGGACGATATAATATGTCTGTAAACCGTTCTTAATGCCTTAATACTAAAATTATTTGTGGGATGATGACGCAAGTAAAAATTGCTCTGTCATATAATTATCGATCCAGTATGACAATTATAATTTGTATTTAAATACCTACGTAGGCACTGTCAGTACCCACTTTATTATCGATGGCGACAAGATAGGTAGCTTTATTAAAATAGCTTCTGCATGCGCTTTTTCTGGCTTTTTGTCATAGAAGTTAAGTATACCATAAAACATAACCTATGACACTCGGAACAAAATGTAACTTTATAAAGTAACTTTGTTTGAGATTACCTCTTGAAACAACAAACAAAATATACAATCTTTACGTCTTTACAATATTAATATTGACATACCAATGATTTTTTTTTTTTTTTTTATATATGATAAAGTAGTTTGGTTTATTCCGTAGAATTATTTACAGCTTTTACAAGTAACGAATTTGCATGATCATTATCCATGAAGGAAAACTTTGTAAATACCTTTAAATGACAAGTGAAAATAAGTGAAAACAAAGTGTAGACTTACCGCTAAGTAGCGACATATTAGAGTAAATTGTTAAACTTCACTAAAATGTTAGAAACTCTTGGAAAACTTACTTTTAAGTCCGAGAGCTAAACTTTTTAACTACAGGGAATTTGTTCGACGGATGAAATAGTTAAAAGTTAACACCTAAATTAAGCTTACTTAGTAATTAAGTCAAGTTTGGTCATCAATTAAACTATGTTAAGTACCTACTCCTAAAGATAGTAAATAGGTTTATATAAAAGAACATCTTCTATATCTACAATCTACATACATATTTACATAAAAATCAATTTTCGTGCGGTAGTCTCGCAAAAACTTGAAAATGGCTCGACCGATTTGAATAATTTCTTTTTTATTTTGGCCGCCTCAATACTAGGGTGGTCAAGAAAAAACCTAAAGGAACAGCCGAAAAAGTGCGAAATCAATTTTAACGGTATTTCGGTACGAAGTTCACCGGGTCATCTCATCTAGTTATTTATAAAAGACGGCTAACACTTTTCTGGCATTTCCATTTTGTGGAAACAAGCGTAAATAAATCCTACATTTTACAAAGTTTGATGACAACAGAAAGATGCTTAATGAAAAGTATAGCCTATTTTTCTTTCTTTTTTTAAGGATGGAAAATCATCAACTGACTTCTTCCGCTCCGGGCAGAGCGGAAGGGAGTGTCAGACTCTTACTGACTAAAACCCATCCGTGTTCCTCCTAATGGTAATGCCCTTTGTGTTAACTCTTTCGATCAAAATCCGCAACCCTGGCAGACTAAGTACAAGTACATGCCTACGGCTATAGTTTTACATTGCCAATTTTAAAGGTTAATGACAATTATTCCGTTACTAGGTACTTCAGCACCTAACATTCGTAGATTTAAATTTGCATATTATTCAATATCAATCAATAAAAACCATCAAACAAAGACGCGTGTAACATAAGGTCTTTGCCATGATAAAGTTATCAATAATAGATCTAAACGAGATATGACATTGAGTTTTATTCTTCTTAATTAGCCTGTTACCAATGCCTATTGATCACCTTCAGGTATCGATTAAAAATAATAGATACCACATAATAAAAAATAATATTCTCCAGATCGATTTCGGTCACGGCGTCCACTCTCAATGGAGACTAGACAAGTTCGCAGGAGATATTATAGTGCACAAGTGTGTGCGCAAATACATGTGCACTCCCTCTTCCCTTAGGCTGCGTTTCCACCAAAGATGTGCGATGGAAATGTGTCGTGCGAGGATGTCTAGCTGTGCTGTGAAAATGTGTGGGGGTTTCCACCAATGCTGTGCGATGAAAATGTGCCTACGAGGATGTGTAGCAGAGCTGTAAAAATGCGCATTAATGTGTGGTGCAGATTTATTAGATTAGATTTCTGCAACACATCCCTCGCACACATCCCTCGCTTGTTTTGTATGCGCAAAAATCTAGCTCCGCTGAGCCGTTTTCACCAGAGCTGTGCTGACCGAGGCGAGGTAAATGAAGCGATCCTATTGGTTCTTTACAAACACATCCCTCGCTACGCATCCTCGCACATCTCTGGTGGAAACGCAGCCTTACTCTCATAGTGAGTTGGGACGGCATCAGGCACAACCGGGAGAGATTAAGAGCAGGACCAACGGCTTTACGTGCTTTCCGAAGCACGTGGGTGTCACACCACCAACTTCTAAGCTTCGGGCTGCTATTGAGAAATTCCTAATGGAAAAATCCCAATAAAACTTTGTGCCTGACCACAGACGCGGTTGTGACCATGAGACCAACCAGGGCAGTTAAGTTAGTTGGCGGCACAGATTATAGGCATAATAGCTATACTTACTGATAAAAATTGAGCACAGGTTCCTTGTGATTAATTTTCTAGTCGATCGTGACATTAGTGACACTTCAAGACCAGGCTCAAAGGCAGACAACCACTTTAGAACCGTCTCGATATTTATTTTCATTGACTCCTTATTAGAAATATTTATGAACGCGTATAATTGGTAACTAAAAATATATTCCTTTACCAATTAAAAATATACGTACGCGCCGTGCCAATATGGGAATAATGCCAAGAACACGATGAAATGTTTATTTGTGATAAACGAACTGAATTATATTGTCCTTAATATAATCAAAGCAAAAGTACATATAAATTTGGTTCGTCTATCAACTATTTAGGATTGTAAGGTAAAACACATGAAAACTAATGAACCTCGGGTAAAGCCCAAAATTAATAAAAATTAGTTTAAACAAGGGGAGTAAAAGTACCATAAGAAAAAAAAGGAAATTATTTTTTTGCCGGTTGATTGACAAATACGTACTTAGATTCTTTTTTCAAAAATAGAGCAAATAAAAACAATAAGTCCAAGCGAGAGAATGGATGCAATTATCTCAATAAGCCAGTTATTGTAAAGACAAATCCAAAAACAGCCATCGCAGTATTTAGAAAACACAAATTACAGGAAGATACGATAAAATCAAGTAACATATATGAGGCCTTTAACGATAATAACACGATATAAAAGTAAACTACTAAATCAGGGCTCAGTAACAGTTTAATTACCGGCGGTCGGCAGGTACGGCAAGGTTTTGATCATGACCAGGCAAATAGCGCTGACCTTGCGTGGCGTTACGTCATGACACACCCACCGTCCGAACGTGCGTGAGTGACTGTACATGACTATGCGTCTCACCGGTGGGGCAGTGCAGTACAGATAAATGGAATTTTACAGAGGAAACCAATTGTTGGTACGAAAGTGAATAAAACAGAATAATTTACTAATAATCTTAGCTTCTGTTCGCGTCTTCGCCCGCTTATAAATAATTACCGGCATAAAAAGTATCCCATGTGTTAATCCAGGAGTTGGTCTATCTATTTTCATCCAAATCTGTTTAACTGTTTACGCGTGATTGAGTAACCAACATCTAAACATCTTCATAGTATTAGTAGGATTGAATCTAGTTGCCCATTCCAAAAGGTACTTACGTATGGAAAAGAATGGGCAAAAAAATTCCATAAATAACCTTTAAAAAATTTTTTTTACTATAAGTGGAGGGTACATTCATTCCTTAAGTATACGAATGGGAAGACGATGTACCTAAAATAAAAGTCAGGTAAAGTACTAACTTTGACATTTATATGAGTTGATATAATATATTTAAGAGAGACCTATACTTTCTTGAAATGTACTAAGTACGTATCAACTTATACAGTTTTACCTACACGGCACAGAGCTACATTTGTAAAAAAATAACAGTTCCATTACCTGCAATACCCACTATATGTATACTCGGAAAAAGTCTTGGAAAATTCAATAGAGATTGTAGCGCTTGAGAGAAAATAATTTCTATTGTAATTATAATAATGAAGTATTATTATAAGTACAATAGAATTTATTCTCTTTACTCTCGAGGAGTAATGACCTGTTCAGACGCTTAGGCCCGGTGTCCACCAAAGCGGAGACGAGAGGAGATGTCTCGTACAACCAATCGGCTTGCGTAATTTTCACATCTCACCGTTTAGCTTCAACACAACACCGTATCCTATTGGTTGTTTACGAGACATCTCTTCTCCTCTCCTCTTTGGTGGATTCCGGGCCTTAGGGTAGTATTTTTACATGAACTAGTTTCTGCCCGCAACTTTGTATGCGTGGTTTATTTCACCTCCGTTATGTCAAGTCTTTGGTTAAGCTCCCGTAAGTCGCCTATATAGCCTAAACTCCTCATAAGTTTGACTATCATATACAAAAGATTTTTTCAAATCCGACTCGTAATTCCAGAATTAAGCGCGTTTAAACAAACAAAAAACTCTTCAGCTTTATTATACATATTAATAATAATAGAAGAAAGAAATAATAGATGGTTGTGCTCCTACGGTGCACGTGCACTACAGGCAAATCGCAGTCACTGCAACCTATCTTAAAATAAATGAACTTTAATTTTCTGATCTTGATGATGATGATGACGGGAAACTGACTAACCACATGCCAAGCATATTAATGCCTTTATCCGATACACAAAATTTAATTCAGTACGAGTACAATTATACTTAGTACCCAAAATATGACTAGACTACGATTTGTATAGAGCGCTAAAGTCCCCAAGTTTTTTGAAACACTATGGTAGTCAAAGGCATTGTTGACATTCGACCATACCGCGGTACCTACACAAAATCAATAATAATATTGAGACTTCGAATCTTGACGTTTGCCTCGTTTGGGTTTGGCACAGGTTACTTGGAAACCGAATACGCTGGCTTACCGAAATAGACGATTATATCGATTGAAAGTTAGGTACGTTGTAAATAATGTGTAGTTTTATAAGTTGGAAACCGCAATTTGAGAATTATATTTTGAGTAGATTTTCTAACCCCCGATTCTTAAAATCATGATTAAGTTTCTGCTGTCTAAAGCCTACTTGCACCAAAGAACTTACTGAGGTTTTTTGCTAACACGAGGTTAAATCTATCTTCTAACGCCATCTTCTAGTGCCTGTAAATGGTCTAATTGAAATAAAAGTTTTGACTTTGACTATCTATATAAACAAAAATGAATGGCTACATGTGTTGCTATATAAGCGCATAACTCAAAAACGACTGGACCGATTTGGCTGATTCTTGTTTTGCTGTGTTCATAATTTCCCGGATTTTTGATTTATTCCACCGGATTAGTCGGAAATTAGCACCCGTGCATTCACTAGTTACTAACATAATGGGTTAGGAACTAACTTGGTTTTTAATGATAACCCTGGCTGGCCCAAACGGGCGTAGAAGGTTAGAAAGGGGATTAATATAGGTACTAAATACTGAGCTTAAGTCTTCAGCCTAATAAGCAACATGATATGGATTCACGTTTGAAGTTAATTAAGTAAAAGTATTCAGCGTTAAGTTTCTCATTTACACTTTAACACTAATGCATTTTGAAATCAAATCTTTTTACTTGGAAATCTAGACGTAATGATGAATTAGAAACAAAGCCGTAAATGCTAAACAAAAGCGGCATTTAGCACGTTAATTAGAGTCTTAATTACAACGCACACAGGTCGTATTTCAAGTATCTGCTCTGATTCTACTTTCAAACGTGGTCACAGTGTAATTAAATTAACATGTTTTTGTATGCACTCTGGTATTTTTCCTTTGTTAAATAGAGTAGTTTAGATTAGCTGTGAACCGCCAGCATGGTTGGGAAAAGGCTAGGCAGATGATGATTATGCACACGGGAATCGGCACCATTATGTACACTACTCGCTTAGTTACCTCACAGCGGTTTTAACTGCTTGATATACGAGTTTAGGGCTTTGCTGCTATTCAGGTCAAGACGTATACAAGCTGAATTTTAATTCAGTGCGCATCTTTCAGGAGGTGAAAATACTTATGAATACGAACAATTTTAGCTATACGACTAACACTGAATTATCTTCTTCTTTCTAGGATATGTGGGGTCGTAAGACCTTACTGCCCACACGATAAAGAAGAAAATCGAAATGTAAGGAACAGCTGATTTTCCTTCCACATTTCAGGGTTATATCTTCCATTATATATTATGTATAAAAAATCTCTTGTCACGGTGTTTAAATTGTGGTCGATCTCCTCGGAAACGTTGCGGCCAATTTTTATAATTTTTTTAGTGTACAAGGTAGGTATGAGAATAGTTCTTAACGTATATTTCATACCATTAAGTGATCAAAGTCATGCTGTCGAAATCGCGGGCAAAAGCAAATATACTATAAAATAAAATAAAAATATAATTATCTATCACCACCTGAAAAATGAACAGTAGTCTATACAAAATACAACGGTCTATAAAAATACTTAGTACTTAGGCACTAAGTAACATTTTCCTAGTGATCTTGCTATATTTAGACACAAATATTGATTGACGTTAATATACTTTGAAGGTAAAGTATTGAAAACAAGTTACGAGTAGGTAATATAAAGAATAAATAACAACATTATGCAAACTTAAAATAAACATCACTATTATCGAAAATCGGGAAGATTTTAGATACTCGTATCTACTATTACGGGTATAAAACGATACTTCTAAAGAAACATGGTCTTCCCATCATCGCGATATTCCTTGTTCTAGACCATAACTTTGAACCTTCTGGATACAAAAATATTTAAGGTCAAAGTTCTCAAAGTTCAATTTTTTCCGTAACGTTTCAGAATATTATGGCTTATCGGATCGATATTGCTGCTATTATTAATAAACTACTTCTATTGTGAACAACTTCAATTAAAATGCGTGTAGTTCCAATCAATACGCGAACACGAGGTAACTATGGCAACCCTTGCTTCAATACCAAACTGTTCCTCAAGTCATTCTTTAAAAAACATGGCATTATTTTTTAGCACAAAAAAATTATTCTGTTAATAAATTTATTATAACTTATAATTTAAGAAATTTTTTATGTAATATATGATTTATACCAAATTCTATGTTCTAAGGCATAATGATGAGTAAATTGTCATAAAATAGGAAGGTACGTGCTTTACTCGGGCTTATTCTCTCACCCTTCTAGTTGAAAAAGCGGTGACCCCTTTTAGAACGCGTTCAAATGTGCGTAGCGAGACCTATTCTTTGAAAGAATAGGGCAGCTTATAGGTAGAATAGCTCCCTAGCTTCCCCCAAACACTTATTCACCAGCAAATCATAACCCTCCCTTTGCTGTAGTTGGAAAAATACGCATATTATTTTATCGTTTATTAGCACTCGCCCCTTGACAATTTTATATAACAAATATAGTCTATCTTTTAAAGTACTCCGTGATAATAAAGCTTCCAATTTGCGAAATAATTTTCAAAATCGGTTTAGTAGATCCAGAAATTACCCCCGACAACCTCACAAACTTTACCTCTTTATAATATTAGTATATATTCTAATTATTCTATAAATTGAAAAATATAAGATTAAATGTTTAATTTTTTAAAAACATTGTATGGTAATATAAGTACTGTATTGAATATAATATATTATGTTTTCGTAATAATGTTGTCAAGCAAATCTAGTACGTTTAAAAATCATTACCTACATAGTGTGTAGCTCAATACAAAATTACGATTCCTGTTAAAATCTGAAAAATTACATGCATCTATGCAGATATGCATGACTTTTCAATACACTGATTTTGTTTTGAAAATACGTGTAATTAAGAGAAGAAAATGTTTACGTTTCGGTAAAGATAACATCAATGTTATGTTTATCATTGATATCTAGAAAAGATAGATAGTGTTGCTTACACAGTTATGTACATTTGTTGTTATGTGAAAACAGTATCGCTAGTTCTTTCTTACATAGGTAGAAGCGAATCAATTTATTAGAACAATTTTAGACATTTATTATAACAATTATTTTTATTTTCGCTATTAAGTTAGAACGACTTTGTTATTGAAAAAAAAAAGGTTATTTATTATCAAGGTCATAAATATACAGTACAATATTTAGTCAAACCTGTAACATTTAGGACCGGAAGTATGCCAATGTCGGGGCGAAATATTTCCTCATTGCAATACGCTCGCCATTCAATTGCCATCAAAACAAGGAATTATCTAACAACTATACGCGAACTTCCGCGAACATTTAGCCTATATTAATTAATTTGATTAAACGTGTGTTGTATAATGTTCGAGATATTATGTATTTGTTACTTAGCAGCATAGGAATTACTATATAATATAATATATGACTAGTCATCTGTCATGGTGATTTGTCATCGACATAACACACTTCACGTCTCTATTTCATCGTTCACAGAGTTTATTTATTTATTTATTAGGGACAAAAAACAGTAGTATAAATTACAATAAACTCAAGACTTATTCAATAGGTAGGACATATACACTACTAACAACGTTATCCACAAATTATTATACAAAATAGGCTAGCTGTTGAAAGACAAAAAAATTGAGTTCCGTTTACAAAAATCATTAAATCAGTTTTTCAACATTTCCATCAAAACATTACAGTGTAACGGAATCCTTGTTTAGTTCCCGCAAGTTTGTTGACATTACCGTACCACGTGAACTTTGACGCCGGGTGTAAAGTTCAAAACAAACATTTACATGACAATTGCACGGCGGATGTGAGCTGACACCGACATTGACACCTGTTACATACTTTCGGCTCTTAATATTTAAACTAGACCGATGCACACATGGATTATACGATTTGTCGTAAGTACTGTATACTTCCGCCAACTCGGAACCATGACCTAACTGAAAATACGCGGTCGTTGATCTGAATATTTTGTACGTAAATAGTATGAAAACTTACCTTGTTAAGTCCTGGGTGCCGAAGGCGGTCGAGGCCGGAGACCCGGCTGGCGGCCGTGCTCTCTCCGGAGCCCCATAGTCCGATGCGATCGCGTTCCATGTCGTACGTACACTTCCTTGCGCTTGTCGCGTTCGACTGCTTGCCGTAGCAGTGAGTGGCGCTTGTTTTGTCTCGCTGAGTGGGGGGCGCTGGACTCATCGCAGTCTCACTCCTGGGAAAGCAGGAAAATGTTTCAGCGATAACGTAGACAACCGCAGTGCGGTCTCTTCCGTTTGATAACAGATGGCGTTGACCTTTTTAACTGTAACGTGGGAATTGTATACCTATTGGTACCTATTGTTCTACATTTATTTATAGTACTGTCCAGGTCAGCTGTGCTTGGAAATTAAGCTATAATGTTCATTATTACACAGATTTAGAATATCAATTTCTGAATTTTTAAAATAAGTAATGGAAAATATTCGTTTTGATTGCAGTACGTCTATCTGAAGTACGTTGTTACCTATAAAATAATCATTACTCAAACCACAATACAAAAAATTGTAATTATTATTTATATTGGGGTCATTAACATTATTAGTTACCTATCTATGCTTTTGAGGAAACTGAGGTTTCAGTCTGTTTTTCTTATCTTTAAGATAGATAATCAATAACAATTAATTATTAGTTTTATTTCAACCGTGCGGTGAGTAACACGCATTTTAATTTAACTGAAGTTATTTATTTATTTGACATTTTTATAATTTTTTTAGTAAACAAATACCTACATACAATTTCAGATATAAGTCAAACAATATACACGAACTTTTGATGCTGTGACCGATGCAATGTAATTGTGTGTTGTTCAAACATTACCTACTGCTTTGTAGGCAGGTAGTATAGTAAAATATAATAGAATACATTTTATTTTCATACCACAAGTTACTGCATAAAGTTAACAGAACAATTTTGTAATTAATTTGTGGAATACTGGTGCCTAAACTAAGTTTTTTTTTTCTAAACCTGTAGGTAAGTCTGGTCACCAGAAAATGCACTATGAATAAATAAACTAGCATTATTTTTAAATGAATTCCTTGCAATGCTAATTAAATTACTTTTTTAATTACTACGATAAAAGCAGATACCTACTTTAAATACTCAAACTGTTGATTAATTTTTTTTTTTTTCAAATCTCAAATAAATGTGTAACATTATCGTTATTTTATTGTATAATTTAAAATAATTTCTTTATTTTATAAAATATCATATTTCGTTACATGGCATAATTAAAATACATACTTATACACCTTACACTCACATAAATCTTAAAGTCAAAAAGGCATTAGATTACGTACGACAAAAAAAAATCAAAATAAGGTTGGTAAGTCACAGGTGCGCCTACGCAACTTGCTACGACGCTACGACGCTACGAAGCTCTACGGCCTACCTACGAATCACGGGACAGGAACGACCTTCCGTCTCACAAGGACAGCTCATAGTACAACACTGTATCTGAAACAATTTAGGTACTTACTAATTTATTCAATCTAAGAAAGTCTGTTTTTGTAATTTAAAAAATGTAAATGCATAACATTGTTATAATGGATCTGTGCTGTTAAGGTGCCTTTAAATTACCCTTAACAGAAAAATCTGAAGAAAAATAAGATATAAATTTATTCCTTTTCAGACAGTGTTGACATAATTATCTTGATTCAGTATGTGTAATAGCGTAAAACGGGGTGAATAGAAATGCAGGGGCGGACTGGGACGAAACTTTTGAAGTATATAAGTATTTTAACGTAAAGATTATATACACATAGATTGTGGCTAAAAAGAACCATTATGGTCCTTTTTAGCCACAATCTATATTATCTATAGGTATCTTTTAGGTAGCTTTTGTTAAATTATAAATTACGATTAAGTATTTTTGTCTACACTAAACTATAGATATTATTTTAACATTGAATTCTCTTTTATAGTTTTGTCCATATTCACTCCGTTATAATATGGTACCAGCAGTATAATTTTATTTATAAGTGTCTTTATGCTTTACGTTTTATAATCTATTATCTTTAGCATAAAATAATTCAGTACTTACTAATTATCTTTACGTCTACATATTGCAATTACATCGCATTATACATATACTAATGTGAGTCCAAAAATAAAGAAAATTACTAACGTAGGTACAACTTTACTAGTTTATGATAGATACTACTTTAGCATAACTTTCTACCTCTCAGATATTCGCTCCCAGAGTTTAATAGTCTGCGCGAAGATATTATCGGCAGACTTCGCTAGCTGGGTAGCGACTAAAATATGAAAAATAAAATTAAAATTAATATGATACGCAACAGTAGTGCGACACTTTAGATTAAATTTAAAAAAAAATACCTACCAGCCTATTAGTGTCTCACTGCACGGCAGAGGCTTCTTCTCATACTGAGAAGGCATGAGCATTGATCACTACGCTTGCTCAAGGCGGGTTGGCTATTTCAGACTTATATTAACTATAGGTTCCGTTTTCCTCACGATGTTATTCTTTTACTGGTGTCAGTGATGTAGAAACTACATATGAATTGAAAAAGTCACATTGGTACTTGCCCGTGCCCGGTTGCGAACTCGCAACATCGTGCACGAGAGGCGGGGCCTTAACCACTGGGCCATCACGACATTTATACTTGCGAAACTTTAGATTAAACGACGCAAAATGAGAAAACTGATTAAAAAAAAACTGTAATAATATAATATAATAAGTCCTAAGTGCTTTTAAGGGGTGCCCATATTTTTAATTATTATAAGTACTTTTTACGGTCATGTTATAAGAGAAGACTTTGCCATGCAGTGGGAATGTGTCGGATAATTAAAAAAAAATATAACAGATTACCACAATAGAATTACACTTTTAAGCTGGAGATTTCCTTAGTTTAAAAAAATGTGTAAATAGTTGCTGGCTGCTAGGTTGAAACCTAGCAGCCAGCAACTATTTACACATTTTTTTAAACTTAATCGGTTGCTATGCTCAAGATGCTAAATTAATTATGTTGTGTGTAATAATTTAATTTTAAAATGCTTACCGTTTATTTTTTCTAGTGTCAGACGTACCATTTATCTGACGTGCGTCAAGCTGACTGTGCGATTTGACTTTGCGGGACAAGAATTCCATTTTAAAATAAAATTATAACTTTTTTTTTAAATTAAATATAGGTTGCTTTTTTAATTCAGAAAAGAGGTTTGATTAATTTAGAAAGAGATCGGATTATTTCAACAAAATTATAGAATTTATATTAACACATAATTTTAATATAATAAATTATAAATAAACTGATTGTCATAGCTCTTACGAACTCTAAATGACAACTAAAGGTTGGATACTGATGCCACTGAACATAAATGAGTTATCAATATCATTATGATGATACCTACTGGACCAACTACGAACCTGCAGCCATCACGCGGCGCAAAAATAAATAAACTGACCGCGCGTGATCGCTGATTACTTACGTATTTATAAAAATGAGCGTTAAACAAATATTGATAAAAGCTATTTTTGTGTAGTCGTACTTGTTCTAATTAAAGAATTGGTACATTTTTTACCACACTCACCTGTTTTCACACTGAACTTTTATTTCCCTGTCGGGATAATGTACAGTGTGTCTGTACGTACTGGTCGGAGTCACATAAGCGATAAAGTGCTGACTTTAAGATGACTGTGTTTATAACCGCGACATAGGTCACTACTCTAAGAATGATAGTTATGGTGGTGTGATAAACAGCTGATTTTGAATCATACATACAAATCGAGTAGATTCTCTAACTATCATTACGTTTAAGAACGAGGTACTTACGGGTATGTCTTTGCGTCGGGCGAACGGACTTCTTTACAATTTATATGGTCCTTATCATTAAATTTTTGATTGCTATGTTATATGTTCCTTGAATGAGTCTACATAACGAAAATATAATAGTTACAGTCACAGAAAATGAAAATTGGGAACTCAAGGTAGACCTGACACCCTAAAAGAGTGGAGCTTTTTAATGAAAGAAGATAATTATATTTGTTAAGGCCAGACGGATCAGATAGAGCGCGATGCCTAAAAAAATACGACTACCCAAACATATAGGCTTGTAGCGACATCTATCGCACCGCATCCGAACTACAACTGACGTTTCTTACTTATAAAATAAGAGTTTCTTACATTGCGGTAACAGAGTTCTTATCGATATTAGCGTATATACAATATCCCGAAAAACAGTTGGGCCACCAGACACAATACTCGTTTGGTAGGAAAATAGGCGTCTGGTAAGAAAGGATTTTCCAAAGTTTTCCGAAGTACAAAGTTTGTATGGTGAAATCAACTTTGACGCGGACAAAGCCGCGGGCAGAAGCTTGTTTTAAATATATCCGCAGTGTCTTTTACAACAACCTGTAGTAGTCAAGGTGTCAGTAAACTTTGTGTTTACGTTTCGTCTTTGTTATTAAATCGTTGGTTACGTATTATTTGCTAATGTGATTCGTGTTACTTCCCAAATAAAGGTATTTGCAAGGCAAATATATTTTTAAAGACTGATTGATAAGAGTTTTTTTCACCGTTAATAAACGGTACCTATGACTTTACAGGATGTTTTGTTAAGTTGGGGGCCGATAAACAGATATGTACGGACGACAGTGCTTTAAGATAAACACTGCAGCATCTTACGCGGTTGTAATAGGAGCGATTTTACAACAATCAGGTATAGTCTGATGTGCTGGCGACTACATCATCATCTGCCTAGCCTAACCAGATGCAGCTGAATACCAGTATTTTACATGGAGCGACTGCCTATCTGACCTCCACAACCCAGTAACTGGGTACTTAATACGATGAATCGCTTGCTAGGTTTTGCACCAAGTAATGCAAGCGTTATAAGAGAGTTCTCTTTTGGGCAAGACTTTGAGAAATAGGTACAAAAGTCAACCTAAAAAACTACACCGTTCCGAAGATTAGTTACAATGTCACGAGAGCGGATGTCGTTGAAGTTTATGCGCGCGATCTGTCATGGCGGACATGACATTCGCATGAGCTGCGTATGCGCACAAAACGGTCAAGATCAGGCCAAGGGCAGGACAACGCATGACATAGAGCGTGATAGGGCAACACCTTGGTAGGTTATATAATTGATAAATAATTAGAGATTACATTTTATAAATAAATTAATTGTAAACAATTTCTATGTGATTTAGATCATGATGTTAGTAGATCTGTCTGTTGCTTTGTTTGTTAGTTTGGTAAGTTTATTATTAGCCATCATCTGCCTAGCCTTTTCCCAACTATGTTGAGGTCGGCTTCCAGTCTAACCGGATGCAGCTGAGTACCAGTATTTTACATGGAGCGACTGCCTATCTGACCTCCACAACCCAGTTACTGGGTAATAAGATACCCCTAGGTAAGACTGGTTGTCAGACTTTCAAGCTTCTGACGACTCGTAACGACTGTCAAAGATCCACGTATGACAGCCGGGACCAACAGCTTAACGTGCTTTAATGTCTAATAAAACTTTAGAAAATACATATGACTTGTAAAAGTCACATTGGTACTTGCCCGGATTAAGTGAAGTTTATTATTAACCATTATATTAAATAGCAATAAAAATTAAGTCAGTTTATAGAAATAATAAGTTTTGCAATAAAAAATTTAAGTCCCATGATTTCTTTTTTCAGACACTAAACACTTCATTTAATTTTTCCAATGCAAGTTACAAAACTGTATTACTCTGTCTTTGTATTAAATTGGCGTGACTTTGTTCAATATCAAAAGTACATAACTACTCGCTTCTTGTATTCTTACAATTGGCGCGAAAAGATAAGCGATGTAAAGATTTCTACACACGATATATTGTTCTTACTCATACATAAGGCTGAGGTTAATTTTTCTTGAAAAATGCATCCGTAAACGGTAACCTGTAGACTCTTCTACTGAATTAAGAGGTAAGAATTTAAAGCTATTAAGTATGAAGACTACGCTTACTTAACCAGTTGCGTAGCTTGCTCTAGACGGGTCCTGTATTAAAATTAGTTGGGTGGCACTTCTACGTACTGTGGTGAAGCCCAAATGGAGGATAAAGATTTTTCACAAAAAAAAATACAGTATAGAAACTGCCTCGTTGGTCTAGTGGTCGCAAAGCGCGACTGCTGAGCATGAGGTCTTGGGTCCGATTCGGTCCAGGTCGGGCAAAGTGTTATTGGATTTTTCCATCAGGAATCGGAGTCTGGATTTGTGTTTGATGGCAATAGGCTCGCCTATTACATGGGACTTAAACACACCCGACTTAAGGTGCCTAACCCTCCGAGGCGACCTGGGGACGTCACAAAGTAGTTGTAAGTTGTTTGTCGGTCCGACAAAACTGTCGGTCCGACCTAGTGTCTACCAGGCCTAATTATGTCTTGAAGCTGACAAGAAACGAGGAAGTGAGGGAAATATAAGTAATGAGTACTGTAGTGCAGCTGATTCCGATTATATTATCTAGATTCTAGATGTCCAGTGCATAGACGTTTGATCTCTACGAGGCTTATCGCTTCATGTCAGGTCAACGGTCAACATACCTACGTTGGTATTAAATTATGTTTAATATTGTTAATTAAGATCTTTTTGTATTTATTCCGTTAGCAATAGGGCTGTCATTCCACGGGGGATGAGTATAGCTCATATTTTTACGCAACATGTTTTTTTATTCTTAAACTGTAATTCGTGTACAAAGTGTAATCGTATTCGTTTATTTCAATTACTTTATTAAAAGGCACTTTTGAACTTCACTTATAAGTACAAAATAAAAATAAACTATATGCAAGGGGCATATAGTTTATTTTTATTTATAAAAGGTAAGTAGTTTCGTATGGAGCAAGAACAAACAAACACAACTGGCATGAAAAAACATAACTGGTGAAATGTGGGTATACTAATGGGTACATCTCTGCCTAACCCTTCGGAGATTATAAACGTGATGTTATGTTATGTGAAGAATGGGCAAGAAACTCCATACTTCTAATATGAAGTTGTTCGTAAAAAGTGATTCGGCATTAAAATATTATCTAGTCATTGAAATAATAACCTTATCATGTACAACAAACCATTTAGAATAAAATTTTTAGGGTCTTAAGGGCAAAAGCAGTCGAACCTCATCAATAAAGTCATCTTCAATGATTCAAGTTATTTTATTTGTGCAAACATGCCATAATATTTACATTTCTGTGTTAGGATCTACCTAATCAAAAGATCTGTGCTCTGTCATGTTTGGACTTTCATTCATACAAATTACAAATATACAGTCAGTAATATAGAAGTCGGAATAACATTACAATTAATTTCATTCACACCACAATTTATTGGATAGGTACCTAGGTACTTACACATATTTTTATTGTTATTTTATTAAGTACTACATGCCACGATACCAGGAACTCAAAACTGTATGTACTCGACTGGTTAAAATACCAGTTAGTAATTACACTATAGACACAATCTACAATGTCTTGATTCGGCCTCGAATAACCTCCGTCAGGTAGACAGACAGTCGGCTATTGCGAAAGATATCGACTATAATATCAAGATTTATGTACCAAACGCACATTACAAAGTAAATAAATAATTGTGCAAAATGTTTTATTCGTTCATTCACATTTACCTCGATTTGGAAATTGAGTAGGTAACTGTGTTTTGAAATTCCCATTGTTACGATCATTTTATGCAATTCAATCTATGATATCCACTTATTATGATAAAATTTTGTACAGTCAGCAACAAAAGTCGATTAACAATGTTACTTTTTTAAATCATTTAAACAGACACTAAACACACAATGTACTGTCTTTTAGAATTTCAGGCAAAAACTACTACTATACCACTACACTACTACTACACTACTACTACTGCTGCTATACTACTACTTTTATTATATCTTAATTTTATAATCATTGCAATTTTATAACTTTTAATAATGTACTTAATAATTAGGATCAAAAAATCATTAATGTTAATCGACTTTTGTTGCTGTCTGTACATCTTCCGGGTTGTTTTTTTCACCCGCTTTAAGTTACGACTTTGGTTACTGGTCCGCTCCCTTAGGTCGTAGCGTGATATTATATAGCCTATACTATTCCACATGAATTTGACTACCATACACAATTTTTTTTTTCAATCCAACTGTTAGTTACAGAGATTAGCGCATTTTAACCAACAAACAAACAAAAATCTCTTCGGCTTCATAATTTTTGGTATAGATAGTAAAGATTGTTACTTCAAACTTCAGAATGTGTCACTCTTAACTGCAATCACCGTCCCTAATTTCAAAACTAAATACAATTCCCTGAAAATCCGTCTACATCATTTGGCAAGGCGTAGAAAAACACAAACAAAAATTAGTCGAGCACTTTTTGTTCTCATGAGATAATCTGACAGCGTGACAACCCTGACACACAACTGTCGTGGTTTAAATAGTCAAGTAGTCATTAAAAACATGTCATTACTTTAACCAAAATATAACCACACATACACATTAGCTCTATTGCACTCTAGAAAATAAGCATCAATTTGCGTCCATTATTTTCCAGACAAGTAAGTGTGGAAAAGTCGCATAAGTATAGTATATATTTTCACTTTCTACAATATCAGGTGTGGAACACTCTCTCCTGCGCATGAGTGTGATTATGCGTAGACGCAGGAATTTGCGTAGTTTCGTCATAACGCGGTGCAGTTGCAGTTGCAAGTCACTTGACTCCATTACTGTAGTTACCACACAGTCATTTGAGTAACTGCTGTCTGCTATGGTTTACTGGAGTTTTAGAATAAACTACATTTATTTTTACTATTATAAGGTATTTATATTTTCTAGTGTAATCTTTTACGATTGTGTTGCATTGTTATATCATGAAATTGATTAACCAATACCTAGATGATGTGTATTATTTCTTACCAAATCACAAATAAAAAAAACACCGTTTGATTGCATTTATATAGGTAACAAACTATTATCTTTATTTATATCAATATAACTATGCCCAAGAGTCTGTTTGTTTGAACGCGTCTGTTTCAGGAATTAAGTACTGGACTTATTTGAAAAAAATATTTTACGTTATACACCTATAGCCCATTTATCAGGGAAGGTTGTAAAACAACACGCTACGACTCATGGGAGTCCGGATAGGATACCGTGGCCCCGGAACGTAAAGGGCAACAGAAGGAACAGGGTGGTTTTTTAGTCAGTAAAAGTCTGACAGTCCCTTCCGCCCCACCCAGGGCGGAAGGAATGATTTGATGATTTTTACCACCTTAAAAAAAAACGACTCATGGGAGTGAAGGCCGACTCACGGGAACCGGGGAGTACCTATAGCTAGAATAATAAACAATAGCTTTTTTTTTCTAGTTGTTCTACTCGTACTTTTTTGGTATAGTATAGTGACCATGACCCGTGGCTACAAGAAACACTATAGATACAAAAAAGACTAATTATTCGTTAGTCTCTGTCTGCAACATTTTGAAGTCCGATTTTCCTGATACTTTGGTAATTTATTTTTTGTTAATAAGTAAGCTCACCTAGAGAAAATTACGGACTACGTATTAAATAATTATATATGATGTATACATACCTATTGACCTACCTGTGTCTGCAACAGTGACTTAAAAAACACAATGAACCAGCCATGTGTACGTCCCAGTTGATTAAGGCTCGGTTCACATCTGACGGAAGATACGTCGAACGTATTGTCTTTAGTATGGTCGACGCAGTAACGCATCATCGGTTATGTGTGTATGGTTGGATATTTTATTATCTATTTGACTGTTTCTGCGTTACGCGACTGACGATACGCGACGTAGGTATATTCCGTCAGATGTGAACCGACCCTAACTTACAAGATGTTAGTTTAACTATTATATTTACACATTAAGAATATTAAATAATATTGAATAATACAAGTACATTATTGTCCCACTGTAGGGCACAGGCCCCCCCACAGCCCCCACACAGAAAAGCCACAAGCATTGATTACCACGCTTACTCAAGACGGATTGGCGATTTCAAACTCTTAATTATACGTTGACGATATTTTCCTTTACCGATGTCAGTGATATCCAAGATAAACTATGTATTGAAAAAGTTACATTGCTATTTACCCGGTACGGAACCCGCAGCCACGTGTATGTGAAGCGGGCGCCTAAACCACTGGGCCATCACGACACTAAAAATATTACTTAATTAATAAGAGACGAAAGATACAGATTTTAATGCTTGTAATCCTATTCCAAAACACAAAGCTCAAGCGCACATAATTAAAGTTAAGATTGGCGGTGTCATCAACGGTGCGCAAGAGTTGCCTCATCGCTCGACGTCGTCGTGCAGTCATTATGATGTGGCGGATACTTTTTGTCTGACTTGCAAAACTAATGTGATGTCCGGTTACATCAAACTGTGGAACTTATATTGTTTTCGATCCTTGTATTGTGATTTAGATGCGTAATATAAAAGGTATTAAAAAATAAAAACATAAAATATTTTTGTACACTCCACAAAACAGATAGGTACAGGGTCGTCAGATATAGTTATAGTGTACTTAGAAACCGATGGATCTTTTTGAATGTAATATAAAAAGTACATAATAAACAGTTCATTAATTAAGTTCAGTTACAATCAAAGATCTGAAGTCTATAGACTTCAGATCTTTGATTGTACGCGCACAGACGACGTCGCGTGCAAAAGCTTGTTATGAATAAAATAGCCATACCTTGCTCGTACTGTTATTCAAAGTTGTAATGGCCCAATTGAATAATTTACATAGTATAGTAGTTCTTTAAAATTATCATCATCGATCGATGGACTACGCACCAACTGTGTGATAATTTACATGTACTCGTACAATGGACACACAGGTATGTATTACGTTTTATCACTGCAGTAGGTAGTATATATGTCACTGCTGATATTGCTCATTCTATTAAACAAAACTTATTAAATTATGTACTAACTTCCGCCTACGAGTTCGTCTGCGTCAAAGTTGACATAATATTGCATATATTTTATATATTGCTATTCCAGACTATGATCTATCTCTGTGCCAAATTTCATCCAGATCTGATCAGCCATTCTGGCGTGATTGGCTAACAAACATCCATTAATTCCAACTCCATTCATACTAAGTAAGTAACTTTCGCATTTATAATAGTAGTAGGCAAGATGAAATGTATATATTATATGTATTTGCTTGTTAAAGACATCACTAATTTCGCAACTGCACACAAACAAGCAATGGCCTTAAAATCCATAGTTTTTACGAGGCCAAGGAATTGTCTCGGTCTGATTAATTGCTTACCTCATGTAACGATGAAGATTCCCAATCCGTAGCTCTATGTTTCACTTTGTATCGAAAAAAACAACTTTTTTTATCCTCAAATTCGTTTTACTTTGTTTTCAGATTTGTTTAAACTTTTAAATATTTTTATTTATTTTCGCTCTTGTTTTGTTTTTTTTTTTTTGTAACACTAACAATTTTTAATAGTGTTTTTCTATACAGTATGTTAGCCTGGTGATCTGTAATACAGGTTTTACCTTGGGTTAGGTAGTTGTTATTCAATTACGGAAAGGGCGTACGCTCCCCGAAAGGAAGCACCACCGGGGTGGGTTTTAGTAAGTAAATGTGTGACAGACCGCCCGTCCCCCTCCATTTATCCAGGTTTTCCTTACAGAAGTGACAGGTTTATAAATGTGAACCAATCTTAAATAAATAAAGTTTAAAAAAAATACCTAAATACATACATAGGTACATAGTTTCAGGACGTATACGTCAGTCAGATAGGTTTATACGCAACGTTTGTGAAAATTGCACACTACGTTATTACCCCATTACTTTTTCTTTTTACGTCACTATAAATACTAAAATAACAATGAAATTGCATTGTTTGTATGTATGTGTAACGTGTGTTACGTAAGTGTCGCTACACAGATAAGCGGGTCGGCACATTCGGTTCGGAATTCTTAAAACAACCATAGTGTACCTAATTCCACCAATTCCAGTCCACTTAAGCCACCCAAAACGATCCATTCTGTTTCCGTAACCTGCAATAGTCCTGCAGCAACAGGGGGTTGCCCTTGTACGCACTTGAGTAGTGCATACAGCATACAGGGATAATCGTTGGTTGTCTCATTTCATAACAGTTACCTATAGGGGCCTATGCGAGCAAAGGGTCTCGAGATAATTATATTGAGTAAAGAAAACAATATTAATGATACAACCTTTTATTTATATTGTTGTATTCATAGTGCCGAACTGAACCGAACCGCTTATGTAAGTGTATAACGACCCTTACATATACAACAACATCGTAATTTCATTGTAATTTTACGATTTAAATTCATTTGCAAAACGCCCATGGTACGCTTTTTATGACTGTTATGACGTAAATCATTAGATCTCGCAGTAATCAATAAATCGATTATTACCTGCCTATTTTATATACTTAGGATCTCATGTAAATGTATAGTTTACATTTCAATATTATGGTTACATTTAAATGTCGATGTAACTGAAGGTATCTACTGTAAGAAATACCTTTTAAACTCAATGGTTTGTTATGAGAAATGATCACGGGCAGATAATATACATTGCATATAACTTCCTCTGGAAAATATAACAGTTCTCTTATTTCAATCTTACTCAGAAATATAGATCTTTATGTAGGTTTTATTTTAATAATGAATCTACTTATTAACAAAACATCCTGTGGCCAAAGGGTTGAAGTGTTTACCTACACAACGTTTATACAGGGTCGGATTATGCAGCGTAGGCATGGGGCCCCGAACAGGGTTGGGGCACCGAGCCCGAGAAAAAAAAATGTGAACGTGTTTCTTCTAATGATTGATGAAATTAAATTTAAAGATTTGTTTGTAAAAAACTCTCAAGTCTCAATGAAAAAAGACTAGAAAAATACACATAAGTACCTATTCTTTTTTTGGTGATGGGTGATGTAGTAAAATACAGAGTAATTATGAAAAATAGGATTGTGGTAATAAAAAATTTTGAAAGTAAAAAAGTGTGAAGTAACCCCGAGACGGGCAATGCCTAGGGGCCACGTTAGGTGAATCCGGCCCTGCGTTTGTGTCCCGTATCGTATGAACGAGCTTTAGCCTTTCGCTAATCAACTCCATCACCATTGGCATCGGGCTGCTCCTTATGGAATACCCCTAATGGAAAACCCCATAATTTACCCGACCTGGGAATCTAACCCAGAGAAGAAGACATGAACAGACCACTGGACTACTTAGTTTATGTTTATTCACGTGTAGACACGTAATTTTAATGGCAACTGTAAAATAATCATATTATTTAAGTACCATGTATGAATAAAGCACCTTTTTATCTGCCTGTCCATTTCTCACAATAGGATAGGTATTACATACATATACAAAACACATAAAACTGACTCGTAGAACATATTGTTATCATTGCAGTTATCGAGATAAAAATCTGTGACGAACAAACTGAACAATTCCTTTATCTTGTTACGTAAAACAAACACATAGCATTTAAGGTAGTCTACATAATTAACTACTTATTGATTGAACCTTAACGGTTCAATCGAAAGGCAACTATCGGTTTCAACGAAATTTCATCTAGGTATATCTGACGACCCTGGATACCTATCTCTTTTGTTCACTGTACATTTAGTTAATACACAATATCAAAAATGTACATAGAGCATAGGTATATCTTCCTATTACAAAGGTACCAATGTAGGTAAGTATTCCGAAATGTAAACAAGAATGACAGCAAAATTTTGCCTTCGATATTATGCGAAAGTACATAGAATGCTAATTAAATTTAACGGTATTTCAAAAACATAGCTCTCACTTTTAATACAAACTGAAACCTACAAACTACCCACACAGGAACTCAAATAAGTTATAAAAGTCAAAGTCAAAATGTACAATTATTCCCAGTTATGTGTTCGGAAAAGTTTTTATATGTCTACTGCAACTATTATTATTATTCTTTTTACTTTTACAGGAATAATTAAAAGAAGTCAATCAAACAAAATGTTACTTACTGCCAACGCCGTTTTTCGTTCAACTTGACAGATGCCGAGTTTCCCATGTTCGCGTCTAGATAATTTAACAATAGCACTGAATAACGACGGACCGGTGTTTTAGTAAACAAACGAAACGTCCATAGAACGCGACTAACCCACGCAACTACCAGCAACACTTTGCTATAACCAACGTCAACTAAGAGAGCGGTGGCCATGACTTTCCCTCGCCAACTAATAACTAAGCACAGCGCGTCATTTCCTTTAATTGTTTGAGAAAATCTTCATCGTAAAAGAAAAATCGGGATGTAGTAAAAGTATTCCCGCTCAATTTAGTTCCGTATATTCGATAATAGATGGCGTTAATCGTTTTATGAATCCATGGAGGTTGATTAAGTTTATTGATTACAGATCTTAAAATATTGATTATACGTTAAAGTTTAAACAGAGGATGTAATTACCACGTAAATCTGGCATCTACAACCTTAATTTTAATTTGATACAAATCTTTCATGGGGTGAATGTACTCATGAATATGAACAACTTTTATTAAGGGACATAGTACGAAATGTGAAAAAAAAAAACAGCTGATCCATACATTTTGATCGTAATGTAGTACATTATTGTATGGATCAGCTGTTTTTTTTTTTCACATTTCGTACTATGTCCCTTAATAAAAGTTGTTCATATTCATGAGTACATTCACCCCCTGAAAGATTTGTATCAAATTAAAATTAAGGTTGTATAATGTTGGAAAAAAGTCAGAGAAAACTTACCAATTGCAGTTCAGATGGTGTTGGGTGTGGGGGTGTGTGACGGTGTGTGGTGTGACACATCGGTGATGACACATTATTAAGTACACCCTCCGTGCTTCCAAGAGTACGTAGTCTTGCACCCGATCTCCTTCCAGTTCTTGTCGGATTATCGTCCCGTTGGGCCGTGACAGTGAGGGAAAAGACAGTGCAATGCACCGCAGATGTAAGTGCACCGGAGTGCAGTGTATTTGTGAACAAACAACGTAATACCATGACGCCAGATTTCCCCTTAGGGTTTAGCAGAAGTTTCCGTGAGCCTTGACTGAAATTTGATCAGTTGAATATCTATTATTGTCTATACGGGTAGGTCAAGTTACAAGTAAAGTAAAGGTAAAAGTAAGTAAGCGCAGTGCTAAGTTTACCAATTTGAAACTTTACGAGTCAAGCTCCATGACTCCATCGTGTTCTAGAAATGCCTATCGGCCAAAACCTGTACCTATCCATCGCATTTGCCTGCATAGCGTAAGTCTGCTGTTTCTATAAATCCCATTACCTTTGAAAAACCCGGTGAAAAACTACATTGTTTTACGAGAAATCATAAGGAAAGTTATTATCAAGTTTGAAGTATCGGATATCCTATTCGAGGTTACGATCTATATAATCTAGATCTATAATTATCTATAAGATTCGATGCGGAGACAGCGAAATTCCTGTCATCTCTGTCCTATTATTTGTAGGAACGTGATTTAAAAATAAAACAAAAATTATTTCTAAACGAAATATTAAAAAGCGTTCAATATTGACATAACGTATGCCACTCAACTGACATTGACAGCTTTCTGACATGCCATTTAAGTTCTAGGTTATGTTGTGTGTGATACGTAAACATTTAAACAAAACTTTCAATTAAATTCAATCAGGTTAATAAATTTTAGGCAACAAAATGAAAAAAGAAGGTATAAAATACAAATTCAAAGTAGAGTTTAGTGTTTTACTCATAAACTAACGTTCATAATATTTTGTCGTTTTTTGTTACAGAAGTCCAAGAAATCTTTTTAAAGATTTTGAGAGAAGAGGAAGATGTATCAGCAGGAGTGGCTGCTATTAGAACCCTTTTATCTGTAATAGAAAACTACAAAGGTTAGTATTGTGGATTTACTACATAGCACTATTCTTGCATCATCCATCGGGACAATTTCATCTAAAATTGCTTATGCAGACTGTCAAAAAATTCTGTCTTATTTATAAAATTGCTATTTACAGCAGCAAAAGAGCTTTTTATACGAAGTACGACATGGGAATAGGTAAAAAAAATTAATAGCCTATGCATTGGGTCAACAATTTGAAATAAAAAAGTTTCAAGGTCAAATGAGAAAAAGGTTACTCCGAAAATATAATTACATATTATCTGATAATTAGTATTTCATCAATATACACATATTATTGTACTTTTTTCAAGTGTTATTGGGTTTTTCCATCAGGAATTTATCAGTAGCAGCCTGGATTTGTGCCTGGGTCATGGCAATAGGCTCACCCCCTATTACATGGGACTTGAACATAACTGGTAAAATGTGGGTGTACTAATGGGTACATCTCTGTCTAACCTTTCGGGAATAGGGGATCGGACAGTAATCAGATTAAAATCTAAAATGTACTTAGATAAAATAAATATACTGTTTTACAATTATTTATCGAATAATAATTTAATATAATTCATTTAAATGTTTTTAAATGAAAAAATAAAATGTTGTTATTTACAATATTTTTAATCTGTACTGAAACAGTGCGTGATGTCATTTGTGGGCAATCATTGACTGCACGGGTACTAACTAACTTAATTCACTTAGTTATTTCCATAAATTTGTTGAAATTCTAAAAGTTGCTAAAAGATTACTGATAAATTAGGATACGGTGATCAATTTAAAAACTGTCCATTAAAGCTTGATTATTCTAATTTTGTAAGTATCATGAGCATGAATGCATGTTATGTTTGAATATTTATATTACCAGTGGCAACAGTTAGAGAGTTGGACCTGAATCTGCAGCTAGCCGTCGATGCTATGAAGCACAGCGACCAGCCTGTCACCGCCATCTCATCAGGATGCGAGCTATTCATGAGGTTCATCACATTTGCAAAGCTTGATGTTAAGGTAATAGAATAGGAGTAGTAATAAGTTTAAGTAAAAATCAGTTTCTAAACAATTTTTCTTTTTGAAATCTCTAATTGTGTTTTTATGTAAGCACAATTAGGTATTAAGTTATAATCATAAAATCATATAAGAATAATTTAAAACTTTCTTTGACAGGCCAACCAAATGCTATTTAATCAATTATACAATGTCTGTCTATCATATAAAAGCCAATATGGTATTTTATTTACTACTTTCAATTTAATTCTAGAATGTTTTTAATTAAATAATAAATTTCATTTCTGTATAGTTTAACAATTTTATTTATGAACCTCTTTGTTCCAGTCTTTTGAAGAATGTGAACAAATTATGCTGCAAAGAGGTCACATATTCTTAAATACATTACTAGAAGCAAGAGGGAAGGTTGCCAAACAGGCAATGATACCTATATCTGATGGATGTGTAAGTATAAAATTCTCTTCAGCTTTATTATATTAGTATAGATTGCACTTTCAACAACACTTAATGATAAATGTTCTGATTTTTTTTCTTTTTTAGAAAATATTGACGCACTCCAGATCTAGGGTCGTACTGCAAGCCATGTTAGAAGCAGCAAAATCCAACAAAAGATTCCAAGTATATGTCACTATGTCATGTCCAGACAATAGCGGGTAAGACTTTTCTACATTAACAAAAAATCATGTTTATTTTTGTTATGATGGCCCATTGTTTAAGGCTCCTCATGCAGGATCTCATCAACAGAAATATTTTTTCCTATGTCTGGTAGTTCCAGAGATTAGCACAGTTCAACAAACAACCAAAACATCTCTTCAGCTTTATTATATTAGTATGGATATACAGGGTGTCCCATAACTCAACGTCAAGCCGAAACGGGGTGACAGGATTAATCATAACCATCACGAGAAAAATCTGAAAAAAAATCTATCCCATGCAGTTTGAAAATTATGGGCATTTTAAGAAAAACCTAAAAATTTGATCAAACTGTACCATTTTTCGGTTATTGTGGTTATTCTTTTTTATTTTTGTTCATTTGAAGTTTGGAAACGTAATCCTAAATAACATTTCTAGAATCCCAATAAAAAATAATGACACAATTGCCTCAAGTTTCCGAGAATTGAGACTATTTGTTAAACTACGAATTTAAAATTTTCAAGATTCGGCGACTTTGACAGGCCCTCTTTTAAAAAAAATGTACTAGAGTGCCTTGGCAAGTGGCATTAAAAGTTGGCGCATTTAATCAGAATTCTAAAATGGTACAATACTTGTTAGTTCCATACAATAAAAAAGAGTAAAAAAAATAAAACCTCAAGTAACCCGATTTTTGCTATCTCAGTTAAAATGTTTTTGATTCGCACAAGCTCTAGGTAGGGTCTTAATTTTAAGGCAAAATGATGAGAGAGATGGATGTGGGTATGTTTGCCATGAGTGAGCGAGACAGATAGTGACGCCACTTTTACCAAAGTGAAAAAAAATAGTAAAATAATGAAAAATCTAGATCTAGTTTAGAAGAAGATGTAGGGCTTGTATTGAGGCTGATGGTAAACAATTTGAACATTTATTGTAATAAAAAATGTTATTTCTCTATCTGACTTTTATTCCAACAAACCTAAATTAAACTAGATCAAGGTTTTTTATTATTTTACTAACTTTTTTTCACTTTGGTAAAAGTGGCGTCACTATCTTGAGGCAATTGTGTCATTATTTTTTATTGGGATTCTAGAAATGTTATTTAGGATTACGTTTCCAAAGTTCAAATGAACAAAAATAAAAAAGAATAACCACAATAACCGAAAAATGGTACAGTTTGATCAAATTTCTAGGTTTTTCTTAAAATGCCCATAATTTTCAAACTGCATGGGATAGATTTTTTTTCAGATTTTTCTCGTGATGGTTATGATCAATCCTGTCACCCCGTTTCGGCTTGACGTTGAGTTCTGGGACACCCTGTATAATCCACATTCTTTATTATACCATATTTTCTTTATATAAATTACAAATAATAATAGTTTTAAAAAAAATGGATATTATTATTATCATGTAATTATAGCTAGATTAGGCTTTAGAGTTTTTTTTTCAATTGCGTATTTTGTGTCTCACAGACAGTCTCCCTTTTAGAGCACCCGCACGGGTGCAATGTAAATACATAAACCTTCCTCTTGAATCACTATATCTATTAAAAAAAACCGCATCAAAATCTAAGCATTAAAGATCTAAGCATACATAGCGACAGACAGACGGAAGCGACTTTGTTTTATATTATGTAGTGATAGTGATGCCAAGAAAATGTCATTGAAAAAATCATCTTATTTCCAGTGTTTTAATGCACAAGCAGCTGGTTGAGGCTGGTATCGACGCGACTCTCATCCTAGACGCAGCGATCGGCTACATCATGGAGCAAGTTGACATCGTCATGATCGGCGCTGAAGGAGTCACCGAGAGCGGCGGGATTATTAATAAAGTAAGTGTCATATTTATACTACATATTTATTAGGTAGAAGGGCAAAGAAAAAGTTTGTACAGAAAGCGATATGAAATAGGTACTCGTCACGCATTAAAATACCATAAAAAAGGGATAATCAAGATGGCAGATTTCTTTTTCCCCTCTCAACCTTCTTCCTATTTCATGCCTTTGTAAGTCTCCCTAAACCGTTCATCACTGTTCAATCTCTAAACCAAATGTTATCAATATCGGTTCAGCGGTCAGCCGTGAAAACGTAACAAATATACAGACAGACATTTGAGCTTATTGTATTGGATTTTGGCCGTTTGTTTCCTACCTAGTCATTATTGCCATACTTAGTAGTCATTGGTTTGTCGATCGTCATGGTTGTTGCTGGCGTCAAGAGGGTATTTCAGTCTTTGTATGTTTTTATTACAGATTGGGACTTACTCATTATGTGTGGCAGCTGCTGAACTTAAAAAGCCAGTGTTCGTATTAACAGAAAGCTTCAAATTCTCCAGAATATATCCTCTAAATCAGCGAGATCTACCGAATGAATTCAAATATTTGTCCAGCGTTATAAAAACTAGTAAAGATTTGACTAAAGAACATCCTTTGGTAGATTACACGCCGCCCGCTTATATAACTGGTTTATTTACCGACATAGGAATATTGACGCCGTCGGCAGTTAGTGACGAACTTATAAAACTGTATTTGTAAATATATATAATTTATTTATTAAGTCGTTGAGTTTTCTTTTGTGAACGTGAGTTGTGTAGTTTCTGGTTGTTTGTTGCAAATATGACAGATTGATATTCCATTTTTTTAACTACATATTGATATTTACATCATTTCACATATATTTTTCAAGATGTATGTACTTTCTAAGGTTATCTTAGACATCACTTACATCGATATGGGAAACCGTCAAGCGTAGCACATCTCAGAGCGTCGATTATCAACAGAAAGATTTAAAAGATTGAAGTCGACTCTTGGTGCAGCTGTACTGAACTCGTCGATAGTCGCTGGTTGACCGCGCGTAGGTATCTAGATTGAATGTATAAGCACAAATTATCTGTAGGTAATTCTATTTTCCCAGGCACTCCTTCCCTTGACCACTCGAAGAAATCGCACGTTTTTTTCTACGAATTTAACACCATGTGCAAGTTTTAGTATGCATATTGTAAGTACTTTTCGAAAAGTGAGTAATATAGTCGCATTGTTATTCTACCTGACCAACCCAATATAGTTCGGTGCGATGATTTAAAGCAGTTTTTCGATTTACGTAGAATATCTGTGTTTCATGAATCAATTATTTTTGTTCCAGATTGGGACTTACTCATTAGGCGTGGCAGCTTTAGAACTTAAAAAGCCAGTGTTTGTACTGACAGAAAGCTTCAAATTCTGCAGGATATATCCTCTGAATCAGCGAGACCTGCCGAATGAATTCAAGTACTTGTCCAGTGTTATCAAATCTAGCAAAGATCTGACGAAAGAACATCCCCTAGTAGACTACACGCCGCCTGCGTATATTACCTTGTTATTTACCGATCTAGGAATATTTACACCGTCGGCAGTCAGTGACGAACTTATTAAGCTGTACTTGTAATTAAGTCGTTGTAAAATAAACTCACGTGAAAATAAAATTAGGAGACTCGGCAATGTAGGTACATGTCTTTATAAGCAAACTTTAAATATGTGAACTCAACGAAGAAATCAATATTGAATTTTGCCGATTGTTCCAAATTTATTGCACGTGAGTATAAAATTTAATAAAATTATTTATACGAAGACCTTTATTTTTTTATCGTTTGTTTCGTTCCTTTTTCTTTTTAAATGAAACAAGCCCGTCACATTCCTAGCTACTGCACCTCCTGAAAGCCAGACTCGGCAGTGACAACTACCAGAAAAGCGCTGTGGTAATGAGGCTCGACGAGTCTCGGAGAAACGATTCAAACGTCTAGAATCCCGCACTGAAATTAATCAGAAAAGAACAGCGGAGCAGTATAAGGTAAAACATAATATTTCTTCTCGTACTTCTTGGTTATTTTTTGCAAGTATGTAAACGAATAGGCACTATAATAAATATACTGATTTATCACTACATAGTATAAAACAAAGTCGCTTCCGTCTGTCTGTCCCTATGTATGTATGTATCTTTAAAACTACGCAACAGATTTTGATGCGGTTTTTTATAATAGATTGTGTGATTCAAGAGGAAGGTTTATGTATTTACATTGCACCCGTGCGAAGCCGGGGCGGGTCGCTAGTATTATGTATATAGGGAACAGGAAAAAAATACAAAATTCAAAAATGTCTGGCACTTTAATATTGTACGAAATATATTTACAAAGTTTTAATAAAATGTTCAATTAAAATACTAGGCTGCCTTTACATTTATATCTCACTTTGTGTTAAAATATCAATTAATTATTATCATGCACTTACACTAGGCAAGAAATAAACATAATTACTTAAATATCTAATTCTTACACTATTCTGTGGAAGCATTAAACATATCACAAACATGTTCTCCATTGCCACAAATTAATAATTCTTATTACTTACTTACAAGTTATTCGAAAGGCATCATGGAAGCACAGTTTAGTTACCGTCAGGAAACTTACATACATATTTGTAAACCTACATTTATTTATTTCTTTGAAAACAATTTAAATTCTCAACACTAACATAACATTTTGTTTTTTTATTATATTTCTAAAACATTAACACGTTTATTTTTGCTAAATATTACATAAATCATAATAATCAAGTAAGTATTTATTCGTCACATAATCACTGATAGTCTTTCTAATTAGTAGTCTAGCTTATTAAAAAGTCCATCAATGTTTAGTCCTATAAGTTGTCTACTAGGTACCTACTGTAGAAATATCCATAAGAGAACCTTATTTTAATGCCTCTTCCGTACCACAATCTTTCACGATTACAAAATCAACGGTAAGTATCTAAATTAAGCCTTAGGTATATAAGATGCTATACAAATTCAAATTACTTTTACACAGTACACAAAATACATTATTACTTATATTGTACTTGAAATAAAATATACGTAGGTAGATATTCAGTCAGAACTGATATTATATTGTACTTAGACACTATTATTTTCATCTATCGCTAAAGTACCATTCGTAAGAGATCAACGCTTCAACTCTACTTATAAAAATCACTCGCTAGCGCTTTTATAAGTATGTCAGAAGAGACAACAGTCAAATCAAATGATTTCTGCACAAACATGATTTTTGTTCCAATACTTTGGTTCAAAATGACAAACCGTTTGATCCAACCGTTCTTGATCGAGATCATTTTTCTTTACTTCTCATTTACTGTAGTTTTTAGAAAGATGAACAGTTCAAACGATTTTCCGTTTTTGAACCAAAGCTTCCGGTAGGAAGCTTTGGTTCAAAAACGGAAAATCGAATAAATGAGGTTATCTGTACCCCTATAGGTATATAGGGGTACAGATAACCTCATTTATTCGGTAATAGTTATTTCAACAAGAAAAGAGAGAGAGAGAGTGAGAGTTATTTATACAAGAAAACGACTCGAACTATTTATTTAGACTGACAGCTATGCTTAGAGCCAATATTATAAGGATTTTTATCCTCTGTTGCCTCTTCTGAATATCTCAACACTTCCACAATCATTACATACAAAAAGAGTACAAATATTACAATGCTTAACTAACATAGATATTAATATTTCTACAAATACTTAATTAATACAGTAATCAGTTGCCTATAGCATAATGGAAAATGAGTAGGTACGCACTTTTGAATGTTTACAAAATTATTATTAACGTAACCCTGGTTGAAATGTTGTATAGTTAAAATGTGGGTAGACGTAACTTTTCAGTTTAGAAACCTAACAATTTTGGTCGTTATTTTGAAATGGTTACTTTGTAATTCTCCGAAATATCATGTCAGGCTTATGAAAACGTCCACTTCTGGCATAGGCAAAGATTACCTTACCTATAAATGTTGAAGAAACCTAGGGTTATAAAACAATATTATGATGTCATCAAAATCTTAATCCAGTCAGTATTCGTATCGTAGTGTTACCTATTGTATATGCTGTCGATAATAGTGTATATCTGGTGGAAGTGAGGTCGCTTCTCCGCCTCGTACTCCCAGCAGCGAAGCATCAAGGCGTACACGTCTTCTGAACAGCCTTCAGGTGCTGGCATCCTGTAACCTGAAGAGTAATAGAATGGTATCTTAGCTCTCCTTTGATAAACTACTTGAAGTCATTTTTTACAGTGAACGAGTGAAGGCAGATTATATTAGATTTTTTTTAATTCTCCACAAAACAAGAGATGGTATTGATATGTAGATTTTTTCTTATTATGCTCTGTTCATCTTGCATCTAAAGCATTATAATTAATTTGTTATTATTAACCACCATAGCTTCAGCGTCGATAAACACGCTTGGAAAAAGGACTTGTGATTGAAGTTCTAGAATTCCGGCAAATGTGTCATGTTATCGCTTGTTTTAAGCCATTAGGACGGATGGAAGCATGTAGGTCATTAGACTGGTAATCATAAACCAAAACTGCGTTTTCAGATAGCAGATTAGTACATACCTGTGTCAATTTTCTCTCGTGCGCGCGAGTTACTCATGCCTGCATAGGGGGTGTCGCCCTTGGAGAATATCTCCCACATCAGCACACCGTAGCTCCACACATCGCATAACGATGTGTATTTACCTGTAATTTTAGTTGAATTATAGTTATTTTCAAGCATAATGGTTAAGGCTGGAACTCCCTGGCAGGGGCAAGGGGTATCCGGGATATCCATGGGAGTAGGGAGACCAAGTATAAAACCGCGACCGGTTTTTATAAAACAAACTCTAAGTAGGTACATAAGTTATTGCCTAATATTTGATTACATGTCAAAAATGTCTACTCACCAAAATTAAGTGCTTCTGGCGCAGTCCACTTTATAGGGATCTGCTTCATGCCTCCCGACACAATATACTCCTCTTCCTCCCTCGACATGCCGAAGTCTGATATCTTGACAATATTGTCGTCTCCCACGAGACAGTTCCTGGCTGCCAGGTCGCGATGGATGCAGTTCTTGGACTCCAGGTAGCGCATGCCGCCGGCTGCGTCGCGGCACATCGCCAGCAGGGAGCGCGCGCTTAGTGTAGCTGCTCGCGTTCGGAGGAATGTTAGGAGGGAACCACCTGAGGAGAAAAAGAATGCTTATGATAAGTTGGTTTTCCGAGTTTTGGCAAAGCAGTGACGTATTATCTTATTAATAGAGCGGGGCTATTTGAGTTTACACTTTCGTAAATACATTTTGGATAAACGTTGCAATTTAAGATAACTGTTTCTACGTAGGTTGTATACTTTTAGTTCTATAAATACTTAGTGAGTCTGTAAGCTTCATTCATGTGTTAGTAGAGGAAATGGTGAGCTAAAATAGAAACCAGACAGCAACATGTTTAATTGTTTATCTTGAATAAGTACCTAATAACTACCAAAATTAACGATTGTTTTTGGACCCACAGTCCACGTGAGCAGTATTCTACTAAACAAGCACAAGCCACACCATCAAATTATAGCTAAGGAATTGGGTCAAGAGGAAATGAATCTGTCATCAGAAATACATCGCGACTGCTTCTTTTTATTTTCTATCCTAATGACGCAACGCATTGTAAAAATAAATGCATATTTTTATAACGAAGAGGTGCCTTCAATGAGAAATGAACTAAAAGAGCAATCCTATGTTTAGCTTAGTTTCAACGCAAGTCGCCTACGCTGAATCTAATCTAGGTACATTTCATGTTGACTTTAACGAACAGTTGGAGAAAATATACAGATGCTAGGAAATACGCGAACAATGAACCGAGTTTCTTATTTCAGGTTTAACCACTACTTTGTTTATTTAGCACACGTGTAGTTCATATTTTGTACTGATTGAACTAAATTTTTTCTGTAGAAATACTAAAACTTGAACATAACGTGTCCATGTGATCCCACACAGACAGAGCTAAAAAGTCCAAGCTTGATAATAATTTCAAAACACTTCAGTAGATACGTAGATAGGTACGTAGAAATTGATTAATTTCATTCTACAGTGTCTTTGGAAAAGCAATTAGACATATAAGTAGGTAGGTAGGTATATGTAGATGCCTTGGTACCATGCAGCCAAAACACTATAATCACAGCATTTTTAAGGAGCTGTGGGCTAGTTTATAGTCATTAAATAGTAATTTAACAATATTATTATTTATTGAAAGGTTTAAGATATAAATCTTACCAGGTACAAGTTCCATGACGATCATGATGGGCTGCTTCTGCACCGCTATGCCAATAAGCCTCACAATGTTGGGATGTTGGTACTGCTTGAGGATGCGTCCCTCCTGCAGGAAGGTGCGCTTCTGTTCGTCCGGCAGCGCCACCCGGCAGGTCTTGACTGCTACCTCCTGACTGGTGCTCTTCAGCCGAGCCTTGTATACGTCGCCGAAATTACCCTGGTGAAGGAGGATGATGCATTTGAGAAAGGTACTCAGGCAATTCCGAATAACAGGGTTTTGTGGGTTGCATGGGCTAACAGTTGATTTGATTGATGCAGTCTTTTTAATGCAATACAAAAAAAAACGGAAGTTATTAATACTAGCTTTCGCCCGCGACTTCGTCCACGTCAAAATTAATATATTATCTCACGGACACCGTACATTTTCCGAAATAAAATAGCCTATGTAAAAACATAGTAGGTACATAATAGGCCATTTGATCTCGGAAAAATGTACGGTTATAGTATGTTAATTATAGTCTGGAATACCAAACTAATATCTACAATTTATATCTGTGCCATATTTCATCCAGGTCCGTTCAGCCGTTCAGGCATGATTGAGTACTTAACACACATCCATCCATGCAAACTCGCATTTACAATATTAGTAAGATGACTTTTCTTTCGTAAAAGGAAATAAAAGATATCGAGATCAATATCAACGCTTATTTTCAATTTAAAAGACCATCAATAAAATTACATTCTTCGTAATAAAATCTATTTACGTATTGCTATTCAATAAGTAACGTTATCTCCAACAATGTTGTAACAAGTCTCGTGTTCAAACAACGCCATTGTGACCAGAGAAGCCACAATTTCTAACTTCAATTCCACTTCTCAGAAGTGGAAGTTAGTAATTGTGTAATAATGGTGTCCAATAAAGTGTACCTAATGTGTGTATTCCCTTGTTCACAAACTACACTGAAATGGAGAATTGGCATCTTTTACTAACATACAGCGAAAGAATAGGACGGTGGCATTTTAAAACTAAGTTAGAGATGATTATGTGTTTAATTTAGTGCTATGTTTGGTGATGCAAAATCCGTGTTTACAATCAATGCATTCTGGCATGTCAACTAAAATTGCATTAAAGTTTCAGATTAACTAAAATTTGACAGGTCTAATTTATTTATGCCCTTTTCTTGTTTTATTGGAAAGAAAAAGATAGAAATAATCTAATTTTAGTTTAATTTGTGAACAAGGAAACATCATTGTCGGGCTTAACAATAGGATCTATTCCGGGTAGTTCACGGTAGCCGTATGACCTTCAATAACTGAAGAACCTAGGCAATCAATCCTCGTATACCTACGCAGTAGTTAGTTATCGATTCACGATCATTCTGGCTATCAGACATCAAGTATAGAAATAGACAGCAGGCGGAGTACTACCGAAATTGTTGACCCGAATACCTACCCTAGCGGCCTTGCCAATTGACCTCAAAAAGTTCCCGAAGCTGGTATGTGATCATTGGGCTTGATATCTTACGGTCTAAAAGTATTTTTACATGTTCTTAGGTATATCGTGTCGTAATTACCCGACAATGACCGAGTCAGCCTGGTCTTGAAGCAAGCCAATTCCAACAATCTCCCTGTATAGGAATTGACTCACTTTAGGATCAATCTTGACTTCATTCATTGATTCACTTCACTTACACTGGCTCTGATATTGAAGACTAGCTTGTGTACCTATGGGACTTTGTCTGCGAAGACTTCCCGCGAATAGAAAAACGGGATATAAATGATATCACAATATTCCAGCAAATTTTGTTCAGCCGTTTAAGCGCCAAAGAGTAACAAACATCCATCTATTCTCACGTTTATAATAGTAGCAACTGATGGAGGTAGGTTGTGTGTAGGTGTACCTACGCATACTTAAAATATTTATAAGTATGCGTTGTCTTCTTATAATCCTGGGGACTCACCTAATCACCACCCAAGACAAGACACACAATCATTATATAAAAAAAAATTGTTTAACTGACCCGTCCAATCTTGTCCAATAGCTGCACATCATCATTGTTCAGTTCCCAGTTCTCACGTGGAACTGCTCGACGCAGCAGGGCTCCTGATCGAGCTGTGACAGGCACTCCGCTTGTTCGCTGCCATGCTATAAGCTCGGCCACTGAGGGGAATGCTGCACCTTCGAAACGGTAGTGACCCTGAAAGGTAAAGGGATTTTGTAGATATGGAACTGTTTGGCTCTCCATTGGAGAATAGAGAGTACGCGTCATTTTGAACAACTTTTACAAAGGACCCAATTCTAAAATTTAAAAAAAAAGCTGGGTACTGGTTTTGGGTGTACTAATGGCCTAACCCTTCATGGTTTACAGGCATGTTGTTGTTGTTAAAAAAAGATACAAACATTTAAATTATTTACAAAACTGATGGCGACTGCTGATTTCTTTTGGCGATTAGACCACCGTTAGTAATGTTGTTCATAATGACAAGTTTAATGACCCCTTTTCAGTTCAATTAAACTTTGGAAAGATTCCGATTTGTTTATAACTACTCATTTTAACATTGAGTAGATATACTGGGTATATAGGTACGCAATAAGTCACATTATTAGAACATTAAAATATCAGACTATAAGGTTCAACGGCCTGCAATTAACGCAGTCTCGTTGACGTCTTCAGGTTGATGCTCTAAATTTGGCGAGAAATCAAAACAGCAAGTCAGCAACCATCAAACCAAAATAAGAAATTTATTGAAAAAATCGAATTACGTTTACAAAACAAAATAACTTTTCGCAAAGATGACCTCATAATGTTTTTAAGATCTCGTAAAATAAATTAGCGAATCGTGACAAAAGAAACACATCTTTCGGAGAAACCGCAAGAATTATTAATTGACACGATGTAAACTCAATAAATGAAACATAAACGAATCGAGGAAATAATTTCAATACTACTGCAGAATATAACAGAATCTGTATTCAAAGCTCGAAGCATCCACTTGCCAAATGTTAGTCGGAGATCTGCATTCAAACCGGTTTAGAACGATTCTTGATCCATATACTTAACACACAAAAAAAAGCATTCCAAATAACAGGTGTAACTAGTAATCTTTTTTGCAACACTATTTAAAAAGCCTGAATGTTTTTAGAGTCTAGAAAGGTCAGAAGCCTGGGCATTCGGAACATCTGAGGATTATAATGTATAATACATCTCGTTGCTAAGCACGGTTACATCTTTATATAACCAAAGTCTATATGTTTATACTGCATTGTAGGTTTTTTTTACTGTCTGTGTTTATCTGGCTGGATTTATCCTGTGAACACAGCCTTAATACTGCAAAAACCGTGCGTGACAATGCCAATTCGACTCGAAACTTAACAACATATTTAATTGTACACCAAATAAAAAAAAAAAAGCAATAATGCACGATCATACATACCTCTGGAGTCGTCTGTACAATGAAGTGTTTGTGTTGTCCCCAACACACGGACAGCACGAGTTGCCTCGCATGGTTCCTAGTCGTCTCCCGCACCAGATAGTCGCCATCAGCCCTTAGAAGCCTCACCACCTCTTCACGAGGGAGTACTCCGTGGAACCACTCCTGCTCGACCAGAGTTCGCTCCGTCTCACTCACACTCACCTGCGAAGACAAGAAATATAAATAAATAAGACAGGTGGGTCAATGGGCCTTGGTATCTTAGGTGTACCTAAGAACCTTAGATGGAATGGAAACGAACAGAAATATCGTTGAAAAAAAATTGGAGTAAATTGAGACGACCAAAAATAGGTTGTAAGTTTTTTTACAAAATATTGGAGTATTGTAAGTGTACATATTTTTTTGGTTCAATGAAATAATCTCCTTATTTAATAAATTACTGTGCACTTAATTTAACTAGTAGGTACTGTTATTAGCAGGTAACACAATCAAACACATCAAGAGAAAAACATTATTCCACGCGATGCACATGCACTCACCGACTTAATTACATAATGCTACAAAACACACGACAAAACGTAACAACTAAAGCGACAACATACGTTCTCTCTCTCAAGTTCAAGTTGTAGCTGCTTCAGACGTTTCTTCCTCCGAGGCACCACGACCGGCGGAGGCAGTTCGCTGTGCGTGATATACATCGAAAACGGATCCATTACTCAGCCTCACAACACCGCAAAACAAACCTACACTACTTTATTATCTCTTTTATTTCACCACATGAAGCGAACGTTACCAGAAACAGGATGAACTTCACGTAAACCTCACGACTGAAACGTACACAGTCTACGCGTAAACACCGATACATTTCTGGAACGTCGCAAGCGGCTTCACCTTGATTTTGAAACTGAGTTTTAAGAAGAGCCTGTGCTATTTTCATTTTATTTGAAATCTCATTCCCGACAGAAGTTCGTGCGGTGCGCGGTGACGTGTAGTGTTTGTGCTAATATTAGCACTGACACGTTGAGTAACGCTCGTTTCAGAGCGAATAAATCGTGCCGCTTCCAGTGGCGTCGTGAAAGACGAAAGTTTCATGCATCGTACAAATTCCATGCCATGCGTGGGAGAAGGATGTCTTGATTAGTGGCACTCACCACACTGTTAGAACAACTATCAAGTACAACGCGGCTCTGTCTCCTCTTTTTGAATAGCGTTTTGTTATGAACTCGGCAATGCACATAGATATCCACACGTTTGCGCAAGCGTCGCCTCAGGACTCTGATCCGTCTGCGATGAGGTACGATTACCGAGTCAGAGGGGCCCTCGCTGCTGCTTCTGTAAGTCTTGGGTGGCAGCGCGGGGCTCGAAGGCGCAGACTTGCGTCGGAACGGCCGCGTGAATAATTTGAAGAAGGGTCTCGGAGGTATTATCGAGTGGAGGTGCAATCGTAACACATCCATCGATGCCTTGGACCCGATAGAGGAGCGATCCTGATAATCGAATGTCATCTTTAGCAAGGCCGCTAGATCCATAGAATAATCTACACCAGAAATACCTGTTAGTTAATTTTTTATGCGTTTATGTCTTTTTAACTAGAAAGTTATTAACCCCTGAACCCTTAACTATTGGTAACCATGCACCTATCTTTACCTGGTGATCAGGAGAGCTGCCATCCAGACTATCAACACCAACAGTCTCGGCCGACAAATCCGGGCAACCACTAGGAGCCTCTTCACAACCCAGTTCAGCCAGGGCGGACCTGATCATCTCAGCCTGTTTGGCACATTTGCGTTCTGCCACGCGAAGCTCCAGAAGTTTGATGGGCTCTGAAGTCGTCACTGGTAATGGTGGAGGTGAATGCCTGAGTAGTAAAAAAAAAACTATTTATAAGAATCGAAGTTATTTATTAAAATAAAGAAGAATGCCTGTCGAACGATGGAATGTAGACCTACGAGAGATAATAACAGACATGTATTGTGTCGAATATGTGAGGTCATTATGATGCTACCGAATAGCTCAAAAATCGTGGAAATGTGGAACGAATGCTAAATAACGAAATGATATGTTACTGCCCAGTAACATATTATTTCGTCATATTTGGGCTATCGACATTGGCAATAATCTTCTCCACATTTCAAGTTTGCAATTAAACCTACCTGTCAATTCCATTGACTCCATTACTCAGTCCGGTATTATTGTTCTTGCACACTCCGTTCCCTATGATCTCGGGACCTTGCAGCGCTGACTGCTTCTCCCGGTTGTCTTGCAGGGTGTTCTCAAGCTCTGTCAGCTTCTCCTTCAACCATTCCACGGTGAGATTGTCTACAGTCAGCTGGTTCGGCTGCAGCTTCCCACTCGTGTCTTCGACTAGGCTTTCATCGAAGTTAAACGTTACTGGCGTTGAGGGTGGCGATCTAGAACAAATTGTATAAGGGTGACATTCGGAAAATATTGGACCGAAAATTGTGATGAAATTATTAGTTCCATTTTCATTCTCCTGCCCTTGTAGGTATATTTATGTGTTTCAAAGTCAAAACATTTATTTAGTTAATCAGTTAGTCTAAAGGCTGAAGCTAGTTGCTCGTTCCAAAACGGAGATAGGCCTCTATGGAGAAGAACGAGCAAGAAACTCCACGGCACTGTTTTCAATTTAAGAATAGGCGCAGCATGTATTCCTCCATACATTTATATCAGTTGTCATCTTATTTGGTGAAACAAAGGAAATAATAAGGGCACCTACAGAGTTATAATTAAGTATCCTAGTTTAAATTGGTAGGAATTCATAGAACATACTGCCTTGGAATTAATAAATTGCTTGTTAATTTTTTAAACGATTTTATTTGGTTTGAGCTGTCTATTTGTTTTTTTAATCCAAACCTACGTTCTGTAATCTGGCTTCACAATGAAGAAGCCATAAAGATTGTTAACTTTGTAGGTACAATTTTATCGTTGTGGTTTGGAAACCCTTATTTGAACTAAATACAATAAAAGAGGATTACGACACAGTTACAAAACTATCAACTATTGAATATAGCTTATCTAGTTTTGTGATTTATGACTCAGCGTCAAAATCCCTCAAAATCTATTGGGAAGGAAAATTTTAGGTACCGACTACTGTCATTATGTGGTTTTCCCTATCAAGCTTGACGACACTAAATATTTTTTTTAAATAAGTCTGTTTAAAAACTAACAGATTCAATAGGTATAATACTCGATAAGTATAATAGGTACCTGCCTAAACAAATATCTATAGGTATGTACTACCTACAGAAATACCTACACGATGCGACACCCAATCACCAAAATGACGTCACGTGTGGTTTGTACTTTATTCCAATGACCGCATTTATAGGTATCATGTGGTTTACGATTTCAATATTTTCGTTTAATAATTCATTCACCTTTCCTATTGGTAAACAATAATTCATTGAATTGTTTTATACTACATCATGGAAGCCTCCTTTCATAATATAAGTAAGTATATGAAATATACGTTACTTCATTTGAATAAGATGAATCTATAGAATTGAGAATAATTAAAAAAGAATCATTCAAATCAATTCATGATTGGCGGAGTAAGTAATCGGGTAACATACATAAAAAAAAAACATACGCGCCGAATTGAGAACCTCCTCCTTCTTGAAGTCGGTTGAAAATACGTAACATTTGCGATTCTAACATTTTGAAACCGAAAACTGACGTTCCGTAACGACGTGTGGGCATATCATAGACCTGTAAAGGTACAGCTAGAAATATCTTAATTTGGGCATACATAACGTACTTAATAATTCGTACTTCGTAATTCGTATTCGTACTTTGCAATTCTTTTGTAATTCATGAATTACACTAGAAATATAGCAAAAAAAAATAAGACAAAACTTAATGAAGACAAACTTTTTCCTAAACTGGATGAGCCAAATTAACTGCCAGGTACGCCCTTGAATTATCTTCCTAAGAAACAAAAACGTTAGTCAAAAAATAGCCTTAATTAAATAAAAATACATTCAACAATTGTAATGGCCTCAAATATAGCCTTTGAAAGTAACGGCCAGTTCCTGAATACCAGGTAGAATGAAGGTACCACTGATTCATTACCTTCGAGGCTTTGACTACTCATCGCTCATTGTCACAACGATCATTTTTAAAAACATTCCGAAATTGACTCATTAAAATTATTAGAGGTCTTTTTTTTAAATTAAGTAAGTAATTGAAATTAAAAATGCGTGCTTATACTTACTTTCGCTATCTTTGGGCTCTGAATCGAATCTAATTTGATTAAATCTTAAAAATTCAAGATGGCTGCTGTAAGTAATACAGCTGTTGTTTTTCACTAACATTAAGTATTTATCTAGGTTCCTACCTAATCACTAGTCGTAGACGAAAATATTCTTTTAAAAACTTCTTTGGGGAGGCCAAGCATTTCCGTTTACTAAGTACTTTCACACAAATGAAATTGCTCGTTTATTTTGAAGTTTTAATCATTTTTAAATGCCATGGTATTCAATCATTATACCCTTTGTCATTTTCTTTTGGTTTTGTCTTTCGATAATTCTCATGACATTCACTGTTACATTTCCAAAATCAACTCTTAGTCTTAACTGGTCAAAGGATACTAAAAGTGCACTTAAATAATAAGGCAAAAGAGCTTTTTGTTGTTTGTTTAAATATCTGGAACTACAAAATTTTAGTTTTTAGCCGGTTTATTTCCCGATTTAGGTAAGCTTGTCGCAAATTCTGTGGAGGCAGTTTTGTTTCTTTTAAAAATTAAGGAATGTTTCCTTTGGGGCCTTTGGATAAAGTTATCTGACTGTTGAAAAATTAGCCCTTAGTAAAATAATATACTTAGTAAAATGAGTAAATAATCTTTCTTAAAAGTAGTTTCCCTCCAGTGTCTATTGATTTTTTCCGCCCTGTATATTGCATATAATATAATTATAGCATTGCCAAGTCGAAAGTTTACGGTATCATTTTACTTTCTAAGTATCACATTCTTGGCATAAGGCTGCTGGTGCGATAATAATTCATGATGTTGCACATTTACGGTTGGTTCATAATTGAAATTCGAGTAGACTGTAGAATTCGTTATAGGTAAAAGAAACCTATTATAAATATATAATTGCGAAATGTTAATAACTCGTACACGAAATTATTAACGCATTCATCTTTTCTATATTCACAAATCGTGACTATTAATTTGTTCACGAATTAAGTTATTGGGTTTCTGCAATTTTACGGTTTATAATAGGTAGGTAGGTACCTACTTCCGTTACTTACTACCACTGACAATCAATCTGCCTAGCCTTTTCCTGGCTATGTTGGGGTCGACTTTCAATCTAACCGGATGTAGCTGAATAAGTAGCAGTATTTTATATGGAGCGACTGTCTACCTGGCTTCCACAATCCAGTTACTGGGTAATTAAAACCTATGATACCCCTTGGTAAGAGTGGTTGTCAGACTTTCGGGCTATGTATGACAGCCGGGACCCGTGGATCGAACCGTGTGGCTGTTATTTCTTTGCCACGAGCACCTCCACCGTTTACCGTTACTACCACTGTTCTTAAAAACATGGCTGGCGAACTGAGGGTGTGCTTACTATAAATCAAAATAAATCATAGATAGTGGTAGGTTTCTGTAGGTAAAAACTTATTCCGTTACAATAGACAATAAAAAAAAATCAACTAACTAACCTACAAAAATGGGTGATAACCCGGGTCGAAATGGTTGATAACTGGGTTTTAACTCATGCGTGGGTTTTACCCGGGTGGTTAAACCCATCTATAGTTCTATATTCCATGCTTTTATACGTTCAATGTAAAGTTAACAGATAACATTAGTTAGACTCACTTGTACTTTTCAATAAACTCCTTGTATTCGTCCTGTGGCCTCAGGTTCTGTATGGTGGTCTCTATTTTGGTCTGGATCTCTCTGAACTTGTCTGTGCTGAAGTCTGACCGCTGCACCACCTCCAGGAGTACGCCTTTCCTGTTAATCAAACAGTTTAGTGAATAAACATTCATCATATTTGATAGCATTAAGTAGTAGTGTTTAATTGAATGAAATCCTAAACTAATGTTGACATCTATTTTTTTTTATTTACCTACTAGCTAACCCAGCGAACTTCGTACCACTATATTTTTCCTTACAATATCAAACACAACAAACAAAGAAAAATAGTAAAATTGGTGGCTGTTCACGCATGATTCCGTGACAAGGGAAATAAGGATTCATTTTTATTAAACATATATGGATAATTTCATATTGACATAATTATATCGTAACTATCATTCAAACAAGCTAAATAACTTTATTTTCATCCAAATGATAAATATTTGTAATCAAAATTTGATAAATAGTGATAAATTATTATGCGATCAAATTACCTGGCATTGCATCATACCTACATGCACAGTAATAAAATATATACGGTACTAATTGCTAATCTAAATGAATCGATGTGCATACTACATTATCGATTTATTACACTAATTGAAATAACATTAGTAGTTCTTTATCAAAGTTTAATAGTAGGTAACGATCGGTAATTACCTTAGGCCTTATTGTGTATCAACAGAACGATCAGTTTCTATATTTATTTACTTTTTATATCATATCAGAAAGGATCTCACCTACTACTTCATATTCTATATCAATAATTATCTTTTACGGTAGTTAATGTCATTTAACAAGTTTGGCATACACGCCTCGTTAGATTGCAGACTGCAGTGCGATAAATCCAAGTACGAAGTTACAAGTAGGTACCTACATTCAACTCTATCGTGGAATACAGGTCTAATGACATAACATCACGCCTGAAATCCCCGAAGGGTTAGGCAGAGGTGTACCTATGAGTACACCCACATTTCGCCAGTTATGTTTTAATCCCATGTAATAGGGGTGCAGTTTTGCATCCTCGTCATAATATATTTCAGGAGGTTGTCATAAAAGACACAAATAATCAACTAAAATTACGACCACTGGGTCATTAGACAAAGTAACATCGCTTTGTAGCGAAACGATATTATCTAAATTCGTCATCGTCTCTGACTTGCTGTCACTTGCTTGTCAATTTGTCATGTCTTGCTTCATGTCCACGTGACTTAACGCGGCTTATGTCAATCCCATACATTTTAGTCTTTTCTAACTTCGTTATCGTTTTGAAATTGTTACTTTGTCTAAGCCCCGTCAATAATTATTAAAAACTTGTTTTTTTTTGTGTTTGGCAGAATTTTAAAATACCTCCTTCAAACAACAGAATTGCCCCGTTGCTTATACGGTAAGCAGTGTCGCACGATTATATCACTGTCGTCCCGCCTGCCTAATTCCTACGGCAAGATGGCTAATTCAAATTCGATAATAACCTACTAAATAAAACTGCACCTTGTATTTGAAAATGATGATGCAAACCAGGGATGTTGCGAATATTCGCATCCGCATCCGCAAATGCGGAGCTTCCGCATAGATTTGGACTTCTGCATCCGCATCCGCATCCGCAATAATCAATGCGGATTTTCATGCGGATGCGAATGTAATACAAGTTGCGACAAGAAAGAAATGGGCGGGGCCGGCGAGTGGCGCGTGCCGTTAGTACGTGACAATGACCAATGGGAGCAAAAAGATTAGACAAGATCCGACGCGTTTATTGTGGTGCATCATTAAATTTGTTTATTGTAAAAAAATCATAACGTGTTTGTATGCGCTGTGGATTACTGCTCCTATTTTTTTATTAAAAACATTGGAGCAATACTAATTTTGATTAATAAAAATGTTAATAATTACTTTATCATTGTTTTAATTCTTTATTCATATACTATATTTACATAAGATCTTAAACATCCGCATCCGCATCCGCATCCGCATCCGCGGATGTGAGCCTACAAAAATCCGCATCCGCATTCACATCCGCGGATGTGAAAAAATCGGCATCCGCAACATCCCTGATGCAAACAGTAGATCCAGTACTCACCAAGACGTAGCAGTAGCCTCGCCCTGCCGCCGCTGCTGATCCATCAGCGTCGGTAACGCAGCAGTCCGTAACGCCCTCTCGCACTCCGTGGCCTCGGCCAATAGCAGGACGTATTCATTATGCGCCCTATGGAGCCGCCTGCACGCCTTGCCGTATTTGTCTCTGGTCTCATCCAACTTGCGACCGCCTCGACTCGTAGGACCTGGAAGATGTTGGATAAGAAAATGTATTATTATTATTATTTATTACTAGCTTATATCCGCGACTTCCTTCGCGTGAAAGTCGTTTATCACGAGTTATTTTTGGTCAGGTGCGCAGTACGTACTCGTAGTCGTAACCGGCGTGCTTGTATGACGAGATGTGTGAACGTAGATGGGGCGAAAGGAGTATGTAAGGATCGTAGCAGGTGGCGTTCTGTGGTTGCTGCCTAATCCCATGGGAAAAAGGCGTGAGTTTATGTATGTATGTATGTATCCATAATCATTTTTCTAAAGTAATTAGGTACTCCTTATAACATAAACTATCTACCAGTGAAGGGCCTGTTAAAATCGGTCTAGCCGTTTTGGAAATTAGCCGGAACAAATAGACAGACTTTTTTTTTAAAGTAATGTTATTTTTCATGTGCCGTTTATGAAAATGTAAATATTTGACCAGCGAGTGTTCCAAATTCAGATTTAAATAAGGCCACCTACTGAGTGCGGTGCTACAGACTATGTTTAGAACATAAAAGCTTCATGAATGATTCCTAATTCGAATCCAAGAAAAGAAAAAAATAATTCTTACATTTGAGGTAATTCTCCTCGAATTTCGCCCTCATCTGCTTGTAGGACTCGAGGCACTTTTGGTACTCGCTCTGTTTCCTCTGCACCTCTTCGGACAGCTGTGAACAATAATACATAAACAATTTAAAAATTTGAAAAATTTGATATCGATTCCCTTGTTCACAAACTAGACAAAAAATTACAGAGTTGGCATCTCTTAATGACGTCCAACTAAAGAAAACGAAAACACTTAAAAATTAAGTTAGAGACGTCAAATTAGTTTTGCCTTGAACTTTTCCGTGTTTTTAATCAAATAAGGAAGTTTTAGATCAACTAAAATTGACAACTCTTATTTATGTCCGTCCCTTTCTTGTTTTGTTATAAAGAAAAAGATAGAAATAGTCTAAATTCAGTTTAGCCTGTGCATAACAGAATTGACATCAGTATGACAGAAAAAATGTAAATGGACAAAAACTAAACTAAAACCAAAATGTATAAAACTGTATCATGTACCTACTGACAATTCTGTCATCGAACTAAAAAGAAACATATCTACTTATTCCGGGATTTCACAATCAAGGCCCAGGTGTTTAAACTCAGCGTTGATAAACCAGTCAGTCTGGATATCTCTAAAAGGACATGCGTATACGCAGACAAAAGAGTAACCTGTTGAGCAGGAAAATTACGTAGGAAACCATTTGTGTTTTCCAAAACAGAACCAGTTTTTGCATTTCAAGTTTTTAAATTAATAAAACGTGTCAATATATTCCCACGTGGAACTATGTATTTATCTATACATCTATATCGAACTATTAAATAAAGCGATAAATCGCCAATGAAAACAGATGCGCTTGAATAATAAATGAGTGAAGCGGGAGCGGCGCGCGCACAGGTGTGGGACGAACAAATCATGCTAACAACGAGATTTATTCTCTCATCGCGCCGAATCGCGCCCTCACTTTAACGCCTTGGTAAAAAACATTCATCACCAAAGCATTTGTTCTGATTTTATTATAGTACTCTGTACACTCACTGCTGAAACCATTATTACGTACTTACTTCAAACCCCATTTGATTAGATGCAGATACTGGTAGCAAAACACAATATAATTTAATTAGCTTTTAAGCTGTAAGTCTTCTTAGTCTTCCATGCTTTATTAAATAAAGAAAATAATAAATAATGAAATTTAATTTTATAATAATAATAATACCAGCCTACTTAAATAAATAAATAAATAAATAAAAAATAGAATTTTTCATTTATTTATTTTGTGTTAATTAGGTGAAATACCTATAACGATAATTGTTGAAAGAGCAACATGGCAAAAAAACAGAATAAACTATTCCAAACATTTATATTTATAAAAGCCTTATCCGCTAGTAATTTCCCGTGGAAACGCAAGCGCATACACTGATATCCTTATTAACAATCGTTATCGAACTAAAGCTTCAATAAACGTTTTTAATTGAGAAGAAAACGATTGTAATGGTTGCAATCCGAAAGTTTTCTCACGACACTCGTTGCATATATGCGTTAATTAAATAAAGAATTATGCCTTATTTAGACGATGCGAGAAATATCGTGCGAGTTGCGTTACATTGCGGGACCGCGCTGCTGTCGTGTCATAAGTGATCGATCATCGACGGAAATGTACCACAACTTGCACGATATTTCTCGCATCCTTTAAAGAAGCTTTAAATGACACTGAACTATGTTTTCCTCCGGTAAAAAAACACATCACATAGCTGTTACTACGAATACTGCCCATCAAACTGAGTAACTTTGAGCAAAAGCTTTTGCTGGGAAACGACTTTTGTTTTTCGTGGGAAAAATCATTCTTTATAGTAGTGCGTACTGTAACGCACGCAAAACATTTTACTTTCGGGTGCATGTAACAGTATAGGGGTCGTAGCAATTTACACATAACATAACATCGCGCGCCTGTAATCCCTAAAGGGTCAGGCAAAGATGTACTGGCGAAATGTGGATGTACTAATACACCCAGGTATGTTTAAGTATCATGTAATAGGAGGCGTGCCTATTGTCATCATCCGGGCACAAATCCGGACTTCGAGGATGCTTCAGAGAAATTCCTAATGGAAAAATCTACTAACACTTTGCCCAACCTGGAAATCGAACCTCATGCTCAGCAGTCGCGCTTTGCAACGAGGCAGTCGACGAGGAAGTTTAGTTATAACATTTAAAACTGGTTTTCGTAAAAAAACGTGTCAAAAAGTTGGAATATTAACCTTCAATATATCGAATAGACAGAAGGTTCCCAAGTATGGTATAGAACAGCCTTTCCCAAAGTGGGCGATAATGCCCCCTTGTGGGCGCTGCAGGCCTAAAGGGGGGCGGTAAGAGACCCAGAAAAATGGGGGCGTTATGTAAAGGCTTGGCCATTTGTAATTTCATCTACTAGGTGTTTTTTTAAGTAGGTGAAAAAATGGGGGCGCTACAAAATTTTATTCTCAAAGTGGGCAGTACACAAAATAAGTTTGGGAACCTCTGGTCTAGAACAAAAAAAAATCGCAATAATAGGAAAAACCTGTAACTTTCGGCTACGCTAAGCGTCTTTTTACACTTGTTATAACGTGCTATTTTAAATAAACGTAATAACATAAAACATCACGCCTGTAATCCCCGAAGGGTTAGGTAGAGATGTCCCCATTAGTACACCCACATATCGCCAGTTATGCTTACGTCCCATGTAATAACGTCCCGTTATAACATGCTATATTAAAGTATCAACACGTTTTTTACAACAGCTATTAACAATTAAATGCTTATCTCAAATTGCTTCTTTATTATTTTAAGTGGGCAAAAATAACTTCCTACTACTACATGATTTGTATGTACGTATTCATTTATGTTAATGTATTATGCATTATGACGCTATTTATTATGCAATGCGTTGCTTACTGGAGCTGAAATGGAAGATTGTTTACTATGATCATTGCAGATTTCCATATGTAAATAGTTTTGGAACTAGAGGGAATTAGTTGATGGCACGGTTGGCGCAGTGGCTGAGCAGTTAGCTGCTGTGCTGCGTTTCGCGGGTTCGATTCCTGCACGGAACAAATATTTGTATGGCCTACAGGTAGTTGTTCCGGGTCTGACTGTTTGTGTATGTGAGTTTATATGTTTGTAAATGTACCCACGATATAGGAGAAGTTCCTAGTGTAAAGTTTAATTTTAAAAAAATTAAAACAAAACAATTAAGAAACAAAAATGTGGCACAATAATAGGCTGGTATTATCTTAATAAATAAAAAATGAAACTAAACGGCATCATAAAATTCCTCTGCATGTCCATCAACTGGATGTGTCTGAAAGACTGGCCGCATTGGCACGTTGAATGGCAATACTTAGCCTCTGGCCAAGGTAGTCAGCCGTTGGGTCACGGGAAGTGTCAAGATTGGGAGATTTTTACAGAATAGACAGACATATACAGACAGAAACACACACACAGATAGATAGATATAGATAGATTATATTAGATTGATTTTTTATTTGTTATTTTTTTTTATTGTTTTTATTTTTTGTTTGTTTTGATTGATTTTTATTTTTGATTGTTTTTTTATTATATTTTTTTTGGTTTTAATTGTATTCTATTCTAGACCAGCTGTTTCTGAAATACAACGAAGGCAAACTCGAATCAGCGAAGATAAAAAATAGTATCGAAGGATACACTCATAAATCTCACATTTCACGTGGCTATAGCTAAATAGCATACCGCAAAACATATGTTTTCTTTGAAATAAAATCATAAAAGAAGTTATTAGCCCTATAAAAATGCCAACAATATCACTTGCCAAGTCTTATTACATGTAAAAAGAAAATAAAAATGCTTTCAATCAATCGGTGTATCTATGAATGCTTCGATAAATCACAGACATGGATTATGGAAAAAATATGTTAATGCTTCTTATATTCATATCATACTAGTATTATAAAGCTAAAAGGTTTGTTTGTTTGTTTAAACACGGTAATCTCATGAACTACTGATCCGATTTAAAAAACCTTTTTGCGGTGCCGACTCGCATTCTCGTCAATTTCCAGGAGGTAAGAGAAAATTCATTAGTAATCAAATAAAATTGCGACATTTGAGCAATAATTAATGAATACTTGCTTTTTTTAGTTGTTTATCATAACGCTAAGCATAGTGGATAAGGTCAGGAATGAGTACATAAGAGGAAGTCTGAAAGTGGCGCCAGTGACAGAAAAGTTGAAAGGGAATCGTTTGTCTTGGTATGGGCATAATGTGAAGAGGAGGGATGAAACGCATGTGACCAGGAGAGTTATGAATATGAATGTGGATGGATGGAGAGCAAGAGGAAGACCAAAGAAAAGATGGATGGATTGTGTGAAGAATGATATGAATGAAAGGGGAGTCAGTGATTGCATGACGGCTGACAGGACAGAGTGGAAGAGGAAAACGTGTTGCGCCGACCCCAAGTAACATGAGACAAGGTCAGGAAGATGATGATGATGATGATCATAACGCTACGACCCATAGGAGAGGCGCAGTAACCAAAGAACGCGATAAACTTAACGCGAGTGAAACCATGGGATATTGTAGTATAATATGATTTAACAGAAATAGGTAGGTGTTGCGAGGTACCCAGTTGAATGAGTTACGGCTGCAGCTAATGGACGTAACAATAAAGAAGATTTCAACCAAAACAATGGTTTACTTGTCGCTAATAGTGTTGTTTACATATTCTTTTGTATTTTGTGTTTGTTTAAGGATTTTCTAAATGAATCAATGATCTTACTAAACACTTTTACAAACAAAACATTATCGTTACTAACAATTGTATAGTAAATATCTTAAATTATCGTAGTTACGTGTGCGTCCGTCATTGGCTCGTCCGGAAATATTTGGCATAACATCAACGTGTTCCTATCCATGTTTACACCTTATTGTTTTTTTGTAAATTGTTGTTGTATCAAATAAAACTACTGTTTTGATGACTCGTTCCGTTGTAGTTTTGCTTAACTTTACTTAAATATTTTAGAATTAAATGGCAATTTGAATCATCTATACTAATATTATAAAGCTGCAGAGTTTGTTTGTTTGTTTGTTTGTTTGTTTGTTTGTTTGAACGCGCTAATCTCTGGAACTACTGGTCCGATTTGAATGATTCTTTCAGTGTTGGGTAGTCCATTTATCGAGGAAGGCTATAGGCTATATACCATCACGCTACGACCTACGGGAGCGGAGCAGTAACCAAAGACGCGGGTGTAACCGCGGCGGACAGCTAGTTTTAAAATATTTTTGGCTCGTTGATCTAGTGGTCGCAAAGCGTGCCTGCTGAGCATGAGGTCTTGGGTTCGATTCCCAGATCGGGCAAAGTGTTATTGGGTTTTTCATCTGGAATTTCTCAGTAGCAGCCTCGGAGTCTGAATTTGTGCCCGGTTAACTGACTAAATCTAGGTGTACTAAAGGGTACACCTTTGCCTAACTCTTCGGGAATTACAGGCGTGGTATTCTGTGTTAAAATATTCTACTGCAAATGTAAGTGTCAGGAATGCAAAATGTAGGAAAATAATTTTTTTGATACAAAAAACCTTCATTTAAAATTCTTAACACATTCAATCATCATTAGATGAATCATAATAATTTAAGCCATTATCGCCCTGAGGAAAACGCATCAAAATTAATTTAGGTTTAAATTAAGAACAGACATTGTGGCTACAAACGAGCTGTTATCAATCTTATTCAAGCTTGGCAGAAAATATTTTGATACATCTTGTATCCGAGCGCATCCCTCCCGGACTAAAGTCCTGGACACTGGTGAAAATAATATTTATTTCAATCAAAACTGTACATTATTTTATAATAATGAACAACACAAAACTCATAGATAATAATAAAATTACAAAGTATGTACAATTTTCAACAAAAAAAAGAAGCCTAGAGGGCATTAAAAAAATTCGTCCGCATCGCTGTCAATGGAGCAAGTGCGCAAAAGGCTGGCAGCATTGCCACGTTGTATGGCAAAGCTATTATTTGTTTCAAAAAAAGGCCAGCCCTCTGGTCATGGGCAGAGACAGTGGACACTGGTTGATGTAACAATTTCCATTCTACTTTATCTAATGTTATTTTTAACCGACTTAAAAAAAAGGAGGAGGTTATCAATTCGTCTGTATTTTTTTTTTATGTTTGTTAGCTCCTAACTTGCGACTGGGTGAACCGATTTTCATGATTCTTTTTTTATTTAAAAGCTGGTGCTTCTCGTGTGGTCCCATTGTCACCATTTCAATATCTGACGATGAACTTCGGAGATATGGAATGGAACTCCTCATAAATTCACAGCAGCAATATCGTAACAAGTGAAATTGCTTTGTTTTGTTTATACGTGTAGTCGATGACTGACTGAAGGAAAAGGGGGGGGGGGTATGTCAACCCCCCTCCTACCAGTTTCCAAAATTAAATATATCGTGTGAGGTATTGTTTGAAAGGGCTTTTTGTAAGGAATTCAAACATTAATACACAAGCACTAAAAAGTGAAAAATAAAAAGCTATTTTACAAAAAAAGATAACCGCCTTCAAAAACTACAAAATCAAAATAACTTTAGTTTTGGAAGTCGGTGGCAATACTTACCTACATAACAAAAAAAAAACCAAAGCCGCCGACTTCCAAAACTAAAGTTATTTTGATTTTGTAGTTTTTGAAGGCGGTTATCTTTTTTTGTAAAATAGCTTTTTATTTTACGTTATGCTTATGGCTCTGTTCGTTTGATTTTTCTTTAGTTGGTTAGAGTACTTTCTTGTCTCTTATCCTAGTTTTTCTGTTTCCCTAGATTTTCCCTTCTGCCACACGGGATGACGAGACACATACACATTACGTCATCGCGATTAAATGAAGACCTTGTTAAAGAAATATTAGAAAATGACATTGAAATTCAAGGAGCACATGCTAGCTAGTAAAACTCCAGTTTGGCGTAAGAAAAATAAATCAAAATAACAGTATCCGGTCGTCAGCGCATATTTCGAGAGCTAACGGCAACATTTCGTGGCTGGCCTCTTATATCAACCAAAAAAAAAACCATATTAAACAGACAGGTTTCGTCTGGAAAAAGCGTGCAGTTTTGATCTTTAAATATTGTTTCTGTACCAATAAAATTATACTTGTATCTGCATTTAGTTTGCTATATAGCCGAAGATTGCATAGGGTAAAACCAGGATAGTTGCCCCGGGGGTATAGTTGCCTCGATTGCAATTACTCTAGTTTCGCGAATGAAACACATGTTATTTTATTTATCTATCGAGAGACTCTGCAACTACAACTAAGTTGACCGTGTTGCATGTCTCTGTGCGATTGCATGGGACGGCTAGGTGCGATCAAAGTTTTTGCGGGATAAATTTCCTCTGTCGCGACGAGGCATCTATCCTAAATGTAATTTATATGGGATAGTTGTCCCAAAATTTAGAGGTCCGCAAAAATCGCCAATAGTACTCTGGAAATATCAAAGATAATATTTATTCCTTTCATAAAGAAGATAATAAACCAAAGTAGTTACCCGTTTAACAAATCAAGAATCTCGCTTTTTATACTAAGAGATATGAAGTAATTTCAAAAAGTGGGGCAACTATCCTGGTTTTACCCTACATATTTTATATCGATGTCTTCAAACCAGTTGTTTTCAGTCATACAAAACCATTAACGAATTACCGAAGAATCCATCCAGATTGTTTAAACTTACATTCGATATGGTTGATCTCAAATAAGACGTGGTAGGCCATACTATTGAAATTGTTATTGCCAAACACATACTTGCGATCTGACCAGGGATAAGCGATAAAATAAGTCTTAATGGAAACACATTATAGCAGTTTATGCAACAAATAATCCAGTCTGAGTTGTTGGATTACATTGTCTTATTAATTTCATTAATCTGTTAAATCCAGCACCAGGATCATTAATACATATGTAGTAGTATGTGCCTATAGTATGTACTAATTTGTGTGTGATTTTTTTTATCTACTTACATATATTCTAGTGTATCTCGGAAAGCACGTTAAGCCGTTGGTCCCGGCTGTCATACCTACGTGGATCTTTGACAGTCCATACGGGTCGTCAGAAGCCCGAAAGTCTGACAACCAGACTTACCAAGGTGTATCGTATTACCCAGTTACTGGGGCGTGGAGGTCAGATACGCAATAGCTCCGTGTAAAATATTGGTATTCAGCTGCATCCAGTTAGACTGGAAGCCGACTCCAACATAGTCGAGAAAAGGCTAGGCAGATGATATATTCTAGTGTTCATTTGTTTGCTCAACGTTGACAAACTAAATATTATCGTGTCATCATAACAACAAACTTACAACATTCTTATTATCTTACTTCTCGATTGAAGTGATGAGTGAGCATGATTGAGTGAATAACCAGTGATGTTTCCTTTCCTCGGAACATAACAAATCTCGTGAAAGGAAAGTGAAATCGAACGAATAGCAAACACTTTATAATAATAACATCTTTGTAAAGCCGTAAATAATTATAAGAATTTGAAATATGTGACTTGCATGAATACCGTTATATGTGGACAATGAATACGGTAATTCGCACAACATGATTGTCATGCTAATGCTCTCTTCACTGAAATAAATCTTGGGGGCTGTCATAATGAGACAGGTACCGTTTGATATAATATAGGTACGTTATTGCAACCCACATTGGTTATATTCTTGGAAGTTTATTGTCTAAAGTAAATAGGGAAAGACAATGACCATCTAATTTTTTGTCGTACCTATCATTATTCGTATACTTTAGCATTTCACACTCGTATCACACATCGGCATTACTATGTATTTTCATTACGTTTTAAAAAGCAGCTATGTATTTTTAAAGTACGTAAAAAAAACACAAGGCACGTAAAATAACATAAAGCACATAACATAAACGTTGGAATCTAGAGAGGATAATGAAAAATATTGGAATGTTAACACAAAAAAATATAAACAAAAGTTACGTATGTTGGAGGTCCTAGCGCAGCGCCCTGCGGTAAGCCACTAACAACGCACGCAGTTCGTTGACTCAAACACTCTCGCTCCTAGCAAATTAGCGAAGATTTACTATCATCAACGGAAATGAGCACCCTTAAGGGAAAAAGATGATCGAAATTGATATTTAGAATATTTTAAATTATTCCTGAGTGTCAAAAGCCTTAGTTACGTGTCCACATTCTACATACACAACAAATAACTGTTAAAATATCTGAATATCGTATGTTCTACACATTTATGAACATAATAAGAAATAATCACTGCGTAAAGACTTATGTTAAGGCACGAAGTGTATCGAATAGCATTATCTTGAGTCATAGAGCACAATAAAAGAGCAAAATGTTACTTAATAGACATAATGTTTGTACCTTCATATTAAGATGGTATGCAAGATTAAACGTGAAATCGTCAAAGTAAACACATAGATTTTAATAACTGCCAATAGAATTTTCGAGGAGAAAGTAGCAGTGCAATAAATTGCAGTAGTATTGAGCAAACAAAAACCTGTCAGGGGCTTGAGAATACAAGTAACACAAGTGGTACGGTTAGTAGGTGTCGTGAACAAAAGCAGAAAGTAACAATGTCGCATGCACGGAAGGAGACAAAGTAACGGTTTCCAAGAACGGTGTCTGACAACGTAAAACCCTCATTTTATGTGAACGTTAGTTAGATAAGTAGCCTATATTTTTACTTTTACGATAGAAATAAATCTACAAGTGTACATTTGTAAATGGGCTACCTAACTGTTTGTGTAAGGTTACAATCAACTGTTCTAAGTGCACAGTAAGTACTACATAAACGCGTTTTCTTGATAAGAAAGCTAATAGTTAGCGCATAAGGCAACAAGGTTATTGTAGAGATCTGGTACATTCTACGACTACCACGCATTTCCTATTATTCCAATTTGCAACGAATCTTATATTAGCCGCTAAACCGCAAATGGAACGGAACCATCGATTTAGGTCGAGACAGACGCGTCCAGAGGATCCCAAATACCGTGTTCAACTCCTGTTACTAAGAGACATTAGCAAGAATGTGTGCTAGATATTTATAAACATAAACACGCAACTCCATTGTCTATGACCCACATACATCAACTCACACGCATGCGATTGCCTTTGACTCCACTTGAGGATATCTTTATTTGTATGGTTGCCCATCGACACACGTCATCGACACTAATCGACAGAATGGCAAATTGACGTCATACACTAATGGAATTCGAGGTTAACAAAAAATCTTGTGATTGTACACAATCTTATCCATACATAATAATATGTATTACTTATGTTAAGTAATAAAATATTCGGAAGCTATACACATTCTTGGGTTGTGAGAAGATTTAATGACTTTTCGGACATGATTCTACTTACCGGTAAGAAAATGTAACATTAACCTCGTGTAAATATTGACAAATTATGGTATAACGATGTAGGTAACGTCGGCACATTAAGACCAAAGAATGCCTTTATGTATTCGACTTCCGAGAATCGTCAGCAAAAGCTGGTCCCGTGAGAAAATATATGAGCTGTGAGGCGTGCCGAATAACTGCCAGTATTAATGATTTTTTAGAAACAAATTAGGTAACAGTTGCCATATTTGATGCACATCTCACCTCGTTAAGTGAAAAGCTCTTTCTGGTTAAATTAAAGTAAAAAGTGGTCGATACTACTTATGGTTCTAGAAAATAGAAAAGGAGTAAGTTACTAACAATAACAACTAACATTTTTTTAAACTTACAATCATGTAATTCAATGTGATCCTTTGACCTAACGTAAAGGGTTTATTTTTTTTCGTTATCAAGCAAATGATTTATTGCGTACAGAAGCATAACTTCGTAAATGGTAATATGCATAAACTTAAACAAGGCTATCTAAATGTGGCAAAGTTGATGAAGCATATTAATAATATCAGCCTAATATTGTCCCACTACAGGGTAAAGACCTCATCTCGTACAGAGAAGGCACGAGCATTGATCACCACGCTTGCTCAAGGCGGATTGGCGATTTGAGATTTATATTAAACATAAGTCCAGGTTTCCTTATGATGTATTATTTCACCAAAGTCAGTGACGTCCAAGATAAACTTATAAACCACATAAGTAAGTATAATGTTAGTTTATTGTTAAATTTAAGAGCTGAACAAAGACTATTTCGTAAACATCCGAAGATTGCTCAGAATTCGTGAAATAGAGAACTTAAAAATTAAAACGGTGTGACAAAACCCACTGTACCAATACCAAGCTGTAATGACATTAACCAAGATTCTTTGAGCAATACCGCTGACGGTAGAGAAAGCGTTTTTCGTGGAAACGATAAAACATCATGTACTTTATACGTCAAATCTTTATGAACCGGAGTTAAATACTTGATACTTCTCAAACAACGAAGGTTTTGTTTTTTTTTTTTCAATTTAAGAAAGGGACGCAATAAAAAGTAATAAAAACACATCAGCTATCTTTTTTTTCTCAATATTTTTGGTTCGTCTTTTGATCAAGTTATTTCTAATGCAGCTTTGGCTCAAGTCCAAATTATAGTTTCTTTGCACGTTTCACTCATTATGTGCCAAAAACAACTCTTCTCCCTTACGCATAGCATCGCTATTCGGCTATTTATTGTGTAAAGTTTAGCTCATCAACTTGATTAAATCTTCAAGTGGCCTCCAACGACACCCCTGAGAAAAAGGTATGCACATTACCGGGCGGCGCGCGGCGCCAGCGTTACAATATATTTACATAATATATTTTTCGTACCACTTGCTCAAAAAAGTGACATTCTATGCCACAAAAAGCGAACATAACAATAGTCATTTTTAAACTGTTAAAAACAGGGAAAGAAAGTTGTACTGAATTTCATTCATCCTCTAGGGAGAGAATGTGATTTAAATTTGGAATACTTACCGAAATTTATACTGCACTACATCTGTGTTTACACCATTGAGTTTGTATATAAAGCATTATACATCTTTTTGAAAAAGGAATACGCATTTATTATAAAATTACGAAAACCGACGAGGCCGTATGAGCTTGATGCGTTTGCTTTTCCGACAAAAAAATATTAGTCTAGGAATTTGCCGCGTTTCTTCAAATACATAAACGTTAAGTTTATTTTAATTTATTTTTATAAATAACTTAATGTTCTGAAATGCATATCTCATATTATTATTGTGTTAATTTTTTCGCAAATGGTACGAAAAGTAGAGTATTTTCCTCGGTGATAAAGCTGTCTTAGTCTTGGGTGAACTTAAATCCCTCGCTACACTCAGGACTCGCCTTAAATCCCTCGCTTCGCTCGTGATTTAAGTTTTTAATACCCTCGCTACGCTCGGGAGTAAACCTCGAGTCCTTCGTTACGCTCGCGATTTAAATCGTCACCCGCGACAGAAGACACTGCTTTATCCCCTTGGTTAATAATCTACTATTTCGTACCACTTGCTCAAAAAAGTGACATTCTATGCCACAAAAAGCGAACATAACAATAGTCATTATTAATCTGTCAAAAACAGGGAAAGAAAATTGTACTGAATTTCATTTATCCTCTAGGGAGAGAATGTGATTTAAATTTGGAATACTTACCGAAATTTATACTGCACTACATCTGTGTTTACACCATTGAGTTTGTTTATAAAGCATTAAGTAAACATCTTTTTGAAAAAGGAATACGCATTTATTATGCAGTTATGATTATTAAATAAAATTACGAAAACCGACGAGGCCGTATGAGCTTGATGCGTTTGCTTTTTCGACAAAAAAATATTAGTCTAGGAATTTGCCGCGATTTCGTTTTCTTCAAATAGGTACATAAACGTTAAGTTTATTTTAATTTATTTTTATAAATAACTTAATGTTCTAAAATGCATATCTCATATTATTATTGTGTTAATTTTTTCGCAAATGGTACGAAAAGTAGAGTATTTTCCTCGGCGATAAAGCTGTCTTAGTCTTGGGTGAACTTAAATCCCTCGCTACACTCAGGACTCGCCTTAAATCCCTCGCTTCGCTCGTGATTTAAGTTTTTAACACCCTCGCTACGCTCGGGAGTAAACCTCGAGTCCTTCGTTACGCTCGCGATTTAAATCGTCACCCGCGACAGAAGACACTGCTTTATCCCCTTGGTTAATAATCTACTATTATAATATAATCAAACTTTGTCTTAACAAATAAACTTAATAACACCATTTATATTCAAATGCTTAAAATAAACGTATGACCAATATCACTTCGTTTTAAACTAATGTGAGGTCGGTGGTAGGTCGCATAAAATTTTCATTACTTATAAACAATACAGTGAAGTGTAAAAATATTGTTTACATGAAGAATGTTAATCCTACACATCCAGTTATACCGACAAAGAAACTAATAGGTTTATAACTATAGATTTATACTACCAGATTTTGAGGTTATGTAACATACCTACTTGAAGTTTTGAATACCGTTAGTCAGTGATACATAATTTCTTCTATGTATTTTAAGTATTGTATAGAGAAAAATGATCAATTAATAACTAAATAGATCAAATAAGTTTTCACTTATAGCATTTAAACCCCAAATTGCAGTCTGTGGACATCATACTGAATTTAATAATGGCAGTTGCGGTTGTTAAGTCTTAATAATTAATACGATTTAAAAATAAAGCACTACATAATAAGTATTTTCCAGACACCAGTTAATTATAAACCTTGAAATAAAAGTGAAAAAGTCGATCAGTAAACTAAAAAGACCACGGAGACAATAAAACTGGCATTAACACGGAACGATAAATATTTGTGGTCAACATAAGAGAGGGAACAATTCATTTCATATTATTATTGTCTACCGTGCAGCATGTGATGGGTATTCTGTGAACATGGCTCCCACCGGACCATGTTTTACCATTGTTCACTTCAAACGACAAGTATTTATTTTAATTGTGACACATGCAAAGGGCCTACTATATTCTATTTTATTGCGCATAAACTCCGATTTTGGTATTTTGATAACAAACATGTCATGTTGAGTGCATGAGTCATTGTATGATCATCCTATCTATCGATGAACGATTCCTCGAAGACGGATTGAGTCAGCCGATGCTAGCTTTTGCTTGGTAGGTAGTGGGAGCTTACAATTTTTGGGCGCATCGACGCGGACGTTGCATAACTATTTATTTGTCGATGACGACTAATGGAGCGAACGAATTTTCTTGCTTATTTCACTATTCTCCCAAAGTCCAGTTTTGAGCAGCTTCAATATTTGTGGATTTGCATGTGTTTATTTTTATTATGATTTAAGGTACTTAGCCTTTTTAAAATATCGTTACTTTTAAAATTATTGATTTGGGCTTGATTTTTATCATGCATAATTTTCATATAGGAAAGGGAATGAGTACGCAAACAAGAATGTCGATCATATGTTCTGAAACACGTCTTGCTACAATTTTTTTAATTGGACGCAAAGTGTGAGTCATCGCCTGGTCTCCGGGTAATTTCGAATGCAGTCGTTGGATATGTTGCTCTTGCACATAGTAAGTGAAGGGATACGCCCGGGAATGACCTCAGGGCTGGTGACGACATCGTGTTTAAAATTCCACGCTCGTTCTATAGGCGAACAGGACTCAGGAGACTTGGGTGTTTACTAGTCTATAACACAAATGAATAGGCATTATAATCTATTACTGAATAATAAGTGTTCTAACATATGCATACTTATGCTGAACATATACAAACAAAACACGAGTGTAGTACCAACGAGCGATGTAAAAGATGTACCGAAAAGTGAAAAGAAGCAAAGATAAGTGAAGGATATAAAGAATAAACAATGATAACAGGTGCAATCCACTATGTTCTGCTCTGTTAATGCAAACTCAAATAGAAATGGGCTGTAAGGTCAAGTCGCTAGACACGTTGACAACAGATGGACCTCACAAACATCAAACTGGAAAGGACCGATAGGGGTAGAGAGTTATGGGAGACCTAGGCATAGGTGGACCGATGACGTTATAAATGAACTTGCCGAATGCAAGTGGACAAGTATTGCACAGAATAGAGAAAAATGGAATAACTTAGAGGAGACATCTAACCATAAGGAATCCATATGTAAAAATAATGAACAAACAAAACTAAAACACAAAGGAAGAATAGATGATAACATACACATTTGAAATGTAAATATTATTGTTAAGGATATATGGAAAATAAAAACGTTATTTATTTATAGTTGTGTTCGTAGCCAAAGGCACTGTTTCTACTGTATTGTTTTATTTGAGATGACTTTTTGCACCAGATTCGATTTGAATCTTATTGATTCAAATCGAATTACTGATCGATTACTGATCCGAACGTTTTTAAGTATTTAGCACGTCAGATCTTAGGACGAAATAAATGAATCACAAAATGGCCGTTTCACAATGCACAAAAACTTCGTCTCTTTATAGCAGCCGGAAAACTTGCAGCTAGGTGTGGCAAGCGCGACGGCTTTCTCTAGTCAGCTGGTCGCCCGCGCCTTGCACGTGCGGTGCTCACGCGCAGCGACGACAGCAACGTTGACAAGTGTGTGATATGCTCCACATTAGCCATTTGTCAATACCAAGGTTACAAATTGTTTGATTTATAATGACAGACTCTATTTCGTAATTTGGGTCAGGTAAACAGTTTTTAATTTAGGTAGCTAGCAGTAGTGAAGGGTCAATTGAAGTAAGAGGAAAGCCGAAGCAAAATTGCTTGATTCTTTAATTATGTAAATAAAGTTATAGGCAAAAAGTGTAGGGGTCTATGTTGGTCTATGATGACTATATTTGTTGGAAATACCTAGTAGACACTGCTGATTGTGCCATTTTTCAATAGCGGTAGAGAACCTAACTGTTGTTTTAAGCTTTTAAAATGCCGCCGGTACGAATCGAATTGTGTGGTCTCTTCGCCACTTCGCCGTTTCTTTGGATAATCTCAATTTTGAGAAATAACTTAATTTTATTGTGGTCTCCGACTAACACAACCAACGTACAGTACCGATTTTATCTTTTCGCCTTCATAGTTTACCTGAATACTGAATAGCAACTAAGATTACTAGTAGGGATTAAAGGTCCTGTGTTCCCAAAAAGGCAGCCACATTTTGTCTTCGAACCCTGTCTGGCTAAAAATTGTTTCGAATCTCGGTAGTACCTAATTTATTTGTTTATTTAAATAGACAGAAATCAGTACTTGATTAATATAATTGATGTACATGATAAGATACTTTACCTATAGTTCTATTTATTTGCCTTTCAATCATTAGATATGCGATTATACACTGATAGGAAAGTAACGTACCACTTCTAATTGTATCACGATTACTTTACTAGGAAATCAAGCTTTCATCTTATTTATGTATATTTGAACTAGATATTTACCGTAACTTCTTACTACTACCACCTACTACTTATAACCTAAGTGATATCATCAGACGGTAAAAGAGAGTTCTCAACTAATGCTGTGGGGTGGTATAATGTTTTCCTACATTATTAGAAATTGTAGTTGCTTTTCCAAATGTTTCCTTGTTGCTACAAATTCACAACTGCAGGAAGTCTACTACTGTACTAGCTGTTTCCTGCGATTTCATAAGCGTAGTTTTTTTTTACCTGTGTTGTATCTTTGGTTACTGTTCCTCTCCCACACTCTTGCTATGCCTCATACATCTGGCTATACACAAAAAGAGTTTTTCCAATCCGACCGGAAGTTCCAGAAATCAGTGTGTTTTTCCAATCAAACAACCTTAAAATCGATGATGAATGATTTACGTATCATTGCTTCTCGTAAGTACATTAAGTCCAAAACTTCTTTTATTTGAGTCTTTCGATGTCTGTTTTTTCAAATACTATCATCAGTAAAACAACATTGTCATTGTAAGGAAAATCGATTGTAAACTCCATAAATGGGTACAATCGTAAGATTCTAACACTAAGCACGTGTGTGGCAAGGCACGCAGTTACATCACTACGTGTGGTGTTTGGGGAAAGGAGAGGAAAACAAGCCGAATACTAACTGTATAGTTTTCCTCATACTGTTAATTAGGTAAGTACGGACGACAACGCAATAAGGTAAACACTGTCAACAATCTTATGCGGTTGTTATAGGAGCGATTTTACAACAAAAAGGTATGGTCTGATGTCCACCTAAGCATACATATGAAAAAGCAATAAAGATATTGAGTATTGATATGCTGGCAACTGTATATCGATACCTTAAGGCTCAAAGGGCGTAAACGCCATTTTGGCCAAAATGAGATTTTAATGCAGTCTTACTTAGTTTTTCGTCCTCTATCGATTGGTATATTTAAAACATCGATATTCGCAAAAAAATGGTGGATACAGCCATAATTTTTGGTTCGCTAAACATAGATTTTCTTAAAATTTGGGTCGCGTTTTTTGGCTCTCCTGAAAAGTCGTGTTTTGGTGGATACGCTCTTTGAGCCTAAAGGTATCGATATTGTGAACAACTCTTAACAGCTTAATTTTGATACCAACCTCACTTTTTCCGCAAACATTATATAATCAAAAAATCAAAAAAATTACATGTAGTTGGTAGTAAGTAAGAAGATTACACTCATTCAAGACAAGAATCTTAACTATTTAATAAACTCATTCACCATCCAATGAATGAGTTCAAACTCTTTCTTAATGAACATCGAGTTCTCAAATTAGCCGTTAATAAAGTAAATTGCATGGCAACAATAGCTTTATTCACGGCCATGCTCAGGTTCATTGAAGCACCCTGGCTGCCGCAGGCGTGTTCCCACGGCTCCACTCTTGCGCACCAATTAGATACACCAGGCCTACGCTAAGCTATACTTAGGTGCCAATTTATTGATGCAAAAAAACGTTTGGGATGATTGTTTGCAAGAAATGTTTAGCTTTATTTAAATAAAAAACAAGTAAGGTAAAACACCCAGTGTTCGACAGAGCCCCAGTGTTCGACACTTAAAAAGCTAACGAAAAAAAACAAGAGTTGAGTCTCGCTTCGGAACGTATTTGAACCATAAACATACTTGAGGATTATCTAGCTATCATTGCGAAAGATATTTCATAGATTCGGCTGTTTTAAAGAAAATGGCGTAGCTGAACATACCAATCGGCAGAGATCTCTAAATAAATTCCCGTTTCATTAGCGAAATCGCTAAGGAGGTGAGCAAGATATAATGCCCATAACTTTTAATTGTTTTGCTTGACCGAGCATGTAAATTATTTATTAAGTTAGAAACCAAATTCTTTAGTTTTTAGTAATGTCTTTGCAATTGTAAGTTTATAATATAATATGAAAACACGCTTGTCGATAACTGGAGTTTTTTTTTCCGCATGTTCCTATAATCGACATAAATGTTTTTTATGGCACCAAAAAAAAATTCCACACTTTTTCAAATAATACAGGCAATAGAAGTTGTCAGAAAGGTGAAAAAATTAGAAATTAAATCCAAGGAAAGAGAAAAAAGAAAACGATTAAAATTGAGGAAGATAGAAAAACAAAAAACAGAAAAAACTAACAGATAAAAACAATAAAAAAACAAGAAAAGGCGGATACTAAACCGACACCAAATGACACATCTTCTACATTTATTGTTTAACATTTAGAGATGTATTATATTGCAAAAGTGTATTTTTTTAGAAACCTTCGAATTACTAGCCACTATTTGTTTATTATAAGATTGTTTGTTGATTAAAATGATCAAAATACTGATTAAGACTAAGTTTTTATTTCGTCACATATAATACTAGATTATCTCGGCTTTTCTATTGGGATTTATTGTTTAGAAGTGTTAGGAATATGTCGATTATTGGATGTCGATTACTGGAACATGTCGATTACCGGGTGTCGAAAAATAGAATTCTGCTGTCGATCACTAGACCAAAAAACGTTAATTTATTTCGATATATTATTACTTTATTTATTTATGTGAAACTTATGTTTGCTTTCAAATATTACGCAACGAAGTCTGAAGCGTTACCCAATGCTTCAAAATACCTTATAATATCATAAAGTAAGAAAATATTTAAAAAAATGCTTGTTTGCGCACGTTAAAGTGTCGATTATTGGGGGTGTTACCTTAGGTACTATTAATTTATACTTTGTTTTACCAACCTGAGAGCAAGCGTGGCTATTAATCGTTACTTCAATCTGATTTTAAAAATTAAAAGCAAAACCGAATAAGGTGAAGGAATAAGGATACGGTATAGGTATAGAGTAAAGGTAAGGAAGGTCCTTCAGATCACTAAAGAAATATTACCTATATTATTATTTCTTGCCGTGTGAACCTATTGACTCTGTCAAAAATGAAGTATGTGTTCGTTAAAGTTTGTGACTTTATTGCTTCATATAAATTTTATGATTTTTGTGCTTTTCTGCTAGTGATCCTTAAGATGTCGATATAACTATATTTCTACTACACACATCAAAAGTGTCTAGGGATCAATATATTATTATTATTACCAAATACATCTTGATCCCTAGACACTTTTGATGTGTATATTTTCTAACCTGTAATTGGCCTTGTGTAACTTATTCAACTTCTGTAGTCACTTTATAATGTGTAGCTGTTGGTTTTCCATCTGTTAAATAAATAATGTCACAAAACAGTATTTTCATTATTTTTACTCAACCCACCTGACCCTCTACCTAACTCTTTGGGGAGTACAGGCGTGATGTTATGTTTTACGTCAACAATAACAGCATTGAAATTATTTTTTCTCAGGGAGACAGTAGCAATGCCTAATATACCAAATACCATTGTTCATTATTCAATTCGTATAACGATGATTCAAATTTCGAAAACCATTATCTATTTGCGTTTCCTTACGAATTGAAGCGATTGACGTGAGGGCAAAGCAGACTAGCTACTTTTAGCTGCGACGATCGACGATTTTGCGACTGATCGCGTTTAGAAGACTATTCACTGCTGCGATGTATCGAAATGTCGCATTTTAGCATTTACTGCACCGCGTTTTGGACTTTTCTGCGTTTTCAATGACCCTGTATACATTTGGACAGGAGTGTTCAGACCCAACATCAATCATCAATCGCTGATCGCCGCCACTAAAAGTTGCTAGTCTGCCGTATACATCAGTTTTGTTTTGTATTTATTTGACTAAACTAAATATTTCAGGTAAGTCGCACCGCCACATCACACTTTCGTAAGTATAAATAAAAATCTGTATTCATCAACAAACATCAGATAACACCTACAAGTATTACCAGTAGGTATAATAATACATGTATGAAATTTTTGAAGTGAAAACTTCTTTAGCGGCGTTGAGCACTTTTTCTGTAATGGGTATAAAATCTTAAACTCGCGTCAGGACACGTGACCTGATCGAAAAAGCGTAAGACGGATGGAGAGTAGACAGCTATCCCCTCTCTACGGCGCGGCGAAAATGTATGCCTGGGCCTACTGTTTCGTTTAGACAGCGCAGGGCGCTTGCGCGAATGTTCGTGTATGTTAAACGTAAACGTAAACGTAAACGTTAATAATCAAGTTTTCACTTCTGCCGGCACTCCCGGAGTGCAACCCGTTTTTTTTTTTTGATATTAAAATTGCTTGCCATGCCATTACTTATTAAACATGTCATGGTATCGTTTTATGATTTACGTCAACGGTCGTGGTATTTATAAACGTAATTAAAAATAATTACGCAGAATAAGACATTAAGTACCTAACAGTAACGAAGGATGACTTCACTACACAGGAAATGGTTGGTTTTTTTTTAAAGGCGCATGTAAAACTCTTTTTAAAAATCCATAAACATAATATAGGTGGGTCTGTAACCCTATTTTTGGTACGGTGGATAATTCTATACGTTATACTTTTCGAAAATCGAAAGACGTGCAACCTACACGATGGACACATTTTAAGTTTTCTCAAAATTTTACAAAGTATTTTTTGACAAGAATATTGTTAAAAATTGCTTTTAAGTGCCGATTGATGACACGCATAGAGAATTACATAGGTATTGATACAACGTGGAATAAAGAAGGTCGTGGTAAGATTCAACACATAGGAAAAGAAGTAGCCACGAGACACGTACAACCACCATTATTAAAGTTCATAGTAAACACCCCAATAAAGATACCTGACTTGAATATTTTCTTTGCGATTTATCTTTGTCGTATACTGTAAACAATATAGTGAGGACGTTGACTGTACATACGTGCCTGCACGTCCGTGATAACTAATACTGTTAAGCCACTGAACCCTTTGTTTTTGACTTGGGTGGGCTGGCAACTACGCAGTATTGTAGCATGTTATTTCCAAATAAATTTCGCCCACCATTAGACCAGTATTTGGAATGGAAAACATTTCAAAACAACTCCTTTGGTTTTGGAAGTAGAACAAGATTTAACGGAGATTTCTTCAAGTCAGTCACCTAAACATTATCATGTTTGATAATCAATGTACAAACGTTAAAAAGTATTGCTTCAACGAAAAGGTGTAAGCCAACAACATTATCAGAGTTCACATCCGTAGGTGACTTAATAGAAATAACAAAGATAAATATAATTTAAGTACAGCGGTAAGTAAACGAGAAAGTTCTTGGTATCGCGCGTGTTGCTACCAAACCGACTCTATTTGCACAGCTATACAAACTGCGTGTTGTTATCGGTATCCAAAGTAAGCAGACCCTCCCCGCCTCCCTCTAGAGAGCAATAATGAAGCAATCAATGGTAATTCAGAATTTTACGACGGCTCTCTTTAAGATGGTGGTGTTGTGTTAAAGTATGATGACGATGTTGCGCCAGCTAAACTACCTAGTTCTTGTATTAAACGTTGTCGCTTCGAACGGGGACATTGTTTGTTGTATTCTGGTACACTTGAGCTAACGTTAATATGCATCTGTTTCAACGAACTCTTGCCAAAAACGAAACAACAGTGCGACAATATCAATCTCCATATACTTATACCTAATATCTCTCAACCGCTCTTCAAATGGTTCGAATTCTTCAGTAAGTTCATCAAACAATTTTCAATCACCTCATTTACCTCATTGACCTCATTTACTTACCTCGTCAACTAAAAGACCTCACCTAAACGATACCTCCTTACATCGATGATGCACGATGGGCCAACAACTTTCCACTACTTATTATACGTTAATGCAATGGCTAATGTTGCAGCGACGCACCTTAAAAGGGCCCAAGGTGTCGGAAATTCCATAGATTATAGAGATTCCTGACATTTGAGAACACTGTGTCTACATTTTAAACGCTTGTACGATCTGTTACTGCAGATCCTTTAAAACCTAATACTTAAGTACTTACTTAAACTTCGGATTTAGCTATCAGTACTGTTACAGTAAGATGGCCGCCTTTGCTACCTAAAAAGCCCCTCGTAATATACTGTCTCATAATGTATGCGTATGTAAAATATTTCGTTCTACATTCAAAGTGTAACATTGGCTAAAATATTTATAGATTATCATAATTTGAATATCCGGAAGTGTATTCTACGCATGATGAAAATATTAAAATATTTTTTTGCCGGAAATGAAACCAGTTCATTACACAATCGTACGATCGATCCTTTACAAAAAAATATCTCTAGGCTTATCACTCTCATCACGCGTGTCTTCGCTTTTATAATTATTAGATAATTTTAGTTTTTTGCCCTTTCTTATGGCATAATCTATAACATTTGGTATTATATCATAGGTTGTTTTTGTTGGGAGAACATAAGAAGAGAATGTATTCCCTTCTTATGTTTTTTGGCCTGTAAAGAATTCTCAATTGTGGTCGTCGCATTGTTTTTGTAAATTTTTCCTCCTAACGCAACTTGCAATTGTGCAGCGCTGCATTCACGCATGTCCCTATACTCATTGCTGACTGCCTTTGTGTATAATTTATTGGGCAATAGGACATGGTTTAATAGATCTATTTTATATTCTTTTCACCATCAGAAATGGTGTAATTATACTTTGGATTCTATTCACACCTTGTAACGTTCGTAATTCGCATAACATATTTATTATTACGCAAATTAAACTTCTCAAATACAACATAGAAGGCACTTTTACTTTTAATCGATCAGTATTCAGAAAGTTTAACTTTCCCCCCGCTCGTGCTGCCGATGTCGGACTCAACACGGAAATCTATGTTTATTTAAATAAACAAGCTTTTGTTTAGATTTATACAATCATTGATAATGAAGTAGTAAACTCCGCTTGATTGATAGCAGAGGAAGTAGTAGAAATGCCCATGCACTACGACGCATAAACGTAGAAATGGTAATAAATACTTAAATCATCTAAAAATTCATTTGAAAGTCAGTAATATTATAAAAGGCCGACCCATAATTCTCAGAGAAACGAACAACAACAATAAATATACAATAACAACTGTTAAAGCTAACGAAACACGTTGGAGAGCGGCGCGGGCGCCGCGCCGGCGAGCTTCTAAACTTACGAGTGCTCACAACAAATAAGTGGCTGACACAGACGCACACACGAACACTGGCAGGTCGTGCGCGCCCGCGGCGCAGCGCCTGCGCAGCCTGGGACACAGGTTTACTCAATGAACTGTACGCCTCAGGGATGGGAGATCTCGATCCATATTTATCGATTGCAATATTATTAACTTTCATCATTTCGACAACTTCATCTAAGGGATCTAATATCTATTCCAGCTGACCCTGACTATATTTAAGCAAGGCTACTTCATTAGAAACTACTTTATTACCATTAACTTATTCTATCTACTTATACGAGTTGAAGATATCAATGTTATTTATTGTAACGTTCTCTGCCAATATAAGTATTTCGGTAGATGCGTCACCTATTTATAATGTGGCCACGACAAGGCAACAGACAAGTTCGTTTACGATCGCTCTAATGTCACTCACTTTTTTTATTTATCGGTCTAAGTAGTGCGTCACCGACCGAAATATGAAAGAATCATTGTGAAGTTCGTCAGTAGCATTGGCTATATTTTTCTTGTTCCAAGTCCAAGATCCATCAAAGATTTTGGACATGTGGTTGTGAAAGAGATTTACAATAGTCCATTAGTTGTATTATAATTGCATTGAGCATTGTTCCAACCGTCATCGATGCATCGACGATTTTTAAGATTGACAGTTACGCCAGCACTATCGTTGAGTAGAGTAGACGTTAAGTAGGCGAGATCGTTGCACTGACTAGCGGTGCAGCCTTCTATCTCACTCGCACCCAGCATCTAACCTAGCGGTGCAGTTTCACCTCTCCTTCGCACACTAGCAAGGCTCTAGGGTTGCTTATTGAAAGTGATTCAAAAAATTTGTAAATCGAAGTGTTAACAGGCTGCTAAAGAATGAAACGGGTGTCCTTCAATCAGGGAATTTATGACTACAGCTCGGCTGTTACCAAGCATAAGTCAAATAAGCGCGAGCAAACCGCAGAGCGATTTATTTCACTGGCTACAGAAACTACAACGGGTGGTCTCGAGCTGCGATTTCTTCGCCTGGGGACTGTATCTGTAATGGTGTTTCTAGTCATAAATACAGGCGCGATAAGTATCGCCCAGGACGGAGCGGGGCGATGGGTGGTCGACGCGAAATTCGGCAGAGCGCTGCCCTCGGGACCGGTTCCGAGAAGGCTCGGCGCGTCGGCGGCGGCGGCAGCTATTGTGTCTGCCCTCTGCCACACGCGCCGCTTCATTACCGGCCCTCCAGACCTCCCCTCCCGCCCTCCGCATATGTGTTAGTGGTCAACTAACCCAGGCGCCAACGCTTCGTGATATTTATGCGCTAATTTGGATCACTTGCTACTATTCAATAAGAGATTAAGCGTGATTTAATGATGTTTTGTTTTTGAGTTGATGATGATATTAAGGATTTGATGATGAAAACAAATGATGGCTCGTACCAATTTTAACTTTAACATGATCAATATACCCGCAAATCTAATGAAGAGCTAATCATTGCAGTGTAAAATGAAAAGCGCCCGTTTGTGGAATAACACAGTTAATTCATGAAATAAGTTACTAAACACCTAATATGCTTATAAATCAAATCATATTTGTTATGTTAATGATATATGATGGATACCATGATATATCCTAAGAAAACATCTAACCTTCGTCACAGCTTAACAGGTGATTTAAAAAATAACACGGTAAAATGCATTTGAAACGGCAAACAGTGCCGCTCCGCACCGATAGACCACAATAGACGAGAAATAATATCGTTCACCTAATCTCTTTTTCGTTAGAGGCGCGCCATATTTCATTCTGGCAGCCATTGTCAATAAGAGCCGAGGTCAGAGGCAAATAGGAGAAAAGAACGTCCACACTTTTGTTTTCTTTTCCGAACACTCAAACAAAATAAACTCTAGCACAGTTGCTTGAACGCGCCGCCTTTTAAAATTCGAATTCTAATATCTTTTTTCTATCCCATCTTTTCATTAATATATTACGTTGGACGCTGGCTGTCAATTTTGTTTTTTAGTTAAGTTCGAGTTAGGTACCTGAACGGAGTGATGTCTACCATTTTACGGTGGGAGCTTATTGTGGTGTCGGTGCCATCGTGTTAAAGCCCATAAAATGTAAATAAATTGTTAAAACCCCAAGACTAATAACTATTTTTATGTTAACAACAGAAAATGTTTTAATGTCAAATCTTTTGTTAGTAAATTATTAGGTAAGAATGATTTAAATGTTAGTATACCAATACAATGGGTTACTAAAACATAGATGATGATGAAGATAACAAACATCAAATTGACAAACTAATATGATAATGCTAAAATTTTCAGAAATGTTAATACCCGAAAACCATACCTACCTAACATAATTATAATTGCTAGGAATTAATAAGTGTTTGTACTAAGGTCACAAGTACAGAATGATTTATAAAAACGTCGATTATACCAAAGCAAATTAACTACTACTGGATCTGAAAATGAAACATGTAACACCACAGATGGTTCTAGGGTAAGTATATTTACACGTTACGAAGCGTACTGGAGATACCACATACAGACACAAACATAAGTATGCACAGATATATATATGTCGTCTACTCCAGTTTTGGAGCAGAGCATAGATCTCCTCAATAAGCAATTAGCCACTGACAATCTCAAAGGAAATTGGCAATTGACCTTTTACTTGAACTTTAAATTGACGCCAGACTGGTATTTATTAAATGCTGTCTGTAATCACTGGTATAACAATATAGCACATTTTCATAGAGGATTCTGTTAGTGTTAAAATGTTATACCTACCTACTGTATACAATATGTAACAGAATAAACGCAAGACCTGAAAGTAGTTTGCTCAGAATCGGCTTCTGAATCGATTTCCATCATTATTTATATGTGTTAATTTTCTCCGGAAAAATCCTTTATTTAACCTAAATTAGGATCACTGCGTAAAACCAACGTAATAAAATATTTTAATTAGGGAAATTTAAGTCTTATCTCAAAGCAATAAAAACCCATATGAATGTATGGCTGAATTTGTAGCTCGCTCAATAGCTATCCATACACACACGTAATAATATCAATGCATTATTTTAATAGTGTGCGAAAAATAAAATATTTAATTTAAGGAAGATTAATCTTTAATTCCAAGCAATACGTCGTACTTAACTGCACAACCGAATTTGTACTTTGTAGTTCATATCTATCCTTAGTATCCTTACTCACACACACACACCCCTATTGTACGTAATTTAAGGAAATTTTAACCTTATTTCAAAAACAATAAAGCTTTTTTAAATGCATAACTGAATTTGTAATTCCGCATTTCCCAATCTTTTCTTGAGAAATGACAAAATATTAGAAAATCTAATGTACGTTTTTTGCAAACGCAAAATCAATATGAAAGAGCGAGACGCAATAATTTACCGACTTAGCCCTTTGACATTTGATGACATTTGACATTTGACATAAAAAAATTTGACATTTGACATAAAAAAATAGTGAATTTCGTAATTTTGTTGTTGTTGCTGTTATTTGTTTACGCACGCGATGGCTTTCCGGTATAGCAATATTCACTACACGGAGATGGTGAGGACACTAGCTCGTTGCGGCGATAATGTGGAGTTAGCGTGTCGAGTGTTCAATGAACGACATGGTACCAGAGTGAGCGCCAGGACAATGCTAGGTGCAACTCAGCGCCTGAGGGACTCCGGAACGTTTTATCCTAACACGGCAATGGATAGAGGGACGAATGTGCGCTCTAGTCGTTTGCAGGAAAACATTCTTGATTATTTCGATGAAAATCCAGAGAGCAGCACGAGAGAAGCAGCGCCGTTGTTTAACTGTAGCCACATGTACGTGTGGAGAACATTACGTGCTGATGGCGAACACCCCTTCCACCTACGACGTTGTCAGGAGCTGATGCCGACTGACTATTTGCCACGACTACAATTTTGTAGATGGTTGTTGGAAAACTGGCAACAAAACATCATCTGGACGGATGAGAGCACCTTCACACGAGTTGGTATTTACAACCAGCACAACATGCATTTGTGGAGGCACGAAAACTGTGAGTGTGTGCGTAGGGATAGACTAGTATGCTCGAACGTTTTACGTTCAGTCAGGACAACTATTTTATTAAAAAAAACTGTGTGTTCTTTAAGTAAATTGAATTACAGATGTTGTTTTAGTTCTATTATTTAATATTCTAATTGGGGTGTCTGAGGTCTTGCGTGTATTCCGTGACACGTTGTATATTCAGATTATCTCTTTCATACTCGGTGTTTTTCACAAAATATCTAGTGTTACCAAATGTTACGAAATAGGAAATAGACCAATATTGAAAATTGACAACCTAGATGAAGTAACTATTTCCTCCATTAAAGAAACGAGGTAACGCCCATTATAAAATTGAATAACACGCTAGAGTACATACTAACAAAGATATTTCCGAAAATGCGTAAACTAATTGAAATTCTTATTCTCACGGCACTTTAGCGCAACCCACTTATTAACTTTTATTATATCATGATATCACACCACTCTTAACGAAAGCAAAAATTCACAACAGCTTTGTTAGGTTACGTCAACCGTTACAGTTGTAACCACTTACCTAATTATGCGGTATCCAACGAGGTAACGTAGATTGTAAAGTTTTAGATAAAGTTCATATGAATTTTGACTTGTAGGTCGTGAACACAACCGTTATTAATGATTCTCTTGGTCGGCGAAATAATGTAGAAGACTACCAACAGGAGGATAGATTGCAAACAGACCATGTTTATGGTGAGCACTGAAATGGAACTGATTGCTGACAGAGAAATATAAAATACAGAACATTCGATGAAACCCAAAAATCAAGAAGTCTTTGTAAAACCATCTTTCCACAATGGCGTTTATTCCTACAAATAATGCAGATAACATTTTGAACAGTATCAACAAATCGTAAGGTGTCTTGTGTTACTATGGAAACAGTTGTGATGACCCAGTGGTTAAAGCGGTTTGAGAGGGTGAGAGGCCGGCCTCATGCACAAGGATCTAAGTTTGTAACAGGCCAATAACAAAGTTAGTTTTTCTGTTTTTTATGAACTTTTTAAGCTTATCTTGGACGTCCCTGACATCGTAAGGAAATCTGGATTTATATTAATTAAAGTCTGAAATCGCCAATCCGCCTTGAGCACAATGCTCATGTCTGTCATCTGTAGCAGTGTATCAAAATATTGGCTAGTTTTATTTATTAGAAACAGCAACATTTCGACACGTGATGTGGTCACTTGCAATGACAACAACAACCTAGTTCATCACACTGGCATACATTCCTCCATCCTTATCCGTTGGGCTACTTTTACTTCTCTACTTGTCACAAGTGACACTTATCATCAGATAATGAATTCAATCGGGTCCTCAGCCGTCACTGACATGATCACGACTTGCTATTGCTATGTGACTGTGTCGGCATCTCCACTGACACGCACCCGGGTCAAGTTGCACAATGTCTATTAAGTAATTACCAACTAACAAAGGTGAACGTGGTATTTATCTTTATAATTACAATTTGCAGTAAAGCTCAGGATACTTTGTATCATGCTTGACAATCCACGTTGCTGGAAGGTTGAGGAAGATTTTCTATTTAACATCAATTTCTCAAAATACTGAACTGTATTCTCAGGGCCTGTTTACTGGCCTGGCCTGATACGTTCCGATTAAATTATACGTACTAGGCAAATGCTTGACCATTATTTAATATAATATTTAAATAATAACTATATTTGGTGAGTAGCGTCCGCTTGTCGTTTTAAAGTAAAATACGATCGCTAACTCATGTGAGCTTTTATCGGTAAATCAAGGCAGCTATTTTTTGCTCTTTAAGCAATTAAGATGGTATCAATACACGTTATTTAGAGCAATCTCAATGTCATACTGAACAATAGAAGGATATACTTCAACTTAAAGAAATAAAAACTAACAAATATTAATTTTGGACCAACAACGCCTAATTGCAACGTTGAATTAAAATTTCATTGGAGCGAGAAAAATTGAATTACTTGCATCAGTAACTGCACGCTATAAATATAGACTTCCAACAAGTTGTTCTGACAACAAAGCTGTAATTGATATTATTATAAATAAAGCAATCAACTTCAATAATTTGCAGCGGATACATAAAATGGACATTTGCAATAGGTCAATAGAAAGAATCGCAGAAGACAAATAAGAATTTAATAAGGAAGTAGAACAGGGTTATAACTTAGTCAATAGGTATAAGAACGATGATATAAAACGAGACACGTGGTCTTGTTTCGAGTCAGGTCAGTTTGGCTGGATGCGAGGACAGTGCAACGAACTATTTGGGGCGGTGCGACATTTCGTCGCCTACGCCGCAAAGGGGCGAACCTCAAATGAGAAAATTTTACAGGAGAGCCAAAAAACGTTTTTTTTCTCCGGATGACGCGCTTATTTTGATGATATTAAAAAAATTGTATATAATAATGAACAAAAATTAACACGAAGTTGCACTATGGAAACAGGACTACAAAATTAATACAAATATAATATTTTACAATGCTGGGTTTTCCGAGGAAAAGCCGAGAAAAAATATACGCCTTTTCGTCGCGCCACTTTATCACTAAGACATCCCGTTTATCTAATATTCTCTTAGAGTTACGCCTCGAAGTGCTATGATAATATGCGTTGTTTTAATTTAAAAAAACGATACTCAATACAATCAAAAGTATTTATTATGAGATCACAAACTTGTTGACTTAAAATATATTTTTAAACAAACCAAATTACTTAGTAAGTTTCATTCCTTGTCATTATAACTGTGTATTATGGTTAAAATCAAATAAAAACTATTTGGTATTGTTACAATGTTTCACATTGGTAAAAATTACTATAAGAAATATGTTCATAACAACAAAATAAAAATAAATAGATGCTATACCTACTGAAGTACAGTCATCTGCAGAAAAACAAGTATGGAATAAAGTGTGTTTGTATGTATTAAAGTTAGGTAGAGTATAATCTTATAACAGGCTAAGTTGGTGCTCCAGTCATCATCATCATATCAGCCTATGGCCGTCCACTGCTGAACGTAGGCCTCCCCCAAAGAGCGACAGCCATCCCAATCTTAGGCAGCTTGCATCCATCCGCTGCCCGACACCGTCCACCGTGCAGCAGGGCGTCTCACACTACGTTTGCCTAAACGTGGTCTTCACTCTAACACGTGTCTGCTCCACCGACCGTCTGTCCGTCTGCAGACATGGCCGGCCCACTTGCACTTCAGCGCACTAATTTTGCGAACAATGTCGGTGACTTTAGTTCTCTGACAGATGACTTAATTACGAATTCTGTCCCTCAAAGAAACTCCGAGCATTGCCCTCTCCATCGCACGCTGAGTGACTCTCCATCGCACGTTGACCAGCCCCACGGTGAGTGTCCATGTTTTGGCTCCATAGGTCATTACAGGCAGGACTCACTGGTTAAAGACCCTGGTCTTAAGGGATTGTGGGATCGACGATTCAAAGATTTCGCGGAGCTTCCCGAATGCTGTCCAGCCCAAGCGTATCCTTCTATTCGCTTCCTTCTCGAAGTTGTGCCGCCCCAGTTGTATAGTTTGGCCAAGATAGATGTACTCTTGCACAACCTCGAGAGTAGCCATTTACGACCACAGATCTCGAGGGAACAAGACCATTGTACATGACTTTGGTTTTATCCAAGTTCACCCCGAGACCCACCCGTCTTGGAGAATTGCTCATGCTCAGGCCGTTCAGCATCCCTTCCAACTCTTGCAGAGATTCTGCCATGATGACGAATTGACGATGTCATCCGCAAATCGCAGGTGTGAGATGTACTGGCCGTTGATGTTTATGCCCCGTCCTTTCCAATCAAGCGTTTTGAAAACGTCCTCCAACGCGCTGGCAAACAGTTTCGGAGAGATAACGTCTCCTTGTCTTACCCCTCGACGCAGTTGGATTGGTTTTGTGCTTTGTTCTTGTACTTGGACGGTCATTGTTGCGGCCTCATACAGACATCTCAACACTTCAACATATCGGCAGTCGACGAGGCACCTCTGCATAGATTCTAGCACAGCCCAGGTCTCAACGGTGTCGAAGGCTTTCTCGTAGTCCACCTACGCTAGGCACAGAGGCTGGTGATATTCCTCTGTCTTCTCAATTATTTGCCTGAGGGTGAGTATGTGGTCTACAGTGCTGTAGCCTTTTCGAAACCCGGCCTGCTCCGGTACTGGAAGTCATCGAACTTTTGGGCGAGACGATTCGAGATAATCCTCGAAAACAACTTGTATACATGGCTCAGGAGAGAAATGGGGCGGTAGTTTTTAAGCAGCGTATTATCGCCCTTCTTAAAAAACAAAACCACCACGCTCCTGTTCCATGCCTCCGGTGTAGTGCTAGTGTGGATGACGGAATTGAAGAGCTTTGCAAGCTCTGTCAAGACAGGTGTGCCTTGGGCAGCTCTGTGGTTATCCCGTCATCCCCCGGAGCTTTGTTGTTGTGATGCTGTCCGAGAGCTATTCTAATCTCGCCCATGTCGACATCGGGAAGCTCGTCTGTTAGGTGGCACGTGAGTCTGTCCCGTGGATCATCCGCGTTTTGGGCTTGCGGTGCTCCAGTAATTAACAGTAATTATAAACTCTAGTTGAAAAAAACTAAGACTAGTAGGTTCAAATAAACAAAAACATAAACATTAATACATTTTACAAACTAAAGTGACTTAAAATACTTATAAGTTTTAAACATAATTAAAATCATGAAATTTCTAGACTTTTAACCGACTTAAAAAAGAAGGAGATTATCAATTCATATCATATCATATCATATCTTGGGACAACTCACACACGGCCATCTGATCCCAAGCTAAGCAGAGCTTGTGTTATGGTAACCAGACAACTGATATACATACTTATATAATTTATAAATACATACATATTATAGATAAATTACACCCAGACACAGAACCAACAATTATGCTCATCACACAAAGTTTGTCCTGGGTGGGAATCGAACCCACTACCTCCGGCTTTGCAGTCAGGGTCACTAACCACTAGACCAACGAGGCAGTCAATTCGACTGTATGTTTTTTTTTGTATGTTTGTTACGCGACTACTCCTTCAATTATATATAGTATTCTAGTAGTATTCTTGAGTAGGCTTTTTGAGAATTAGCCATTTTGAGAACTAGTCCTTTTGCGACTCTGTTGTCATTTTAAGAATTGGGCATTCTGCGCCTAAACCGAGTAATTCAAAGCGTAATTACTAAAACAAGTAACTCTCGCGCAGCCGTTTAGCCGGGGGCGAAACGACGTAAAAAATGAAGCAGGTCGCGACGAAAGGGCGAAATTGAACTAGGGCTTTTTGTAAAATTTCGCTAGAACCAATTTTGAGATACGCCGTCAATCTTTTTTCGTTTCTATTAGTCTTAGAGCTTTGTCTTTTTGTGAGGACATAGAGTTCAACAAATGGAGCATTTTTGTATACTTATCTCATTTTTGACCGTTTGTATGAGGTTCGCCCCTTTGCGGCGTAGGCGACGATTTAATTCCAAGAAGCTTAGGCGCGAGACGGCGACTCGGCCCAGAGCCAGGCGAACGTCGATTGAAAACACGGCCATTTTATTGCATTTGCAGTTAAGTATTAGCAAAACTGTTGTTTTGAACACTTCATTTGATTTGTGCGTTGCACAAATAGTAGTGACAACAGCCAACAATTTGCTAAGCAAATGTTTATTGCATGCGTAGTTTGCTTTGCTTCAAACTTTGGCTCGACATAAAGCTGAAACTTCATACAAATAAATCAAGGTTTTTACAATATTTCGCCTATTGATTTCGCTACGCATGATCAAAGCGACCGGTCATGTTTTAGCGAAGGTGACGCAATACCAAACGTAACGACTTTGTTTGCGATAACGTAACGTAATATAGCCTTTATTATTCTGTAAGTAGATTAATGTGCAACGTATGTAGATCGAGAACAACGCCAAAATATTCCCAGTATCATAACTCAAATGATCTATTGTCGTTTTGTTCCCGTCAATCATAGTTAGTTTAGTATTCTTAACACACATCATTTTATCAGAAATGGAAGGCTGTTGGGTCAATCTCATTGTAAATTTTTTACTATAATTGAAATAATAGTAGTCTAATAGGTATATGTTCCTTCATTGCTTACTCTTCTAAAACAAGTTCAATATGCGGAGGAGATTTGTTTAAAAAACACAAGGCCATTTATTCTGAAAATCAATTCTTCAATTGATCACTCCGATTGTAGAATTATGGGATTCCTAATATTTACCTTTGTTTGGCAAGATGTCAGGCCCTTTAACAAAACATGAATAACAACTGCCAAGACCAAATCAAAATGCAATTAAAGGACTTGAACAGATGCGGCCGTGATTGCACGCATCAGATGCGATGCGCATGAGTTTGATCTATTTCTGCTCTGCGTCTCGAATTATTATCCGTAATTGATGTGTTCTGCAGCCAGATAATAAATGGTGGGGCACTCTGGGGCAGACACGCAGCCAACAACAACGCGCTTATTATTGACTTGAGCTAATGAGCTCGAATGTAATCAATAACCGCACAAGGACTGCCTGCTATATGCCCGCTGTATTAAGTACAATTAGCATAAAGTCATGCCCTCAAGACATTCCTCAAGATCTAGCCTTTAATGACGTCACTGAGAGTATTGACTTCTTCAGAATAATAGGCACCTGCTTTATTACTGTTGGTATTGTTATTTGTAATGATAAAATAAACTCAAATCCCACTCCAACAGATCAAATCTGCATCGATCTTCCATCTAAACCTATCAACTTTTTGTCCAAATAACATATTCATCCGGACACAAAACAAGTTAAAAGCAACGATCAAAAGGCAATTTCACGCAAGATGAAAGAGGCGTTCTAGAGTTACCAATAGTCGGATGCGATTGTCGGCGAGGCAAATAACAGGTCCCGGTGATCGTCTAACGAGCAGCCGCCTCCTCGCGAAACTAAAACCGAACCGAGACGGTTATTCTCGACCAAATTAAAATGGCGGCGTCGTCAACAAAGGCGAGCATAGTGAGTAATTTGCGCTATATCGCTGCACCAGACAAACCAGAATACATGAACACGATAACGATTGCAAATTGCAACCCTGCTGTTATGATTTCACACAAAACTCCTCGTTTTAATCATACGTAGGTAATTAATTATAAACAACACGATGACAGCATACATGCGGACGTTGATCTTATCTTTTGTAATCGAAAACATTACATCTTGCTTGGGTGTGGGACTGTAGACGTCAAACCAGGTTAACGGCTGTTTTATTGGTCTGCTAAATCCGTGGCGATGTAATCAATACGTCTCGTCGATTACAATAGATTATAGTGATCGAGATGGGTATTATAGCGCGGCACCTAAGGTCATGTCTTCCGACACTCACGCATGTTGACAATACATTTAAACGATTAACGGCACGTAAGACCAAAGTCATTGGTACTGACAAGATATAACCGATTATAAGTGGTTTAATAAAAATATCAAGAAAATTATCTATTATGAAAATAAATATTAACTGCAAGCAACAATGGGATCGTGGGAAACAACCAATACAAATTGGCGGAGGTCAGATCCGCAGTTAGTTATGAATATTATTAAATAATACAGAGATATAGCGTAAATGATAAACATTATAATATTATTAAATCACACCGCGATGATTTCATACCGCGGCGCCTCATCGGGGATTCACCATCAAAATGCCCCGAACCGACGGCCGAGCGTTCAATCCGAATATAAGAGCAATTCAACTCAATTGATAGTTCATTTGTTAGTTTATACGGTGACGGACACATGTAAGAACATTAAAAACAATGAAGAAATATTCACTGATCGGGAACAATTTAAAGATGGACATGGAGGAGAACAATAATCGATTGAAGATTATAGGCAACAACAACTACATAAGGATAAGTAGGAACGTGGGAAGTGTCACGATCATTGGTGACGAGTGCAGTATAGACGTTTTGGACAACTACGGAAGTGTGGAAATGATCAGTGCCAGTAATACAGTGAGAATAAATGTGTGTAACAGTGATACAAAAGAAGAGCCTAGAGACGTGGCTGTAAGAAATATGGAATTGAAGAAGAATTCTAAGCAAAAGAAATCTCTAAAAGTTATATTAGAAAAGTTCATCAGTTTCTATTTAAAGAAAACACTAAATTATCGTTCGAAGAAATAGTAATACTTACTTACAGCGTATTCAACTAGAATATGCTACATTAAGTAATTTGGAAGTGAAAAACTGTGTCTAAGGATTAAAACCAATTTGTGATTGTTTTGGAACTGGCTTTTGACGTGTAATAGAAGGAGGAAAATTAAATACGAACTCGTTACGTGTATCCTACGTGTGCGAGGTTTGCGGGGAACTACTTGCTTCGTAGAGCAATGTGACGTGTCAAATGCCTTTTTCCGGAAGACAAGCTTCCTACGAACTTTATTATTAGTTACTCGTGTTTATATCAGTCAGTCACCGGTACTTTTTTCGCTCAAATAGGTATTATCCATATCGTTAAGTTTTAATTAATTATTTATTTTCTTCATGTATTTAATAGGGACCTCTCATTATCAAGTGAATCTTTACCAAGTTTGTAAACTGTGTCTGTGATAATAAAAACATTTGTACTTATATTCTGTTGTTGTTGTCGCATACTTACTCATTATTTACACCTTTTATCTTATCATTTTTATACAGGCTGTAACGCAAAATTAGAATTTGGATGTTCTACTCCTATGCAAAGTTGAACATTAAAAACACGTGATTAAATAAATATCCTCAAAGTAAGTTATCTGTAAAGTGAACTTAAGACTGATGAGCTATCATTAAACCTACAGCTAGGAATTGGCAGCTCATACCTATTAAGCCCACTTCACGAAAATTTGCCGAGAAAGATTTTTACAGAATAGCATTGAAGATTTTTATCGGAGGTTTAAGGTTCTTCACCTCATTTTGTATAAATAGAATATAATCCGTATAATTTGAACATGAACTTGGTTCGAAACTAAAGGTTACAACTTCCTAGTTAAATGGTATAATTAGATTACCATGGTCGAAGAGCTGGCCTTTGACCGAATAAAATATTTTACATCAGGTACCTACATTGTAATGTTAGATGCCAACTTAAGCTAGTTTGGCTTGGCGGAATGGGAGATACGACTGTCGCAACCTAGGTTCGGGCACGCTGCAATTGCGGCGGTAAGACCCCTCTTTGAGGAGTGGCTAGAGAGGCGCCACGGCGTCCTCACCTTCCGGCTGACGCAGGTCCTCACCGGACACGGTTGTTTCGGGAGGTTCCTGTGTCGGATTGCACGGGAGGAAACGCCCGGGTGTCACCACTGTGTGGACCGCCCGGAGGACACGGTGGAGCATACGGTGCAGGTCTGCCCAGCTTGGGCAGAGCATCGCCGTGTCCTCACGGAGGCGATAGGCGGCGGCGACCTCTCGCGCCCGGGCCTGGTTCAGGCCATGCTCCGGGGCGAGAGGGAATGGGATGCAGTCACCTCCTTCTGCGAAGCAGTAATGCTAGCGAAGGAGGAGGCGGGCCGCGTGAGGGAGAGAACAACACCCTCCACCTCACGCCCCAGCCGCCGCGGGAGACGCCCAGGGCGTCGGACGTCGCGAGGCGACATCCGGCCACCGTAGGCGCGGGCTTGCGGACGGCGAGTAATGGGTAGCTCGCCGTCCGATCAAGGACCATGCCCGGGTCGACGGCGCGTTCTGTTCGCGCGCGCCTCAAAGAGCTGTCAGCACAGGGACGGGGCCCCCAACGTGGCCCCGGAACGTAAAGGGCAACAGAAGGAACAGGGTGGTTTTTTAGTCAGTAAAAGTCTGACAGTCCCTTCCGCCCCACCCAGGACGGAAGGACTCATTTGATGATTTTTACCACCTCTAAAAAAAAAGCTAGTTTGGCTTGTCATTCGAATGCAGAGCCCAAACTACAGTCAATAAGCCTGATAAACTGGATATTAATAGCAGTATAATTAAGTTAGGATGGAAAGTGCTCATGAAGAAAATATGCAAAAGAAATTCACAGCTTCTAAAAGAAATTTTTGGAAGCTATATTCTTGGGCTATCCAAAATAAGTACCCCCATACGGTAAAAATAATTCCAAAAAATGTGACACAAAAAGAGAAAATCAACTAAATCTGTTGCAACGAAGAAGAAGGAGGAATCCTGGGAATCTGGGAAGCCCAAGAAGAGAGGTTTCCAAAATTTTATTTCGGATGGCCGAAATGGAGTGGGAAGTAGATAGAGAACCAAATGCTATCGCGCTACTCGAGAGAGGCTTGAATCCTGAAGTGAACTAAGAATAGTTGACTTGATTCTTTTTAGTCTTATAATGATTAGACTAGCACTTATTTCGCAACACATAAACAGTTCAGTATGAACAAGAACAAACGATTTCAGAGAAAACTTCTAAGCGATGTAATGCGGTGTTGTTAGTAGGACGGTTCTCTGGCAGTCGGCCATGCTGGTTTAATTTATTGCCTGTGACTCCATTACATTGACTAAATACTTACAACAGTTATGCAGTTAAAATTAGTGCATAAGTAAATGTGCTAACATATATAGGTACATTGTATAAAAATCTTGGCAAAATATAAAGTGGCTCTGAACAAAAATGCGAATACAAATTGTAATTTAGATACCCATTCCAAAACTCAGACAATATTTAATGAGTATATTCTAAATGTTTTTAATGGGTGAACAGCTGTTAAATTAAATATTGAGAAATCCTTTCGTTTATTGCTAAAGAATTTGGGATTTCCTAAATCCTAGCTCCGCGTTTGTTAGCAGGGCAGTACCTCACGAGGAATTCCCTTAAACATTTTATGCAATCAATGGACATGGATTTAAGCATTGTTAAACAATATTTATATTTTTACTGTGTTATAACGATGAAAACATAAAATAAATCCATGCTTGTACCCAATAAATAATAAATTACTTATAACATTTAACACACATAAATAATTCCTAGTTTATTGACAAACTTGTATAAATACAAACAAATAGCTTGTGTTCGTAGCAGTTACTTTAATTAAACGTTTCTACTGTCATCACTAACCCTGACGTCACGCTACAGCTATTGGAAATATGCCATGTTGTCACGACATTTCACGCTAACTGCTGATTTTGACAGAACCTAAGCTCGAAGTATGCTCCAAAGAGACGGAAAAATGAGCTGGTAAAACAACTCAAAAGAAATTGTCTAGACAGCATTTTCCAACTTTACTTCTCCTACTTTTTCACCTTCTGCAAGCTTCAGTCACTTTCATAAGGTTATTGTCAGACCATCTCGCTTCTGACACAGCCATTAAAAAAAAATCAAACTACGTACTTATTTTTTTTTTAATAGAACTTTTCATCGACAAAAAAACCATAACGGTCAGATTGAGAACTTTTTTCTAAGTCGTTTAAAAATGGAATCCAGTACTTTTGTTTGCATTTTAATTTTAGTCTAGTCTAAAAGTCTAGACACAACCATACATCACCGAGCAACAAGCAAGTTTATTGTTTTAATAATAAATTGGTATTAGGTGCCTAATGAAAAAGAACTAAAAATATAAGACCAATATCAGTATTATCGTCACGTATTCTCGGAGGCAGTGACCTTGATATTCGCAAGGTAATGTCAGAAGATAATGCTATCTGTGGTAAAAGGAAAGGAAATTCCACTCAGTAACGATACAGTTGTTCGGTATCTGAGGAACTCGTTAAGGATAACAAAGACTGCCCATTGACTCAGCGTTGGAATGCAATTTCTTAGATAAAACCTCATTGTCAAGTGTTACTGCTAATGCTATGGGTATCGTTCATCACTCTATTCATATTGTAAATCCTCAATATTTTTTTTTAGGTTAAAAGTAGTTGAGTTAGATTTTGCTTTCCCTGTTATGCTTTCTTACCTTTTAACTGGTAACTTGTATATTTAATTAATGACTACATGATAAAAACGTACTTAACTTTGTATTTGATAACAGTGCTGCTGATAAGGGACGTCATTATAGAGTAAGAACAGTTGGTCTTTGATTGTTATTTATTCGATATCCTAAACTATTAATACCTACTATTGAGAAGGAACACAATTTCTACGAGCTTTAAACACAAAACCTTGCTCTACTTAGGCCAGGTAACTTTCGAGAGAATGTCAGTCAAGTAAAATCCATGCGGAAGAGTCAAGAACGGAAGTTACAAACTAATTGAGAATCGAGTCCAACGGACGTAGTGGCGTAGGTACTATCATACATAACCCGTCCCTAATTGATCTTCCCTAAACTGGTCCGAGATCACCCACGGCCAGACACGTCATAATCACCAACCTGCTATCAAAATTAGATAACTGTCATTGAGACTTTCACTGATCGTCGGTCGGTTGAATTCACTTTCCCCGCGCTCGGCCCACTAATGAGACGATTCGATTCTTGCGCAACAATGGGGCGTCGCAGGCTCCCAACGGGTCGAAGTCGAACCGGTCATGTCATGCGACTGTCAGACAATTTGATTACCTACCACCATCTGGAATAATGTCGTCTAAATCTATTCCGCAAAGGGCCAAGGTGAACCAAAGTTCTCGATGAAAATGGATTTCAGGAAAACATTTTATCATAGTGTTTTACAGGGGGGGGGAAGGGATAAGTGGCTCCAGCCAAATAGCATCTGAGTTCTTCCGTGACAAATCTTAAACTGAGCTTGATCTTTTCTAATTAAACTTTTTTGCAAGCACTGCCTAGAGTACAATTATTGTCATCAATTAAATTGTATGCTATTTTAGTTTTACTTTACTGAAAACCTACCTACCCCCAAACGACAATCCTGGATCCGCCACTGGTATTTTAATACTATAAGACAGTTGAACTATTTTTAAACTGAACAGCTAAAACTACAAGACAGTTGAACATTTATTAAACTGAACAGTTACTGGACAGTTGAACTGTTTCACTGTTTTCAATTATAATGTTTATTTTTTAAGGCATTTTTTATTTAAAATAGCCAGACAGATTTCTAAGAAAAACAGTTATTGTCTCTATAATAAACGTCGTCTACTGAACATAATGTATGGAAAAAAGCGAATAAATCTTTTACTTTGCCGGAAACGACGCCTATTATTTACAAGACAATCAACTTCCAAGTTCCAATGTCTTCATCTACAGCTTGTAATACCCATACGGTTAGCAATTGCTCGTTCAACTTACGTATATTACAATTTACTCAAATGGTTTCATGGCCATTTATACCAACTGTTATAAATTGCTTTCGCAGTTTCGGCTATTCTGTATTTGAGAAAAAAATATTTGCTCGCATAATTTTTTGCACAGCATAATTATTATTTTAGTTGTAGGCACATCTAAATATATCTATGACACAATTTTACTTTGCTTTATTACTGAATCGAATTCAATAATGTATAAAGGGAACTGCTAAACCATCTGTTTTTACATCAAATGTTTCTAACAAAGTAAAATATTGGCACAAATTCAAACATCTACGACAAAATATTAACGCCAAAGATAAATATTACAAAATGCGTTATTTCCGTAGGCTTGCTGGCCGAACGGATATTTTGCAATACGAACCAGATAGCTATTAACAGACGTGTAAGAAATAAAATGTCGTAGACTGATGTTCACACGGCTAATTACTAGCTAGGTTACACATAGTCTAGAAATACGTTGTATTTATTCCGCATGTTTTATACATGCATGACCCACTTTATCAGAATAATACGCACTTAATGTGGTACTACTGTAACTTACTATAAAACATTTACTCTGTGACCTCTCCACTAAGTCAGCAACTATAGAAAACCTAGTACGTGTACCAACCAGTCTACTTATTTTTATTACTTTGTCTACATCCTGACGTACTAAATCAACAGACCTCACGAAGCTGACATACATAAGACTCATAAGTATAGTAATAAAATGATAATTTGATACAGTTGACTGCAAACTTTGCAATTATGGCATTTATAACATAACTGAGAAATGACCTTTAATGGAGTAGTAGGCCGACAAAAATGCAATGATGTGTTAATCAGCAGTATCACGTACATCTTGGCATTCACCTCCCGGTTCCCAGGATGTTCTTATACATAGCTTCGAAGTGATACGTTTTTTTAGAATTCGACCTACGAGGTGGTCGCGGCCACCACAGTAAAGAAATTGCTGTGGTGGCTTAAAAATTAAGGCCCCCAGGCAGGGCGTAAAAGTTATAAACTAAACGACTACACGCCTTGTGGGGTACGTACGGAGCTTGGCATAAGGCGTCACTGCGAGAAGTCAGCAAGAGGACAGGCTGTATCGGATCTTATCTTCGACGTGAGAATCGTGTTCCTCAATTATAACAAGGGATTGTCCAGGACACTATGCTAGCTCTCTCAGGGTTACAGATTGCAAATTCAGCCATGACTGGTTACAAGACTTGCTGACAAAGATCGGGATCAAGATTAGGATTGAGATTGAGATATATTATTCATTTCGGGCCTTAGTCATCAAAGTATCAGCTAGGTTAGGAATGCTAAGTTTGTTCAATCTAATGAAATAAATTCATAAGCTTTCGATTAGTTTAGGACATTGAAAATAATTAATATACATAGCCTTCAGTTTGCATCAAACACCAATTTTATGGAAAGTATTATGTCTATCGTCAACGATGTCATCAAAACTGGGTGATGATTATGAACAGTAACTAGGGAAACTTGTAACAAGAGGCACGTCGTGATTTTTTGTCCCAGTTCCTACGTTATATTTGTTTTGTAACACAGACACGGCAAGACCCTAGATTTCCAATTGGATTTGAAAGACCTAGTAAACTTCTTCTGTATCCGGCACAACTTGTTAAAGAAGAGTTCGTGATTTCGATATCATTTGCAGATTTGGCGTCGAATTTCGACATCTACCTATTGCATGACTAACGTCCGGCCTATAACCGCAAATTGAATTAATATTCATATGTGGGAATAAGGTAAAACTTCGTTGTTATAGAACAAGGGGACTTCCTATCTATTTCCTCATTCCTTTGTTTTATTTTATTTATCAGAAAGAACTTATACAAAAAGTCCGTTTGTTGAACGTACCTACAAGATGGCCACCTTTATCCTGTTATAAAGTTCAATTTAATTTACTAATGCAAAAATAATGGCCGAAAAGGTGAAACTAAAAAAGAAATCAGTCGTGCACGCGCCTCAGCGCAGGCACAGGGCCAATGAACGTTGACAGGTGCCGCGCAACCAATCCCGATACAGAATCTCACTTTACGCGACTCGGTTCAAATCACGAAATTATGTCTACATCCTTCTCTGGTGCATTCAAATAATACCGAGTGAAAGAGAGACGCGGAGGGCGAAGGACCTCTCACCGCACCTGGGTTGCTTTAGCACGGGCTTTGTTTACCGATCAATTTTATGATTGCTTAACTTATTCAGACATGATTTAACTTCCATTTTCATTTCTTTTCGTTTCTATAACATCTAACAAAATTATTAGTTCTTCTAAAAGTTCAAAGTCATCGTTGTAAGCTTTGATCAAAAGGCTTACGTAATCCTTTGTTAACTGAAAAAGTTCAAGTAGACAGTGATCTGTGAACGGAATTGTAATTCTCCGGGTATCGTCCCACGCATTCCAGGAGGTCGTTACTGTGCGGTCTAATGTCAGTCATTCATTAAAGCGAGTGCATTCCCTGGCATACAAATGTCCTTCCTGCCGCTTGTAGCTTCGAGTCATGACACTAGGTACTCCGGTAACTAACTTTCTAACATTTAGTCACATCGCTGCAGCGCCTCGCGGTTGTCCGATTACCCAGAAACAAAACCTACAGATTCTGCGAAAACGTAAATCATTTATTAGCAGTAAGCATTGGTAAATAGAGCGCAACCTAATTTTAAGTTTCAGATAAAATGTTAACAGATGCGTGTTTAATGTTGGTGGTAGGCGCGGGTACGACCGGGTACGAACACACGGCACGGCGGCGCCAATATTGCTTGTTTTATTTACATCTCAGGCAAAAAATTGGCATTAGTCCAAATCCTAAACGAGATGGCGTCCATAATGATATCTGAGTATTTCGAAATCCTAATCTCGATAAACAGGTTTATGGTTTAACAAGAAGTTTAAGCTGCAAAAATACACTCCACCAAACTGGTCCCTCCTCGAGATTCGATCCGGTAAAACGTTAGTTTGTATCGAATAAGAAATCGATTTATGTTATTGCATCTGGAAATAAATCGATATAGTCGCATGCTCCTTTCTGTAATTTGTTATAGACGATGATGATGGCGTGTCATTCATCAGCAACCAGTGGTACAAGTCATTGGTTGTGTCGGATAAGATCGATTAGCCCACATCGAAGCACAGTCGTATTGGAGTGGTAACGTTAACATCTGGTTGTAAACTGGCCTCGACACGGTTCTTTCGTTCGCACCGTTCGCTAAGACCTAATTACGTGGATCAGGTACTGGGAGTAGATCGGCGATAGGAAGCGGACGAGGAACTAAGAGGCTAGCCGAACCGGTCAGTAACGGGCCGCGTGTGCCGACTGTTCGGCTCAAGACATGGCCATTTAGAAAATAAATAAACATAAACACGATATGTACAAACGGTACTACCTGATTACTGAGAACATTGTGCACTGTATTCACACGACAATGGAATAGTTTGGCACTAAACCAAAGAACGGGTTTTTGTACAGAAAGATAACATAGTGCAAAGTTATCAACGCAAACAAAACGTACGTGATTGAGTAAAAAAAACTTTAGAAATAGTCAAATAGCGCATGAGTCAAAGCGTTATCGACGTCAGACGTGATCCGATACGGTGATACCACTCGTGATAAGAAAGCTACAACGACTTGTGGCTCAGGTAAAGAGCCTGTTTTAGGTGACAGTTCTCGAACAACTTAACTATAATAAAGAGAACGATGTCCGTCAAGTAAATTCAAGACAAAACGATAATAAACAAGATTTTGCTATAGAACATTCAACATGAATCCAAAGAACATTGGATAAATCATTTCAATGAATGTACACTCTGGCATTGGCTCAAAACACAGAGCCAATATCAACAAAGGTAAATATGTTAGCACTATCGTAGAACAAGTTATCCTGGTTATAGAACTACACTAAACTTAACATACCTGTGTAAACTGCGAAGAGATTTTCGTATGGTCTTCCTGGTACACTTTCCGTGACTTCCGTCGCTCTGTCATGAGGGCTGTCAGCCTGTCCAGGGCTTTAGATTCTAGAGCTTCAGCATTGGCCTTGATAAGCCTGCTGATATTCTCCCATTCTTCGGTCATAGCTCGCCAAGCTGATGCTATCACAGAGCCTGGAAAAAAGATCAATATATTATTTTAAGCATATAAAGTAACATTATGTAACTTCTCCACTAGGCAGACTTTAGGACTAACAGGATCTAACGTCAATGCATCTTGTGACAAACTTTAACGTCCAACGTACGTGTTATATACCGTAAAGAACACATTTGAGCTAAAATAATTGACCGTAAGTAGAAAGTACAAAATATGGAACTCAAAATTCTAATCCCATGAGCAGTGAGGCATGTTTTCAAGGGAGAAATGAGGTCACTAGAATTCATACAAAGACCAAAGGCTCCATTTATCTCAACTGGACTACGCTCCTGCATGTTTGCGTAATATTTAAGACATTGGCTATTAACGCTAAAAACGTTGTATCTAGTCTAGACGCATGTCGAACCTGTTGAGAGATTTTTGGCACAAAGTCTGACAGAAAGTCACTTTGCATAACATTTGTTTTCAATTTTAAATGCTCTTTTAATATTGTGATGCTATTCCCGAGTGATCATAATTATAAAAGTTAAGATCCCTCCATAAGCTAACCATAATCTGACCATATTTTCCACTCCCTCAAAATCAACATTGTATATACTGCATATCGTTGAAATAACTTAAAAATATTTAACATCGACTCAAGTATCACTTACTTATCTTTTTAATTTGATATAGCAAATATTTCTTTATCGATTATTGAATGAAGCATGCTTTATCAAAATGTGGAGCGACTTGCGATAAAAGCCTCGCTGATGGACAAGGCGAGCTGTGTAACTGCTGTATAATCTAGACATTATGATCTACATAAACATGTAATTGTTTAACTGCTAACTTATCATCACTTTACAACTGCCATGTTTACAGAAGCTCAATTAGGTACTTAAAATTAGTTACACGTACTTACTTAATTTCATCAATAACCTAGAAATCAAGTGCAATTGTAATTTCAAGATGAAGAGAATATTACCAATGAATGGCTTCTTCAAATCAATTAAGAACACACAAGCTTATGAAGAAATAGCTTTTGCTCCCGACTTCGTTCGCGTATTGTCGATTATCGCGGACGCAGACGAAGTCGTGGAATAAAAAGTAGCCCATGTCCTTTCTAGGGGTTCAAACTTACCCCATACCAAATTTCATCAAAATCGCTTCAGTGGTTTAGTCGCGTAACAGGCAGACAGAGAGAGTTTATAATATTAAATAAGGATCCACATTTTCATAGTTCATATTTTATATCAGTTTGTTGGACCTATAGAAAATCAAATCCAAGAAGTTGATCCGTAAGCTAGACTTACGGTATAAAGGTATAACTGAAGCTACCTGTACTGCAACTAAGGTATCTTTAAACAAAGCATTTTTTCATTCATTGATCTTCAAAAACAATGGAGTTACCATATGGTAGGACCAGCCCACTATGGAACAGTTATGGTAAGAACAATGACAGCACCCACAGACCCACCTACTATTAGGAATATTGATGAAAATTGACATAATTATTATCTAAGATCACCACGTATTATAATCATAATAAGTATAGGGATGACGTTTGCCTATTTGGATAGTAAATGTTGACGCAAAAATTCAATCCGATTGTCTTGTGATGTTTTGGTTTTTCGTATTTCTTAGTCTCCAGTTTTGATCTATTTGCTTTTAAATTCTTATTTGTTTTTCTATTCACATTTAGCTGTGACCTGTCTTCTTTTCTTCTTTTACATCTAACAAGAAATGATTCAGGAGAAGTAATTCAAGAATAGCTTCAATGACTCTGTCGAAATTATCCGTCGCAAGATTTGTGTGTGCTTCTTGTTTTAGCATTATATTGTTATAATTATACTACGATGAGGGTCAATCTAAAATCACTTCTGCCAACTCGGTATTATTTATTTTTGGTAGATGCCAAATTAATAACACTTCGTTCTACTAATTTGACAGAATTAAAAAAACTTATGCTATCAGGAAATAACCTAGGTCTGGAAATAAACAGCTTAAAATATCGAAACAGCATACCATGTTAGCAATAGAAAATTAAAACAAAAACTCTTTCCAACCGATTAAGTTGAGAATTGGCGAATGAAGATTTGAGAATACCAATAGCACATAAATCTGTGGCTTGAGACAAGATTGCATAAACATACGAAAATATTCTCACGAAATCACGACTTAATCAAGAAATCTCAGATAAGTATCGACAGCTTTTGTCAAGTTCGCCAAATTGTTACCTATACCTACCCACATGACAACAAAGTTTTTTGAACTTCCAACCTCATAAGTTTTCATTGACCTTAGCTGCAGTTATTTCAATGAGTTATATGCATTTACCTACTAATGATTGCTAATACAAACTGGTTAGTTAAGCCTAAGCGGATTCATGTTTAACACATCACATTTAAATGCAACGGTTTCTTAATCAAGGATGTGCCTCACTCCTAAACAGCACATTTAACGCTCAGTCAGAACTAATCGCAGAATAACAGTAAAAAGAAGTTATGATGCAAGTAGACCGTTCAGCAGTGCTAATAAGGTTAATTCTCGTTAAGTGGCACTGATTTTTACCGTTAAGTTCTTCACACTTGTCCATCTTCTGGCCTTGCGCGGCGGCAGCGGACAGTGCGAGGGCGTACTCCCGGTCGCTCTTCATCTTGGCCTGGAGGCTCCGCTTCATGGTCTCCATGAGCCGCAGCTCGGCATCCTGGCGGGCCAGCAGTGCCTCGTGCGCCGCGCGCCCCGCGCCGCTAGATGCGTACCCCATTGTAAACAACCAACGTCTACACTAAACCGCACATCACAAACATAAACACAACACTATTCACATCATTCTCCGTTATCACCGGCACAGTGTTTATACGTCTAACGTCACCTACTCACCTCGTAACTAAATTCAATTTATTGGCAAGCACAACAGAGAAAGGAGACCACGTTAGAGCTCTTTAAAAGTGACTTTATTTTTTTTTTCCTTAATTCTGGCACCCGCATGGATGGCTAACAGTTAAAGACTAAATAAATACTTTACAGAAAAAAAAACTTTCGATAGTTCAGAAATGTTTAACGATCGAGGTGAGCGCGCTCGAAATATGAGTACGCGCGTCCGCACGGTATCGTCGCCCGACCTGAATGCCATTCCATCTATCGCGAGCACATTACGTCTGGTGGTGTGGCCGCTGCTGCCAGTGTCTGGCGGCTGGCCCCAGTCACCCGCGCTTGAGCCGTTGTCCGTCGGTGAAGAATTGCTTGAGAACAAGATGATATAAGATCAAAACGGTTTAAGCATCGCTACGATTTGCGATGCTGTTTTCCTGGACTATGCGCAAGCGTTCAATTTTAGTCAGTTCATAGACGAATATGAGTCAGTTTCCATTGTCTGAAAATTGTAATAGATTAGCAAATAATGTAAATCCGTCTTCTTATCTTCTTCTTCTAATAATAATAATCTATCTCAATATTTTAAAGCGAAAGGTCACTCACTCACTCACTTAGGTACTCATCACGAAATATCGCAAACCTTACCTTACCTGGGAGGTAGTTTATAGTAAGTAAGTAGACGTCCGTGCAAAAAGGATTTTCCAAAATTCACCCCCTAAAGAGATGAAATGGGGATTCTAGGTTTGTATGGAGAAATCAACTTTGACGCGGCCAAAGTCGCGGGCAGAAGGTAGTAAGTCATAAAGGCCAACTTTTTGCTACGATTAACAACGCATTATTTAATTTTAATTAAAGCTGTTCCTAAAAATAAAAACAAAGAGCGCATTACGACAGGCTAGTTACTTTCTTACAAAGATTAGATAGAACCTTCAGATACAGAGACTTATTAGAATTAAAAATCATTCATCGTAGTTATAAATTCAAATTAATGCCTATGACGCGATTTGAACTTAAAAAGGTACCTTTGGCACAGATGCACAAAGAAATAAGGCCCATCAACCTTGCTTTGAAATGCTTTGTCTACAAACAGAGGTAGGTACAGAAAGCATTTTGCCTACGTCAACTGAAACAATTCAGTAGTATTAGCATTATACCGATACTAGCTGCTGCCCGCGACTTCGTACGCGTGGTGTTTTTCACCCGTCTTTGGTTACTGCGTCATGCTCGTGAACGAGTGCTGTCAGTTGGGATTGGTCATCTCTTAAGCTATGGCTTACATCTTTATTTTTATTATTTTTTACTACTGTTTTATATTCATCTTCATTGTGATCATTGTAGAATCAACGAGAATAATGTAACCAGGATTTTGTAAAAACCTAATTTAAAAGAGTGCCGTGGAGTTTATTGCTCGTTCTTCTCCATAGAGGCCTACCTCCGTTTTGGAACGAGCAACTAGCTTCAACTTTCGGACTAACTGACAGCCCAAGTAGCACAAAACTGCATTATAAGATGTCACAAGAGGGTAACATCGGTAACTTTAGCACTTATGAAGAGTTATTACAGTACACTCGACCTGCAATAGGTGAAAAGTGAACTTTCACCTGAATAAGAACGTTATTATGCGTTACGGAGCCCACGCTGTAACGCTTGCAGCGTTAATATAGGTAACAAGTTCAGTATTATACAGCTTTAAGCAATTTAAGGGATTTTTGTGGACTTTAACGAAGCTATATTCTGAATTGAAGACCACAACTGTACCCTTAGACCACTTGCATTTTAAGAAAGATCACGTGAGCTACTATAATGTAATCAGTTATTCTGTGGCTTCAAATAACAAAGATATAATGCCTTTTGCTGCACACAGTGGAACTTGTGTAATGTTAATCAGCTTGTTACACGCAATCGTATAATAGCTCTTATAAAGCCTACATGATCCCTATGGGTGAACATATATGATGCTAAGTTAAAGCAAACTGCTCTATATTAGCTCACATGTTACCCATAATCTCAGTGAGAGCTGAATACTTGTACTATCGTTCACTATCAAGCTTTACATGAATCTGTAGCTGACTTGTGTAACACAAGAACCACTCGTAACAGCTCGTTACTGATTCATGTACCACGAGTGGACACTTAAACAGCTCATGCCGTTTGATTGTGGTTAATACGGTACACATTGCTTGTCTGCCATTTTTTAGATTCTAACCTATGTATACAATAAAATAACAATTTGTTTTTGTTTAGTCAACGAAAATAACAACAGAATTTGAATAGAAAATGTAATGATTTTATACGTCTTACGCTTATTGTCAAATTACAAAGGAAAAATAAAAATACTTAAATTTTTATAATAATATCATCAACCTATTTTATACTATAATTTTCAAGTAAACAGTGATATTTTGAGAGCGCGTGAAAATATTCGTCTATAATTATATAGTATTTGACAATAAACTCTCTTTCCCATTCGAATTTCATGCACATGGAGGAAAAACAAAGTTTTACTTTCCGATAAACATTTGCCTATTTCCCACAAACACTTTACAAAATGGTTCACACAAAACATATCTAAATAATAAGTAGTAGAGTGAAAATTATTCACAATTTTGCCACTTGTGAATTGTCAACTCCATAAAAGAGTTACTAATATCCTGGAGTGTATTTTGTGCTGAAAAATAGGTAACAAGTACTCTATTATTCAGCCCTTGTGGTGTATAAAAGGTAACACATACCCTGATAATCAGTCATTATTCAGCTCTTGGGGCGACTGTTACCTTTAATAATGCTCAAATAACGCTGATATAGTGCAACCAGCTACATTATTCAGCTAACAGCTGCTTAATTTGTGCCCAAATCAGAGTTATATCAGAGTTATAGGCGCCTCTAACGCTCTTATTCAGCAGGTTTATTCAGCTGAAGATTCCATTGTGAACAGTTATTCAGCTACTATTCAGCGCTTCTGTGCTACTTGGGAGACTCCTTGACAATTTAAAAGTGCCTGTAAATGGTCTAATTGAAATAAATAAATGTTAAATAAATGTGTTGTTGTTGTGAAATAAATGTTTTGACTTTGACTTTGCTCTGCTCCCAAGGGTCAAAGCGTGATGTCATATAGCCTGGTCTAAGACAGACCTTCGATTCAATATGAATATGAAGATGCGAATACGTCTCGTTACTAACAGTTTACCAGCTTATTAAATACTAACAGCTTACCAGCTCAATGTCAACATAATAAATAAATACAACAAAACAAATAAATAAATAAATAACCTTAGTTCTTCCAAAATGAGCCAACCCACAACCTCTTAATAAATACATTTTTCCTCATCATCATTATCATCATCTTATCACCCGAAGATCGTCCACTGCTGGACATAGGCCCCTAAAGATAGCCACAGAGGCGTATCTAGGGTGGGGCAAGTTAGGTATGCGCCCAGGGCACCTATAGACGGGAGGTGCGAAATTCGCCAATTATTAAAATTGAAAATTAAAATACACTACAATAAACCATTTAATTGTTTTTATTGGACATGGGTTTCATCGCGTCATCATGCTGGGCAATATTGAAAAATGGGCCCAGAGTTCATACAAAAATGCCTATAGTCCTCTATGACTGTTTTTTATTGTATTTGACTATTCATATTATGAAGGCACTTTTATTATTATAAAAATGTATATAATTGATCAAATGATACCAAACAACCACTTTTTGTTTATCTGTCTTTTTGTTTGTTCCGGCTTATCTCCGAAAAGGCTGGACCGATTTTGACGGGACTTTCACTGGTTTATAGCTAACGTAATAAGGTAGCTTAGGCTACTTTTATTTTTAGAAAAAGAATCAGGTTTCTGTGCATATAGTTGTTGTTATTATTGTTTATTGTCGGGGGTCCTACTCCCTAACTGCAGTGAAGCTAAATTGGGGGGGTAAACATTTTTCACAAAAGTGGGTAGCAAAATGTTTATTTTTTCCCGGAAAGTTTAGCGTAGATACAGCCTAAAAGTTAGTGATGATGTATAATATTTTAGGAATTTTTGCTTATACGGATTAGGGGCCTCTGAAACTGGGGGAGGCCGTATCTTTGATATGGTTGATACGGCGGTAGCTACATCCCTGGTAACATAAAATTACATAACATAACTTCAGGTCGTGGAGGTCAGATAGGCAGTCGCTCCGTAAAATATTGGTATTCAGCTTCAAAATTCAATATTCTATTAACCTAAACATAAAACCTTAGAGTAATCGTAAAATATGTACAATTTATAGAAAAGACAGCAAGGAGAAACCTCATAGGGCATCACAAAAGCATTATCTGGGTACCTGGATACCACTTGATAAGATTGATTGTCAGACCCGTAATGACTTCAGGTCTAATAATATTGCCTGAAGGGTTTAGTACGTACACCAATATTTTTTTACATGTTTTTATGTTCATCTAATGGGAACAAGCCTATATTTCCAACACCCGAACAGAAATATACACTAGAGACTGATAAGTGATATATTAATATCATTGCTCCAGACTGCTAATGGCCTAGCTACTGGGAATTTCCTCTCTGTTAGAGCGAATGAATCTTTAAATAGTAACTCCAAAGATCGGATGTTTAATTAAAAAGATACAAGAAAGCATTAATTACTAATTACAAGAAGTCATCATCAACAACATATTTCAATTATGACAACAAAAATAAAAATGATTTATAACCGAATGTTTGAATTTCGCGGGCTAAAGCGCATCAAATCTATTGCCTTTCCGAGTAATGTACAAATAATTTTATTTTTAAACTTCTTTTTAAGTAATCATTCTTGTGAGAACTGTTCAAAAATGTATCATAATTTATTGAACAAAGTATTTTAAAAGTTTTTACAAAAATTGCCAGCACGAAAATATCATTAGTAAAGAAAAGGTTTTTTTATATTGGCAATAATACAAAATGGCCAGTCATGGACTCTGACTGATGGATTTTCTTTATTATTCACATTAGAAATGGATAGATGTAATTTTTGTTAAATAAATAATGCTATGGACATAGAAGTATTACTAGAACCTATAAGTAAAAAAAAACATGTTACATGTAATTTATTGTTCGCCGACAGCGACGCCACGCGATGCGACGTTCCACCACTACCATCAGTGGGCCAAGCCAACTACATCATACTCTTTGCCAACTACCAAATAAGCTGGTGCTCTCTATTGCGCTACAATGTATGGCTACTTTCATTTCAATATTTTGGTGTTTTTTTTTAAGTAGGCACACTCATATTTTATTTTCTTAAAATATTTCGATTGATTCTTAGGTTGTTATTTTCAGATCTATCTACGAACTTTTATTGTTTATTTAGATTATTTGCAATATTTTAAGTTATTTTATGTTTAGAGAAAATGTTTTTTCCACAGATTTTCATCCTTCGTAATGAAATGTCAAAATATTTTTTTGGTAATACTTAAATGTAAACGTCTCTACTCTACGTCATTGGCAACACTGACCCCAGCCTTGTAATATGGCCGCTACAGGTTAGTTCTAGTAATTTTGTCACGTGAAAAAAACCCTAGATTTCGCTTTATTTTATTGTTTGTCACCATATTTTCATACCTAAATTGGTTTGCATGTGAATCAGTTACCCAATGCATCCCTTTTGAAGGCTATACAATGTTATCTAATAATGCTAACGTGTCATCATTTCACCTCTGCGGACGTTTGGATTTACCGCGTGGCCACATTTCTCAATACTCCCAATCAATTTAGTACTCTTATAACCTAATTTAATGTTTCAATTATTGGTTATTCATTTCCGAGAAAGTGAGAAAATCGAGTTATAACAGATGTGTAATAAATGCTAGGTAATTGTCGTTTCATGTGTCCGCTAATAACCGCTTTCCAAAATCGGAGTAGGTCGTTCACTTACTATGCGTCATCATTAATCATTAAGTTTTCCTCTATTTCTTCAAGACCATCCAGCTGTCGAGAATGTTTCACATAACATCATCCGAATTTCTTGTTACGTTTTTACAGGCAAGAAATCAAAGAAGGCAAAATGGATTCCAGCCAGCATCACAGACATTATTGCAGAACCGACGACAATTCCAGCAACACACAACTGGGCGGACGCCGTAGATGAAGAACGTAAGTGAAAATAATGTTCTCTTTGTCATGCACCTCTGTTCTTATCAAAATGCTATCACTAAAAGAATTGACCCAATGATGATGTAAAGGGTAATGGCTGGCCAATGTTAATCTCGTACTTGGGGCGCACTTACCGAGTGCTTGTCACTCTTTCCGCCCCGGGAAGGTCTGAGGAAAGGTCTTTGTGTTTCAAACATTCTAGCCGGATGCTTCTCTCAAAGGGAAGGTGGGGGAACCAGAAATTACGGTGTAATGTTAAGCCTGTGACGCCTGGCCTGTGGGGCTAGGTGGAGGTGTGAGCATTGTCACTGTTGGAAACCCCTGTGACCAGCAATTTTAGCCTAATCTACGAGATGACTCTGGTCATAACTCAATTCAGACTAGTCTTTCATTGGCTTGCTCCCTAATTTTTCTGAGGGTCTTAGTATGTTTTTATAATTATTTGGAGAAAAATATTCACTTTTACTCACAGTAATGGTTTCTATAGAATGACAAGTTCAATGTTGGAATTTCTGTGACTGGTAAAAAATCTTACATAATATTTTTTTTTGCCTTGTTTTAAATATGGTTCTTTCTTTTTTCATCTTATTAACTAACTCATTATAGAGAACCTTTAAAAGAATAACTAATGGTGACAGGGATATTTGCTCAAGTAAGATCTATTAAAACACTGAACATATTGTATTAATGATTACCAATACCAATGTTCTTAGCTGAAAATACATATGGGGGTGGTGGATACTCCTCGCGCCAGAGGGCGCCGGTGGTGCTCCCGTCGGCGTCGCGGGCGGCGCGCGGAGGCCTGGCCGTGGATGACGAGTCTATCCCTCGTCGCCCACCCTTCACCGCGCATATCTCTAACCTGCCCTATGATGTCGACGAAAGCGCTATCACTGAACTCTTCACTGGACTTAAGGTAACATTATTAATTTCCCTTTTTTGCAGTATTTTTCATGAAATACATGTTGTCCTGTTATCTGCCTGTTACGGAAAGACTGTACAGTAAAATCTAAATGATGAATGCTACCATTTGTCATAACTTATGCATGCGATTTTGATTGGATGACCTTATTAACCAGGGCTAACAAGTAATACCTTAAGCTTTACCCAAATTATTGATCATCTAAAAGCAAGGTCACAGATTGACTTTAATTTATGTCTTATAACATCCAATTACTTGCATTTCGTGTTTAAAATATGTACTTTAAGTGTAACATCATAAAATTATTTAATCAGTCAAGCTGTGCAATATAATTTAATCTGATTATGTTCACTACACTATAATTATGATATTCATTTTGAATGATGACTAACAAAATTCTTGCTAAGTTGATCAATTTTGCTGTATTATCATTTGAAAAAGTTTATAATTAGAATCATTATGTAATAACTATTGTTCAAAAGTTACATTGATTGTAAACAGGGACCAATTTGTGACTAGAATCCCCATTGCACAGTGCAAGAGGAAAAATTACGAAATTAAATGCTTTGAATATCTTTATGTTATAGAAAGTAATACTCTGTAAAATATGTCAATAGCCTTGAAGACTGATTAAAACCAGTTACCTTACTAGCTTATATACACTTACAACTATTTGAACAGATGTATGATAATATTAAATAGTGTAAGGATGTTAGATTATATTGATATGTTTACTAGTTAATAATTATGATTTGTTATATAGAAATGTAGCTTTTACCATGATAGTTCGAATAGAAATTGATTAGAACACAAGTAAAAAAATAATAATACCAGCTTATTACTGTTCCAATGCAAGGCAAAGGCCTCTTCTCATACAGAGAAAGCACGAGCATTGATGATCATGCTTATCCAAAGCTGCAGCTGGTGCTTTAAAAATGTTAGTCACAAATTAATTTTAAAATATCATAATTTTGTACATTATTTGTCCTATATATCCTTCTACTTTAAACATGTATCAAAATATAGGTAAGATACATGAACATGATGTTTTATTTATTCAACAGATTACCAACCTGAGACTCCCGCGCGAAGGCGACCGTCTCAAAGGCTATGGATGTGTAGACTTTGAAGACAGGGAGAGTCTCATCAATGCTATGAACATTCCTGACCTGGTAAGAAAGAAACTTATCCATTAATTTTGCATTTACCTCAATCTTTAAATGTTAAATATTTTAGTTTCAAATGGCGAATGCAATACATCCCTGATCCAAGATTAAGAAATAACAATACACACAGTTTCAAATATGCACAGCTGTTCTTTAGAGGATCTCTAACAACTTGACATGTTGGGCTATTTTTTTTTTAATATATAAATTGAAACCTTGTGAACCATTGAAAAGGGGTTCTATTGTGTTTACTACCGATTGTAAGCTAGTTTCGTTTGTTCATAGACAATAGGCGGGAGACGCATAAGAATAGAGGTGTCTACCCAGGACAACGACCGCCGAATGGGAAGGGGAGGCAGATCCGACCGGGACAGGTAATACAATCATTGTTACAAAATGTATTCAACATTATTGTTATTAAAGTCAAAACTGGATGTTAAGAAATTACTTTGTATGCTATATTAAAATGTTATGTAATATTATGACTGTCCAAATCTAAAAATCTATTTTATTATGAAACGCTATAAGGAAACTTGTTTTATCGATTATGTAGTGGTTTTAATATTCCACAAAAGAGCAGTCAATAAGCTTTTTTTTTTAATACCGAGGGAATTTAGTTCTTATTCATACAAAATTCGTTTAATATTGATTATGTACGTGTTGTATAGGGAATATGACCCAGAACGCACAATGGGTGACTGGCGTTCAGGGCCGCGTGCGATGCCGGACACAGGCGGCCGCGACCGTCCACGCCCAGAGCGTGGGCCTATGGATCGTAGCAACATGGATCGTGGGAACATGGACCGCGACCGGGACCGTGATCGAGAACGGGATTGTGAGTTCAATATTCTAATAATATTAGTAAAAAAAACCTGTATGTTTATACCTATCTATATTTATTGAAAGGATTTGGATGAAAGTTGGCATACAGGTAGACCATGATCTGGATTATTACATAAAATAGTTTTTATCTGAGTAATACGTTCCTTTGCGATTAATAATCGACGTTTACACAGGCGAAGCTGTCATCATAAACTGGTATCATTTTGTCGTATCGGTAAAACTCATGTAGTATTATAAATTAGTTAGTCAGCAAGGGGAAAGCGTGCGTGGCTGGTTATTGTCCCTCTACAGAGTAAAGACCCTTTCATACAGAGAAGGCATGACCTTCGGGCACTGCGTATAAAATAATCTATCGTACGATTGACAATGATGTCATAGAAACACGCATCTTTTGCGTAACATTGCTTCTGTACTATCTTCGTTTGTGAATGTTATTTATCCCTATTGATTTATACAGCAGAAGTTACCATTACCAAAAGTACTACTGTAATCTATACAATTGTATGTTGGTATACTTTATTGAATAAGAAGAAAAACGGCGGTCTGTCGGTTATCTAATATACATATTTTGCAAATCAAAGCCAAGTTACCCGTACACGAATCCCTCGTAGGCCGTGGTTTACTTCTTTATTGCTTTTAAATAGATGTTTTAAAAAAGGCTCGATCGTTTGTGGAAACGAAACAGTAATTTGAATGCGAATTATGTTGCGTCGTTCCGGTCGGAAACTTCATAAATTACTCGTGACAAAACGAATTATGTACGTAAAAATGCCCTTACACGCCTTTATTGTATACTGGCTTTTTCCCGCGACTTCGTCCGCGTAAATGTTGGTTATCGCTGATGCAGACAAAGTGGCGAAATAAAAAGTTGGCTATGTCCTTTCTTGTGGTTGAAACTTACCCTGTACCAAAGTCGTGATACAGAATTGCATTTCTAATAAAATAACAAAAACAAACGTAAAAATAAATCATTGCGCATTGAATTTTAATATATCATCTCCTTAATAGTAATTCACAATGATGATAGGTAACCTGATGGTTGGAGCTAACTGTAATGTCACACTTGGGGCGCACACACAGAGTACATAATCGCCGATTTATTACCTCTTGTTCAGTCGTCATTGTTATTTGTGAGTGTGTGCCGGCTTTGTCATCGTTTGCTTTACGATGCAATCGTGCACACTGGTACTTACAATACTATCTTATGACAATAAAATCGGCGATCTCAGTTACTCAACCCGCCTCGGGAAGGTCTGAGTAAAGGTCACGTGTGCATGTTGGCACTGAACCCTTCAGCAAGGGGTACTGCTTATAGCAGTAGGAGGTAACCAGAAACACGGGCTTCTAGGCTTTGTTGAGGACTCCACATGGACGAGACTTTGCCTTCTTAGGGCCTTATCACACTAGCGGATTGCGAGCGTCCTCAAACCGTTGCGAATTCGCCTCGCGTCCGAGACGTCTCCGCTGTGCAGCCGCGGCGTGTTCGCGACGCATTCGCTGCGCGCCCGCTCCGCTTTGAGGACGCTCGCAATCCGCTAGTATGATAAGGCCCTTAGCCCTTGGAACCCCTCTTGACCAGCTGTTTTAGTTTAATCTGTGACGTAGCATAGCTATAACTCAATTCAGACTAGTCTTTGGTTTGCTCCTACTATCAGGTACTTAAATCTGAGTGATGTATCAATTGAATTGTTTTATCACCTTTTGCTGTGTAATACTATAATTGATTGATTGTGTATATAGCTAGTGCCGACAACCGTCCGGGTGGCTGGCGCGATGGTGACCGACCTGCACCGGCCGAGCCTGCACGGACGCCGTATGGCGGTCGGGACTCGTTCGGACGCGATCGCTTTGAGTAAGTTCTCTATGACCACCATGACTCGAATGCCCTATGTTTAACTTCCAGCTAATAAACTCGTTAATTCTTTGCAACTACATAGTACAGTCAGCAACAAAAGTCGATTAACATTTATGATTTTTAAATCCTAATTATTGGGTACAATATTAAAAGTAAAACGCAACGAATATAAAAATAAAATAAACCCTTAGCTATTTTCTAAAAGCCAGTACATTATCTGTTTAGTGTCTGTTTAAATTATATAACAAAGCAACATTGTTAATCGACTTTTGTTGCTGACTGTACAAAATCCATTTCAATTCTATGACACATGCGAGCGAATAAGTCAATAGTTCACACCCTAATCAACAACTCAGATAAATCAACTCAAACAATCAACTAGTACAGCACATTTCAAAAATAGCGAGATTTTCACGTCTCGGTATTATTGAGGTTATATAATTCGTTATGTAACATGGTGCCAGATTGAATTGGTTAACTAGACACCGACTCATGCTCTGTGCTAGACTCGGTCGCTTTATACCTACATTTATATTGTACAGCGGCTGTTACACAGTACCTACGCGATTTTGTTGTGTGATATCTTTTTGCTCATATCCAGGGAGCGGATAATCTAATTCAAACATTATGGCACTTAGCACGGATGGATATTGTTAAAAAATCCGGCGATTACAAAATCGTCGGGGATTTTTCTTCAAATCAATTGTTTATTAAAGATTGATTCCTACTTTCCTAGCGGAGAAACTAACTATAGATACTATGCTGCATGGTACCTATAGTTAGTTTTTCCGCTACGCTCTATCTTGATGCATAGTCTATGCATCAAGACAGAGCGTCTGGAAAAGAGAAAGGGAGGCCTGTGTCTTCTAATAAATACGGACCAAAAATAGTAATAAAATATTATGCACCCAATTATTTGATCCCTGCTCAAATATCTGAGCAGCCAACAGTCTCTTCCTAAACCTCAATGTGCAATTCTCTCAGTACTTTTCTATCTGTCCTCTATTATCCTAAATACCTATTCAGGGATGATATTTTAAAGTTGTCGTATCGTTCCAGGGGTAGAGAGCGCGGTGGTGGCTTCGGAGGTCGCGACCGCGAGGACCGCCCCGAGCGCAGCGGGTACGGCGGACGTGATGGATTCCGTACTGCAGAACGTGAAGGTGGATTTGGGTAAATAAAACAACACATACATTTAAAACGTTATTATTTGTCATCTTAAAATGTACAAAGTCTACAGTGACAGCAGGGAAACTTCAAATTGGGTTGCATTTTAAAATTTGATTGTGTAGTAATCCTGTAATCTCTGAAGAGTTAGGGAGAGGTGCACCCATTAGTACACCCACACTTCACCAGTTATGTTTAAGGCCCATGTAATAGGGGGCGAGCTTATTGCCGTCAACCGGGCGCAAATCCAGACTCTGAGGCTGCTACTGAAAAATTCCTGATGGAAAAATTCAATGATACTGCCCGAACTGGGAATCGAACCCAAAACGTCATGCTCAGCAGTCGCGCTTTGCGAGTATAGGCCAAAGAGGCAGTCGGTTGTACGAATATTGCGTAAGCTGACAAAAATACTTACCATTTTTTTAAGAAGTATAATATCTCATTATTTGTTTAGAAATCGAGAGGGCAGAGGATTCGGTGGCAGAAACTTTGGTGATCGTGATCGTGAACGCGATGCACCTCCCAGAGAAGGTAAATATAATAGATATAAATTATTTATTTTGACAGTATTAAAGTAAGAAAACAATTTGTAATTATGATTCAAATGTCTTTGTCATTCTATAAAGTATTTCATATCGCAATTTCACAAACCTCTTGATCAAACACTTATCAATGTAGACTTCTAGACTCTTAAGTCTGTTTCAAGTAGTTTTCAATTCATGGTGACTAATAAATAAGGTCTCAAAACGAATACATTTTGCGGTAAAAATAAATGCGCATCTAGTAATTACTGCCATACTCTCCAAGGGGTATTACCCAGTTACAGGGTTGTGGAGGTCAGATAGGCAGTCGCTCCATTTAAAATACTGGTATTCTGCTGCATCCAGTTAGACTGAAAGCCGACCCCAACATAATTTGGCAAAGGCTAGGCAGATGATGACTCACATCCTCTCATTGTGACAGTAACAACCTAGTCGAGCTAACTTTGTACCTTGCTGGACGCGAGTTACAATAACTAAATGATGTATATAAATAGCTAATACTAAAGAGTAGTAATAAAATTGATATATTATATCAATTTTCGTAGTGATCCCTTTTTTGTGATGCGCGAGGTGCAAACTTAACCGAACCGAGTTATAGTAGTAGGTTACTATGTGAGCAACGTATATTCTAAAGTCAACAAAATCCTTCAATAAACGCATCTCTCCAATTCAGACGCGAAGCCTCGTGAGCGTCCGAAGCTGAACCTGTTGCCGCGCACGGTGCCGCGCGACGCGGAGGTGCCCACGAAGCCCGCAGACGGCGCTGGCGCCGAAGAGAAGCAACCAGAGAAGGCCGCGCCTAAACCTGTGTCCGCTGAGAAAGTGTTTGGTGCCGCTAAACCTGTCGACACTGCAGCCAAGTAAGATTTACATCATGAGATTATTATTCATCTGTGTGTGTGTGTGTGTATGTCACTGAATATCTAAACAGCTGGGCTGATCTTCATGTTTTTTTATTGTGTGTATGGCGCCCTTTACACGGTAGGTTTTGCCATGGCAAAACCATGGCAGAAATTTTGACTGACTGAAAACCTATCGTCTAATGCGATGATTGACGTTTGCATGACGAAAATTGTAGGCGATAAAATTCCGTCATTCACCATCAGTCATGATTGATGGAAATGTGCCATGGCAAAACCTACCGTCTAATGGGCGCCTATGGATGGTTTAAATCCATATTTTGATCCGGTAGGGTGCTTCGCGATTGGGTTATATCCAGTAAGCCAATGTTCCGTCAGGAGAAAGTCTGTCGGTTCCGCTAGCACTCATACAATGTATACCAACGCAGCCTTACCGCCTTTATGTCGTATTATTTAGAGGCGGTTTTCGTAATACAAGTTCTGTACCGCTGACTTCAATAGACTGTACGAAGAAACAACAAACTCTTCGTCCTAAATCCTGTTTCGTCAACTGTAAATAAGTTTCAGTTAGTTTATTTGGAAAAAATACAGTAAAAAATACATATAAAATTTAATACAGATTTCGTCCATTTTTAATTCACGTGAAACGCATTCAGACCTAGAACGCACTGAAACATCGCCAATTTTATTAAAGCTATGCTGTGCCTAGTTATGAAAGCGAACAATTGACAAATATTCCACTTACACTCGCACCAGAATCAGAATTGAATTTTATATTATGTAAAACTTTATCATTCCTTATAGAAACAGCACATACTATAAATATCAAGGATTTTCTGCCTCGATTTTTATCAGGTTGTTATCACAACATGTGCTATATTAAAATCGGTTAACTAGACACCGGTCCATGCTCTATGCTAGGCTCGGTCGCTTTATACCTACATTTATTCAAAACATAATTAACATTGTGTATAAAAATATTTCCCAACATAATACCAAGTTGTTTTATTCTTTCACAGGGAACGTGAAATAGAAGAACGTCTTCGTAAACAAGAAGAAGAAGCTAGACGTGGTGGCGGCGAAGAAAAAGAGCGTTGGGGAAGAAGGGTCAGTTGAAACATAATTTGCAAACAGCATTTTACGTGATGGTCATGAAAAGAAAATAGCAATTTATCGATTATTCATTCTTTACAGAACGATCATTCCGGAGAACGCCGTGCCGCTCCAAAGCGTGGTAAGTAATAATGTGTTATACGATTCTGAAGCTTTATAACACTACCATTATTTTTTATTGTGTCTTATTCAATTCAATGTATTCGCAGATGAACGCCCCAGAGATTCTCGCAGCTATAACAGAGACCGGCGCGACTATTCCAAGGACGACAAAGAAAGACGCGACTACAAAGATGACCGGGACAGGCGCGACTACCGAGACGACAGGGACCGCCGCGACCGAGACGACCGCGACAAACGCGAGCCGGAGCGGCGCGACTACAAAGATGATCGCGACCGTCGCGAATACAAAGACGACCGCGGCGAAAGACGCGACTCCTCCGGCGACAGAAGACGCGACTACTCCGGAGACAGACGCCCTAGGCGCGACTACTCCGGTGATAGGCGACGCGACTACTCAGGTGATAGGCGACGAGACTACTCTGGCGAGAGACGCAACTCACGAGATGATAGAGAATACAGGGACGGCTCGCGCGAACGTCGCCCCGACTCCCGCGAAAGAGAGAAGGACAGAGATACCCCCAAGGATAGAGATACCCCCAAGGATAGAGATACGCACAAGGAGAGAGACGCACACGAGGAGACCGAGCGAGACCGTGACGCCAACCCGCGCGACGAGCGCAATGGACGTTCGCGACCCAGCCGCTCGCGGGACAGGCACGACGAAATCGACGACAAAGCCATGCCCAAGTTGAAAGAACAGGAAAAACCGGTATGTACAACCCCTAAATACAACGCAGCTAAGATGGTGTACATTATGACGGCGACACGTGTCCGTCTAACATTGTGTTGGATCCACGGAAAACCGTTTCTACTGATAAAAAACCTTTATGAGGAATTCAGGACTACTCTATAATAATACTTGCACAATTATTGCATGAGTGTATGTTGTTAATGATTAACTTTTTTGTTACAGAATTTCGTTGCATCGAATAAATTCAGCTTCTTAGAGGACGCCGACGACGGCGCATCCGATTAGCACGAACATCCAAGTTTGTGTGCGCGCTACATATTAGTGTCCATTTTACAGTTGACTCGAGTGTAAAGTGTAAATTTACGAGTATCAAAGTGTCTAACGTGTAGAACGGACTCGATGAGCACTAAGACAATCTAAAATTGTGCTATGTAATAGAACTCGATTGATAGTCACTAGTGCGGTGTGGATATACGTGTATATTAATAGGGTTGCTATATGCTCACACTGCTTCGATGCCGGCCCCAGTCTTTGTTGTGGCTTCTAATATAATGCTCTAACATTTACTTTACTTCTATGGGTGGGGTGCACCCAGACATGCTTATGCTAAGACGCCACAATGAAGACTGGGGCTCGTATTTGTGACCATGTTGTACTGATTTGTGTAAATTTTTCTATGGGTTTGTTACAATTATAATGTTAATGTGAATGGTTGCAAACATAGCCAGGTTTTGAGAACTGCGAATATTCCATTAATTTCTGATATGAACAGGTTTTGGTCAGGTGCTGCACTTTCATGTCTTTGTTTTGTGAATAATTAATATTTCATAATTTTATATTATTGCAATATTGTCCTTTTTGAAGGAAGTTTACTGCAGTTGATTGCAAAGCCACCATAGGGAATCTAATTTCTATATTTTAGAATATGTCTTTATGTTAAATATTTAGTCGATTTAGGTTATTAGAACGTTAATTGTATTATTTATCTTTACACTCAAAATTTCGTTAAAATAATCAAGTGGTATAATGTTAAACCGCAATATTCCTATATATTTTGCAAGTATGCATACAAATGTGCCTGCCTTGATCGTGATGAAATATAGTTGGTTAACGAAAGGTACCTTATTCATCTGATTAGGGTTTGGTCACAATATAATTAATTGGTCAAAACGTTAAATACGTTTCATTTGTAACATTGAAGAATTTTTGTTTGGTACACTATGTAATTGTGAATTATAAATAAATAATTACCCTTTTTACAGTAATTGTCTTTTTATTCGTAATAAAATTATCTAACTGTCGCTGAATGACTTTCACCTTTTTTTTTTCAAACATTTTCTCTTACTTTTTCTCTACACCATCCAATGGGTATAACATATCTGTTTATTAGAATATCATTGACACCATCCAAATAGTGAGTGTCTTTTACATATTTTTAAGTAACAGTTCTCGGCGGCGACGGGCGGTGCGTCTTGCGAATGAAACAAATGTACTAGCGAGTATCGAGGCGGCCACAGCTCAGAGCGGCGCGCGCGGCGGCATCGGTGGACGCATTCGGGATCGCGCGACCGAAACAAATAATTTTGTTTTTATCGCGCGTTTTTTTATAAAAGTAATGGATACGGAACAACTTATAAGCGAAATATTGAGTAGACCAGCAGTATGGATGTCAAAACATCCACATCATAATTAAAGGCATGTTATAAAAAAGTTGTGGGCCCAAATAAAACAACAATTTCCTGTTAATAGTGGTAAGTATTTATTACTTACCTATTTTTTACAAGTAATGTAGATACGGCAATTTAGTTCAAACTTTTGATGGGGGCCATTTAATTTAAACTTTTGATTCATTTTAATAGTTTAGCCGTTCTCTAAATACGTCCACCGCTGACGCCGCCGCGGTCGCAACAACTCTAGCTGTGGCCATCGCAAATCGCGCCGCCCGCCGCGACTCCAGACGCCCCGCAATTCGCACGCGACGCTACGTGCACACTTTAAAAGAGCGCCTCAAAATATAACTTTATTTTCTACACAAAAAGATACACATTTCATTGTAAGAATTTAGAATACGTTACACCACGCAGCACTACGTCGCTCTACGCCGCGCTGCGCCTTGAGACGCATCGCGACGCAGCGGTGAATCGCCGGTACGCGCGACGTGCAAGAGCGGCGACGTTGCGATGCGTCTCGCGGCGGCGCGCGGCGCAGCGCGAAGTCACTGGCCTCTTCAAGTATCGTCACGTTGCGTCGCGTCTCGGTGTGAACTGACCCTTACTTAAAAGTTTATGTTGGCCCTTTGTTTTATGGTGCTACGTAAGGGGTTGGCTTGCTTGTACCGAGTCGGGACGAGGCTTGTACTTTGATAGCGATATAATATAGAAATTTTGATTACGCATCGGAAGAAAAGTCAAAAAGTAAAATAATATATTGGGGGATAGCTAGGGGGGCAGTGTAGCCCAGACGGCAGGTACCCCGAGGTTCGTCCACTGCTCGGCAATCCATACAATCGGTGCTGTCATTTCACCTAAATTGATTTACAAATCACCGTAACTGTCCACGTAAATTCGTGAAGCCAATGCTTGCGGTAAGAACCGTTTAGTATGTCATGTATCCTGTTATACTATCGATTGATCAGTTTCGTTTTGAAACGTGTCGTATGTACATTGAACGCATCCTAAATTGATTAAAATATTTTTATTTATGAACGCAGTCATAGTCTATGCCTAGGAAATTCCCCTAGTCGCGTGATGGCGTCTATAATTACCTAATACTTATCAGCCAGCGACCTTCCTTTTTCCGGACACAAAAAGTCCTATTACCTATTTGTTTTATCAGTTTTTATAACAAAAGGCGATGATTATTGCAAGTCTTTTGGTATTGTGTGCTCTCGGCCATTTTGAGACGATCAGTAGGTAGCCATTTTGTGAAAACGGAATTCTGCTATCTAAGGTAATTACTTTCGATGATAATTAAGCAAGATTTAGAAATCGATGTATTTGGTACATGTATACTTTATATTGGTTCAGCTTATGAGTATATTATTATACACAGAAGTACCTACTTAATGTTTGATAGATCGTTCTGGCGACTAGATCACTCTTTGAGTGCGTGTCTTGTTTGAGTACAGTAGGTAATTTATTCAATCAAATATGTTTACAATTTACTTCTGCTGTTAGTGCTATTATAAATTGTTTATATAGTAAGTACTGTTGAACATTGTGTACCTACCTATATTGTTTATAATTGGTGAGGGTGTGTATGTGTGTATTTGGGGTAAAAGGATTTTATGAATAAGAAATTGGAGCATTTTATTACAACAATTTATTTCAATTACAATTTATAACATACAAGACAAATTTAAATGAAAAAATAAACTTTAAACCATGCATTTAACTAATCGATTGTAAATTAATTACAATTACATTATTTTTAAGTAAGTATAAATGTTTTTTTTTGTATTTTTTTTAACATTCAAATGTTTCATAGACCATAGATTACAACTAATTCAACTGAAGAATTAAAACTACACGCTCTTACTTAAATGTGTAAAATACAGCATCTAACATGCATGGCAAGATCTTTATATCCATAATCATAGAAACGAAACTTATAACCTTGTCCCTATTAAGGTTACAATTTGTACTTATGCACATCTATGAGTATAGATTTGACGAACAATGAGACATGAAACTCAAGTTGCTCAAGACTGAGGTCAGCGAAAAAATCCAACACGTTTGCTCTTTGGATGATTTCACTTGCTCTTCAGAATAGCTGACATCAATTCATTCTTCAGCCTCTTTGTCATTTCTTCTAGAACATCAGCTCTGATTCTCAACTTCTTGTTTTTCTCTTCTAGTTCATCAGCCAATTGTTCCATTTGTAGCTCCTTGAGTTTCCTGTTCATTCGAGACCTTTTAGATGCTTCATTATTCTTATCTCTTAATTCCCTATATTTAAATTCTTGTGTAGAGATATTTGACGAGTTGTCATCTACACTACACACCGAGGACACTGTGCTCTCCCTTCTCTTAGGAGGCCGCCCTCTTCGCGCCTTAGGTTGACCTTCTAGTGCTTGAATCATATCCTTGATGGGAACACTTGGTTTCCTTCTTCTATATTTTCTTGATGGTTGTTCGGAGTACGGTGTGTAGGTCTCATCGGATTCATCGCTGTCCTGACGTCGCCTCTTGCTTACTGTTGATTTGACGTCATCGTTGTCTGATTCCAAGTGAGATTCGCTTTTAGGGGTGATTGGCTCGTAATCGACCGGCGGTGGTGGTGTGTCCACTTCTGTGAATGTTTCTTTTGATGTGGAGAAGGAAATGTCAGTGAACGTCTCTGTTGAAGTAGATAGGGAGAAGTTCTGCGCCGGCCAGTGCTCTGGTGGTTTCTGAAACAATGAAAAACCAAAAATTAACATCTGAAAAATTATGAATCAAATTTTTCATGTACATAAATCATCAATATAAAAAGACTAACAAAACTCGAATTCAGCTGTTGAACTTACCAAGAGCCGGGAGCCTTTTTCTTTCTCCAACTGCTCGACGTAGCTGAGGACCTCCGGTGTGCTGATCGCGTCGTACGGCCAGGTCGGTGCCCGCGCCGACACGTCCACGGACAGCCCCTCAACTTTCCTGGGCATTGCTGGCGCTTCCAATACCCCCACCATAGGATTTTGCTCTTCATTGATAATGAACTCCGAAATAACTACGTTGTTACTCTCCACCTCCCGTGGGATGACGGATCCATATTTAAGATCAAGGGAGTCTTCAGCATCGAAGGGCGCTGGGTTTTGAAGTGGATTAGTGTACATATGATGGTATTGGGTGTCATGTGTATTGGTCAACTCTACAGGATCCTGGACATGCCACGGATTTGTATCTGCGACCATCTCTGACGCTAAGTCTCCAATAACCACTGGCAGGCTGCTAATATCTAAGAAAGTTTCCTTGAATTGCACGTTGGTATCTTTTTCCCATTCTGGGAAGGTAGGCATGTTGGTGTCGTACTGCGGGAACTTGTCGTTCGGTGACAGTGGTTCGAGCGTAGCCATGTTGTTGTATAAGCCTGCCGCCTGTGGAAACTGGGAGTTAACGTCTAGTGTTTCCCAACCTTGCGGTGAGAATGGTGTGTATGGTGTGTCGATATTAAGTGCCGTTTCTTCAGTTTTCTTAGGTGAATCTGTATAAAGAACAAAAAACATTAAAATAGGCTTGTGATTATAGTTTATTACGAAGTTTATTACCTATTTGGAAAACGTCTCTTTATCATTTTTATAGCACTGTTTCCTCTAAAATTTACTTAACTCAACAATTATTTTAAATAAAAAATATTTTCTTACCAATGGTCTGTACTACTTCTTCCTTTGCGGGAGCGGAGGACAACGGAACCAGATCTTGGAAGAACTCGTAGTCCGTATCGTGAAACATTGCGCTCTCGAACAGGGGCTCCGATTTCAAGATAATCTGAAATCAGAGTTATCTTATGTTAGTATATATTTCGGATTGTGAGGAGAAACTAACAATAAACTTATTAATAATAGTAATGCATTATATCTATGACTACTCACGGTTGCGGTTGCCATTCTTACCTCTGCAAAGTTGCTGGTGGTAGCCACTGGCGAAGACGGTGCTGCGTTGCTTGAATATCCGTCGGTAATCACTCCGGTTGGACCGTTTACGTAAGTCTTCTTCTCGGTCTTTAAACGATCTAGCTCTACCACTTTCAAAACAGTTTGAGTATTGAGACTCGTTTGCGAAAAAACCATGTCTTTTGGTGTTCGTATCGTACTGATTTCCGATATCGTCGCTCCGACTCGGACAGGTGATCTTTTGAGCAACCATTTTGAATAGAACTACAAACAGAAATGATACGACGTAACATAATGTGTGCATACTTATATCAAGCAGGATGTGGGAGATGGTAGGACAACATACAAGGGTTGTGAGGGGAGTTGCAAATGATAAATAAAATGATTTCGCTGTTCATCTTTTTGCCAATGTTTGAAACATCACACGAATGTTATGCTCAATCATCAGTAAGCCAATTATAGTTGTTATAATTTGCATAATGAGACAGACAAAAGAGAATTTAGTAGCGATCAAGGCCTACTGTTTGTATGACGCGTTTAACGACAATAATGTGACGTCCGTGACTGTAAGGTCGAAGCCTTGAAATCGAAATACCAATGAAAATGAGTTCAGAGAATATGTACATAGCATACGTGTGTTATATAATGGAGTTGAACAGCATTGAAGGAATGATGATTGCATAAATATTTAAATAGAATAAATATGATTATAAATTGGAAAATCGAGCTAAAGAACAATTTTTTTTAGTTGCCGTCGTTATGCAATCAACATAATGTCACCTGCCCTTAAAATTTTGTCGCTCTTCATAATTGGTGATGAATAGTCAAGAAAAAGAGTCAATTTTGGTTTCGGTTCGGTAAATCTTTTAGCGACAAACCGAAACTATAATTCCTGTAAGATTCCTGTTAGTAAAAACTATAATTATGTACAACTTATCTACAATAACAGTTAATTGAAGCGTTATCTTAATTATAATGACTGGAAACTGCGGTAAAACGCTTCACAGTAATGATGAAGCCATAACTTATCTATGTACCTATTGTATACTAAGTAAATTAAGAACTAAAGCTATTCTATTGTAATTAACTAAATGTCTTATATCTATTGTAAATTAACTAAGTATGACTTAAAGATTATTAAAAAATAATAATAATGAATAGGTACTTAGTATACGTTCCAAGTTGAATGTAATAGATTAGACATTGTAATCTCAATGTCCTTGGAACTCTGCGGGCTATCTCAATTATCTCCTATGTGCGTACCTAACCACGTATTTACTTTTATCTTTTTGGGTAGGTACGTTAGTGTTGGAAGTTTGTGAATCTATGGTTTGTGTTTCAACTGTTCTAGAACCAATATTTAAGAGCAGGCACACGTGCAAGTTATTGGAAAAAGGACCAACAAAAGAAAAGATGGCAAGTTGAATGAATGCTGGAACATTATGATGTAAGGAAATTTTGACGCGATATTTATGCACATTATTTAAATTATCGAACAAGAATTTATGAAGTAATTTTGAAATTAGAATCTGATAAAAGTTAGCCAATTAAAACTTCTTATTTTTCATTAAGTACAGAAGTTTATAATAGTCTGAACTTCATCTTTTTCGTGCGTCTCTAAAAATCCATATAATTTCTCGAGAATATTAATTTTTGAAATTCTTCAGGGTCTGATCTGATATGTTCCGTGGGTTCCTGTGAACAAAAACTTTAATTCGGAAAGTAGGGTGAACGCAATTACTTACTTCTTTGAACTCTTCTTGAGCTCCTATAGAAATTTTAACTCTCTAGGCTCCCAACCAAGTAACGGTGCCGAATGTAGGCCTGGAACAAACAGAAATAGTTCATTAATATCAGCGTATGTCTCTTTTATTCGCTCCTAAAGACAAGTTATCTCGTACCAAGTGGCACTATCTTTTTTATCGCGACTATCAATAAAAAAAAACATTGTAAGTCGTGTTCATGTTTGATAACGAAGTTGCCACAATAATATCCTTTATTTTCAGTCACATTGATTCGAAAATTGATTGACGTACTTATCGATGTACGTACTCAGTGGTATGATTATTATCTTAAGTGGCCGCCTACGGAAAATATTGATCGGTTCAGCCGGAACTTTGTATGAGGATCTTTTGTTCGACTGAAAGCATTCAAATATACTAATTCTATACTCTACAAAATTGGTGACCTTGTATTTAAACGTTGTCATAAATATACTATAGAAAAGCTTGTTTGTCTCCCCTTAATACGTCTAAACGTCGAGGTTGGCTTATTTCCAACTCTTTTCAGAATAAAACTAACCAAATAAAACATTTGAAGTAGGCCGGGAAAGAATAACTTGGCAGAATCTACAAATTGGAATCAGGTTTGAACCTGAACCTGCTTGCAAGGTTAGAAAAAGTACTGTAATGAAACGACAAGCTCTAAAGTGCTAGCGAAACACAATCTTGTGAATAAGGAAAATGGACAAAAAACTCCAGTGACGAAAGGTATTCTTATAGATGAATAAACAATGTACGACACTGTGGTCTTTGCTCCCTATAAATGCGTCATTCCCTATTACCACCACTTACTAAAGCCGTTAGCTACCTACGAAATAATTTGATTATTTTATCCTACAATAAAATTTTAAAGTAGAGACCTATAAAAGCGTTACGAATGATGCCACGCAGTAAGCAAAGGTTAATTTTAAGAATAGGTAATGTGATAATGATCTAAAAGTATTTAATTAAGTTCAGGGTTATAAAACAAGTCCCAAAGTTGTTCAAAAATTTTCCAAGGCCATGAATGGAATTCGATAATGTCATTAATAATACATTACAAGAGGACACTATCATTTCAATTCGATAGATTAAATTGTCGCGCATTTTCTAGAACGATGCGGCATGCGAGCCGAGCGAAGCAACGTGACCGCGGGGTTTTTCTAGACAGGTTGGAACATGCCTCTACACATAGAGCGACAATAATCATTGTGCAACACTTCTCTAAGCAACGTGAAATTTGCAACAGAATCTACAGCCACGGTTTTAAGACTTCTAAGGCAAATATTAACACTTCTAAAGCACATAACAACAAAAAAAGTCCTAAGCACAAAATTATTGCACAATATTAAATTTTGTAACATTATACACAAATTAAACTATGAATCTTATTCGACCCCCATTTACTATATACAATAATAATTATTTCTTGCACCCTGTATTTTCTAATCTTTTCCACTTTTCTGAAAATCTAAGTTTGAACTAACCTAGTGAGTTCAGAGTAAAAATTACTTTCTAAAACTCACCTTGTTACGAACAAATATTGTAACGCCTCCAGTTATTTACTGATAGTATTCGCTATCCTCACAACAAATGAAGAGGATAATTGGCGAAAGCTTTTTTTAACGCGTCAACTTTTCAAGCGTTGTTGATGAACTTCAGTGGACTAAATAAACCGATAATCGCAAGCAGCGATACGTGCACTGCGTGCGAAGACAGAAAATATTGTGCAATGTTCACGGCAGTCGTAGCCCATACAGTTTTCCTGTATCCCCACCAGTCAACATCTGCGTTCTAAAAATATCTTTCCTTCCTCGCTATTGGTTGCTTCAAATGACGTCAACTTGGCGGGCCAATAGGATCAAGCAATTACCACGGTCACGAGACCGTAGCGCTACACGTTATTGTACTGTAGGATTATACTATACATTGCTGTATGTATGTATGTGGATTGTTGGGGAATCACACCGCACAAAACAAGAGGGATACTGTTTTTTTCGACATGAGTCATAAGCATAACGCGACTGCAAAACAAGTGAATACTACAGTAGGTACTTGTTGTCATGAAGTAACATGAATATTGGATATCAAAGCATTTTATCTAGCATTGAACATGGCTAAAAATGGTGACTAAGCTATGGATCACGGCCACTGTGATAATAAGAAATTATGTTTTAAAACAAATAACGCACATAGCACTTAAAAAAAAATTGGTTAGTAACAAAGATTGCATCAACAATATTGGTTTATGTCATCATTTAGTTTTGGTGTCGCATACCTACTCAATTAATAGTTATGGGCAGTGATTCACCTATTTACGTTATGATTATGGATCTGAATGCAGAAAATGTATATTTTTATACAGAAATTAAAGATCAGCTTCAAAGCAGCAAATTAAATGATGTGTAGATTAACGCCCGAAATTAATAATCAATCCTGATCCAAAATTTGCCATCTAGGATTGGTATTTCAATCCATTTTTTGGTGGAAGCCTGCCAATAACCAATCGATGGATTGAGTTTATAATCTTTAGAATCAATCGATCTCTGAGAGGGCGGATCATAGAATATAGATTGCACTCTGTTCGAAAATGACAGTTTGCACATGTTAATAACCAATCTGACAATTTTACATTTGGTTCGATCGGTATAAACAATCTCCGATTGCAATCCGAGGAATTCCTGGGATTTCAAGGATTACATAAACTTCGTAGATACTTTAACAGCGTTAAAGTAATTTTTAAAAAGAAAATGTCTCTACCGATATTTTCTAGTGATAGTGATGACAGTGATTTGGAGGCGCTAGCTCAGTTATCTGATTGGGATACTGATAGCGACGCCGAGGATAGACACCGCGCTGCTACACGAAGAATCAGAAGGGTGAACTACATGCAGAGTCTAGAAGATGCCGAATTCACCTTTAGATTTAGGTTATCTAAACCTGCATTCCAGTCGCTATTAGATAAATTGATGCCGTTTGTCCGTGTCACTTCCACAAGGTAAATAATATTTGGGATTACATCGTCATTGTACATAATGCAAAACTAATAATACAAACTAAAGTGCCTAGTATACTTCCAAACGATGTCATACATAACCGTATTTAACTAGTAGGTTGGTTTTTAATTTTTCAGAAACAATGGGGTTTCACCACTCCATCAACTTTTGTTAACCTTACGGTTCTATGCCTTGGGCACAATGCTGATTTCTGTAGCTGACTTTGTTGGGGTCTCTACATCAACAGCAGGCAGAATAGTTGGTGATATATCATCAGCGAATGTCAAACTTCAAAAACCAACAAGCGACATTCCATTTCACCTAAAATAATGAGGTTTATGCCACAACCGTTAGATTATAATTTCTGCGTGTTTTTATGCGTATTGTTATTTGTTTTTACTACAAACATTATTCTGAACAATTTGTTAAGTCGTTTTGTAAATAGTTTGTTTTAAAAACAAACAAAGTTAAATGTGTACAATCAAACATTTTACATTAACGGAACGGTCAGGAGGGAAAAGATCACGGCACAGACCGCTTGCAATCTGCCGTCAAAAAAGAATCGAGATTGCAGATTTATGTTATTGGCAAGCAGATAGGAGATCGATCGGACGATATACAGCAATCCAAGATTGCTTTGAGTCATGGATTGGAGATACATTATTAATTTCGGGCGTAAGTCAGGATAAGAATAGAGATCTTCATCTTGTGTCTCGGTCAACATTTACAGTGCTTCTTTGTTATAGTGCGACATCAAAGAACGCAGGAACCGCTATAGTTTGAAGGAGAGAAGCGACACAAAGGTCTACATAATACTCTGCATTGTAATTCAATGATAAACAGACTTGTAAGGACTATGGAGATTAGGAAAAAGACACTACATGTATCAATTTAAAATTTAAAAAAACAAGCAAGTCAGTCAATAGGAACCAAAATACATATTGAAGGCAATTGGATATTGGAATCCAATAAAATTAGTACTGCTTCAAATTCTAAGTAAATTAAATAAGAATTCCTCTGATACTTTGAAAAAAAAAATGTTACAAAAGAAGGGTTGTCAATAATTTGGGGACGGATTATGAAGAATTAATGCGATCATTGTTCGGTTATGTTTAAAGGAATGAAATTTGTGGTATTATAGCTCCATCTCTTTCTTGCACTGGTAAAATGATGCATCAAAATTTTATAACAAGGCCATAGTAGACAAAAGACGATCTTGTTTGACTTGGACCCTAACAGGCCAGTGCTAACAAAAACAACACCTGCTATCCCCATTGTAACCTCAATTTGAAGATTCTGTATCGAGAAAGATAAGACTCCCATGGTATTGCATTATATCCAGTCGAAATAAGTAGATACATTAGGTACAGATGAAGTAAGAAGCTAAATAATGACATATCAAATAACAACTCCTACAAGAATTAAGGCAACCGATAAAATCATTATGAAATGTGTTATTATGTATATGTATGACATAAGTTCTCAGGATTATCGATACCGAGTCACAGTAACGGTAGATATTTTTCCTGTAGCATCGGAGCATATGTAGGTAGGCAGGTACCAAGGAGTATCTCAAACTTACTTATATAAACAAGCATATACAGTACAAGTCGATACATGTCGGACTGAAACGCACAAGCACATTCAAGTACCTACGTTATTTTCGCAGGTTGGGAATGACTCATTCTCTCCTGGCATTGAACTAGGTTGAATAACCTTTTTTTGCGAGCTATTATACGTCGAAACATACCTAATTCGTCAATAATTGCTTGTCACTTTTCTTTGTAATTAATGCTGTAAAGGTAGGACAGGATAAGGTTCTATTCGATAGGTTATAGATCTCTACTTAAGTACCTAGTAGCTAATTGTAGTTTAGACGACAGTAATTTCTTATTTATGGCCCCAATAATTTTGTATTCTTATTAAACGATTTACCTAGACCAATGGAAAACAGCTAAGCTAGTAAATGATTCCATAATATAAAATTAATAGAAAGAGATTCCGAGAAACTCTTCGTTGGAAAAAAAGAAACTTGTTCAACAAATGACCTCTATAAGGAAGACTGGCGGTCGGAACCGTTTTATAAACAGACCTGTAGAAATCAACACATGAACGACTACATTGAATATTGCCGTAGACAGACTGCTCACCCGTTTGGGCCTCCGAGGCGAGCTGTACCTACGTCATCAAGAATGGTTTAGATAAACATGATAAGGATGATTTGCAATATTTGCAATTCTTTTTGTACTACTACATATTTAATATCTATGTAGTGGTGTTTACATAGCTGATGATGACATAATTAGAACAAAATAATAAGAAAAAACAACATCTTGAAGCGACTCAAGAACATTATTTTAGGAAAATACTGGAAGTTATGGAGATAAAAACCCAATGATTGACTCAGAAATGAGAAAGCTGTCGGTCAATCATCATTTGTCGAGCCTTTTCACTCGACTATGGCAAAGGAAAGGATGAAATGATCTAACCGGATATGGCTAAATACCAGTATTTTACATGGATGACTGCATATTTGATCTCCACAACTCAGTTACTGGGTAACACAACTCCTTAGTTAGACTAGTTATTAGATTTTCAGGCTTCTGACTACCCATTACGACGTAAGATATAGATACGCATATGTTCAGCAATATAAATCGTAGTAAGAGTGACAACTGTGTAAATAAGTACGTATAAATGTATACACAAAACCAGCGCTATCAATGCTGTAACATTTACTTTATGATTACGAAACAATTTGTTTCAGTTATTTTCCGTTTCCAAAACACCGTAATTTATTCTTATTTTTGGGTTTTACCAATGTAAACATTCTCCGCGTGATATCACAGCTCACTTCTACTTTCTCCGAAAATATATTGTAAATGAGCGAGTTGAATATGTTCCAACATTTTTTTTATTATTTCCTTGAACAGAAACAAATAGCTTATGAGCTAATATCTTTTAGCAAAATAGATGTAGAAGAAATAACTATTTTAACTGCTCTGGTTTATGGAAAAGTATAAATGTAAGTATACAGTATACATAATTATAATAAAGGCGGGTTAGGTGATTAGGGGGGGTTCCCTACGTGAAATCGAATGACGTAAGAATAAATAACACTTGCTCGAAAACGTTGGCTCGATAGTAAATACTATTGAAGAAATGAGCACGACAGTTCACTACTTCGATGCATCAAAATCTCGAAAACTAACTACAAGCTCGAATCATTGGCAGCGCGAAGGCCCATTATTTTGAAACATCATTTTTCTCGAACGACCATCTAATCGATTTATGGATATTATTAGTTTTAAGGATTTTTGAAACGATTGGGTGGAAGTTAATTGTAATGCCAAAAAAACAAAATAAATGTTTCATGAACATGAACGAATCATAATATAGATTTAGGTAAAATGAAACACAATGAGTTAGAGAGTATCAAAATTTCATTAAGCCGAAGATAACAATGAACAAGGAAAGGACAATGAAACGGTTAGTTCCGCTATGCACTAGTCCCGCTATGCCCGACTCGAAAAATACCTACGGAAAGGTGCCGCTATGCACGAAATTCTTCGATTCTACGCAAACAATGGAAGACACAGTTGGAAAGAAAAGTGTTAAGTGAAACGTTTTGAAAACTGTGTAGCGCTATTCGTTTAAGCGTAAGAGTCTGTAAGTTAAAATTTGTTTTGTCTTGTTACAAATGTATGATTACCCAAGAAAAAAGTACTAGGGTGTCATAAAATCGAGCAGGTATTCAAAAATATTTTCGATCTGTAAAAATCAAGAGGGTAGTTTTTTAGCACCTTACACTGACAATATCATCCAAAGCATATCTCAAACAGTTTTACTCAGACTGGAATTCAGGGATTGTCTTTAAAAAAAATATACTAGGGTGTCAGAAAATCAAGGATCATTAAACATAAATCATTTATTTCAATATTATGTATACAAGCAGAGTACAACTCGAATTGATTGGCAAGTTCTAAATTAACGCCAGCGAAGCCGCAGGCAAAAGCTAGTCTAGTGGTTAAATAAAATATTTTACAGAAACACTTTTCTTCATCACTGCCCACGAATTTGATTTCGTGCATAGCGGCACCTTTTCGTAGGTATTTATCGAGTCGGGCATAGCGGGACTAGTGCATAGCGGAACTAACCGGAAACAAGTTACCAACTTATCGTTTGTAGGTACCTACTTATGTATTCAAAACAAGTAGAAGCGACAAGAAAGTTTCGATAAACTGCGTTGCATTTATTTATCTAAGCTTTCGTCACAACAGAATTCGTAAAGTAGTTGGATGTTGTTAAGAATACATGACATAATGATGTCGAAATCGAGTCTCATGGAATAGGAAGCTAATTTGCGTTTATTCGTCAAAAAGAAGACGATGCAGGCGAAGACCGATTTTGGACTAGTCATGCTCAAATCCGTACACGGATTGAACCTGGAACGGTTCATTTCGATTTCGGAACTAGGTCAGGGTAACATGTGGAAACGCGGAACTATTTCGCTCCTCTGCTAACTCTCACGTATTCTCTCAAGCCGCAGCGCGGTGAGGCGGTCAGCTCATAGTTCTTAAATAGTTACTCGGACATGCATGTCAGGCGGGAGACACCAGGACTGGTCGGAAACGTTTCATTCGGTAGTTTACGTTGCGATTGGCGGAGAATTGTTGGGACTATTAAACCTATTTAGTTAGAATCTTCGGACCGGACCGATGTTCCACTGCCGATCCTACACACATCAAAAGTGTCTAGGGATCAACATCCCTAATCAATGTTAGGGATGTTGATCCCTAGACACTTTTGATGTGTATAGTTACAGGAACTTTTACGGTCCGTAACTACACATCTCTATTTTAGACAACTCTCACCACACCTGACCATCGTAAGCCAGAAGCAGATTAGTCTATTTCCTTTATGTTTATATAAAGTGGCATGATGCCTACTGCGAATACTGCGATCTATTTTTTCAAGACTCGACGTCAATGATATAATCAATCAAAAATAGATAATGAAAATGGAACACTAAAAGAAATGCGTCTTGGTTCATTTTCATTATCTGTTTTCAGGGGAATCCCACAATTAAGGATCGTTAACACTGGCAGATGAATTAGTGATACTCCGAGTATTGTCTATAGTAGGTACTACTATAAATGCGCTTTCACGACTCAAGTACTGAACCGATTTTGATAAAATTTGGTACGGTAAGTTTAAACCACATGGAAGGATATAAGTAGGCTACTTTTATTTCCGCGACTTTGTCTGCATCCGCGATAACCGACAATGCGGACGAAGCCGCGAGCAAAAACTAGTATTTAAAAATATACAATGGGGAAATAGGCTAATGCACAACCACTCAGTCAATTTAACTCTACGGAAATGAATAGGTACCGCGTGAGTGTTATTATTTTGTCTTTGACTACATGTGACCAAAAGAGTACGTCGTATTTCGTCATTATTTTAAAAACGATCGCGGTGTTTTGTGTTCGTTTTCTGAATTCTATACAAAATAGAATAAAAATGAATAATAATTATTATTTAAGCTAGTTAATTTAAAATTCCTAGACTCTCATAGTGACGTAAATTAATATTCATATGAAAACTCAAATTGTGAATGCGTTGCCTATTTTAGATGATAACAACGTCAACGAACAAAATACATAACATGACTTGAATATAACAGACCATTACGCCTGGTAATCCCCGAAGGGTAAGGCAGAGGTGTACCCATTAGTACACCTACATTTCGCCTAGAGGGCGAGCCTATTGCCATCAACCGGACACAAATCCAGACTCCGAGGCTACTACTGAGAAATTCCTGATGGAAAAACCCAGTATCACTTTGCCCGACCTGGGAATCTCGAACCCAAGACCTCACGCTCAGCTCTCGCGCTTTGTGATCACTAGACCAACGAAGCAGAGATGACTTGAACATTTTGACAAAAAATATCTGAAACTGAACCACGAGGGCCAAAAAGTAGTAAGCTTATCTATAGCACAGATAATATATACTTACTTACAAACTAACAGATATGAATGGGCAATCTGTATGACAAAAGGTATGACACCTTTTGTCTTTTGTCGCATATAATTATTATTAGACACATAAACTTTAAAAAGTAGTACTTACATCATTGTATGGCTTTTGTAATGCACTGTTCTGAACTTCTTAACCTTGTCTTTTCTCTGACAACAATAATTAATGCGGCGCAAAGCGACCTGCTTGTTATTGAAGCTATTTACGGGCCCGTAAGAAACTGTATTTAACAGGTTGTTTAATTGTGGGCAGTCCGCGTTGATCATGTTATTTAAATAAAGCTTTTCTTCGCCCTTATAGCTTTCAGTGTGCTATAAAAGATTCTACAGAAAAATTACGGAAGGCGGTCTTAACTTAAAGACCAGAATTAAACTAAAAAAATAAAGTTATTAGTCACAACTCCGCTTCTAAAATATTCACTGTGATAATACACAATACAATAACACACCGACTTTCCGACGTTGATCGTAACTAAAAAATTATAAGTAGCAAAAACTCGTGGTACGCGTATTCGTCTGAAGGCTCAAAGTAGGAATGAAAATGAATGGCGCCAATCTCCGCAGAAGCCTATTCAAATCGTCTGACGCAATAACTACGTTCCGGTTCATCGTCAAAGCGGTCGCGTCAAAATTGTCCACGTATTAAAGTTCCTTTCTTTTTCAATTTGTAGGTTTTTTTTTAAATACCGAACCATTAATTTATAAACCATCATTTGAATCATCTCCGAGAATTGTAAAGGTATTTTTTTTTGTTTATACAATAAAATTACCACGCGCATACTATACAGTCTGCGTGGAACAAACACAAAAATACATTTTTGTCGTCATCACCTCGCTTCAGATCTGCTATCTCTGTCATATCTATGGCAAATACTATATCTATCTCTTTCGTTCTAGAAAACATTGTTTACGTTGAGTTATTCTGTTTTATTAATTTTTCATTACTTTGTACTATGCTAGGCTTCACAGGTATAGTTTATAAATAGCTCTGAATACATTAGAAGCAATGTATTAAGCTTTCAATTGCGAATAAAAATACTATGACAGCATGATGCAATTCTATTGAAGATGAAACGAGATCGCAAAGTGCGACATGGGATGGGGTTATGAACTTTGAAGAAAAACTATTTTTGAACTCATTTATTTTTAATTTACATGAATTTAAGGATCGAATTATTTTTCTAGCTGTTATTAAAAATTAGTATCTAGGTCACCTTTTTATGTGATGCCTACCTACTTTGTTTTTAGGATGGTCAAATATAATTATGTACCTACTGTGTCATTTATAAAAAGAAATAAAACTTAACTTGTGTTTAAAAACTTTAAGAACTCACTTTTTGTAATTTGTATTTATTTATTGCAAGGGTGGTTTTAATTTTTTTCAGTATTACAAAACTGGCTTTTAATTTCCAAGCACTTAGATGCTGACAAATAATAACATACAAGTAAAGATATAGCTGATGTTTCTGTATCTACTCAATTTGTAATTTTTAATTAATTTATTTTTCTATTTATTAGAAACAATATTAATACTCATGTCTGAGTATGCTATTGAAATTATATGAAGTATTATTATTATTATTATTATTTATGAGGTGATTATTGTGTTTTGATTTTTAAATTCAGAAAAAATACTGTAGAGTTCTTAGTCTTCTTAGACCAGATCAGTCTTTTAGACCAAACAGTAACAGATGTAAGAAGGTGATATCGGTTTTCACAATTATTCAAGTATTACGAAACCATTTAAATAATTTTATTTCTCATGTAAATGGTACTATCTATAAACTTAAAGATACCAAATACACCTAATTACGTAGACAACAAATCAGATGATAGATCTGATTTTTATTTTATAAACTTTGGGGCTGCCCTGAACTGTGTTCAGAAATTTCAAACAAATAAAAATTAAAAATAAATACTAACTATCCTTTCCCTTTACAATTATAAAAACTTCTTAGGAAAAACAGGTACTTAGGTCACCAATTCACCATATCCACTTTGAAAAGAGAGTAAATAAGTAAGGTACCTACATTTGCCTGGCTACCTGGTACCTAATTACTTAAAAGTTAGAAATAACTAAGAAACGAAAATGATCATACGTAATAGCATGGTATGAAATAAATAAAGAAAAGAAGTACCTACTTACATTTTCTTGAGTTCTTTCTTTTAGTTTTAGTAGTTGATTAATCCTAGGACGAAGGACGGGTTCAAACGTGTTCTGTATCCTAAACGTCGCGCCAGCGCCTGCCGGATCCACGTAGTTGCTGGTGATATCTACATGCATGCATACTAGCGAAAACTAATATATATACAAACCCACAAACAAGGGTGAGTCATAAAATCTTTTTAACGATCGATGAAAGTACAAAATAAAATCTTACATTATAACAGCTATTAGCAAGTGAATGCACCAATGAATATGCAGATCAAGCCAAATTTAATTTGAAATGGAAACTCACCAATGATTTTAATAAATACCACTGAAATTATTTATAATCATCATCAATCTTCAGTTCTCAATTTTATTTCTCATCTTCTGTCAATTTTGTATAATGGCGCCAAACGTGAAAAACGTCTATAATAACCATAGACAATAACGTGGTCAGTGAGGTGAAATCATTGACTGATGAAATAAAGAGTGGCCAGCTGGCGAAGAGTGTGAGTGATTAATTAGATGTGTTTACAAAATAAGATTAAATAATTAACCCGAATTTTAACACCTATTTTTTTAAATTTTATTACTTATACTATTTATCATTTATCCTTGTAGTGGGTTGATTTATACCTGCTAAACCTTTGAATTTTAAATCTATACTTTTTATTTTTAATCTGTTGTACAGATTAAGATTTTCTTCAATTTTTGATTTTTGAGATCTCGAGTCTAGTGATTTATATACTCTCTGCTCGAGTCGTCTAAATGTCGGGATAAAAAATAAAACAATTTTTTACTTACACACAAAACAGACAATATTGCCGACACGTTGTTAAAGTTTACAAGTGAAGTTGTAATTACATATTCCTAGTGGTTTGTGCTTCAAGTTTCGGTGTGGCTTTAGCTATTTTCGAGATGTTTTATTACCACGGAGACATTGAGTCGCAATATTAAATTGTAAATATTTGCCTATTCTGCTGTTTGCTGTGCGTGGAGCTATAACCGAAGCAGTGCGAGGTAAAGTCTATTGTTTTTTAAAAGCCGTCTGACCTTGAATCTGGACGGATCTAGAAAGGCGAGGCATCTATGTGCTGTCTATAAATGTTGGCCGTGTATCGTCTGACGCACTGTCTACCTACATAACAATCAGTATTATACTGTAGGTATATTACTTATATACCTACTGGTAAATTAATCTGTTAGTTTGTTTTCATGGCTTAATTTGATTTGATAACAACCTGTAACAGTCTAAAGTGTTGTGAGAATGTAACATATTGTATGTTTGTGTTTGCTCATACACTAGTCAGTTTTGAATAGCGAATGGAAAGTTTGTTTGTGTATAAGCATGTAAACTATCATACTTCTTTAAACCAGCTACAGTCCTATGTATTCAATGTTTAACCAAAATGTAATTGTGCAAAGAGAAACAACAAATTAACACCCAGCTTATATGCTCTTCAGTGAATTTGAGAATAAAATAAACACCTATTTTTATGCTTAAAGATTACTCATAGAGGTGACTCCCTATTGTATTCAAATTCTCATTCTTATACAATACCCTTCACCTCTTACTGTACCTATTCAAAAACAAAAGGTTGCTTAGATGAACTCCATCTGACCAGGTAAAGCCTAATGCTGAACAGGAAATGACAGACCGTGTGATCTTTCAAAAGCTTTCTGTACTTCATACTTCTTTCATACATATTTATCACCTGTCACCTGAGACGGTATTCACACCCTTATTTTTATCCATATCATGCTTTATCTGTCTTCAATCTCTGTCAACCAATATTTTAATTTCAATGCTTCTGTAATAACTTATGTGGACGGAACTCCTCAATTTTGCCAATATCACATAGGTACTATGAAGAACCATCAAATCCTGGAGATTATTCAAAGAAATTTAAGCAAGAAGTAAAGTAAAATCTATACTAATATTATAAAGCTGCAGTGTTTGTTTGTTTGTTTGAACGCGCTAATTTCTGGAACTACTGGTCCGATTTGAAAAATTCTTTTAGTGTTAGATAGATTAGTTATCGAGGAAGGCTATAGGCTATATACCATCACGCTACGACCTACGGGAGCGGAGCAGTAACCAAAAACGCGGGTGTAACCGCGGCGGACAGCTAGTATAAAACAATAAAATAAAAACTAAAAAAAAAGAAACTATTTCTATGCAGGCTAGTTTTACAAATTAAATTCTATATTAGTCATGGCAGGTCGTCTATTTAGTACATTCTTGTGAATAAGAATTTAATTAAACAATTTCAAAATGAATAAATTGAATGAATAAAACAGTTTAGCAACATTAAGTAAATTAATTATTAAAGTTACTACAGGTCTAGTAGAGACCTGGTTTTGTCTCTAGCATTCTAATCATAATTAGGGTCATGACTTTCTGATAAATATTAATAACTTTGTTTTTCCCTTGTATGCAATTGGATAAATTTCTCTCTATTACAACATATTATTTACTTATCACGAACTAGCCTACAGACTCAGGGGCGGATCTTGAATTTGTGGGGCCCTGGGCTAATAAATACTGCTTAGGGGCCATACCTAATTACTCAATCAATTGCCATTTTGTCAAAAAACTGTTTTCTGTAGTGATTTTGATTGCAGTGTTGCCAAACTTATAATTGGATTTTTTTTATTTAAGATAATTTTTACTATTGCCAATATCGTCTATTGTTTTCAGTCTGGTTGGGGGCCCTCTGTATTCACGAGGCCCTGGGCTGCAGCCCAAAAAGCTTTTAAGTAGATCCGCCCCTGTACAGACTATCTAGATATAGACACTTACAACATGGAGAGACGTAGTGCTCCCACTCACCCAGACAGGTTCTGCAATGTGGAATTAAACTTATTAAACCCATATGAGTTGTGTCCTTCAAAGCTCATTACAAATAAACTGTGTAAAAATATGCTTAACATAGCCGGTCCGTAGTTCTAGAGATTAATACATTTAAATAAACAAACAATCTTAACATACATTATGTCATGAGTTTCCTTAAAAATTAAGTAGGTACATTAAATTGTCCAGGTGTCTCAGGATGACGATGATCGACGGTGTTGGTGATGAAGTCGTGCAATTTGTAGCTGTGGTACTTGTGGTGGTGGTGGCGGCTCTAGCCTGGTGGTCAACCAACGCTCGGCCGGATCGATACAGAACTGTGCTGGTGATGCGCTCTAGAACACTACATCCTGTCACCGTCAGCATCCGAACCAGTAAGCATCCTTATTCTGATTTTCAACAGGTCAACTTTCTCACTTAAATTAATTGTATCTTAATCCAAATCTTAGCTTGTCAAACAATGACCAGTATGCTAATCTGTAACCTTGAATTATAAGTAGCAGGCCGTGGAATAATATTGAGGTTTAAGATTGATACATTATTAATTTCATTCAGTTCAAGGCTATAGCAAGCAACGTCCCTATACATCTAGATGGAGATTTCAGGTAGAGCTAGACTACATTTATAGAAACTGGACCTTGACCTCACTGCAGTACAAAAGCCTCCTTCTTCTCGGCTTACTTTCCCTCTTTCTTGCTTTGAAATATTCATTTTTTTTTAATATAAATGTTCAACAGGTTATGTTGTATATTGTCTTAGTATTATATTTTTTAGTACAGCTTTATGTATTCATGAAACCTTCATACAAATTCTAAAGAAAACTTTTTCAAGAAAAGACTTAGACGGGCATAGACGGCAAAGACTTAGGCATAGACGTACGCGTGAATAACAGATCCTTAATTAAAAAAAATAAATGGCATAAAGTTCTCAGGGATAACGTAGCTTTCTATTAACGAAAGAATTTTCAGAATCGGTACAGTAGTTCCGGAGATTAGCGAGTTTAAACAAACTCCATGTTTCCTTCATGACAACATTTCTGACGTCAATTCAATAACAAGTTATGTAAAATTAGATAAATAATATTCAGAAAACCTGTTTTAACATATGACTGTTGTTCGCAGGATCGAATTTAATGATAACAGCTGCTCCAACAAGTACTTCCATACAAGCTGCCACAACCGATACTGCAAGTACGTAAATAATCTATTTTATGTAATTAGTAAAATATAATTTTTCATCATTCATCATCATTTTTCAACTCACTAGTTCCTAAATTAGCTCTTATTGCACTGCTTTTAGGTTCATAATATTTTTTTTGTCTTGGTAATGAATTTTTAATGCATAAATATTTTGTGAATTATTCATAAACTATGTTAACATAGTTAAATATTAATGTGATGAATAATATAAATGAGAAATAAACTTTTTATTTCATCAAGTTCAATACCTGTTCAGATTGTGACACTTTTCACCTCTTTGCTTTTGCTGGCCACTTGTAGTCTTGCTGACACGATGGTAACCTTGACATGACAGAGAAGAAATTGTGTGAACATTACTCATGTTAACTTGGGATATTACATTGCATTTATACAATTTTTCCTAACTTGTGTGTTGAAAACTTCGCGTCGTCGTATGAAACGTGTGAGCGTTGTTTCATTACACTCTGCTCTCATACGCCGATTTCTTTGGCTCGGTCTACAATCCAGACTAGAGGCTTATGAAAAACTTAAGTCACTTGTATCATAATGTACTAATTTAACTAACTTCAATGTGTTGAATTCCAACAAACTATTTTTCTCTTATCGGCACGAACTGTATTAAATAAAAAATGTCATGGCACGGCGAGTATATCAGAAAATCGGTAAGGTTTCTGGGCTAATTGCACACTAAGGTTGTGCCGTACTTTGGAAAAAAATATAATAAAACTACCTTTTGCCCGCGACTTCTACCGCGTAAATATCAGTTATCGCGGACGCAGACAAAGTCGCGAAATAAATATAGCCTATGTCCTTTATAATAAATAATAATAATAAATTTGAACAATGAACCAAATTTCATCAAAATTGGTTCAGTGGTTATGTCGTGAAAGCGTAACAGACAGACTGGCAGAGTTACTTTCGCATTTATAATATTAGTATGTCTAGGGATACTATGCTCAACCGCCCGTCAGTTGTGCGAAAACCGCCCTTACTGCTAGGTAATAAAGGCGCCCGCGCCGGCTGCCAATGTCAAATTGTTGCCATGTACGGTCAATGAGAGATGAGGTAGCAGGGTCGTCAAATACAGTTGAAGTTTTCTTAGAAACCGATAGATGAATTGAATTTAATCTTATTAACAGTTTCACTGCCGAGCCCGCGCTGGCGCGGGGTGCGGGGTATGGCGCGGGGTGCGGGGTATGGCGCGAGGGGCCGACCCCGCGCTGGCGCGGGCTAGGCTCAGTACAGTTTCTATGAGTCAGTGTGACGCCGGCACTGCGTTTGGCGGGTTGTTTTGGCGGGCGGCAGTGAAACTGTTAATGAATTTAAATTATCATTGGTTTCTAAGAAAAACTTAATTATATGTGGCGACATGGTTACTAATCTTTTGTTGACTAAAGAAATAGGTAAACGTTGTGATAAGGCTTTTTTATTACCAGACGGTACAAACTATTTAAGTAGGTATAATACCAAGTACTTATACAACTCGTCTTTTGTAATCTGTACACGTGAAAATTGTATAATTTTACTTGTCCAGCGTATGTAGATAGATAGATATACGTGACTAATTAGTAGGTAATTACGTATAATCATTTAATAATTAATATAATTATCTTGCAATATAATATAATATGTTAAGGTAAATCCTTGAATAAATATATATATTTTTTTTTTTATTATAAGTACTGCTAGGTCTCACAAAATTTGCAAGTATGCACATAATTTGGACGCGTCTTTTAATTATTTAATAAACCTTGTTAGTAACAATAAACCTATATAATATGTACCTTAATATAATGTATAGTATACTAGCTTGTATCCGCGACTTCGTCCGCGTCAAAGGGAACCGTACATTTTTCCGGGATGAAAAGTAGCCGATGTGGTATTCCAGACTATACACTATGTAACAAAAACCCTGTCAGATCAGTGTTGCCGTTGATCAGTTTTTATGTTTTATTTTAATTTAATTACTTCTTCTTTCCTCTTTTTTTTTCACTGGGGAAAAATAATAATCTCAAATCCATTAAATGGTTACGTATATGTGTACGCAGTACGATGCCGAATAATACCCTTAAGGATCGGACAGGGTTTTTGTTACATGCTGTATATCGTTCTGGAGTGATTGAGTAAACACATCTATATAAAAGAAAGTCGTGTTAGTGACACTGTTTATAACTCAAGAACGGCAGAACCGATTTGGCTGAAAATTGGTGAGGAGGTAGCTTAGAACCAGGAGAACGGACATAGGATACTTTTTATCTTTTTTTTTTTTGTTTCAAGGGTAGGGGTAGTGTAGGGTTTGGGTAGGGTAGGGGTAGAGTAAGGTATGGGTAGTGTAGAGGTGGGGGTATCGGTAGGATAGGTATAGGGGTATCGGTTGGGTACGGGTAGGATACCACGCGAACGATGTCGTGGCGGGTCAGCTAGTTTATAATAGTAATAAGATTGTACACCCAATTCAGCCAATTAGTATAATGAGCCAAATCATAATATTATAAAGAGTGTGATAGACGACGTAGCCTGCGTCTGAGCATTGTAATTCTTTAAGAAAGGCCAACACACACAGTCCAAGTTACACATTGTTATTGGACATACCTTTGTGTATTATATCAACTAACCTGTCATACGGCCTTATCGTTCTAGATCGGTATATAAATAAAAATGAATGGCTAAATGTGTTGCTAAGTGCAAAACTTGAGAACGGCTGGACCGTTTTGGCTTATTCTTTTTGTTGTACTTGTAATTTCCTGGACAAGGTTTGCATGAAATAAATTTAAAAATAAAAACTAACTCGATCCGACCAAACGTTCACTAACTTGAATAAGCTATAACGAGACTTATAAATCACATAGCAAAAAATGATATTCGTCTATACTAAGAACCTTTTTTTTTTAAAGCCGAGTCCATACGTCATTAATTAATATTATTTCGTAAGCCAGTATACAGATGACGTGCCACTACGATCTAAAAAAAAGTTTTTTTTTAGAATTTATGCCTCATTCTTTAATATACGACGAATAGTGTAGGATATAAATACACACAGATAAATATATGTATATATAATTATGGTCTACTAAAATCATAACCGTCCTATTGCCTTAGCTGCAGTCGGGTAAAAAGGTGAAAATAACTTTTTTTTTAACCTTTATTCGTTAACTACTGTAAGACACGTGAAAAGCCAATTAAGTTGTAGATCAAAGTAATGTCAAACAATGGAAAAATCATACCTACGTAGTAAATACATTGACCATATCGAATATCGACATTGCCCTCTAAAAAGGTCAAGTACACTCTTCTGTAAGAATAATACAAATGTACAACTGTCGTTGACTTGATTTGATTATTAACGACATTTTCATTACCAGTCTTATACCTTGAACTCGCTGTGAATTGTCATGTGCATTCAAGCAATTAACATGTCTTCAATATTAAATCAAAAAGTCACATAACATCACGCCTGTAATATCCGAAGGGTTAGGCAGAGGTGTAGCCATTAGTACACCCACATTTCGCCAGATTTGTTTAAGTCCCATGTAATAGGGGGCGAGCCTACTGCCTTCAACCAGACACAAATCCAGACTCCGAGGCTGCTAATGAGAAATTCCTGATGGAAAAACCCAATAACACTTTGCCCGACCTGGAAGTCGAACCCAAGACCTCATGCTCGGCAGTCGTGTTTTGCGACCACTAGACCTACGAGGCCAATAAGAGCAACCAATAAGTCCTAGATCAATAATTGATAATACGGGGTTGATAACTGGCGAAATGTGGGCGTACTAATGGGTACACCTCTGCCTAACCCTTTGAGGATTACAGGCGTGATGTTATGTACGGGGTGTAAAAAGACACATTTCATTACAAGTAACATTGAGCAAAAATGTTTGCTAAGAAACGATTTTTTTTTTGTGAGAAAAATCACTATTTATGGTAGCGATATCACGAACGCAAAATATCGTGCTTATAAGTGCATCCAACAGTAAAACGATCGTGGGGGTATTTATAGTTTTGTTAGACTGCCTCGTTGGTCTAGTGGTCGCAAAGCGTGACTGCTGAGCATGAGGTCTTGGGTTCGATTCCCAGGTCGGGCAAAGTGTTAATGGGTTTTTCCATCAGGAATTTCTCAGTAGCAGCCTCGGAGTCTGGATTTGTGCCCGGTTGATGGCAATAGGCTCGCCCCCTATTACATGGGACTTAAAAACATAACTGGCGAAATGTGGGTGTACTTATGGGTACACCTCTGCCTAACCCTTCGGGGATTACAGGCGTGATGTTATGTGTGTGTGTGTGTAGAACATTTAAAACTTTTTACATCATTATGTGCCTACCCTTTTTGCATCTATAATGGAGTCGGTTTCCAGTTTAACCGGATGCAGCTAAATACCAGCAATTTACATGAAAGGACTGAATTAGTTTGATGTAATAGTTCTGGGTTGTTGGTTTACTCGTTTTGGTACAACTAAGCTCAACTGTAGGTCTACAAAACACAGACTAACACTTTCGGTAATACAGGCGTACAATTATATTAGTCCCACCGCTGAACAAAAGCCTCCTTCTCATACAGAGAAGGCACAAGCATGATCACCACGCTGGCTCAAGGCGATTTCAAAATACATTAATTAAAACTCCAGGTTTCTTTACGATGTTTCCTTCACCGACGTCTGTAATGTCCAAGATAAACTAAGAAAGTAGATACGAATTAAAAAATGCACATCGGTACAGTTACCGGCACGTAAGTTGGCAAGAGTTTTTGTAGTGGGGGAAGTTTGCGCACGCACAATTTCATACATTTTTATATGCGCGAACTTCCCCCACTACGAAAATCTCTTGCCAAGATACGTGCCGGTAACTGTACCGATGTGCATTTTTTCATTTCTATCTACTTTCTAAGTTTATCTTGGACAACTGTACGGACTGGACGGCAACTGTACTTGCCCGGTATCGAAATCACAACCTCATGCATGCATGAGAGGCGGGGCGGGTGGATATCAAGACAATAGGCGTACAATGATATGACTGTGTTCTTGCGCAGGTGCCAGTACTACGGAGCCGACTGAAGAAAACAACGCGAGGGTGATCCCCCTGCAAGAGATGGATAGCATAGTGGACGCTGACATGGCGATGCTGGACAATAATCGGCTGCATTTCTATAGGAGAGTTGATTGTAAGTCTGTTTCCTATTCTTATCCAAATCAACTTTCATACCATAACCTAACCTTAGGAAACGATGGCCAATCTCAATGGAGACTAGCCAAGAGTGCACAAGCGTGTGCGCAAACACAGGGTGCACTCCCTCTTTCCTCACTTTCATAGTCCGATGGAACGCCAATCCGACACGACTGGGGGGAGATCAGGCGCAGCGCCAACGGCTTCACGTGCTTTCCGGGGCATGGGACTTACCATCTTCCAAACTCCGGGCTGCTACTGAAAAATTCTTAATGGTAAAACCCAATAACACTTTGCCCGACCGGAATCACACACTTAGCAGTTGCGCTTGCGCATCACGAGACGAACGGGGCAGTCACCTAGTATTTACATAAGCAAGTTTGGTAGATAGAATTATGGTACAAACATATGCTCACTTATGATTTTACACTTATTCGTGTGTTTTCGTTATGAGTTATGATGCCAGAAATGGATTTTACCTGTTACAATTCGATAACCGATTTATTGGAAACTTCCTAAATAAAGCTGTTATAAAACTATAATATGAACGTGATTTAGTCATTTATATGTCATGTTTGTTTATTATTTTTTTTTATAAAAGAGGTTTTGTGTTCTCTTTATTAGGTATTTTCTTAAACTAAATTATGTCATCATTAGAATTATATTATCATAACATGTTTTTAATGCTATACATTCATCTTTTTTCAGCTTCAAACAACACACAAAGCGCTTCAGAATCGACAAGCGACGAGAGTGAAGCTCACGAGGAGATTGAACCTGCCAGCAACGCGCAGATCAGAGAGATGGACAGCATCGTCAGTGCCATGGAGGCTGATGTCACAGCCGGCTGCGACTTCTTCACACGAGCCAATGGTAGGACATCGCTCTGATACAGTCATTATCATCTTGGCCAAACGACCTTGATTAACTAAGGAATCCCCTCCTCACGTCACTACAAATACCGATTTTGATTATCACGCGATCTTTACCGATTCGTCAGTCCATCCTGTAACTTGCTGGCACTCCGGTGTGCAGTTATAATAAAAAAAAACCTTTTCACAGCCATACATCCTGCAAGTTTTATCTGATTTTTTTAGAAATGGAACATTAGTTCACATTTTAGCCGCTGTGTGTCGCTTTTCTTCTAGTGCATTCTAAACAAATGCCTTTGTAACAGTTTACGATATTAAGGGCTGATTTTTCAATAGTCAGATAACTTTTATCTGAAGAATAAATATGACAGTTTGACATATTTTCTATACAAAAGCTGTCAAACCGCCATATTTATCCCTCCGTTAAGAGTTATCTGACGATTGAAAAATTAGCCCTAAATAAATTACACGATTGAATATTTTATACTTGCTTTATTCCTACAGTTTTAATATTTGTTCCAGAGTCAAACCCCTCAACAGTTATACCAACGGCTGTGAAAAAAGATAACAATAAAGAAAAAAATTCCCCCTCAACAGCCAACATAGAGAAACAATCGGAAGTGACCACAGATAATGGACAGCCCACAGAGGGCGCTGGCGACGCTACAAACGAACAGGCTGAAGATAGAAGGAGAATATTGATTAAATTGAAATATTTGAACGACACCTTGAAAGAGGTTGAAGGGAGTCTTGATGAGTTGTTGAAGGATTTTAAATGGTAAGTATTTTTGGTATATTTGTCCCTTAAAGTTGTTACTTCCACTAGCTTTTGTCGGCGACTTCGTCCGCGACATAAATGACTAATTGTCGCTGGTTTACAGGGATTCAAAGGTCCATAATTATCTGTGGTTAAGCATAGTGAAAGATGAAGTATAAGCCTAAAGCTCCGTACTCACATACGGTTTTACTCGATAGTTTTACTACAAAACGAGTAAAAATCAACGTGTGGACCGCAAAACTCACAGCTCGAAGGCTCGCATCGAGCCGGCTCGATGGAATTAAATAAAAGTAATTTCCTTCGCACCTACTCTAAGCGAGCCGTTAACCGAGTACCTCCTTTTCTGTTTCTTCTTTTCATTTTTTTTAATTCTTTAGTAATTAAGAACTGCGAGACTTGCTAAATGTAGCAGCCACCGTCTCCTTTGTGGAACAGACATGTTTTGGCTCGAACGGTTCGGTGAATACTGAACGGTGCGCGTTACTCGATAGATTAATGCTGATGCTGATGTGTGGACGAAAGCCGTGGTTTTTACTCTACATATTTGCTCGATCGAGTAAAACCGTATGTGAGTACGGAGCTTTAGCTATGAAGTACAAAAAAGTCTATTGCATCACACTCGTGAATATCGGTTATCTGCAGGGTTCTTATTTTTGCCTTAATTCTTTTTCTAAAATAAAAGTAGCCTATTAGTTTAGCCGGAATGTCGCGGCCCTGGAACGCAAAGGGCGTTAGGAGGTACACGGAAAGGTTTTAGTCAGAGTCTGACATTTCCGCTCCGCTTAGAGCGGAAGAAGTCTTTTGATGACTTCCCATCCATAAAAAAGGTAGAAGCTCACTGGATCGCCATCTTAGGGTCAGTTCACACCGAGACGTGACGCAACGCGACGCTGCGTGCACACTTTAAAAGAGCGACTCAAAATATAACTTTATTTTCTACACGAAAAGATACACATTTCATTGTAAGAATTTAGAATACGTTACACCACGCAGCACTACGTCGCGATGCGTCGCTTTACGCCGCGCTGCGCCGCGCGGCGCCGCGAGACGCATCGCGACGCAGCGGTGAATCGCCGGTACGCGCGACGTGCAAGAGCGGCGACGTTGCGATGCGTCTCGCGGCGGCGCGCGGCGCAGCGCGAAGTCACTGGCCTCTTCAAGTATCGTCACGTTGCGTCGCGTCGCGTCGCGTCTCGGTGTGAACTGACCCTTAAACAGATATTTAGTGTTTTTTTTCTGAACACAAATATTTTTAACATTTCAGGCGCCACTTCTCAACGGAGTTAACAGCAGAATGCCGTGTACGGTTGATCTTTAACGGACGAGTATTATTAGACGACGCGGCAACGCTGCGAGCTTGTGGCCTTCACGATAGAGCCGTCGTACACTGCCTTGTACACCCCAAACGTACCGTCAATCAGGTGAGCTACCCAGCAATGAATAACGTTTTTAGTTCTTATTTTATTCCGTTCGTCGTGACCGAGCTGTTGTACACTGCCTGGAACACGGCAAGGGTACTGTCAAACAGGTAAAAGTAACAAGTAATGAATAGCGTTATTATTCTCTGGTGTCAGTATGAACTTTGTGTGGGAGGCCTAAAAAGCCTTGAGCTAGTCTTCGAATAGAGAGCAAGGATGATGGTAGATTTGATTGCACAATTGATTGGTGCACCCATAACATCACGCCTGTAATTCCCAAAGGGTTAGGCAGAGGTGTACCGAATAGTACACCCACATTTCGCCAGTTATGTTTAAGTCCCATGTATTATGGGACTAGCCTATTGCCATCAACCGGGCACAAATCCAGACTCCGACGCTGCTACTGAAAATTCCTGATGATAAAATCCAATAACATTTTGCCCGACCTGGGACTCGAACCCAAGACCTCATGCTCAGCAGTCGCGCTTTGCGACCACTTGACCAACGAGGCAGTCACCCACCCATGCACCCATTTTTCCTTATCTTGTTGACATTAAATAGGAAAACTCCTCAACTTTAGTTGGGGAGTTTTCCTTTTCAATGTCATCTCATATGAAAAGGAACCACCTTACATTTTAACTTCCCTCCTAAAATAGGTTTTATGGTCACCTCCCAGGCTTTATATGTGATTCATTATTTGACTACAAAGTTCAAACTAGTTAAAGTCATCGGTCATCATAAAACAGTATATTTTTTTAAAACCGCCTACTTCCGGTCTTCAGCTATTTTTTGCGTTTCAGACATGGTTGATTCCAATGTCATTATAAAATACACTAGGCATTACGAAACACCATTGTTATTTTTAGTAAATCATTTGGTTACAAAAAAAAATGGCGGTTAGATTTAGCTCACACATAATTACCATCGCACAAAAAGTTGAAAAGATGGACAAAAAAATAATAATATGTAAGTAGATTATTATGATGGGGAAAAACCCAACTTTGCAATGTAATGTGGTCTTGTTACTTATTTAAAACTAGTTTATGCCCGCAGTTTTGACCGCGTGACTGTCGATTATCGCGGACACAAACGAAGTCGCAGATAAAACCTAGGTTACGTACTCAAACATTCTAACACTTTCCAGTAAAACTGGCCGAACAAATGCAGATCGATGTATTTGATTAATTACTCAAGTCCCACGTAATGAGACACAATTGATTTTCTATTATTCTGACTTACCGGTAAGTCAGCCGGGGCTTGACAGGATTAAATATGTACTTGCTTTTGCCAGCGACTTCGTCGCGTAAATGTCGGACTCCCGTTTCATCCCCTTAGGGGGTCAATTTCAGGATACCGTTGGCCCCAGAACGAAAAAGGGTAGTTTTTTAGTCAGTAAAAGTCTGACAGTCCCTTCCGCGCGACCCAGGGCGGAAGGACTCATTTGATGATTTTTACCACCTAAAAAAAAAGGGGGTCAATTTCGGAAAATCCGTTCTTAGCGCACGTCTACTAATTATAATCTACCTCACTATCAAATTTCATATTTATACCGTGAAAAGCTTTTCGATATTTCGTGATGTGTGAGTGTATAACCTTTCGCTTTTATATATATACACATCAAAAGTGACACTTTTGATGTGTGTATATTTCGATTTTGATTTAAAAACCTTCCTTTTTAAAACTAAACCTTGTATTCCAGCAACGCGGCATGCCAGAGGAGGGCCCAGTGAATGCCACGCATGAGCTGATCACCGACAGGGCGCAGCCCGAGCGCGCCTGGGACCTCGAGAACATTCTCATGACGCTCGTGTCCGTCGCACTTACCGTCGTCTGGTTCTTCAGGTATGTACTGCTATTATAAACTCTAAAGTTTGTGAAGATATACGGAAGTTTGTTATTGTTTTACGCTTAAACGGCTGAATGGAATTAGCTGAACTTTGACTCACATAGAAATTGACCTAGCTTAGATCATAAGATAAGATTTTTATCCAGTTTTGTGTTCCCGTTGGATAATTTAGGACTTTGGCTTAATTCTAAAGCCTACACAGACAGTGTGCAGAATCTGTTATTATAAATTATGATCATTAGTGTAAACGATGCGCGTTTCTGTTCTATAAATTTTGATTTAATAAATATAGCGACGAACGCGTCGGTAGCAGCGAGCGTGAGAGGTAGGGGGTCCGGGCGCGCGGGGGGAGGTAACGCGTGGCGACGCGCGACGCGAGCGCCGCGACCGGCAGTTGGTTTTCTCGCTTAGCAACAGGATAACACGCGCTCTGCTTCCGCACGTTCGCCATTTTACGCACCAATATCGCGAGTTTCATTAAAATACAGTCCCCGTTGTTTACAATCGCTGGTCTTCGAGCCGAATCTAAGTAAATGTACCGAACTCCGCCGCGCACAATGGTAAATACACGCAGTACCAGTAAACAGAAACTACAAGATGATAAGGACGCGGAGAAGAAGCTGCAAACGGGTGCTGGAGCCCAGGAAATGCCACAGCCTACACCTGTAAAGAAAAAAGATGATGAGCACAACGTAAGAAGTACTTGTGTCGCGAGTGTAGTGAAGTCGGAACGAACCGGAAAACAACATCCGCTTTCACGTACATCACGTACTACATCTATACAGACCCAGAAGAAGAAGCTGGAACTAGAGGCAGCCCAGGCTAAAGCGCGTATACAAATGGAACTCATTGATCGTAAATTAGCGGCAGACCTCGCCGAACTCGAAGAAGAATACAGTCCACCATCGGAAACATCGGAACAAAATGGCGCCGATATCGAAAAGTGGTTAGAAACCAGTCAGCAGGAACTAATGAAGGCCGCCGGCCCAATACCTTCTGCTACTGACCCAGTACTCCGGCCAGATCGCATGGCCGCCGCGCACGCGCTCGGCGGCACCGAAGACACCATGCACATGCTGGCGAGTGCACTTAAGGACCTAGCCGCTGCCACCACTAACAGTACCAAGGAAACCAACTCAAACATGTTTAACCGTCTGTGTACGCCTAAAGACTTACCAGTATTCGATGGTGACCCGTTGGAATGGCTACACTACAAACAAGCATACGAAGAATCTTCTGCAGTCTGCAGGTTCAGTGACAGGGAGAACTTATGGCGGATTCGAAAGAGTCTGCAAGGACGTGCTAAAGAGGCAGTTACGGCGCTGCTGATAGGCGTTACCTCTCCTAGCGACGTAATGGCTACACTACAGCTGCAATTCGGAAATTCCGATGTAATAATATCAAGAATATTGAATGATATCAACAAACTACGACCGATGTCACAAGATTATCAAAAGGAAATTGTTCCCTTCTCAGTCAAAGTGAAAAATTGTGTCGCGACAGTGTCAGCTATGGGCTGTGAAGATTACCTAAAGGGCATGGCCCTCATGTCAACTGTGTTATCAAAATTACCTACAGTATTGATATCCAAATGGACGGACTACAGTTATCCCCTTCTAGAACAAAATACGAAGCCAAGTCTCGTCGTGTTATCTGAGTTTTTGAGTTTAGAAGCCCTGAAAATAACACAGTGTAGTGTAAATCTATTTACTACGCAACATAATAACAGTAGTCACAACAAACATAAGTCACAAACAGTACTAGTGAACAGTGAACAATCTGAAAATAAAAACAACAGTGATAAATGTGGGTTTTGTCATCAATCAAAACATACATTACCCGAGTGCAGGAAGTTTAAAAAAGCACTATGTAAAGTTCGATGGACATATGTTAAACGCCGTAATATCTGTTTTAAGTGTCTGATGGCACGACACAGAAAAGACACTTGTACTTCTGCCGCGTGTGAAAGTTGTGGCAAAAATCATCATCGTTTGTTACACTATAACATTAAAGAAACGACTGAAGACGAACAACCGACTGCGTCCACATCTACAGTTACCGAAAAAAGTGAAAATAAAAGTGAAACTAAAAGTGATACTACTGTTGCGGAAACTATAACACATATAAATCTGGACAATCGTAAAGTGTTGTTAAAAACTGTACCTGTTATAATAAACGGACCCAACGGAACGTCGTCGCGCAGTGTAGCACTTCTGGACGACGGCTCGACAGTGACATTGATAAGCGAGTCGCTCGTAGCGCGATTAGGTTTGCGCGGCTATAGGCAATCTATGCGTGTGTGCGGCGCTTGGGACAATAGTGAATTAATATGTGACAGTGAAATAATAGACTTAAATATATCAAACTTTGATGGAAAAAACTTTAACGTAAAAGCGCGTAGTGTTAATAATATGAACTTACCGGCACAAAACAAAACCTTCGTTGATCTTAGTGGTTACGAACTGAAACCTGAAATAAAAAGTGCAATTAGTGATGGACAATGCAAGCCAGAAATATTAATAGGTCAAGATAACTATCACTTGATGTTACCATTAGAAATAATAAACGGCAAACCAAACGAACCTTACCTGACACGTACTCCTTTGGGGTGGTGCGTACACGGCTGCGTGCGCGCGCCGTCGAGGACAGGTGCTGCATCGTCACTGCATCTGCAATCTACATTTTTCATCCATGAAGAAAACCTGGAAACTGAGCGTATTCTGCGAAACATACACAATGAAATACGCCAGTCTTACGCAATCGAGAACGTCGGTGTTTCGGTTAAACCTAGACAGAACGTAGAAGATAGTCAGGCGCTAGCCCACTTGGAACGCACTGCCGAATTAAAAGACGGCAGGTGGTACGTCGGACTACCGTGGAAAGAGCCACTAAGTGAAATGCCTGAGTCATATACTAACGCGATGTCAAGACTGCGAGGTGTTGAGAAGAAAATGTCCAACACAGGCTACGCCAATAGATACAGAGAACGCATAGAACATCTGCTATCTAATGATTATGCTTCACAAATAGAAGACACAGATGGGCCTAGCAAAACTTGGTACCTCCCACATTTTGGGGTCGACAACCCCAACAAACAGAAGCTGAGGTTGGTCTTTGACGCTGCCGCCAACTCTAACGGTGTGTGTCTAAACGATTATTTATTAAAAGGCCCCGACCTACTTATATCTCTGTACGGAACTATGTTAAGATTCCGAGAAAACAAAATAGGCATAACAGGCGATATTCGTGACATGTTTCTTCGTATAAAAATCAGAAACGAAGACAGGGATGCGCTCCGATTCTTGTGGCGAGAATCGTCAGAAGAACCTGTAAAAACTTATGCGATGAGTTCGTTAATTTTCGGTGCTAATTGCTCGCCATTTATAGCGCAATTTATAAAAAACAAAAATGCCGAACAATACAAAACATCCATGCCAGCCGCCGTGCAGGCGATACAGAAGCAACACTACATGGACGATTACATAGACAGCTTTCAAGACCAAGAAACAGCTTCCAGAGTTGTGAACGAAATAAATCACATACATAAACAGGGAGGCTTCGAAATGAGGAACTGGACCTGCAATAATCACGCCGTGTTAAACACAATACCTAAAGACTGTTTACGATCGACGGCAGTGACGTTCAAGGTCGGACAACCGTACGACGGCGAACGTACACTCGGCCTTATCTGGAACCCGAAAGACGACACGTTAGGATTTGACGTGTCATTTAAAAAAATCCCTAATAATATTATTACGGGACAGAAGAAACCCTCAAAAAGAGAAATGTTACGAGTGATCATGTCCATATTCGATGTCTACGGTTTCTTATCACCGTTTACAATAAAAGGTAAAATTATGTTGCAAGACGCATGGAGATCTGCTATCAGCTGGGACGAAGAGATAACAGACGACATATACCTAAAATGGACACATTGGTTGAGCGCGTTAAAAAACATAAGTAACGTGCGACTGCCCAGGCATTATGTATCGGCTACGAGATCGCCTGCTACGAGTGCTACGGCGGCTACGAGTTCGACGATCGACGATCTTCACGCACAGGCGGGATCAACTACGAGTGGGAGCGAGACGCACGTCGGGGTCGACGACTATTATCAGAACCTACAACTACATGTGTTCTGCGACGCGTCAATCAAAGCTATGTGTGCCGTAGCGTACTGGCGATGGCTTGATCGTAATAAACAAATACGTGTGGCGTTTGTTTCTAGTAAGTGTCGAGTCGCACCTGTTAAATATGTCTCTGTGCCACGACTTGAACTTCAAGCTGCTTTAATTGGTGCACGATTAGCAGACACAATAAAACAAGAACATAGAATGAAAATAACACAAAAGTTTATGTGGAGTGACTCCGCTACAGTTTTACATTGGATTCGCAATGATAGGCGCACATATAAAGCGTACATTGCACATAGACTCGGTGAGATTGACGAGTACACACAAATAGAGGAATGGAAATATGTACCTACGAAGATAAATATCGCCGACGTTGCGACCCGCGAATGTTGTGAAATGGAAATATTAGAGAATGAATGGTTATATGGCCCAACATTTTTATATGAACACGAAAGCCGGTGGCCGCAACAATTTGACGTACAGCTACCTGATGTTGGTGATGTTGACCTTGAATGCGTAAATACCTCTCACATCACTCCTATTTGTTTACCGGCTGTACCCGAACCAGAGAAGTTTGCGAGTTGGCATAGACTATTGCGAGCTACGTGTGTTGTCATGTCGTTCGTAGAAAAGAAATGTAAGAAACGTACCGGCACTGTTGACGGGGCCATGATGGAGCGAGCAGAGAAGTTGTTATTAAAATACTCGCAGATGCAATCGTTCCCCGAAGATCTAGTAAACCTGAAACAAAATAAATCATTAACAAGAAAAAGTAAATTACTTACCTTATCACCAACCATTGATGACGACGGTGTTCTCCGTGTCGGCGGCCGCATCGACGCTGCTTCTGAAATAGAACAAGAGGTGAAAAAACCTGTTATACTTGATGGTCGTAACTATATTACTCACCTGATCGTGAGACAGTACCACGAGAGAGCATACCACGCCAACCAAGAGCTAGTGGTGAATGAATTAAAACAAAAATACTGGATTATACGACTTAGACCTACCGTAAAACATATAACTGCAAAATGCATGCTCTGTAGGATCAAGCGAGCACGACCTGAACCTCCTAGAATGGGTGACTTACCTAGCGCACGATTGGCCCACCATCAGCGCCCCTTTACCTTCACTGGCGTTGACCTGTTCGGACCAATGGACGTAACCGTGGCACGACGACGGGAAAAAAGGTATGGCGTGCTATTTACCTGCCTAACCATAAGGGCTATTCATATAGAGATTGTCAGTAGCCTTACCACAGATGACGTAATAATGGCTCTCCGAAGGATGGCGGCTCGACGTGGATGGCCAAAACATCTTTATTCAGACAACGGCACTAATTTAAGAGGCGCTGACAAGGAACTGAGGAAATGTGTCTCTGAAATGGATGAAGAACAGCTAGCTCGTGACGTACTTACCTACGGTTCGACGACCACATGGACATTTTCCCCTCCCGCCAGCCCACATTGGGGTGGGGCATGGGAGCGGCTCATACGATGCGTAAAGAATGCCTTGAAGGTTGTCCTAAAAGAACGAGCGCCGCGCGAGGTGGTGCTGAGCACGTTAATGGCAGAGGTGGAACTCACAGTGAACAGCCGCCCTCTTACCCACGTAAGTGTTGAACCTTATAGTGAGGAAGCTTTGACGCCAAACCATTTTCTACTTGGCTCCTCTTCTAATCTACCAGCCCTGGGCACCTTCGACGAGTCAGACACATACCTCCGCAAACAGTGGCGTATCTCGCAGCGGTTGTCAGATTTATTTTGGCGAAGATGGGTGAAGGAAGTGCTGCCGGACATGAGACCCCGAAAAAAGTGGCAGCAGGAACAAAGGCCCATACAAGTGGGGGACCTTGTACTGATTGTGGATCCTGCTTCTCCCCGAAACGTCTGGCCACGAGGAAGAGTGGAAAGGGTGATGCCCGGCCGGGATGGCCGAATCAGAGTAGTTGAGGTCAAAACGAGCACTGGTTTACTGCAGCGCTCCGTAGCGCGCATCGCACGACTACCTGTTGGAAATGAGTGCTGACGCACTGGGGTGGGGTGTGTAAACGATGCGCGTTTCTGTTCTATAAATTTTGATTTAATAAATATAGCGACGAACGCGTCGGTAGCAGCGAGCGTGAGAGGTAGGGGGTCCGGGCGCGCGGGGGGAGGTAACGCGTGGCGACGCGCGACGCGAGCGCCGCGACCGGCAGTTGGTTTTCTCGCTTAGCAACAACACCGCATGGCACGCGCTCTGCTTCCGTACGTTCGCCATTTTTACGCATCAATATCGCGAGTTTCATTAAAATACAGTCCCCGTTGTTTACAATTAGTAATATTAGTGTGAATCTGTGTTATAACGGGTGTAAAAACGCACTTACGAAGCCGAATGTGACTTGAACTTCCCATCATTGCGATATTGTTTGTTTGTTCTGGACCATACCTACGCAACTTGTTGTCTATGGAGGTCAAAAGTTCAGCTTTTTTTGTTGTCAATTTTCTAGCTAAACTCGGGAGCCCCTTTCGACTCTACTCTAACATACTATTAAAATGTAAAAAAGTAAACCCTATAAGGTTTCAAATCATGTTCTTTCCAGATGTGAATATTCGAACTTGTTCACGGCGAGCGCGAGCCTCGCTCTATTCGGCCTGACGGTGTTCTACAGCGTCGCGATATTCGGCCTGTACCTCTCCGACACATTCCAGTTCGACAGAAGGCCCCCACAACCCGTGCCCGATAATTAAGACCACTCCTAACATGTGAACTTGTCCTAAGGTTTGTAAATTATAGATATGCCGCCTTTTCTACTGTGTTAAAAAGGTAGCGTTTGGTTTTTTACGTACGCGAGTGGCTTGGCGGTTATACATTTTCTATAGCAAAACTTTTTTTCTCTCCGATGTTTATTTATATTGAAATTTAAGTTCTGTGTAAGCCAAGGATTAGAAGAAAGCATTTGAAATATTTGATTCACATCGATTCGTGACGTGTTTGGATTCACGATAAGCATTTATCGTAAAAATAGAATAGAAAGTGTTCCCGTTTTATATATCGATCGAAACTTTGATAACCATTATCCATCTATCTCAATGGCTTACACAATTTTTTAAGTTTAGTTAATACCGCCACACTACTCGCTACGGCTATATTAAAGCTCGATATGCAGGTCATATTGCTGTATTATCCTTTGAAATTAGTACCAAGCGCTTATACTTTAGTTAAAATGTATATCATATTGTAATTGGCTTAGCAAAGCAGTCATGTATATAAATAAATGTTGCAAAACATAGTGTAATAAATAAAGGAATAGTAACAAAATAATTTGTGAATGTACACTAAATCATTTGCAATAATAATTATTATTGAAAGTTTAAATGTGAATATGTTTAAAGATTTTAGTTTATACCAAAAGTTTACCTAATGTCAAGGAAACCAATATTTTATATTTATGGGCCACATAGTAAAGAGTATTTAAACTCAAAATTTTGTTATTTTACATTGTAAATACATACAGCTGGAACAAGAAGAGGATGATTTCATGAATGTGATGTTAATCATAATCTTCATATTATGTGCACAAAGAGAAAATATAAAATAAACGAGAGCTAGTCTTTCTATTTTACTGATTTAAAACCGTCCAGTGAAAAAGCTACAGAGTCAGACACTTTGTGTTATTTGACCGACTGATTTGGTTTGATTACTGGGACATATACACAATCATAATTTCAATCGAAATATCCGATTTAAAAATTTACCGATATCTGTGATTGTGACAAACAATAAACATTATTACTTTAGTCCACTTATACTTGTTTATGACAGGGCCCGATCTAAGGGGGGCCGGCCGGGCAAATGCCCAGAGCGGCAAAAATGAGGGGCGGCGAAATTGAGTGTGCCGGGCAGTTGCACGACGTCCAATATACTCTCATGAATTTTTCTAAACTTGTTCAGAAATCGTAGTAGACTAACATATTTGAATATTTATATACAATTAAAACAATATCAGAAATATATTTTCCCATCTTCGGAATAGCAAGCTCATGATTTATTATGATGTTAGTGTAAAGGGCGGCGAATAGTTTTTTGCCCGAAGCGGCTAGCTAGATCGGGCCCTGTGTTTATAGGACATAATTTAAGGGTTGCCGGTATCGAAATCGATAAGGAGGACTATTAAAACTTGTTTATGTATCTTTAGTCAAAAGTATCCTGTGTTAAAAAAATAAAAACAAGGAGTACTGGTCTCAAAAAAATGTAAATAATGGTAATAGGTATAAACCTGTGTTTTCTATTTATTTAGACGTAAGTTCGGACTTTTCTTTGTTTCGTTGTATCATCTTCATCAATAACATCTACAAATCGATGTTTAAATTAATATTTTTCTAGCATGTATTTCCTTTCATTATCAATATATTTTAGTAATCGATAAAGCTTATAAAAATTCTAGTTATATTCGGGTACCTAATCGTTTTCTACGCTAATAAACGTTTTATTGTTATTTACTTTTAAGGACATAAAGTAAATTTTAATTGAAATCTATTCTGGCTTTAGTTTTTCTTATTTACCTATCCCAACCCCGGCGATAGTTGGTCTCTATCTAATTATAGATATACTAGCGGACGACCCAACAGACGTTACCTGCCTGAACGTTGACTTGCAACGCCATCTACCAACAAACTCAAAAAATTCATTAAAATCGGTCCAGCCGTTTAGGAGTTCAGTGACATACACACGCATACATATAAAAATATTAGTTTCTAATAATAATAGCAGCTCATCAACTATCATCGCAGCCACCCGCGGCGTCAAATAGAGATAAGATTTCAAAATGATCAGAACTTAGAAAATGTAACTTTTCTCAATTTTCTTATATCAGCTTTTCAATCACCTATTAGGTCCTTTGGAGTCTAGGGTTATTCGATTTCCATTAGGGATTTCTCAGTAGCAACCCAGTGTAAATTCGGTGGTGACACGTTTCCCGTGCTTCGGAAAGTACGTACCTACCTATAGTAAAAAAGTAAAAGCCGTTGATCCTGCGTCAGATTAGATTAGATTAATCCGACAGGATTACCGTCCCTCGGACTATCAGCGTGAGGGAAAAGGAATGCACCTGTTTGCGCACTATAATATTTTGCGTATTTGCGTATTTGGCTAGTCTCCACATTGGCCATCGTGAGCGAAATCAGTTTGGGGAATATTATTATTCAGTTGCATTTGGTTAGACTGGACCCCATTATGGAAAAGACTATGCAAATAAGGATAAAAGTGATTGGATGATGGCGTGTAGGTTCGTCAAAAAGAAACAAGCGTTTTTTTAACAATATCATTAAGGATATGTATTTTTCATATTGTAAATAAACATGACATAACAAGACTGTTCTTCGAAAATGGCTCGAGATGGCTGCTCTTCTTTTCGGTTGGAACATATCTGTAAAATGAAAAGTACTTATTAGATAAGTTTTACAAAGATTACGATAATTTAAAAGAATAGGCAGCATATTTGTTTCTCGCCGGATTGAGGTTTACCGAAAATGTAAATAACAGTAACCTCACCTAGACAAGATTTTTATCTTCCCAAATTCGTTTTCTCGTTAACACTAGTTACTTTAACAAGCTATCTTATACGACTTTGGAAAAAAAACTTGTACATAAACAAAAATAATAATCACCTAGGATATTCGTGGCCAGTGCTGTAGAGTGGGTATGTCTGTGAAAAAAAAAAAGCTTATTGTAAAATCATTTCTGAATAATAATATTTTTCTAAATATGTAAAACATGTTCAGCCATCCAAGGAAGTTTAAAATGCGTGGTAATCAGGGTTGCGCATTCATTAAGCATTGTATCATCATTCAAATTTCGACAATTTATCATTTTTTACCAATCAATATTCATAACAGTTCATGTCAGGATAAATGGGGTCATTCTTTGTATGCATACATTTAGCTTTGGACATATAGATTCTAAATACATAAGTTATATTAATCTTAGGGGAAAATACTTAGGAAATAAATAATAAATGCTATGTTTAAGAGAATGAGGTAACACACTTTGGTCTCATTCCCAACATGCACAAAATTGAGCTCTTGTTTGGATCATAAATTCAGATCTAACTGGTCAAATCTTTAGGAGTAGGGGGTCAAACTAATCAGGCAAGACTATGAAAGCTTTAATGATATTTACCTTTCTAAAAAAGATCTGCTCTGCTGGTGACAGTTTTCTTCCCTGGCAACCCTGCAGATAGCCTGAAAAACAGAAGGATCATGGCTAAGTAATTTATCTAGGAAAGCAGTGTTTTGTTATGTTTGTATCATGTATCAGATATACCGGTAGGTGAAGTTTCAGCAAAACCTTTCAGATTGGTGCATGACATAAAGTTCATCATTTAATTTTGAGAAAGTAATGTTGTACATTTAATATCTATCTTTTACTATCAAATTCTAATATTATGCACAAATGTTCTTACTATTAAAATTAGATTGGTCTAAAGCCCAGTTGACTCAATAAAATACCGTGATAAACATTAGTTATATTTACCTTTCAAGAGTCTCGAATGGATGAAAAGTTCTGCAGCAGCACCTAAAACAATTGAAAGTTTATAAGTAAATCTGTTTTTAATGAAAAAAATTACAAAACATTAATGTAATACTTACACTTCATAAACAGGTATATCATCTTACAACTTAAAGTTACCAGAATATTGAAATAAATAGGATTTGTAAAGTAAGATTTTATTTGACATTGGCTTTCCATCTCAGAATAACAAAAATCAAATAGAAAGTCAATGGCTTGTCCGCTGCAACATTTATCGCTTGCGATGGAGCTGCAGTGTGTTGCGGCGAATCCAGGAAGCACGGCGGGATCCTCCCTTGGTCTGTGAGAAGCGGTGACCCTTGCCAAGACCACGGGAACTGCGGCCAGCAGATGTGAGACCACGCATCTCGCGGTGCTTGTGGACAGCGTTTACTATCCAGTTGATCTTGGGGTCCCTGCGGATAGCCTGAGAAGCAAAGATGTTAAGTTAATATTTAGTTCAGAAAGTAAGTACTTTGTAATATTTGACTGTTTGTATCAGATAAAAATGGTAGGTGAAGATTCAGCAAAACCTTTCAGATTGGTGCATGACAAAATGTTCATCACATTACAAGCAATTTTTCGACATTATGTCTAGATATTTACCTTGTGTGAGGGATCAACAAGGATGACTTCAAAGTATTTGTATGAAGAGTCTTGAGCCACCCAGTAAGAGTTCAGCACACGCAGACCTCCACAACGACGTCCAACACGCTCCTGTGGATAAAATAAAAATCATTATAACATAAAATCAGCAATGGTTATTGCTATTTAAATTGCTGTCAACATGTGTTTTAGCTGCCCACCTCTTCAGTTCTGGCAAAAAATACTTTCTAGTGTGGTGTTACTATGACCACCAACCCTATACTCAAAATAACCTTAACAAAAAACACATGAATTGGTGGAACTCACCTCAGCAATGGACTGTAGGTTGCGAGTGGGCTTCAGCTGGTTCACACCCTGGCTCTTGGGCTTACCATAGGTAGCACCCTTGGGCACGGGGCGCTTGCGACCACCACGGCGCACGCGGATTCTGAAGATAACGAAACCTGCACACCAAGATCACATCAGTATCACGACTAGTTATTTCACCACGTGTATCAACAAATATGTCGCCGGTCTTAATGTTAAATGCTTACCCTGCTTAGCGCGGTATCCCAGCCTCCTTGCCTTGTCGGGCCTAGTAGGCCTAGGGGCGCGATGCATACGAGTCAACTGACGGTACTGCCATACTCTGACACGCAGGAGGAATCGCATCACATCGCTCAACTTTTTTCTGTACAACTCTTGAATATATCTGTACGCTCCCATCTTGGACAGGTGCCTGTGGCAGACCTAGCAACAAAATCAATACATATTGATCAGAAGTCACATCATCGGTCTGGCCACAAATGGAGCGATTCTACACGCATCGTGTATGCCATCACGAAATCACTGAAATATGCGAATCACATAATAAATACACTGAAAAACAAGAAGTTTAAATTGTTACTTCACTTTTTAAATGAATAAAAATGCGAAACAGTGAATGATAACTAAAATATTTCAGGATAAAATATTAACGTACGTCTCGCGTACTCCACAGGTAAACCGGAAAAGAAAACTGGAAAACTGTTTGTGACTGACAGTTATGTGACAGGCAGACAGCGATGGCAGAATCATAGATAACGATATGCTCTATCATTATCTATGATTCTGCCATCGCTCGCTGTCTGGGGGCTTACTATGACCTCTATAGCAGGGCAGAAGTTGCCCGGATATTGAACTGCCTCGCTATTTTGTACTATGACATCGTTATAGCAGGCCTGTAACAGGCCTGCTAAGTTAACGTTTACAAAACCGTTCACCTTTTTTTTTGTATAGACTTTCGTACTATGACGTGCTATTTGACAGCAGCAAAATGATACTGGAACGGCTGTAATGTCAAAATTAGCGATTGCTAAAAAGTTACTATGGGACTAGCTTTTTCAACATCGTTTTGTAATCTAAAATGATATTCGTGGCAACATGTTAGGTTTATATATATAATAAGAGTTTTTAAAGTGGATGGTGAGAATTGTAAGCGAATTAAACCAGACTTTTTCATTTTTGTAGCTGTCTATCGAGTACGAAATATGTAAATAATAAAATTGAAGTGTGAAAATCGTATGGAAAAACATACCAACGGCGTTGCATTTGGGAAATAAATAACAATAATGAAGTTAATGACAGGGAATAAGAATCAATTAATATAGGTAAGAAGATATAACTTAAAATCATCAATGGTAACCAAAACCTATGAAAATACGTAATGTAAATATAAATAAAAACCTACTCTACAAATCTACAATACTCAATTAATATTTGTATTTTACAGGCCTATCAAAAGATTTAGTCCCCCGTTTGTGCGAGGGTTTTGAACCTATAATGAAAATAATAAATCCTCCAAAGGCTTAGTGATCTAAGCAGAGACTAAGGTGAGTGTTATCAATTCATCAGATTTTCTATTGTGGAGCATAACTACACTAGTGTGTTTCTTGTGTATGTTCCTTGCTATTAAACATAATTTGCTGTGTATTAAAGTGACAATGAAAAACATAAGCAAGTAATCTTATAATCCATTTATTTCAGGAGATTCTCGGTATTGACTCAGAAACACAATGATGACATCAATTTTATTTGGAATGCAGAACCAGTCTCCAGAAGCCTTTTACACTGAGAAGCATAACAAGACCCAAAACATTATTGAGAGGACCATTGATGTACTAAAGGCTCGATTGAGATGTTGATTAGCCCATCAAGTGCTACATTTCCAATCACAAATGTTTTGCAAATGCATGTGTTTCTACACAACATAATGTAACACAGTAAATTTATGAAAATAAAACAATGACCGCATCTAGTTTAAAAAAATGTGTTTAATTTTTACCTGTTTACAAATTAAATTATTATCATTTATCACATGATACCTACTTTCTTATGACTGACTGAAACATTTATACATATAAGTAGGAACCCATATTATCCATATAAATGCAATGAAAGTTTACAAGAACAAAAACTGGTAACAGAGATGACTGCCTGCAGGAGCCATAAATTCATATGGTGTAGGTACTTTGTTGGTTTCTAATATGCAGGTATATGTATATAAAAACACATCATGAGTATTATTCTTTATTTTAATTTTCATCCTAAATACATAGGTATGTATAATGATTAATTAGTTAGGCTCTCCACTGGATGGAATTGCTAGATATATTATTTTTCAGTTTAGTAGACTAGGAGATGTCAAGAATACTGGGGCTCCGTTGCATTCCTGTAAAAAGGTTATGTTTCTTGGATTATGGGCATTGCGGTTCTTGTATTTCGATATTTCAATAAATTCCTTTACTATAAATGTACCCATGTGTGTATTTTTGTAGGAACAACACAACAAAATACTTTTTTACAATAATTGTGACTGAAACAAAATTTACCAAAAGCACTCTTTACCGCAATAAATAAATTACGTCTTATCGACTTTAATGTCTAGTAGGGCTTTGAACATTATATATTACTTTTGTAAAAGGCTGTGAAAATCATTAAATTAATCAAGTGAAATGTTGTTTATATTTACGCGCTGACAGTTGATGAACGTAGGTACGTTCTGAATATCACATTGTATCTTTAAGAGTTAAAAAGGTTTTTTTAACGTGAAACTTGTGCTTTTAGAGCTTTTAGATAATAAATCATGGTAAGTTGTAATACATAATCTTAGTTATAACGTGTATTTATCTAAGAAATTCAAGTTATGATCATTAAAAAAAAAACCGGTAATGTGTTAGAGAATTATATCGTAGTTTTTGAACGTTGTTTATTCACAACACTAAGACTAAACTTCATCATCAAAGCAGGCAGAGACAAGCATTGCCGTTCAATAATCGTTCACCTTTAATACGGTCATGGTACGATTTTTAGCGATTCCTAAGCAGGCCCGCTTTTGAATGGAAGTTGACTGACAGGCATTTGAACGTTTTCTTAAAAGGTGATGGTAAGCCCCCTGAGCAACTTTTCAAAGCAATGATCAAAAGACAAAAAAGATGTTGTTTCGTCTATGCTCAATTTTATTCTTCTCTCTTTCTTCGTTTCATTAGTCGATAAACTAGTTTTTGTCGACAAGTTTATGCGTCAACTTGGTTGTGTAGATAGATTCGCGACGAGCGACACTTCTTCGCAACGTTGGCGTCGATACTTGTCGACCGACATTACACAACACATCGCTTCGTTTTTCGACTAGTCGACTACACGGCAATTCGCATTTTTTTTTACTTTGCTCAGCGCTTTTTGGTTGTCTTAAGATTTATATTCCACATGTTTCAATTTATTTCTTCTTTTTATTTGTTATGTCTTTCTAGCCCGGTGGCGGTATTGCTGTCGTCCAATAGATTACATTTTTCATTTCTTTATTTAATTTTGAGCATTCAAAAGCAGCCTGCTTTTGAACGGAAATTGACTGGCTGGCATTTGAACGTTTTCTTAAAAGGTCAAGGTTTACTTTACTTTACAGGGGGCCTCCCTGTAAAGGCAAGGTACAGTTTGTTACAAGGAACATCATACATTCTGAAGAGAGTCTAAATTACTTTTTAAGACGGCTGGTATTGGTATCGAAGGCTCAATTGCACTAAAAACTTAATTCAGAAAGATAACACGAGATTCAATAATAAAGTCATACATAATATGTACATAATCGGAAAGAGTTAGCAACTAACCCGGAGAATAAAGATAGAAAACTAGAAGAAGTATGTAGACACTACAATATTTAGTTATTACAAGCAATACATACTGTGCAGTTTTATCAGATTTCAAGAAGTTAACGCATCGCCGCGTATTGTCTCCGTTGCCGGCTTTTACAAAATGTTACATAATTTTCATACTAAAATACTACAAAACGGTAGACGTCAACTCATTAACGCCTAACTCTAAATCATCTAATGGAAAACAACCATACATTCTTGTTATTTATTAGAATATTATTTAAAGGAAATTAATTAAGTGAATATTTTAAGTTTTCTAAATCATAAAGTCTGTGAATAGAATGTCGGTTGACAATTTCTGAACGAAAGCAACGGTTCCTTGTACGTCGAAACGTCGAAACTTCTACTTCGTTTCGTTGATCATTCGTTCGTCTGGTTCGTATGTTAACGCCGCCATCTTGAAAGCGTAATTGTTGTCATGTTTACGTTGTGTGTGAAAGGTGAAATTTATGATATTTGATATAATAACCGGTAAAAGTCAATGTATTTAATAATAAACTTATGCTTATGGTGTTATTATTACGTGGCAGTTGTTATTATGCACTTAGAGAACATAGGCGTCTCTGAAAATTGTGCTTGAAGATTAGGCGCCAAATTGTTCATAGTCGTTACTAAATTGTAATAAACAGCCCCTATGGGCCTACTTCGCGTGCTCGCGTTAATTTGTCTTGCTGTAGACGTTATTGATGGTAGTTAATTCATAGTTTATATTTCAGAACAAGGTTGATGTAAGTACAAGCCGGAAGCAGTAAACCATCACTATGTTTTACGCACATTTCGTGCTGGCCAAGAAGGGCCCCTTGGCCAAGATTTGGCTGGCGGCTCACTGGGATAAGAAGCTGACTAAGGCCCATGTATTTGAGACTAATATCGAAAAGTCAGTTGATGGTATCCTGAAGCCTAAAGTGAAGATGGCCCTGCGTACTTCTGGCCATCTGTTGCTGGGAGTCGTAAGGATTTATTCCAGGAAGGCCAAGTACTTGCTACAGGATTGTAATGAAGCCTTTGTCAAGATTAAGGTATGTTTATTTTTCCATATTTTGATACTATGAAGTGAGTTGTTTGTAAACTAAAATGTGTCAGTAGTAAAGCTCCCTTTCAAAGTATGCTTTATTAGGTACTTTTAATGTTTTACCTGATATTAACTATTGTCCAATGAAAGTTCCAATGAATTGAACATAAAATAATCTCAGACTATAATAAGTTGTACCCTGTAAGTATCAAACCAAAAAGTAAATAAATATGCTTGTTAGCGCATTACCTGCTGTGTACTTAAATGTAAGGATTTTCTGTGAGAAAACAAAGATACATGTATGCTGTTTGTTGTAGATGGCCTTCCGGCCTGGCATGGTGGATTTGCCTGAAGAGCACAGGGAAGCTGCCATGAACGCTATCACTCTGCCAGAGGTCTTCCATGACTTTGACACTGCTATGCCAGAATTGAAGTGAGTCTGTTATTTTAATTTCCAATTTTTTTATTATATTTCAACGAAACATTATTCAATTGTTTCTAGGGGAGTGTATATTGCAATTAAGTGCAATTTTAAATAATGATAACCTAAGTTTATGATAAAGTAATTTATGTGAACCCTTACTAAACGTTTGAGAGCAGCAAATGGGTTTGACATCAGTAAAAGCATAAAAATACCAATTTCATATTATACTTCTATACTAATATAGTAAAGCCAAAGAGTTTTTTTGTTCAATCCATCATAGACTACCAGTCTACAATGACTAAATACATGAGGAATAGAATAGGTAATAAATCACTCTAAGGTAGACTGGTAGAAAATGCCCAAGGCTGCCTTTTTACAATGTATTTTTTTGCATGTGCATAAACTTTAAATAAAATAGGTTGTATAGCATCACACTATGACCCAGCAGAGCAGTAACCAAAGACTTAACATGGGTAAAAAAAAAACCACATGTACAATGACACCGAGAGCAGCTACTTGAATGTAAGGGGCTGCCGATAGTATCATGTTGATTCTCCACTATGGTGTTTTCCTAAAAATAGAATATCTAGTTCAGAAATAAATAATGTTGTGATGGCCCAGTGGTTTAGGTAAACACCTTTCATGTTCCAAATACCAATGTGACTATTTCAATTCAAAATTTTCCTTAAACATCGGACACATTGGTGATAGGAAACATTGTAAGAATACCTGAACTCACAAATTATATAAATCTGAAATTACAAAAGCATTACAAGATCTATGCTTGTGCATTCTCTGTATGAGAAGAGGCCTTAGGTTTTTGCATTATACTCATTAACGGCCTGGAGTACAGAAGTCACATTCCATTGACTCATAAAGCCGTGGGTCCTCCTGTCTCCTCGGTTGGGGTGTATTGCCATCCAGTCGGAATGTGAGAGTGAGGGAAGAGAGAGTACACCTGTGTTTGCCCACACACTGGTGCTCTATAATATCTCCTGCGAATTTAGCATATCTCTAATGAGATTGGTCTCAGTGACCAAAATTCAGCCTGGATTATTTTGTTTGTGAATTTTCATGTTTGTTTATTAATAACTGCCAAACAACTGAAGGGATAGGGATAACATTTGGCACATGCGTAAACCAAGACCTAGATTAGGACATCTTTACATAAAATTTGGTCTCAGTAGCATGTTTCTGTGGCATACATTCAGAACTCCACATGGATTAAACCATAGACAAAAGCTAAAAGTATATAGTAGCCTATGGAAAACTAAAAAATACAGAATTCTTCTACATCAGATAGTTGTACATACTTTTCAATTTCAGTGAGGTTGACATTGAAGCCCAGTTCTCTCTAAATCAGTCAAGAGCTGAAGAGATTACAATGCGCGAAGACTATGGCTCGTTGAACTTGGTGACCCATGATGATGGGTTTGGCGACATGGGGTTCGATACCGACAACCCAGATATTATGCGTGAAGCTATCGGCAATGAAGGTGGATTGGAACAGGTATGAGATGGAGCGAATTGTCAAATGGTCCTAGGCTTAAAAATGACGTATCGAGCTTTAGAACAAGACGGTCAAACAGGATAGAGTGTGACAAAGACAGTGTTTCGCAAAGTCAAGCTTTTTTAACTCAATGTGTTATATTTTCGGCTAAGCCCTATATCAAACTATTTTTTAAACATAGAAATAATATAAATTGTCACCGGTGAGCGGGCAAATGGAGTACACAAAAATGATGTCCAATGATTTGACAGAGATTCTATTCAATCAATTGAAAATTTTAATTTTGTATACATCCAATTCCATCTCAATTTCTCCTGATAACTCATAACCATATCGATATTCCAGAGTAATCTTCTCTTCGCGGATGGTTCATCTTTGGAACTGGCCGGTAAAGATGGTGGGGTCAGTCTGACGGGTGGTGTGCCCACGCTAGAACCGGAGCACCCGCGCCGCATGGAGGCCGCTCCCCATGCGCCAATGGATGACGGGTTCGGAGGAACTATAGGAGACGTCGCAGATTTTGGACGTGAGTAAAATGTTCTGAGAACTGTGTAGCATTTACTAGAAATCTTGAGCCATAATTAGGTAAGGCCACTGGTCTATGGAACTGGGCTACTTGTGGAGAAGTGAGTGGAGTACATTATCTATACATGTTACAATGTGAAGGAGGGTTTCTCCAGGAAAAAGCAGGGTATCACTAAAAAATATAGGCATTACACAACAATAATGGCTCTATAGAAAAGACATTTTAGTGCATATGTTGACTAACTAGGCTATGTTTATGACTATTTATATCACGCTAAGAACATGTTCTTTTTTCGATTTTTTCATGTAGCTTCCATTATTATTTTTTTAGTTCTAATTGTCTTGTACTCACTGTGTTACTGGTATCTGTTTAGACGCCGGCGGATTGTTCGAGGGTGACTTGTTCGGTGAGGTGACCGGCGGCAGTAGCTCCGCCGCAGCTGCTTCTGGTATGCCCGGCACGTCCGCACAGCCGCAGTCGTTACAGGTTAATACAAATGGACATTTATCTCATTTTCCATTTAATCAGAAGTTTCTTTATAGAGAAATAACACTCGTAAGCTCAAGAGCAAAAGGAGCATATTATTTTATTTTCAACAGGTCAAAATGAAAGTTCAAATTTGACGAAGTGTATTAATTAACGGTGAAGGAAAGTATTAGTAAAAATCTGATGGAAGTAAAATATCATAAAAACGCAGTGTGCAAGTCCATTATGATCATTACTGCTCATTCCTTTTCTGCACAAAAAAGTTTTTTGCTGTACAAAATCTCCTTGACAAACAATTTTGTTTCATCAGGCTGAAATAGACGCAGCGGGCGTGAGCGGAGGCGATACCGGTGGGGATGTGGCAGCAGCCGACGCACCTGACTCAGACGACGACATGGGAGACCACTACGATGCCGGGAACTCACCGCAACACAGGTTTGTTAATACTAAAAGCATGAAAAACGGAAAAATTATATCATAACATGGGTCTATCACTGTCAGAAACTAGATGCATTTACATAATAATAATTATGTTGGTAATATTTCAATGACCATTAAGTAGCATTTCTCTCCCTGAGCTCCGCGCCAATGAGATGATTGGGATTTGTTGGTGCTTGGTATAAGAGTTAGCATTCCATTAATTATTACCTCGTTATCGTAGTGATATTTTTAACGTATGAAATGACGCCTACTGTGCGTTACTGGGCCTGTAGAACCTGCCCTTTATTAACTCGTTTTTAGATCTAAAATTGTATTTTAAAGTAGGTTATAAGCTAAATGAGTTTGGTAGTCTACTGTTTTTCTATTATGAACCTTATTCTCTGATGGTAAGAAGGTAGAAGTAGTTATTTTAACGATGTGTTGTGTTCTAGTTGGGGCGGCTCCCCTGCGCCCGACAGCGTGGCTCCGCCCCCCGTGCCCGTGCCGCCCTCCCCGAGTCCGCACATACCTATGGTGAGATTTTTTATTTTCTATCTACATGATTAATAAACCATTCTTATTTTAAACTGACTGTCAAGATGGGATATTTTATAAATTCTCTTGTTTGAATAAGTAAAACAAAAAATTGCCTCGCACTATAATTTCGCCCATATGGCTATGTAGTTTCAAAGAAGCAAAATGCTTAGACAAACTTACAATAGTGATAGCCATGAATATAAAAAACTTTCACTACAGGACCAATCTTAAATAAAAAAAAAATAGCTGCTCCATGCATAAAAGTATGTGTGATTCTCTGAAACATTCTATAAATCACTGTCCCTTCTAGGATGTGGACGTGGCCCCCGAGCCTGGGCCACGGCCGCCCAGCGTGGAGCCTCCCGCGGGCGGCGCGTCGGAGCGCGTGGCTGACAACACAACACTGCTGCACAATGATGAGGAATCCTTCGCACTCGCACCTGTGGACGCTACCGTGCTCAAAGGTAACTATTACTCAACCAGACATGGAGTAAAAGCATACTAATTACTTGTAGACCTACCTAAAAGTAGCTTGTCTACTTTGGCACTAACACCAAACTATCGCGACTAAAACTTTTAAACTGAAACTCACAATATAATTCGATTCTTGAGTAAATGTGCACTACAATGTACGAAAAAGACGTTACAGCTTCATAAACCGTATTTTGCACATTCATTGTTTGGCTTTTAGTTGTTGCCTTTAATAACTAGAACTAATTCTAGAGAACTTAGGTCTACATTGGCGCGTTACCTTTTCAGTCCTGAGCCGTGTCAGTCAGCCGTGCAATTCAACCGAATAAAACGAATTTAAAGAAATATGTAAACAATAAATAATAGCATTACTATTATCATCTCTCAGGTATAACAAAAACGAAACGCAAACGTAAGCTAATCGTCGACGAAGTGAAGAACATATCTGGAGAAGAGATGAAGAATCAGCTGAGCAACACATCGGATATCGTAACGACGTTGGACCTCGCGCCGCCGACCAGACGACTGATGCATTGGAAGGAGACCGGTGGCGTAGAGAAACTGTTCACCTTGCCGGCTAGGCCAATACCTTCCAGAGTACTGTTTAAGGTATGTATTATGAATATAATAAGTTTATAATCTTGAAATGACGTGTAGGTGTAGATGGGAGCAGTAGTTGACTGTCACGTTTCGCTGGATACAAGTATGGGCAGCCTTTCTACTAAAATATGATCTTCAGATAGAAAACCTAAATGCAGTAAGGGACAGGTTGGGTTAGCTCTGTAACTGGTCGGTCCCGAGGTGGCGTTTGACGTCGCGGGGGGGAGTCTAACATTTCACTCCCCCGCAGACCTTAAGGAGGCCCGCAGAGGCGGAGAACGCGGAAAACGCGTACTTTCCCGGGCTTAGGTGTGGAAAGGGAACACTAGGGTGGTTTTTAGTCAGTAAGAGTCTGACAGTCTTTTATTTTGGACAGTAATGTCCTACAGATGATATTTATTTGTCACAGAAATACCAACGTAACATGACGCTACGTAGCGAAGCAGAGGAAGGAGCCGACGCGGCTCGCTCGCCCGATCCAGCGGAGCCCGCGAGACGAGGAGGACGGAAGAGGAGACATGAAGAGGTACTGCACATAAACCATTTATACATTGGTTAAGCTCCTTTAAAGTGAGCTTTATACACGAGATTTAAGCTTTGGATGGTGCTGCCAAGAGAATGAGAAAACGATACGTAAAATTCTGCGTTTGCAAATGGTTGAAGTGTATAAAATATTTTTTATTGATGTCCTATAGTTCAAGGAATGTCTCAAGTTTTAAACTTCACCAATAGCAGTATCACTACTGTGAAATTCATTTTATTGACCTATGCACTTGTTTGGTGATCATGGAATTCACTTACCAACAAAAAACTTGATTTAGTACTTCAGAAGTGATCTTTTGAAGCAAAAAATATATTACATAAATTGAAATGACTTCACCATTCTTGCAGACAATGCTGCCACCAGAAACTCCAGCGCCACTTCCTACAGCTGAATTGGAACCTCCCACGCCAATACCTCAGGAGTACGAACCTTCCGTCGGTAAGTGTACACCTGCCTGTACCCACAGCTTCACATCACTGGTGTATGGTTTGCAATGCCATCATTACATTCAATACTTCAGCATGAATCTCTTACATGTGTTGGTTTGGTTACCTTCAGCCTTGTATTAATTTTTAATGAAAGTTTTGCTACAATGTTTCAGCAACAGCGTTGTTGTGTCGTGTAAAGCCTCGTATTCATGATAAACATTTGTTTAGCAACAGTTGATCAACGTTGTTGATAACGGCAAGCATGCTGCTGGAAACTTTGTTTAAATCAATATGGGTTGTCCACACACGTCAACTTTAGTTGATAAATTGATGTTTTCGCTCGCCGGGCGTCAACTCTGCAACATGGCGTGATCAACTCCGCAACACGTGTTGCCCGCAATATGTTGACAGCAACACGGCAACATGTTTATGCAACCATGTTGCTAAACAAATGTTTACCGTGAATACGAGGCTTTACTGGCAACATGTTTCACACTCACACTATAGTGGAATGTTGCCAGCAACATGTTTACTGCAATACAAAAACATGTTGAGGGAACAATGTTGTGTACCTTTTGTTTCTCATGAATACATGGCTTTCATGAAAATAAAATGCTCTTTACCACATTTTGCATATCATGTGTGTGACCATTATTTAATGCCCATTTAAGCTTTATCATAACCATTGCAGTATCAAACGAAAATAATGAAATATTTACATGACAATTTTCATGATAATAACATAAGAAAAGTTTACCATGATTTGTAAATCATATTCTCATCATCAATCATTAATAAATAAATAAAAAAATGTTACAAAAATGCTAATATACCTTATTCACAAAACCATAAGGTCTATAATATAACAAATAACAGATTCATAGTAAACATTTCCTAATAACTAATGTACATAATGCTACCTAATCGCACTCAATTAACAATGGATCATATGGTGCACGGTTAGAGCCGGATCCGGCGCCGGAACCGGGCTCTGTCTCACCTAGGACGCCGCGCCCCGACGTCGACGTGGAGCTCCCTCCGACACCAGGTATTTACGAGCGTATTATTAGAAGTTTCTTCGAAAGTTCCTCAACTCCATTGAAGGAAACCTTTCTTGAGTATATATGACTTAGCAGGCAATCTCTCCCAGCTTAGTCATCATGACATGGTGATACTCCCTATACCATGCACTGACACCTGAATTCGTTTAGGTAGTGACGCAAAATTGACATTTAGTTACGCAAATGCAAGCAAGGGACTCGGACGTTTAATTATCGATAACTAGTTTACAACTCGATTGTCGGCTCGATACTTTAGAACTCAAGCTAAGACAACAAGTCAAATAATAATATCAGCATTAAGGGCAGACCCATCTTGAAGAGTTCAGTAGAGTGAATTTTGAGAAAACTTCTTAGAATATGTTAAATGCAAAATCATACATCATTGCCTGGGGCTTATCAACTCAAAAAGTGCTTAACTAAGTCTAATACAATCGATCAATGAACAAAATATCAATAATTGAATACCCAATCCTCAAGTAACTTCTAACTTCGTAACAGAAGTATTTAAGTTCATTAATATCGTCTGATTGATGGCAATCAACATTACATTTTTGGCATTTAAAATTCTGCCACCATCCCCGCGAATCTAGCGCCATGTAAATTATTTAATTTATTTGTTCAAATTCCTATTATACCTACGTGTGCATTATAAAAGGTAGCCAATGAATAGACAAAAATAGTAATTAATTATTATGTCTTGATCACATTATCTAATAATAGAAATATGATAAAACTGCCTGCGCTAAAATCATCCCCTTTAGTTGGTGCCATGAAAGAAACGAATTGCAAATGGCGGCGTTTAATATGGGCATATTATATTCGTACGCTATACTGTGTGAGTGAAAGGACATGCTTAGCTCCTTTGTTTGGCCGCCATTTTTAATTCGTTTCTCTATTGGCGCGAGTTAAATTCACATTCGTACATGTACAGGCGGCATGCTGAGCGCGCTGGGCGGTCCTCTCACACCGGGAGCCATGACACCAGGAGCGTTAGGCGCGTTGACGCCCGGCACGCTGCTGCAGGGAGGTCTCACGCCCGCCGGACTACAGCACGGATCTATGACACCAGGTATGTAGATGTGCGATAGGGCGCTTGTTTTGTAATAACTACATCTCAGAAACGGTAAAGCCTATAAAGGTTGCTTATGGAATGCTTATTATCTGCTAAAAAAGGATTTTACGACAATTCATCCCCTATCTATTGTGTTTGTAATCACTACGGAAAACCTAACTACTCGCAAATTCATACATCATAACCACATCCTAAAGCAATCTTTAAAATTGCTGGCTAGATAAACCTAAACTAACCATGCTTTGTTTACACAAATGTAAAAAAAAAAAACAAAAATTAGATTGTACAAAGAATATCACTACATAGTATAAAACAAAGTCGCTTTTTCTGTCTGTCTGTCCCTATATATGCTTAGATCTTTAAAACTACGCAACGGATTTTGATGCGGTTTTTTTAATAGATAGAGTGATTCAAGAGGAAGGTTTATATGTATAATACATGCACCCGTGCGAAGCCGGGGCGGGTCGCTAGTAATTAATAAGCATTACCCTCCTTCTAAGCGCTCTTACGCACTAGCGGTTAACCGCAAGGGCGGCTAACCGCTTTTGATTTTGTGACAGTTTGTGCGTACAATAAGCGGTTGCATATTAAACTGGAAAAAGCGGCTAGCCGCGGTTAACCGCAAGGGCGCGGTTAACCACTAGTGCGTAAAAGCGCTTAGGCAGTCGAGTAAAAAGAAGTATTGATGAATTTATATATATTCTTTTATCAACCTCTTTATTATCTAAAGAGTAGTGTCAAATCTGAAAATAAATTATAAACATAAAATTTAAACGTAATGTAACCTAAATGTACTTATGTATAGTTGGTCTGCAACACGGTGGCATGACGCCGGCGGGTCTGCACCACGCCGACAGTCAACACGTGGATCTAGGCCTGTCTGCGGGTGGCATGACTCCGGCAGGATTACACCATGGAGGTCAGTCACTATTCTCGATGTAAACAGATATCCCCGCACCACGAACATTCGGGCCAAAAAGGAGTCTCCTTTATAGCAGCTGCAAAGGGTCCAGGGTTGGCTGTTAAAAAAAAAAAACATTATTTACGTAAAAAAAAAATCAAGAACTTTTATCATCTCTAAGGGCTAATTTTTCAATCGTTAGATAACTCATAACAAAGAGATAAATATGGCGGTTTGACAGCTTTTGTATAGAAAATATGTCAAACTGTCATATTATTCTTTGGATAAAAGTTATCTGACTATTACAAAATCAGCTGTAAGGGAGCGTTCAAGTATTACGTAACGCAATTTGGGGGGGGAGGGGGTTTCGTAAAACGTTACGATGCGTTACAGGGGCGGGAGGGGGTCATTCTTACAACACGTTACGTAACATGGTTTCCTTTTTAAAATAAAAAATTAGGGAGTTAAAACTCCCAAATTGGCAACCCTTTTCGTTTACGTTTTACGGGGAATCCCTCGATTGTATTAGTCTGGTCGTCATTTTTAATTTGTTCTCACAAGTTGGCAAACCTTTTGAAACCTGATGAAAGAATCTGAATGGCTAGCAAACCCGTGGACAGAGGAGCAGTAATTTCAATCGAATTGTTTTTATAGACCTACTTAGATACTTGGTTAATAGTTGATTAGTTTTTAATTTTGTTAAGAATACGATTTTATTTCGAGTAAAATGTTTAATTTCAGTTGGGTTTCTGTTTTAATTGCATTGCCAAATGTTAAAATAAATATAATATTTTATTTTAAGAGTTTATTAGTAAAAAAGTTGTTTTACAAAAAAAGATAACCGCCTTCAAAAACTACTGTTTTTTTATTATGTGGTTAAGTATTGCCACCGACTTCCAAAACTAGTTATTTTTTATTTAGTAGTTTTTGAAAGCGGTTATCTTTTTTTTTTGTAAAAAAGCTTTTTATTTTTCACTTTTTAGTGCTTGTGTATTAATTTTTGAAATCCTTACAAAAAGCCCTTTCAAACAATACCTTACACGATATATTTAATTTTGGAAAGTGGTAGGAAGTTCCCCCTCCCCCTTTTCCTTCAGTCAGTAATCGACTACCTACACGTATAAACAAAGCAATTTCAATTGTTACGATATTGCTGCTGTGATCCTATGAAGAGTTCCATTCCATATATCTCCGAAGTTCATCATCAGATCATGACAATATTTCTATGGGACCTATTCGGAAGTATACTCTTTCAAACAAAAAAGAATCATCCAAATCTATTCATAATTGGCTGAGTAATCAGGTAACATACACACAAAAAAAACATATGCGCTGAATTGAGAACCTTCTCCTTTTTGAAGTCGGTTGAAAAAACCTAATATACTGAGAATGAAGAAGAAAAACAATTGTGTGTAAAGCCAAAAATTTATAAAAAATAAATAAAATACGAAGGTGTTGCGGATTAAAAATCTCTTGTTTTATTTAGTATTATTAACGCAAATGCAATTAAAGCTATAGGTACCAAGGTTAAAAACTATTTACATACAGCATGTAACAAAAACCCTGTCCCATCCTTAAAGGTACTCGTATTATTCGGCATCGTACTGCGTACACATATACGTAACCATTTAATGGATTTGAGATTATTATTTTTCCCCAGTGAAAAAAAAAAGAAGAAAGAAGAAGTAATTAAATTAAAATAAAACATAAAAACTGATCAACGGCAACACTGATCTAACAGGGTTTTTGTTACATAGTGTATTATACCTACATATTTAACTAATATATTTACATACACAACTTTTTGGGACTTTAGGGTAAAAATGATCACTTGAGTGTTACGTAACGTTTTGAGAGGGGGAGGGGGGGTACAGAAAAACGTTACGGTGCGTTACAGGGGGGGAGGGTGGGGTCAAAAATCTTCAAAAATTGCGTTACGTAATACTTGAACGCTCCCTAAGTTAAAAAGGAATAGCATGCAAAAAAGGAGCCGTAAGTTTTTTCTTATACCGTAATAAAACTACATCGATTCGGTAGAAATAGGAAACCCGTTGCTATAATGATTGAACACTCAGGTTATTTAGCATAAGAATTTTAATTAAATAAATACATTTGCAGGTATGACCCCAGGTCTACTAGAAAGTGGCATGACGCCGGCGGGCCTGGTGCACGGAGGTCTAACTCCTGCCGGGTTACATCACGGAGGAATGACGCCAGGTGAGCCCTGTACTTCACACTAGTAAAGAAGTTGGTTATAACTAGCAAGAGACTTAAGTCTGTTTCGTTCTCATTAACAAGCTTTTTGACCGATCTTGTTGTGACTACTATTCATGTTGATCTATATTTTCATCCTTGTCGCTATAGAAAATAGCCTTTATTTCTCTAATTGATTTATGTAAAAGTATTTTGAAAGTCTAGTACTTTCAAAATACTTTTAACTTTTAACTTTAACTATACAGCATAACATTCCATCATGCCTGTTTTCCCCAAATACGTTGGCAGAGGGAAACACCCACATTTTGTCCATGTGATAGGGTGCAAAACTAATAACATGCTTTATCCCTTAAACGTGCGAAACTTGTTTTGTATAGAGATTATTTATGAGCCAGAGAGAATATAAGGCGCTCCACCCACTGAAGATGCCTCCCGCCGCGGTGAGCAGAGCGACATATAACGCGCGCGGCGACGGAGGCGCAGATCTGCCTTACTTAGCGGTGAAATCTGCTCCCCCGCGCGGTGAAGCAGATTACGAAGGCCTCGCGCTAAATAAATTTGTCTACGTCGAAATCCATCGTGCAAACGTCTTTGCAGTATAAAATCACGCCCGGGGCTGCGGAGCCGGTGTGTCATATCCCGCGGCACGCCCCGCGCTCCCGCGCAGATTGGCAGAATCTGCGCGCGGTGCGCCTTCCCGCTCGTTTCCGCGTCGGCAGTGTGTTGTGCTAGGCGTGATTTCTATATAAATTGAGATACTTGCATACAACGGTAAAATCTGCCATCCCGCGCTACGCGACGGGGCGCGGAGCAGTGGGTGGAGCGCCTAAATGTGTACTTTAATCCTGTACTTGTTAGATATACCACGTACATTTATGTATCACTTTGGTTTTTACTGTCAGGATGTTATAATTGTGTGTAAATAAAATAAAAAAGAAATTACGGCCAGTAAAATTCCTATCATAATGTTTACTCTTTAAATATCTTCCAGGTGGTCTGGACCATGGCGGTATGACGCCCGCGGGTTTGCAACACGGAGGTATGACCCCTGCGGGTTTGCAGCACAGCGGTATGACACCGGGAGGACTGACACACGGTGGTATGACGCCAGGAGGACTGACGCACGGTGGCATGACGCCAGGAGGACTGACACACGGAGGCATGACGCCAGGTGGACTGACGCATGGTGGCATGACGCCCGCAGGATTGCAGCACGGTGGAATGACGCCGGGAGGTAAGAAAATACCATTATTTCTTATTACAAGTGAAATAGCGTGGTGTCTCCACAACATGGACTGACTGCACAGTGCTGACTGTAACCCTGTAATACTTAGGATTACCTAGGATAACAACATCAAGTAAAACGTAGGCAGAAACAATAACATAAATATGAAGTCATAAACATTTATATAAAAACAGGTGTTACCTAACCACCAGGTTAACTAGTTATTTATTCATGAACAATAAGTTGTATTTGTAATGAAATTAATAAATTATTACGACTATTAATTTAATTAATAAAAATCACGCAAATTGCTTTCAGCTTAACAGACTAACGGACACTTTGTAACACGTACGGATAAGCATATAATTAGAAATATCTTGTCGACATTCCAGGCGTCCCGCACGGTGCGATGCTGCAGCACGGCATGGAGCAGCTGCCCATGATGCCGCAGCTGGGCGCCGAGCACGTGAGCGCGCTGCTGCGCGGCGAGCGCGACATGCTGCCGCACGCCGGGACCATGGAGCCGCTGCTGCACGCGCTGGACGACCACGGGGACTATCAGGTAATGTTCTGCTCATTGATTCTTCAAAGTTGCATTTAGGAGGAACGCTACATATTGGCATTCGCAAAATCATAAAGACATATTTTAGATAGGAGATACAATTCAATTATAGTTCCTCAACCATGCCTTACTTAGTCTCACACCCCGTTTCATATTTAGTTAGTATAATTCTTCAGACAATAACATTATACCTAATTATTTTCCTTTGTAACCAACATACTTTGTTTTTCCAGAATGGAATGCAAATGACAAACCTGGGTTACGACGACCAGCATGGGCATCACAGTCCACAGCACGATTATGATTTACCTTTAACGCCAGACAACGTAAGTATAAATTTTAGACCCAATTTAAACTAATCGTCTACTAAAATAAAATTTTAACTTATACAAAATATGTCTGTTATTAGGCGGAAGAGGGTGAACGTGAAGCCGGTGAAACAGACGAGCAGTTTGAGGAGCGAGTGTTGAACCGTCGCGCGGCGCAACTGTTCGCCGTCATGAAGCCCAAACTGTCCGCGGGACTACAACTAACCTTCACAGATCTTGCGCCCAGACATAATAACAGAAAACAGGTAATTTTTCCTACAGATTATTACAATGTACCCACTATCTTTATTTACTTTCCTTATCGCTGTACGTGACATGACGTCGGAATAGAAAAATAACTTCTTGCTTTGTTGCAGGTCGCACAAAAATTCTACAGTTTACTTGTTCTCAAAAAGCATCAAGTATTGAAATTAGAACAACATGAAACATACGGTCCTATCACTATAAGCAAGGGTAATCAGTTTGAAACTGAAGCGATTTAATACTTTACTAACACATTACATATTTATAATAGAATGTACCTAATATAAAGAAGATATCAAGACTAGTTCATAAAAAGAAACTATGGAGGTGAAGAGACGAGGTTTAGTTGTAAAGTTATGGACTTCACGGGGAAACGCGTTGAGCCAAAAATAATGTGTAAGTTGTATCTTGTAACTCGAATTCATGAAAACATTTTATTTTTTAAATATTGGACCAAATAATATTACGAGTGTTGATCTCACAAAAAATCTAATTACAATGCGTTTTGATAATGTGAAACAGTAGTTTTGTTCTCATGAATTCGATTTACTTGTGATGAGCAGTTTCTATTTGGATAATTATGTTTGATAGAAATGTGTAGGAAAATGCCTTATTTTGTTTTGCTGTAGCCTAAGTGAAATTATTGTAAAGATGTTTTACAAATATTGTTTAAATAGTCAATCATAGAAAGAAATAGTACCTATTTGCTCTATTGTTAACCCCAGACTTGTACGAGTCATTTCAGCAAAATGTGGTATCCTATAGAGGTTTTTTGACAGGCTATTTTGCGTAATTTGCTTGCAAGCGATGTTGACTTTTAAAAGTCTGCTCAGACTAACAAAAACTGAATTATCGTGTCTATGTGGATTGCAAGTAGCCATATCGCTTTTAATTTATGATAAATGTACATACCTACAAAACTCTAATTTGTTCCTCTTAAGGTTTCGAAGTTATTTCAGATTTTGCTTGCGTGACCTTTTCATTGATTCCTAAATCTTTGACACTGTAGGACGCACTAATTATTCGTCAAAATGAATCTCAATAAGAGACGTTAACGTTTTGCTTGAATGACCCACACCCCGTCTTTCAAATTATGTATATTGTATGCATATTTACTGATGCTGCAACCACAAAGATTACGTTATGCCTTAACAGTCCAGTTCGCGTGGGTTATGACCTCTGAGTTCAATGAATTAGTGTAAAACCTGGAATACGTTTGTTACATGAAATACTAAAAAGTTAAACAATATTTTTTTCCGGCGCGGTATTATAGGGGGGCGTATCATATTTGTTTTTATTTTTTTAATCTCTAGGCTATGGCACTCAGGGTGTTGAGATGAATCTTATAATACGCAATTACATAATTTGAATCCATCAAGACGTTTGGATTACAACCCGCCGAGTTAAGTTCACCTCGCGTATGCAAAAAAGGGATTCCGGATTACTATCTATCCAATGTTTATTAAAAAGTGTTGGCTATTTTAACTTTTAGTAATTGACATAATACTATTACCTATTAAAATACATAATGTACATAATGTAACTCGCCGTATTCCAGTTAGGTGCAAACTTAGCTCGATTGGGTTGAACTTACATACACTAGAAAAATAAGCGAAAGGTAAACTTTTTAGTTCTTCGTCTAAAAAAACATGGTCCAATAGATTTTATACTAATTCATTCCCACTATCTGATCCTGAAGTTTTTGTATGTTAAGAGTTAAAGTGACTGGACATCATAAACTTGAAATGGTACCTCAAGGAATTGTAGACATTGAATTTTGTTTATAATAATATAGCTTGTTGTCCTTCTATTGGGATTAAGAGATTTTAGTGACTGTGTGTTTATTGACAAATGATGTAAAATATTTTAGTAGCAGCAGAGTGATTGAGAGAAATTATGTAGAAGAAATCAAGTGAGTGATAACCTCAACACCAAATAAAAGTAACTGTTCATGTATGTGTTATGAATTTGGTTTTTACATTTCTTTGAGATATTAATTATTATATTATTATAGTAATGCAAATTGAATGCATACCAAATATCTGATTAGATTTTGGTTTGGATTCATTTTGATTCTCTCATTTTTGTTTTTGTAAAATTTCTCGAGCATTATGAATGCATCAAACAATTGTAACTATCATGTATGTTATTTGGACATTACTTGTAATTTAAGAGTTTACCTCCGCTATGACCTAGATTCGTCAATTTTTATTTTCATTTTATGTTCGGAGGTATCCACTTAGATATTTTTCATAAAAAAATACAAACATATTTGCAATAAATTTGTTGATAAAACCCAATTTTTATTATTTCTTCAGTTTTTCCCGCCTATCCCTAATCCCATCCATAGGCCTGTAACCGACTAACCGTCTTCCTATTGGGTAATAGGATTCGTAGTAGCGGATACCTGCCGGTTAGGCAATTTTTCAAAGCCTCCAAATTTAATACTGTAAAACTTACTTTGTCATCTGGCTCAGGTCATGCATAACATCAAATATTACTAAAATCGGAACCATGTATTCTTTTTTTACCTGTACGCTCACATGGAATAAAAGGGACTGTTTAACCTAGTGCTCCAGGTTACAGAAATCGGTCCCGCGCGCGCCGGTTTTTGAAAAGACCGCGATAATAACAGGTTTTGGAATCTAGCCTTTTGCTCCTAAAAGGAAGATTATAAAACGTCCTATTCACTCCCACAAGAGTTAACAGAAAACGCCTCCAATGTAGGTATCCACTTTTAGTATGACCTCTTACCTAGGTTACGAGTAATTGATGTTAGTTTTATTCCGAGAAATACAACATTTTTTTCAGCCAATAAAATCAATATTCTGCATGACTAATAACCTATTCCTTCCCGACGACGCTGCGAAGGAATCTCAACTGCGTGGTAGTCCACATCGATTTTCCTAAGAAACCTGCGCACTTGCAACGTTACTTAGGTAGGTACTATACTTATCAGTAGGTATGAAAGTTCTATCTTACTAAGGTAGCTTGGCTAGGCAATATCGAGCGAACCTGGTTTCAGACTTTGAAACAGAAACTATGTATGTGCTTACATATAGGTAGTTATGATGTGCACTTACGTAAACCAAGACCCCACCCGCCTTCGAGAGATAGAACATCTAGTCTCTAGCCTAAGTAGATCAATATTTAGGAAAAGTCACATGGGAGTTGTATCCATTATTATTTTTGGCAGACGATTGTCCAGATTCGGACATCATTTTCCTTCCAAAACATTTCGAGCTAAATATGGCTGCAGATGCCTTGTGGTAATGCAAGCCCCGGTAAAGGTTCCCCTTTTCACTAAGAGGAAAAATTCTTGTCCGTTTTTTGATAAGAAATGAGCAAGAATTTAAAATCACGCCTGTACATACCTGTGCACAGAAAAATTAATAATATTTTACCCCTCTACACTCTCTAAATTACTAGTTTTTATTTTTTCAAGCTTTCTATATTGTTAATCCAGGAATTCCCTCTACACTCATGATCGTGAATTTTAGGTACAAGATACCAATAAAATCTATTTTAAACTTAGATGGGGATAATGTAAGTGTTTGGTTGGTACCTAGATATATTCATTCTATAAACTATTGCCATTGTGTGTGAAAGTTAGGAGTTTAAAGACGAGTCATAATTTTAGGGTTTTATTTTTAAAGTGTGGCCCCCTCCTTAACGTTCAGCAAGTAGGTGTTTTATCTCATCTAGTCGGAAAATACTTACTCTATTGTTTGAGATACTACTGATACAAGATAAGAAAAAAGAAATATTGTCAATAAGTAAAAAGAAAACCATATTCATGAATCCCTAGTTAATCCAGACCAAAATCAATAAGAGTGAAAAACGCTACCATTTTTAATTGAGGACTTTGGGCACTTGCTGCCTGCAATCTCTTTCAGTGTACTATGAAAGATATTAGAAAAGATCAACGATTTAGTAAAATTCACGCTCATTGCGACTAGGGTGGTTTTTTTTTTGTTGTGGTTAAGTTTTGTGTATGTAAAATTGAATAAAAAAATTATAATACTTTTTAAAATTAAGCTCTTGAATTTTTTATTGATTTTATTCGTAATTCTAGAGCTAGTAAGACCAGGGTGTTATTCAGGTCATCAACAATAAACGCTCATGATTTTGGTTTTGTATCATTTAATCGCCCTAAAAATGTACAATACAGATGCCGACATTCTTCAACAGGAAAACTCCCTCTACAAAAATCGATGACAACACTCACGCAAATATACGCAGTCACTGGCTTAACTATAATATTGTCGCCGACTTTTGATATGAGGCTAATTTGTTTAACATGATTCAGAACAGTCTACAAAAAATCAGGAATAGAAATAACTGTAGCATCAATGTAATGTTTTACGTACAACATTTTATTTGCTTTTGTTTTATACTACATAATTATTTAAATAAATTGCATTCCTGATGACGCGCACTGGTAAGTGTATCACTTATACACATCAGTCCATGCATCACTATGAGGGTGAGGTTTCCACACATTCGATTCCATGGCCGTCCACTCCAGATAGTATTCACTGAAACCTCGTCATGTGGGATGGCAGTAGTAGTGTTCTTATAAGTAAATAGCTTAGAAAGCGAACAACAGCAGGAACGCCATCATAAGACAGAAAAGACCCATAGCCTCAGACAGGGCGAAACCCAAAATGGCGTATGAGAACAGCTGCTGCTTGAGGGAGGGGTTCCTGGCGTATCCGATGATAAGGGAGCCGAACACCGTTCCGATTCCAGCACCTGTAATATACAAATAGAGCATGAGTATCATGGAAACAAATGGTATAATTATTGAGGATACTAGATTGTCACATGAGAGGTTTCAACATTGGAACATAGGTACTACTACATTTAACAGAAAAAAAAATCTACAATCTACAACGTCTACAGCTAACTACCAAGTGCAACAGAATGAACCTCACCTTTTTTTTATTCAGCTTGCCAGCCAATTATGATTAATTAATTAACAAAACATTTAAGATTGTAGTATAGTATTCATAAAATTCTCCAGAATATTCAGTAAACATTTACACTTTACATAAAACTTAAAAAAAAAAACCATATACACATTTAAAAAGCAAACAGCATAAGAAATGCAATCATTAAACAAAAAAGTCCCATAGCCTCGGTTAGTGCAAATCCTAAAATAGCGTATGAAAAGATCTGTTGCTTTAGGGAGGGATTGCGTGCATAACCAATGATTAAGCATCCAAAGACCACACCAATACCAATTCCTGTTGATAACAAGAAATACGTAGTTAGTTACATGTGCAGGTAAGCATTCAGGCAGTGAATAGGCGTTTTATAATGGATCGTACTGAATAGGAATTGTGGAAGGAAACACTAACACAAAATTTTAATTAAAATGTAATGTACAGATCTACCAGAAACGGCATAAGCTTTAGTAGTCCTTGTTTATCTTTGAAAAGATGAATGTGATAATGAAATCTAATCTAGAGCCATTACAACCATGGAAGTAGCATAGAAGTTATAGTTTCTTAGAAACTAGGTATCTCTGTTACTCTGGGGTGAGCCGTTATAAAAAAAAAGCTTTTTATACTTTTTCTGGTTTAAGTGTTTTTCTTACTACAAACAAGCCATAGCTTTTGAAAACAAATTTAAATGGTTAATTCTGCAATTAAATAATGTGTTAGTTGATATAATTAGAAAGATTTTGAAGAGGCTGTTTTATTTTAAATCTAAACAATTTATTAAATTATTTTTTAAATGGGAGTTACTAGTTTCCTGTTAGTCCACATTTCCTCAATACATTTTGAACCTTTAAATACTTATGTAAGCAGGAATAACTCTATTCTGAAGAAAATCAATAACAGGCTGCATGTGTTATGCAATCACACAATCTTGCCAAAAAATGTAATTTAATGGTAATTAATGACATAAATCTTCTCTATACAGGTAATATACATATCTACCAACCTGAAAGTTGTTGAAAACTGTATGAAACATCATTATACTTTTCAGCTTGGTAGATTCTATTTTGAATGCAAATATGGTAGAGATAATTATTTAAAAAAAAAAATTGTAGTTAAAGGTTCAATCAAGCTTTCATTATTCTTTTACCAGGTATGTATTAATTAAGAACACCATAAAAATGTTAGGACTTCACAAGGTAAACAAAACCATCCATAATGACATAAAACTTAACATAGAAAATGGTATATTAGACAACTTACCAGAGCCAGCTACTCCTACTGTTGCTGCACCGGCACCAATGAATTTGGCAGCGGAGTCAATGTCCTTAGTAACAGCGGTGGTCTGGAAGGACCGCACTGCAGACAGCTGAGCCGGAGCAGTGGGGATATGTGTCATTGTGGGGATGGCAGCTACTGGTCGCACTAGGGCTGTGTTGTTGAAGACCTATAACATACATAACAACTTGCTATTAGACACCCACAGCATAACCTCTGCAAGGGCTACACCCAAAAAATCAATACTGCATTTATCAACCTAAAAATAAATTCATCAATTATTATTCAGATAACGACGGTTCCGCGGCGCTTATCCATTCCATTTAGAATAGTGATATTATTGTTACCTAATACTGGAATAGGAATTGGATTATGTAATGATTTGTAACACCCATTTTAAGGACTGTCTTATAATAAATGACTGAAAATAAGGAAATAAACGATGATAAATTTGCTCTCATTAACCTATAACACCGGTAAGTTAAATTTACATTGTTGAAGGAACTTACAAGGTCAAAAAAATATAGATATATAAATAATATTGGGAAAATTCAATTAAAAAACTACAAGTCCAAAAGGGACGACCAGAAAGAGGTTAAATTGCGACAAATAACTTAAAATCCAATAATGAAACTGTACTTACAGCAGACCTGGTTACAGGGGCGATCAATCTGGCGGCGGACAGCATTTTGTGTTTGATTTGGGTGCGGCGAGCGACAACTGAAAGAAACCGTGTGACTAGATGAGTTAGCTACTCGAGACTAGCGAGACTTTATGCCTACTGAATCTACTGATGGAAATAAGTTTAAAGTCACTTGACAGTTTGACCGACGACCGCAGTGTTACGTAATTGACGTACCTACTACGTAACGGAGACTGAGGTCGTACAACCAAGTCTATCTTGAATAGATATTAATTCTGGTATCACTGTATCACGATTTGATGACCAGAGCTACTTTATGTTACCTCTAAGCGAAATAATGTTACCGACTATTGAGCGGAACTGGCCAAATCGGCGGGCCGACTAGGAAGATTTATTTATTATCCGGTAACTTACGAGTTCACCAATAAATATTACCACTATCACACACTATATGCCCGTATACGCGATTAGAATCACTTTTTATTAAACGATGGCTTGAAATTATTGCACTTTTCCACGATTAGTTTACAAAATCCTGCCGCACTTACCAAAGAACACCGAGAGGGAGGAGACCGGCCTTTGGAATGTTCAATTTCTGAGTGGTGAAGTGAAACAGAGTACAAATGCCGCATTACTATTGGTCGATATAGCAAGCTGTTCCGTTCAGCGCTACCAACTGTCGATCAATATGCGCGAGTGACAGAAACTTTCAGGATCTATTATTATAAAATTGCAATAAAATGAGTACTATACCATATTGCAAATTAATAAATTATAAATGGATTTTTACTTTATAATTTTATCATATAATACCATTTAGTATTCAATTTAGAGTAATGATAATGATTACGGCCCGAATGAACATAGTTTTGTCATTGACTAGTGCATTACCATTGTACGACATGGCCGTCTTCATGATAAACATCTGTAAATTTAATGGCTGTGGCATAACATTTCCAAGATTAGCGGACTTAATTGAACACATCGAAGATGTTCATATCGGTAAATATTATATATTCATCTCTATTACGAGTAATTGTTCTTATTTTGAGTATATGTAATGTAATCCATGACCCTCCCAATTTACGTCTTATCAATGTGCCAATGTTGTCACCATTGGAGGGTATTTTTGCGTCAATTATAAATAAATAATGTGGGAGTCTCCACTGCTTTACTATTGTTATTATAGTTAATGGTTTGTTTTATTTTTTTATTATAAACTAATGGCACTCGTAGCTTTCTCTAGTAATAGGGGCGTCGGAAACAGTGCTGTACAAAAACCTAACAGGTTCGGTCGAAACAGCTGATCGAGAGCGGTTGATGCAAAAGGTTCTGAAACTTGAAACTGAACTTCCTTTTTTTCAGATTACGATCCTGCTGTAGTAGAACAAAAAGAAGCATCACAACCAGCATGTATACCGCTAAGTTATGTCCTAAAATACTTCACCGAGGCCTCGAGACGGGAAAACCAGAACGCACCGCCAGCTCCCGATGTCCGCCGGCGCCTCCAGTCCGCGCCCAAAACACCTTCAGTCCGCAGCAGCACGCCTACCGGTATTCTAATTATTGACATTGTTTTTTTTTTTTTATTTATATTTCGTCACCCGATGACCCGAGTCGCGTGTTGTTCCTGCTGGCTTGCACTATTTTTGCTAGTAGTCGGACTTGCAGACCGAGAGTTCTGTTCCTTGGTAGGATTTTTTTTTCATTTCATTTGTTTCTTTGATCAGAGTTGGAAACTCTGATAGGCTATGTTAGTTGGGTTGACTTCGTGGCCCACCCAAAAGAAGATGTACCTACCTACAGAGGCATAGGTAAGTAGGGCACGAGCCCTGGGCGCCTATCGAAGGGGTGCTGCTAATTATTAAATTTTAAAATCAAAATACTCTACTGTAAACCATTAGGTAGGTACCTACATACCTATTACATATTTACTTCGTGATTTTATGTAATTTAATAATTTTATGACTATGGTAGGTATATAATGTCTATCTGTTTTATATCAAGAGCATTTAAGAAAGGGCGCAATTATAATGCGTGCCCTAGGCACCATTTAATATCGGTTCGCCCCTGCTCTTCTCAGAAGAGAAGAAAATTACAACTAAACGCGCGGGTCCAGAAGACTCTTCTGGACCCGCGCGTTTCCCCTTACATAGTTGTAATTTTCATTATAAACTACAAAGTACGTCATTTTTTTATGTTACGTAAGCACAGCTGCCTATAGACATCTAAGTACAATACCAGACGCCTATTAGATGCGTTGCCATCCCAGAGACAAAGTTGAAATGTCTCATTACCTGTAATTACCCTTTGCGGTAGTATTTCCCCGGACTAAAAATCATCATCATCATTCGTCATTCTATTACTAGTTATTTAGAATTTATAGACTTTTTTTTTCGATTCTGGGTTTTTACCCATACATTCTTTAACGGTTTTTATTAGAAATAAGATTATTTTGTGTAGGTAAATAATTAAGACGATCATCCTTCGAAATTTGATCTTCCATTTGAAGTAAATATAACGATTGATTGACGATTGAGTGAGATGCATTTATGGTCAGTGCGTCGTCTTAGGGGCGGATTTGTTGGAGCTGAAGTATACGCTTAGGGTCAGTTCACACCGAGACGCAACGCTGCGTGCACACTTTAAAAGAGCGACTCAAAATATAACTTTATTTTCTACACGAAAAGATACACATTTCATTGTAAGAATTTAGAATACGTTACACCACGCAGCACTACGTCGCGATGCGTCGCTCTACGCCGCGCGGCGCCGCGAGACGCATCGCGACGCAGCGGTGAATCGCCGGTACGCGCGACGTGCAAGAGCGGCGACGTTGCGATGCGTCTCGCGGCGGCGCGCGGCGCAGCGCGAAGTCACTGGCCTCTTCAAGTATCGTCACGTTGCGTCGCATCGCGTCGCGTCTTGGTGTGAACTGACCCTTAGGGGCACTATGAACAGCAAAGAAACAAAAAAATAATTTTTTTGGTTGAAAAAATTTTTTTGGGACTATATGAAACATTTTCTAAGTGTAGGTTGGATCTTCAGCTTGCGTATCTTTAGGGGCATGGGACTTGTCAAATTTTCTAAGATTTATTTTTTTACTAATTTTCGCGGGTTTCTTTACACCATCTCATGGTTCTCAACTAGAGCAACAATTTCTTTCCAGAATTTTCATCCGACCTACCATTTTGGAAATATAGAGCGTTTTATAAAAAAAACAAATTTTTTTAAAGGCCCATAACTCGGAAACGGTGCGTCGTAGGGCCATACTTCCCAGAGCTTAATTTGTTTCTATGGACAAGCTTAATAAGATGCTGCAATAAAATTAGTACATTTTCGAAAAAATTTTTCGAAAAATAATAAAAAAAAATCTTAGTCCTCGCTCCATAGCGCCCGGCGCCCCTAAGGCCACACTCTACGCTACTCTACTCTACGCTATGGTGGGAGTTCGTCTGTCGGTCTATCCCAACTGTTTATTTCAATTCATATGAACTTTCCGAGTTTATCTTGGATATCACTGGCATTGGTGGAGGAAAACATCGTAAGGAAAAAAAGTCTGGAATCGCCAATCCGCTTCGAGCAAGCGTTGCGATCAATGCCTTCTCTGAAGGAGAAGAGGCCTTTACCCTACAGTGCAGTGCCCACCACCTGCTTTGCAAGTAAAATTAATAAAAAAAGTTGTTGCAACAGGGGTGGTTGAAAAATTTTAAGTCAGGCACAGAGAGAGCTTAATTTGTTCACTCACTGATTAAACCTCAAAAACTAGTTGACCTATGATGCTGAAAGGAAAGTAGGTAGTTTATACATATAATTGGGCGGGACACGTCTGTCACACGCCGGATAAACTGTGGTCTCAAATAGCACGAAGCTGGTGTCTGACAGTAAGCGATGATATAATGTCAGTTTTGTATGTTTCAGGAAGCGAGATGGATGAAGACGAGCTGGTCAGCCCATCTGAAGATAGTAATGACTCGTGGACGACGGCTGAGGAGTACAGCTCTGAGTTTATACTGCGATATGGCGTCAAGTAAGTGACTAACTGCCGATACATAATATTAGTCGGGTTTTCAGGGCTGGAATAGTGTTTTCTTTAGGATGATGTTTTGGAATTATTGTTTAATGATATCTACAACCCAACTAGGTAATTAATTTAAAAGTTTTGTCCCTTTTCTGTAAATAGTAGGCGACATGGAAATCTTCGAAACAAGAAAAACCTCAAAAAGTGAATTGGGTCTCAAACAACTTTTCGGTCAGAATTTTCTTATCGATCTTGTATGATAATATGCCAAGCTGTAAGTTGCAACGTGACGAGAAAAAATTACACACAAATGGCAAGTCGATGTCAAAATGTAGAAAGAAAATGTAGTTTAAAACTATTTTTTCTTGTTCAGAATGAACGCTAGTGCGTCATCCGGGGCCTTGGGACCCGCTGCACAGGAGAAACCGTTTGCCTGTCCAGTGCCCGGGTGCAAGAAACGATACAAAAATGTCAATGGTATCAAATATCATTCAAAAAATGGACACAAGAAAGATGGGAAGTGAGTATTTAATAATACTTTATTAATCCATCTTAGCCACGAATCACAAAGACGACGTTCGTAATTTGCTTAAACTTCCGACCATCTAGCTAATTCTTGGATGGAAATGACAAAGACCTGCATGTTAAAAAAAATTGTTATCAAAGCTTGTACAGTTACCGGCACGTAAGTTGGCAAGAGTTTTTGTAGTGGGGGAAGTTTACGCACGCACAATTTCATAAATTTTTATATGCGCGAACTTCCCCCACTATGAAAATCTCTTGCCAACTTACGTGCCGGTAACTGTAGTCTTGTAGTCTTGCGAATTTTTTGTTTGAAAGAGTTACCGCGGCCCTGGAACACAAAGGGCATTAGGGACAACACGGATGGGTTTTAGTCAGTAAGAGTCTGACACCTTCCGCTCTGCCCAGAGCGGAAGAAGTCATTTAAGTACTAATTTATTTATTTAGATAACCAACAATGGCAACTACGATACATATAATATATAACAGAATAGTTCTACTTTATGGCTAATAATAGGTTTTCCTGTTTAACTAGCATTTCTGGTATTTCCCATCTTTAAAAAATAAAAAGAGGTAATCTCTGGAAGTACGGGTCAGATTTTAGAAATTCTTTTACTAATAGAAAGCTAAACTATTGCCAAGTGTCATAGGATATGTTTTGTGGTATATTTAACTTCTACGCGGACGCAGTCGTTAGCAGAAGCTATAGATAAAAGCGTATAAATAAAAAAAGAACAAGAGTAAATCCAGGGAAGAATGTGTTGTTCTGTTTAGGTTACGACTAGCACCATAACTTGTTTCATCATTCGGTATTGAAATCGATAACAGCAGAACCCTCGGCTAAAATAGACGGAGGTTTGAACTAGGTCGTTATCGATTCTTTAAGTGTCGGGTACCTTCTTGAGCGCTATTATCTGTTCTAGCGAAACGAATGTTGATTTATACCTAGTAAAAAGGACAACTTACTAACATACATACAAACAGTGCAAGCTAAATTAAAGCTTGTAATATCGAAGTAAAAATACACATCACGTAGTACGTTAAGTACGCACACTGGGCAGTATCAAACTAAGCAACATCGAGGAAAAATTATTGCTAGGAATCAACTTTTATTTGTGGTCTGAAAAATCATGTTTATGGTATGTCATGGTGGTACGGATGCATTGTACAGTAGGGGTCACTTGTTTTTACAAGCTTTTATTTAGCTTGCACTGTTCGTATGTAAGTAAGTTGTCCTTTCAAAATTTGCAAACCGTTTTTCGACCATTTATTGGTATCCGATTGAGCTGAAATTTTGCATACACCTCTAATGCCGGTGACAATATAATGTACACAATGTATTCAATGTATACACAAAATTGTAATAAAGCTTGTTAAATATTTTTTTAAATAATTATCGTAAAAATGTATTAAAAAGTGGAAACTTTGACCTTCAATATCTCCGAAACTGGAAGGTTCCCAGGAATATAAAATGATGATGATGATTTTAAAACACATACAACTATCATCAGACATGAAGATTATGCAACTTTTGGCTTACCTGTTATTATTTTAATTTATTCAGATGTCATGTATGTATTTATTCAGATGGATGCATTTGTTCAGGTGTCCTGTCATTATAATTGTCAAATAGATGGTAGGTGTATCTACAAATTAGGGACTGTGAACCTTATAGGAATTTAAATAGCTGTCAAAATCCAATACAAAAGTCGAAAGCATATCTCTCCCAGTAGGATACTCTTTTATCCAAAAACTGTTGGGACTGAACTTCTCAGGGACGACAAAATTAGCATTACCATCTTAAAACATGGCTTCCAAGTTGCGATTTCATTAACCACTATTACTTTTTGCTTTACGATTGATGTTGTAATTGTAACCTACTTACGTAGGTACCCACATAATGGCATGCAATGCTTAATTTTGTTGGATTAGATACTTATACACGCTATCAAAAATCTGTTTTAATCATTGATGATTATCTATTCTGAATATATCGTTTGTAAAAAAATACTTAACCATTCATTCAATCATTGCAACCATTTTTTGTTCGACCTTACCTGGGAAACTTTTGATTACGAAGATATTAAACAACCTTTTCCTACATTTTTTTTTAACCAAAAACAAATTTTAATTGTTATTAGTTACCAAAAAATACCGCCACGATCCCCGTACAGTTGTATACACCCATAAGTATTATAATTTGCATGTATTGTGTTGCACAATGTACCATAAAAAGTAATTTTTCACACCAAAATAAAAAGTTGTTTTACAGCAATCATTTTTTACTTAATGTTACTTAATTTGATGAGCAGTATGCATATGCGCATACCCGTTGACTATAATAGTCAACGGGTATAATTATATGATTTGCCTTATTACATTCCGTATAATTTTTAACCACCATTTTTTTCCTCTGTTGGAACACTTTACCAATACCATGTTAAGTATATGACATAACTTGGCCACTGCAGTACCTTGTATAGTGCCTCTTGTGTATCGTCGATTAATTCAAAACGTTTAATTTCATCAGAAGATACCCGGCCTTGTCCAACCTAGACCAGTATAATAAAAAGATTTCATCTGGCCCCAAGAAACGCCCCTCTGCCCAAGAGTATTTCTGGAAGAAATGGGTACAACTCATCATGTCTTAGTAAATAGAGTAAATCAGTTTGGTGTCCCGTAATTTGAAGTAGAAAATATTGACCACGCTTTTGCTTTTACCCGTAAAACGTATTTATAATTTTAGTACTATTTGTACTCGTTAAAAGTAGATTAATTCTCAACCGATTAGTCATTTGTGGTCGTCCATCGGTCAGTGTAGATAATAAGTAAGATAATGTAGTTAGAATAAGTTTAGGTATATGCTCTTAATTCAATAGTATGTATTTTATGGGTCTATGATATCTTCCAGGGTAAAAAAGGCATACAGATGCCAGTGCGGCAAAAGCTACAAAACGGCCCAAGGGCTTAAGAGTCACTCGATATCGCAGCACATCGCCGCGTCGACGTCGGAGGGGCACAAGTTGCACGCGCCCAAGATGCCCGGCCTCGTGGTCACCAGCTCGCCCGCGCACTCACGCACTCTCAACTTGCTCGACACTGTCGATGGTAATAAGCTGGTCCGTATTTATGACACCATCAAGACCAAGGACTTGGCGGCCTTCACCATCCCCAAACATAGCCTATCCGGTGTGAGCGTTATGAGCGCGGGCCTGCTGACCCCGTCCTCCACCCCGGGCTCCAGCCCCGTAGACAAGCTGAAGTTCGAGCGCTCGCCCAAGGTCACCGTACAGAGCGCGCACCTGCCTCAGCTCACCTCCGTGTACACCGACGCCACCGACTGAACGGCTCGCGACGTCAACCAAACGAATTTAAGTCACTAGTATAGTTTACACATGCAGTTCCTATAAAAAAAATGTGAAAAAAAAAAGTTCATTTTCATCAAATGATTTTATTAATTTATTAACTCTCGTTATATGAAGGTGTTTATGTATATTGTTGGTTGAGCTTGTGCATGCTTTTAATTTATTATATGTTGCACAAATAATTCCCATCGCACCTTCGTCTAAAGAGGTAAAATGATTGTTTCTCAAAGAGATGTAGAGTTATTTATTTGTTTTTGTTTGAGATTTTTTATGTTGATTAGTTGTATGTATAAGTTATTGGAACGCTAATTTTTTTTGTATATTTTTTTATTAATACAAGGAGATGCGGTGGAGTCAATAGTTAATTTAATTGGTGGATATAATTTTGTTCTATATATTTTGTCGATTGATCCTTTTAAATATTAATTGTTCTTGAAGTGATGCAGACGATGCACCCAACTTGTATACTATATGCCCTATTAGTGATATACAATATTGTGGTAATTGGTAACCATATTGTAAATGTTGGTCTCAGCTGTTTCTCGCGTAGGTACCGCGACGGCTGCGTGACTTGTCGACGTTCGTCCTAATAATATATTATGTATGGAATACGAACGACGCATACTATTTATTATGCGGTCAAATGTATACGGAACGATTTTATTTCAATATGTGTCTTCCCCGCTCGATTATTAAGTTAAAATTTCTGTGATCTCTATGCGTCGGGGGATTCTGATGATCGTGTACTCTCAATACTTCAACGCGTACTTACGTTATAAATGTATAATGTAGTCCCTTCGTATCTCTTTGTGCCATTATTTCTAACATGTGTACTTAAATGTATTTCACGCCAAACGCTTACGTTCATAAAATGGTTTCTTATAAGATTTCACTATGTTAGATTTTGTAAATTAAGAGAAAAAAAAACAAAGAAAAAATAGCGTTCACTTAAGTATCTTTCAAAGCTAGTATAAAGGTCATACTCGTAAATGTGATATGGTATTTAGAAAAAAAAGTAAAAAAAAATGCTTATAAGCGTACACGTACCTATTTAAAATACCTAGATGTTAAGGCTGGCAATGTTTGTTCGTTATCTGTTTGATAAAAGGGTGCGTTTGATGGCTTTGGTGCCTTTTGATTTTTTACGATTGCTTGTTTTGTTTCGTGGTGTAAGTACTGAAAGTTTTAGTTTTGTTCGGAACACTAGGTTAATGATAATAGGCTAGTTGACACCATCAATCAATTGACGTACTTTATAAGACCTGTCAAAACGCGGTTCTACCATAGATTTTGTATGGCAATTTCGAACTGTTACGTCACTTGTTTGGCAACTCAATTGACTAACTATTTATTGATTTCAAAGCCACAAAAAATCTAGTTTTACAGTAAATTGAAAATTAATCGGGTTTTCAGGGTTAAAATAAAGTGTTTCTTTAAAGAAATTATGTCTTGGAATTATTGGTTAAGGTGTCAACTACCTATTCCCGGTGGAGCCCGTATGTGTCTGGTAATGTATATGTACTTCACGAAAGGTATAAGTGTACATTATTTAGTACTTCCCGATATTGAATTGTCGGTTCACAAAAAGGAGCTTATAACGTGTAGAGTAACTTTGCTACGATTACCTATGTTCATCTATATATTCGTAAATGTTAGTTTTCTCATAACTTGCCTTAATGCTTCACAAATAATAATATACGTACCTAATAATGGAGTAAATCACTGCTTTAACATGTTCCTAATGCTTATTTTAGAAAAACTATATTAAAATATGAACCAAAAACTTGTTTCAGGACTTTATGTATGATGATTATGTAATCGTAGCAAACGTTTGTAAGACATTTAGATAGATATAGGAACTATAATATCCTCTCAAAAGTATTTAATTAATTGAAAATTGTTGTTGGCTGATGAGATAGGAAAAAACGGTTTTGAGGTGCTACCAAAAAATAAAGATTTGGCGCGTAGAATACGAATGATCTAAAATAAGTATATTATGAATGTATTACGTATGTCTGTTCCAAAGCGAAATTATATCTAAAGATAGTTGTATGGTCACGGTGCGTAACGGGTAAAAAGTGTGATATTCGGATTATAAAAGTATGTTATAGGTTATAGTGTGACTACCAAAGAAACGACATTTCGAACTACGACAAGTACTTATTTATTTTACTCTGTTTCACGATACAACTATTTCTCTTATGAAGGACACATAATTTCAAACAACTTTCATATTCAAAGTGGAATCGTTTGCGATTATTAAAAGATATCTACTTATTTCAAAGCCTTCCAAAGTGTTACTACTGTCCCTATTTTATTTGTTACATCAGCATTATTTGCTAACTAAAAGAAAGTTGTCGTATTTGATGGGGAGTGTAAGAGGGAAATTGTTTTAACACCGAATCTAAGAAATGTGTCAAAGACTAAAAACTTTTCCCAAAATGGAATATTGGCTACGCCCATGAATGTGAAATGATATGACTGGGGATTAGAAGGCTGCAAAGTAGGTTTTCGCGTAACGATTAATTTAATTATACGTGCTCATGGCGGATTGACCGCCATGTTGCGGGACGAGGAGACTGGGGAACTAACGCGACGGTTACATTCAAATTATTGGACTACTCCACCAAGGAAATTAGATAACTATCATTTTATGTAAGTAAACGAAAATATAAATGCTTTAAAATTTTAAAGAACCGTTCTCAACACGAGCATTTGCTTCGATGAATTTGCTTACAATCTCCAACGAACATCTATTGAACGTGCATTTTGCTTCTCTATCAGTCGACGCTTAATAAATTAAGCAATTATGCACCTTTCATAACTGGCAGTTGTCTAGTCTTGCTGGAGTAGCACATCCAAATTATAGTATCGCTATTCGCTAAGTTAGTTATAGTATGTGTTGTGCCACATGCCATTGTACAAGGCATGTTAATATTAATGATGATGTGTGGAGTGGGAGATGTATCTCATTAGTCGTACCCAAAACATATTAAAATTTTACATTTTGTAATCCAGATTTTAAAATAAAAACTGTTGGTTTTACTGGAACTATTAGCCTGGCTGCATACGGGCCACTGGCGATAGCCACAAACGCCGCCACCTGAAGCAAGAAGCGGCGGTGTGGCGATCACCGACGTCAACCATGTACGGCGAGTCTTTAAAAAGTATGAAAACTACAAGAAATACGTCAGTGGCGGCGTTTGTGGTTGTGGTCGGTGGCCCGTATGCGGCCAAGCTTAGGTACTCATTTATTTTGAGTAGTCAATTTTGTTTACTGGATTTGGTACGTTTCGCCCTGACTTAAATGAAAAATAAAATCCCCTTTCTGTTAATTTTGGAGCCTGTTTGATTGTGCCCTTTAGTTTTCGACATTATTCGTTCCATTAAATGTGCGTAGATTTAATGTAAGTACCCATAGGGTGCCTATTTAATCGTGTAATCGGACAGAATGTCTGGAAGTGTCTGGTTAGTTTAATATCGTCGATTTGCTTAGGAGCTGATGCACTGGCTTGGTAACATTATTAACTTTGTGTAGATCACTGGATGTGGCAATTGGGTTTATGTAACTGTAATGTTACTGCACTGTTTGGTAGATCTAGCGTATGATGAACGCTGTCATTTTATGCATGTATGTTATGTGTTTTTTACCGACGTATGATATATGCTCATTTTATTATAATGTCTTTGGTATAGTTTCAATGAACATTGTTAGTCATGTTTAATTTAAGACTGATAGTTGGATTATAGAATATTGTCTCCTTAATTTATTTTGTGTGCATACGTAGAAAGACATTTTTTTGTATTGTAAGGAGGATTTCAGTGTAAATGCAAATTATAACAATCAATTTAAATGTTGACGTAGAATTGTGCCGAATGTTAGCTGGGAAAAACGGTCACTCTGCCAGATAACACAGGAATTATCAAACTCTTTGGTTTCTTTTTTTTTAAATATGCTATGTGATTGAGAATTTATTCTAGCTAAAAGTATATCTGGTCTCTTCTTAAAATATGTACATTTTAAAGACTCTGTGAACATTTGGCACATTTCTATAGATTTTAATTGAGAGGCATCCAATGCCTCTAATGTACGTTTTACAATTTATTTATAAAAGAATTGTTGTCTAGTCTCAAAGAGTAAATGAAAGTTGATAATGAATTATCAAAGAGATTGAGATCTGTGTGTGTCAATTAAAAGAAATGACCAATTTTAAAAGTTGTTGATTAGGATGGGTAAAAAAAATTTGAAGGCATTTTGTAAAAATTGATATTTGTAAAACGCGTGTTGATGATTTCCTCTATGTTATTATTATTATTTGACAGCTCAACAAGTTTTCCATTCATTTAACTAATTATTGTCGATACATTTGATTCAATGATTGTATTTATTTATCCGTTAATGGTTGTGAATAATGTATAATATTGTATGGTCGGTGAAGCTGCATTGTCTGTTCTTGCTAGTTGCGGCGACACCGTCGGACATAGTCCTTTATTATTATTAAACAGTGATTACAAATTGGCCTTATTAACGACATGCATGTTACAATTATTTCTGCTTCTTTTAAAAAGCTTAAATAGTTGATGGTACTGCATTCAAATTATTGATAAATAATCACGTAAGACTTAGTACGGTGTCGCTTCACATAGATGTCTACAGTTGTTTATGGCTGGATCAGTGTTGCTTACATAAATAATTATTAAGAATTATGCAAGCTGAAGTAGCTCACCGACTATTACCGATTTAATGAAAATAATCTAAACATTGATGTCATGTAACCTCCTTATATGTCTCAATTCAATTTATAATTCAAGATTTTAAAAGCCCTTTGACTGACTGATAAGTTTTCGAACGCTATAATCTACACACATCGAAAAAGTCTAGGGATCAACATCCCTAACATTTGTTAGGGATGTTGATCCCTAGACTTTTTTGATGTGTATATATAATCTACATGTAATAAACCCAGTTCTATTATATGCGAGATAAGTGCAGTCAGAGGGTTAAATATCATTCTGATATCAATGTAAGGGTCAGCCCAAAAAGAGCAACAATATGCTTTTGCAGTTGATATTGACCTTAATATACATCACTTAGAGAGTTGAAAATTGCTGCTCTTTCTGTGTTGACTGTAAGTGTTGTCTTTATAGTATTTTGTATCGAATTGGAAATCGTAAGTCTGTTGTTATCAATACTACCTTCCTAAAGTCCCCGGCATAAAAAGCTATAAATTTTGTAAACACGCATTCAGGGGATCGCAACCCTTAGATCTAATATTGAGTCAGCATGACTTACTTCAAAATGACGGCCCAAATGTTTATGTTCCATGTCTCAGACTGCATTGCAGCATTGCAGTACTACAAAACATTAGACGACAGCGCTTTACATCGCTATATAACCCACCCAAGTGAAATTGCTCGTTAGTTTCGTATTATACGTATGTTACTTTGAGTCGATTGAATTTGGGATTATTTGTTGTCGATTGAATTGATTGTTGCTACGTTACATAATAGAAGTTCTTTATTTACATAATTTATAGCTTCTCGTGACGGGGACTTTACACGCTTACCATGTAATGTGTCAATGTAAAGGAATGCGCAATTCATGTAATGTAATGCCTATACATGATTATTGTTTCCATCTTGTCTTGATAATAAAAGCAAACAGCAACCATTGATAACTCGTTTTATTTAAATATAAAATTGTTATAGCTTAGGTACTTTTACAAGCTTATTGAGATTGTTTAACCTTTTCACCGCCACGGACTTCAATAGAAGTTCCGGATTTTCGTGCCACCAGCGCCACGACTTCATTACTTGCTCTCCATTTTAACTATTATCATATAGCTTGGCGCTGGGCGAGGCATCGCGTTCTGTGTTCGCTGGCGGTGAAAAGGTTAAAATATAAATACAAAATATAATATGATAATGACTATTAAAATTAAATAAATTATGAATAGATACAGTCTATATCCGAAGACAGATTTCCTTAAACGTATTATTATTATTTGAATACAGAATATAATTGAAGTACATAGTTCAGCATACCAACCACTGATTTGCTTAAAATAGCGTTCCAAATAGTATGTCTTTTGAGTTAACAAATTCCTTTCTTAGGTAATTTTAAACAAATTCCTTTCCATTTTTAACAGTGTTCAAAAAGGAGGTATTGTATTTTGTTTGTTTACGTTTGTTATCTCAGATCTCTGTCATTTATCAACCGATTTGGATTATATTTTGTAACAATCTGGTTGATAATGCCAATTCAGAGGAGGGTAAACAAGCCCCATGTTACATGAGCCTTACAACATTATGTTTGCAAAATCTCTACACTTATTTAGAGATGGGTAACCACCCGGGCAAAGACCCACGCATGGGTTCAAGTTTGGTAGTTGTTTTTTTTTCCTATTCTAACGGAATAAGTTTTCACCTACAGAAATGGGTGATAACCCGGGTTGAAATGGGTGTTAACTGGGTTTTAACCCATGCATGGGTCTTTTCCCAGGTTACCCATCTATAAATTTATTCAAACCTCTTCGTGGACTTGCTTGAGGTTATAATAATACATAATAATATTTCAGTCTAATAAATAACTACAGTTCACTTCTTGGTCGGTAACTTTTCAAGCAAAGAAGCGATCTTAGCGCGTTTCGTGGATTCGTTCAAGGGACATTTGTTTTGCACGAAGAGGAGAGCACTTTCGTCTTTCTGCTCAAATGCTACTTCTGCCGCTTCCTCGTAGAAACTGTAAAAAGCATTAGATCACGATCATTTGTTACATTTGACAAACGATAGTAAAAAATAGGTCAGTGGGTCGTCTTAGGGGATAACCGAAAACCGGATATTCCTAGTCGAATAAATAACTGACTGTATAGGTAAAAAAAAAAAAAAATAACACCTATACCAAATCTTAGCAGAGTATCATACCTACTGGTGACAAATTAAATAAATATATCAAGTACATACATACGATATTACAGCGGCATCGACTAGATTTCAGATAGGAATATTCCGGTTACTAACACATCTGAAATACCAGAGCGTTTACATGTGACATGCCACCAGTCACAAAGTTAGGTTGATTCTATTGAAATAAAGCTAAGTTTTCATAGTTGTACTGATCACTTTAGACAGTCTGTTTGTTCCTATATCTCTAAACACTACTACACTCTACCGGCGACCATGCATACCTGCCACACAAACTATCCGCCGATATGGCTAGTCAGGCTTTGATACCGGCGGCATACCCGAGCGGAAAAAACCCGGCGGCCCGTGCCGCCGGCATGTATTTAGCCTTAAGGCTGACCGTAAAGTCGTGTGTTGTAGGTATAGACACTTACCCAGCTTTAACATAATACTTGACTTTGATATCGTCGCCGCATCGCGGCAGGTACTTCAGCGCCTCGTCGTGCTTGCAGTACTTAAGGCAGGCGTCCACAAACGGTTCGTAGCCGACGGGAGACTTCTTAGATTTTGAGAACCTGTCCAGTTCCGCCCAGTCGTCCTTATCAGCTAAAGTTAGGATGCGCAGCCACCAGTATCTGGGAAAATTTAAATATTTGAAGGTAAGTACAGTCTTCTGGCTTGTGTATATGAATTGGTGTTTATTAAGTATTTTGGTATGTGAAGTGTATCATGTGAAAAGTCGCATAAAAAAACAAAAAAAAAAACAAACCCTTATTAAAAAATACATTAGAATATTTTAAATTCCACTGTAAATGTTAAAAAGCCATACTTGTATACTGATTTGCCGCCTCCATAATAAACGATGTAAACTTTATACAAATTCAATTTTATATTTTAATGACAGAAGTGTCTTCTGGACTGCACTTCGGGTAAAAGAAAGAAAAGGCCAGCATAATAGTATCTAGAGAAAATCACGCGTTATTTTTCCAACGTACCTTCTATCAGGCATCCTGTACTCTGAGCGTAGTTTATCAGCCAGTTTGACTTCTCCTTCGTCGAGCAGTTTCCTCACAGTGTCTTGTAGCGACAGCCCTACGAAGCTGCTGCCGTACGTCTCCTGTAGACTCGACTGCTGCTTGCACAGCTTGCGAGCGTCTTCGCATATGGTGACACCTGAAGATTGTGGATTATGAATGTAGGAAAATATCTGTGGTATGCTGCGTAGATCGGAATCAAAAGACCAGACTATTCCTTCATTTCTGTGAGGCAGAAAAAGACCTGACTGTACTTGACCTGACTGTACTTGACCTGACTTGAAATTGCTTGAAGATCGATTTCCTGATGAATCAAGCGACCTTTTGAAAATATTTGAATGCAGTATGAGTATATGTTAGTGAGTGCCTCGCACAAACTCTAGGGTCTGAAGTTTGTGTGGTACTGTATGACAAGTTGTTATTTGGCTACTGTGTTTGATTAAAAAAAAAGTTCATAATTATCATAAAAATAGGCCCCATTTTTGAAAAAGGACTGTGCAATTAGGCTCGTGTTCTCACCAAAATTCAATTAACCGATTATGTTTTTAAACAGAACTTTATGTCAATTCTCTTAAGGAAATTAAAATGTCTTTCATAAAAGTTGGAAAACGCAGGCCATAGTATTCCACTCTCAAAATTGAATGAAGGAGTTTTAAAAGACTTACCTAAATCATTCTTCCCCTTCTTATAGCACTCTCTGGCTGAAATAAGAGAAGCCTCTATACTCCCCGGGTTGGTCTGGTCGATGGCGTCTCGTATGTGCGTGGCGGCCTGCCCTTGGAAGTCATCCTCTTGTACATACACCTGACGCAGCGCTTCCCGGTTGTTGCTTGCGCAGAACTTTATGTACAGAGCGTGTGCGAGGGAGAAACTGCGGATTGTTAGCTGGGGAAGCAAGAGATGAAAGATACAGATGGTGGCTATGCGATTGGCGATTGGTTCAATTACCGCACGGATCGAATTGCCTACAGATAGTTAATCCCGGTCTGGTGATTTGTGTAAGTTAGTTTATATTTTGTTAACTTATCGAAATTGTACTTAGACTTACTTTAGAGACTTGTATAATTGACAAACTATATGGTAAAAACTGCACGAAAAAACCGTTGTGTAGTTTTGAAGAGCTAACGCACCCATAATACAGAAGCAATTCTTAGTGTAGGGTAACGTTTTAAAAATTTTTTTTAGTAAACCAGTACAATACTCAGGTATTGTACTGGTTTACTAAAAAAAATTTTTTAGTAAACCAGTACAATCGTTTAATAAGGTAAGTATATTATACGGTTTAAAAAAAAAGATATTTCTTTGTATATTCTTCTTTGTTACATAAAGCTGTGTGACTTTCAAAAACCTTTAGTTCGTATCAAAATATTTGATTTATAGAAACATCTCAATTTTATTTAGGCAATAAAGCCATGTTTTTATCAAGAAAAAAGTAGTGTAGGTACTTACTTCAAATTCCCGCTTGCCCATTTTCTCCTTGAGATGCAACAGTACTATATAAATTAAGTCCGTGTCTCCACTCGCCGTCGCCTTCAGTAAAGCGGTCGGTCCCTCTCCCAAAGACAAAAGTAGAGGAACTTGTAGTTTACTATGAGTTTCATACTCCAATATCTAAAAAAGATTAAAAAAAAAAACATTATAAAATAGGCAATAATGTAATTAAACATAATTTTAAAATGCAAAAAGCCAACGTCACGCGGTGTTCCCAGGCGGTCACCCATCCAAGTACTGACCGCGCCCGATGTTGCTTAACTTCGGTGATCGGACGAGAACCGGTGTATTCAACGTAGTATGGACGTTGGCGACAGTTAGGTTCAATTTATAGACTAGTATGTAATCCGAAATTATGACGTCATTGGTTACTTACTTTGATAGCAAGTGCCTTCCGCCCCTTTTCAGCCGCTTTCATGGCTATCGTGGTATATGATATGCCAGGCACATTACGTAGTTTGTCGCCTATCTCGCGGGCGGCACTCTCGTTGTCCAAGTGGGGTTGTGTCACCTGAAAGGAGAAAGCCACTCTTTAAATTAATACTAGCAATATCCCACGGTTTCACTCGCGTTATGTTACGTATTTTGTTAATGCTCCGTCTCCGCGGACCGGGCTCCGTTGTCGTAGCGTTATGATAGCAAATAACCTTCCTCGATAGACGGGCTATAAGCAAAAATATTTGTTTAAATCTGACCAGCAATTCCCGAGATTAGGGCGTTCAAACTAACGATTCAGCTTTATAACATTAGTATAGACAAGACAGTTACATTTTTTTCAAGTTTTTACGATTACAATAGCGTACCTTGTAACACGCCCAATGCGAGAGTACTCTCGTTCTGCCATCCTTCAGTTGTAGATAGGAGGCGATGTGTCCCGCTAAACAGTGCAGTCGCCGCCATATTAGACGGTCCAGTAGAACTCTTTCTCCTAGGTTAGTCATCCTGTATTCTGGTTAAGGTATACTGGCACAAAAAGTATAAACTTCCAAATAAAAAAAAATCCAAATAGTTTGATAAACAAGCTACTATTATTAAAAAAATTAAAAAACACGACTGCAAAAAAATTGCACATATTTGTACTTTGTTTAGTCGTCAGTTTTTTTTTACGACCATTTTTATTTTCAGTGTTATATATTTTTGAAATCTACTTGTCAAATTCTAGACGATAAACATAGACAAGACCAGATTCATTAAAAAAATAAATTGAGGCTGGTATTAATTTACGTTTTAAAGAGACCACACCGGTTTATTTTTATTTTTTACTAGCCTATGTTACTCGGAACGATGCAAGGATTGTAACGATACCCCATACATCTAAATCGGTTCAGGCGTTTAAAAGTTATGGTGGAATAAAGAAACTCACATACATACATACATACATACATACATGACAACCCTGAACACATAACACTCCTTTTTCTGGGGCAGTCGTGTAATGAAAGAGTTCTGACACTAATGTAACAAATATAAAAAAAAATACTATCGAATTGAGATACTTCTCTTTTTTTTGAAGTCGGTTATAAAACGATGATGTTTACTTCCATCGGCAGTAACTGTACGACTTTTGGGTGAAAAAAATAAATTTGAAATTAAAAAAGCCCCTGACAAAACAAAGCTATATAAAAAAAAAGAACACTCCCGACTAATTTTATTCACCTTTCAAACAAAACAAAATCAAAATCGGTTCGTCCGTTCGGGAGCTACGATACCACAGGCAGACACACACACACAGACACGTCAAACTTATAACACCCCATCGTTTTTGCGTCGGGGGTCAAAATAAATAAGTAACTTAAATGGTAAATACCAAAAAATTCATTGTATAATTTTGAAGATCTAAGTACCTAACTCTCTTGGTAGGCTCTTTGGGGGAGGTCTACGTTCAGCAATGGACTGCCTCGTTGGTCTAGTGGTTAGTGACCCTGACTGCAAAGCCGGAGGTAGTGGGTTCGATTCCCACCCAGGACAAACTTTGTGTGATGAGCATAATTGTTGGTTCTGTGTCTGGGTGTAATTTATCTATTATGTATGTATTTATAAATTATATAAGTATGTCTATCAGCTGTCTGGTTACCATAACACAAGCTCTGCTTAGCTTGGGATCAGATGACCGTGTGTGAGTTGTCCCAAGATATTTTATTTAATGGACGGCCATAGGCTGATACGATGAAGCACCCAACAGATAGACATGAAAAGCGACTTCGTTTTATGCTATATAATACGTGTTTCAAAATCGTAAAACTTTTTGTAGCTTCATTGAAAAGGATACTGCACAGAAGTAAGCGGTATAGCCACTTTGTGGTCCCGAACGGCGTTCAAAACCCTCAACCATCTGCAAGTCTTGACGTACAGGTCCGTCAACTCGGGGTCCATGATAAAACACTTCCCGAACTGCGCGGCCCTGATCAACATCTTCTGCACGTCGGGGTTGAACTCGAAGGCAGCTGCCTCTATGCAACTTTGGACTGCAGTTGAAAGATCAGGCTTCACCAATCTTATATACTCGTCCGCCCTGTGACTGTGGTTCTGTAATTATTTTGTTTTATAATTTTATTATTAATTTGGAATTTTATTCATTAGATTATCACTGTGGCCATGCTTTAGTTGTAACTTGTCTGAAATTTTATAATTTTAATTGAATTGAATTTAGTTTATGTATATAATTAATCACTATATCTTTGTATCCACCTGCAACTAGTGTATATATGTGCATAAAACATGATGTGGTAATTAATAAAATTGAAGTAACACGAACAAATTGTACCGAAAGTAACGTAATAGTGTATTCTTTGTTTAAGATCATAAATAAATAATTAAATAAAAAATAAATATACCATTAATTTTATTGTGGAAAAATAACAGTAAAAAAATTATTCTGTTTTAAAAAGCAAAAAGCCAACGTCACGCGGTGTTCCCAGGCGGTCACCCATCCAAGTACTGACCGCGCCCGATGTTGCTTAACTTCGGTGATCGGACGAGAACCGGTGTATTCAACGTAGTATGGACGTTGGCGAAAGCAATAACAAAATTGTTAGCTGTATTCATGAAGAATGAGTGACGTCACACACATGCCTACACCCACCGTGTAGTAGATGACATTATTATTTGTTTACATAACTGACGATAAAGCTTAGGTCTCTAGAATCGTGTACATTATCCATGGTACAAGTTGTCGGCCAGCCGTAGTTCCATCCGTTATTATGAATAGCATGTGAAAAGTAAGCCACCTTACCTGAAATTGCCTCGAAGCTTCAAGTAAATACGATCCAGGAGCCGTACTATTAATCCTGAATATTTTCTCGACGACAAACGGTACTTTTTGTATGAGTTCATGAGTCATTTCAGAGACAACTCGAATGCAATCAATGTCTTGTATGAGATGGAATGGTCCGTCGTAGGGGTACTGTATTGACTGGCCTTTTGTGCCATAAATGCACATTGTGTCGTCCCAATGCGCTACTACTGCTTGAGAACCGTACCTGGAATTTATAAACAAAAAAAAATATTATGAGTTTTGATACTTTGTCAGAAAAATTAATATTTTTTGGATACTCTGAAAGCCGACAGCTGTAATAAGGCTAAGCGGGTGATAATTGAAAAATATTTAAAATTATACTTTTTTTTTTCTTTATTTGAACAAACGTTGGACAAGCACACTAGGAACTACTCTTGTGTGCGTTTATAAACATAAACTCAAATACATATTTATTACGTGCGACGCGCGACAAGCAACGCATTCTACCTCATAGTATGGAGATCCAATATTACTTAGTAACACTTTTGCAATTTTCCTGCTTTCAATGTGATTATGACATAGGTTTCATACGCAATATTTTCAATATGGTATTGTAATGTGGATTTTGATGGTTATTTATTGCAATTCACGATTATAGACTATTGTTTTAAAATAATATGGAAAGTACTAGTAGTTATTGGGGGGCACCTCATTCGATGTACAAAATGGCTGATTAATTCAATAAAAAAAAATACTAACCACATCAACTCCTTTGGTTGTTTAATAAAACCGGTGTCGATTTCGGAGTAAGCAGTCTTGAAGTCAGACGAGCCGATCCATAGCATGCCCGAGTCGGTGAAAAACGCCACATGCATGCTATTCTGTGATGCAACTATCGATAGGATCTGGGTGTAAGGACTCTTTATGTCAGGGGGCTGAAAAAAAAAACAATATTTACGGACTTTGACACATGTCACAGCCTACAAAACTGTTATTGTGTTTATCAAATAGGCGATTATGACACCAAAACCTAACTTTAAAATTTTCAAAAGCAAAAAGCCGCTATTTTGTGTACCAGCAGCTGCTATCGATAGAAACAATTTAGAAAACAATTTTTTTTTAATATATGAGGGTGAAATAAAATATACATGTACTGTATTTTTACAAAATTAATCTACTTGCTATTTAAAAAATAAGCGGTTTTAAAAGCAAAAAGCCAACGTCACGCGGTGTTCCCAGGCGGTCACCCATCCAAGTACTGACCGCGCCCGATGTTGCTTAACTTCGGTGATCGGACGAGAACCGGTGTATTCAACGTAGTATGGACGTTGGCGATAGCCTATTCTAAATTGTTAAACTGATCCATGAATTATGACGTCATTTCAATTTCTGTTAGTTTTTTTTGTAAAGTTTAGTAGGTTTATACTGCGTTGTATAAGCCTGTTGGAGGGTTTAGTTTGATATATTTGATAGGGTAACGATCATATTTACCATGAGCACCGCCCTTGACTCGCCCAGTTGACACTTGTATATTTCCTTGTCCCTGCACACAAGGAAGCCGGAACTGATGACGCACCAACATGATATTGGTTCATTTGCTCCTGGAATTAAAAAGTAACATATGTATTTTATTTTTCTAGTTTAGCCCATATGGACAGTCTAAGGGGAAAGCCCTCAAATCACATCAGGAACTCTTTTCCCACGCTAGCTTGAATCAGTCTACGCGGTATCGAAGAAAAATTAACGTGAACTGTTCTGGGTTAGATTGGCAGATTAGGCAAAATGTTATAGGTTTTTTTAAAAGTAAAAGGTATATCTCTCCGATGACTGGATTTGTGCAATTAGTTTCGATCTCAATTATTTGAACATGGCTGGCGAAATGGAATCTGACGAAATGATATCTTATGTTATTTAACAAATTAACACATTCACTGCCGGGCCAAAAATGTTGAAGGTCAAACCTCCACAAGCGTCAGGCACATGTGCCTGACGTGGCAGCTAGTGGGTTAAGAAATAATATTATATCTTCACTTCTCATTCATACAATCATACTGTTTGACAATTTGGTTGAAGCTTTCGCCAACGTCCATACTACGTTGAATACACCGGTTCTCGTCCGATCACCGAAGTTAAGCAACATCGGGCGCGGTCAGTACTTGGATGGGTGACCGCCTGGGAACACCGCGTGACGTTGGCTTTTTGCTTTTATTCTTTCGGCTTTTGAATTTTGTTTTTTTTTTGGTGGCGTTAGTGTGTATATCGTATTCATATTCGATTGATGTGACAGAATAATAATAAAACATAAATACTTACTAGGTAAATCAGGGACAGACCTCACTTTAGGGTCAGAGACGTTGCTGAGTAAGAACATGCGGTTGGTAGTGGTGATGACTGCTAGGCCTATCCCATGGGGGCTAGGAAATAGCTGCGCTTTGCACACCTGCAAGAACATAGTTTTAATAAAGATTACATACATACATAAACTCACGCCTTTTTCCCATGGGGGTAGGCAGAAATGCCATTCAATAAAAGTAATTTTGTGTTTAGAATTTCATCATATGAATTAAACCATAACATTTTTTTTTTAATAAAAAGGTGTACATTTGATAAAGTACCTAAAATAAAATAAAAAATTGGTTTGTAAGACAATTTTACCTCTGGTTCTCTCTATATTAATTTCTACAGTCAAATAACACCAACCTTAGTATCCCTGACTTCCTGTCCCATATTGAAAGTCCTCTGATAGGCTCCGAACATGTCATAGACTAGAACATCACCACTTTCCTGAACGCACAGGAGTTGTTCGCTGTCTGACCAGCCCATATGAACAAGCTCACCGCTGTTCCACTGGAATATATCAAATTAAAAGATGAAATCTTAATTTTTTTTATATCTATCTACTATGGAGTGAGATTACCCAGAAGAAGCCCTTTTCACTCTAACTTTGAAGAGATTAGGGTTGAATTCGTTCATTAAAACAATGTAAGGAATATTAGTATTTGTATTCCATCCAGCCTTTTCTATACCACCTTTGGTGTTAATGAAAATGTTAAACTTAAATTAATGCGGACATCCTGCTTATGTGTATAGTGACTCTCGTATAAGTCCTTGATATAATACTTAAAGGTTCATCAAGAGTTTCTCAGTATTAGTCTGGAGTCTGGCCTTGTGTATGTTTATGGCAATAGGATCTCCCCTTATTACAACTGACAAAATATGTGTATTATAGGTACACCTCTATGTAATCCTTCAAGGATTACTGGCTTAATGACAAACATAACATGTTTTGTGAACACATATAACTTACCAAAATCTTGGAGATTATATTTCCAACACCATTGTACAGAGTGATCACAGGCTTGGCAGTGCCCATGATGCGTACAAACTGTTTCCTGTCCCTCACTACAGCTATGGGACCTCCATATTGAGCTCCGCTTACTATCATATTGTCTAGCCCTTCATCCATTGACCAATTCATGGTATACAAGTCGAATTTCCTGTAATTTGTGAAATAATTCTTTTTACCATTTTCAAAATACAAACATGTGTAGTGTGGGAAGGATTTAATGTTGTTGAAAAGAGTGTAAGAAGAAAAATCTGCTATTTTGTCAAGTGACTGTTGAAATTATTTCTTTTGTTTTCTAGGTAGCTGAGGTTGATTGTGTGTGTTAAGTACAATTCGTAAATCTTATGAGTAGGTAATATAAATTTTTAATTTATTTTTGTCATCAATAGCCATGATAGATCGTTGTACAACAAAACAGCTTTTATTTTGTTATCATACATACCTGTAATAGGAGTCCAACTGAAACCAGTCTGCAGTAAGTAACGCCGACATTTTGTGGTATTAATTACACTAAAAAAATATTATAGAACACTGTTGATAAGAGATTTATTTGATTGTAGTTTTCCTGTTTGGTTTTCATCACATCATTATTAGCACTACGTTTAGTATAAATAATGCTTATGTATTTTAGAAATGCATGAAGTAGGGATAACAGCTATATGAAAGCTTTATCGAACACTTAACACTTGTATTATTCTACGGACTTTCGGGTAATTAGTGCAACAAAACAATATTTTGTTGAATCGGACCATGAATCAATTTTTTGAACAAGATTACGAGTGCACTGCACAGTCAAATCAAATGTGTTGACACTTTGACAGTGACAGTTTAAAATGTCAAACCAAAACTTAACTTAACTATTCGTCTATCTCTTTCTTTTCAACCTACACGCATATCTTGACATTTCTACGTAAAAAATAATAAATGCTTCCACAAACGTTCCACAAGGAGTTCAATACTGGAACGCGACCTGCATTTGTCAATCATTGAGTGAGTAGAAAAATTTCGTTCAGAAAAGTTGAGTAAGTGATGTGTTTGGAAATAAACTAATTAATAATTATGATTTTTTTCTAAGCCAATTTAGATGAGCATTGCCATACAAGGCTGCCAGCTTTTTGAGTATTTATAGTATTTATTATCATCTATTAATTGATATTTTCATTAAAATATTATTTATCCGTCGTTTTATTACGCTCAGATACACACACATTTATTAGGCAAGAGAAAACAAATTAGATAAAATATTTCGAGCTTATTAGAGAGATGCCACAGCTGCTATTTAAAGTGTTACGGCTAGTTTGTTATTCTTTAAATAATGTTAATTGAGATTCTCTTTACGTTTTTTTATGTTTAGTCAATTTTAATGATCGCAGGGCCGTAGCTAGGGGGGGGCATTGTGGGGCAATGCCCTACCTTGAAATCACAATGCCCAACCTCTATCCAATCTCTATATCCAAATCTGGAAGTTCAACGAACTTGTTCGCTTGTACTTCATCATTGAGGATTTAATAGTTCTTAGATCCATGGTCATGCGCTGTCACAGAAATTATTTGTCTATTTATAGCTATTGAATGACATGAATGACATGACATGAGCATTACTGATCTAGAGTTCAGTGATATGTAACATGGTGATTGATAAAAGAGCCCATGCTTCAAGGGCAGATCAATTATGATATTTTTTTTACTTTCGCCCTACCTGTAACCAATGCTGCCCTACCTCAAATTTGACTCTAGCTACAGCCCCGAATGATCGTCGTAATTATCATCGTGATAGCCCAGTGATTAGAATGCCCGCCTCTCGTGCATAAGTTTGTGGGCTCGAAACCGAGCAAGAACGGATGTAACTTTTTCAATTCTTATGTACTTTCTAAGTTTATCTTGGACATTACTCACATTGATGGAGAAAAAGATCATGGGGAAACCTGGTCTTATAATTAATATAAGTTTTGCCTTCTCTGTATGCCTTTAAACTGCAGTGGGATAATAGCAAGCTGATATTATTGCATTTGATTAAGAGAATGAAGATCGACACCGAAAACCTTTATATTTCTTGGTACCTAGGTGCATACGTGGTACATAGAGCGTAGTTGAGACATGATTTCCGACATGGTCAAGCCCTTACTTAATAAGATATAGTCAGGGGGTTTCAATGAACACCAAAATTAGCAAAGTACCTACGGGGCCTTTACGTTATAGACACCTATTATGTAGGTAGGTAGCTAGGTAGCAGTAGCGAAAGGTCAATTTTCCTAAGAGGCAAGCCGAAGCAAAAATTGCTTAATTCTATTAGGCAGGCCCCATTTTACTATTTTCACTAAGGTACATCAAACGTCACAAAAAAATTGAACAGTCAAAGTCGAACTCAAATCATTTATTTCAATTAAGCCACTAGAAGGAACTTTTGAAATAATTGAACTAGTTGTCCCTTCCGAAAGGTAGTTTCGTATCGAGAAGAATGGGTAAGAAACTCCACGGACACTCTTTTCAATTATGTTTTTATAAAATCCTGCTGGTGGCAATAATTATCCTTGTTGCTTCTTTATGTGAAAACAATTAAGATGAATATAAAACAGTTTAAAAAATAAAGATGTAAGCCGAATCAGTTAAAAAATGACCAATCCCAACTGACAGCGCCCGTTCACGAACATGACGCGTGGATCATAGTAGGTACTAGGTACCAAATGAAAAACAAACCTAAGTACAAAAGTACATCTAAACAAACTTCATCCACATAATATTTTTCAGAATTATTCAGTAAAATAACATGCATTTTGCATTAGGGATTCATGCATTTCTCGGCGAGAGGCGAGGCGTTGACACTGACACGTTAGTTCTCCAGTCGCCGCCACATTTTCGCATGGTTGACTCCGAGCAACCATTTTCTCACGCCCGCGTCTCGTCCATCCATGGACTATTAAGTAGTGGAAGGAATTTGCATCCATAATGAACGACACTCTCTCTATCTCTTTCGCACTGTAAAGAGGTTCTTACATTATAACATCTTAGTTGTCCTTAATAAAATTATGTTTGTTTGTTTTTTTTTTACTAGTTTATGGTCGTGACTTCGTTCGCGTGAATGTCGTTTATCACGGAGTTTTAGTTTTTGCGCGGATCCCTAATTATTTTTCTTAAATAAAAGTAATTATTATAAATAACCTAAATCTAAATAACCCCTTATAACACCAGCTGTCTGCCAGTGAAAGTCCCGTCAAATCGGACCAGCTGTTTCGGAGATTAGTTAGACAAACAGACAAACAAAAAATAAGAACCTTCTCGATTACGTCAGCTGCGAAACAAAAAAAAACGCATTTGTTTAGGATCTACGATGCTACACACAGACACAGACATTTTGAAAATAATAAAGCAAACCGTCCTCAAATATTTATTTTGTCGTGAGAAATCGTTCTTATGCCATGTCGTGACGTCCCGAGCTCACTGTGCGGACTTCCTTAGCCACGCGTGAAAGAAATATTAAAAAATCGCGAAAGCGTAGCCTCCTCGACCATTACCGGCTAATACGCGCAAGATATTTTTATAAGACTAGTTTGCGGACCTAACTATCTATTTATAAGTTAACTTGTTAGTTCGCAGTCTGATTATTTAGTGGTTTATTAGTTGTTTGAACAAGTTGTTAGTGAACTAATAAACGTTAAAGGTGGGTAGTTAACAGTTTGGCAATGTTTGGTTAAATGGTTTTTCGGCAATTTAAAAGAAAATGGTTTTTATTATACACTAGTTTATACATATACCTGTGACTTTGTGTGCCTGAATGTCAGTTATAGTAGGTAAAGTTCGTTACTCCTTGTAACATTAGCTATGTGCCAGTAAGATCTAGTCAAAATCGGTCCGGCCGTTTAGGAGAGGAGAGTAGCAAACAAGAGAGAACAAACAGACAAACGAAAAATAAAAAAATAAAATGGTTTTTTGGTATAAGTACCGTATTTAAACATTCATGAAGTTGTTATTTTGACATTACAAACAGACACTTCAATTTTATTTATGTTAATATAGAAAAAGATTATATATAAACGATGAGTGTGCTGTACCTATGTTTCATTGGCAGAATTAAAGATGAACCTCAAAAGTGTTGATTAACGTCATTTAAAATCACGTAGACAGGCACGTAATTACTATACCATGTACCTACCTACGTCGCGCGTCGTTTACATATTCATGAATAAATCTGTAAAATATAGTTTTCACAATATTCATCAATCAAATTCACAATGTACCATCAATCTTGTATTGGATTTCTAAGAAAAAATGGCGTCAACACTAACTATGTATATAAAAAAATGCGAAAGTGTCGGAGGCACGTGCGAAACAGATTCATCATGAACGAAGCAGGGCACAACAATAAACAACATAGACTTTTAGACGTGTCCTAATGCCTAAACGGTTTAGTGAAATAATTTATAGACTATACTTACAAATATTAGTGAGGCAACGTTTGTAATTTTGTTTCGGTGAAAAAAAACATCGTCAAAAAAAAAAAGAACTCAAAGTTTTTTTTTTATGTGCCGGTCTCAGGAACTGCTGATCCAAATTGGATTAGGCTATAAGTAGTTTAATAAGTTTTTGGAAATAAAGAATGTGTTTCTTCTTTTCCCTACTAACACGTCATAAGAACGCAATCTTTATTCGTTACGTAGTCATCTGCCTACATAGAAATAAATAAAGATTGCATCAAGGAAATGAAAATCCGGGAAATCTTCTCTTTATTGCGGCTGATTTTCTTCAATCTTTCTAATACATTTCCTAACCGGAAAAGACTAATTTTAAAATCATTGCTCTATTGGAGTTTGAAAGTTGCGCCCGCGCTGGTGGAGGCAGAGAAGCTTAGGAGTAGAGTAGCCGATTTACTTGATACGAAAAGCATGCGAAGATCATGAAGTTATGGAAGAAAACCAATGAAAAGCCTGCCTTAATTGCCTCATTGGTCTAGTGCTCGCAAAACGCGACTGCTGAGCATGAGCTCTTGGATTCGATTCCCAGGTCAGGCAAAGTGTTATTGGGTTTTTCTATCAGGAAAAAGGGAATTCAGGGTTTTGGGAATTTCTCAGTAGCAGTCTTTGAGTCTGGATCTGTGCCCGGTTGATGGCAATAGACTCGCTTTCTATTACATGGGACTTAAAAACATAATTGGCGAAATGTGGGTGCACAAATGGGTACGTCTCTGCCTAACCCTTGGATGATTACAAGCGTGATGTTATCTATGTATGTAAATATTTGTTCTGTGAGGGACTTGAATCCGCGATACGTAGCGCAGTAGCAAAAATGTATCTATTTACTTCTCCATCCATCCATCCATTTACCCAATAAATTATATACGAGCAGGATGATGATGATACTCTTCTGTAAAAGAACGTCAATACATTATTTAATTATAGCGGGATTGACAAGTGCGCTTCTCTCAAATCTTTCCTAATGCCACCAATACAGTTCGGATTCTGATAAACCGATTTAACTTTAGCCAAACGAATTTCCTGTTTTATTAAGCGTGTTTATTTTATATATGTGATGAAAGTACCGAAAACGATTTTGATTTTCTACAAAGGGATCGAACGACGCAATCAGTTCAGATTAAGTTTGCCGACTGAATCTGTAGAATATCTATATAACAGGCAACCGTTACTGACTGATCTGAAACAAGCTCAAAAAACGCCAAAGCACGTAGTTAGTTATGATGTAGGCATGTGCTAAGAAAGGATTTTCCAAAATTCACCCCCTTAGGGGATAAAACGGGGTCCGATATTTACGCATACATTAACAGGGGTACTCATTCCCCACACGCAAGTGAATTTATCACCGTGATGATACTATATCAATCCGTAAAACAATTGACTTTTTATTTTGCCTAGGTACGACATTATCGTCCCAGTGATAGTTTCGCTGTGTGGGTCCCCACACAGCGAAACTATCCAGCCTTCGCCTAGCCTTTATATTATGTCGAAATTAAATTAAAAATTATGTAGTGTATGTATATGTAGTGTGTGTATGTGTGTATAAACATGTAGTTTTGGTAGTTAGGTTATAGTGGGCTGAAATCGTCAATCCGCCTTGAGCAATCGTTGTGATCAATGCTCGTGCCTTCTCTGTGTGAGAAGAGGCTTTTGTCTTGCAGTGGGACTGTTTGAATAATAGGCTGGTATTATTCTAATGGTAGGACTTCTAGAGGTTTCATCTTGAAAAGCCGTTACTTCCAAAATGACCTGCGTTGATGACTTTGATGTGCAAATCATCTATACTAATATTATAAAGCTGCAGTGTTTGTTTGTTTGTTTGTTTGTTTGAACGCGCTAATCTCTGGAACTACTGGTCCGATTTGAAAAATTCTTTCAGTGTTAGATAGATTAGTTATCGAGGAAGGCTATAGGCTATATACCATCACGCTACGACCTACGGGAGCGGAGCAGTAACCAAAGACGCGGGTGTAACCGCGGCGGACAGCTATTTAGATATATGACTTAAAGTACGAACGACGTAGTAAGTAAGTACCCAGTTAACCCTCTACCTATAAATATTGTAAAACCGGGCAAACAAGACCCGGTTAAAGTTTCGTAGATCCAAGTATGCAGATACATAATTATTTCTTAGAGAAATAGTAGGGCCCATGTCAAGATCCAGAACACGACTCCATACGAGATAACACGACTCATGCCACGAGATAACCCAAGTCATGTCACGACATTAGACATGTGATTATGAGATTTATAGCCCCAAGAGCTCGTAATATAGCGTGAACAGCTTTTGTTAGCCCAAGCTACTTTATTGCGATCGTAAACTGAATAATTTGTCGTTTTACGTTTGTAGATTGCCTATAAGCAGAGTGAAAGAGTACGCGACATTAACGTTAATATTATTGAACTAGCTTCTGCCCGCGACTTCGTCCGCGTCAAAGTTGGTTTCTCCATACAAACTTTGAACCCCCGTTTTATCCCCTTAGGGGGTAAATTTAAAAAAAATCCTTTCTTAGCGGAAGTCTACTAACTATAAACTGCATCCCTGCCAAATTTCATCTTTATACGTCACGCGGTTTTCGATATTTCGTGAGTGACCAGCTTTTGCTTTTATATATTTTGAAGATAGATAGATTAAATAATATTTGCTTTTGAGGTGGTGGTTTGGTTCTGATAAATGGTATATTTGTAAGCACTTAGCTTACTGCTAAAGCTCTACAACGATATCGTGACCTCCAAATAGATAAGTTCTCCGAATGCGACCCGCATTATATTCTAGCACTAACTAGAAATGAATGAAACCTCTCACTCGATGTTTTGCATCGTATAATAACCCATCAAGGTAATCAACTGCTACAATTCCGGCCGAATAGGACAGCAGATCTGTACCAGAGCAGCAACAATAACAAAAGCGAGTCATGGCATCGATATGAAGTAACCAAATAACTCAGAAATGTCAAAGCCTGCCGGCTTGTCCGACCTCGCTCCCACTCTCGAAGCAACGGTACTCGTGTCTCGGCAGTCGGCGCCTGCACCGCCACACGCCGCTCGAGGTCTGTGCCCTCCTCCCCGACAACTTGCACGCGTCATTGCGCTCGCGCACTCGGCAAACTCCCCCGCAGCAAACACCCGAGTTTTAAACGAATATTCACAAATAACGAACAATCCGATCGCGAACTACCTGCTCCTCGTGACAAGTCAGGCAAACGAGCCCAAGTTTGCATCGACAACTTTTAATGTGACACATTACGGTCCGCAGTAGCGTGTGACAGAACTTTTATCAATACAGCCTTTTACAAGCTCTCAACTCTTCGCGAGTTCAATGTGATTTGTGAAATGTTGCGAATTATGGAAATTTCATGTTTTCATATCGACGTGGTGTTTTTTTATCGTGCCTAAGGCGTAAAGTGGAAGTTTGTGAATTATTGAAGGAGGAACACTTTCGGAGTTAAGGTGCTAGGTGCTTAAAATAGCATCAAAGGTGAGTTTAAAACGATAAGAATTTAAAAGGGAAGTTTGTTTGAGTGTGAAAATAATTTCAAGTTTACCGGGAAAACATGAGAATTTCTTAAGATATTACAAGTTGATCTCTTTAACAACTTCTGACGGCGAACACTTGAATAAATGAATATATTTAGTAGATAATGATGGGGAGAATTGTGTAGGCGACAAGGGCGCTTACTGCTTGATCCACTCAAACACGAATAAATAATTATTTTGCAATAAATGAAGCTTTAATTTGTATTGTCTCTGTTGTTATTAAGGATGGCACAAATCTAATTTGAATATTATTTTGAATAGAAATATTAAATAAGAATGAGACAAAAGCTTGTTAACCTTCATTTCGGCTTCGTTTTTGTTGAAGCACGGTCATCAATTTTAATGGCGATTACGGAGGTAGCTTTGAACCTACATCCTGCATATAAATCTAAGTAAATTATCTCGGAAACCACAACAAACCAATCTCTATCTCTAGCAGTACGCATTATGAAATTGCAGTATTTGCTCCGGTTGCATCACTGGTGGCAATTTCTGAAGGCAATTGAACGCAAAGTAAGAGTCTAATAAATGCTTAACAAATTGCAATCAATGATCTAGATACGTAATATCAATATCTTATTTTTATTTCAATCATAATATGAATTGATTGTTTGCGTTATTAGAAAATTATCGCCCATGGCACTATATAAATTGCTGGTCTTAGTGGCAGATATTATTTTCTTTCAATATTACTCACGCCAGCATGCAGCCTCTTTGGATATAGGATTTACTTTTTCTCGTTACAAAAAGAAGATTTGATTTAGTTTAAGATTTAGTCTTTCATATGTTTTGATTGATTTTTATTTAAAAAAAGGAACCGGTTTTTGACAGCTGTCGGAAAATTGGGTAGGGACAAGGAGAAGTAACTTTTTAACTTGTTAAGTAATATATTTACGATAAAAAGAGTCGATTTTTATGAATTATAGCGCTCGCACACAAGTTTTACTTGTCTACAAGTCATAGAGGACTGTCCTTTAGTACGAGTAGTTAGAGATATTGGTTGGGTTTCGTTTACCTTCTGATGACCTTCAGTGCCATAATATGCTTAATAGAGCCGGACATTTTAGATACGATGGCCGCAGAATTCGTTCCACCCAGGTTGATTTTACAGTTAAATCGATTATCTTGGTAATTAATTTCCTACAGACGACACAAATTCGATACTAAATTAACTTTTATTTCCTTACTACATTGCCAAAAGTCAACGAACTTTTTACTCAACGTAACGTAATTTCTGAACCGGTTTTATTTTGATAACAGTTTTAATTTAGCTCCTAATAACGTGTTTAGTAGCTGTAAAATACTGTTACATAGAATTTTGGGACACAATTAGAATACTGGATGAACTTGCTGTTGTGTAGTATATTATCTTGATATCATTTTAATCTTTGAATGATGTGATTGGTATTTTTATTGCCATCAACTTTGTGATTTACATAACGGTTTTTTAAGGCTGTTTTATGAGTATCCTGTATTTTTTTTATATCGATTTTAAAATATACATCTTTTTTTAACTATTCTAAGGGTTTTATTCTCAAAGAGTGCTAGAACGGGACCCTGCGGCCGCCAGTAACAGAAATTGTTGAGGAGCTAAGGTTAAATTTTGAGAGAATCGAATTAGAAGGAAAGTAAAAGTGCATACTGTTCAGCTTGTTTTTCCCTAAGCCTTAATGAAGTAAAATTATCGAAATTTGGTTTACTGGGGAAACTACATACATTTGCGGTAATAAAATGCCAACAAATTATATTTACTTTTTGCGAATCTTGGCTTAACCACAACTTAGCTATTACACTAAAAATCTCATTTCAAGAAAAAGTTATCAAACATCTGAAACTCCACGAAATGAACTCGGTGGTTTTCGAGATCAAAAGGTTAGGTAAGGTTACCGGGACAGACAGACAGGCTACTTTCTTTCATATTTTGCAGTTATAAGAACCTACATTCACATAAGATATCTACACACTTGCGAATAAAAAAGTGACTCAGTCTGATTGCACTTATGTTTTTTTGGTTAAATAAAAACAAGTAAAAAGTAATATTAAAAACAAACTATATTAATACTAATGTACGGTAAAGCCATATACGACCTTATTTTTATTAATATAATTTATTATGAGATAGACTCTGTTCTAAATTAGAAAAAACGTCATTTAGCCACGAGAGCAGGCAGGACGTTCTTAACAGATTAAAATACGGAATAATAATATAGAAAAGTGTTTCAATCACGTAATAAGTTACACCCAACTAGCAAAATAACTTGATTGTAAGTAATGAATTGAATTGAATTGAATAACTAATGCGTCGAATTGCACGCTACTATAAAACTGATAACTGCTGCAAAACTATTATAAAACCTTTACGTGGCTGTTAGTTGTATATTTCAAATACTATACAACCTTTTTGCTAGTTGGGCCACGTCCAGGGCCTCAGTATTGTAGTACTGACCTAGGTTAAGATCATAAATATTAACCTCTAAACACAATGCAAGCTGTACCACGTAAAGGTACTATCTGGTCATAAGTACATCGTGTATTTAAGTAAACGCACGTTAACGCGTTAAGACATTGTCTCACGAGTTTCACATGAAAGCAAGTAAAAGCGTTGTGTGATAACTTTTCTCAGTCCGAGGCGAGAGTTTGTAATATTACACGCTTCACGAAGGGGACAGGAAAGTACCTCAAGTACCCGTAACCTTAGATGGTTTGATACGACTTGCTTTCTAGATTAAATACTAGTTACTAGAATAGGTTATTAATCTTAAATCATTTATTTTCGGCTCTATTTTTAATGGAATCGAACTGGTTTTGATTTAATTAGAATGTAAATAAATAAATATATTTAAACAATAAAAAATTGACAGTTATTTTACGCTAGAGATGTTATCTAGAGAACAACAAGAACAACATCTAACAATATTTCTTTTATAAACATAATATCATACCCAATAACATTTTGTTATCAAGACTGACTTACTGTACCTATCGTGTACAGAAGAGCTGATTATCATCGTTGTATGTGTAGATATATGAAGGCTTTCAAGACCGTGTGACCGGGTTTTCAAGACCAAGTTTGGATTTGCTACTCATCAGAGAGCTCACGAAAGAGAAGACAAATAGTCTGGGTCGCTGTCGCCGGATACGGTGAAGAGGACTACTGTACCTATGTTATTAAATATTATAAAATATTTTTCATCATCCATTCGTCCAGCGCCGACAGCACGCAGCGGTTTCCCACGACTTTAACCAAGTTTAAAATATTCTTTTGCATCAACAATATCAACACAATATTAAAGTTTAGGTATAAAAGTAGGTCTAGTATATTATTTCGAAAATCTTAGGTACAGTCAGCAAAAGAGATAGGTATCAGCACGGTCGTCAGACATAGTTGAAGTTTTCTTAGAAACCGATGGATGTTTTCAAATGTAATTTAATTTATAAAGAAGTTAATAAACAGTTTATTAATTAAGTTTCAATCGAACCTACCCTTGATACTTATCTCTTTTGTTGACTGTACCTACATAAAGAAATTCATTCAACAATTATAGATTCAACAAACTTTAAAAAACAAAACAAAACACTACCTACGTGATTTCTTCACCGTCACTAACCAGGAGAGAAATCTCATTCTAGTTCCCAATCTCTTGTGTATTAAAGGTTATAATTACGTTAGAGAGGGCACAGTTATTAGAGCGATTATAGACGCTGCGCACACGCATTCCAGTCAGCATGACCGGTAGTACCGTTAAGTATGATTGCACCTTGCTGTAATTAGATGTATGTCAGTTTTGTACTTATGTGGATAGGTACTTGAGTGTACAAATGTTCCTACTTGGCTTAATGTAGATAAGAAAATTATTTAAATGTAGTTCTCTTTATTTGCAGGTGCATTTCATTCTACTCTATACTTATTTATTTTATAGCGCTATTATTAGTTTGATATCTTAACAAGTTGTGTTAGATTCCAAGGTCGGGAAAGGGTGATTAGGTTTTTCCATCAGGAATTTCTCAGTAGCAGCCTCGGTGTCTGAATTTGTGCCCGATTGATGGCAATAATCTCGCCCCCTATTATATGGGACTTAAACATAACTTGCGAAATCTGGGTGTCTAATGGGTACACCTCTGCCTAACCCTTCGGGGATTACAGGCGTGATGGTTTATGTAGAAATAACGTAGATATTTAAGAAATTAGCCGATCCATACATCAATATTTGTATAACTCGACAATAATATGGATCAGCTGATTTTACTTTAGATACGATTTCAGAGTTAATTCCGTAATAAAAGTTGCTCATAATTATGAGTACAATGACCTTCATTCAGGTTTCTGGTAAACAAAAAATAAAGTTTTATAAATAACATTTATTTTTATTTCTACGCACTTCGCCGTCCGTTAATTAAGTAAATAAAAGTTATCTAATAAGTCACGTAAAATGTCTGTGTGAAAGTTTAGCAAAAAATAAACTTTCCGTTTTATTGTACAACAATGACAAAGGGAGATATTATTGCGCTTCTCACTTGTCTATGGAAAAGTCAATTCGTACTGTTTAATGCATTGTCGCGTTTTCGAAACTTAACGTAACGAGTTTAAGGGAATTGTTATTGTAAATAAATAAATAAATATCTTGAGACAACTCACACACGGCCATCTGATCCCAAGCTAAGCAGAGCTTGTGTTATGTTATGTTATATATTTCAATATTTATTGAATACTATCTGATCCAGCGATCTTCGTACCGCAATATTTTTTTTTAATTTTCGTTAATAAGAACCTTCTTTTTGCATTAACGAACATAACAAAAAAAGAATTAGTTAAATGCCGTGACCAAGGGAAATAGGGATTCATTTTTGTGTATATTGATAATTATTATTTTAAATTTTAAACAAAGAGGAATCCTTCCCATGTGTTCTTTTTTTAAAATGAAGGTGTCTATTTGTTAACGTGTAAGTAGTTATTTTTTTTTGTAAACGTATAATATGTATTCTTGCAAAAGTCACAACAAAAATCATGTTCACAAACAGTATTTGTTCTACAATGTAAAAGATACAAACGCGCGCATGCGCACCTTTTCGCATGCATTATCTTGCACGCACGAATCGGAATCTCGGGCAAATAAAAATTCATGTTTTTAATAGCTTAGGCACGGTATTTGTTACTGTCATTGTGTTCCGCTTTATAATTGGAAATATTTGAAACGTTTCGCTGTTGGGAAAATATGTCCTAGATAGATTAGCAGTGTTAGCAAAAAAGTATTACAATAAATGAGGTTATACAGGGTTATTTTTAAAATACCAGAAAAAAAAATCAGCTGTTCCATACATTATGATTGTGTTGTATAGCATTTTTGTAGGGAACAGCTGATTTTTTTTTCATGATTTCAGGTTTGGTCCCATAGTAAAAGTTGTTCATAATGATGAGTACAATGACCCTAAATATATATAAATAACCCTGAATATAAAAGTGTTTTTGTGGGCAAAGTGATATTGGGTTTTTTCATCAGGAATTTGTCAGTAGCAGCCTCGGAGTCTGGATTTGTGCCCGGTCGATGACAATAGGTTCGCCCCCAATTACGTGGGACTTAAACATAACTGGCGTATGTGAATATACTAATGGGTACACCTCTGCTTAACCCTTCAGAGATTACAGTACAGGTGCGATGTTATGAGGTAATTTATGTACCTAAGTAGAACCAAATTTACTTTGACTGAATATTGAAAAGTCTTTGAACAAAGTGGGTGTACATGAAATTGCGTTAAATATTGAATAATCCCGCCTCGGTCTAATTATTTTGTTGATGATCTTATTTAACCGAAATTTAAAGCGTTTCTCTTCACTTCACTTTAAAGATTACTTTGTGTTTTGTTTGTTTTTATTTACCAAACTAGCTGTCCGCCGCGGTTACACCCGCGTCTTTGGTTACTGCTCCGCTCTCGTAGGTCCTAGCGTGATGATATATAGCCTATAGCCTTTATCGATAACTAATCTATCTAACACTGAAAGAAGTTTTCAAATCGGACCAGTAGTTCCAGAGATTAGCGCGTTCAAACAAACAAACAAACACTTTTAAATAATATTATTATAGTATAGATTAGCTTTTACGACTAAACTACGGAACCGATTTTGATGAAATTTGGCACGGGGTTAGTTTGAAGCCTAAGAAAGGACATAGGCTACTTTTTATTTAGCGACTTCGTCTGCTTACCCGACAACCGTCATTTACGGGCAAAATCTAGTTTATAATAAACTAGCTTTTGCCCGCGACTTCGTCCGCGTATATGTCGGTTATCGCGGACGCAGACGAAGTCGAAGTCGAAGTCGAATAAAAAGTAGCCTATGTCCTTTGGTTGGTTCACACTTACCCTGTACCAAATTTCACACAAATCGGTTCAGTAGTTTAGGCGTGAAGAAAAGACAGACAGACAGACAGACAGAAAGACAGACAGAGTTACTTTCGCATTTAAAATATTAGTTAGGACTAGATTTTGCCCACGACGTCCGCGTAAATGTTGGACCCCCGTTTCATCCCCTTAGGGGGTGAATTTTGGAAAATACTTTCTTAGCGGACGTTTACTAACTATAAACTACATCCCTGCCAAATTTCATCTTTATACATCAAGTGGTTTTCGATATTTCGTGATGAGTAAATGAGTAATCTTCCGCTTTTATACTTAGGTATATATTTAGATTGTACTGAGCCACTAGATCGATGTCAAATAAAAAACCGATCACATTAAACATGCTCTTTCCAAAATAATTTGAACCAATTAATTGCAAGGCAGTGTACTAACGAAACAGGTTCCGCATAACATCTCTCTGATACAAATCTCACTATAATTAAATAGTTTTCGACTAATTCAGAACACATAGCTGCGTAAGAGAGAGTTTTTGAAACAAGTGATATAACTGGGTATATTATACTAACTTTATAAATGATCACGGTGTTACTTATTGCCATTTAGAAAGTTTTTACGGGTAATTCTCGAGGTGTTGTATGGTTCATGGTTTTTATAAACTGCTTTTGGGCTTGACGGTGTATCTAATGTACTAGAAAGAGTACTTTTTAAGAACAAAGTTTTTGGTTAATGTGTTGTGAAGATAATATACCTAAGTGTTACTTATACTTATGGAGTTTATATTTATAATTGTCTATACTTCTATACTTACTAATATTATAAAGAGGTTTAGTTTCTGAGGTTGTCATCTCTGGACCTACTGAACCGATTTTAAAAATTCTTTCGCAGAATGGAAGCTACGTTATCACTGAGTGTTAAATGCTATATTTAATTATAATAAAAGTAGGGATACGTAAGAAAAATCAAGCGAATAAAGTCGCGGGGAGAGTGCTAGTGGTAATATAAATTAGTATTTTTGTTATTAAAACGGAGAGTAGGTATGAATTACATAGCGCTACCATATGAAGATCGCTGATGTTGCATCCGCACCGATACTTATTATTGCCAATTCACCTATGACGTCAATCGATTTCGCAAACTGTTGTTTGCTCAATAAATTGTAAGAATGATCATTCTATTGTCCCACTTCGACTTGGAATCGTCATTCATAGGATTAATTTTTGTAATATTTAATCAGTAATTAAATTAATTTAAAATCATTTCGGTTTTTTTTCGATCCTCCGATCGCAGCAAACGTAATTGGCGCAGTCGGTAGGATACTCGCGGGCCGGTTCGCGAATCGCGTTAGAGTCAATTCCATATCAATCTCCACGATCGCGAGTCACCTGGGCGGCTATCAAGTCACGTCACGAGTATCCTGAACCTACGGACCTGCTGCAGACCAGAAGGAGAATCCAGCCATCGATTCACGGAGAGGAACCAGAGATGAGATACCTGTAAGTACACCTGAAACATTCTCGTGTTGCATCCCTTTGAATCTTAAACCTCAAGATTTACCATCCAAGGGCCTCCAGTGCGCGGGAGCCTGAATCACGACAGGCTCGCCAACGTACAGTAGATATAAATAGAGATATAACTTTAGGTAACTTAGAATTAGACAATATGACTCAGGCTCAAAACAACCCAGATATTATCTACAAGGCCCTTCGCCTTATTCCAGAGTTCGACGGCAACCCGAACATCCTTACCCGTTTCATTAAAATCTGTGATTCGTTAGCTACGCAGTACTTAAGTAATACGCCTGGCAGTGAATTTTCCAACTTATGCTTAATAAACGGGATACTTAATAAAATAACTGGGACCGCGGCATGTACTATTAACGCCAATGGTATACCAGAGAGCTGGCTAGGCATTCGAACTGCCTTGATTAACAATTTCTCGGATCAGCGTGATGAAACCGCATTGTACAATGACCTCTCTTTAGCCACACAGGGTAATAAAACGCCACAAGAATTCTATGATCATTGCCAAACGTTGTTTAGTACGATCATGACTTACGTGACTTTACATGAGACTGTACCGACGACCGTAGAAGCGAAACGCGACTTGTATAAAAAGGTTACCATGCAGGCATACGTCCGAGGGCTAAAAGAACCTTTAGGATCCCGCATACGTTGCATGCGCCCGCCAACAATAGAGAAGGCGCTCGAGTTCGTTCAAGAAGAACTCAATGTAATGTACTTACAACAACGTGAGACCCCAAAAGCCCAAGCTCCTCCTAAAGTCGCTTATCCCACTCTAACACCAGTAGCGTTTACCCCACGACCTCATAACTTCCCGACACCAATACCTAATTGGCCATTACCCATGGGCCAGCGTCCAGCGGGGCCCGCACCTCAGCCTTTTAAATTCCCTGCACCAGCACAACACCAACAACGCATGCCAACGAGCACGCAAAGGATGTTCAGTGCGGCACCTCCTAACTACAACCCCCGTAGTAATCTGTTTAAACTAACACCCCGAAATAACGCACCTCAAAGCCCTCAGCCAATGAGTGGTGTTCAACGATTCACTCCCAAACCCCTACCTCCAACAAACCAGCCAGCAGCCCATGATTGGAATAGGTTTGGAAATCCACCACCTTCGAATTATTTTAAAGCCCGAGAAATGAATATGAACGAGTGCATGACGTATGACGACTCATATTACAACTATTACTTCGAACCGGTGTACAATTACTATACCGACTACAATGACAGTGTCTCTGACCCGAGTAGTCTCGCCGCTGACTCGACTCATTATAACGTGCCGATGAACGACCAAGTATTTGATGAATCGCAAACAGGTGTAACTAACCATGCTCAACAGGATTTTCAGGAGGCCCCGACGTCGCAAAAACCAAGATAGAATTAAACCTTCAAACACAGAGGCAACTCCCCTATATACAAACCAGAGACCCACCTTTAAAATTTTTAATAGACACGGGCGCCAACCAATCCTTTATTAGCCCCGAAGCTGTCGAAAAATATTTCGCCGAATATCCCTTGAATTTCGACCCTTTTGAGGTAACCAACATACACGCAACAAGCAGGAACGACTATTCTATAACCTTACCATGTTTTGCGGAGTTTAACGACGCCAAAACCATGAAGTTGTTCATCTATCGGTTTCATGATTACTTCAATGGTCTCATCGGTTTAGATTTGTTAAATGATTGGGAAGCCCGCATAGATTTGAAAGAAAACGTGTTAGTGACTCGATCCGCAGTAAACCCTATTGTAATGTATAACTCGTGTAACGTAAATTTATACGAAGATATTATACCAGCCGGGAGCACCAAGGTTATCCGTATTCCCATTGATGTGCCAGAAGGCGACGTTTTAATTCGGGAACAAATCCTTTGCAATTGCATAATTCATGAATGCATTACTACCGTAAGCCGCAATCGTGGCTACCTGGAAATCGAAAATCCGACACTAAACGACGTAATATTCTCAATTGATCGCCCAGCGCGCGCGGAATTACTTAATATTGAGTGTAGTAGTACCCAACAAACATCGACACGCGCTCAGGAAGTAGTATCGCGTTTAAGAACCGATCACCTAAACCCGGAGGAAAAGGCTAACCTGATAGCTCTTTGTTCCCGTTACTCGGATGTTTTTTATATTGAAGGTGAGGGACTAACTTTTACAAACAAGATAAAGCATCGAATAAGAACTACCGACGACGTTCCGGTGCACGCTAAAAGCTACCGGTATCCATTCGTACACCGCCAAGAAGTTAGGGACCAAATAACTAAGATGCTTGATCAAGGTATCATACGACCATCAGAGTCCGCATGGAGCTCGCCTATCTGGGTGGTTCCAAAGAAGATAGATGCCTCAGGAAAACAAAAATGGCGTCTCGTAGTCGACTTCCGTAAGTTGAACGAGAAGACTCTAGACGATAAGTACCCTATACCCAACATCAATGACGTTCTCGACAAATTAGGGAAGTGCCACTACTTTACGACCCTTGATTTGGCAAGTGGATTCTACCAGGTGGAGATGGACCCTCAGGACGTAGAAAAAACCGCATTTAACGTAGAACACGGTCATTTTGAATTTCTCAGAATGCCGATGGGACTAAAAAATTCGCCGTCCACGTTTCAACGTGTGATGGATAATGTCCTCAGAGGACTCCAAAACGAGATATGTCTGGTCTACCTAGATGACATTATTGTCTTCAGCACATCCCTTCAGGAACATGTAATTAACCTCGAAAAAGTATTCCAGAGGTTCCGAGAGTCCAACTTTAAAATCCAGATGGACAAGTCCGAATTCCTGAAACTTGAAACAGCTTATCTAGGTCATATCATCAGCAAAGACGGCATCAAGCCAAATCCCGATAAAATATCTGCAATTAGGGGGTATCCCATCCCAAAAACACCGAAAGAAATCAAACAATTCCTGGGCCTTCTCGGTTACTATCGAAAATTCATTCCTGACTTTGCCCGAACTACAAAACCGCTTACTCAATGCTTGAAAAAAGGACGAAAAATCTCCCTTGACTCCGAATATGTGAATTGTTTCGAAAGATGCAAGACTCTCCTGACTAATGACCCCATCCTTCAGTATCCAGACTTCAGTAAAGACTTTAACTTGACAACAGACGCTTCGAACGTAGCCATCGGCGCTGTCTTATCCCAAGGACCTATAAACTCGGACAAACCTATCTGTTATGCATCCCGAACCTTAAACGAAAGCGAGATGAACTATAGTACCATAGAGAAGGAATTACTCGCTATAGTTTGGGCTACAAAATACTTCAGACCCTACCTATTTGGACGCAAATTCAAAATTTACACTGACCATAAGCCTTTACAATGGATGATGAACATGAAAGAACCAAATTCCCGTCTGACAAGATGGAGACTTAGACTTAGTGAATATGACTTTACAGTTATTTACAAGAAAGGGAAATCTAATACAAATGCTGACGCCCTCTCTCGCATTGAAATTCACACCAAAGAAGCCAAGTCCCTAATAGAGGAAATTGATGAACTCAACTCCTTGTTGGGTAATCCATCAGAAACTATCCTGGGCAAAACAAACTCCTCAACCGAAACAGTACATACAAGCGTTGAGAACCCCATCCTAGAAATTCCCATAACTGACGAGCCATTAAATAAGTTTAACAGGCAGATATGCTTCACCATTGTAAATGACGTTAAAAAACGACCCGTAGTTACTAGGCCATTTGACACCCATGTATGGGTGTCAAATGGCCTAGTAACTACGGGTCCACGTTTCAACGTGTGATGGATAATGTCCTCAGAGGACTCCAAAACGAGATATGTCTGGTCTACCTAGATGACATTATTGTCTTCAGCACATCCCTTCAGGAACATGTAATTAACCTCGAAAAAGTATTCCAGAGGTTCCGAGAGTCCAACTTTAAAATCCAGATGGACAAGTCCGAATTCCTGAAACTTGAAACAGCTTATCTAGGTCATATCATCAGCAAAGACGGCATCAAGCCAAATCCCGATAAAATATCTGCAATTAGGGGGTATCCCATCCCAAAAACACCGAAAGAAATCAAACAATTCCTGGGCCTTCTCGGTTACTATCGAAAATTCATTCCTGACTTTGCCCGAACTACAAAACCGCTTACTCAATGCTTGAAAAAAGGACGAAAAATCTCCCTTGACTCCGAATATGTGAATTGTTTCGAAAGATGCAAGACTCTCCTGACTAATGACCCCATCCTTCAGTATCCAGACTTCAGTAAAGACTTTAACTTGACAACAGACGCTTCGAACGTAGCCATCGGCGCTGTCTTATCCCAAGGACCTATAAACTCGGACAAACCTATCTGTTATGCATCCCGAACCTTAAACGAAAGCGAGATGAACTATAGTACCATAGAGAAGGAATTACTCGCTATAGTTTGGGCTACAAAATACTTCAGACCCTACCTATTTGGACGCAAATTCAAAATTTACACTGACCATAAGCCTTTACAATGGATGATGAACATGAAAGAACCAAATTCCCGTCTGACAAGATGGAGACTTAGACTTAGTGAATATGACTTTACAGTTATTTACAAGAAAGGGAAATCTAATACAAATGCTGACGCCCTCTCTCGCATTGAAATTCACACCAAAGAAGCCAAGTCCCTAATAGAGGAAATTGATGAACTCAACTCCTTGTTGGGTAATCCATCAGAAACTATCCTGGGCAAAACAAACTCCTCAACCGAAACAGTACATACAAGCGTTGAGAACCCCATCCTAGAAATTCCCATAACTGACGAGCCATTAAATAAGTTTAACAGGCAGATATGCTTCACCATTGTAAATGACGTTAAAAAACGACCCGTAGTTACTAGGCCATTTGACACCCATACACGTATAAGTATCCAGCTATCCGAAAATAACTTGGAGGAAGATGCGATCTGTGCCGTAAAAGAGTACGTTAACCCCAAGGTTAAGACAGCCATTTTAGTTAACCCACCTCTAGCCATGTACTCAATTATACCGATTATACAGGATAAGTTCAAAAGTTCATCCTTAAATCTCGTTTTAGCTAAATCCGAATTAGAAAATGTCAAAGATTATCTTCGACAACAGGAGATAATACGACACTATCATGATGGTAAAACTAACCATCGCGGAATTACCGAGTGTCATCTAGCCTTATCTCGCAAATATTACTGGCCAAAGATGAAGGACCAGATAACCAAATTTATTAATGAATGTACGATCTGCGGTCAGGCCAAATACGACAGAAACCCAATAAGACCCCAATTTAACATTGTACCACCGGCCACCAAACCGTTCGAGACAATCCATATGGATCTATTCACCGTACAGGGTGAAAAATACGTAACATTTATCGACGTATTTACAAAGTACGGTCAAGCCTACCACCTACGTGACGGAACAGCTATTAGCATATTACAAGCCCTTTTGCAGTACTGTACCCACCATGGCGTCCCTATAACTATTATCACAGACAATGGGACTGAATTTACAAACCAATTGTTCATGGAATTCACAAGGCTTCATAACATCAACCATCATAGAATACTAGCTCACTCACCCAACGACAACGGAAATATCGAACGACTGCACTCAACCCTTCTAGAACATCTTAGACTCCTTAAATTACGGTTTAAAGACGAACCAATAATCAATCTTGTGCCCTATGCTTTAATAGCTTATAATAGCTCTATACATAGCTTCACAAGATGCCGACCCTTCGACTTACTGACTGGTCATTTCGACCCCCGAGACTGTAAAGACATTGACCTTACACAGCATTTATTACAACAGTACACGCAAGCCCATAGAGACAAAATGAAACATGTCTATGACATCATTAATTCGACATCACTGGCTAACCGTACCGCGATAACTGAGAAAAGAAATGAAACCCGTGAACCTGAGATAGAATACGCCCCCCAACAACAAGTATTTATAACAAACCCTCTTGCAAGTCGACAAAAGACTACCCCACGATATACACAAGACACAGTTTTAGCAGACCTGCCGATTCACATTTATACCTCAAAAAAACGCGGCCCCATAGCGAAGTCAAGACTTAAGCGTATACCTAAATCAGCAAAATTGTTACAGGATCCTACTGGTAACAATGCTCCCAATGACGCGACCTCAGGAGATAAGACTTGAAAGCCTCGACGAAGGACCCGGACTTCTACCCTTTAAACTTGGACAAATGAAAATCACGACTCATCATCATACCTTTATTCAGTACATACAACTAAGTAATATCGAAAACAATGTTCACTCCCTACAAACCCAACTAAGGAACTGTCAAAAACAAATGACTAATGACACTTACGCACTATACGAAATTCAGTTGGAATATCTTGCTAACAAACTTGGCAATGTCTTAAAACAATTACGATCTTTAGAACCCAATAGAGCCAAAAGAGGTCTTGTAGATGGACTAGGTTCAATAATAAAAAGCCTAACCGGGAACCTAGATCACGAGGATGCACTAAAATATAATCAGGCAATTAAAATCTTAGAACGCAACCAAAATAAATTAGCGACCGAATTTAATGATCATATTAGTATGAGTAAGGAGTGGTTGTCTAAACATAATAGCATAATCACACAGATAGTACAAAACCAGAATAAAATTAATGTCACCTTAGAGACTATATTACAAAGCAATGCATTAAGTGAGAAAAGTTTAATAAAATATGCCCATTTTGCCCAACTACTAGAAATTATAAGCGATAATGTAGAGGATTTATTTCAGGAATTAATCAGGATAGAAAATAGTTTAGCTTTCATTCGTGCGAGTAGTACCCATCACTCCATGATAGACATAGAAATATTAGAGTCAATGGTAAGAAAACTTAAGACTATTTACGCCGAAGAGCAAGTTTTAGACCTAGAACTTAGAGATTACTATGATATTATAAAACCGGGATCATATTACGTAGATAAGCAGATAGTATTCGTATTTAAATTCCCAATCTTTTCTAGAAATAGTTACGATATCTATAGACTCTCTGTGGTACCTAATAAACACGCACAGGCACTTATTCCACCCTTCCCTTTCCTTGCAACTAACGAGATGTCACATGTGTACATAGAGGCTGAATGCCCGAAGTCGAAAGACTGGTACCTCTGTGAGAAAGATATTACCCACCAGATACGCACCAAAGCTGACTGCATCCAGGAGTTAATCACCAACCAAGTTCTACAAGACTCCTGCAGGTTTACCACAGTCACCCTGATGAGAGAAGCCATGGAGAAGCTCGACGACCAACATTACGTCCTGTCCTTTCCTCAAGAAACGAAGATACAACTAACCTGTAACCAGAAAGACTACACATCGCTTCAGGGTAGTTACCTTGCAACGATTCCTACTGGGTGCTATTTGAAAACTGAAGAGTTCACAATCGCGAACGTTTACGACGAAATTAACGGCCAACCCTTGAAGTTAATGAAAATACCCTATGACGCTGAGAAGCAGGCCACCACAGCTACCCACGTCAATCTGAACTCTATTGATCTCCAAGGACTACACGGCATCCAGGACCAACTCATGATCCAGAAACCCGTTCAACTTGAAAACGTGTTCACCGACGGACTTTATCACACTACAATCCCGTTCTATGGAGTACTATCGATTGCAAGCGTACTCGCCATCATCGTAATAACCCGGCGCTACCTACGCAGACGCACGAACACTATGGAAAAGAAACAGCAACCACCAGCCACAACCCTGGAAGGGAATAGAAGTCCTGGCGAACTCCCGGCAACATTTTCACTCAACGTGCTAAAATAGTCGCCGTTCTAAGGGGGGAGGAATTACATAGCGCTACCATATGAAGATCGCTGATGTTGCATCCGCACCGATACTTATTATTGCCAATTCACCTATGACGTCAATCGATTTCGCAAACTGTTGTTTGCTCAATAAATTGTAAGAATGATCATTCTATTGTCCCACTTCGACTTGGAATCGTCATTCATAGGATTAATTTTTGTAATATTTAATCAGTAATTAAATTAATTTAAAATCATTTCGGTTTTTTTTCGATCCTCCGATCGCAGCAAACGTAATTTATGTAAGTAACAAATCATAATCCTCCTTTTCGCTTTACCCTAGTCGGGTAAGAGATTTGGGATAAAAACTTGGGACAATAAAAAATAAACAAATGTTTCTTTCAGGCTGCCAGCTTTTTCTATATTTTGTTTTTCTTGAAAAGACCTTTTAAATAAATCTAGACATTTTCTAAACACTGATTTAGATTACATTATCGTTGTTGTGCTAAGTCAGTTCTAGACATAATTTTAGATGTCAATTTTCTGTTTTCTTACAAAGTTGTGACTTAAGTTATAACTTAAAGAATATTAAGTGTTTAGTAAAGCTAAATTAACGCGTTTAGTGTTGGTTGTCATGTCAAAAATTTGCAATAAAATTAACATGTTTATAGTCTTTGTTGATGTTTCAGTTATTTTGACTTTATTTTGTTAAAACATTTTAAAATATTGTTCTTACTTAATTTTTTTTAACGTTTATAAATCACAATAAAACAGTGTAAGTACATAATTTGTTAAATCTTAACATACCACACAGACCATCGCGGTTTAATAGCGGTGTGGCCAGACACGGCAACTCGGTGCCATAACATGTTACAGTCAGATTAAAATTAGCAATATTAGGTAGGTGGGCTACATGGGTTTTTTTTAATGTTTAAAGTAAGCGTGTATAGTCATTTATGAAGTCACTATATATGAATGGTTATATTATAATTTGGGTCATACGGTCATACCCTAAGAAGCGATGGATGGATTGTGTGGAAAATCAATTTATTATTATTATATGGCTATAAAAGGAGTAAATAAATCAAATCAAATCAAATCTCTTTATTGCATTCATGTGTACATTTAGGTGTATAAGTTCCAATAGAGTAAAGACTAAGTAATTGACTAATCGAGTGTAGTACACTCCATGAGCTTAATTCTGCTAAAATGAGCCAACCCACAATCTCTTAATGAACATAACATAACATCACGCCTGTAATCCCCAAAGGGTTAAGCAGAGGTGTGTGTGAATCTCTTAATAATCAAAATAATTACCACCTAATTTAATATGCAAAATGTGTTGTATTACCTACTATCTAACAATAATGTATGCTTTGAAAAGATTTAAAATTGCTTAGTTAGTCAGTTGGTTTGTTTTAGCAGAAATAAACTCATTAACGATATATTGTGATGCTGTATTACGTAAATTATGAAAGTATTGTTACAAAGTAACATTGTTACTCTAAAATTATTCATAATGGGACGTTAGTTACGTTTTAATGGCGGATGTCTAGATAAACAGCTGATTGTAGAGATGTGTAATAATTTCATTTATTCACAAACAGACTGTAACGCGCTGAACTGGCATAAGATTAACTGAAACTTTAACATTAGATCCGATCATAGTTTAAAATTAGGTAACTACTTAACTAGGTACTTTAAGTTCGCGTAATTTACATGAACTTAGTACTTAATTAAGTTTCTCAAATAGTTTATAACTTGACTAAAGTTAGCAGACTAAACGTTGGGAAATAAATTTTCTAAAACTTAGTTAGTTCTACTTTGTGTTAAATTAAATTAATTATTAATCCGTACTAATATTACAAATGCAAAACTAAATCTGTCTGTCTGATATCCTTTCACGGCTAAACCATTAGGCCGATTTTGACGAAAGGTACGGAGTAAGTTTGAACTACAAAAATAAACATAGAGGCTACTTTTTAATCTTCGACTTCGTCTACGTTAAGATAACTGACAATCGACATACACACGGACGAATTCGCAGCCAAAAGCTAGTAATAAATGAATAAAAAATATTTGTTTTTAGTACCTACTTTCAAAAAGATAGGAAAGCATACCAAAAGCCTGTTTCGTATAAAATTATGAAAATGATGTTATAATATGAAATGTTTTTTTATATTATTCTATCTACGCTTGACTCGAGATTCAATAAAACATCTATTACAAAAATTCCATTAGCAAAATCATTTTCGATAAAGACAATGGAACAGTACAAATATCAACTTGAAACGTAAATCGTAAATATCCGGTTAGATTTTTCCAATTTCCGTTCCGATTTAGTTCTTGTTTCCATCGTGTCGATCGCCCTCTTTTTTAAACGAAATGCAGAAAAATGTAATTTTATAAAACGACAGTAAACCTTTTTAAATAATGGCATGAATACCTAACGCTAAGTTATTAAAAGTAAAACATCAAGACCTGAAAGAATATTTTTGTTTCTTTTTTTAAACCTATTTTTTTTTGAGTCCGTCTTGTAAAAAAGATTATTAGTTTCTATTATGGAGGCTCTGACTGGATTAACAAGTTTAACCTCATTTTAATAATTTATAGGTTATAAATTGGAGTTTTGAGAAAAACACTGTTCTAATATAGAACTCGAATATACTGGGCGTTAGTGACAGGTTGGCAAAAACTGAAACTGTAGTTTCAGACCACGATTTGTGATTGAAAATCGTTGGAATTTTTCTCCGGAAAATTCTCAAAATTCTCGACCGATTTTTCACTTAATTCGTGATATATTGATATGTAAGTACCAAGTCCAGGCCTCTAAACATAAATTTAATGAAAAAAACAATAAAAACTTAACTCGGCAATGTAAACACAACAAAAATAATTCTAGGTAAGTACCTACATTTAAGCTATGTAGGTTTAGGCACAAATAACACGCGCCGCCCGGCGTCGCCGCATCGGTGCGATGTCCTCTGCTAGAGCTGTACCGAACGAAACTTTAAATAGTTTTTAAAGTTTCGTTCGGTTTTCTTTTAATTTTGAGAATTTTCCGGAGAAAAATTCCTACGATTTTCAATCACAAATCGTGGTCTGAAACTACAGTTTCAGTTTTTGCCAACCTGTCACTAACACCCAGTATAAAATACTAGCATCCGATCGCGGCTTTGTCCGCGTCGAAGATAATTATATAATCCGAAATAAAAATTAGCATATGTGCTATTCCAGACTTAATCTATATCTGTGTCTTTCATTCAGACTCGTTCAGCCTTTCAGGAGTGATTGAGTACCAAACCACAGATTAACCCAAACGCCCATCCATCCAAACCTTCGCATTATAATATTAGTAAGACTTGAAAGTCAGCCACTATTTGGGTGAGGTCTAATTATCTCAATACCGGGAATAATAAATAGTACCTACAAGTTCTCGGAGAGCTCAAAATCCCTAGACTGTAAAAAAAATACATTACTCGCCACTGAGCACAAAATTATTGACTTGGCACTCATTCGTGATAAGAGGATTGGATCATTTCAACGTCACAGAGGTTTTGCGAAGCAGCCGGCTGGAGCTGGCAGCTTGCCATACTTCCACAAAGCGTTCCAAACGTCACAAGAGGCTGCGAAAGCATAAAACCCTCCTTTTACTATTATTTTCATATTCCCTTGCGCTTTTTATAGAGCCTTCATAAAAGCTGTTAAAGATATCGAGACGACAGCGAAATGACACAAACTTTTGTATCTCTCTTTAGTAGTTCTTCAGTTACGTGCCTATAAAAGAAAGATGGCGACTTTTCCCGCGTTTTCCGCATTATCTACGCATCGGTTGACAACGACGTGCGTGAACTGATATTGTTCCACTCGCTTGTATAACTTGACAGCTTTTTATATTTTTCTTTGGAAAAAAACTACGTAGGTAGGTATTTTCTTTTATAGTCAGTGATTGCGGAAGTAATAGTACCGCGCTCTAAAAATTTAGATGCACACGATACTTATTTTTATTATTCGAAAGATGTAACATTTTCCGAGAAAACTCTTGCGTTGACTTACTTAGTAACATTATAACACTCGTAATATCTTCTCAAGGATATATTATTAAGCGTAATGCTTATAATAATCATAATAATTTTGGTTTGTTAAGGTTTCAAATAAACTCGAGTTGGCACAGACTGTTCTATTCATTAGACCAGGGGTTCCCAACTGTGCGTCGCGACGCCGACGCCCTGGGGCGTCGTAAAGCTATTATATAATGAGTATGTCGCGCGACGGTAGGCAGAAGCCACATTGATTGTAGTACAATCATTATACTGTTATATTTTTTAATAAATAGTAATAATTTAGTTTATAATCTATAATTTAGTTTATAGGTATGTTTATTTATTATCAAGTCTATTTAATTAAATATAAATTATAAACAAATTACATTATAACATCTGTTAGCACTACACATAAATATATTCATACAGCAAGGCGTCGCAAAAAAATTACAACCCGTAAATGTAGATACGGAATAAAAATAATAGTTTAAAAAACTAAAAAACACGCTTTTAGCACGCACTAAAAATTACAAATGGACTATTTTCTTCGTATTCCTGACAGCAAACCCTTTCATTTGATACCCATATCATGGGGGTGGATTTCAAACAGCCAGTCCGCCATCTTGGGGAGGCCGCCATATTGGATTTGTAATGATGTTTCTTAGCTAGTCATGTATTGTCATCAGAGCTCAGAGCGTGTGCAAAATTTCATCCTAATCGAAGACCGGGAAGTGGGTCAAATTAAGATTCCAAGATTTTCTTACATACATAGTTACAAGTGAAGCTAATAAAAGCGTGTTAATAAAAAAGACTGGGAACCCCTGCACTAGACAACATTACTGCAACACTTTAGCCGTGTGAAATTCACGTTTTCGTCATAATAAAGATATGATACTGACTTACAAAATTATCGTGAGAGCCACAAAGCGACCGTGACTTTTATTGGCAGATCTAAAGCTATGTATGAATAATATACATAAATGTAGCTCTAGTTCTAATAATAATCACCATTTGAATTGTATTTTTAGATACATAATATTATAATAATAATATGTGAATGGAATTGAAGCGAAATTTTGAATATATGAATGTTTATCTATTTCAAAATATCTCAATATGCTTTCAATTATTCAGTGATTTTCTATCCTTGAATAAATGTTAAATAAATTAATCAATTATGTGAAAGGCGTTCATTTTAGAATTACTATTATACTTATTAATAGTTACATTTAGTTAAGAGGATATCTAAACAAGACTAAAAATGCATAGGCTAGAGAGAAGACAGACCATATTGATTTGTGAATTAATACTTCAAAGATCTCTCATTTCATTCATTTCTCTTCTCATTTTGAGTCATTACGGGTCGTCAGAAACTCGAAAGTCTGACAACCAGTGTTAGCAAAAGGTATCAAATTATATGTTTGGTTACTGCTCCGCTCCCGTGGGTCGTAGCGTGATATTAGCGCGTTTAAACAAAGAAACAAACAAAAAACTTAAATCTCTTTAGCTTTATTATATTAAAGTATAGATTTTTTTAAACATTGGACGTAGATTTGACAGTAGAGTCGCCGCCCAATATGACTTTATAATTTAATAACCTCTTTTAAATCACCTTAAACATTTCTACTGATTATGTTTTATAGCTGACCGGCCCACCCGTTGCTGTGGCTCAGGTTTGCAATCAAAAAATATTAAGACCAATAATTGAGATAAAAACTGTCCTATCTTTCAAGTTGGATCAAACTGCACTGTGCAATTTTGATTAAAATCGGTTAAGTAGTTTAGGAGTAAATCCCGGACAAATAACGTGACGCGTAATTTATATATATTAAGATTGAAATGTGAAAGTAACATAATTACCACGATGAAATACAACATCTGTGAGAGCCGCCCTGTCATATTTACTTCATAACCTCTCTCTCAGATGTCTAACTTTGTTTCGTCAAGTTTGATTCTTACACAAATCTAGAACACCTAAAGTTAAGCCAAAACAAAGGGATCAAGGCGTAAATTCATTTAGACGAGACGACTTACAAGTTTGTTTTTTATGAAACTCGATTAATGTTTTTGTTTGAGTAAGTTTTAACAAGGCTACCTTAGCTTTCTATGAAGCACAACTTTTGGGTGATTTGTAACACTTAATGTTACTTCTTAAGTTATTTAAACAGTCCTTACTAATACCTATTTTGTAGATTAGCGGGGTGTGCCACCGCGCAGGCCCCATCGGCCGGATTCTCAAATATAACATAACTAACATATATCTATGTCTACTTTTTTACCTGTGAAAACTTGTAATTGTCATTGGATTTATTATTGTTATATACAAGTTTTTCTAAAATTATACTAAAATAAATAACTGGATTTTGATTAAACTCAAATTCAAATCATTAATCTAATCTAATATTATAAATGCGAAAGCTACTCGGTCTGTTACGTACGCTTTCACAACTAAACCACTGAACTGATTTTGCTGAAATTTGATACGAGGTTAGTTTGAATCCTCAGAAAGGACATAGGCTACTTTTTTATTCCATAACGTGGTCTGCTTCTGCGATAACCGACATTTACGCAGACGAAGTCGCTGGCAAAAGTTAGTATTAAATATTTTAAAACTTCAATGGACTTAGGAACAATCACTTTTAAGTATCATTTACCTACCTATGAAATTTATAAACGACTACATAAAAAGTCTTTAAAGGGCCCCAAGTAAAAGTATTTTTTAGGTTTCAGTCCTTTTGTAAGACGTAATCCAATTTAAGCTCCATAATATTGGTGAGGAGTAGACATTTTTCGTCAGCGCCATAAAGAAGACGAGACGAGACAAAGGTACCAAGGATTTAATCATTTTATCTGATCGAGAGACAGATCTTCAAGGAATTTACGAGTAACAAAAGCGATGAAAGACTAGGGGTATTTCGTAACTGTACTAAACGAAGTTACGTTTGATATCTATCTTTTGTTTGAAGGATAGGTTAAGAATGTAAGACTTGAAAAATGTTTAGTTGGACGTTAGTGATTAATACTTGTCTGTTACTCTCGTTTTAATACATTCTAGGCGTGTCCTAAATAAATGCCTTAACAAAAGAGTAGGACTGTTGTTGGATTTTCAACGCTTAGAGCAATAATATTTTGGAGATACATTTAAGTGTTACATTGTGTTAGTGAAAACGGGCAAAAGTAGGTAATTAGATTTACGATCTTTAATATTTTTTTACCTTTTAGAAAATAAGATGCCCTGTTGAATATTGAACTCTCGGCCCAGAACCGAACGTTAAAAACGGTGTGCCTTTGGTGTCGTCTAATTTAAGTAAAAATGGGCGTTCAAGTCTCTGACTGATACACGTAATAGTCATTGTGATCGACATTTCGGTCCATAGTCACTTTATATACAGAGTTGATATGACAGAGGGGCATTAAATTAAACTACGTATACTATAAGTTGAGTATTAATTTGACACGGTTTAAAATAAAATATATATATATATTTTTTTTCAAACAAACTAAATAGGTACAAATCAGAGTAAAATACAAACACCCTTTGTAAATAAATTTAACTGACCTTAGATATCTAGGTATTAAAGCGGCAACGTCGCACTCGCGCGGCGCGCGTGTATTCTCTCATAACAAAGCGGTCGGCCAAAAACTTAAAAAATCATTTGCGACTAAACTACTGCTCCTATTTAATTGATTTTTGGTACAGAGCTTGAAAATGGTACCTAGTATAGGCAGTTTAAAGGAAAGCCCATCTATCGTATCAACTTTGTATACTAACGAATAAATTATCGATTATAAAACAGTTGAACATCGGATGCTGACGTCAGACTCAAAAAAACAAAACACTGCTGACATGTTCTGATTGTAAAACAACGCAAAGTTCGTACAAGACTTTTTTTGCTTTATATTCACGCCAGTAAGCAACCGCAGCCTTGACATATTGCAGCATTGACGCTCAAGTGTAAAGTCAAGATCCAACACAATGCATAGGACTTGCAACACTTTACGCAATAACGTGTAATGTATTGAGAAGTACTTATGGCTTACAGAATTCCAATTATATTTAAAAATTCGAAATTGATCTTTTGGCAACGTCTATTGACGATTTTCGGGGAGTGGCTGGTTATTGATGAATAAGAGTGGTGATTGAACTTTGAATGTTGCTCAGAGGTAATAGAGGTCAATGTCCAACAGATCTATTTTGTGAAAAGCTTCTCGAGCTTGAGGTGCGTGTCCAGCATCAGCAGTAGATGGGCTTGCTCACCTTAAACTCACTTCATTTAAATTCACTGAGACCATTGAATATTTCTTATAGAATAGCACTGCGGATGTGAACTGTAACAGGCTGCTGACATTGATCAGCTGACAGTATCAACATACTGCCCAACTACCTAAACTTTAATCTGCAGGTGAATAAGTAACTAGAAATGATAACTAATTTATAATTAGTTTTTCACGAGGTTTAGCCAACAAAATCATCATTGCAGCATGTTTTTGATAATTTCATAGTAATTTTTCGAATTGCTTTATTAGAATCAAGTAATTTTCAACGTCAAAAGTAGTCGCCGATTCTCAAAATATAAACGTTTTTGTTCCTAAAATAGGTGCAAAAAATGATGATAACTCTCAAAGTTTTCTGCTCCATATCCATAACGTATGACGCAAAACTAGAATCATAATATAAATTATGATTACGTACGAACGTTCTTCACGAAGTCGGCACATTACAGAAACTATTATTCACGGAACATTATTGTTGATGTAATAATAATGGCCTTACAGACGCTCTAGTGTGGAAGAACTTTGTGTTGATATATTGAGCGAAAGTAATTGGGCGTATACCTACTGTGAGTGCTTGTTGTTGGGACTTGATTTTGAATAAGTATCAGTTTATATAAATAATGACGAGAAATAGGCAGATTTAAATGTCGTTATGATATGGATACGATACGATATGGATCGAACGTTGTGCCATACTATAGGCCTCATAAGAAAGCTCAAAGTCGGAGAGAGTAATGGAGAGGGCTATGTTCGGGATCTATCTGCGAGATCATAATTAATTTGTTGTATTTCTCCATCTATGTATTTTTATCTTTCTCTACTTTGAATATTTTGTTTGTAAATAACTATAATATGTATTTCATTAATTTTATGGTTTATTTTTGGGAATTATCCGTACCTGTGTACTATGTTTTTCTCTGCATCACTCTAAAGTAGAAAGTGCCCAAGGCATTAAGTCCGCCTTTGTACAGGGAATTTTTTACATGTGCATAAAGTTTAATAAGTAACTGTATAATTACCCCACATTTGAAATTGCCCGAGCAGTAAATGAATAAATAGTGTTTGTCCACGAGTGATAAACCTAAGTTTCTTAAACATAAGGTGACATATGATCATAAAAGTCACGTAGAGACAAGGACAAGCCGTGAGAGAATAACCCATACTCATCATTCTTGAGTAATGGTATGCCAAGGTAACACTATGTTTTTTCTACTTATATACGTCGTTATATTATGTAGGAAGTCACCCATCGCCACCGGACATTGGATATAAGCCTCTCACATTTTTGCTTGCGAATTCCCACGTGTATAAAGTATTTTATTTTTATTTCTTCCGCATGGAAATTGTTTTGCATCCTTTTTTTATAATAAGCTACGTGCTTTGCAAAAATTTATGACGTAACGTAGACGGGCGCTGTCAGTCAGGATTGGTCATCTCTTAACTGCTATGGCTTTATATCTTTATTTATATTTTAATCGTTTTCACAAAGTAACAAGAATAATGTAACTCGGATTTTGTAAAATCTTAATTGAGAAACGCATCCGTGGAGTTTCGTGCTTGTTCTTCTGCAAAGAGACTTACCTATGTTTTGGAACGAGCTATTATTAAGAGCTAAGCTTCTATGTAACTAACCGTAATTCTTTTTTGTTAATTTACCAAACAGGCAGACTGTTTTTCTCATTTATATTATGAGTACGTATAAAAGGATTTTCATAATGAACACCACTCAGCCTGAGCCTTATGCATTTAATGGTTTCCCCATGACCTACCCTTGCTCCATAATTAAGGGGTTGAATGGCTATTTTAACTGGCTCTTTTACAAACATTTTCATATTTTATACATATATTTCATCTCTTCCATCTCTTATTTTATGCTCTTAATAAAAAAATACAAAAAAAAAATGGCAGCAAATGTTAAAACTTTTGATAGTAGACAGTATTTAATAGAAAATAAAGTTCAAATAAAGTAGGGCTCACCATTCTAATGTTTTACGACTCAGTCATACCATAATCTCATCTGAAGTAATATAAATCGTGGTTGTCACAGGCCGCGCACCCCACCGCACCCCTCTGACGCCCTCCGAATAACCTAATGCCGTTTTTACATTCTCGTCATCAAATTAAGAGTCGAGCTTCAAAGAAAAATACGACACAGCAATCCTACTAAGTATCAAGTCTTTTTAGCGCGCTCCGTCTGAAAATCTTATATTATTTTTCTAGGAATCATTTCTTTTTTCGTCGTGATGACAAATGCACGTGGCACAATAAAGCCGAACGGTCGCCTTTATGTGAGACAATGGCATGAAATGATGGAATCTGCTGAGATCTCGGTTTCATTTGGTGAGCTTCAATTAATTTAAGTAAGACGTAGCGCCCCTGCTGGTACGGAATTGATGTAGGGATATTAAATTCTATTTTCTCCTTGTTCTCGATTCTAAGGGCTTCATCAGAAATTTATTATTAGTTATAATTAGGTAGCTCATAGGCGTAAAATAAATCTCATTTGTGACCAAATAATGCTTCATTTCTTATTTTTTCGAGCCTACTTGGTACCTACGAGTGTGGGAGTATAATTACGGCATGGACAATACATTGACCGTTAGAGTTATTATATCGTGAACACGCAAAGAATTGGCAAATTAACAATTTTCATCACTTCGCAAAGAGAAAATCAGTAACAAGTTTTCGCACGCAATATGACAGTTAAATAACATATTATTATTATTAAAACTAATACACAGTAGCTTGCAATTTGCATGCATGCGGCAGTTTCTATCATAAAACAAGTAAATAACTACTATGTATGAACATGCAATCAATATCGTAAAGTAACTAATAAAAGATGTGGAACGGAGAAAGCAAAGCACCCGTGATTGAATAGTCGGAATAATTGCATTAGCCTAACCAGCGGTACCTACTATCTTAACATAGTATAAAACAAAATCTACTGTTATTCGGAAACTATATTCCATACGTTCTATGATGGTGCGGGTGACACATGTCAGCAATTCGCATCTATGGATGTCGGAATCGCAGAACTAGGTCAGTGACATTATTTAATTTACGAGTTATTTACTTACTTATTACTGATTCCGTATTTTACGACTATGATATTGGTGTGCAGTTAAAATATTCAATCATGATTGTAAATCGCCGTAACGTTCAAGAGTGAAAAGCAACAGTTTGAAAATGTCATCCTAGAGCATGACGAATATAGTTGCTTTTCTGCATAACGTTAAAGTGATATAAAAATACCTACATTATTAATAACGACATTCTCATTAAGAGCATGTTACACAACAGAATAAACTGTCGCCATGTCCTTATAAGCGTGGTGTGATATGGTCACTACAGTGGGTGCGCCTGCGCCGGTCGGCCTCCGCGCAAAAACACGACTCCGCCAAACTTTGACGTCTCAATGCGGATATTGTGACCTGTGAGTAATTTAAACTTAAGTATGATTATTTTTAAATTCAGTGAAATCACAATTTTAAGCTACTGTAATTTGCTAGGTAACTCAATAATAAAGAAGAAGAAATTGTGATGGCGCAGTGGTTAAGGCGCCCGCCTCTCATGCATGAGGTTGCGGGTTTAATACCGGGCAAGTACCAATGCGACGTTTTCAATAAACATGAGCTATTTAAGTTTATTTCGGACATAATTTGATATAAGCATTAAACATATAAACCAAAATGAATATAAGTCTGAAATAGCGTGGTGATCAATGTTCGTGTCTTGTCTGTATGAGGTCTTAGTCCTGATAAAAAAAAATAATAATAATAGGCTAGTTCGTACTATTAACTTGCTGCACGGTGGACCGAAGATTTAAAGAAGGTGGCGGGCAGCGGATGGATGCGGGCTGCCCAAGACCGGGATGCCTGGCGCTCTTTGAGGGAGGCCTACGTTCAGCAGTGGACGGCCATAGGCTGATATGATGATGATGTATGACTATTAACTCACATACAAACCCGATAGTGAATACGAAAAACAATTTCATCTCTGAGAATACATTGAGTAGGGCTGCCAAATAATCGATGTCAATGTAGGACACAGCGTAAACCAATCAACGAAAACCGTGACACAGAAAACTTTTTCAAGTGCCAATTTTCCTGTAAAGGCGTTACCTACGTCATTTATTTTTCATCATTGAGCTATGTCCACACCAGTGCGCTTTCACGTTCGTCTTGCTTTTTCAACTTTTAATTCATCTCGCATCACGCGCATGCAATAGGTATTGATTACCTTAAGCTGATGATTTTTATCACCTCAAAAAAAAAAACGCATGCAGCTTATCGTCCACACCTGTGCGCTCACCGTAGACGGATTAGCGTGCGCTACGAGCATGCGCTGTTTAGAACTAGATTTAGCGCATTTATTGCATGTGCTATTTAATTGCGCTTCATGCATGCGTCAGCCGAAAAGGCAAGAAAAACGTGAAAGTGCACTGGTGTGGACATAGCTTTTGGGAACTTTACTAAGCAGGAAATATGAGAAGTACTGTCAGTGACCCGAGATAAGTAGGTATCCAAGTAAACGAAGTAGGGTGGATAGTTATCTCGGGTCATCGACCGTACATTCACTTAATTAAGGTTCAAATTAAAATAACGCTCTCGCTGTTCTTTCTTGCAGAAATAATTACTCTTTATGCGACATTTTTCAGAGACTACATGAGTTTATCTTTTTTTAATTTAAAACCACTGCTAGTTAGTGGAATACTTTTCTATAATTATTCTTACCTTATGAAATAAAATATTAGTACAAAGGAATATTTTATTTGAAATAAAATGTTTCTTTTCTTTAATGACGCTGTTTTAAGCTCATTAAAGCTCTGGATAATTTTAAAAAGTACACAGCTGTGTAAATATAGGAAGGCAATACCTTTAAGCGTAGAACGTTTCCAAACTTGAAACCAACTCTAGTGCACATTAGTTATAGAGACACCAGCAGGATCTATTAATCCATCATAATATGTTAATTTTAATCCATACTAGGCAACTGGACTTTTTCCAGTTGTATATAGTTTAGCTACGCCCACGTGGAACTAATACTTCCCAAGCTTATATTTTGACCAAATTACACAATATCTTTATAAATTATAGAGTAAAGTTCGTGTTATTCTGATGTTTATCTTTGAAAAGAGACAGTATGTTCTTAAAACAAATATGGGTATACTCAGCATTTACTTAGTATACTCAAGTACTTTAGCACTCAGACTTTAGGATTAACAAATAGATACAGAAAACTAGATGGAGACTCTTGTCTATTCAAGGTTGTAATGTAAATTGGACCTTATTTACATTACAACGTATATAATTATATAACAAATGTAGTAATATAGTTATATGAAAACTTAGCTTGTTATAATAATACTGACCTATTTTATTGTATCACTGCAAGGTGAACCCAATAACTCTTTGCCCGATTTGGGAATCGAACCCAAGACCTTATGCTCAGCAGTCGTGCTTTGCGACCAGTAGGCCAACAGTTGAATCACGTTACAACATATTAGATAAACTTTAGAAAATAAAGAAATAAAATATAACTTAAAAACCGAACTAATAAAAATAAAATATAAAAAATAAAATATAACTTAAATGCTCTTTAAAATCCAACAACACATAAAGTGTTGTTGGATTTTAAAGAGCATTTATGTAATGTGTTATTTTGAATATAGAAGAACACCCACAAAAAGTCACAATTCCAAATTTATGGTTCGTCCTAAAAACAAGACACTCACTTTACGAAGAAAAACCTTCAATTGTCTTTTGGCCGCTGACAAATATCCATAATTTGAGATAACAAAATCTCATTCAGAATCCACAATCTTGATGATGTACTTACTTATTTTCAAGGAGACTGATGGTTTTCATTTGACTTTTATCTCTTTCTTGCAAACTTTTGATAAGTTTAGTAGGTACTGAAAAGATTGTATGCTAATGCAACCTGGCCGAAAAGGTTTATAAGTTTTATTTAAACACTCAGGCAAATTCTAGAAGGAATTCAAATTCAAAGATAGGCAATTGTTTTTAAAGAGCACTATTGTGCTGGGCCTATAAGCCCTGGGTATAATATAGCCTATAGCGTTCAGGAATAACGTAGCTATTCTTATTAGCAAAAGAATTTTGCTGTAGAATCGGACCAGTAGTTCCAGAGAAAGTGTTCAAGCAGTTTTCATTGATTAATTGATAAAGAACTAAAAAACAAACAAAAGTGAGTTGAAAATTGCGTGATTAAGTGCAATATCATAAATGACGCAGATACAATTTTTAACTTTATGCATGATGAAATTTTAGTTCATTTTCTAATAAAAAATGAAAACTTTTCGAGCATATTGATGATCTTAAGGTATCTGAGTGTTTATTCCGAATCAACGCTCGAATTTGTTTACATTTTTACAACACTATTTCTGTTTTTATTCCGAAAAATAGACTCTTTGGTTGAATAAAATACATCGAATAAAACCTAATCGACGCTTTCGATTTTTTACCGTTCCTCTAAAAAACTGTGACCCAATAAAAATCGTCGAATTTTGTCGTTAAATGCGTTTGAAAAATGTGTTTGTAAATGCTTTTTCCGTTCTCTGTATGTGGAATTTACAAGCAGAGAATGGAAAAAGCGTAAAGAGTTAAATGTTCGTCTATGTTAACGTATCCTTTGCTGGTAATAATATGGTGGCTATGCTCATCAAACACGTGAAAGAGTGTATTAATTAAGAGTGTATTAGATTAGTACCACATCCAGGGCTCGATCTAATGGGGTGCTAATCGGGGCCAGAGCGGCAAAAATGAGGGACGGCAAATTTGAAAGCGGTTGGGGCTACTAAAACACTAGTTTTTAAGTAAATTTTGTAATTAATAATTACCTATATTGTAAGTAAGAATTGATTAATTTATGCTAGCATAATATGTGAATATCATACAATTCCATTTTTTATTAAAAGTCTGTTAAAAAATGTGCTATATTTGGAAAAACATTGTTACGACTAATACGTTGTTATTGTAATAGGCAGTAAGTATTATTTTTGCCTAGAGCGGGTATGTTAGGGCCTGAGCACACCTACATGGAAAATGATGAACTAAACTAAACTACCTATTACCCAAACAAAGAAGCCAATAAACTAACATTTAAGAAACAAAACATAGGTACTTATCTAAAAAGCAGTTACAAAAATAGCCTCCCAGTCAATTCCCATTCAAGAAGTATTTGCAAAGCAAAGATTGAGGCGAGGCGGCCCAAACACTGTTTACATCGTAAACATCATTGCGCATAATCGCCTTTTTTCTTTTTACCCCGTGTTTACTTTTGCAGCACAAATGACTTTCCCTCTTTCAAATAAAGTGGTTTATCTACATACAAATAGAGCCACGCCCTAGGTTCGGTTTTATGGAACAAGGACGCAAGTTTCACTAGAAAGTCTTTGATCGAAAGATGTGGTAGTACTTCATTTAACTTTGTAATTGGGTCGTGTTTTGAGAATTGATGGCACAAATCTTTGAATAATGCCTGCTTATTAGAAATCTGTCTCTTGCTTTTATTTAATTAGGTTTTTGTCTCAGGTAACGGTAGCGAGTGCAAGTGATTGTCTTCATTACAAATAGCGCGGTATTTACACAAAAACTATTTTTAAAATTTTTGTCTGTCTTTTTGTCTGTTTGTTTCGGCTAATCTCTGAAATTTCTAAACCGAATTTGATGCGATTATTACTGGCAGAGAGCTGATGTATAAGATGTAACTTCGGCTTCTTTTATTTTAGAAAAATTATTAGGGTGCCGTACAAATAACAAAAAACTGATATTCACACAAACGAAGTAGCGGGCATTAGCTAGTTCTATTATACATTTGTGTTTTTTTATTAACAATATATACTTATCATAAACGGTTTACCGTCTTATATATAACACCGTTATGCTTAGTGTTAAGCCTAGTGTTTATGTTCAACGCAAGCCCTAATATATTCCGGAGGTTGAAATAACCTCCAAAAAAAAAACTTAACCCAAAAAGCTCTTTCCTTGCAAATCCAGACTAATTCCCGAGCAATCTTATTCAGGCAAAATAAAACACAGAATGCGTATTTTTTGTAAAAACTCCAGTCGTAGACACAGCCTTGTAAGCCCTATAATATTTTAGCAAAACATTAGTCAACACCATTACGAGATTTTCTAAGAGTACCAAAATACTGGCTTGGGTAACGTACCTACGTTTACCTACTGCTGTTTTCATTACTTTTAAAACTACAGAAGACATGTCAACTCTTTAATTTCGTTGCTGAATTGATAATATAATGAACTAAATCACAACTGTAGTAGAGTTTAAAATAGTGTGTCAGAGATAATTCCCTGTGGCATGTATTTGAGCATGCTTGTGCATATTTTCATTCAAAACTTGACAGCAAAGAACAGTTCTTATATTATGCTGCTCTGTCAGCTGACCCTAAGAGAATTTTCCTACTATACTGTACCATTTTGGCACTTTGGCAGTTTATATGGGTAGGAGATGTCAGCTAAGAACGGATATGACTTTGACTTCTATGCGGACAAAAAACTAGTATTTATTTGTATGTATCTGCAAGTTACCACTTACAAAAGCTTGTAAATAGCTACAGCATTACACAACCGTACAGTACGCACGAAAACGCAGTAAAACTCAGCTCGGATAGTAAACGTGTTGAAGATTGCAACAGTACATTGAGTCCTAACGGATTGTGTGTCCAGCGACCGCTAACTACGCTTTGTGATTACGTATTTCGCTTTGTTACAATTGAGTTCAGTTCGGAGAGCTTTCGTAATGCTGTATTATTTTGGAATTTGATCACATAATTTTGCTCATTACACTGGTAAACACTGTTTTTGTCACATGAACTTTGTTATGATTTTTATTTATGTTGGTGTACCCTTATTAAAAATATATAACAGTTTTGTTTCTATCACATCCAGTTTTCTTGTGACAGCTACATATTAACTTCTGACCTCATATACGTTTCTTTGTTTAAATAACTGCATTTAGTCGACTGTGTAACTATTGTGTTTGCTAAATTACATTTTATTTACGTTAGTTAGATCGTAAATATGCCACGAAAGTGTTTGAACAACCCGGACAATTTTTGTTATGTGTGTGGAGAATTAACTTTTACATCTCAGCGTCGAAATTTCACATCACTAATTGAACAGTGCTATATATACAGTGTATTTAGACTTTTTTGGTTTTCCTGTGAGGAATCAAGACAAACCCTGGGTTCCACATAATAAATGTTGTGTAACGTGTATGAGGCTCCTATTACGTTGGGCTAAACAAGAACCTAGACATTTGCCATTTCCTTCATTTGACAATTCCCCAAACTCAGCGAGGCGAAAATCAAAGAGGGAATATTTGTAGGTCCACAAATACGGCAATTGATGAAGGATAAGAGCTTTGAAGAAAAACTGATGATTAGGAAAAACTCGCCTGGAAATGTTTTGTAAATGTTGTTCAAAATTTCCTAGGTAACCATAAAGCGGAAAATTACAAAGATTTAATAAATGAACTTATGATATCATATAAAGCTTTGGAGTGTAATATGTCGTTAAAAATACATATGCTGGACTCTCATCTGGATTTCTTTCCGGCAAATTTGGGTGCTGTGAGTGACGAACAAGGTGAGGGGTTTCATCAGGACATTTCCTTAATGAAGAAGCGCTATCAAGGGAAATGGAGTCCAGGAATGCTAGCAGACTATTGTTGGAGACTTAAAAGGGACCTACCAAAACCCAAATATTCAAGAAAATCATAAGTATTTATTAGATATTAGGAAATAATTCTGTAAGTGTGGCTGATTTTTGTACTTTTTACGAAAATATATGTTTTGATGTCACAAGAAAACCTGATGTGTACATTTTTTTTCATTGATATATTATTGTTTGGTGGCCCTAGTATATTCAAAATTTGATATAAGTTTTCATGTGACAAAAAAAAGTTACAAATTTGTTGACCAGTGTTATTAAAAAAGGCATGTTGTGATTGCCTAGTGATTACGGCGCTCGCCTCTTATGCAAGAGGTTGTGGGTTCGAATCCGGGCAAATACCAATGTGACTTTTTTAATTCATTATGTACTCTCTAAAGTTTATATTGGACATGACATGACTGAAAAAAAAAAGAAAAATAAAGCCTTAAGGCCTTAAGGAAATGCGGGTAGGAGGTCGTATTCGTGATTCACCTCTTCCTTATAATAAAAAGCATCCCTTTCTTTTGGATTCCTATCACCGATTGTCAAAGCTTATTTTTGAGAACGAACATATTAAGTTATTTCACGGTGGATGTCAATTAATGGTATCAGTTGTTCGAAAAATATTGGATCATTAATGCTCGTAAAATAGCTAGGAGCGTAGCTAACAGTTGTATAGTATGTAAGAGATTTAGGTTTAAGTCACTCTGCTCTTAATGCCTACCGTAAAATACAAAGCCGATAAACTCTAAACTCTGTGAAATAACGCTTTGGAATTTTGACCCATTTAGAAAATTCGCTACGTGTTACGTATTCAACATACTTTTCTTTTACTGTTAAAACATATGTAACAGTTTATTGATTCCGATTCCCGAATAGTTCCCAAAACTCTGCAAAGAATACTGGTCGTTAAGTCAAACACTTGTGACTGATATCTAAGACATTTACAGATTGCGAGAACGCTAAAACTTTTCCAATATCGCTACGCAAACTTGGTGGAATTCTTTGATAAGCGATTTATAATCATTGCGGTAGCGTCGGGTACCCGAGGTATTAAAATTATAATCTCTGAATACCAGTCGAGGCGGCTAATTCGCGAAGAATCTGGACCTATTTTGTCTTGGTACAGTAATGATAAATATTTAGTATCGTATGCTAGTTGCCTCCTTTGATTTTATTTAATTAACTATTCATGTCCTGATGGCCCAGTGGAGCATCTCATGCATGAGGCTGTAGGTTCGATGCCGAGTAAATACCAATGTGACATTTCCAATTGATTTGTACTTTCTAAAATTTATCTCGGACAACTCTGACTTCGGTCCAAAAATAGAGAGGTAACCTAGGACTTTCATATATTCATATCTCATTCTAAATCGCTTTAAATGTAAAATATTTAAATAGAGGACTATCGATATTTTATTTATTCGATGTTAGGGAATCAAATGCAAGCTACTGTAAACAATGTACCTGGATTGGCTTTATTCATTGAAAGTAAACAAGTACCACCATGCTTGCAAAACTTATCCTTTTAATGGTTTTTAGGGCAAGAATATTCACAGAATTTTCTCCTCCATATTAAAATCATTATTGCTTGAAAACGAACAATTATTGTCAGACATCTTTCACACTAATAAGATGCATCTTTCAATGCCATCTATTTGTCAAGTAGGTACACGCCAGCTGCCGGCTTCCATTCCCTGACACATTCCAAAAGGGATTTTTCAGTTCGTGCCTCGTTGGCCATCTATCTATCACTGTCGCACGCTTTGCAGAAATTCGACGTGTTTCATCTTAACGGGAAATGATGATTGGTTGCATACGAGAACTTTTAATGAATTTCTAACGCGTCTTTTGCTGCGCCAAACGAAATTTCTGGAAGTTAGTAGCACGTTCGCGCAGCTCCCAAAGTTGCTGTACGGTACCTATCATATTTCTTTTTAACTGCAAATTTTTAAACGTGGAACACGGCTTTTTACTTTGTTTTATCCGAAAACTAGTTAGCTGCCTGCATTAAAAGTAGGTAGTTGCACTGCCTGCATTTTGTTTTCCATAAAATCTTTTTCCGAAAATTGGCACCGAGAATTCCTCTTTGAATACAAAGGATGCTAAAATAAATAAAGTTATCACGCAAACCATTGTATGGTCCATAGTGGAATGCCTTCACGTGGGGATACATTGTCATGGGATATCTAGAAGTCTATACAGATATGAATAGGATCTTGTAAAGTCTTGTTACGTTGTTTGAATGGCAACCTTAGTTTTATAAGTCCTTTCGAAGCGAGAATTACATTTCCATGCATTGCTTTCTAACATAGCTGTAATTTGTATTATTCATATCAGTTTCTTGGCTTTTTCCATATAACTACATACTGATTACCTACTCAAAAACTTATTGTATAGAATCTACCTGCGAAACATTGATTAGTGCGTAATTATTATTTATTGGCAGTATCTGTATGTAGAACTTAAATGTAAAAGGCTAAGCTAATAATTTAGGGTCAATGGGGGCATTTTCTTTTTTCTTTTCAGTATTGTTTAATTTCCCGCGACTTGAAATTATTGTTTTTTATTGAGCCCAATTTTTTTATATGTCTATGTTACTCGCTGATAAGTACTTAGTTTATCAAAGGTGAAATAATTCATTAATTATTATTTATTAAGTATAATCTGAACTTTAAAATATTATAATGTTTAGATTATACGTAAATCTCGGTTAGTTCCGCTATGCACTAGTCCCGCTATGCCCGACTCGAAAAATACCTACGGAAAGGTGCCGCTATGCACGAAATTCTTCGATTCTACGCAAACAATGGAAGACACAGTTGAAAAGAAAAGTGTTAAGTGAAAAGTTTTAAAAATTGTGTACCTAGCGCTATTCGTTTAAGCGTAAGAGTCTGTAGATAAAAATTTGTTTTGTCTTGTTACAAATTTATGATTACCCAAGAAAAAAAGTACTAAGGTGTCATAAAATCGAGCAGGTATAGCAACAAAAATATTTTCGATCTGTAAAAATCAAGAGGGTAGTTTTTAGCACCTTAAATATCATTCAAAGCATGTCTCCAACAGTTTTACTCAGACTGGAATTCAGGGATTGTCTTTAAAAAAAAATTACTAGGGTGTCAGAAAATCAAGGATAATTAAACATAAATCATTTCATTCATTATTATCTTTATACAAGCAGAGTACAACTCGAATTGATTGGCAGTTCTAAATTAACGCCAGCGAAGCCGCTGGCAAAAGCTAGTCTAGTGGTCAAATAAAATATTTTACTGTAACAGTTTTCTTCATCACTGCCCACGAATTTGATTTCGTGCATAGCGGCACCTTTTCGTAGGTATTTTTTGAGTCGGGCATAGCGGGACTAGTGCATAGCGGAACTAACCGATACGTAATCATTACTTGTACAAAATAAAAAAAATCTTTCTTTTTGATAATATTATTATTCTTCCGTTTCTTAAGACACCACAGGTAACATTTTAACATTCTAACCATGGTTTTTACGGTGTAGCAATCCCTTTCAACTTTACAGTTTTGCTATGTAGTCATATTCATAATGGAGGTAATGTAAGCACTTTACGGAATTGAATGGGTGGGCCTACGTCAAAACGCAGTATCATAACATAACGGCTAACTGTTAAAGGGTTTGTACGGAAGGATATTACAGTATTATCTTTTGTTAAAGATAAGGAAGGTAGGCACGTTGCTATAGTAAAGGTGTTTGGTTATAAAATAGCTTTTTGAGTTTGTTATATTTCTGACTCCAGCCAGCAGTTTGCAGTGCAACAGGGCTTTTCTGTAAAAATCTACCGCGATGCCTTTAGGTGAAACTATCACAAACTTTGCTCTAGACTGCAATTTTTATGTTTACTTTAACTCTTTAAATAACAATTAATTACTTCCTTACTGTTGGTAACATAAGTCTTATTTCTACATTTTTATTCCGAAACTGAAAAACATTCTGAGCATCATTGAACAATATATCCATACTAATATTATAAATGCGAAAGTAACTCTGTCTATATGTTACACTTTTGCGACTAAACCACTAAACCGATTTTGATGAGGTACAGAGTTAGTATAACCCCAAGAATGGTCATAGGCTACTTTTTTTCTGCGATTTCGTCTGCGTCCGCAATAACCTACTTTTACGTGGACGGTATCCCGGGTAAAAGCTAGTAGGTATATAAGATAAGGATAACAGTCATATATACTTATTATATACACCTAAGGCATAGGCTCGCCCCCTATTACATGGGAACTTAAACATAACTGGCGAAATGTGGGTGTACTAGTGGTTACACCTCCGCCTAACCCTTCGGGGAGTACAGGCGTGATGTTATGTATAAACGTAAGAAACGCGTTTTGTATCTTAGAATTGCTATTAAAACTTTGATTCAAAACAAATCGTTGTATTTAGAGCTGTTATAGTTACTTTAAGTTCCCAAGGGAAGGTCGATCTATCACCACAACACAAAACTAAGATGGTTGCCTGCCTATATTGATCACTTTTGATGTCTTCATTTCCCTCGACGATTGTCAAAGTTTTCATGAATTTGATGAGTTTCTCACAAGTTTATGTTTTCCAATTATATTTAGATTTATGTTTAAAAGTAATTTCGCTGAGATCTCGAAATAAAATTAGCTTTAGTAAATGAAAATTTATATTTTTTTTTAAGGTTGCCCTATTATTAGTTTCTCTTATAGGTATCGTGAGTGCGTTATAAATACCTTTTGTTAATCGTCTTTCACTCATCCTTTTAACATGATCGAACCATCTAAGCATACTCTTCTCTTTTCTATCTTTTATGTTTATTCAGAAGACGTGGTGAAATAGGTACTTACTCTTTATAAGCTATACCATAACATATCATAGCTATACCTACCATTCAATTTGCCACAGAGAAAAATAAAAATTGAAAGTCACAGAGGATTAATCCCTGTTGTTTTGACTAACCGAACCTCCATGCGCATCTCTTTCACATCACCTATTCATAGTATTTCAAGGTGTAAGTTTGCCAAAGAAATCAAACAACGATTGTTTTAATTTAGTATGGGTGACACGATCTACAAAACACATTTGTATGCTACACACGATATTCCGACTTATGTAACATTATTATTGAATTCAATGTCATGGATCACCATAATGATGATATAAGTTGTTTGGGGTCAACAGCTTTCTAAGTGATGTAGAACTACTACGAGTAGGTATATACTTAGCTTGTAGGAGATTCTTTACGGGTTATCGTGTGGATGGACGCGTCGTGCAGACTAAATACCTATACATGACACGTTTCGCCCGGGAGTGGAACTCCTTTCTGGAGTCTTGGTTTCTAGTCTATAACTTTCCAGTGGTAAAGGGTATTTTTCCGTAAAAGGGAAGCCAAAGCAAACATTGCATAATTCTATTAAGTACAATTAAGTACATCTATCTTCAAAAAACCGATCCTGTGGCTTTTATGACAATAGTAGATAGTACATAGATACTACTAACTGTGCCATATTACAATGGCGCCTGACAAACTGTTTGTTTCGAATTTCTAAAAGGAGACGGTAAAAATCGAGTTGTATGGAGTCCTCGTCACTGCCCAACTACACCATAATTATCACTACTTCTACTCTTTCATTACAAGAGACAGTGAGAGACAAAAAAGGATTTTGACGTAGCAATTAAAGCCACAATCAGTACAGTGTCTTTAATTTTGATAAGCTTTTGACATTAATTATCGCTTGGTTATTTTAAGACCTTATTGCACAAATTATTTGATATATACTCACTCATGTTTTACAATAAATATTCTGTTCTAGATGAGATTGCGACTAGATTTAAACGTTTTATTTACGAGAATTTATTGGCCTTTTCGACACTGAGACTATAGTTGCAAATTGAATTTCAAAGTTTTTAGTTAGTAGATTTGGGTTTCTGTCTAATTTTAAATTTAGATTTAGCCATATAAAGTACTACTAGTCTTTCTTTGATCTGACCGGCTATTACCGCCCTGGACTGTAAAGAGCCAACCAGTATGAGAGCACCCTAACCTTTACCGAGACTAACTGAGCGATATTACTTGGCGTTTTTCTCAGACACATGTAGGTCTTAGCTTACAGGACTTATAATCAAGTTTCTTGCTCCCGTTCTTGTTCTATATAAGTTATAGCCGGGTAACTGGGAAGCGGAACTGGGTGAAAAGGGAAATGATGGAAGTCTCGATAGTTTAAAACTTTTCTAGATTAAACTCGCACTAAATAGGAATATCCTTTAAATTAAATGTTTTCGGATGTCAAATACAAGTCGCAAATAATTCATGTGGAAAATCTTTCGAGAGATGTGACTTTTATGACTACAACTATTGACATGTTCGTGTATTTATTGATTTGAATCCAATATGGATTCACATCGATAGGTACCTACACGGCTGCCTCGTTGGTCTAGTGCTCACAAAGCGCGACTGCTGATCGTGAGGTCTTGGGTTTAATTCCAAGGTCGGGCAAAGTGTTACTGGGTTTTTCTATAAGGAATTTCTTAGTAGCAGCGTCAGAGTCTAGATTTGTGCCCGGTTAATGGCAATAGGCTCACCCTCTATTACATGAAACTTGAACATAACTGGCGAAATGTAGGTGTAGGTACTAATGGGTAATGCCTACACGTCTGCCTCACCCTTCGCGGATTACAGGCGTGATTTTATATTTTAATCCCAAATTATGGCTGTGACCAAAACTAAATCCTCAAGAATTTCTGTCGACAAATTCATGAAGAGCAGAGTTGGAATTAGTACGAAATCTCTATGAAGGAATGTTTGTACAGGATTTTGTATTGGGAATGACAAATATGATGTCGAAATATGGAATAGTGGTTATACTCGAACGTCTAGAGGGGAAATATTCGTTGAATCTGAATCAGTTGGCTCACTGAACCGAAATGGTAACTGATGCGAAATTGACAAACGGAAAACTATCGGTTTAGTATCCAAGGTAGAAGGGATATAATAACGAAAAATTTTACTATGCACTCTGTATGTGATTCTCAAACTGTCTGCCTTGCTGGTCATGGGACCAGCAAGGCAGACAGTTTGAGAATCACATACACCATGACCATGACCATGGGGTCGCAAGCGCGACTGCTAAGCGTGGGGTCCTGGGTTTGGATTCCCAGGTAAATAAAATCAAGGTCGGAAAAAAAGTATGTATAAACTACAATGACACTAAAACTAGGCCGTTAAATTGTAAAAAATTAAGTCGATTGACAATGTACCGTTTAATTAATAAAAATAAAAAAAACAGCTGTTCCCTACAAAAATGCTATACAACACAATCATAATGTATGAAAGAGCTGTTTTTTTTTTATGATTACAGTATTGGTCCCATAGAAAAAGTTGTTCATAATGATGAGTACAATAACCCTTTTTCAGGTTTCTGGTGTTTTAAAAATAACCCTGTATAAGAGTAGACTGGAACAACAGTTCGGCCGTTGACACACTAGGGGATATTTGCTCCGCATTTTGTCACGGAGTCTCGCATATATTTTACAAATGCTTTATAAAACACTTCGCATACCGATGTAAACCCGTGTGTCGTGACAGTCGTGACCCCTCGTGGAGTCATTCCACTGTTTCTTATGATATAAAGTGTACTTAACAAGTCCTCATATTTCTTTATGTTTCACGCATAAAGCTTTAAGTGAATTTGTTTCATATTGTTCGTTTGAAAAAATTTTGACTAGTTTTTTTCTGATTTAAAGAGTGAAATAATAAAAGGAGAATTGCTTTGTTTGTGGGAAAGTGGTACTTAAGAAATTGAAGAGAAAGAGAAGACTAATGCGATTGTTTCTTTCAATTGCAAACCCTACTTTACCTACATTTCGTTTATAAAAATAATACCAGCCTATATTTGTTTTACTGCAGGGCAAAAGCCTCTTCTCATGTAGGTATACAAGACACGAGCATTGAATACCACAGTTGCCCAACGCGAATTGGCGATTTCGTATTACATATCCAGGTTTTCTCATGATGTTTTTCTTTTACAGATGTCAGTGATCACCAAGATAAAATTAGAAAGCATATAAATATGAATTTAATTGAATTGAGAGGTATGAACGTGGACGAGGCGAAAAGAGTATGTAAGGATCGTAGCAGGTGGCGTTTTTTGGTTTCTGCCTACCCCCATGGGAAAAAGGCATGAGTTTTTTATGAAATGTATGTGAAAAAGACACATTGGTACTTGTACATCCTGATGCATAAGAGGCCAAGTATTTAATAAAAAAAAAATGTGATTGTGATCGATTTCATAGAAGAAAAAGGTTTCCACAATAATAATAAATCACTACGTAATCGTTAGCCGTTGATAGAACACCTCATCCCATAAATAGGACAGTTACAAAAGACGTAAACGGTTTTTAACCCACATTTGACATAGGTATAATGGCACACCAACGCCTTTGGAAATCCTTTGAGCACAATACGTTTAGCAAGAGGTCATCAATCACGATCACAGTTCGTCATGATACCTCCAATGGTTAGGTTACTGGTACTTTTCTTTTTTTCCCAATATAATTGGGTATTGGACATAATTGACCAATAATTTTAAAACAGAACTCTTCTAAAAACACTTATTTCAGCCCTGAAAACCCGATTAAATAGTAATTAACAGGTAGAGGTGTACCCATTAGTACACCCACATTTCGCCAGTTATGTTAAAGTCCCATGTAATAGGGGGCGAGCCTATTGCCATTAACTGCGCACACATTTAGACTCCGAGGCTGCTACTGAAAAATTTCTGATGGAAAAACCCAATAATACTTTGCCCGACCTGGGAATCGAACCCAAGACCGCATGTTCAACACTCGCGCTTTACGATCACTGGACCAATGAGGCAGTTAAAAGTAATTAACAGTATGCTAAGATTTTTAAATGCTTTGAAATCAATAAATAGTTCTTCAATTGAGTTAAAAAATAAGTGACGTCACAGTTTACCAGTGTCATAAAAAATCTATGGGAGAATCGTGTTTTGACAGCTCATAAAAAGTAGGTCAATTGATTGGAACCTTTTTATAAAGATTTTATAAGACTTTTATCTACATTGTTCCGGATTTTCCAAATGTATTCATAAAACCTTTTTGATGGTCGACCTCCTTTGTTGATTCAAGGTGTGGTCAAAGATGAGTCAGGAATTTGGCGGATTAAACATATACCTTTGCCCATAATTTTAAAAGTCGATTCATCATAACATATTATATGAATTCTTTAAAACCAGTTACCTAAGTGAGATGATGGGATCATTGTTTTTTTATAAACGTTATCTGTTATTGGTCGTCCTTGCTCACGAATACGGCATATTCATATAATTATAATATTAAGGCAACCGTAACTGACTGACTGATCCATCAACACACAGTTCAAACCACTGAACGGATTGCGCTGAAATTTTGCACGCAGATAGTTATTATGACGTAGAGTATGCGAGGGGAGGGGTTGCCCTAGGAAGACCTACACTGACCTTATTGGTGAGGTTCTTCAGAAAGGTCAGGTGCGGAGTACTCGTAACCGGCGTGCTTGTATGACGAGATGTATGAACGTAGATGAGGCGAAAGGAGTATGTAAGGATCGTAGCAGGTTACGTTCTGTGGTTTCTGCCTACCCCCATGGGGGAAAGGCGTGAGTTTATGTATGTGTGTGTATGTAGTATGCGCTATGAAAGGATTTTCCAAAATTCACTACCTAAGAGGGACGTGTTAACAGGATACCGTGGCCCCGGAACGCAAAGGGCAACAGAAGGAACAGGGTGGTTTTTTAGCCAGTAAAAGTCTGACAGTCCCATCCGCCCCACCCAGGGCGGAGATTTTTACCACCCTAAAAAAAAGGGGATTCCGATATTTTCGCGGGCGAAGGCGCGGATAAAGGCTAGTTACATTACATTTACCGATTAAAGTTCGGTCGTTCTTCCGAGAATATCCAACGATTACAGTATTCGGTAAAATCTTGACCGTAATGCGTTGACCACAAGTTTGCATCACATAATAAATCAAATAAGGTCGAATGACACGCAAAACGTTCGGTCACGCACGATCCAGTTGTTAGGTGTGTTGAAAAAACGTGTTGCGCTCAAAAACGTTCTTTTCTATATTTAGGTTATTTTGATAGTATTTTTTAGTCGTTACAATACTTCTGATACGAAAATAGTGCAATGGTAAGGAATGAACTAGTCTATAGATAATGACTCAATAACGGTAATCTGCGGTAGTGTTTTGATGACTCACATCAATACATATACCGCCTTGGCCCATTTTTCGTACAGATGTCTACACTATTTTATAACATTGCATAACATCACGCCTGTAATCCCCAAAGGGTTAGGCAGAGGTGTACTCATTAGTACACCAAAATTTCGCCAGTTATTCTTAAATCCTATGTAATAGGGGACGAGTCTACTTATATTCATACATACTACACTATTTCAGACCATACTAAGTTCAGATTTCCTTACGCTATTGTTTTCCTACAACATCAGTCAATGATATCGAAATTCATTACACTGTCTATATGTTATTATTTTATGTTATTGTATGGCAAACAAGCCAACGGGTGACGGCCCAGCTGATGTTGTGGTCACCGCTGCGTAAAGACATCTGCAATACCTATCAGATGCGCTGCCATTCCAGAAACTGAGTTAAAACGTCAAATGTGCCCATAATGGTCTGATTTACCTGATATAATACCATACATACATAAAGTCACGCCTTTACCCATGGGGGTAGGCAGAAACCACAGAACGCCACCTGCTACGATCCTTACATACTCCTTTCGCCTCGTCCACGTTCATACATCTCGTCATACAAGCACGCCGGTAACGAGTACTCCGCACCTGACCTTTCTGAAGAACCTCACAAATAAGGTCAGTGTAGGTCTTCCTAGGGCGACCCCTCCCTTCGTTACCACTCACCTCTGCCATATAAATACCTTTTGTTAATCGTCTTTTACTCATCCTCTCAACATGACCGAACCATCTAAGCATACCAAAAAACAATAATAATACCAATTTATTACCTATAGTCCTACTGCAAGACAAAATCCTATTTTTGTTCAGAGAAGGCATCGATTACCACGTTTGTTCAAAGCAGAATTGGCATTTTAGTAATATACTACTTATTCTTTTTTGAATTAGGAAAAACTACGGCTTTTGCCCTCTCGTAAAACTATTTGTCCGTGGGCGGAAACTAAGCCATTTCCCTGGAATAATCCCTTAGTTCCGTTTTACGAGGCCCATAGGAAGCGAAGGGATTTGGTGAGACTATACAGCCAAATTCGAATTCGCCTAGCAACAAAAAGTAAACACAGTTTTTATACACATTTATGAAAGATTGACATACATAACATCACGCCTGTAATCCCCGAAGGGTTAGGCAGAGGTGTACCCATGAGTACACCCACATTTCGCCAGTTATGTTTAAATCCCATGTAATAGGGGACGAGCCTATTGCTATCAACCGGGCACAAATCCATACTCCGAGGCTGCTACTGAGAAATTCCTGATGGAAAAACCCAATAACACTTTGCCCGGCCTGGGAATCGAATCCAAGACCTCATGCTCACCAGTCGCGCTTTACGACATGAAAGATTGATTATTTATATATTTTATTCAGTGTTCGTTCACTTGAGATCATGCGAGTAATCAATCAAATGTAATGGATATCTCGTATTCGTTTTATTTAAATGGCGTATAGAACTTTCTCTTGATATCTGTGTATGTCTAAACAACTGACAATCGTTTCGCGGTTCAAAATAATTATGAATAATTGTGTTTGAAGTAAATTATAATGTTATGTTTGTGTGTTGCTTGGTTCCATTGACCGCTTTCTTGTGAGACTAATAAGAGAACTTTCCCGATCTGTAAGTCTATGCTAATATTATAAAGTTGAAGAGACTGTTTGTTTGAACACGTTAATCTCAAAAACTATTAGTCCGATTTTAAATTACATAACATGACGCCTGTAATCCCTGAAGGGTTAGGCAGAGATGTACCAATTAGTTCACCCACATTTCACCAGTTATGTTTAAGTCCCATGTAGTAGAGGGCGAGCCTATTGCCATCAACCGGGCACAAATCCAGATTCCAAAGCTGCTACTGGGAAATTCCTGATGGAAAAACCCAATAACACTTTGCCCGACCTGGGAACCGAACCCAAGACCTCATGCTCAGCAGTCGCGCTTTGCGACCATTAGATCAACTAGGCAGTTAAATCAGGTATCATATTGAAATTACTTTTATCCCCCAAGTAGGTACCTAAGCAAGTATACTACGTTAATGTAGACATCACAATGTTATGTAGGTCATTATATAAATAACTGTGATTTAACCGACTTTACTCAGTAAAAGTAGATAGGTAGCTACTCGTTACCGTGAAAATCTAATTAGATTCGATTTCGTTGTATCATTATGTCGATGCTGATTTGATCTTATACAATCTGACGACATAAAGAGTCATTTATTTTTCCATTATCTTTTGTATTAAAGATGGAGGCTGCAAAAGCTTTTATCGTTGAAAATATAACGTTACCGGTGAAGGGGGAATTAGGGAACTCGTCGTGAGCGAGACGAACCCTTAAAATCTTAAGCTAAATGTATTTTTTTATGAAGGTGGCGTACGATATTAACTTCCGGTGTCTGTCACATCAAAATTTCATTATGAATAAATCAAAAATGTCAAGAGTTCAATTTGTGGCTGAATCACGAATCCCAAAAAGATACACAAGGTAACAAATTGCCAATAAAAAGCTAACAAAATGCTGTGGGTAAGCATTTCGGTCAAAGCTGTAAATCCCCGGGTTGGGGCAATAAATCCCGGGAAAAAATATCGAAAGCTGTGTAATACAGTTAGACTCGGATTGTGCTTGAATAAGGGCCGTAGGGATACACCGACCATATTTGGGGGGAGTTTATCCGTCTAGTCTGAATATTGGAAGCGAATTTGATAATCGAGGCTCTCATTTGGTTGTCGGTGTTTGATTTTGCGGCTATTCCCATTCGCCGGTTACAGCGAGGTTTAGCTTTCATTTTCCATGCGAAGGTAAATAATTTTAACAAAATCTCGAGGCTCTTCTATACCATAGGTACTCTATTTTAACATAATTGATTTCGGACCATATCTTCTAATGCACTTCACTAAAGATGTAAGGATCGTAGCAGGTGGCGTTCTGTAGTTTCTGCCTACCCCCATGGGAAAAGGCGTGAGTTTATGTATGTAAAGATGAAAAAATTGATTTCACTAATTTATTATTATTTGAATTTTATAAAAATGAATTTTGAATATATTTATCTTTACAAAAAAAAATTTTAGACATTTTAATTTATTTTTTAAGATAGCAGCTCTCATGATTACATCGCAAAAGTAGTGACACAAAGTTCCAAGATGGCGTCTTGGAATCGCAAGTAGTACGAAAGTATTACTTGCCGCACTCTCCGTGTCATCCGAGCCAGGGCAAGGTCTGGCAAACCGGTTGCACTCGCCTTCATCATAAATGTGACCACTGACCAGTTTCAATGCCACAGGCAACGGCCGCTGTAACAGTTTTAAGTGCGCTTGCGCTCAATTTAGAGCTTCTAAGTATTGTTTAACCTATTTTTTGACAGGGTGTGTGTAGCATAGGTAAAAAGATATTCAAATAAGTTATTCTACTACATCTCTTTAGTGGCTTTCTAGGTAGGTACTAACTCTTCATTAAGTTTAATTATTTTACTATTTAAATAAGAAAAAAGCACTATCGCTATTGTATAAACAAACACATTTAAATATACTTACGATAAATGGAAAAAAAAAACAAACTCAAATCATTTCTAGGCACTATTGCATTGTCAAGGGACTCCTTAAAAGACTCCAGAAAGTTGAAGCTCGTTCCAAACAGTAGATTCCTATGAAGAAGAACAAGAAAGGAATGAATACTCTTTTGAAACTAAAATAATCTTGATCCACCAATCAGATGTTAACAGCTGCTGGGGATATAATCAGTAACTTGATTAGGCTTTCGCCAAATATAAGCAATTAAGCCTTAAACAGAGCAAACAGGTTTCATAAAACATGCAGTCCACTATCATAATAACAGTAATTTATTTTTGATAAGTATCAAGAATGCTCAGTGAAAGATATTAATATTATCTAAAACTTGTTTTTGTGCGACATTTTTACTTGAGAAAATGGTTCATGCGTATGACATGATGAATGTTCTATTCAATTCTATCTAAGTTAATAATGTGGTTATTAATCTTAAATAAAGATTAATAAGTAGATAGTTTGTTTTATTTCAAAAAAATATATTACAATTTAATAATTGTCTTCATTACTTTATCCCTGAATTTGTTGTTTATATGATAATGTGAATGGCAACGTAGGGAGTGGACGCCCTAGAAAAACTTACACTGACCTTATTGGTGAGGTTCTTCAGAAAGGTCAGGTGCGCAGTACTCGTAATCGGCGTGCTTGTATAACCAGATGTATGAACGTGGATGAGGTGAAAGGAGTTTGTAAGGATTGTAGGTGGCGTTCTGTGATTTCTGCCTACCCCCGTGGGAAAAAGGCGTGAACTTATATATGTAGGTATGTAATATTATGACGAGGTAAAGTGTGTTTGATTTTTGTTTATTTATTTATTTATTTATTTATTTATTTAGGATCTCCAACAAAGGATACACAGTTACATTACATTTGATCGAGATAATTGTTTAAGTTACGTGTGCTCCTTCAATTATAGGAGACCACATCATGCACAAATAACTAGGTAGATACAAAAATAATTATAGTGATTGATTATATAAACTAAATTAATTAATTAAATTAAGATTAATAAAGAGAATTAAATTACAATTTCTGAAAAATTATGATTAAAGCAAGTCGAGAGTCAAGCAACAACAAAGAAAAATAAGAGAAATAGTAATTACTGCTGCTGCTTGTTGTTTGTGAAAGGAAACCTCTGGGAGTATTGGTCCGATTACAAGCAATCTGGAGGATATGTATTATGGTATAATTGACCTCCACGTGTACAAAGTTGCGGGCAAAAACTAGTGTGTAATATTTTCAAAATATAATTTGATTCCGAATTCAGTTGTTTGTAAGTCAGTAAGAATTATTACTGGTACTTAGGTATGTTAACTAATTTTTAGGTAATAGAAAAAAAACAATAGGTACTTTTACTAGTTATTTATTAGATAACTTTGTATCAAAACAATACTGAAATGAATAAAAGTACTTGTAGCATTTCAAAGTTGTATTAATTGCAAAGTTAAATCAACTTCCATTTAATTAAACGAAAGAGAAATAGAAGACGGGAATCATTTAAATTAGAACGTCTAGTGAACCGAAATATTTACAAAGCGACGGAAAATAAAATATCCTACTAAGTGTTGTGAGTAAAAGCCAACATTGCGCTTAACTAGGATAGGCGTAGGGTTGCCAGACCTTAAATAAATATCTGGTAAAAGTTTTATTTATTTATTTACACATTTACATTTATATCATCACTAGCCCACTCACACATCTCTGCCCACGACTTCGTCCGCGTAAATGTGGGAGCCCCGTTTCAATCCTCTCTAAATGGACGTCTACTAACTATAAAATACCTTCCTGCCTTTCATCTGTATATAGATTTATATATACATATATAGATTTAGATAACAGTAAATCCAAACCGATGCTGTAAGAAAAATAGCAGAACTAAAGTATAAATTATTGTAATAGTTGTAAAGTCTACTTGAATTTTTCTAAATATGATGCACATTAGGAAGAGCTAAATGTTAATACTAACTTTTGGCTTTACCCATTATATTGATACTCGCTGTCATCCGTGGGTTCACCCGCGTGGAATTCATACTTCCCAAGCTATCAGATGGTAGAATCTTTTCCGACTTCATCATCCATCCACAGCCCGTTTTCACCCACTGCTGGGTATAGGCCTCTCTTTGTTTGTGCCAAGCTCCACGGTCTTGCGCCAGCCTCATCCAGGCACTCCCGCAATGGCAACAATGTCGCCTGCCCATCTCGCCGCCGACTTACATGACTCTTATCGCTATATTTGGGTTGAATTACATGTATTTACGGTTTTCTGGTGTCTAAGCTGTATTACTGTAAGGTTTTATCAAAATCCGTTTAGTAGTTTTGCGTGAAAGAGTACCAAACATCCATCCACCAATCCTCAAAAATTTTCAGCATCTACAACCTTAATTTTAATTCGTTACAAATCTTTCAGGGGCTGTATGTACCCATGAATATGAACAATTTTTATTAAGGGACATAGTACGAAATGTGAAAAAAAAAACAGCTGATCCATACATTTTGATCGTAATGTAGTACATTATTGTATGGATCAGCTGTTTTTTTTTTTCACATTTCGTACTATGTCCCTTAATAAAAGTTGTTCATATTCATGAGTACATTCACCCCCTGAAAGATTTGCAACGAATTAAAATTAAGGTTGTATATACCTAGTAGAATACTATTCCTATTTCGCGTCGAAACCAAAAGGCTAATCAATCAAACACGTCTACAAGTACCACTGCGAGCAGTGCACAATGGCGTACATAATTCGTTTGCGCGCCATCCCTATTGGCAAGAGTGCGGCACTCGTCTCTGGTTTGAGCAATTACCGCTATTGGGCCTAGCCGGAAAGCGGACCGAGACCCTTGTTTATCTAACTGTACATAGCGCACCGAGTCTGTTGCCTAATGTGTTGATTGTACTTTGAGGCACACGACTAGGGATGTATCTATATTCTGTACCTGTGTTTATAGGTATAATTATGTTGGTGCTAAAGTTAGATGTATCTACCTGTACCTGTGTTTATAGGTATCTGTTGGTGCTAAAGTTTGATAAATATGTGTACTTAGATACCTACCTACTTGTATATTGTATGTCCTTCCATTAGAATAGGCAAGATATTGATTTAATTTTATCATCACATAACATCACGCCTGTAATCCCGTAGGGTTAGGCAGAGGTGTACCCATTAGTACACCCGCATTTCGCCAGTTATGTTGAATGTATTTGTTGAAACTTTTATTCTGAATATTATTTTCATCAGATTTTTAAATTGTTAACTTAAAAAAAAATGTACGCCAGACCTAAATGGCAAAGCCACCTAGATACTTTTACATTTTTCAAACCTTATTTACTCATGTTTTACAAAATAAATATATCTTTATCAATAGAAAAGCTTTAAAAAGACTTGTAATAAAGGTAGTGTGGTGATGTGTGTTGGTTATTTCTGCAGGAATAATTTTTGTCATGTTTTGTCAGACAGTAACCAAGGCTTCCCATTTTGTTATTCAGTCTTATAAAATGTGCATATCTACCTACATGATAAATGTACTTGGCCCACAATGGTCCGCTGCAATTGGTACTAACCCGCCTTAGCATCCATTTTATTTTAGTTCCGTGCGACCTACATTTTTATTTTAGATAGTAGTTACGCTAATTTGGATTGAATTTAAGTGCTGCATAAAATATAGACAGTTATATGTTATTATTATTTGTTCGTGTAATCATTTGGAAATTGGGAATTTTCTTACTAAATACGATGTGAATCACAAAACGTCTGTTACCATAAAATGTTGCGTAGGTTACCTAAAAAAAAAGTTTTATCTTATATAATCATTCATGTACAGGTGTTTTGGCGTATTCGTGAATCTCAAATATTTTTTGTTATTCGTAAAAAATCTAAAAACTTGATTTACAGGAAATGACGTAAATATACCACAATTATCGAGCTTTGGATGATGGACAACACACACACTTTGTTGAATTTCGAAACATTTTAATTGCCTAGGATATTTATTTATAGAGGTTTGAACGATTGAGTAATCGGTAAAAACAACTGACTTATTAAATGTGCAATGCAACTGCGGATATTTGACGATCCAATTTTTTCTGCATTAGGTAATGAATCAGTGGCGTTATGGCTTAAAAGGCTTTGATCTGATCTGGGTTGAGATAAACAGGAAGAGTGAATTTAAAAAAAAGAATTTAAGTTCAAACAAATAACCTTTTAAAAAAGGTTTCATTTGAAAACGAATAATTTTTCTACCTCTTCCAAATTCAAATAAAACTTTTTGTAGAGAGAAAAGGAAGGCCCTTTGTCTCTCTAACCTCTTTATCGTGTCCGCAGTAAGAATTTGTCGGACCAACGTCAACGTTTGCATAAACTTAAATATTTACAAGTTCTGTCTACATTTAATACTAATTGTATACTTTGTATCAGTAAGTCTATGCAGCGGTGTCCGTTATGTAAAATATTTAAATACACTGAATATTTAAAGCTGACGTTGCTGTCGCCGATTCTATGTTGAACACGAAGAAAATTGTTGACTTCATTTTGAAGTATTTTAAAGCTGTTCCTTTAATAACAAGGATTTAGAGCTTCAAAATTACTTCCGATATTTCTCGGAAATTGGGCTTGTTTTGCCGTTGTTTACAGGTGTTGCTGGTAGCGAATTTTTAATTATATTTTAGTATTTTAAATATTAGAAAGAGGAGTGTTAATAACTAATATTAGTCACTAATGAACTATAAAGTGCATGCCAATTTATAAATTGGCATGCACTTTATAGTTCATTAGTGACTAATATTAGTTATTAACACTCCTCTTCTGATATATCAGTCGGGAAAGAAATTTAATGGTTTTTTATTTTTATTTAATTTTATTTTATTTTATTATTTAATTTTATCTCACAAAAAACAATCCTATTATTTTATCATTTTGGTTTACATTTTTTGTGACTACAGAGCGACAGATGTTGCAGGAGACCTAATAATCAAATCAATTGCACACTATTGATAATAACTTTATTTCTGTAACAACTATTTATCAATGTTCTTCGCATATGCTTGATAATCAAGTTATCACGAATGTCGAACGTCATTTGTACCATTTGCGATGCTCTTTTTTCAACTTGACTCCATTCAATACAACACTAGAAAAATAACGTTACTACACTATCGTTATTTCAATGTTAGCATATAAGCGTTATTTCACAATAAATATAAAGCAATGTAGATTTTAAGCCATTTCACAAAAAAAACACCAAAATATAGTTATTTCAACAAATAGTACTCGCGGCGCACGCCAAATTATGAATTTAACAGGCAAATTGTTGATACCTTGGGTTACATTATTGAAGTCTTAGTAGAGAACCCTAATTTTTTTGTTTTTGAGCTAATTCGTTACATATACAAAAATATAAATCTTTCCTCTTTAATATTATATAAGTGTAGATACATACATAATCTCACGCCTTTTTCCCATGGGGGTAGGCAGAAACCACAGAACGCCACCTGCTACGATCGTTATTAGTGTAGATGTAGATAATATATAAATGCTACATTATATGGGGTATAGTTGAATCATTTTATGACTAACGCGAATTTTCTTAATTTTTCAGTCAGGTCATTGGCCTGTGTAAACATATGTCATGAAATATGTAAGGCTTGGATTCTAAAGAATGCAGTGGTCTTACCCTCGTTGGTCCATAGTCCAGCAACAACAATAAACCGTAATACGTTTGTAAGTTATGTTTTATTTATTTGAACCATTTGTGAAAATTGCGACGGAATTGTCTTCAGTGCTGCACTGTGCAAGTGTGCAATGTTGGATGAAAGACAAATTACTTTTATTATGACATTCTGTTGTGCTATATCGTGTAGCGTTTTTAACCTTCCTATACTCGCGCCAATTTTTGTAACACATATACTCGCGCACGGTGTCACAGACCGATAGTTTGCACCCCTACAACATATTTTTTTACTATGAAATCAAAAAAACATTATTAATATTTTAAAGTTTAGGGTATAATGAAACAAAATAGTATGAATAATACTTAATTTGTTATTTATTTTATTGAATTTCAGTCTATCACAAATCAGTCTTCGAATCTGAGATTTTTTTCTAAGTACTAGGAAAACAAAGCCAAAAATCTGTACTTCTTTTTAAAAACAAAATAAACTTCTAAATAGTAATAAACAACATATCAAAGAACATATTTATTTATGTTTGGCCTAGTTTTGACCCTCACCATAACAATCATGGGAGTATAGGTGCAAGTTGCACCTATACTCGCGTCGGTCTCACGGACCGATTAGCGCCAAATGCTACGACATGTGCATTCCGCACGAACGTGCGGCGAGCACTAAAATGAAGTTAGCAACAAATCCGGCAGCTAGCAAGAGACTCGACTTCTTAGGATTTTCGTGCATAAAAATAATTACGAAAATGGGTTTTGTCGGTCTCACAGACCAATGCGCGAGTATAGAAAGGTTAAACTGTTGGTTTTTATGATGCATTGTAGATTAAACGCGACATTCCATTTGGTAAAACTCACAGTAGAAGCGATGTTTAGTTATTTGAGTAGGTTATAAAAATATATAAGACTACAAACGCTATTATATCTATATAATACTAGTATTATAAAGAGGTAACATTTGTTTGTAAGTTTGTAAGTTTGTATGTAGGGGGTAATCTCTGGATCTACTGAACCGGTTTTGAAAATTCTTTCACTAATTGGAAGCTACGTTATCACTGAGTGCTATAGGCTATATTTTATTATCAAAAAATTAGGGATCCGTAAGAAAAATCACGCGAACGAAGTCGCGGGGAGTGTGCTAGTAATTTATATTTTTAATTATAAATCCAGGTTTCCTCACGTTTTCCTTTACCGACCATGACGTCAGACGACGATGAAGTTGCTCAGCTCAGCTCTCATGCATGAGGTTACGAGTTCAATCCCTGGGCAAGTACCAAATGTAATTTTTTAAAATTATAGGTATAGATTCTAAGTTTATCTTGGATTAAATAGGAAAACATCGTTAGGTAACCTCGACTTATAATTAATGGAAGTCTGAAATCACCAAGCCGTCTTGAGCAAAAAATGTTGATCAATATTCGTGACTTCTCTGTATGAGAAGAGGTTTTTGCTCTGCATTGAGACAATAATAGGCTGGTTTTGTTATTTGTTATTATTAGGTATAATCTTCTTGATTTTTTATTGGATTTTTTAAAGGAACCTGGTAGTTTAATTTTATAACAATGCAACAAAGAAAACAGTTATGTTTATATTCCACTATGTATAAAATATGATGTTTGTCATTCTATCATGCTCAATTTTAAGCTGAACTTAACCTACAAACACGTTTTAGTAATAATAAGTAAAGTAGTAGGTACAGCTTGAGTATAATCTACGAAATTTTTTATTTAAACCAGCTTTTGCCCGCTTCTTCCTCCGTGTGAATCCTTCCGGATTCCAGATTTTTTTGAAAATAAATTATAGTTCATAGCAGCCAGGGATAACGTAGCTTACGTAGCAGTTCCAGAGATTACTGCAAACACAAACTCTGTGTTTGCAGTAATCTCTGGAACACAAAGTGATAACGTAACTTCCAATTTGCGAAAGAATTTTCGAAATGAGTTTAATAGATCCAGAGATTACCCCCTACAACCTCAGAAACTTTAGGTACTTCTCGATAATATTATAAGTATAAATCATAAATGATAACGCTTAAAGTAACATACTTAATTGTAGTTGTGCCATAAAGCGACAAACGCAACAATCCAAGTGGTTAGTTTCGTACTTACGTCTTATTTTTGCAGATCAAGGCCGTAACGGTACATATCCGGAGTGCTATAGCTGTCGATGTCTTTTTATGCGCGTGCGCACACTGTAGGGACAGGCTCTTGCGCAGAACACAACGGTACCGCATGTCTTAGTATTGATTGAATGTACTAAGAGTTGGCTGGTCTGTAAATACTCAGATGTAGTACTTACTTAGTAATTATAGCAACTATAGTTTTATTTTTATGGAGGTGATGAGATGTTAGGGACAAAAAACAGTTACATGCCAAGCTTAACTAAAAAAAACTTAAATTAGTACAATATTTAGAAATACAGTCATACATCATTCATATTATCATAATTATTGTGTTACTACACATGTAACTCACATCATTGTCCACGAATTCACAAAAAATAAGTCAAAAGAAAAGCAACTATACACATCAAAAAAGTCTAGGGATCAACATCCCTAACAAATGTTAGGGATGTTGATCCCTGGACTTGTGTGTATTAATGTCGCTAAGTACTTTACAACTAATGTAGCTATGTATAAATAATGCCATGCGCAATGCCACGCGTCCGCGACGAGTTCGCTGTGCAGCCGCAGTGTTTTCGCGACGCATTCACTGCGTGCCCGCCCCGCCCCGCAACCGCTCGCAAACCGCTAGTGTGATAAGGCCCTTAGTGATTTTAAATAGCCGTTCTAAGTTATCCAACCTAAACTTCAACATGTCAAGTACCAAAATGATTTACTAAGCATAAACTAGTGCCAACAATTGGCTTCAACGAGGAATAATTGCAGGAAACTTGGTAATTAGTTCCGAACCAATCTTCAACAACAAGAGTGTTTTAACTTGAAACTTACAATTCTGTTCGTATTCGAAGGAACAATAGGATTTTAACTCGATTCACAGTGACTTGCTGATTATAATTATAGTCTTCTTAATTGCTGAATCATGGTTTTAAATACAATAAATAAAAAATAATATGTAAGTACATCCAATGTTGCTTAAGTACCAAGAATATAGAGCTATTGCAGTCTTGATTTCATTATAGCTTAAAAAACGAATACTTGCAGAACTGGAGGACTGTGGGTAATCTACAAAGACTACCCACAGTTCATATGAATTCATGGATTCATTAATGACTTATGGTACATACCTTATGTCATGCAAGAATCATCATCAAATATTGAACTCTCTTGTCATACGGATAAGTGATCACACAAGCTTAATCGCTCTGATCTACTCTGTAATAAAAAAATCTCCCTTAACGTATTAAGGTCAACTGAGCTGTCATTTCACCTTATGCAACTTTATCATTATCATCATATGAGCCGTAGGATGTTCACTGCTGAATATAGGCCTCCCCTGTATTCAGCAGCTTGGTTGGAAGCGGCTTGCCACCCAGCGCGATCCTGTAGTCGTCTGTCAATGCAGTTTACCTCAAACTAAATTCACCAAAATTCAACGAGGGAGAATTTAACAAAATAGCACAACTGGAGATCGTATTTTGTTTTTCCCGTCCACGTAAATAATGAGGCATGTTCTGAACAGACAGCTCACATAAGAACATAATATACATATTGTCAAATCACGCCTCGCAATACCAGCGGTATACATTACCATATACCATGTATACGTAAACAGACATGGCCGTATAATAAAGTATTCAACGCGTACCTACGTCGTGCGTCCGAAACGAATTTTCCCCGTTTTCCGCACCAACGCTAAGCCAAATGAGACTTCACCTCTCTATCGTAATCCGAACCCACATAATCCATGTCCTATTTCATTAAGTCTGCGAATTTGAATAGACTAATAGTGTCAAATATAGGATTTGTATGCCAAACACGGTAATCCTTGTACCTGCGTGCCCTGCGGTAGGATTAAGATGACGTGTAAAGTTTGATAGTAAAATGACAGTTGATACTGGTACTTGACAGACCGGACGCCATGTTTAATTATGATAGATGTGCCCGGAAAAGAGGTAACGCTCTGTGGGTTTTTCTTAATTACGGTTGGCTAACGAAATTGGTATAATATTATTATATTTATATTGAATTATATTTTAATTAAAACTTTCTTTAATTTAAACTTTTAGATCATTAAAAAATTTGATAGGAGTTCAAACTTTAGAATACAAATTAATAATACCTAATAATGATAACTTATTATTGTCCCACTTTTCCCATACAAAGAAGACACGAGCATTGATCACCACGCTTGCTCAAGACGGCTAGACGATTTTAGACTTATATTTAACTAGCTGATGCCCGCGGCTTCGCCCGCGTGGATGTCGGTTATCGTGACCAAAGGTCGTTTTTTCGCGACAAAAGGTAGCCTATGTCCTTTCCCAAGCTCTAGTGTATCTCTGTACAAAATTTCATCAAAATCGGTTCAGTGGTTTAGGCGTGAAAGCGAGACAGACAGACAGACAGAGTTACTTTCGCATTTATAATATTAAGTAAGGATTATAAGTCCAGGTTTCCTCACTCTGAACAGAACGAGAATACAGATATCTAACTATTTAGATTTGAAATACTATGAGATGTGTTGCTGAATATACAGTTCCCTCCAATGAAACAATCGTTATATTAAATATCGGATTTGTTGTTTACGATATAACAGGAACATGACAGAGTTTCGTAATTGTATATAAACGTGACTGCTTTTAATTTGTAAGCCCGAGGCCTAAATTTGTTCAGGGAAATGTTGAAGTGAAAATTGGGACTTTTTAAAAGTTGCTCAGAACAATTATTTATCAGCGATATTTTGCTAAAAGTTGTATTTACGATTTTTTTAAATCAATTGTCATTATCGTGATGGCCCTGTGGTTAATATACCTGCTTCTCATGCACACCAGGTTGCGGTTTGATACTAGGCTATTAACCATTGTGGCAATCTTAATTCACGTGTATTTTTTAAGTTTATTGTGCACATCACTGATATCGGAGTAGGAAAACATCTTAAGGAAACCTGGATAATTCATATAATTGCCAATCCGCCTTAAGAAAGCGTGGTAATCAATGCTCGTGCCTTCTCTGTATGAGAAGAAGCCTGTGCCCTGCAGTGACACAATAATAGGCTGATAGCTGATATTTCTTTTTAAATTGTAATTTTTTGGATCGTGACAACGTGTGGGTAGCTTTTTTAGAAACCGTTAACAAGATTGAGTCATTCATACAAGGAAGAATGATCAAGGTAATAAGATAACTAAACGACACGAACTTTATCCTTTCTGTTATAATAAATGCGACTATGTTGTCTAAGTATGTCTGCTACATTTTAGTTCATAAATTCACGTATCATTGGTAAAATACGAGTGGGTCAGAAAGGTAACTTGGTTCCTGGAAAAGGGATAGAGTTTTCATTCCGGAAAGTTTAAACGTGGTTTTGATAACGATAATCATTTGGATTTATTTTCGAAGACCTGGTGGCCTACCCCCATCTCTTAAAACAATATTATTATAATATTACTTTGCCTTCCGTACTGTTGGATTTTCAACGTTCAGCTCAGCGCCGAGAGTTCAAAATCCCACAACAGAAATTACAAAGTAATATTAAAATACCATTGTTTTAAGAGATGGCGGTAGGCCCCCAGGTATGAGAGGGGTAGTCAGTAGCTTATATGGGTTTATTATAAGCCCAACGTTTGACGAAAAATGTGTTTGTTGGCTGAGTTAAGAGATTGACTGTTGCGGATTCGATTCGAACAAATTATCGTATGGCCTACAGCAAAACTAGCAAATTAAATAATATAGATATGTAGGAATATTTTATCTGTATAAAGTTAATAATTAAGGAGATGAATGAAGCCTAGAGAGAATAAGATGGATGAGTGTGTGTGTGTGTGAGAGGATAGGAGATGGCGGAAAGTGAAATTTTATTTAATAAAAGAAGTTTAAAGATTCCAGCGTCTCATTTCGGTTTGCAATCCTACAGATATAACTAAAGCATTGAATTAAATACTATTATAAAACTGTTAACTGGTACAAAACTATTATAAAACCTTTACATGTCTGTTAGTTGTATAATTCAAATATTATACAACTTTTTGCTAGTTGGGAGATAGTTGTTCCGGGTCTGGTTGTCGCGTATGTGAATTTACGTTTGTAAACGCAGCCACGCCACTGCACAAGTGAAATTTCTAGTGCAGGGAAACATTTTATTATACAAAAATAAATAAATAATCTCCTAAGATTCCAACGTGCGGTAGTGGCGCATATTTTTAATTTGTATTTATTTGTTTTTAATTATTTAGAGTTACATTTTTACTTTTTATGTTATTTGCGACATTTTCGCGTGAATAAACAGTTTTTCTTTATTTTTCTTTCAACATTTTTATAAAGCTCATAATATCAAGTACATATAGTTCCGTGTTTAAATAAACAAAGCAGTGAACATTGAATACAGCTCCCGAGTCGTTCTCAATGACATTCTGCAATAGACGTGTGATACGATTGCGGCTGCGGAGTCAAAGAGCTGATGATTGCACGCATAGCATTGTACAATAGGGCCATCCGTTTGTCTGTATCTTGATGTGCTTTCTATTATGGTCAGGGTTGGCAGACATCATCGTTTCATCTTGACTAATATTGTTTATTTATTTATTTAAACTTTATGCAACAAAAACGTACAAAGGCGGACTTAATGCCTAAGGCATTCTCTACCAGTCAACCAAAGGTGATGAAGAGATAACAAAGCAGGTGCAAAAAATTGTCCATACGGAAATAATCAAATATGAGATTTTAAAATCAATTAAAACAAATATCTAAATAAGTTTAAACGTACACAAGTACTCAAACTCATATATACGATATATAATATATATATATATATATATATATATATATATATATATTAAAAACATATATACATACTCATAAATACATATTTTATAATAAGAATAGAAAGGATGTTTATGATAAAACTCTTACTAATTGTTCTGAAAATAACTCCGCAACTTCCGCTTGAAAACATATTGACTGGTGGCTGTATTGATTGTTAACTAATATTATACGACTGCCCCCCTGGTCTAGTGGTAGTAGCAAAGTGCGGCTGCTGAGCATGAGGTATTGGGTTCGATTTCCAGGTCGGGCAAAGTTTTATTGGTTTTTCCATCAGGAATTTCTTAGTAGCAGCCTCGGAGTCTGGATTTGTGCCCGGTTGATAACAAAAGACTCGCCCCCTATTACATGGGACTTTAATATAACTGGCGAAATGTCGGTGTACTAATGGGTACACTTATGCCTAATACTTCCAGGATTAGAGGCGTCATGTTATGTTATGTAATATTATAAAGAAGCAAAAGTTTGTTTGTTTATTTGTAAGAGATAATCTCTGGAAGTACTGCTCCGACTACTACAATTATTATTTTACTGATAGAAGATACACTATTTAATTGTTGAGTCTCATAGATTATGTTTTATGGTAAACTTAGCTTTCACGTGGACGAAGTCGTGTATAGTAGCTAATAAGGTATACGAAAGTATCTCACAGAAAACATAAAAAAAAATGGACAGGAAAAGTTCTTTTTTTCAATCAAAGCTTCGTTTTGCTTGTTAAAAGTATTAGGTAAACGATTATAATATAATACAATAAGGAAGAAAGATTGTTATAGGAGAATTTGATGTATTATTAGATTATTACTTATTCAGTAGAAATCTACCTACTACATTGTACGCGTAGACGTACCTATTATTACATAATACTAAGCTATTACGTCTATTTTTTTAATGATAGGAAATCGTGATGTTACTTTTTCCGCTCTGGGCGAATCGGAATGGAGTGTCACATTCTTACTGACTAAAACCCATTCGTGTTCACTCTAAAGGTTCATTTACACATGCTTTAAACTAGCATGCTAAAAGAGCATGCTTATGAGCATGCTTCATTCGAGCATGCTTATGAATAGTTTACATTTGCTAGCGTTTGCTAGCAATAAGCATGCTACTGAATAAGCATGCTCTCTCGCTTTCAGTTCTAACAAAGTCATGGACAATCAAACAGCTATCCGTACGGAGCTAATTAGCATGCTCATTATTAGCAAATGGTTTCGACACACATGCTACTATACTTTCGGCGATGTAAGAGGTCGGATTTGACGTTTCTCCTACGTAATAATTTGAAAAATCAAATTCATAATCCTGAATAATTACTATGTTACCCATACATTATAACAACGAGTATCACTTGTAAACATCAAGTTTAACTTAATTTAGAAAAATTATACTCACAAACACGAATTAATTGCCGATTTATATTTTGACAAGACGTTTTGACAACACTACACAAAGGATTTTAATAGCTGTCAAATCCGGCTTGTTAGGATGTCCAGAATATAAGTAAGTAGCATTTGCTTAAAAGTAGCATGCTCTCGTGCTTTAGCATGCTAGTTTAAAGCATGTGTATCAGTACCATTATGCTCTTTGCGTTCCAGGGCCGCGGTGACTCTTTCGAAAAGAATCTGCAATCCTGGAACGTCATGTCATACTGTTCTAAAAGTTCCAATATTTCGATGCTTTTATTCGAAATAATTCATTATTGATATCAACGACATCCCAAGAAACAGACCATTTTAATATACCCAATTGTCGCAACGGGTAATACTTATAATTCTATTATTTCACAATAGAAAACAAACTCGATCAATTTAAACTTTCAATTAACTTATGTTTCAATTAAAGTCGGACTGTATTGTTTGTCAATAACTCCGTGTTCTTTGAACCTTTTGACTGTTATCAAAGACAAAGCCTTAAATTCAAGGTCGTTTGTTATCGACTAGTTGAACTGAGAAAGTCGTGAAGTAGTTTAAATTTAATTAAGGGTTTATTAATTAAATTGCTTTATTCAGTTGTTCAATCTATTGCTTTACAAAACTTGATTAAACCAATCAAATTACTGATAGGCGTTTAGTTGATTACGGTTACGGTAGGTTACGGAAAGTGATTGAAAGGCTTGTTGCTTGCAATTAATACAAAACAATAATTTACATGTATTTCTATTTTTGAATCGCCCTGCGTTACTGAGCGTTCAGTACATATACTTAGGTTTGTAGCCTTGTAATTGGCTCTAATAATTGTGAACATATTTTTCCGATACTAGCGAAATGTGGGTGTACTAATGGGTACACCTCTGCCTAATCCTACGGGGATTACAGGCGTTATGTTAGGTATGTTATATTTTTTCGATATCAAATATTCGGTCCATTGCAACAGTCCGATATTTATGAGTACATACAATTTTTGAAAAGGTGGCCGAAATTTTGTGTATAGAAATATCAAGAAGGTATGCGTATTTGCTAGTCTCAGGTTTTTTTGATTTGATTCATTTCAGTGAAATTAATAATGAAAAATATTTGGTGATTTTTGGACTTGAACCAAGCACAGGCAACCCTACACATCGTGAAGTGCGGTGTAAAAGAGAAGAGATGCCTTTGACAGTAGTAAACGATCTATTCTTCGGTGTCGGCGATCTCATTTGATTTTGATCGTGAATAATGCTCCGTGTGTTATGTTTTATTGATGTTCTTCTTTCAACTGCATAGAGGACGTTTATTTACAGTTTTCTGTGGAATTTTCTTTCCTTTGCAGGTTGAAGGGATTGAATGATCGTTTAAAAAAAAATGTGCGGTCGCGGGGCCCTGTATGTAATGCCTGTCTGTAAGAGACAGAGAAAAAGAGAGGGAAGGTTGTCGCCTGAAGGGGGCATAACGTTTTTTCCTTACGTTACGATTTCTGGCAGTTAAGAAGCGGTAAGAAACTTTGTCCCAACTATGTTACAGATTGTTCTTGTGAAAAAAACTGCCGTCAGCAAATAAATAAATTATCGTATTATGTACCTAATTCAGATCAACTGCACATTAAGTAGAGGCAAGGACGCGAAAATTATAATGCTCACTGATAAAAGAGTAGGTATGGAGTTTCTTGCCCGTTCTTCTCCATACGAAGCTACCTTTTGGAATGGGCAACTAGATTCAAATTTTTCTCGACGTTCAAAAGTGCCTTTTAATGGTCTAATTGAAATAAATGATTTGACTTTTTGATATCATGTTTGATTGTTACGGTTTCACACCTCACTACACGTTTTCTGGAGTACAGAAAAGAACATAGGGTAGATACCTTTCATCATCAAAAAAAGTACTGTTCCTTAGGTACTATTTTAACTGAAAGAAAAATTGTTTGTTTAGGTATCAATTTTTGATACAACGTGCACAATTCCTCTTTTCTTAGCACCGCTACACCAACTGTTTCATATTCACTTGTTTCCATTAAAGATGAGACGAAAAAGTAGGACACCTTCCCAATATTGATTCTGAGTCTGAAGAGAAGGAATATTTGATAACTTTTTATGAGTCTGTACGTTCTTGGAAACTACTTTATGAGGTGTTGTAAAGTTTTGTTCATGATGCACTGTGTAGGAACATACTTAATTTGTTTCGATAAGTAGGTGCACTAAGGTCTTTTGTGACTTGAATTCTTTTAACGGCAAATTGAAAACTTGCTGGTATAATTGATTCCATTTTTGGGTTTATAAAAAATCTCCGTTTAACCATTTTTTATATAAATGCAAAGGCCTCTTCTCATAAAGAGAAACAATGAGCATTGATCACCACGCTTGCTGAAGGTGGATTGGTGATTATTGACTTATAATATTATAGGTTCAGGTTTTCTCACGATGTTTTCCTTCACCGATGTCAGTGATGTCCAAGATAAATTTTAGTTTTTATATTGATATCTAAAAATGTAATTACTTAATGTGTATATAAAATAAATAAATATAATATTAAAATAAAAATTTTCCCATTTAATTTTGCGCCATAAACGTTCAAAAGTGACGTCTAACAATTTTATGAGCTATAAAGGTTGTGTAACACGCAAGTTCTAATAACGTGGTGTTTCCGCGGAAGTAAACTGTTTTCCCTGAACTTTCCACTAACGTGCTTAGACAAGTTTGATGCTTGATTGAGTCGAGTTTGTGTGTGGAAGGAAGTTTATCCGTGAGGAGATGTTCGCGCCATTTAAGTAGTGGCGGCGTGATTTGTGCGCGCTATGGTGCAGTGCGCCATTATTAAAACAGCCGGTTAATTCTGAAAAAAAAAATCCTTTGGTGAATTTTAGGTGAAGTGAAATCGAGCTGTCTATTCAAATTTAGCATGGCGGGATGAGAGAGTCTTTTATAAATAAAAAAAAAATACCACAGTTGGTTAGGCTCTAGACAGACGGACTGCATTTCAACTGCAATCCAACTGCAAATTTGCAGTTCGGATGCAGTTTGAATGCAGTTGACACGACTGCAATAGAACTGCAAACCAACCGTGCGGTCCAATTGCAGTCGGCGTGCAGTCGTGTGAACTGCACACCGACTGCAATCGAACTGCATCCGAACTGAGCGGGGGCGGAGCGTTAAAGTAGTGCGGACGGGTGGGTATGGTGCAGTTCTGTACTGTTCCTGCAATCTCGACCCCAAAAAACCAAGCGCTTAGTTTTTGTGCCCGCCAGCTCAATTTTTTTCTAGGTTTTTCATAAAGGTTGTTTATTACTGCTACTACTATTAAAAGTTTGTATGGATGTTTGTTATTCAATTGCGCTAAAACGGCTGAACGGATCTGGATCAAATTTGGCACAGAAATAGATTATAGTCTGGGATAGAAATAGGCTACGCTATAGGTCTCTGAATAATATATTAACTTTGATACGCACAAAGTCACGGGCAGAAGCTAATTATTCTTATAAACCTTAATACTTTGATTGAAAAAAATAACTAAATACTCGTATATAAAAGGCAACCGTTACTGACTGACTGAACTATCAACACACAGTACAAACTACTGAACGGATTGCGCTGAAAGGAACACAGGTTGTTATTATGACGTAAGCATGCGCTAAGAAAGGATTTTCTAAAATTCACCCCTTAATCCCCTTATGGGGATTAAACGGCAGTCCGACATTTACGCGGCCGAAATCACGAGCAAAAGCTAGTTTTTTTTTAAAGTCTTTTGTCGGAAAGCACTGTAATATTTTATGCAAAAGCGAGTAAGTAAATTATTTATGAATTCATTTTTGTTGCAGATAATAACACAAGGACAGGCTGAATAAGAGGTCAGTTTACTACTAAGTCAGGTAACAAAGAAGTTTTTAATGCACTGTGCTTTTATTATGTCTAATCCTCTTTCATTTTTAAAAAAGCTAAAATATTACCTCTATTGTTTATGTGCACGACGGTTTTTGGATTGGATTCAATTGTTTAATTTTAAAAATATAGTTGGAGTTATATCCACATAACATAACATAACGCATGTAATCCCCGATAGGTTAGGCAGAGGTGTACCTATTAATTCTGCTACTACTGAGAAATTCCTGATGGAAAAGCCCAATAATACTTCGCCCGACCCCGACGAATATATAATCTCCTTCGTTTTTTAACTCAGTTAAAATTAAATAGTTACCAACATTTCCTTTAAACGACTGCAACATTGTTATCACCTGCATAACAGTTAACGACATCCGCAAATATAGGGGAAAGCGCACTTGACAAACGACGTACGCTTTCACGCACAATCGGAAACGCACAACCATTAAATAGTTGACTGATAGTCGGAAGTGTAAAAGTTATGGTCGGGAAGGATGAGTAAGGTTTTTCAAACTTTCCATTGACTACAATGGTGATTTTCTTGGATCTTTTATTCAAACGTTTATTTCAGATAATGACAATCCATATTTTGTTAACAATACAGTTGGTATTTTATACTAAGTATGATATACTTGTAATTATAATCACATCAAAACCAAATAAAGTTAAACTAATATACAATCAAATCAAAATTAAATTAAAGTTAAATAAAAAATATTTCTCATCAGTACTATCAGTAAAAAATTAGTTCTTCCAGAGATAATTCCCCTAATAAACAAAAAACAAACAAACTTTACCTCTGTATAATATAGAACAAAGTAAAGATAAATCTTGTTTTACAATAATAACCTACATATTTATTGTTAGGAACTGAATATTTTCAGATACAGTGTATCATTAGATATCACTTGGTTGAAAAACAGTTAAAATGTGAGAAAAAATAGGTCTTTTGGATTTCTCTACTAAGTAATAATAGCTTTTCACTTTTCACGATCTGTAACATCAAACCCATGTGATTGGCGTCCATTTTAACGGCACATACCTAATTGAGTTCAGCCCGAATTTTACGATAAAAATACTGTTGAATATTTATTACGTTCATCAAAGTGTTAATAAATAACATTTTTAATGAATTTGTGATTGATCATGTTTCGAGGACACGACGTGTATCTATTTTTATTATTTTTACAGATACAGGGACACGGGATATGTAAACTTTATATTTTAATACATGCTGGTTTATATTGCTTGTTATTAGATTGAACAAAACACAACCTATTGAGGTAAGTGTTAAGGCATTTTTTTTCTGGCAATCAGTTTGTGATCTAGTTTTTTGACCATAACTTTTTTAATTTAGGTTCTACGATATATTTACTTCATCATCATATTTTTACAATTTTTAACTAATTAATGTTTTTTTTGTTAATACAGCATATGGAATATCAGCAAAGTTAACTTGGCTATTATGACAAGTGCTTAGATACATTCCCAAAACAGTGCTCTGTTTCTTAATACGTTATTATCAGTGCTTTGCTCATTTTTATCTACAAGTGCAAGTCTTATAATTATATATTTCTTCTTGAACTCATCAAGGTCCTGCTTAATTGACTGAATAAATTACGATTCGTTGAACTTTGCGACTCACAGACAAAAAAAGAAAGACATTGAGTGTCAAATAAAAAAGTGACAAAGAATTATTGTTGTCGTGAAAAATAAGCTTGGAAAATATTCCTTAGAAGATTTTCTTACAACGTTTTCTCCATTAGCATTTTATTGTCAGAATTGCATAGATTGCCATGACATTTCACTATTTTATTAATTTTTAGGGTTGCGCACCCTATTTCGAAGCCTATGCTGTCTGTTTGTCTCTTAGGGCTATATCTTAACAACCGAAAAGTTATCTAAGTTACATATTTATAGCAAATATTAAGAAGCCTTAAAATAAATATAATTTACTGTTTTCTTTTTATTATTTTTGTTCCATTATAAAATGGTGATTTTAAAAATTGGCCTTATTGTATGCATATTCTAAAATAAAACAACAACTAGTAAAAATAGGGCAAACTATAACCGTTATGTTTGTCAGGAACCTTAAATGCCCGATTGCGACTCGCCCTTGGCCGTTTTATAACAGAAAATGCTGCATTTAAATTCTTTAATATCGGGCTAAAAGCTGCATAAAACGAGTGTAATAACCGCGTCTGAATCGACGGATTAAATGAGTTATTACACTTTACAGTTTAATTGAATAGCAGTCGACAATTCAGTGCGTTAAATCGACGCTTAGTGTCAAAATACTATCATTTTATTTCCTACTAGCTTCTGCCCGCGACTTCGTACGCGGATCCTGTTGCTTATGCCAGCGACAACGGGGTCGTCAAAATAGAAGATCTGAAACGTGTGATGTAAAATTCTAAGGCCCGGGGACGGGAAAACAACGGGATGAGCGAGACGATTGGAGTCGTTCCAGATCTTTAATTTTTGTATGTCAACAGGAAATACCCATCAGACTAAACAACTTTTACTAAGACGTCATTCCTATACATATATATTATAATGTAGCTGGGCTCTTGAAGTTCCACATCAGCGGTTCCTGATCTTCAAATTTTATACGGCAACAGAGAGTGCTCGTTAGGCTGAACAACTCTTGCTAAGACGTGATTCCTATATATGTTATAGTGTAGCTGGGCTCTTGGAGTTCCACATCAGCTGTTCCAGATCTTCAAATTTTATACGACAACAGAGAGTGCTCATCAGGCTGAACAACTCTTGCTAAGACGTCATTCCTATATATGTTATAGTGTAGCTGGGCTCTTGGAGTTCCACATCAGCTGTTCCAGATCTTCAAATTTTATACGACAACAGAGTATACGACAACAGAGAGTGCTCATCCGGCTGAACAACTCTTGCTAAGACGTGATTCCTATATATGTTATAGTGTAGCTGGGCTCTTGGAGTTCCACATCAGCTGTTCCAGATCTTCAAATTTTATACGACAACAAAGAGTGCTCATCAGGCTAAACAACTCTTGCTAAGACGTCATTCCTATATATGCTATAGTGTAGCTGGGCTTTTGGAGTTCCACATCAGCTGTTCCAGATCTTCAAATTTTATACGACAACAAAGAGTGCTCATCAGGCTGAACAACTCTTGCTAAGACATGATTCCTATATATGTTATAGTGTAGCTGGGCTCTTGGAGTTCCACATCAGCTGTTCCAGATCTTCAAATTTTATACGACAACAAAGAGTGCTCATCAGGCTAAACAACTCTTGCTAAGACGTCATTCCTATTTATGTTATAGTGTAGCTGGGCTTTTGGAGTTCCACATCAGCTGTTCCAGATCTTCAAATTTTATACGACAACAGAGAGTGCTCATCAGGCTGAACAACTCTTGCTAAGACGTCATTCCTATATATGTTATAGTGTAGCTGGGCTCTTGGAGTTCCACATCAGCTGTTCCAGATCTTCAAATTTTATACGACAACAAAGAGTGCTCATCAGTCTAAACAACTCTTGCTAAGACGTCATTCCTATAAATGCTATAGTGTAGCTGGGCTTTTGGAGTTCCACATCAGCTGTTCCAGATCTTCAAATTTTATACAACAACAAAGAGTGCTCATCAGGCTAAACAACTCTTGCTAAGACGTCATTCCTATTTATGTTATAGTGTAGCTGGGCTTTTGGAGTTCCACATCAGCTGTTCCAGATCTTCAAATTTTATACGACAACAGAGAGTGCTCATCAGGCTGAACAACTCTTGCTAAGACGTGATTCCTATATATGTTATAGTGTAGCTGGGCTCTTGGAGTTCCACATCAGCTGTTCCAGATCTTCAAATTTTATACGACAACAAAGAGTGCTCATCAGGCTGAACAACTCTTGCTAAGACATGATTCCTATATATGTTATAGTGTAGCTGGGCTCTTGGAGTTCCACATCAGCTGTTCCAGATCTTCAAATTTTATACGACAACAAAGAGTGCTCATCAGGCTAAACAACTCTTGCTAAGACGTCATTCCTATTTATGTTATAGTGTAGCTGGGCTTTTGGAGTTCCACATCAGCTGTTCCAGATCTTAAAATTTTATACGACAACAGAGAGTGCTCATCAGGCTGAACAACTCTTGCTAAGACGTCATTCCTATATATGTTATAGTGTAGCTGGGCTCTTGGAGTTCCACATCAGCTGTTCCAGATCTTAAAATTTTATACGACAACAGAGAGTGCTCATCAGGCTGAACAACTCTTGCTAAGACGTCATTCCTATATATGTTATAGTGTAGCTGGGCTTTTGGAGTTCCACATCAGCTGTTCCAGATCTTCAAATTTTATACGACAACAGAGAGTGCTCATTAAGCTGAACAACTCTTGCTAAGACGTCATTTCTATATATGTTATAGTGTAGCTGGGCTCTTGGAGTTCCACATCAGGTGTTCCAGATCTTCAAATTTATTCTCTTAGCAGAAAATGCTCATCACGTGAAACAATTTTTGCTATGGTACCATTTTTGTATCTCTTATAGTTTAGCTGGTCTGTTGCGGTTCTGCATCAGGTGTTCAAGTTTCCAAGATAAATTATAGCCTATATGTTGCCCAGACTTCATACCTATACGACAAAAAAAAAATCAATCAAATCCGTCAAGTAGTTCCGAAGATTAGCGTGTACAAACAAACAGACAAACAGACAAACAGACAAACAGACACACAGACAAACAGACAAACAGACAGAAAATTTTTTTTGGTTTCGTGCTCTATTACTGTTTCTAAACCCCCCTCAATTATTATTTTTTTAATATATTCAATGTACAGACACAGTTTTTTTACTGTTTTATTATATGTATAGATAAATGATTTATTTATTCATGAAATAATGTTTATTGAACCTTTTGACTATGGTGGTCTTTTGATTTATGGTTTTTGTTATTGCTGTCCAATTAAAAATAAATTAAGAGCCGCTTTTATGAATAATGACGCAACCACATAATTGTAATGTTAAAGCGTTATCCGTCGAGTGTCGTATGCAACGCATAGGTACAGAAAACGCATGTAGGCGTTCGACGGGTTTGGAAATACACAATTAAAAAGGGGATGCTGCGCTTTAATAGAATCCTTTATAAATCACTTGACAGCTATCATCCAATCACCAAAATGATGCTAGCCACAAGCAAACTACTACACCCTGAAGGCCAACTCTACGAATTAAAAACGTTTAAAATATAGTCGCAATCTCATCTCAGTCAAAGTCAATGTTTAAAAAGGTACTATAGTAGGAACTCAAAAGGTGTAAATAAGGCTTCTTCTGGGTAAGCTCACTCCATCGTAGATCTTGTCTCTGTCATCTCTGACCTAGGCTAGAGTCAAGAGCGAACCCTGCTCATATAAAAAATAAATAAGCAAGATTATCAAGAAAAATGGTAACTAACTAGGTAAATATTTGATTGAGTGGAAAACCCACTTATGCCCCGGCCATAGGACTAACCCGTCGTATTTCATATTAAAGTCTAGACAAAAGATTTACATGCCTTATAGCTTAGGGCGTCTACACCCACCAATAACTACATTAACAACCAAACATTCCAACCTCAACTTTCCATTCGAGCCTTACATGCGCAATAAACCAACAGACACACACCTGGCATATTCGACAAGACCAACATAATAGCCGGGAGTAAATTCCGAGTGATTCAAATACCCGTAAGTAACACAATACTTAGCTCAATGGGGCGTGGACGCATACAATATGATCTGAGGACAAAGCGGCCTCTCGGATTGTGTGGCAGCTGGTCAGGGTTGCCCTGAACGTGGAATTGCGTACCTATTTATAGTCACTTAGCACATTTTTTATGATGGTGAATACTCTGACGTGTGAAGGATCTTGTGGTGAAACACCAAAAGAATTTCGATTTGTATTATTGCCAATGTTAGTTGGGTTCCCTATTAAAAAGATACTCAGCGTCATATTCATTTTTGTCAGCGACTTCGTCCGCGTGTATGTCTGTTGTCGCGGATGCAGACGCGGATTAAAAAGTAGCATATGTCCTTCCTTGGGGTTCAAACTTACCCCGTACTAAATTTTATCACAATCGGTTCAGTGGTTTATTTGTGAAAGCGTAACAGATAAACAGACAGACCGAGTTACTTTCGCATTTATAATATTAGTAAGGATTGTTGAGAAGAACGTTGATTCAAAGTCAAAGCATTTATTTAAATTATAAACCATTTTAGTATTTTCCACAAGCACTTTTAAATTGTTTAGGAGTCGGTCAGTTAGTCAGAAAGTTGAAGATATTCGCTAGTTCCAAAACTCAGGTAGGTCCTAATGGAGAAGAACTAGCAAAAAACTCCACAGCTTTTCAATTAAGTTTACATTATTTTTGTTGCTTCTATATGTGATAATAATCTAGGTAAAGAGCATGGTAGTTAAGAGATGACCAATCTCATTAGCACCATTTACTTAGCTCAACTATTTTGAAGCGAACCGAATGATCCAACCCACGCACCACCATCAGCAAGACATTTGAGTAAGCATGACAATGCTCTCAACCATCGACCGTCTAACCGAAAAGGACTATTCATATTAAGCTTTGCCTAAACCCACGATAAACATTTACGTAGGTAGACCTTTTACTAAATCGCCTGAGCAGTCGAAATTGCCGAAACGTGTGACAAAAAAATTTGAATTTTACTTTATCGTTTTTCAGTAACTTTTACAAAATCAACAAAGCTCTTTTAAATGAGCATCCACAGGCAGTGTGAATCCATGTTTACTATGCATATGAATTCAATTGGTACCCATTACCCCACCAGTTGGTGCTTACAGCTACCGTAAAATGTGTAAATATTCATCATGTTCCGACCCAATCGTTTACGTTGCAGATCGTACACCAGAAGCCGTGTCCACCATAATTGGTGGTGCTCTAGTCTGCTGTCCCTTTTGCTCATGAATTAAAGGAAACTGATAATATGGTATCTGCAGTATATCTCTTAAATTTTTCTCTTCTCTTTTGCAAAAATTTGCGGCCTACACATTTTTAAATATCAGAATATGCAAATAGTTTTATGCACACTGTTGAATAATGAACGAGCTTCAAATATCATAAATTGATGTAGCTCAACACTAGGGAATGTGTCTTAAAGTATGAATGAGACAATGTTTTGCTTTTGACTGCCATTACTTGCTGTCAAAGTCTAAGCAGTTATTTCCATTAGACTGTTTTCAGGCACTTTGAATTGTCAAGGAGTTGGTCAGTTAGTCAGAAAGTTGAAGCTTGTTGCTTGTTCCAAAACGTACGTGGGTCTCTACAGAGAATAATGAGCAAGAAACTACACGGCAACGGTCGTAACTTGCCGAACTGAACATTTCAACCCTTTAAAGGGCTTCAGTTTGCGGCTCTGAAGTTACAAAATGAAGACTACAAAATTACTGCGCAGTAGCTACCTAATGCAGCAGTGTGCTGCATCGGAAAATTTAGTTTTAATACGGTAAACTTACATGACAAGAACTGTACAATGTAACAATAAAAACTGTTACAATAAAATTTACACGTGTGGCGCTTAAAAAACTAGTAATCTGCTACAAAATGAGACAGTTTACCTATTAAGAATACAAAAGAATGCGTTCAAATTAATGCTTGTCTTATCAATACTTTGAAGCCTAGATTTAGATGCAGGTTGATGAAAGGCATCTGTTGTATAGAAATTAATTTTTGTAAAATAATTTGTAGACTTATCTTGATAACCGTCATAGCAACGAAGGCAATTTATAGGGCTGCCAAGAACAACTTCATAATTGAATTGAAAACTAAACTGGAGTTGTAAACAGGCATTTTGACAATTAGATAGCGCTTTTCTAATAATGAAAGTTTAATTAAAGTTCGTACTAAGAAGCAGATAAGACACGTTGAACTGTCGTAACTAAATTTTAAGTTGAACTTTATCGAAATTGGGTCAAACGTTTTTGAGGAAAAAAAGATGGACAGTTTCTTTAAGATTTGATATAAAATATTCAGTATGTTTATTCAGCGGTTTATTTAAAACAGTATTCCGAGGTCGAGTAAATTGTTATTAGATTTTTCCATCAAGAATTTCTCAGTACCAGCCTCGGAGTCTGGATTTATAGAATAAGCTCGCCCCTTATTACTGGCGAAATGAGCGTGTAGGTACTGTAACACCGCGACGTGGGTTGTTACTGGTACCAGGATATAATATATATCAATCTACTTGATTGGTACGCGTATTTAATATTATACCTCATGTTTTCTTCACTTTAATTTATATTAATATCATATTTTAATTCTAGTTCTTTTCTATAGCTATAAGGCTTGACAGCCGTTGACACACGGTCTGTCTTCTATTCTAATTATTTAAAAGTAATATTTTATCTCATAATACCAAATAGGTTGTATTTGGCTCAATCAGCCAGGGTCTCTACAGTACTAATGTAGATAATTCTGCCTATCCCTTCGGGGATTACATGCGTGATGTTATGTTATTAAAATATAACTTGATCTGAATTCTGTTTTTAGTAGGCATTACGAGTTATAAGTAACTCGCAATAACACACATAATATTCATAAATATTATATTAACGTTTTACAAGCACAGTGCTAAACTAAACACTTATTTTAAATAATGTTTTAGAATATAATCAATACCTACATTCTAAAATTTAAATATTCAGACTATATTAGCATAAGCGGTAAGTTTCAGTCCTAAAATAATATTGAGGAGCATACATGTGAAAGTATTATAAAGGTGGGTGCACACCTGGTTTATCCGACCGCAGCGCGGTTTTCAAGGCGATAACTTCTCTTGTAGCCCGTGAGATTAATATAATGGAGGCACCCGGTTAAGGTTCTTATTCTGAATTCTTGAGGTAATATGGAGTTTGTTTTAAATACTTATATTTTATTTAAAAAAAAAGGTCAGTAATAAAATTCACGCAGACAAAAGTTAGTTTTAAATAACTCTGTTAAAATAAAATTGTATTCCCAATTACCCCTTCAATCTATTTACTTTTAATTAAATATGTCGGGTTTTGTAAAAACAATGGCAGTGGGAACATCTAAGAGGAATTCCTAAGAGTTTCTTTGACGCGCCGCAAGCGAGGAGCCTTTCGTAGAAATGGATTACTTAAACTTATTCAATTAATTTTTACTTGTATGAAAGAAAACCAATGTTTATGATCCTTAAAAAAAAATTGTGTAAGCCTATACTTTTTTTATACTTTGCACCACATTAGGAATTTCTAGTGCATCGTGGGTGCATTTCATCATGATATCATATCAGCCGATATAGGATATAGGCCTCCCATAAATATAGCTACAGTGACGGGTCCTGCACTACTCGCATCTAGCTGTTTCCCGCGACCTTTATCAGGGGGCCTACCACAACCTCTTAAAACAATATTATTTTAATATTACTTTGTAATTTCTGTTGTTGCATTTTCAACTCTCGGCGCTGATCCGAGCGTTGAAAATTCAACAGAGCGGAACGCAAAGTAGTATTAAAATAATATTGTTTTAAGAGGTTGTGGTAGGCCCCCTGGTCGTCAGTCCACTTTGTGGACTGTGACTTGTGGACTTGTCCTCAAAGTCGCTAAGAGAGCAATGGAGAGGGCTATGCTCGAGGTTTCGCTGAGAGATCGAATCAGAAATGAGGTGATCCGCAGAAAAACAAGCTTAAGGCGCAGTGCGGAAAGGCCCCCTACGAGGTGGTATTAAAAATACGCTTAACAAATTAATCCATGTTCTCGGTGTAGATGTCGTTAATGTAAGTACATAATTGTATAACAATATTAGCTTTAAAAGACTTCATAATTCGTCCCTGTCGCAGAATCCCTTTTTATTTGACGTTTCTTACAAAAACACTACCTGCCTGTCAAAAAGCGTCATATGTCAATTAGTTCCTGTGATTTCGTGTTTAGTCAGTGAGTGACCTTTTGCTTTTGTAATAATAAGATTACATTGAAAAAATAAGAGATATCTTTGGGAATACCTTTGGAGTGTATTTCACTTCTCTGTTCCTGAGTGAAATTTAATTTATATACTTTAAGTAATATGAAAATGTCAAAGAGATTTTTTGTTTATTTATTTGTGTGGACGCGGTAATCTCTGGAACTACAAGTCGGACTGGAAAAAATCCTTTGTATTTACGATAGCCAAATTCGTGAGACTAGATATCATCACGATAAATCTACGACCCACAGGGCGGAGCAATAACCAAAGACGTAACACAGATAAAAAATCCACCTAAACGAAGTCACGGGCAGAAGCAAGTACAGCCAGCAAAACAGATAGGTATGCAGGGTCGTCAGATATAGTTGAAGTTTTCTAAGAAACTGATGGATGTCGTTGACTGAAACTTAACCTATTAAATGAAGAACTATTCATCTACGTTTTAAATTAAATTACATTCGAAAAAATCCATCGGTTTCTAAGAAAACTTCAACTATATCTGACGACCCTGCATAGCTATCTGTTTTGCTGTGTGTACATAAATAAATAAAAGTAGCCCGAAAGTTCAATACAGAAATACTCGCAATCCAATCGTCTAAAAATACAATATCTAACATTTAGAAAATAACCAATACGATACGCTGTAGAAACAATCAAGCTAAGTGTGGCTGACGACACAAGAGATGAACTGAGATAAATCTATTTACGCTAGATTTGAGCTGCAATCCGCTCGGTTGGACTGAACCAACGAACTGAGAGATATAAGGTGTCTTATGGACAATATTGAGACGGACTTACGAAGGAGTAAAGTGCTGCGGTAACTGTTATTAGTGTTGATTGTTTTTCAGGGTTTCGTACCGAAGGATGACTGCTCTTTGGTTTAGTTCTGCTGAACATAAGATCTTGGATTCTCAGGTCGGGTAAAGTGTTATTGGGTTTTTCCATCAGGAATTTCTCAGTAGCAGCCTCGGAGTCTGGATTTAAGCCCGGTTGATGGCAATAGGCTCGCCCCCTTTTACATGAGAAATAACTGGCGGAGTGTAGGTGTACACCTCTACCTATGCCTTCGGGGATTACAGGTGTGATGTTATGTGTTCACAAACAGTTGTATTGTATGTAAATTAAGCAGCAGGTTTCGTGGCCTAGAACGAGTCCAAGTGTGGGTCAGTAAAACACACACCCGTATTGACAAAATCGCTAACAACAAAAAGAAACATACGAGTTGAATTTAGAACACCCGCCTTTTTTTTTACAGCGTTTAAAAATAAATAAAACGGACGCCATATTGAACTTGTGTGACGATTACTGTGACGTCACACTAAGTTCAATATGGCGTCTTTTAAAGGACATAAAGTCAAGATAAAAAGCAAATAATTATGTACTAATGTTCTTAGTTGTTGAAATGTGTATTGTGCCTCTTCATTGAGCATTGACATTTAAAAAATAAAAGTTTTGCACTCGTTTTTCCTAAAGTTCTGCCAGCCTGTCACCCAGCTATTGCCAGTATTGGTATGCGAATTTTCGTATTTCATACTTTTTGCCCACATAAACCCGTAACAGAATGTTAACAGCAATAATTATAAAGAAAACAAAAGACTGGCCACAACAAGGGGATGCTATAAAACAATAGAACAAATAAAAATGAATGCAGTATCGGCGGCACATCGTCCAGTCTACATGACTGTACATGTACAGTTAGCGTCATAAACATGATAACTTCGCCTTTGTACTTGGGTATGGAATCCTAAAATCTTTTAATCTTATTTGAATTCACAAATTCACGTCAGAATCACTCTCATTTTTCGAAGTAATTGTACCGATATTGAATATTTTTTCGCTGATTAATATTTAAAATCTTTTCTATGCATAAGTTTGGGACTTACTTAAACTGTTATTGGTAGATAGTAATGTAACATATTTGGTAATATTTAATTAGTTTGATTAAGACTGTGGTTTGGCCCGTTTTGGCAGAAGTGAGTTCATAGGGATAATTTTTGTGTTACAAAGAACACACATTAGCGACATTTTTGATAAAACTGACTCAAAGTCACGACTTATGTCATCGCAATTTTATGATTGCGATAAGATTTTGAATGTTTTTAATTATGTAAATTGGTCTCAATTGCCGTGAACGGTGTTCATTCAGAAAAGCCCTAGTGACATTGAGTATTATTATTTGTCAATATATCTTTGACGCTGATGATACCTTTGTCAGTGTGTGTATCACGAGTCTGTCTTCCCGTCAGCAATACAAGCCCTGCGGGAGACACCGTTCTAAATTGAAAACTGAACGAATCGCACTTGGACATTTTGTGAACGTGCCATTGCCTACGAGGCAGATGATTGTCATTGTATGGTCGAACAAGCTATTTGGTTTACAGATACCATAATTATCTTTCTGCTACATTGCCGTTCATTGTTATTTTGTACACATACATACATAAACTCACGCCTTTTTCCCATGGGGGTAGGCAGAAACCACAGAACGCCACCTGCTACGATCCTTACATACTCCTTTCGCCTCATCTACGTTCATACATCTCGTCATACAAGCACGCCGGTTACGAGTACTCCGCACCTGACCTTTCTGAAGAACCTCACCAATAAGGTCAGTGTAGGTCTTCCTAGGGCGACCCCTCCCTGCGTTGCCACTCACCTCTGCCATATAAATACCTTTTGTCTTTTGTACCTTTTGTGTAAATCTATTTAGTTGAATAAGTTTATTGATACTTTAAATGACCAAACCTTACCCAAAAATCTCAATAATCCTGAGATTTGTGTTTTCTAATACAAAAATATTGCTACAAATACGTGTGTACGGTATGCAGTTGTTTGAGCTTAATTCACACTGACCTCGGTACTAGTGGAAACTGTATCATGGTAGGTCTTCCTCGTTCACAAACACTCACACACTTCCACGAAATTTTAGGTAGTTTGCTTTAGACTGCTAAATAGTACACTATTTTATGAGTATGACTATGAGAATAAAGATACTCTAAGAATTGATGCACTCGAAACATTGTTTAATAGTATTTGCAAGTAAGCCGCCTGTTTACCATATAGCTTCTTCGACTGTACATGTAACGTGCGAGGGTTTTATGGTTTATGACGGTTTTTAGAACTTAGGATGAATTAATTTAGTTTGGGATAGGATTGTTCTTGTAAATGAGGTCAGTGGTCGGATGTAAATACATAATTATCTGTACATAAAAAAGACCCTTGTCTAATCAAGACACGTGGCCTTAGGTAAAAGCCTTCAGATCCATTCCGTAGTTTTTGCGCGAAAGAGTAACAAACATCCATCCATCCTCATAAACTTCTACATTCATAATATTAGTAGAATGACCATATTTCCTGTTCCCATAAAACATTCCAGAAATACGGAGTTAGAAAAAGCCACAAAATGGCAATTGTGACTCGTTTTCGACTTTCCTTTGGTGAATTTGCGTTTGGGTTTAGAGAACGCGTCGTTTGACGGAACTGTTGCTGCGGTCATTTTGTTACCAAAGCTTCTCTACGCTTTTCTAACCAAATTCGAATGTGAAATGACATTATGTGTCACACGAAAATTGGCTTAAATCTTATTATAGAACTTTAGGTCTGGCAACAATGTCAATAATGGTTAAATTTTTCTATTTTATTTATTTTTGCTATTTCTGGGATTTTAATGCATATTATAAATGTAAAATTCTGTAAGTGTGTATGTTTGTTAATCAATTACGCATTAATGACTTAACCCATATATGGATAGGCGCAAGGGTTGGCCATGACCTGGATTAAGATATAGGATCTTTTTTATCTCGATAATACGTTCCCTTGGGGTAATAATCGACTTTTACGTTGCCGCCAAAAGCTAGTTTGCAAGTAAATGGAATGACAATAGTACCTAATGGGCTTTATTAAACTTCGATCATGATGTAAGATAATCAACCAATAGATACACATATCTTAAAATTAAATTACAGGATACTTTTTGTAGATTAAGACCCACATGATTCCTCTCATTCATCCTTAAAAAAAAAAACAATTCCGGTAGTTTATGGACTACTATAATAGTCATTTACGATGTTCGACACCAAATAACTAAAAACAAGTAGTTTGAATGGTGGCCTACGAAAAATCTTTCACTCCGAAATGTTGGCACCCTGCCATCACCCCCCACTGATCCGTAATTACGTTCTGTTTACACACACAACAAAACCTGAAATTACAATAAACAACAGTAAAATAAAATGTTGTTTTTAAAAACAAAACAAGGTACGGACGACGAAGGTAAATCGTGTTACAATGCGAACGAAATTTACTTTATGAAAAAAATATTTGAAAAGTTGATTCTGTCCGCGTTTGTATTTAAAGTGAGTTGTACGGATTTTTTTAACGTAGACTTTTGTATAAATACAATTTTAGGATTAAATTATTGGAACGTCTTAAATGGAAATGAGTTAAAGTTACGTCTTTGTCGATTTCATTATAATAATATTGAAACAAAAAAAAGGTCTTAACCTTCACCGTAGTTACATAAAAAAATGTTTATTCACAAAAGAGTTTGTATTATATACCCGACATTATTTTTAGACTTCGATTTTTATGGTCATCAACAAATATTTTCCATTCAAGTTAGGGATTTTAAGTAACTGAACATCACGTAAGGCAGAGGTGTACCCATTAGTACACCCACATTTCGGTTGTTGTATTTAAGTTCCATGTACCAAATGTTCCAAACTACGCGTAGCTTGTACGTACTCATAAGTACCTACTCGTAACTAAGTTTATAAATGTGCTTTATGAGAATTTACGACTTACCCGAACTACTCATTTTAGTTTCTTTAGTAATTTTAGTATAGGAAGAAATTTTAGATGTATTACACAAGTATTACTTAATTGCAAACAATGCAATATTTTATTACCATCTCAGATATACTACGAGGTATAAAATAAGTACTAGAAAAGAAAAACACTTTATCTGTTACTCAAATTTGGCTGAAAAACGGCTATAATATAACAAATACCTATAGTATGTACAAAATATAGAAGGATCAATGACTTACTAATACTGCTATAAGAAGCCTAATAGACCTGTGTTTCAGCAGTATTTTCATTATCACCTTTTCACTCACTTAAAGTAGATACAACTCTGATAAAACTCCCCCAAAGCTAGTCAAAGCTATACAAAAGCGAAGTGCAACTGCAATAGACACAGAAATACAGCCAGAGGATAGATGTTAAAGTAGGCGATATTGAATTCTTATCTGGTTGTCATTACGTCGGAACTAGCTGGCTGGCTTGTTGCGGATATTGCGCTACCGATTGCGATCCGATAGGTACATGTACTGGCGGCAAAATAAATAAGTATACGGGGTGTAAAGATACATCACATAGCCCTGAACTTAGTGCCTATCAAACTGAGTAATATTGAGCAAATATGACTTTACTGTTTATCAATATTTTATAATCACTGTAGCACACTGTGTTTGGCAATGTACCCAAAACTCTGCTTATGGACACATGTAACAGTACATGGGTTGTGGGAGTTCGATCTTCAATATTTCTATAACCAGAAGGTTTCCAGGTCTGGAAGGTAATTAAGAAAATACCCAATGTCTGTGTCTAAGGAAATGAAGTATAATGACGTACCTATGCTAAATGCTTTGGTATGATTTTGGACAATCTTTTTGTCATCAGTTCTCCTGATAATTTTATATGGTAATTGCTCGTATACGCTTGGGCTGTTGTGTACTTACTATAATGGGTAATGAACAACCTTTGTCATAAAGTAACGCATGATAGACGAATGCTTTTGGGATGGTGTCAGTTTACTGTGAAGGCACTTATTACATACACAGCTATAATTATCGTTACTTTGATAGTTTCTAAGTTATAATACCCTGTATACTTATCTATTTTTCCATGTATACCCGTATCGATACTTGTATCGTATGATGCGAGTGCAATATTTTCAATGTTTGTTTTATTCTGGTCCGTACAAAGTTCGGTGTACAGTACCGTTTTTTACGATTGTATCGTTTGCAATGGGTTTTTGATTAACAAAGTTCGGTACACTGAAGTTTACACAAGCAGAAAAATGCCTTGTAATTTTGAATGGATTAGGTGGAGGTAGAATCCTACAAAGCCACGACCCTCGCTTTGATTCTTTGTATGAATAGATACCTACTTTAGGGGTCTGCTTAGAAATGTTTATATAATTCTTAACTGGTAATATTTTTCATTGATCTTTTTTATTTAAAAAAACGTGGCCTCTAGGAATTTCTCCTGTATTGTGGGTCTGTACATCATTATAAACTCATATACACAAACAGCCAAACCTGGGACAACTATCTGCAGGCCATACAAATATTTGTTTCGTGCAGCCTCTGCGCTATCCATGTCGCCTGTCGTCATATTGTATGTTTCTTGAACATGTACACCTGTAAAACTTTGATATCTGTTCAGGTAATCAGTTATATTTATTTGTACACAAGTAGACAATGCCTTCTCATTTCAATGACCCCCTACAGGAAACGGGTGGTGGGTTGCCCTAATTATACCAGAAACCACAACCAATAGGAGCAAAATCTGCAAAGTAATAATTCTATCGTGTCAGCAAGGAAATTAAAAGAAACGATAAGTTCGTCGACAATGCCCTCGTCCAAATAATTAACTTAGGGGTTTAATTAACGGAAAAAGTTACGAACAAATGTTTCCACGGTACTGTGTGAAAGTACGATAAACAATAAAGGAATTATGTATCTACTATCTTCAGTCAATAATTAGATCTTGGAAGTTAAGTAGACTCCCTGATTAATACTCGTTCATGGGTAATAGAGGTAGGTATTATAAGATAATTAGACGTTTGTGACTTGATAGAAGAATTGATTGAACGCGGCAGTTGCACGAAGTACAGATGATGTATTAAATTCTCTTGTCGCAGTGTTTGTTACCAAACTCCTCCGAAACGGCTGGACCGATTTTAATGAAATTTTGTGCAGATATCGTGTAAGTCTGAGAAGCGGCCAACATCTATTTTTCATAACAAAATAAAAAAAAGGTCGGCACGAATTTTGCTGGCTCAGCTAGTACAAAGAAAAATCTCTTTGTATCGTTTGTAGTTGCACTCCGTATGTATTAAGTTTATAAAAAATCGATCGAATCGATTTTTTATAATTTCATCCCCTAAGGGGACGAAACGGGGTTTAAAGTTTGTATGGAGAAACAAGATGAGATCACCAATAACCGACATTTACGCGGACGAAGTCACGGACAGAAGCCTAGCCATACCTAGCCTAGTAGTCGTTTTAGGGAAGATGGAAACTAATTAATCCAGGTGTCTATACATTCGGGGTTGCGGGACGTCTTAACAGGATACCGTGGCCCCGGAACGTAGGTAAAGGGCAACAGAAGGAACAGGGTGGTTTTTTAGTCAGTAAAAGTCTGACAGTCCCTTCCGCCCCACCCAGGGCGGAAGACGTCATTTGATGATTTTTACTACCTTAAAAAAAAAGGTGTCTATACATGAGGCAGTAGGTACTAGGTAACATTATCAGTTTCAGATTATTTCTGTACATTTTACGATACTAACAAGAAATAATAAGTTACCTGTAACAATGCGAAACAAGAAAATATTAGGTACCTAGTTATTTTTATTTGTGATGGCTGAATAAACTTCATACATGTATTTTCTAAATTATCCGATCCAATAATATGTAATAATATAATTCTAATACCTAAGTAATAATATATTGATAGAATATTATCAAGCGTTTACCTGCGATTTTGTCTGCGTAATTTATATTACTGATCACTTTCTTTTTTATAATAAAATATAGCACATAGCAATAACGTAGCTTCCTATAGGTGAAAGGATTTTCAAAATCGAACCCGTATTTCCGGAGATTAGCGCATTCAATCAACATGAAAACAAATATTTAAACTCTTCAGCTTCATTATAATAGTATAATAAGTACTTATACAGGTTAATCTACCTATTTACTCACAGGCGTTCATATTTTACTTGAGTTTTTTGACGAACTCAAACAACGGTGACGTGCAAAATATTATTAAAAGATTAAACTGCAAACTGCGAAATGGAAAATTATATGAATTTAGTTATTTATATTGTTTAGGGTCGTTTTTAAGCCCGGGGTCAAAGTAAATGATTAAATCCTTAAGCCGTAACAAATTGTGTGAGGGTCAAGCGAGGTTATTAGTTATAAAGAAGGGTTTAAACAAAACGCGCCGGTTATTACGCGTTATACCCGGCTAAAATGCGTTTAATTTCCTTTCTCGTTTATTTAGAGTATCATAACATCAAATATTAATATTTTTTATGGGTTTCAAACAAGGTGAGGTACGTTTTGCCGTGTTTTTTTTATTAATTTTTATTTGATTGAGGTAATTAAAGCTTTTGTACTTTTTTCTGTTACGTTTGACGTTAATTGTCAGTTTATTAATTTTCGGAACACAATTAATAATCGCTGAGTTTAATGGTGATGTGTGTGAGTGGTTTTCGACCAATTCTGAAATTCAGTGCGTTTGACAAACAAATAACCAAAAAAAATTTTAGCTTTATTTATTAATTAAAAATAGTATAGATTACAATGCTTAGGACCTAAACTAAATATAAATAATAATACAAGCCTTTTACTGTCCTATTGCTGGGCATAGGCCTTTTTCCAATACAGAGAAGACACGAACACAGTAAGTTATAAAACGCATGAACTATCTATTTCGAAAATAAAAAAGACAAACTTGCAAACATATTTTTCTTGGCCGCTTTGAACCTATTTGTGGCCAACGACCTCCTTCGATAAAAACTTTGCAAAATAAATAAATATTTGTTATTTTAAGACGTTTAAACTGCTAGAACAGACCTAAGTCAATATAAACTGCTTCGATAAGATCACCTATAAAATATCTCAATGGCTATTTACAAAACTAAGTTTTGTAATTTAGCTGCCTTGATAAAGACTTAAAGTTAAGATGCGGTAAAAATAATTCTACTTGGAATTGATAAACGAAGTATTTGTTATCTATACTAATATTTACTGCCTCGTTGGTCTAGTGGTTGCAAAGCGCGACTGCTGAGCATGAGGTGTTGGGTTCGATTCCCAGGTCGGGCAAAGTGTTATCGGGTTTTTCCATCAGAAATTTCTCAGTAGCAGCCTCGGAGTCTGGATTTGTGCCCGGTTGATGGCAATAGGCTCGCCCCCTATTACATGGGACTTAAACATAACTGGCGAAATGTGGGTGTATGATGGAAACACCTCTGCTTAATCCTTCGGGGATTATAGGCGTGATGTTATGGTGGGGCTTTATTTTTATAAGTTTTTGATATTTACGAGTATCGTTTTCCATTAATTTAAGGATTTAAATGGGTTAAAGTTTTGATCAAATCACTTAAGAATTAATTGAACTAAAAGCATGTCTCATATGTTTCTAAAATCAGGAAAAGTAGGAGAAACCACCTTCTTTCATGTCTTACCTTATCGCTTACAGACCTTTACAACAAAAGTAACAGCTTTTATGCAAAATCACGAACTTATAGCATTAGACAGCGCGTCGACATCGAGCTGCCGAACCAATTGATCGGCGATAAGTGGTCCAGTTCAGACTGAAATAGAGATACGACGTCAATTCTGCGAAGTCTATAATTGTGGCCCTAGTAGGTACCTACAAATATTTATCTTACTCTTCAAACTTTCTAGACGAATTTTGGTACTTTAAGTGATCAAAGTACGGGTTTGATATCGTGAAGAACTTCGTGAGGAAACCTAGACATATCTATTTAATTATAAGAATGAATCCCTATTTCCTTAGCAACATTATCACGCGTGAACGGCTGGATCAATTTCACTAATTCTTTTTTTGTTGTGTTGGTTATTATAAGGAGAAGGTTTATATGAAAGAAAATAAAAACTAAATATGGCGGTACGAAGTTCGCTGGGACAGCTAGTAATTAATAAATGTCTGAAATCGCCAATCAGTCTTGACCAAGCGTGGTGATTAATGCTCGTGCCTTCTCCATACGAGAAGACGCCTTTGCTACAGGGCAATAATAGACTAGCATAATTATTAAGTGATAATCTAGCTAAGAATATAACTTCAAAACTTTCACATATAAGGAAGCGTAATTAATTAACAATTTAAAATTTTAGGTGATACCTAATAATACAAAGATAGGTGGGTAAAGATAAGGTAAGGTAAAGGTAGTTTCCTTTTGGTAACAGTAAACCTCCAGACTCGTTGATATTTCCACGATGCAGTCAGCAGAAAAATAAAGCTTTTTATAAAACGGTTTTTTTTATAAAACGTAGCAAATCTGCTCGCTCATGTTTTAGTTCTAGGTAAAATGTATGAGCACTATTAAATACAAGTGCTGTTACAACACATAATGGTAGTAGCTATAAAAGTAAGAGGTTTTATGTAAAATCATAACGCTAACATAACAATGTTAGCTGTAACAGCGCAGAGGAGTTGCGTCAGGGGAAATATGTGGATTGAACCATTTTATACGGAAACTGTGCGGACTTGGAGATGTTTACTGATATTTATTTATTTATGACGAGTTAGTGGTGGAAGTCGGGTTTCAGTTTTGTGTGGTAGCTTTTTTTTAAGGATGCGAAATCATCAAATAACTTCTTTCGACCTGGCCGGAACGGAAGGCAGTGTCAGTCTGACTGTTTGTTTAAATACGCTTCTTTATGGAAGTAAGAAAAAATATTTTTTGTATATGATAGCCAGACTGTATAGGTACCTAAATATGTGTATACATCATGACTATTATGCCAAAGTAACTAAGAAAACTTATAATAAAATGTGTATAGGTACTAAGAAAAGTTAATGTTAAAAACTATTAACGGAACTCAACTAAACTAAATACCTACATACATGCATAACTGCGGAACAGTTTATACATAATATTTCTACATTTTAACATAACAATTATATTATATTTTATAATTATAATTTTGGCATAACTTTCCTAATTCTATTTTTAATTTTAAGCAAACCGCTAATAACAACTGTTTTACAAATAAATTCTTTTGTCTTTATTTTTGTGCTTAGCTAGTCTGGGTTGCGAGTTCGAGAACTATTAATGGCGATACGGTAAGATTTACTGTACACGTATTGGATTGAATCTTTGATTGGTTGTTTTTATTTGCAACAACCAATCACAACAGTTAAGGAAATTAATTATAGATACGGATCGGAGACTTGATCAAGCTTTCGAAAACTGGGTTTTAGGGTTTTTTTGGTAAATAGGTACCGAATCGTGTCTGTTAATATTGCATGTTTTATAAATTGCCCGGTTGATGGCAATAGGCTCACCCCTTATTACATGGGACTTAAAAACATAACTGGCGAAATGTGGGTGTACTAATGGGTACACCTCTGCCTAACCATTCGGGGATTACAGGCGTGATGTTATGTATTATAAACTAACTTATGCCCGCGGCTTCGCTCATGTTAAATTCGGGGTAACCGTACTTCATTCCTACGTTTCTCCATACAAACATTGGACCCACATTTTTTTTATCTTAGGGGGTGAATGTTGCAAAATCCTTTCTTAGCGGACGTCTACTAACTATAAACTACCTCCCAGCCTATTTATACGTCAAGCGGTTTTCGATATATATATTTATATCTATATATGTATTTAATTAATAACAATGTTTCTGAATAATATTACATTTTATAATTTGTTTTCCTTATATTGATTTTTTTTTGTGTAATAATATAGTATTTTTTTTTTGATTGGGACAAGCCCGCCACACTGTTCCCACCCACTGCAACTCCTGAAAGCCAGAATCAACAGTGGAGGCCACCAGAAAAGCGCCGAGGCAATGAAGCTCGACGAGTCCCAGAGAAACGATTAACTGTCTTGGGTCCCGCAACGAAATTAATCAGAAAAGAATAGCGGAGGAGTAAGAAAAAATATAATTTCCACTTCCCTCCAAACAAGCAGGAGACAGAACAGAACTAGGCCAATAGGCACAAAGGGACATTTGCAACTGGGAGAAGCCCAGATTGCCAAGCACCACGGATTGCAATTATTATTAAATTAATGGGTCCTAATGTGAGCTGTTACTTTTGATTCCAGTAATAGGTATGGCAAAAACGCTTGAACGCACGGAAATTAGTTCTAGTTTCTACAAGGTCCGCATAATAAACAACACCAGATCTAACCTGTACACTATCTAGCATGATATTGCGTTCATTCTGCCAAAGAATACACTCCCATAAGATGTGATGAGCAGATTGTTCATATTCACAGTCAGATGTAGAACATTGACACAAAGGAGAAGCAACAAGCTTGAAAGAAAATAATTTACTCTTAAAGTTGCCATGACCTGTGAGAAATTGGGCAACACAGTGATCCACCTCCAGCCATGTTCTGGCCAGCCGCTCACGAACGGATGGAAAGAACTGATGCAGGTGCCGGCCCTTGATAGAATTATCCCACCTACATTGCCATTCGGTTAAAAGTTCCTCCCAGACGTCAGCCTGCGGTTTAAATAATCTAGAGATCTTAGCACGGTCACGCTGTGTTAAAAAGTTTGCGTCCATGGTCTCTCGTGCGGAATAGTACATTGCAGCACGTCGCTGCACCTCGAGATCAACTGGAAGTACACCTGCAAGTACTGGTAGGGCTTCAGTACTAACGGTCCTATACGCTTAATAATATAGTATGTTGTAAATTTTATAAAATTTTAGTTTAGTTATTAATATTAAATTGCTGTGCCTTATCAGGGTCCATTATGTACTTAGCTTAAAGCCTACTGTAACATCTTGAACACATATGGAATGCAAATAAAAACTTAAAACTTGATATTATTTCGTGATGAGTGAGTGAGTGACTGACTGACCTTTCGCTTTTATAAATTTAAAAGAAGAAGAAGATAAATGAATAATATTATTTTATAAAGAAAAAAATAAGAAGCTTGAAACAAATTACTCAACTTAAAATCAACTACAGTTTTAATAGTAATTTTGTAATTGGCGTCTGATTGATATAGTCTGGAAGCAGCAACACAAACTTGGGTCTTGAGTCAAAGTTTCCCGTAACAGTTTCTGTTAACGAGGTTTCACTTAAGTTTATAAAGTAAGAACGGCTAATGGAAAATGTTGATTTTTGTACGACGGAGGGATGAGCTGAGACGGCAGCTACGATGAAAAACTGCGAAGCTTGTTTTTGTATCGTAATGGAAGAAGCTTAGGAAAAATATTTTTAATATTAACACATGAAGTAGCCGTCTAGTTTCAGGATACCAAGTGTTTTTTCGTTTAGTTATTTAAAGTCAAAGTCAAATCAATTTAATTTCAGTTAGACCATTAAAGAGCACTTTTGAACGTCATTTACAAGAAAGAAAAATAAAATATTGAATTTGGTTCCCCATTCCGAAAGGTAGTTTCGAATGGAAAAAAATGGGCAAAAAAAACATTTAAAAATTATGTTTTACAATAAGGTCATTATGTACATTCATTTAATATTTTTTTTGAGGTCTAGTTATAAATAAATGCAAAATTAACAGGTTAGACGAAGCTATCAATAAAATTATAAACAACACATCCTCTTATTAACCCCCAAATAAAACCAATCAAAAACTTTCAACCCCTTCTCAAATCTCGTTCGTAAGCTCAAAATCAAGATGTCATCGACATCCAACAAACGGTTTCATCTCCAAGCAGTTTTGTAGAAAAATGTCGCAAATCAATAAGAGTGATCGGAAAATCGGAGTAGCAGGAGGACCTACAATCAATTTGGCGAAGCTGGAACCGAAAGGACGAGGGATGGCGAGATATCGCGCCATGATAGCAGATCGTACTCCTGACTTCGTCGACAAATAGAATGAATAAATCTCACTTAAACTTTGAATAGAATAACAAATCAATTCCACGGTATGAACCGGGTTGAGCTCGAGAATAGTCGACTTTTTGTCGACTGTTAGAGATATTGTTTTATCGAAAAATTGTGTTATAGCTTTTTACCGAATTAAAGTTTTCCATAGAAACGGAGATTTCCAATAATCTTTTTTTAAATAGGACGCGGATAAAATTTTTGATGCCATTCAGTTTTAGTGTCTCTTTTTTCATTCTGAGTGGATTTTTTTTGTTATTAAGCTCTTAAATAATGTATTATTAAATAAAATTTAATAAGAAATGAAATGAAAATGTTCTCAACTCACTTTTTAGAGACCTATGTATCCTACCTATGTGTAAGGAGGTTTCATTAAAATTGGTCCAATCATTTCGAAAAATAAGTACTTGTTGTATGGAATGCCGTAGATGGCGTAAACGCTCTTATAGAAATAATTATGAGAGAGACTCGCTGAGGGGGAGCGGGAGGGAGAAGGATTGCTGTTGTTGAACGTATCTTGATGCAAAGTTGGAAAGTATGAAGTTATCCAGTGAAAGCAACGTCTAATTTACGTGATTTTAATTAATGAATACAACGTTTATTTGTCATATAAAATTAGTTTTTAAAGTGTGCAGATTTTAATTAAATACTTACAATTTATAAAAGATAAGGGCTTACAAACTCGTCTGCATCGCTGTGAATAGGACAAGTGTCAAAAGGGCTGGTGATTAAAAATTTGTTGTTTAATTTGAAAGGCGGGTTTTGACCAAAGATTTCTAATGACTCGTTAAAATAAAGACATTTTTTCTTTTTTCAAATCTTTATTGCTGGTTCTCCATTTATTTATCATTAATGACAAAATTATAAAAAAAATATAATATCAGCATATTGTCCCGCTTGCTCAAGGCGGATTGGTGATTACAGACTTGATTAATGAATTTTAGGTCAAAGTTTTCTTACGATATTTTTCTTTACCGAAGTCAATGATGTCCAAGGTAAACCTGAAACCTGAAGCCTGTGGTACGTGCCCGTGCCAGGTTGAAAACCCTAAGCCTCGTGCATGACAGGCGGCCACCTTAACCACTGGACTATCACGACATTAATGACAAAAATAAGTAAAAGATCTACCAATTATTACTGGTTCAAGCTGGCCGTTCTTCTAACCCCTTCTTTCGCTATATTTTTCGTACAGAGCCATTAATTATTGTACTTTATTTACGACATACCACAGAGCACATTATGTACATGCTTGCTCGTTTTTATTCAATCCTTTTCACAATGTGTATGCAAACCGCTGTCTGCTAAAGGACAAAGCCGTTTACAACACATTTCCCTTTACAAGATTCTGACCACGGTTCGCCGCAACTATGAAAGCCTTCAACGCATTGCTCGTACAAAGTGAAATATTTTCCAGTAAAAATACGACCGTACTGACAAATAACTCGGAGCAAAATGTTTTTCGATAAGCTTAAGCTGTACGTTTGTATTTGCTGGGTAAGTAGAGTACTTATTGAAAAAAACTTGGGTGGGAAATATTGGTGATATGAATAAAAAAAAAAGAAACGCGCGGGTCGAATTAAAGCTCCTTCTTCTTCTTCTTCGTAATTTTTAAAGTTAGTGGCACCATTTCTTAGTTGTAGACCGGTGATGGTAATTAAAAATTAACCCTTTACATGTAATTTTATTAAGTACTAAGATAAAGTAACTAAAAATTTGCGAGAGTAGGTCATCAAATATCAAAGTGTTCGATGTGTGTGTTTCGAATTAGTTAAAGTATTAACTAATTCGAAAATATTATATTATACACGGTTACTTTTAGGTCGTTCTTAAACCGAAAACCATAAACTCGATCATCAAACTCGAAACGATTGGGACCATTTTTTTTCAAAAATAACAATAAAAAAAACAGCTTTTCAGTACATTTATGTTTGTCTAACTCGTCAAAGTGTACTGAACAGCTGTTTTTTTTATTGTTATTTTTGAAAAAAAAATGGTCCCAATCGTTTCGAGTTTGATGATCGAGTTTATGGCTTTCGGTTTAAGAACGACCTAAAAGTAACCGTGTATATAATATTATATTTTCAAATCCATATCTTCACAGATACACTGAGCCATTGACTGCCTCGTTGGTCTAGTGGTTGCAAAGCGCGACTGCTGCGCATGAGGTCTTGTGCTCGATTCCCAGGTCAGGCAAAGTGTTATTGGGTTTTTCCATCAGGAATTTCTTAGTAGCAGCCTCGGAGTCTGGATTTGTGCCTAGTTGATGGCAATAAGCTCGCCCCCTATAACATGGGACTTAAACATAACTGGCGAAATGTGGGTGTACTCATGGGTACACCTCTGCCTAACCCTTCGGGGATTACAGGCGTGATGTTATGTTATCTCCACAATTAATATATAGGGACAAAACTTATAATTTTCAAGTTCTGCTTAAGGAGACGTGTCTCCGTATATATGTATATAACTGTCATCGTGTGAACAAACGATCCAACTTGAAGTAAGTTCCCTTAATTAACCGACGTTTACCTAAGACCTAAACTGGGTTTATAGACGACAGACGTGACACTTCCAAGGTGCCGTGAGCCTGTGACGTCATACTAAGAGTTGCTTCATTAAATCTGTGACTATAACTAATTTACTCATACGAAGTAGTATCTACTGTAGTAACCTTAAAAGAAGACCTGGGGGCCTACCCCCATCTCTTAAAACCATAATATTATAATATTACTTTGCCTTCCGTACTGTTAGATTTTCAACGTTCGGCTCAGCGCCGAGAGTTCAAAATCCAACAACAAATATTACAAAGTAATATTAAAATACCATTGTTTTATGAGATGGCGGTAGGCCACCTGAAAAGTACCAGACTAATCCTGACCTGGAAAATATACCTTATTATTAGGACAATGTTGATTTTCATTTTCGGTAAATCGTCTTCACATTCATAATTATAATTACCTATTGAATTATTAAAAATAAAAATTATTGAAAAACTTTTGTTTTGAAAAGTGTGGGGTTTCTTCCTTATTCTTCTCCATACGAAACTGTCTTTCGGTAGACAGACTTTCGGCAACTAGACTTTTTTTCTTATGAAATGACGTATGATACTTAGTGACTTTTAGTGGTCTAAATTAACATAATATTACACATGTATACATCGAAGGGGTATTTAACACAACCACATAATTATGATATTAGTCAAACAGTTATATTTAAGTTTTATGTAATGCGAAGAGCGAGCCTATTGTCATCTATCGGCAACAAATCCAGGCTCCAGTCAGCAATAACCAATCACATTTTACCCGACCTAGACATCGAACCCAGGACCCAGTACATCACCGACGACCTTTAAGCCAACAAGGCAGTCACGTAACTCAATTTAATTTGATTAATGCCGAGGAAACAACCATTGGTAGGTAATTAGTAAACATTGTACGTTTAACCCGTCGCGTGGCGGAGTCGTTTGTTACTGTCATTCGGGCTCATTGACACGTTGATTTTGTAAAGTGACTTTGGACTTAGTGTTGAATATAAAATGGTGACCAAAACTTTTGAAGGCCAATTCTACTAATTAAAAACGTTCAAAATCGTCATCAGTGACAATCAATGTCATTTCATCAAATTAGTGGCTTTTTTGGCAGATTAAGACAGATTAGATTGTGATCATACCTAAAAGTTTGTAGAATGACCCATTGTAAGTAATCACTTATAATGTTTACTAGAAACATATACTTATATTTGACGACACGGTTGGCGTAGTCGTTTAGTGATTGGCTGCTGCGTTGCGTCTCGCAGGTTCGATTCTCGCACCGAAAAAATATTTCGAAGGTCTACAGTTAGTGTACGGGTCTGTCTGTTTGTGTATGTAAGTTTATGTTTTTAAATGCGCCATCGATACAGGAGAAATTCCTAATGTTTTATTAAATAAAAAAAAACTTACTCAACTTACATCTAGTAGGTTTCTAAATCTTTTACTATGCTTAGTTTAATCTGTTCCATGAACTTGTATAAGCAATACAAGTGGCATAATTCTACGCTCTTTCAATGAACTCCGTTCCGGTAACAATTGAAATTACACGATTACCTAACTAGGTACATAAACGAGTGGCGACGGAAGCGATTGTTAAATACTTTTTGTTCCTTCCAGTAACGTTTCAGCTTTAATTATCCACGGAGACTGAAGTTCAATTCCATTAATCGTGGTGGTTCGCTTCCGAGTTGGACAGTTCATTTAATCAACGGGGAATTTAAGAGAAGTGACACTTGCCTCAGCCTTGGGCAGTTTTAGGTTAAAGTGCGTTTGACATTAATGTCAATTATGGTGTTCTGTGACATTTAGATCTTGTTAAAAAATAAGCAGAACTATTCCTGTTATTTTTTATTAATGGTATCCATGTCTATAAAAATATGATCTTTTCACCTTATTGAACTAATTCCGTGAGAATCAGCAAGTCAACTGAAAATATGAACTAAAGTCTAGTCCAGATAACATGTCGAATCATTGGGCCCAGGGTTCAAGGCGACCCACCTGTCGCCTGCAGGGTTAATGACTATCGGATTTAAATAAATTATTCACGCATAAATGCGGTTTTCGGATGTCAGAAATTAATAAAAGAGATTTGTAACGACCGCGCATTTGAGGGTTATGATCATCATTGTTTTATTTTACGCTCAACGATTTTGGTCTGGATACTTCGAATTTTGTTGAATCGCAGTTTATTGAAATATTAATGACTTTAGTATTTAAAAATTAATGTTCTTTTTGATGTTTTAAATTTTTCAGTAGGAAAGCGAGATGATCAATACAATTTCTTCATCAGCTATATTAAAAGAGACTTTTATTTTATGACTAGCGACCCGCCCCGGTTTTGCACGGCTGCAATAAATACTAACTATACGTATAATCTTTTAAATCACTCTATCTGTTGACGAAAACTGCATTTAAATTAGTTGCGTAGTTTAAAAGTTCTAAGCGTACAGATTGCGGTAAGCGACTTTGTTTTATACTATGTAGAGATTAAAACGAAGTTCGAAAGAATGTTCTTATGTTATGTTATGTTATGTTATGTTAGTTATGTTAGTTATGAACTGCATGTCTTATTTAATATCCGGGAAATTTAATTAAAATGCGCCATGCGTGCTCATCGCCTGCCTATCATGACTGTGGTTGTAGATAGAAGTTTACGCTTTGTTTAATATTAGAAAATGTTGTTGTACACTTAAAGAGATTTGTTACGAGAGTTTTCATTGTAGCTTTCGAATATTAGGTAAGCTTCTTACAGCGATACATTATTTTTTCTTTCTTTTCCCTGCACTGCTCCAAGCTGAAAAGGCTGCTAACATTTTGAGATGGCCTGGGCTGGTCGGAGTAAGATCATGTACAGAGACACGCACAATGGCCCGATCAAGAGGCTTAGTGCGGAAATAGCTCAGTGGCCTTTGCCACACTAGACGGAAATTCCGTCGCCGAACTTCCACGGCGGTCAATCCGTTCTATACGGTACCAGCCACACTGAATATTCAGTGGCAGATCATCAGTCGATAATAAATCGTTCAGTGTCAAACATCCTGTGCGTGCGTCGTCACTGCGAGTTATCCGCTGAATGTGGCGCGATGCATACAAATACCTGTAATGCGACGTTACCGATCTTACGCTGACGGAAGATCGGTGCGCGGACGACCGAGCAGACGCGAGCGAGTGAGCGGTCCGCTCCGAGCGACGGATCGTCCGCGACGGAACGACCGATCTTCCGCGTAGTGTGCCCGCTATTTGTATTTTATATGCAATAACATGTATTGGCGTTCCGCCGCGGAAGTTCGGTGACGGAATTTCCGTCTAGTGTGGCAAAGGCCTTAAAGTTGCTTGTGTCATACACAGTTGCTGACGAAATGTTTGGAAACATACACAACATCACGCCCGTAATCCCCGAAGAGTTACGTAGAGGTGTACCCATTAGCAGACCCACATTTCGCCAGTTATGTTTAGGTCCCATGTAATAGGGGGCGAGCCTATTGCAATCAATCGGGCACAAATCCAGATTCCGAGGCTGTTACTGAGAAATTCCTAAACAAAGACGCTTTATGGCCAGTAGAAGCAACCGGCAACTGTGTTCAGTTATCGTCACGGGACACAGCAACCACGCAGTGTCCCGTGGCGGCAACAAAAAAGTGTCTACGTGTGCACAACGCCTAAATAAGTACAAAATTAATTCAAATAGTGTAATAAATTTTTAGCACACATTAATTCTATTTCGGTTTGATAATTAGATTAACATATCAGTTAACGCCATTATGTAAGATAAAGACAGTTAAATTTAACTGTAGCTATAACGATTAGTCATGGTGATCCGCGTATGAAAGGGAAGCGCCGACTGTGTCTGTTGTACACTTCCTCTTACTGGGAATTAGTTATCGTATCGTTCATAGTTATGGGTGGTAGTAAAATTTTAGGACGATTTCAATATCATTTAAATGTATGTATGGTGCGTGATACTTGGTTGAAAATAGGGATGTTAGTTCCGATTTAGAAACCAGTTTTATATTTTTTTATTCCCGTTTCGTAGAGTAATGTAAGCTGAAATACGCATTGTCGTAGATAATTCACGTTGGCTTCGGTATTTTATTATTTTTCATGTCATGAAGACATACACCGCTTCGTTGGTCTATTGGTCGCAAAGCGCGAGTGCTGAGCATGAGGTCTTGAGTTCGATTCCCGGGTCAGGCAAAGTGTTATTGGGTTTTTCCAGTAGCAGCCTCGGAGTCTGGATTTGTGCCCGGTTGATGGCAATAGGCTCGCCCCCTATTACATGGGCCTTAAACATAACTGGCGAAATGTGGGTGTACTAATGGGTACACCTCTGCCTAACCCTTCGGGGATAACAGGCGTGATGTTATGTTATGTGTAAACCTACACAGAAATAGAGACATTTTATCGAATAAAGTTGACTATTCGTTTCGTATCATATCTTTGTTTAATTATCTCCGTTTCATTTTCTCTTTTGTTTATTTACTTATATACACATCAAAAGTGTCTAGGGATCAACATTCCTAACATTGATTAGGGATGTTGATCCCTAGACACTTTTGATGTGTGTATTATTACTAGCCGTACCCCGAGGTTTCGATCGCATTCAGTTACGTCTTTATTCACTATACTATATTAATATAACTATTCCGCATAAGTCTGGCTATCATAGGTATACAAAAACATTTATCCGACCAGTAGTTCCAGAGATTTGTGTGTTTAAACAAACAAACAAAAAATCTCTTCAGTTATAGGTATTAAATAGTAGATTCACATGCAACACGGCTATTTGAAAATTAACATCAATATATAAAACTAGTACAACAGAGAGTTCAATTTTATTTGTTTCTATAGATTCACTTCTATTTAGTTTTATTAGTCTTTGTCACTATAAAAATAAAGATACGGACACACAGTCCGGTAATCTTTACTCCAATACGTTTGGGAAACGTATCTAAACAAAAGACTCCAATTTTGTAAAGAGACTCGACATCAACAATACGCTTATCTATCTCGGCAATGTTCCACCGTTCGTCTGAGGTGCATCGTGGGCACTAGGATATATACCGTTGTATCCACTGAACGTTTGGAAAGGAATTGAAATTCCCAACTCTTGTCTGTTTTATTCGAATCGTTTGTGTGTGCTATGCCTTTCATCGTTTGGTGTATCACTGTTTGTTCATTTGTTGTTTTAAAAATGGTCGTTTATTCCGTGGCAGTTATTTCGTTATTGTGAAAATGTTTTTCAGTTTATCGAGTTTGTGGATTCCAAAATGAAGGATTTGGTTACTTCATTTGTGTTTTTACTCATAATATGTACTTAAATAAAGTTTTCTATATAGAACTTGCGAATATATATTTTTTCTAAATAACATTTAAATTTCATTTGCAAATATTTGTACAAAAACGAAACATTTTACAATATAAACAATAGCAGCCAACCGGCGGCATCGGAAACTCTTGAGAAAGGAATCTTCTAACAATACGCTCGCTGTCCAGGTGTACCGCATCCCTGAATCATTCCTTGATCCAACCGCTTCAACGAGAGCTCCCTCGGTTCTATAATATAAGCAAATACGGGTATTATTATCATAAACATCCAAAATAACATGAGTTGATGGCAATAGGCTAGCCTCCTATTACATAGGACTTAAACATAACAGGTGAAATGTGGGTGTACTCATGAGTACGCCTCTGCTTATCCCTTCAGGGATTACAAGCGTGATGTTATATATGTGTTCCCAGTTCACTTTCATTTCGGCCTCCGCCTCCGTTAACCTTCGCCTCCGCTTCTGTTAAGAAGGCCTTCGTAACAATCCTAAACACATTGTTGAATTCACGGAAACATTTCACATTGTACACAAATATTATGAAATAATGTCACATATTCACTAATTTTTCAACATGATATTGTGTCAGTATTTGCATAGTCTCAGCCGGTGTGTATTTAGGGCTCTGTTTACTCTGGCATGTTGAACGGTTAATATCACGTTAAATACGCCTTAATCCTAATTCACTCGGCGGAGTTCGGGTCTTCGCCTACACATGTTTGATTGAAAGTAAACTTAGTCCCTGAAATATCTTCATTGTTAACTTAGACTGGACTTAAATGGCGAATGAACGGGGACTTAGGAACAATTACTCACATACATAATGTAGCTACATACATAAGGACCGTACGAGGGTTTGTTATGAAAATACAAGATTTTGTATGTTTGTTTGCGCGTAGGCGGATTGTAGGTGTGTTTATATCCTTATTATTCTACTTATTTGTGGAAAATTCCCTTTGTTTTTGTTGTCCGGGGAGGATTATTTGTTTTATTTTTACCTTCTCTGAGTATCGCCGCTGGCATGCTACTAAGTGAAATTTGTCATTGTATCGACCGTTGAGCGCAAGGATAACAATGGTTCCTTTACTTCATAATTATACGAGGTGTAAAACAACAGCATACTGCTAATCAAACTAAATAATAGGTAGTAAGAGATATATTTTGCTGATAAACGACTTCTTACTTTTGGTGTGCAGAGTTTATCTTTACGATAACCCGCAAACTAATCACATCACACAAACTATTGTACTTGCTACCGGATTTACAAACAACTTACAAAAATAACTCTTAACCCCCAAATAGCATCATAACAGCCATAATTGCACAAATACCTGCATTTTCCATCTAAAATATGCACCGCCGTTACACGAAGACCCAAACCTATTAGGATTAGCTAGCCACAACACCACATGAAAATCCGGTGAGAGCAAAAAATACATTAAAGTTTTGTTTAATCCAAGGACTGCCGCAGCGCAGCCTTCGTAATATGAAAATGAGTTTGAAAGTGCCTACGGGCCGGCGTCAACAAACTTTGATGAAGTTCCACTTGATTTAGATTCATAGCTTTTCTGATGGTATCTGGATTGCTTACTTATGCTTTGATGTTAGTTTGCAGCGGTTGAAAAAAGAATGATAGTGATGGAACATAACAAAACATCACGGCTGTAATCCCTGAAGGGTTAGGCATAGGCAGGCTTTACCCAGTACCCTTACACATTTCGCCAGTTATGTTTAAGTCCCATGTAATATGAGCGAGCCTATTGCCATCAATCGAACACAAATCCAGGCTCCGAGGCTGCTACTGAGAAATTCCTGATGGAAATACCCAATAACACTTTGCTCGAACTGGAAATCGGACCCAAGACCTCATACTCAGCAGTTACGCTTTGAGACCACTAATTGATGGAACTCTTAAAATAATGCTTTTGGGTTAGTAACCAGACTGGTAACAGCGGTGAATGGTAGGAAAAGAAAGAAATAAAGAAAACTCGACTTTGTGACAACAAGGAATAGGTTATGTTTTATCTGTATCATATATCTTTGTATACGTGCCTTTCTTTAAACCATCTAAGCAATTTAACGGCGATAAAACTAGTCGTACTCGTAAGGTCATGTATTACTTTCTAAGTTTATCTACGTAAGGAAACTTGGTCTTATAATTAATGTAAGTCTAAAATCACCAATCGCGTTGAGCAAACGTGGTGATCAATGCTAGTGCCTTCTCTGTATGAGAAGAGGCCTTTGTCCTGCAGTGGGACAGTAATAGGTTGGTAAATATAGGTCTATATAAAAACAACGCAATTTAATCTCTAAGTATGTAGGTATACTACTTATATTTGTATAAATCGAATAAATCTTTTACTACCCACGTTCACAGGAATGCTCGTAGAAAGATTCGACGGTCGAAGGCATTCGCAAATATGCAATAGACTTCGACCCCAGAATAAAGTACTATAGGGGCATATGTCAGGCGCGACTACGACCGCCATAGAATAAATTGGTCTAAAGGCAAGGGCTGGCAGACAGGATACAGACCCGGAATAACTATCTATAGGCTCTAAATTTGTTCTGTGTGGGAATCGAACCCGCGACACGCAATGCACTAGCCAATTGCACAGCAACTGCGCCAACTGTGCCGTCAAAATACCGTAGGTTTAGCGACTCCTGGGATTGTAGATCAATGTAATGACAGTTCTCTTTTCAAAATTCGATATGACATGCATATTACCACAGGTTATTGTATTACAATACATATACATTGTATATACTTGTACAGATAAAAAGTGTTTTTTTTTTCTGAACCAGCCAGCCCTGCCAATGCTGCGGTATACGTCTCCATAAAGGCTTTATGTCCCGTGAAGTGGACGGCCGACATTCCAGCCGCTCGTAGTGTGAACGCAGCATTAGGGGGAAAAATGTGTCAGGGTTTGCGTTCTCATAAACTGTTGGGGCACCAATGGGTAGTGTATCATTGGGCTATTGTTGTTGCTATAAAGGCTTAGATGGCCTTTCTTTGCGAGAATGATTTGTTGTATTCGTAGCCAGTATCTAAGCTGGGAATTTTGGCTGAGAGAATTATGAGTGTCTACTTTTTTCGAGGGTAAGATTTATCACCTGCCGTGTCCGCTATACATCTGCATTCGTGAAAATATATGAGTGAGAAAATTTTAATCAGAAATAGCAAAAATATTATCCTGAAATATCGTTTCCTTGCTCGTATTATTTATTGAATAAATACCTGAAACTACGTTCTTATGTTAGTATAGCTATACCCTGTGGTTTCACACGCGTTCTTGGTTATTATCTTTGGTTATTGCTCTGCTCCGGTTTGTCGTAGCGTGATGCTATACAGCCTATACTATTCCTAGAGAAGTTGGTTATCAATATTTAAAAAGGTTTTTTTTTTTAATCTGACTGGTAGGTGGGTACATTAGTGCGTGTTTGCGTTATTGTATCACTGCAAGGCAAATACCTCTTCTCATACAGAGGAGGCACGAGCATTGATTACCAAGCTTGCTATTAAGGCGAATTGGTAAAAGCAGACTTAAATTAATTTAGTCCAGGTTTCCTCACGATGTGTGTTTCAGCGCGTTTGAACAAACAAAAGATTCTTACTCTTCACATTCAAACCTGTGTTGTGTGGAAATCACTTCTTTCTCATCATTTCAAAGTAAAACAGCTCCTCGAGTGCTTTAACCTAGTTCAAAGATAAAACGTACGTTAGCACCGAATTCATATCGTATCGTGTATGTGTAGTATACGTGTCTTGTTAGTTCGCTCGCTACCGGTACGTGCTACCACCGACTCGCGTTACGTATTGCTTTCGAAAGATATTGAGCGCCAGACGGAGGAGATATAGAGAGAAACGATTTTAAATCGGGATAAGAATAAGAGATTCTATTGTTTTTGTGGGGCCCAAAGATTTACTAAAATAGTACTATTACGTGAATTGTTGATATAAATTGAAATGATGAGATACTATGATGAGGTACAATCCGCGCAATGAAAGAAGATCTTACTGAAAAAGGTTACTGACTGACTGATCTATTAACACACAGCTAAAACCATTGAACGGACTGCTCTGAAATTCGGCATGCAGATAGTTATTATGACGTAGACATGCGCTAAAAAGGATTTTCCAAATGTCACCTCCTAACGGTATGAACGGTGGTCCAAAGTTTGTATGCAGAAACAAGATTAGACCGACATTTACACAGAGAAAGTCATAGGCAGAAGCTATAATATAAACCGCAGAAAATCAAAAGCGAAACTTTTTATCTATCTCGATTAATGGACGACGTTCACATGTTCCCATTACAATTCAAGTACCTAGTAACAGCCCAATAAATGTTAAGCCAATAACACGGTTTGAAATCCCCACAGAATTTGTAGATCGCCTGCATAAATCGGTCGCTGGCCCATGCAGCGCTGCACCGCTGCAATCTACGGCTGCACTCGCTCAATAAGCCGGCCCGAAAGGCGAATGACGTGCCCTATCTCTCGGCTTTGGATTTATAGGCGCAGTGATAATCAAAGGCTTCGTTTTTAGCTGCAAAATAGAGCGACTGACTTTTGAAATTCGAAAACTTTTTTTTTAATGACAAACGGTTTTTTGGTGGCCATGCCTTTTAGCTAAATTAGCCGCTTGGGTATATCGTTGTTGGTACGTTCTTTCCAAATGAACATTTTCAATTATTATGAGAAGCATTAGACATTTTGCCGTCAGTAAAATGTGGAATAAAACTGATAAAACTATTGCTGCTGAAGTTGCATGAAGAGATTGTGCCACCTGCGTTTTATAACTTTATTTCTTCCTCAAAATGGAAGATTTTCCTAACATTGTTTCAAAATCTTATCCATTTGAAGTGCTATTTTTATTGTGATTCAGCAATTTATACGTATCGACGTAATACAAATGGTTCGATACTTAACTGTTTTTTTTTTATTTATCATGTTTAACAGCAGCTTTAAAGCAGCGCTTTTTTAGAACTTTTATGCTTGATTTACGTGCTCGATCGTAGCATGTTGATTTTTTCGTATTTTCACCGGAACGTGACGAATGGTTTTATGCTTCACGCCATGCTAATGGTCTGCTGTAAAGACGAAGGGGATTTGAATGCGATTGAAGATGAATGATGAACAGGGAATGGGAACTTGCGAGGGGATTTTGACTTTCAATAGAGTAGATAGGAAGCCTGAAAAGTACTTAATATTAGGAAAACTTGTATACCAAACTTGTATGCAAAGAATTATGTTCGTAAAATTTTAGTTTTAGAAGTAATTTGAGTCAATAATTCTGTTTAGGAGGTTCTATGTTCAACTGTTTTATTTTATGTTTGTTTACCGATTTCTCGACCAATTGTCGATTTTCAAAATTCTATTTTCTGTGTTGGAAATACTGGTTGGCCTGTGATTAACTGTTTGTGTCAAAGGTTGATTGTGAGTTATATTTAAGATCTAATGTTTACAGAAGCTGTTGGTAAATTGAAATAAGTAATAAAAATAATAATAAGCAGAAGAACTTTTAAAAATGTGTAAAAAAAATTCTTTTTTTACTTCTTTATTTTTTTGTTTTTTCTTTGTATTGTGTTTTTGTGCGAAACATAATAATAATAATTTTTATTTCTTTTGTTTACAGGTAACCACCATTCACCATCAACCAGTAGACACTAAACTAAACTTCTAAACATTTCTGGTATATAATACGCATTCCTCATAACATTTCTACATCTCCCAGAACGCTACAATTTGGTTTAGATATTAGTTGTTAAGAAACTTTAGTGCAACTTGCACATACGTGTGACCGCAAACTAGACGCGTTATATCAAGTTTCAAGACTTGTACCGTAATAACGGCTATCTCGGAATGTGTTTGTAGGAAAGTACAATTGAACTTGTGTAAGTATAGGTTCTTAGAATTTCTGTACTTGTTGATATGTACCTGATTACTGCGCAAAATAAAACAAATAATGTTATGTAGCAGTATGTGTTAAGTTTTTGCTATTTCTGGTGTGTTCTTTAAACAAAGTTATAGCAGCTAATAATAAACATAATATAAGAATCTCTTTTTCTTCAAAAAAATTAAAAAATAATTCAAGATGTTTAACACTTCCTAATACGAATAAAAAAAAAACATACTAATTTGTAACCAGCCTGTGTCGAAAAACGTATAAAACAATAAGTATTTATCAAAGATTTCCGGCAACCAAGTCTTTATTTATCAAGTAGGTACCTAAATAATACCTACTTGAATGAATCAAAACTGAGCAAGGGTCATTCACCGGCGACCTGACTTGTTGTTGTCAACAGGTTCTCAAGTGAATATCTAAGCTGAGGCCGTTGTTCAGTGGAACAATGGCTCGGGCGCGATTCGCTGACGTAGCAAGAAGGGTGTGAATTGCCCTTTGCAGTCTTAACATTAATTTGGTTTTTTGTTCTTTCGAAGTGCACGTACTTTGAAAGAAAATTACTCTGTGGCAAACGGAAGATATTAAATTTTATTTGAAACTAGCTTCTGCCCGCGACTTCGTCCGCGTCAAAGTTTGTTTCTGCATAGTCATAATGAGCAAAGCAAATAGCGTGATAATTTATACGCAAATGTCTATCGCGGAACTGTCAGTCGCGCAAGTGTCCAATCGCGCAAAGGTAGTCGCGCAAGTGTCTTGGCGCGGAAATGTCCATTCGCGCAAGTGTCTGTTCTCGGAAAGGTCTAGGCGCGCAAACGTCCATTCGCGCAAGTGTCCTGGCGCGCAAAGGGAATCGCGCAAGTGTCTTGCGCGCAAATGTCTTTCGCGCATGTGTCCTGATACCTACTCGTATGTATAGAAGCTTCTTCTTTCTCTTCTTTCTTTCTTTCTTTCTTTCTCTGACACTAGGGTGTGTGGGGTCGTAGACTTTACTGCCCACACGATTAAGAAGAAGAAAGATGTATAGAAGCGAAAATACCTAATTATTTAGGTGAAGGTTTTTCTTGAAATTTGGGACGAAACAAAACTCTTTGTTTGTTTGACCCAGATCGAAGTTCGGCCATTGTTGAATTAAAATCGGACACGGAAGCAATTTTGTAAATAATTACTTAGCAGTTTACGACTTCGTGAAGTAACGAACTCCACTAATTAAATTCAGATAAGTGTATTCTTGTATTTAAAAAAAATATTGACCGATTTAAACATACTTAGTGAGAATATTCGCTGAAACAAAGAAAAGCCTTGTAAATGTTAGTGTCTGCTTGTAATGCCAAATTAACAGATTTTTACAAAATAAATTATTAATATTTACAGGGTAATGTTTAAGGTTCTGTTTCGTGTAACAATATTATTACTTTTTAAAAATTTTGGTTTGTTTTTCGTTTTGTTCGGGCTAATCTCTGTAACGGCTGGTCCGATTTTGACGGAACTTTTATTGGCAGATAACTGATGTTATAAGAAAAAGCGTAAGGGATACGCGCAAAAAAACATAAAACCCCATGATATTCGACATTTAGGGTCCGTTCACACAGACCGGCTCGGAGAGCATCGGCGCGTATTTTTCTTTTCACGCGAACGAGAAAATGTACGCGATCGGAGCCGGTCGGCTCCTCTTATTATTTCACACCAAGCGCGTTCAAGCATTCTTAATGACAAAAGCAGTGCACATGCAAAAATAAACCTTACTACAAATACTAAAAACTCTGTTTTCAACGTGATAAGAATCTGCTCTCCTCTCCGAGCCGGTCTGTGTGAACGGACCCTTAAAGTCGCGAGCGTTATCTAGTTATAAATAATGTTTTGTCTAAAAAATTACTAAAAACTGGAATAAGGTTAGAATAGTAAACGTGTTTTATCATTTATCTGAAGCAAACCAATAAAATTAAGTTAATCTTAATAAAATTTGGCTAGTGAAAATATTTCTTTTGTAGGATCTCTGCAAAATTTTCATTGACACTTCTTATCTAAAAGTAAGACAAAAATAAATAGTTTGCTTTACGGTCCCGCATTTTCTGCTATAGGTATGAGAATTCAGATATATTCATTAATTTAGTAGGTACCATTCTTTTAGGTGGTGAACTTACTTAAATGAACACCTTTAGTTATGGATCTAATCCCTAAAAATAAAAAAATAAACAAAAAGAGGTCTTTGCCCTAAAGTAGGACAATAAAAAACTTGAGAGGTGTCAAGGTACACCCGGATGGAACGAAGTTATATGAGAGAGAGAGAGAGACAGACAGAAACACGCGCACGCCGCAAGGCTTACAACTATAGTAAAAAGTGTCGTTACAACTTTTGGTCTTAATTTTTTCCGTCTAGCCCCCTTTTGCAACGCGTGATAAGGAACTTCGTTCCAATAGGTTAATATTATTTTGTGTTATTAAATTAAAATAAAAAGTACATATTACTACCTATAATAATTTATTCCCACATTCGTCCCACTCCGAATTCGCTTCGACGCGATAGGTTCATTGAATGGATAAGTAGGTGCTCATGCAGGAAATATATCAGGCTCATTAATTATTTTAATATTGAAAACGGTATTGTGTACAAATGATAAAAATAAAGTGAAATACAGCGCTTCACTGAAATAAATGTGAAATAAGCTTGATATACGCCGATGTGGACTTTAGTTATTATCATTTTCGTAATTACTTTTAATCTTGTATTCAAAAGCAGAATTTATGAAATGATATATCTTCAAAATTGAAAATTAATTGATGAAATGTGTGTTTTTCGACATTAATTATAATTTAAGTCTCCAAAAGTAGATCATAATTATACTGTATCTACAAGTACTTTTACACATGAATTAAATATAGAGTAATTTTATAGCGACATCGAAATATGAACGTTTACAGTGGCTTGTTCAAATCAAATTAAATCATTTATTTGCGATACATGGGTTGCATATGTATAGGTATTCATTTAATCATATATTAATAATGTTCATTTCATTTCCAATTTTGGGATCCAATACATGGCCGTTTACATTCAAACATTCTACTGGTAGGTATGTAAGAAATGCTTAAAAGAACTACATATAAATCAACGCAATAGTGGCAGTTCAATAAAAAGTCGGCCGGTATCCATCAGGTCGGTACGCTTGTCCCGACCGAATCGATCAAGCTGACGTTCGCGCAAATAACAACTATACAAACGATACAACTAAATGTAGAATTGGATTTTTCAGTTTCAAAATAACAAAGATTTATTTTTGGAAAATGTTAGAGCTCAAAACCGTTTAAAGCAAGCCAAGCATACAAGAGTTAAAAATGTAAAGAACAATTTTAGTACACCGTATAATAATTAATACCAGTCTATTATTGTTAAGGCATGAGCATTGATCACCACGCTTGGTGGATTTGTGATTTCAGACACATTATATTAATTTAAAGTCCAGGTTTCTTCACCAATGTCCAAAACGAATTTAGAAAGTACATACAAATTGAAAAAGTCACATTGGTACTTGCCAGGAATTTAATCTTCATGCAACAACCAAATTTTTTAGATTCAATACAAACTTGTTGTTGTTTTGGGATTTTGTAAACAACAATTTTTATGTTATAATATTATGTGAAATTGTGAATATACAGTTTTTCTTTCTTTCTTACTACATGCTTAAGAGGCGGGCATCTTAACCACTGGTAATTTTAAACCAAGCTCTGAAATCTCAATGGACTAGTTCAGAAGCTAGATTTCCTAGAAATTAATAAGCAAATGCTATAGGGAATACGTTATTGAAATGTACCTCTACTCCTCTGTAGACTTTGATATACAGGGTATTTCAATGCAAGGTTTACTATCTGTGCTTACGTCACGCATGTGGAACAATACATCGGAATCATAACTCGATATCGAAGCTCCCACACAACGAGGGCGATGTGTGAATTTATACCATGCGATGTGATGTTGTTTTTTTACAAACAACAGAGTTTTTTGGAATGTTAATCCGTAAACTATCAGACTATAGGTATAAGTAATAACTAACTATAAGTAATAATATGGTGCCTATAAACTACGTGTATTTTATTGTGAAGGTTAGTGGTATTAGTAGATTTCCTCATTGAGATTTGAAACCGTTTCTTTTTGCCTAGCATAATTATCCTGTTCCACTGTTGGGCAAAGGCTTTGCCCAAGTCCTTCTAAATAATAATCTATGAATATTTAAGATTCACTCTGTAATTTGACAAAAACCTGTGCTAAAATGCATCATAATAAACATACAAAAAAGTCAAATAAAACTGACTGACTGCGTAAAACATGAACATTAAATAAAAACGGAAAAGAAAAAAAAAATAAGTGCAGTAAGTAGTTTAGAATTCTGTCAAGTAACTGTCGGAATTCATTATTGGGAATATTTGAGCCGGTCTAGATTTTTAATGGGTTACGACTGTTGCTCATTTTTTTTATAAAACCTGTAGCGTCATCTATCGCACATAATACGAACTACAACTGAAAATTCCTACATCGGGCAAACAAAAGTTTACCGCGACATTAGCAATATATAAAATCCTGATAACAACCGTCTTGCACATTCCCCGTCCGGTCGGAGGATCCACCCTTTTCAACGGAGGATGAGAAACTTTACACCCTGTTTCATATACCTTTAAAAACCCGATCAAGCCGGGATAGAATCGTAGAGTGTAAACAGCACGTCGTATCGTTACCATTAACACGTCTACGACTCGTCGTTGCTTATTGCACTTTCCATACAGCCATTGAAATTGTAAACTGTTATCTGCAACTGCCACGGTGACGCGTTCTCTGCGTTTGTCGTCATTGTTTGTACGTTGGCGGAGATTTATTTATAGGGGCTTGTACACAATGGCCTGTGTTGGTGCGATATACATTATGTCGTTTATGGAGAAAAAGTTTTTGAGTCTTGAGCAATTAAAATATTTAACTTGTTTTCTTCTAAATATAGACAAATTGAATGAAAATAAATATATTTGCGTCATTTCCTCTGATTTTTAGATAGCAAACGTTTCAATGTTTGTTTACATAGAACTTTACCAAATACCTACCTATGTTGGTAGCAGAAAATACAATACGCCATATAGGAAGGTAAACAAAAAAAAATACATCTAGTCTGCGGTTTATTCCAGAAATCCCCACCGACAACTCCCCACCAGTGGGGATTGTTACGTACCTACATTGTTTTCCCACAGCCAAAATCCTATCAGTTCCAATGCAGAACTTGTTAGTCTAACTATCTAGAATTCGAGACTAAACAAGCTTACTAAAGCATTCTTCCAAACATCAAAGAAGAAACACCTACTTTTGTTTCAAGAATTTATATGAACAGTACGAAAATATTTTATAATAAAGTACAAGAACGCAGTTATATCTGCAAGCTATTATTCTTAGAAAAATTACGGCCGTTTCAACGTTCAGAAACAAAGTTTTAACAAGATTAGTCTCCGGGGCCTGTTGGAGTTGAATGAACGCAATTTGTAACAAATTACAACTTAACAACAGTTTGTCTTTATTTCTATCATTTCCGCTTTTTATTATAATAATGAAGAGAGATAAAGAATGCAAATTAATTTTATATAAAACAGTAACTTAGATGGAATTTTTGATTCGTTTCGACAGGGATGGACTGTGAGTTTGTGTGGTCCTATTATAGGCTTACACTACTCGGGGGCCTACCTTATTAAACAAACTATTTTGCGTTTTGACAAAAAACAGTTTGTTATAATATAATGATTTATACGGTACTTATTAGAAACTAATTAGGACAATATTATGCTACAAGTGAGTTTAGTTTGTGATTAAAGTCGAGGCTGAATTGCAGCCCTAGGCGTAGGAACTGAGAATGTAACGTTTAAGTTTTTATCCAGGCTGGGGGCCCTTTTTATTCTCGGGGCCCTGGGCAGCAGCCCAAATATCCTATATTTAAATACGCCCCTGTGGTTCGAATTGTTTTAAAAAATACTGCCTCGTTGGTCTCAGAACTAGCAAGTGCACTGCTTAGCGTTCAGGAATCGATCCCCAGGCGGAGAAAAGCGTATGTTTTCCGTAAGGAATTTCTCAGTAACAGTCCGGAGTTAGAAAGTCGAGCCTGGTTACGATCAATCTATGGCAGTACACTCGCTTTGGCGATATGTGGGTGTATCGTACATTTCTGCTTTTCCCTTCGGGGAATTCAGGCATGATGTTACATTTTCTTGTCAATAAGTCTGTTTGATAAAGTAAAAGATTTCTAAGCAGAGTATTCCTTATTGATTTTATTATAATAACAAAATGCTTGGAGAATTTTCCGTAGGAAGACTGCAAAGTTTCTTGGATGAATATTTATGTAAAAATTGGTTTCAGCTTTGCATAGTGTACCTATTTACCTAATTCAGAGTAAAATTACTGACGTGATAATATTTATGTTTGTTTATCTATCTATACATATAATAAAACAGTAAAAAAACTGTGTCTGTACATTGAATATATTAAAAAAAAAAATAATTGAGGGGGGTTTAAAAACAGTAATAGAGCACGAAACCAAAAAAAAAAATTCTGTCTGTTTGTCTTTTTGTCTGTTTGTTTGTACACGCTAATCTTCGGAACTACTTGACGGATTTGAATGTTTTTTTTTTGTTGTATAGGTATTAAGTCTGGGCAACATTTAGGCTATAATTTATCTTGGCAACTTGAACACCTGATGCAGAACCGCAACAGACCAGCTAAACTTTAAGAGATACAAAAATGGTACCATAGCAAAAATTGTTTCACGTGATGAGCATTTTCTGCTAAGAGAATAAATTTGAAGATCTGGAACACCTGATGTGGAACTCTAAGAGCCCAGCTACACTATAACAAATATAGGAATGACGTCTTAGCAAGAGTTGTTCAGCCTGATGAGTACTCCCTGTTGTCGTTTAAAATTCGAAGATCTGGAACAGCTGGTGTGGAACTCCAAAAGCTCAGCTACACTATAACATATATAGGAATGACGTCTTAGCAAGAGTTGTTCAGCCTGATGAGCACTCTCTGTTATCGTATAAAATTTAAAGATCTGGAACAGGTGGTGTGGAACTCCAAGAGCCCAGCTACACTAACATATATAGGAATGACGTCTTAGCAAGAGTTGTTCAGCCTGATGAATACTCTCTGTTGTCGTATAAAATTTGAAGATCTGGAACAGCTGATGTGGAAATCCAAAAGCTCAGCTACACTATAACATATATAGGAATGACGTCTTAGCAAGAGTTGTTCAGCCTGATGAGCACTCTCTGTTATCGTATAAAATTTGAAGATCTGGAACAGCTGGTGTGGAACTTCAAGAGCCCAGCTACACTAACATATATAGGAATGACGTCTTAGCAAGAGTTGTTCAGCCTAATGAGCACTCTCTGTTGACGTATAAAGATTGTAGATCTGGAACACCCGTTGTGGAACTCCGAGAGCCCAGCGACACTATAATAACATATTAAGGAATGACGTCTTAGCAAAAGTTGTTTAATCTGATGGGCATTTCCTGTTGACATACAAAAATGAAAGATCTTGAACGACTGCAATCGTCTCGCTCATCCCGTTGTTTTCCCGTCCCCGGGCCTTAGAATTCTACATCAGACGTTTCAGATCTTCGATTTCGACGACCCCGTTGTCGCTGGCATAAGCAACAGGATCCGCGCACGAAGTCGCGGGCAGAAGCTAGTTTCTGTAATATGAGCGAAAACTTCGTAAAATCAATATTTATAAAATAATGGTTGCCTTGCAAATTAATAAAATATATCTTTCTATAGAGATTTAAATAAAATTGGCATTGAATATATAACGTCAACGTCACGTCAACAGATCTTGCCGTGATATAAGGCAATATCCTTAATAAGGCCTATCATTAAGTTCTACCACAAAAAGAAAAATTGTTTTTGGACTTCGAAAACATTAATTCTATCTATCAAAACAGTAATTAAACTATCATGCTGTAGTTGCTGGCATCAATGTATTATACGTAGATATCATACAAAAATCCGTCCAGATTGAGTACCGTCATAAACTTTTAAATGCCATACACTGCGTTCGCTTGACTTTGCAGAGTCTAACTGTGCTAAACGTTTATCAGTGTAGTTCGTGTAATACTATTAAAATGCTGTTTCGAGTTTAGTGCAGTATTTAGTTGCGTCATGGCCGTTTTTATTGAGTTTGTAGGTTTATTTTAATGACATCCATCGATCATCATCATCTGCCTAGCCTTTTCCCAACTATATTGGGGTCGGCTTCCAGTCTAACCGCATGCAGCTGAGTACCAGTATTTTACATGGAGCGACTGCCTATCTGACCTCCACAACCCAGTAACTGGGTAATACGATATCTCTTGGTCAGACTGGTTGTCAGACATCCATCTATGCTGATATTATAAAGCTGAAATGTTTGTTCGTTTGCTAGCGCTAATCTCAGCCTACCTAAAAAAATCCTTTTGCCCGTTTAGGTATGGTATAGGCTATATAACATGTTATATAACTTCACGCAGGTGAAACCGCGGTGCATAGCTAGTAACATGGCTTATTATGTTTTGTATCGTTATTGAATGGGATTTTTTAAACAAAATAGGTTAAGTTCAATTTTTTCAGGTAAGTACTTGAAACACATCCGTCAAAGGTCGTAACAATAAACATAGTAATAGTCAAGAGTTAGATGTAAAAAAGGCGGTCGTCTTGGACACGGTACGCATAGTGAGGAGGTTACTCACTCTGGATTCCTAACCGCCGTTAGATTGGGTCTTACCACCTTGTTAAGGGCGGAACACTATTTATACAAATTAAAAAATGTAAACCTTATAAAACTTTTTATTTTTTCTATTTATGTGAAACTAGCTTTTGCCCGCGACTTCGTCCGCGTATATGTCGGTTATCGCGGACGCAGACGAAGTCGAAGTCGAATAAAAAGTAGCCTATGTCCTTTGTTGGGGTTCACACTTACCCTGTACCAAATTTCACACAAATCGGTTCAGTAGTTTAGGCGTGAAGAAAAAACAGACAGAGTTACTTTCGCATTTATAATATTAGTTAGGATAATGTGTTAAAATAAAGAATACAGTGTAAACATACCTTCACAAATTCATTTATTTCAATGATATCAACTATGTTTAAGCTCAAACATTCCAAAACAAACACTGTTCAACCAACTTCGTTTGTTTTTTAGATTGGTGCATTTTTCAAATAAGAAAAATGATCCCAAGTCGTAAGCGTTGTCAGGCATATCACGTACCGTCTGAGATTTGATTATACCTATTTGTCCTTATCTGTAGCAGTTTACCTACATTGAATGTAACAATGAGTAAACATGATATGTAGAAAGTCAGCTTTTTGCTTGGGCTAAATAATAATAATAATACCAGCCTAGTATGGTCCCACTGCAGGGTAAAGGCCTCTTCTCAAACAGAGAAGGCACGAGCATTGATCACCACGCTTGCTCTAGGTGGATTGGCGATTTTAGACTTATATTAACATTCTTCGCGTGGTTTTTTTGCACCCTTGTTAAGTTACATTTTTTGTTTCTGCTCTGCTCTGGTCAGTCGTAGCGTGATGTTATATGGCCTATACTATTCCTCAAGTATCTGGCTATAATATACAAAGATTTTTTCTAATCAGACTGGAAGTTCTAAAGATTAGCACGTTTAAACAAACAAACAAACAAAAAAAATTTTTTAGCTTTATTATAATTATAATAAGTATGGGTAAGTCCAGTTTACCTGCAAAATGGCAATGGCTTGGTTGATGGCACAAATTTTATTTACCCAAAATACAAAAACATATCACGTTATATTATATATTATACACACATTACTTTTGAATACTTAATCAAGTAATCAAGACATAATTTATACAACGAACAAGAACGTTTCAATGCAAAACTTATTGTAGAATACAATATAATTGTAATTGCGGGTATACTAACAAAACTTAGACCGCGCATAAAACTTTGCCACAACACCAATATATCTCATCTGCTCGACGTCCGCATGTCACTGCAGGGATTCAGCAGAATATCAGCGTCAGGTATGTTTGCCTGGCACATGCTGAGCTGGACTCCCATTTGGTGCAACTTGAGACACACACCCTACTTTGTCCTAAGTAGGTAGTCCATAGCTGTTTGATTGTACTTTAGTGTTGTGATGTGTCTTTTGTGTGCACCGAATAAATGTTTTATCTATCTATCTATCTATCTATCTATCTATCTATCTATCTATCTATCTATATTTTCATAAATTATAAAATTAATTAATCAATAACAGTAAAAAAACATAACCCAATCTTTCACCATACAACTTTTTCCCAGGCCAATTTTGTGGTAATTCACTAAAATCGATTACAAAGACAGTACTTAATACACGCACGTTTGTGTGAGCAATGGAGGTTAAGTGAAGAAATATAGCCGTTATTGACACATTACATAAGGCATTGCAAACGGTCTGTAAATACTATTCGTGTACTAGATATGCGGATAATTGTTCAGGAAGTGTGCCTTATGTGGATTGTAGATTGGTCTGTTGTTATCAATATTGTAAAATATCTACCAATTAGAGAAGATTTGAGTTTTGATGTTGTTGTAAAAACGATATAGGTATGAGATTAATAAGATTGCATACCAATAAAAAAAAATTAAATTCCGCATTATTTTATTTGAATTTGAATAAGGATTCTTTTTTTTATAAATAACTTTACTATTAATTTAAAAATATACAATAATTAACCTAAACATAAAACCTAAGAATTATACAGTATGTACAATTTATAAAAAAGACAGAAACGAGGAACCAGAAACGGCATAAAAAATAAGGATTCTAGTATTTCACATTACCTTCCGCTAGTTTAGCTTCATAGAGTATTGCCTCTGTCTAAAGCTTGATGCGTCATTATCACAGTATAATTTCCCTAACAAGCTGTGTGGTCCCTGACTAAAAATAGACCTATTTTTAGTCAAGGACCACACGGCTTGTTTACCTTCATATTTACCTACTTAAATATTACGATAATTTTAAAATGCAAAGCCCACACATAGCTTCGAGGCTGATAGTAGGCTTGCTAACGAGCTCAGAACACATTACTTTATACATTTTAAACGCAAAACGTAATAAGAAAAGGTGACTGACTTTATAACTGACTGGCAAACCCTGGTTATCGTGTTCACAGGGCTATACCTAATTGTTTAGTAGAAACTTTTATCCTAATAGATTTAAATAATTATTAATTAAGATTGCATAAAAAGATTAGTAAGGCAAGTGTGATTGCACCATAACAAGTGACTAATTAATAGGTTAATTAATGTTTAATTGGACTTCGAAATGCTTCAATAGCACAGAATGCGGCAGCATATTCAATATTTGTTCGCCATTAGTGTTGCAACAAATTAACCTGTCGAACACGAAATACAGATTCAACATAATTTGCATTAGAACTATTTGGTTTGCAAACATAGACAAAGTTCCGCGAAAGCAGTCCATATTACATTACGCTTTAACCGCGTTTACTTAATTTAAAACTATATTCGTGTAATTTAAATTTAAAAATCGAATTTGATTCGCGGTTTTGTGGTACGGAACGTGAATGTTGGCAGATTTTGTGGTGATTCTGAATCGTGAATCGATTGATTTTGTTCACGTGTTAATAGTGCAGATATTACAGTGCTCATATTGAATACAAGTGTTTGCCTTTATCATTTTATCTAAATATATATAACTCAAAGGTGACTGACTGACATAGTGATCTATCAACGCACAGCCCAAACCACTGGACGGATCGGGCTGAAATTTGGCATGCAGGTAGATGTTATGACGTAGGCATCCGCTAAGAAAGAATTTTTTAAAATTTACTCTCTAAGGGGATGAACGGGGGTCCGACATTTACGCGGACGAAGTCGCGGGCAAAAGCTAGTATAGTATAAAAAGTCGCTTCCCGCTGTCTGTACGCTTAGATCTTTTAAACTACGCAACGGATGATATTGCGGTTTTCATCAATAGATATAGAGTGAATCAAGAGGAAGATTTATGTATCTACATTGCACCCGTGCGAAGCCGGGGCGGGTCACTGGTTTATAATATGCCGATGTGAGCGAATATCGAAACAGGTTTGTTTATAATTTGGAGTTGATTTTTGTTTTTATTTAATTTCATTTGTTTATCAGACTGGAGTAAATATCGGATTATTATTTTAAACTCGTAATTCAACCCCCAATTATTTAAAAAGTTTTGAGACTCGTACTGAATAACTATTTTATTCAAGATGATGTTGAAGTTGTTTAAAGACTTGATTATGAATATAACATAAAAATATGAAAATTATTTAATCATTTTAAATATTGAAACACCCGCTCTTGACCGGCGGTTCATTTACTTGGTTACAATGCACTTTTGTGCAAGCGCATTCATTGTGACCAAATTTTCGTACAGCCAAATTATAGTTACGAATATGTAAGTAATTATAATTGTATTATGTATGTAAAAATAATGTTGTAAAGTAGTTAATGTCATAATTTGTAAATAACAGTTCTCATTAATTTACATCATTTTGCTAAAAGCATTTCCTTGTGGTAACATCGGCATTTATGCGTTATTATTATGTTGTTTTCTTCATTACTCTAGATTTTTAAAACGTTACCCCTCTCTAGGATTTTTTTTTGTATCATGGGTCCGTTTTCCAACATATAAAACCCACATACACAAACAATCAGACACCAATCAGACACAGACAACAGACCTTACCTGTAGAGCATAGAATACAAATATTTGTCCCATGTAGGAATTGAACTTAAGAAACACAGCGTAGCAACCAATCGCTGAACCACTGCGTAAACCGTGCCTTCGAGCGTTCCGTGGGTTCCGCTCGGTTAAGCCTTTTCTTCCTATAGTTACCTAAGCAAGAATCTCTTTCTGAGAATTGTCTGCTAACTAATTCTTTTGACGTGCGCAGTAATGACCCAGGTGAACACAGACTTCCTTATAGTTCAACAATAATTGAAGAGAATGGTTATAAAATTATTGCCGTAATCAATGCGAAATAATACCCTGCTTCTAAAGATCTGATATCTGGATCTGAGGGAAATGAGGCCCCGGTTTCGGGCTAAAGCTTTGTACTATAACGTCTAATGAATTTCTTGATTTTATAATAATTATAATATTAAATTCTAGTAAAGAATGTTTCCTATTCTAATAGAAACTCCGAATATTTTTTATTCAATTTTATTTTATCTCTTTATTTATTTTTTAAACAGCTGCGTTTAAAAAATAAGCCAGTATTTTTCGCCTAAATATACCTACAATTTTTATTTTCAAATCCATTTTGAATTTAGAACGTAAATTAACAAAGTTAAGTTCGTGTTCTTTTTTTAAATCAAAAATGTGAGTAATTACAACTGCACGTAACTTACAAAGTTTTTAATTAAAGTTTATAATAATTATGAAGTAGAACTTTAGTGTGGTATAAATAATTTAGCGTCAGGTGCATGAATAGCTAAGTTAGTGGCGTGCACACGTGCGATGGAAAATGGCATTACGAACTTAAACTCTAAGTTGACGAAGTTACAGAATTTGTTAGTTCATTATTAAGATTATAACACGCATTTAGGCTTGTTTATGAACTTTATTAGTTTGGGGCTTAAACTAATATAAGCCCATAGTTAAAATTGTTTAATTTATGTTTATGGTTTATTGTTTATGTTATCTTTGGTTAATCAATTGTTGAAAATAGATGAAAAAGTTGAACAATATCTCAATCATAGTTACTAGACTTTCATTATTTTAGAATAGTTATGGTAAGATTTATGTAATAAGTGAATAAAAATCTTTTCTGATAATTGTACTGTGTGTGTATTCGTACTATAATATTATAAATGCAGAAGTAACTCTGTCTGTCTGTCTGTTACGCTCTCACGACTAAACCACTGGACCGATTTTTAGGAAATTTAGCACGTGGTAAGTTTGAACCACAAGAAAGGAGCTAAAAGGTATAAGGTAGAGCTATCCTATGTCATAGACCAGGGGTCACCAAATGGCGGACCGCCGACCCATGCTGTGCGGACCGCGAGCACACAGCAACTTGCACTACAGAGTACGAGTAATATAATAAGATGTATCCCCTGGATCGTCGCGGTGTCACTTCTCATTGATATGAAAAAAAAAATCCTTTGTTATTTCCGTAATACATTGTTTAATAAATATTTTTTTCTATAAAATGTTGTGCGGACCGCGATGGTCATTTCATTTCTTAAAACGGACCCCGAGCGAAACTAATTGGTGACCCCTGTCATAGACTACTGTTTATTCCGCAACTTCGTCTACGTTCGAGATAACCGACATTTACGCGGACGAATTCGTTGGAAAAAGTTGGTATACTATAATGCAGTATCTTATAATGAAATCAAGGCATTGCAGTGTCTCAAACTACAAGAACTTTACCACTACATGCTAATGTGCATCAAATATTAGCCTAATGTAACCATTTGGCGTGGTCCCAGCAGATTTGGCTCAGCTACGTCGACTTACTTTATTTGTTGCAAGCGATGTTGCACACACCGAGTGTTGCCAACATTAAAATGTTTCTCCGGAGAAAATAGGAATACCACGAATGCCATGAAAGTTTTGTAAACTTTTTAATTTATGGCCAATTGTTTTGTGGGTTAATTCTGTGTTAAATAATGGCATTTTAGCGAGTTTAGCATTATTTTGTATTTAGTTATTAGGTTTTGCACTTATACTAAGTAAAATGCCGACAACGTTGTGGCTAAAAAAAGGCACTGAAGCTTGGAAGCCTTTATTTCCTTTTTTATAATACCCAGAAAAGTAAAACATTCACATCTCACACAAACACTCATCATTATCTACCTAGCCTTTTCCCAACTATGTTGGGGTCGGCTTCCTGTCTAACATGATCGATGCAGCTGTGTTTAGTATTTTTTAGTATTTTAAAATTGCCCTAAGGTATTCAATTAGTATTCAATTATTTGATTGAAGGATAATTATATTTAAATATAACACAACTTATTACCAAAGTTATAGACGCATATATTACCTACCTGGTAACACTTACATAGTAATACTGTCTGTCAGACTTTTAGTACCTACTCATAAAAATGAAAAACTTTTATTATGGTAGGTACAAATTTTGACATAAATGAAAAAAAAATCCAGCTATTTTTTACAACAATGCACTAAAAAACAATCGAAATGTATCTAAAAGCTTTTTCATCTTTCAAAGTTGGTCCCATTAGCTTTTCATATTCATAAGTACTTTTATCCTCTGAATTAAAAGTCAGCCTGTATATCCCAGATTTCGGGGTAAAACTCCTATATGCAGGCGACATTGCCGCAGCTCGCATAGTTTATTAGTTGCACAGCATCGTTGCGTTGTGACCCGCAACGTTGCGCGCAAGATTTGTTGTCCTGTCCGTTACACTGAGTAATGGTCTTTGTTTTAGAATAGTTTCATAGCTATCCCAAACTCAAGCGCGGTATAGTGAATAAGATGCTGCGGTTATGGGTATTTTTATTGTATATAACATAATCACGCTTGTAATTCCCAAAGGGTTAGGCAGAGATGTACCCATTAGTATACCCACATATTACGATACCATACCACACCCCTATTATGAGCCTATTGCTGTCAACCAGGCACAGACACTTTTCCCGACCTGTGAATCGAACCCAAGACCTCATGCTCTGTAGTCGCGCTTTGCGACCACTAGACCAACGAGACAGTCAAAAAATATATATCCTAATTAACTCTAGCGTTCGTTCGTTTCCATAAAATAACTTTCACAAACAAACAAAAGCCAGATCTCTCACAAAAGTCGCTGAGCTTCCAATAAATCCCTGTTTTTATTTACCGCAAGATCAAAAGTTTATGAACTTCCAAGAAAAGAGGTAGAAATTTATTTTCGGATATATCAAAAACTGTGTTCGGAGAGATGAGAAGTCGATGATGGCAGTGAGGAAGAAGTTCCAAACAAACTATGCTAGTTTCGGACGCGATCGAACAAACTTTCCACATAAATCGAGCTTCGTTAATAATTTACCCATTCGGAATTCGCATGATGATCGTTTTCCAGCAAAGGAAAACTGAGCAAATTTCGCATATTACGTGGTGAACTCCGTTCGTATATCTGAGACAAATTATTACGGTGTGACACAGTCTGACACAGTGTATAATAGGACCCGCTGTGCGACAACTCGTTAGCGGTAGACGAAGTATCGGAAAATTTTATAAGTTGTTAATTTATTGTCTGTTGGGAGTTTGACAATGAATGGAACGAGAAAATTGGTTTGAATAACAAAATTATTAATCATAATATTAGGGCAAAGGCCTCTTCTCATACAGAGAAGGCACGATCATTGATCACCACGCTAGCTCAAGGCTGTTGGCTATTTCAGACTTATATTAGAAGTCTAGGTTTCTTCACGTTGTTCCTTCACCGATGTCAGTCATTTGGATCCAAGATAAACTTAAAATGTACATATGAATTGAAAAAGTCACATTAGTACTTGCCCGATATCGAACTCGCAACTTCATGCATGACAAGCTCGCGCCTTAATCACTTTGCCATCACGATTTTAATAATGAAAATTGTTACTGTTTGAAACATAATATTTTCATAGCCTGAAGAAAAATAATTTGAACATCAAAGCGACGAAACGAAAAGTTAGACGTAACGAATGAATGAACAAGCGTGTCTTTCTAAGTTGTAATTGTTGATCAACGTCAAAGTCAATGCAAATTCAAACTTATGACTTGTTTACTAAAGTTTATTTGTAAAAGTAATAACCCTTTTTCTAGTTAACCATCCAATTATCGCTTGCAGTCTAGACAATACGCAGCAAACTTTGCAGACAATGTAATAAAAATGGCTTTTATCGCAAAATATATTGTGGCAATTCCATATATTGTACCTTAAACAAATATAAATGCTTTGACTCTTTCAATCGCATGTTTGAGGGTGACAGGTGAGTTACTACAAAGAATAAACCTTTGATAAACGCTGAACCATTGTAAAAACCGGCCAAGTGCGTATTCTTATTATAAAATATGTATTTATGAGTATGTATATATGGATATATCGTAAATATGAGTTTATGTACTTGTGTACGTTTAAACTTATTTAGATATTTTGTTTTTAATGATTTCAAAATCTCATATTTGATTATTTCCTCATGTACAATTTTTTGCACCTGCTTTGTTATCTCATCACCACCTTTGGTTGACTAGTAGAGAATGCCTAAGGCATTAAGTCCGCCTTTGTACTTTTTTGTTGCATAAAGGTTGATTAAATAAATAAATTAGACTCGCAGGACTAAGTTAGAAATATGTATCTACATAATATATTATTTTCTATGTTTATGCCGCGTCGCAGCACGATGCGACGTCGTATCGTGTTAATGTGTACTAGCCCTAAGGTCCTTTTCATATGGATAGGATCACGGCACGGTCGCCGTGTCGTGTAAAGTAAAAATGTATGAGACGGGCGACACGCAGTTATGGGACGGTCGCCATGCCTTGTGAAAGCTCTAATTGTTGTTATTTCATTTCTACTTTACACGGCTAGACGGTCGTGTCGTGACCGTATATGCAAAAAAGGCCTAAGGGTTCTCTACCACTGTACAAGATTTAACATTACATGAAAAAACGCGTTTCTTGCAAGAATTAAAGTGGAAAATTATGGGGGTTCTTAATTTTTTTACTTTATAACATCACTTAATATCATGAGCCTATTGCCATCAAACGGGCACAAATCCAGACTCCGAGGCTGCTATTGAGAAATTCCTGATGGAAAAATCCGAATAACACTTTGCCCGACCTGGGAATTGAACCCAAGACCTCGTACTCAGCACTTTTAACTTTATTTTCGTTTTCTTTGTTGTTATATCGGCTATATATCTATATATATAAAACCTATTACGATTCAGAAGAAACAGTTCTGTGTCAGATGGACAAATGGACAGACAGCAGTGTTTTAGCAATAGGGTTACCTACGTTTTTTTTTAGGTGGTAAAAATCATCAAATGACTCCTTCCGCCTTGGGTGGGGCAGAAGGGACTGTCAGACTTTTACTGACTAAAAAACCACCCTGTTCCTTCTGTAGCCCTTCGCGTTCCGGGGCCACGGTATCCTGTTAAGACGTCCCGCAACCCCGGCAGGGTTACCTAAGTTTGAAACCCTTTGCGTACGGAACCTTAAAAGTAAATTAAGCTAGTTTCACCATCCTTTGTCGCTGCTAATGAACAAACTGCAGCGACAATTAAAGCACAAATGAGATAAATAAATACGCAAAGGTTTACAAATCATGATTGCGACAGAGAACAGGGTAATGAACCAAGCTACTGTCTTCGTTGCCGTCCATATTACCTGCACCTACAGGTGCAGGTAATATGGACTCCACTTATGACCCCGACTGTACACAGTCGGGGTCATAAGTGGAGTAGCAATCTACAAAGCAAATCGATTGACGCTTTGGTTAAACTTACGACCTTTCGACGTTGTGTGCGAATTTTGAGATGTACGTAGGTAGTGTGTTATAACATTCAAAAGTGCCTTATAATGGCCTATTTAAATATATGATTTGACTTGGACTTTAACTTTGAATACATCACTTATACACACAGATATAGGTACGGCCTGTACCGCGTGTTCACAGCAATTCAAACCTTAGCATGCTACTGCACTTGTGACCCCGACCGTACAGTTCGCATTATTGCAACAAATCTAGCGAATATTTCGACATAGGGAGTCGCTTGAAAAGGAATAAGCCGAAGATTGTACCCATTCGTATGAGGAAACTACATTACTAGGTACTATCCCGTCTGAACGTGTAGTAGTTTTATATACTTACGATATTTGTTACAAAATATTTTACTTTTATGCTTTCGAAACTTTGAAGTGTTTGATTGTTAAACGAAACCTATACCTGATAGGTTTGTAGACATTCTTTATTATTAGAGAACTGTCTTTCAACGAGTTTAGTAAAATAACAATAATAAAGGATTTCTTTTCATGGGCTGTAAGGGTCGCTATGCATAGCGCGCCGGTGGAACTCGGTTCGGCGCAAATCGGTTCGGTGCAAATCGGTTCGGCGTTTTCTTTATAACGTTATTAAAAGGTTGTATTGAGAATATCGTGACCCGTTTGTGAGTATATATATACCTATGGCATTCACGGGTATCGAATTTCATTATTGCGAAAAATAAATAGAGCGAGCAAAAGCGACCTTGAGGGTACTCGTGTCACTTTGACATTGACACAATAACTTCAAGTAAAGCTAAGCAATAACTAAGACAATAGAAAGAACTGAGGAAGTCGTTTACCGTCTTATTGTTATAGCAGAAAATGTCCAGACGACCTTCATCGATTTCCCTTTGTGGTTCCACATTAATCCTATAAAAATTAATGCGTTATCTGTAAAAGAAATAAATAAAGGTCCGGCCGTAAATTTTGTCGACGATCTTGTTTACGAGTTTTTTACTTGTTTAGTACGTTTCGACGGTAAGCTTCTAAGTAGGCCTAAGTAAAAATTTGCGATTTTCCAAAAAAAAGGACTACTGTATTTATGTTGTTGATAAAGGTGAGACAGATTTCCAGTTTTACCTTTAGGTTCATATCGTAAGACAAGCTGTGTACCTATTCGGTTTTCTTTTACGTATTTCTTTTTGTTACATTTGATACAATTAATTGCTGATGTACGGCACTGTGGATCTGTGGGCGTCCAGAGAAATGTTTTCTTTTTTTGAAATCGTTCGAAACTTGAATCACGTAGTACTTGTATTTAGGTATTCCATGTTTAAATAAGTTCTTTTGTTCTTTTCTGATTCATTTCGTTGCGGGATCAAAGACAGTTGAATCGTTTCTCCGGGAAGCGTCGAGCTTCATTGTCTTGGCGCTTTTCTGGTGGTCGCCACTTTTGTTTCTGGCTTTCAGGAGTTAAAGCGGTTGGGAATAGTTTGGCGGGCTAGTCTCATAAAAAGAAGCTCATTTTTATAAGACTTGGAATCTTTCTACATTTCTATCCACCTACTAAATTATGTTTAGAATCATGAAATATTGACTTGGCCAATTTTGGCAAGTCCACGCCGGTTTCTATGTTTATGGGGTATCGACTTTTTGTTTATGGTAATGACCCGCGATGTTTTTATTTGGAGTTCAAATAAAGTGTAAACATTGAGTTATTGAGACATTCATTTTTATGAGTGTATCTTTGATAAAGTATTTTTATGGTGAAGTAAATTATTTTTTACTCGGATACAAATTTTACATGTAACAAACACAATTAATGAAGCCGAAAGTTAATGTTCTTCCTATCATTATAGTCATTTCAGGTCTGATCTAGAACTTTGTTCTTGAAAATCTCCGTAACTCTGGTTACGAAGTTCTAACCCGATTTTGCGAAAACAAGTTTTACATGTTATAACTAAACTTTAAATAGGTACAATATCTACATATTTTGCTGAAATTTATAACATAACAGTAACTTTTAGTTTATGTTTGTTGTTTATGCAAATACTAAAAATACATGATACATTCAGAAGGAACATTATGAAAAAATATTGAATTCTCGGAACCAATATTTGAGTCGGTACTTGTAGGTACACGTGCCTACAATAAACATGATTCTTACAAGTATTTTATTTATTTAACATTTTTAGTGCAAATATTTTTCCTAACAAACACTTTATCTGTTTTGTTAAACGAAGTAGTAAAGGTATACTTATATAGTTACAAGTATTTAGGTCTAAGAAACAGGGCACAGTGAACATGTCTAGGTTTTAATTTTGGGTAAACCTATTAACACCTCTTTCAGACACAGTCTTCCGAGCAATATACGAGTAATGTACTGTAGCAACCCCAAGATTCCAAGATCTTGGGTTTGCTACAGAACTTGTACCACGATCAATCAATATATGATTGAAGCGCTTATTTGTAAATGAGAAAACTGTGGCGGGCTTGTCCCAAAAAAAAAAACTATTGTGTTTGTTGCATTTTATATCTTGTTAATATTAGTTGTCAGCCGTAGTGACGGTCTGTCATAACCTTCTTATTTTAAAATAGCATATCTCTCTCTTATCTCTTATCTCATAGGCATGGACAATATAAATGAGGTTGTATCTGATACGGTTAGCCAGAGCCTCTGGAGTACCTATGCTTACCTCCTTAGTTGAGCATGACAGTATTTTTTCAACCTCCCTTTTGTCTTACCTATTATCACAGGAAAGAATTAAAACTAAATGTTTTCTTCCAGGAAAAATGCGGCTCCTTCTACTTCTCTTCACGATCCCCTACATCGTGGGTCAGCAGCAATGGGTTCCTTGCTCAGAGTTGAATGATGACCTGCGGTATCCTTGCCGGTGTAAGGTGCAGGTGGACCGGGCGCTACAGCTCAGGATACTCATGAACTGCGACAGAGTGGTGTTCCCTGGTGACTTCCCAACCTTGCCGTATGGAGCGCCTATCATATCGTTTAGTCAGAGGTTTGCTGGACAGCAGACTTTGCCTACACAGGTCAGTAGACTTTGTTTTTTTTTTGTTTGTAAGTTATAGTATAGATTAGTAGGAGTTACAACTAGCAAGTTGTAACTCCTACTAATCTATACTACTATTTAATAATAGCGAAAGACCGTTTAAGTCGTAATTTCGTACTACTAACGTCGAAGGTTCTCTACATTCTGAAATCAGAACATGTATCTGTTTTAAATTCAGGCCACCTTTGCTGTTTTCAAATGGGACGTTAGTCCGATGGCGCTCTAAATATCTCCCTGGAGATAAAAACAGCATTGGACTTGTGACCTTTCGTTTCTTGTACAGTCGCCAGCATGTCAGACTATACCTTTTTGTTGTAAAATCGCTTCTATTACAACCGCATAAGATGCCGCAGAGTGCTGTCGTCCGTACAGTATACCATCTTTTAATTGTATTTAGTTCCGCCTGCTTTAATCAATAAGTACCTAATGCATCACTATGGCTGCATGTTCTGGGGCACAGAGGGCAAGATAGAAGGTGGAGTATGGTTTGTGACTCGGCTCCACATCCACACCTTGCAGTTGATCCGTCACTTTGCAAGGTTGGAGTTACACCTTTCTACTTACGTTCTGAGGCGGATCAGGGACTTCCAACTGGACCACGAAAAGTTAGACCCTGCGGCAAGATGTTCGCTTGGTGGTAAATAGTTTATGTGTGGAGGAAAAGTGTCCTGTCACAGTCTGCAGCGGGTGTCAGCTGGGTTTCCTACAATAAATTCGTACAACTTCAAAACAATTTTCTCAACAAAAAACCAACAAATTCTACAAACAAATATTAGAATTAACAGCACAATTTTCACCTAATACACAAGATAAATTGGTACAAATTAGTTCACATTATCGCGGTATGCGTGTGATTTCTATTCGCGAGATCATCATGCGATCGTTCATGATCTGATAACCGCAGCCGCGGGACGGAACGAGTGGACTGATTGCATGATTTGCTGGCCGTACTACTTCCAAATGTGTTGATTTTATTGTACTTCAATCGTGATTGTGGTTTATCAACCACAATATGGTATATCAAACCACAACCACAAAAAACAATCAAGCAAGTTATCACTTGCTTGATTGTTTTTTGTTGTTTGGAGGTACTTTCGTCTTTCAATCAATATACTGTTAGGGATTATCTTCTATAAAATAGATGATAACAGATGATATGGATAAAAAATCTTATACACTAGACTAGTACCTATAGGCATAATTTTCATGAATGACCAGAAACACATCAATAAGACCAGCCTATTATTATTCCACTGCAAGGCAAAGGCCTCTTGTCATACATAGAAGACATCACTGCATGGACTCACTTGAGGCGGATTGGCGATTTTAGACTCATATTAACTATGCGTCCAAGTTTCCTCATAACGTTTTCTTTCATCAATGTCAGTGATCTCTAAGATAATAGAAACTACATAGGTATAAAGTAAAAAAGTCGCATTTGTAGGTACTTGTCCGGATTTAAGCCCCCAACCTCAATGTATGAGAGGTGGACGCCTTAACCGGTGGGCCATTGCGATTTTACGTAATACATATTATTTAGTTACCTTTTATTAGTATTATTTGTAGTTGGTACTATTAGTGTTCCCCAAAATCAATATAAATAAAAATGAATGTTACTTTGTATACTATTTATCTTCTTTGTGATTATAAACCATTCAACTGATTGCGATAAAACTTCGGTAAGTCGTTGTGCACATTCCCGCAAAGATTTCTTAATTGGTAAACCATTATTTCCCCCACAAATTCCCCACGAGGATGAAGTCGCAGGCAATAGTCAATTTTCAATATTTTTGTAGTAACAAAACTTGGTTTTTCATACACATTCTATTATGAGGCACGCTATTCATCACTGCCCATCCATGAACTAGAATGTGGACGGCGTATAGGTGATTAAATTACCATTTTCATCGAAATACAAAGCCTATGCGCCTATAATTCATCAAAATTATCCGTAATATGTACCTCAGCAATATTCCGTATTACGTAGAACCTACATACAGATATGAATCGGTATAAATTCAGGCGCGTATGCTTTCTGACGTCACAATAAGGGCTGTCAGATAAAACAAATGAAGCGATAAATACGAACAACGCGTTGAAATGGGACACGCCGCATGATTCCACAAATTGATTGTGCATTTTATTATTAATGGACTATTTTGGTCTTAATTAGTTGTTCTTAATGAACAATTTGAGTTTTTTGAATTATCGTCGTAATGACCCAATGGTTTAAGGCACCATTTCATGCGAGGTCCTGGAATTGATATGGAGTGCCAATGTGACTTTTTATAATGTACTACGTACTAGAGAAGCTATCTCAAAGAAAAGATAGGGCGCACTTGATGACGGCGGGGTATGCGCGGGACAAGCGGGGGGGTGTTATGTTCTCATAGATAACAATCAATGCGTGCAGATGCGACATAATTTTATTATTCTGCCTACTTGTGTACTTACTCAAAGAATAAATAAAAAAGTATTTATGCTGTAATAATATTTTAATTTCCTTTAAGTAATATAAGTTTAGTTAGTTTCTGCCGTTTTGTGAATAATTTGAAGGTAACGACGTTTCTTCGCTGCGATTATCATGAACATCCATGATTCTCTTGTTTCATGAAACCGCCGAGGAAACCTTTAAATCCAAACAATAATAAAAAAATATTAATGTTATTGCATTAACATTATTATCGTGATTTAAAATTAATATTTTACTGCCCTTAATTATGTAAACTTATACGTCGATAGTGTCAAGTCTGCGCATACAAATGTTTTACTCTTTGATATTTACGTAAACATGGCCGCCGCGCCGCCGCAGTGACGCGTTGCAATTTTATTGAAAAATATAATTAAATTAAGCATGTTTTAAAGATAATAAATGAACTTACTGGTGAAAAGTCGCTCCTTGACTTTTACTTATGTTTCTGGAGTTGTTCGAACAGTATCTTAATGCACACGAAGGCATAATTTAAAAAACAAAACTTCACTCAAACGTGTCACGTTGCAGCAAGCGCTCGGCAAAGACTAAGTGAGTTGGAGTGCGTGCGCTCTAACTCGTGTTACAAACAATCGAGTTGAGGCGTCTTCTCTAGTACGTAGTACATTATAACTCAATGGTTATCACTTACGTACACTCGTATGTCATTCAAATGTCTGTGAGTGTGTCGTTAACGGATTTGAATATATACAAACCTCCCAGAGTTACGTGAATTAAGACATTATTATAATTATGTTCTGACCGTGACTTTTTCTACGTGGAAGTGAAGTATACCGTATACCTAAAAGGATAGCCTACGAAACTTGGTCATAGCGTAGCGTCCTACCAGTGAAAGATTTTTGTAATCGAAACAGTAGGTATTTCCTGAGACTTTCTACCACTAACAAACAAATTATTTTACTTCTTTATAAAATAAACTAATAAAAAGTAGTTTATGTAAATTATTTCTATACTTAGCGTATAGGAATACATAGAGCGCCTAATCACGGCGAATTGATACCGACTTCTCCCTCTCGTTTGACTTAAAGGTCAAATTCATACCATAAGTGATATAAAACACTTTATTTTTTTCTCACAAAGCTACTCGCTTACATAACAAATAACAAGTCTAAAGAAAAAAAAATCTTTTGAACTCTCATAACAGAACTTGGCTATGAAACGATCAACTAAACAGTCGTGAGGCGATTTTAATACAAGCCGATTCTTAACTAATATGAATATAATGTCGTTCGCTTACAAAAGTAGTTTGGTTTACCAAGTGCCGATATAGTTTTTGTAAAACTTTACCCGGAACGGGGACAACTTTGGAATACTTTTTGCATGTCTAATGACCGATTCTATTATATTAAATAAAGTTTCTGAAAGCATTTTGCAAAAGTTTTCATGAATAATAAGAGGTGCTTTTAAGGAGTCAGTTTGGTTGTATTTTTTGTAGTTTTTAGTTTAGTTAATAATAGTGTTATTATTATCAACTAAACTAAAAGATACAAAATATCTCTACAATTACTCTTTGAAATCACTTCTTTGATAACCTAAAATAGTCTTTACTTTGTTTTTTTCTTTAGAAGTATTCAATCATCCTATGTTTATTCTGTCTACTTTTGTATCTGTAAAAACTTGTGATTGGCCTTATTAATGTTATTTACAACCGAACTTATTGTACATGATGATTAGCTGTAAGTTTTCCAAAAATTAGAAAAAGTAAATAAAATATCTTATAGTTGTTCACAGCATTTTTGACCCTTGTACAATCTACCTTAAAAATAGCCACGTAAACGTTCAAAGTAATAAGTAAAGACACACACATATTGTTACTAAAATGTTTACAATTCAAATAAACAACCTAAGTACCTAACCCAACCCCACAATAACAAAAGACAATCTCTACTCCGCTATTCGGGTCGTCAAATATGGTGATTAGTTGATTACGTTTAATTAACTGGCAGTCTGTCACGACTGTGTCAGTAATTCGATTACGAATACATCAAACATTACTAATGGGTACTGTCTACGGTGTCTGCGGCACGACTCTCTGAGTAATTGCTGTTCCTAGCTTGATTAGTAGGGAAGAGATTCTGTAGTATCAACAATTTAAAAGAACAACATGACTACACGCTTGTTTTCGTGAGGGGTTGGCAGAGGTTTATAGTCACCTACAGTCATCGGCTGTCAAGAAAATTTTGACAGGTATAATGAAGCTTTGTTGTGTTGTGTTGGAATGTTTATTGTATTATTTGTGTTATTTATTGAATTGTGTTTATGAGTCACTTGAATAAATAAATGAATTATTATTATAATATAGGTAGTCACTTTATTGTGGTCGAATTTCAATGGAGACTAGTCAAGTAACGTAGGAGATATAGTGCACAAGAACAGGTGTACCCCGTCTTTCCGTACTCCCAAAGTCCGGTAGGACGGCGACCCGACGTGACCAGGAAGAGATTAAATGCAGTATCGACGATTTTAAATGCTTTTTGAAGTACGGGAATGTCACTCCATCAGCTTCCAAACTCCGGGTTGCTACTAAGAATTCCCGATGTAAAAATTCAGTAAAACTTTGCCGTAACTGAGAGTTGAATCCAGGACCCTACGCTCACCAGTCATGCTTCAGACTTGGTATAGTACACCCACATGAGCTAGTCATTTTTAAGTGCCTTAAAGGTAATGAAGCTAAGCTGGCCTGCTACTGAGAAATTGATTAAAGAAAACCCTTGGGAAAATTTTATTGTAATAAATATATTGAAAACAAACAATAGAACGTGATATTTAAAGAAAAAAAAACCTAATTCATTTCAGTATTATGTAAATAAATGTTGAAAAATGTTTTAGTGAAAGTTGAAACATAAATTTGTAACGTGACATCTCTGCAGTGTAAACCTATAATAAAGAATCTAAGTACACTCCGAAGTTCAAAGTTATAATACTATAAAAACATTTGGATAACTTTTCAGCGTTGACTCTTAAAAGTAAACACTTGGAGTAATAAAACTGATATAAAAATACTTTTTTTACTCGCGGCTTCGAGGCAACCCTACGTCATTTTTTTTTGTTAGACCATTTACTGTTGATAAAAGGCTGGATGATTTTTATAACAGATAAAGCGAGTTTCCCTGATTACGTGCATACAGTAATTACTGTAGAAATGGGAATAATTTTGTTAATGGTCAGGATTATAATGAACACAAGAATGCATAATTATTATATTTCGTAGAATATGGTTTTGAGGTCATATTTTTAAATGATGTATATTAGGTACTAGCACTCTCCCCGCGACTTCGTTCGCGTGATTTTCCTTACGAATCCCTAACTTTTTTGAAAATATAATATAGCATCCAACAGTAAAAGAATTTTTCAAATCGGTTCTGTAGTTTCGGAGCCTTTTCAATGCATGCAAACCAACAAACAATCAAATCTTTTCTCTTTATAACATTAGTAAATAAAATCGATAGATTTTTAAATTGAGAATACCTGTTTAGCACATATTTTTTTATTTAGTATGATGGCTTTATTAATAGTTTTTACGTATTGTGCCTGTAGTAAAAAAAATAAAAAGAAATGCTGTACGATAGTCGTATTTTCATTTCGAAAATCGACTCGGATCTAATAATTCTACGTCAGCGCACTCGTGGCCCTCTATTTTCTCCATAAACATATTTCGTATACCGCCCGATCTCTTGAATATGATTTTTGTATTTATGTTGGCACTGCTTAAGCCTCCCACACACAGGGTAAATCTGTTTATAATTTGTTTCGCAATGTAAATAACTTCACTTGATCGGAATTTTGTTTGATATTTTTTTTGCGACGATAAACTTTCTCAATTTATAATTTATTGTTATTTTTATAAAATATTTTATCCTTATCTGATACACGTACAAATTTTCTGACCTTGGCATTTTGCTTTACAATAGGTAGCTAAATAAAACATCAAATGATTTGAGTTACAAGTACCTATATATAAATAACAAGAAAGTTTAAACGTTTACGGAAAATTTATAAAGATTGACACGCCCATGAGACTACAACTTGCCTCGTTTGCTTTTCTGTACTAGGTTGTCTAATAATAGGTATACCAAAACTATAAGCATAATTTATTAAATGTCGTAACGGCCTAAGTAGGTACTCAGGGATAATATATTATCTTCCAATGAGCATAAAAATAAATAAAAATCGGACCAGTAATACCGGACATTAGGACGTTCAAACAAATAAAACAATCTCTTTAGCTTTACCTATAATCTTCTGTCTATAAATCTCGTATCACGGTGTTTGTGGTCGCAATACTGCGAAACCGATTTTTATGATTTTTTTATGTAGGTATATTTGGTAGGTATGAGAATAGGTCGTAAAGTATATTTCATACCGCTAGGTGACAGGGATCAACTTTAACGCGGGCGAAGTCACAGTCAGAAGCTAGTTTTAGTATAGATTCATTTAATCTTCGATTCTCTGTTCGCCTAACTTAGCACTATCCAGTGGTATTGTCATTGAGTGCTCCGGCAAATTCCAGTCTTTAGATAATATATTCGTGATCATAAGTTGGGAAATTGTTGGTCCTTAGAACCGAGAGAACGTCTTTGATTCAAGCTAGAACCAACTTGGTCCTTCAGTTTGAAGTACGGTCTGTATGCAAGTGAGGGCGGACGACTGTGGTCTTTTGAGCGGAAGATATTTGATTGTTAGATATTTTAATGTCTTCTCTTATTATAACTGCACGGTTCCGATAACGCAAACAATTTGCCATTGAAGTTAGGGCTTTAACTCGTGTGTGTTAAAGTGTGTTTTATAATGACAAGTTAAAAAAGGTAAACAGCTCGCGGGCGGCGTGCTGTCAGCTAAATGTGGATTTTTCGAGGCGATGCTATTACCGTGTCGGAGCATTACTGTTGTAATGTGCGTTGATCATTAGTTTGTTTTTTTAAGCCTAGTTTTTTGTAGATACTGAAACAACCATCTTCCAAAAAGGATTTCTTTTTTAAGACACTAGTTAAGTCAAACAACGCTGTAATTTGCAGTGAATATATGAATGCCAAGTCTAACTTATTTAAAACACTCAAATCTACTCACAATCTCATATCAACGTCAATCAATGTACTATGTATATTAGAGGCATTTTTTATACATATTGAGGCTGAGATTATATTGCAATTAATAATTCCTAAAAGTTTCATTTCATTTCATTTCATTTATTCATGAACAATGTACATTGTGTTTGAATTTTACATAATATATAATATAGTTACAAAATAATCCATTCATATATAAATTTCATAATAATCATAATAAATCATAAAACAAAAATCATCATAATAAATTTAAAATGTCCTGTTAAATGTCAGTAATTATTATTTGTAAGAATAACAGTATTTATAAAACTAAAGATAATAATACTTAATATCATTTGTCTAATAATTCTAATATTTTTATTTGTAGTAACATTGTTTATCTATAATTCATCCAAAGCATATAAACACTTGTCCAACAAGAACTGCTTGAGTTGTTTTGGAAATTCTCGAATCATAAAACAAAAATCATCATAATAAATTTAAAATGTCCTGTTAAATGTCAGTAATTATTATTTGTAAGAATAACAGTATTTATAAAACTAAAGATAATAATACTTAATATCATTTGTCTAATAATTCTAATATTTTTATTTGTAGTAACATTGTTTATCTATAATTCATCCAAAGCATATAAACACTTGTCCAACAAGAACTGCTTGAGTTGTTTTGGAAATTCTCGATTTTTTTAATTCAGTTGGCAATTTGTTAAATATTATAACTGACTTATAATAAAAACCATGCTTATAGATATTAAGAAGATGCGCGTGTTTTGTCTGCAGTTAGTATTATTGCCTTCCTGTTACACAATACATAGATAGTTTTAACAGGCTATATACAAGTTGTTTGCATCAACTTCATAAACCCACTACTGACCTTTCTCCTTGACTGGACTCTTAGTAAGTTATACGGGAACAGCAGCTGTTACACTTTTGTTTTCTGGGTAATAAATAGGTTAAAATGTGGATCGAAAAACTAGGGTTATTTTCCTTTGCGGTGAACGAACGCGTGTGTATCGGGTGCGGCATGCAGAAGTGATTAATCGTAGACTTATGATAGTTTACGGTTTTTCTTCCGTATGTTTGTTCCGTATTGCCTCGTTTGTTTCGTCCTTAAATAGGGGGCAATTCTACTAACTTTCAGGAACGATCGCATTCTAATCTCAGTCTCCATCTGTCAAAGGTGTCTCTAATTTGAGATTGGGACTAGAATTTAAACGGTTTTAGTTAGTAGAATAAAGAAGTCTCGTTAGTCTAGTGGTCGCAAGGCGCGACTGCTGAGCATGATGTCTTGGGTTCGATTCCCAGGTCAGGCAAAGTGTTATTGGATTTTTCCATCAGGGATTTCTCTGTAGCAGCCTCGGAGTCTGGATTTGTGCCCAGTTAATGGCAATAGGCTCGCCCCCTATTACATGGGACTTAAACATAACTGGCGAAATATGGGTGTACTAATGGGTACACCCTCTGCCTAACCCTCTGGGAATTACAGGCGTGATGTTATGTGTATGTTAATAAAGAAGTCTTCAGATATATTAGTCAGTAGATTCTGCCCGCGACTTCATCTGTCTGATGGTCAAGTATACTATAAAACATATCCTATGACACTCAGCAATGATGTAGATTTCTGTCAGTAAAAGATTTTTCTAAATCGGATCAGTACTTCCAGAGATAACCTTGTATAAATAAACAAACAATTTTATGTCTTTCTAATATTAGTTTAGAAGTCGACAGTCGAACTCGTCAAATGTCACGTAGTTGCCTTCAAATAATAGAAGATCAAAACATTTAGCTTAACTTTGTCCGTTTGTTTCCAGATATTCTCATCCTACGGTCTTCCCTTAAGAGAGCTGGACTTCTCCCACAACAGTTTACGAAGACTACCAGACAGACTGCTGGCTGGAGTGAGAGGAAACATCACGAGACTGGCTTTATCAGACAACTTGCTTGGAGATAACCTAAACCCAATATTCTCTACTGCTGAATTCCATAATTTACCAGCCTTGGAAGAACTGGATCTGAGTGGGAACAGTATTCGAGGATTGGAAGAAGGACTTCTGATAGGCTGTGAGGTTTTGAAGGTAAGATGGTTAACCCCGTTTAGCCAATAGCAGGCTTGCAAATGTTGTTTTTGGGTAATCTTTGGGGGAGGTATATGTCCAGCAGTGAACGTTTTTCTCCTGAAATGAATAATGTTAGAAACGTGTATTGCCGATTTATTGCAACTCTATTTGCGGGGTCTTGTGGCTTGCTACCTATTTTATAGTGAGTTACAAAAGCTAATGGTTTAACAAGGGCCATGTAGAGAAAAATAAACTAATTTCCAAGCGGTAATCATGTTTTTTCTAACCAATTTCGTTGCGGGATCCAAGACAGTTGAATCGTTTTCCGGTACTTTCCAAGCTTCATTGCTTTTGTGTTTTTGTGGTGATCGTCGCTATGGATTCTGGCTTTTAGGAGTTGCAGTGGTTGAGAATAGTGAAGAGGGCCAGTCCCAAAAAATAATCAAATAAATAAAACCGTAGGTATATCTTACGTATATATACCTACGTAAATCATCAGCCATTGTGACGTATGTAACCAAGCTCGTGGTCTGCAGAAACAATACGCTATGCGCTCTCCCAAACTAAAAGCCAATACCAAACGTTAACGCAAAAGTTAAAGTTTGTATATTTAACATAAATTTTCTCCACAGAGCTTGAGACTGGACCGTAATAACATGAACTATGTGCCTTCGTCTTCTTTGAACGGACCGCAAGCGTTGAAAGTTCTCTCGCTCAGAGAAAATAGAATAGGTAAGATTTCATTTTATTCTTGACAAATGAGGTTTCTAACGCATAAATTAGGGAAAAGAGGTGTTTTACCATTTCCAGTTTATAAACGAGTGACGTCAGTTTTGAATTTTAAAGTTAAAGTTAAATACAGTTTCTTGCTTGTGTATCTCGTTTAGTCTACCGCAGTTTTAATTATACCGTTTTGCTCGCCACAAAGTTTATTCTAGTGTAAATTGTTCTGCTGTTCTTTACAGTGTTATCTGTTACTTTTTAACTTTCTTTTTACTTTTTAATACTGTCTGTGTTTTCCTTAAAAGCATTTACGCCTTATAGCATTTTATATAAACTTTCAAGTCTTTATTTTTTTAAACGAATGAACCGATTTTAATGAAACTTTCTACACAGCAAGATACATAGGTCTAAAACGTCAGACTTTTCGAAAATGTTCTTAACTAGAGAATATTTTCGAAATGTCTTATTTAAAAAAAAGATAATTGTAAATCTGTTTCTATGGAAAACTTAAATTCGGTCGAAATTATGTTACAGCTGAAACATAATTTTTTGAAAATGTTCTCTACGAACATTTAGAAAGTTTCATTGAAATTGGTTCATTTATTTCGAAAATTAAGGTCTTTAAAGTTTATATGATATGCCGTAAGGCGTAAACGCTCTTAAACACTCTTATTTAACCAACCAGTCTAATAAGGATATTTCTATTCCAGCATTAATACGACAAGGGTCCTTCGTATCGCAAAAAACGTTTGAAGAAATTGACCTACACGCGAACATGATATCTACGATCGAAGGTGGCGCGTTTATAGGTCTCGAAGATTTACAGACCCTTGATCTTGGCCGTAACAGACTCTCAAAGTTCAACAGCGACGTTTTTCAAGGAGCAGAAAATTTAGAGAAATTGGACCTCTCAGAAAACTTTATAACGGACTTCCCAACAGTGGCGATGAAATCATTTGTCGCTTTGAAACATTTGAATCTTTCCAGCAATATGATCACGGTGAGTTTCCATCCAAGTTTTTATACAAGTTTTGTTTCGAATTGTTGTTTTTGTAATGATCTGGATATTTAACGATCCTTGTTGTTTTAGGATGGCTGTAATTATTTTTATTTCGGTTGTATAATGCGATTGTATTCTTATAGGAACTATATAATTCATAAATATTTAACGATCTCTAAAAGGTCATTCAGTGCAAACTTGTTAAGATACCAATATTATGTGTAGCGTATTCAGTTGTCGGCTACGGCGTAGCATCACAGCTACGGCGTAGCAACTGTGCAATTGAATAAATTTTATGATTGTTCCTTATCTTATCTATTCTGTTTTGTGGTAATAACAGCATTTCACTAAATGCATAATTATGAATGTTAACAAGGTACAAATAGAAAAAAAATTTTTTGTCTGTCTGTTTCTTCCGGCTAATCAGCGAAACCGTTGGACTTCAGCTTTTATTGTAGAAAAAGAATTAAAACCCCTCAAGTAACCGATAGTCACGTAGACAAAGCCACACGCATAATTATGTTAGTATGTCATAAAGTCAAATTATCTATACAGAACCATACAATCTACATTAACTTATTCAAATGATCCCTGGATAACACGAGTACATGACAGTCTATCTTGCAGAAATTTGCCCAACCCGTAATTTCTCGTTAACAAGTTAATCAAGCCCTTTGACACGGGAACTAATATCGGCGTTAATAACTGATTGAACATTCATTCCGGCAATTTTGGACTTAATTGATGTTGTAACTTTGCCTGTTTATTGGTCATTTGAGTTACTTTTGTTGGAACTTTTTAATTATTTTTTGATGGGTACTTGAATAACTGTATTTTTTTTGTAGAAAGGAATATCGCAACTTGTTACTATGGATACAGTCTAAGATTTTAGATAACCTAGATTAGATATTTTTCAATGCTTATACAAAATTACACATCACACCACGCCTGTAATTCCCGAAGGGTTAGGCAGAGGTGTACTCGTTGGCACACCCACATTTCGCCAGTTATGTTTAAGTCCTATGTAATAGGGGCGAGCCTATTGCCATCAACTGTGCACAAATCCTGACTCCGAGGCTGTTAGTGTTAGATATTCCTGATGGTAAAACCCAATAACACTTTGCCCGACCTGGAAATCGAATCCAAGACCTCATGCTCAGCAGTCGCGCTTTGCGACCACTATACCAACGAGGCAGAATCCTTTTCTCAAAAGTTTTTTTCCAACTACGTTGGGGTCAGCTTCCAGTCTAACTGGATGCAACTGAATACTGTTTTATATGGAGCGACTGCCTACCTGACCTCCAAATCCAGAAAAGTACAACACCTATTAATCTTAGACTGGTCTAGTCGTTGCAAAGCACGACTGCTGCAAAGTGTTATTGGGTTTTACATGGGACTTAAACATAACTGGCGAAATGTGGGTGTACTACGGGTGCACCTCTGCCTAACCCTTCGGGGATTACAGGCGTGATGTTATGCTATAAATTAAAATGTGTGGTAATAATATTTAATCAATAATTTAATTATTATTAATATTAATATAAAAATATTCAGCAAATATTTTTTACTAAAAAAAATCATAAAGTACTTTCGTACATATTATTATAAAGTACGTATAAAGTACTTTCTAGATTCATGGTAATAGATAGTAGGACGATGTTCTACTCTGTATTATTTTCTTAATATCTAAAACAATTTATTTTCATTTTCATTTTATAGTTATAAAAGCCGAGTAACATTATTTCTTCACTAAGGCTTATTTTTAAGTCTTGTGACCTTCTTTTTTAGAATCTTAACCTTTAAGTTTAGACAATAGGTATTTCGTGGAAGTACTCATTTCATAGGCCTCATCAGCCGAGATGGAGATAACGTTTGTACTCATAAATAAAAATTAACTTTAAACTAATGTTAGCTTTTCTGTATTAATATTACGAAAAAGAAAGATTTGTGTTTTTGTTTGTAATTGATAAACTCAAAAACTTCTTAACCGATTTGAAAAATTCTTTGACTTATGTAAAGCAACAGCGAGTAACATAGGCGGTTACTTCACGCTATGGTCTACAGGAGCGGAGTAGTAGTCAAAGACGTAAGATAACGCGGGTGAAACCATGGGGTATTAGTAGTGCTAGATTCTAATATAATTATGTATTTATATATATACTAGCTTCTGCCCGCGACTTCGTCCGCGTCAAAGTTTTCTTCATACCTACAAACTTTTGACCCCCGTTTCCCTGATAATGGAAAATCCGTTCTTAGCGAACGTCTACTACTTATAAAATAAATACCTCCCTGCTAATCAAATCAAAATGATTTATTTGCGTAAATAAGGTACAGAAGGATATTAAAAATAAAGTATATGAATCTCTTATTCTTCCAATAATGTCGGCGTGCATTTACTTGTACATACATTTGTAAACAATTTCCCAGCAAAAAAAATCTTATCAAATAACACTTGGATGTATATTTCCAGGTCATAGACAACAGTCACTTGAGCTCTCTGGTGTCGCTTCAAATTCTGGACCTCAGTAGGAACAACCTTGTGAAGCTGGCACCTGGAACCTTCGTGGGACTGACTGAGCTAAGATACTTGGATGTTGGGGTCAATGCACTTCGTACTGTGAGTATTGCGACTTTTAGTTAGTGAGGGGTTTTAATTTAGGAACTAATTTTAATAATTATTTTTATTATCTGCGCGTAATGTAGTGCATGCTGTGCTTTTCTGTAAGTGATGAGGCGCTTAGACTCTGCGCGTCTGTAATGTACAATGTATTTATTGTTGAAAAGCTTAATAATAAATGATTAAAATAAATAAATAATTCGTTCAGGTCCATTTTTTTCTAAAAATAAATTAGCTAGTGTACAGATTACGCAATGCGTATTTTTTTTGCACTTTTTTTTGCGTGTAATAAAAATCTCCACTGGGTTACTTTGTCACGAATTTATGTTATAAAGAAAACTTTTTAATTTTTCAGGTTGAAGACGACGCCTTCGATGGTCTGACGAGTCTTGAAACACTACTTCTGCGGGACAACAATATCTTACTCATTCCAGCCACAGCTCTTTCCCGCTTACCCAGCCTTGTATCAGTCCACCTAGGATATAACAGAGTCACAGCACTCTCCAGTGACATACTCAAATCGGTATCAGACCGGGTAACATCACTAGTTCTGTCAAGAAACGTCATTCGTGAACTGCCTCCCGCAGCATTCGATCATTTCAAAACATTACACCATTTAGATCTGTCCGGAAATCTATTGAACTCAATCAGTGCCGAAGTGTTTAGCGGATTAGAACAATCTCTTCAATTTCTGTCTTTGAGCCAAAATAGGATACTTGAGTTTGTCGGCGAGCCATTGAAGTTTGTCAGTCTTTGGTTCCTAGACATTTCAGATAACCAGATCTCCGAAATACCAGTGGATGCATTCCAGTTTATTCCGAGCTTAACTCATTTAAATCTAAGTCGTAACTCTCACATGAGCGTACTTCCTCAAAATGTGTTCCAAAATAACCAGGTATTAATGAGTATTGATTTAAGTAACGTTGGTTTAAAAGCACTTCCAGTCAACTTGTTCTCCAAGAATTTTAATTTACAGCAGATTTATTTATCTAACAATCTTTTGCAAGAGGTTTCGGAAAATACATTTAAAAATCTCAGGAATTTAACGCATTTAGATTTGTCCTACAATAATATCGTAAATATAAGGACACCATCGTTCGTGAACGTGATGTCTATACAGTACTTATCTCTGAAGGGTAACCAGCTGAATGCGTTTAAAGGGGAGTTCTTCAACACCGGAACGAGTCTCGAAGTTATAGATCTTTCTGACAACCAACTCAGTTACTTGTTCCCGTCCTCGTTCAAAATCCACCCACGCTTGAGAGAAATCATACTTACCAACAATAAGTTCAACTTCTTCCCGTCAGAACTTATAAGTACTTTACAATATCTTGAATTAGTGGATTTATCTGGTAATGCTCTTAAGAACGTAGACGAACTTGATTTTGCCAGACTACCGAAATTAAGGACCATCTTGTTGGCTAGAAACGAACTTGAGTCAATAAGCGAAATGGCTTTTCATAACTCAACGCAAATCCAGTATTTAGACTTGTCAAACAACAAAATCGATCGTTTAGGTGATAGACTGTTTGAAGGATTAACTCGGCTGGAAGTATTGAATTTAGGTGGTAACCTTTTGACTGAATTGCCGGAGAATATTTTTGAGCGTTCAAGGTTACACATGCTTGAGAACATTGATTTGAGTAGAAACCTATTTGAGCACCCTCCACTTAGAGCTTTGCAGAAGCAGTATTTCTTCGTATCGTCTGTAGATTTATCTTATAATCAGATAATCGACATACCAGCTGAAGACAGCGTCATGGTAAATATTAAAAAGTTGGACCTATCTTTTAATCCTCTCTCTGAGAAAACAATTAACAATGTTTTAACTGAGCCAAAAACAGTCCGAGATTTAAATCTTGCAGGAACTGGAATAAAATCATTCGGACAGCTAGAAACACCATTTTTACACAAGTTGAACTTATCTTACAATAACATTAGCAAGTTGTCGGAAAAAACTTTCACCCGAACAACATTATTAGAATCACTGGACCTCTCGCAAAATCAAATTACTGACGTCACCGGCTCGCTCGCCGTGTCGTGGCCCAAACTTAAGAATCTTCTGCAGCTTAATATTTCCGGTAACCCAATGGTAATGATCATGGACGGAAACTTTGAAAATCTTTCTTCACTCCGAGTTTTAGATATTGGAAATCTGGAAAAATGTACGAGAATTGAGAAAAATGCTTTCAGAGCACTCCCTAATTTAGTCGAGCTTAGAGCGTATGGGTATCCTAGACTAGGATATTTTGATGTACAAGGCGCCTTGCAGTATTTACTGGCTCTTGAAAAACTGGACGTTGAAGTCAAGGACACTACAATTGGTGCTGATCAGTTACATTCGATATTACATCCACGATTGGAAGAATTAGGTATTAGAGGTTCTCGTCTAAAAACCGTTTCTTCTGGAGTGCTCGCTGGTTTAAAAGCTCCAGCGATCACCGTGAAGTTCAGGAACACCTCTATTACAAGTTTACCACCCGCATTACTCTTTCCCTTGCCAAGATCTTCGCAAATAACTATTGACGTCGCCGGAAGTCAATTGACAACTTTACAGCCACAGCTTTTAGTGTCTTTAGACGACAGGCGGGCGGATCTCTCAATGTTTGGCTTAGACACTAATCCGATTCGTTGTGATTGTAATGCTCGAGCGCTTAGAAGATGGCTGCCAAATGTCGGAGTGAACGATGTAAGATGCGAATCTCCGGACCATTTATCAGGATTTCTGTTAGTGGAGATAGGAGACGATGAATTGACATGTGAAACGAGACGCAGAACGACCGCCACCTCGAGTAGCATATCCACCACACCCGCTCCGCGACTGATCCGCACGTCATCAGAACCTGATATAATTTGGTCAGTAGCTCCTTCTCACGACCGACCAAAAGTGACCGGAGAGCCGAAAGGAGCTCCAGTAGTCGGGGTATCAACATCTAATAATGATGATAATCTGATCATTGGAATTGTCGGTGGAGTGGTTGCGTTTATAGCAATTTTGATCGTTGCTATTTGTATCGTTCGGTTACGGATGACGTCGACGTCGTATAGGGGTGGTCCGCTGGCCAGCAGTCCCACAACCGGGGGACCTCCGATGTGGGGACCTCCATGGCCGGGTTATGCAGGCACCTTGCCACCACCATCGTTATCTAACGCCACGTTGCCGCACAAGGTGCAGTCTGGGCCGGGATCAGTTAGGTACTTAGCACCGCCACCTCCAGCGCCATATTTCATTAGCTTGCCACCTGATCACGACAAAATTTATCGGTAAGACATTATTCCAGTTCGTAGGATTTAGGGTTTGAGAACAATATTGTAAATATTAGAATTTCTTCAAGTGAAACTTCATATCATATTTTTAACGAAATAAAATTGCGCCTTGAACTTGTGCAAAGCTCATATCGTTGTAGATATCATTATACCCTTTAAGATTGTAAGCATAATATGAAATGTAACAGTTTTGTAATAATTTTTCTATCGTAACATGGCTTGGACTAGGTTTGAATGCATCTAGTCAACACTGACAGACTTTAACGTAGCTTAATCTGAATAATTTAATATTATAAACGGGTTCTGTATGTGCTTGAGTGAAATAGGGCAAAATTATATTTCTGTAAAATAGTTATTTATAAAACTATATTATAAGCGATGCGCAAAATCGACCACAATTCATAATTTTGCTTGGATGTGGCGAGCCGTAATCGATTTTGCGCATTACTAACATAACGTTAATTAGCTAGTATTATCTAACAATATTTCTGAAATAAAATATAATGTAAGAATATAATTATTACTTGTTTTATTTTACATATCTAACATTTTAATTTATAAAGTGTTTTGAAGAGTTGGGTACGAGTTCGTTCACATGAGCGATCATAGGCGGGCGTGACGTGCGTGTGGCTTGCTCGCTCGCGCACGCCTTGCGCCCTTCAAAGCAAACGGAATTAGGCAAAGCAGCCCCTCCGAGCATGACTCTCATTAAGTCTCAAAAGAAATGCTCCGAGCCCCGGGGCCACTCTTTGAGAAAACCGCCGACGCCCACAGAAAACACAATCTTTTAATGTTGTTCTACATTATACGGTGGGTGCGTTTAATACGGATTAAGTATCTAATGGTAGTACACCACAGTATTAATTCCGGCCCACTTGTTTTTATTACCTATCAGGGTAGTAACAAAAGGGTTGAAACGTTGTGTTCGGGAACCATTGTTTATGTTCAGAATATTTGCATAAAATCGTGTAGCGTGTCATTTTTTCGCCGACGCGTAAATGGGAATAGGTCTGGTAAACAATGTAGCGGGGGTGCTTTGTAAGCGTATTCCAAAATTGAATTGTGCCGGTCGCGGCGCCGGCTGATTTGATGAACGGCATTTATGTGCATGTATTGTACCGTTCAAACGTTCGTGTTGCCTACGACGTGCGTACCTACTTCTGTGGAAACTGTATTATGTATGTAGATCTGGGCGTCCTAATCTGAGTATTCCTGGTACGTCACAATTGTATGGGGATTTGGTATATACAATGTAGATGTGTGTAGTCCCACAGGTAGGTAGGCATATTGTGCAACTTGAAGCAGTCTGTCTAGGCCGGTATTATAGGACGGTACCTTAGCACAGATTTCGCCTTGAGAGTTAGTTAGGCAATGCGTATTCTTCAGTATCCGGAAACGTTTCATAAACACAAACGTAGGTGTGAACAGACAGTTACTAACGTTGTCCTTGTAATTGTAAACGTATAGAGCAGTTTAATTAATGGTAATAATAAGAATAGGTCCACTTTGCTGCCGACGAAGCATAGTATTTTTTATACATTATTTATATTTTTTTCTATATTAAGAAAAAACAAAAGCTAATAGATACATGGTTACTGCCAAGTATGGCTATTTAATAGAGTATTAGAACGATACCGTACACATGCGACCTGGTTTCATAAAAGCGCGCTTAATCCTTGACAACCATGAAAAAGTCTGTTGATGAACGCAGTGCAGCTGACGAGGCCACACAACGCAGTCATTTTTCTGACAAACGGGCCAATGTTTACCTATCTCCCGCACATTCGGTTATTCAAAAAATTCCACTGTGAAATCCTACACGTATTTTTGATGGAATCCAAAATGGGAACGTTGTTCAAACTCGACGGATTGCAGCAACACGACATGGAATTTCAATTTAACATCACCTGCATCGGATTAGGGTTTAGCTGTATTCGCGGGCTCCCGGCTATGTTACGAAGCTCTTTCAATACAATGTAGTGTTGGAGCTCTGTTATCGATAATTTATTAAAGTATTTTTGTATGTAAAACGTAAATACTGACTCACTGGCATTGTAAAGGATGTGTAGGGATTTATAGATATACTAGCTTCTGCCCGCGACTTCGTCTGCATCAAAGTTAGTTACTCCATACAGATTACAAATGCCCTCAGGTCAAAATATTCATTCAAATATTGATTCTTGAAAAAATGAGAAAGGAAATAGAAAAACTATGTTTGAGTGTTTGAAAATCATTAAAAAAAGGTTACAGGAAGGTTACAAACTATAAAATTTTCGCAATTAATATTTATTAGTTTTTGTTGATATTCTAACAAAATTCAATGTTCATATACAATTGTACAATCATATGAATAAGAAATACATTGGTGAAATTCAAGGATTCAATAAACGTACACCTGTCTCGCTAAAATATTTGCAAAACTATTGCTAAATTTTGCAAGAGAGAAGTCTGAGTGAAACAATATATTATGGTCTCCAGATATGAAACATGGGGAAAATGGAAAATGTTTTAAAATAAGAGTTTTGAAGATTATAGCAGTTGAAAACCTTTTAGATTTTGCCGTTTTTTTTAAACAGCCACCTCATTTCGTAGTCTTTATAAATATCCTTCATTGTAAGTGTAGCTTACGACATGTCTTGTCTTGAATTTTGATTTCGGCATGATTCTTAAGTTCGATTCCCCGGTCGTGCAAAGTGTTGTTGGGTTTTTCGGAGTCTGATTTTTACATGGTATTTACACATAACTGGCGAAATGTGGGTATACTAATGGGTACATCTCTGCCTAAATGTTTGGGGATTATAGGCGTGACGTTATGAATTTTGTTTAACAATTAATTATATTTGGTTGTTATTTACTAAGATAATAATAGATAAAATCTCAGTCGCTAGCTCGTAATATAAAAACAAGAATAAGTACTTTACTGGCTTAAACTTAACACTAGTTAAGAAGCCTAATTCAATTCAATTGTATAAAATTACACTTCAAACCCATAGTCTGTAGACTCGTAATCTCGAGCCTGTAATAAAAGCGTTGGTAATGTCGCAATTTATTAGAAAACGAAGTTTTATGCGACCATTTTTCAACAATCATTCGTGTCACTGCACCCCATTGCGTATGATAGGTGATTCTTTGAGAGAGCATCGATACTCCCCCTACAGTTTTTCGGTGCTCAAATATATGGCGAAACCATTTTATATGTTCACGGGAGATCGTAGGCGTATTGTGGGTAATGTTGGCTTAAACGCTTGAAGGTCAGGTGTGCGATAAAGTTTAATGGGGTGGAAAGCAGTTGCAATGTTGCAATGGATCGTGGGGTTGGAGGAATTCATGTAAAAACTGATTGCTTTTTTGTCAGAGACACGTGACGTGCTTGCTTTTAGAAACTGAAGGTAGATAAATATCTGATACTGTCTTAATATTTTTGGGACAAACTTGGTCAGAGACCGCATGGAATCAAGAAGTTTGGGAGGAGAAAGGAGAGGACTTTGCCTAGTAACAGGACATCAAAAGAGGCTAATTACACATTGACTAAAAAAATATTCTAAATGGATTAGCCGAACGGCAGCCGAATATCGTAGAAGTGCACCGCAAAAAAAAAACTTGTATAGATTTGAGAGAGGCCTCTACTCAGCGAGTTTCAACAGAAGGATATTACAGGGTAATAAAATATTATTATAGTCAAATTAGCACACACGTTCAATAAATTTAATTTTAAGTTAGCATGATATGAATAATATCTAAGACCGTGGTATTTTTTTTTTTGATAAAAATGTACTAAGTACCTACTTTTAAAATTCTAGAATTAATTGACTAAGTTTGTTTAATAAAATGGCTGTTTTTTTTTTTATAAATGCTTTATTCAAAAAGTGTTCACTATCATTGCTTTCGTATACTGTGTTAACGCATGCGATAATATATTTACATATTACAACGAGCGCTGTGTAACTGACATCTGCTGCTTGTGTGGTTCGTTCGTGATATACAGTCGCGGTTAAACCGTTTTAAAATACTTATCTCGTAAAGTTAAATTGGACCTTGAGTTAAGCATACTAATATTGAATAGAGTTAAACGGATTTGTGTACTTAAAAAAATACTGCAAGAGATTTCATGCTCATTACCGACTCTGTCTTGCATTGGAATTGTGTAGAATGTCAGGCGGGGTGTCATAGGGCTTCGATTGACTATGTCCCTACATTAATTTAGTTAAGTCACAAATTATACTCTCATACACTCTCAAAAATATACTCTCTCTCGTTGTCAGCTGTTGGTCACTCGTAATGGCCGAGTGTATCACGTGTTAATGGTCTGCCATTTGTGCCAAATTACGGTTTACGGCTTACATATTTTTAACACGTTTAAAGTCCACCGTCAAATATAAATTATCCGTGGGTGGTTATTTTCATGCTTGAGTTTTTAACCCTCATACTAAGTCCCGTAACTATTGAAAATAAAAATTATTTAAAATAAAATCATTGATGAACGCACTTGGAATTTGTCAAAATTTCTTTTGGTATAATGATGAAATTTGGCAGAGAGGTAGTTTATAGTTAGTAGACGTCCACTAAGAACGGATTTTTCAATATTCGCCCCCCAAGGGGATGAAACGGGGGTCCAAAGTTTGTATTTGGAAACAAGATTAGATCGCCAATAACCGACATTTACGTGGACGAAGTCGAGGGCAGAAGCTAGTCTACACTAATCTACATCTATCTACACTTCTACACTAATATTATAAAGAAGAAAGATTTGTATTTTTGTGTGTGGGGGTGTGTGTGTATGTTTGTAATGAATAAACTCAAAAACTACTGAACCGATTTGAAAATTTCTTTTACTGTTAGGAAGCTACACTATCCTCGGATGACACAGGTTATATATATTTTGAAAAAAAGTTAGGTATCCGTGAGGAAAATCACACGAACGATGTCGCGGGGAGAGTGCTAGTAATTAACATGTTCTTGCCAATGAAAAACTAACTAATTTCTCGTGTTCTTTATTTACCTTACCATCAAACACTACACAACAACCGTTACAACTCAGCAACTAAATACCATTCTTCTCAAATTAAAACAAGTTAAAATTGGTTTGCCTGAAACAAGTTGAAGTTAAAAGCGACTACAAAAGAGCAAGAAAGATCTTGTTAAACAAGAACTCTTAAAAGGAGAATCAGCGAAAAAGTTAAAATTAAAACTCATTCGTGGAGGTAATAACTGCAGAGTTACGTCCACTGAATACTGAAACAAGTAAAGAGGTGGAGTTTCGGAGTCGTTTAGCAATCAGTAAATTGTGGCACTTCAAAGAGAATGGTTTGAGTGATTGGTCTTTGTTTGTGGAAGTCTAGCTGGGAAATGGTAGGAATTTTGCTTAACTGAAGCATAAAATGTTGGCTTAAAACCGGCCAGTTATAGAATTTAATTGGTTTCTTAATTGTCTATCGTTTGTTCTGTTTCTGCTTGCCCATCAATTAATAAATGGTGGCTTTGGCACACTATAGACACCTTGCTATCTTATCTTTTAATCATAGTTAGTTGTTTTAAAAACACACCTGTACCTTATTATTCCACATAAGTTATCATAAAATTTTCTTTGATAATGTTCGTCTGAAAGCAGCAATATCTTCTTACTTACTGCTCTTTTAATGCGAAAATTTGGATGGATGTTTGTTACTCAATCATGTCAGAACGGCTGAACGACTCTCGATAAAATTTGCCACAGAGATAGATTTATAGTCTAGAAAAGGACATAGGCTACGTTTATCCGGGGTTGCGGGACGTCTTATCAGGACATCGTGGCCCCGGAACGTAAAGGGCAACAGAAGGAACAGGGTGGTTATTTTGTCAGTAAAAGTCTGACAGTCCACTCAATTGATGATTTTAAAACATTAAAAAAAAAGGCTACGTTTATCCTTTATTTTTGTGCGCGTTGCAAATCCTCATGGACTACCTTCGTCGTGGGGGTAACGGAGGGGCATTCCGAGACTGGCTAAAAACAACCGTAGTGTTCCATCTCTGCCTTTAGCCGTGCAGGATTCGCGTAAGCATTCACCGCTCCCCCGACAGACTTCGACCTCAGCGGGTTCTTCTTCCCCCTTTTATCCTGGAAAAATGTACAGTTCCCGTGAGATAATATATCAACTTTTCGCGGACAGAAGCAAGTTAATCAATAAAAATATTTTTTCCTTTTTCAAACCTAAGAGCAATAGCGCACTAGCGGCTTGGCCGCAGCGGCCAGGCCGCGGCGGCCATCGAGATACATACCTTAGTATGAAATCGCCACAGAGCGCGCGCACCTGGCCGCACGCGGCCAGCGGCCAAACCGTGCGGCCAGGTGCGCGCGCTCTGTGGCGATTTCACACTAAGGTATGTATCTCGATGGCCGCCGCGGCCTGGCCGCTGCGGCCAAGCCGCTAGTGCGCTACGGGTCTAAGTCTCATTCAATACTTTAGGTTCTAGGTATAAGCACAAAAGTGATTCGCCGTTCTCAATTTGCACTAAAACGCGCCTATTCTCCGTTATGCCATAAGAAAATATACGGAGGGGAAAAATTGATGAGTTTTCAATGTCTATTACATATAAACGAAGATAGATCAATCTTTCGTTCATTCCATCCGTGACACATTTTTACGGAAGTTCATTTTGACTTTAAGACAATCTGTTACACTTGACTGCTCGATTTTTAAACGGAGATTTTAAATACACTCAGTTTGAGGTAAATAGGTATGTGATACAAATAAATAAACGAAATTATTATAAAAAAATACCTTCCTTGAAACATGGCTTCCTCTCTTTTACCCTTCTGCTGTGCCCTACAGGGACCTTAATGATCTCAACTATAAAGTTACCACCTAAGAATACATATGGAAAGCAATAAAGATATTGAGTATTATTAAGGTAAAATTACAATAAACAAAAACAAAATATTAATATTTCATACATACCTATATCTGAAGGCGAATTTTACTAATTAAAAACCGTACAAAATCTTGTCTTAACGACAATCAATGTCAAAATGTAAGTAAATTAGAGGTACCTACTTTTGACGGCTTAAGACTGAGATTAGATTGCGATCTTTCTTAAAAGGTTCTAGAATTGCTCCCTAAAGTATTTAAAATAAAAACCAGAAACAAAAACAGTTTTAAAGGGAATTTGTTTACATTGAATTGACTTTTGAATTGAATTGGCTTCTTAACAGCGTAATCAGGGTTTATAAAAGGATTAGTAGTGTATTTTCTAAACTGGTCTAAAAGCGATGGTGAGACACCCAGGGCGTCTGACATAGCGAGACGACATTCGGCCACCGTAGGCGCGGGCTTGAGGACGGCGAGTGATGGGTAGCTCGCCGTCCGATCAAGGACCAGGCCCGGGTCGACGGCGCATTCTGTTTCACGCGCACCTCAAAGAGCTGTCAGCACAGAGACGGGGCCCCAACAGGGCCTAACGCCTGCCGGGTTTGCGGGACGTCTTAACAGGATACCGTGGCCCCGGAACGTAAAGGGCAACAGAAGGAAACTGACTTTTACTGACTAAAAAATCACCCTGTGATTTTTTAGTCAGTAAAAGTCTGACAGTCCCTTCCGCCCCACCCAGGGCGGAAGGACTCATTTGATGATTTTTACCACCTTAAAAAAAAGCGGTACGACTAACCTTTTGAAGGAGGTACCTCCTCAATCTCATTTGTCTACCAATGACTTTTGTTAATGACGAAAACTTGGCTCCGGCCTTGGCTACTTTCTCAAATTACTTAGGCACAAGTTTTTCCAAGAAAATATCTTAGTAAACTAAATAAGATTACACCGAAGTAAACGTAGGTACCTGCGCTAACCCTTTATAAAACAAGCGAAGGGCCTAGTAATCATTTTTCAGGATTGAGTTACATTGAATCTGAGAAATATTGTTTTACAAAAAAATATTTTTAAAGGGTAGATTGTTTTTGAGATTCAATTATAAAACACTTTTTTATTTTTGTCTTTCAAATCAACGTAAATTGGTTTCGACGTAGCGCTTGCTCAAGGCAGATTGGTGATTTTAGACTTATTTTTAACCTATATAAGTCCAATTTTCCTTACGATGTTTTCCTTCGCCGATGTCACTGAAGTTCAAGATAAAGTTAAGGTTCTTAAAAATTGAAAAAGTCGCATTGATACTTGCCCAGTATCGAATCCGCAATCGAATTGTTATCTGATCAGGACTTCACTAGATTATCTCTTACAAAGAAACAAACAATTTTCACTCTTTACAATATTTGTATGAATGTTGCCAACATAAAGATCAATTTATTATGCTATAAAGTAGAAAACTAATCCTTATTAATATTAGAAATACGAAAGTAACTATTGTCTGTCTGTGTATCTGTTACGCTTTCACAACTAAACCCCTGGACCGATTTTGAATTTAGTACGGGTTTAGTTCAAACCTTAAAAAAGGACATAGCTAATAAAATGACTTCGTCTGCGTCCACCATAACCGTAATTTACGCGGACGAAATCGCAAGCAAAAGCTAGTATTTTATATTCCAGGCTAGAGCAAACTTTCTATGACTTAATTAAGTCTGCAGTCAAGCAAAGTATTACGAAACTTACAGGTGTAGTTACAACTAAACTTCTTCATAAGGATTTAGCGAAAACCTTTAAGTACGGGTATATTTAGACCGGGTAAAATTAGTTTCAAACTTTTGTAGTTTTATTTCAATAATGTATTTTTCTGTTTTAGCTGACTTGAGTTGAAATAAAGACATTTTTATTCTTGCATAGCTTTGTATTGCTTTTCACGTACATTGTTTTCACATATAGCAATAAGAATGTATGTAAGTGTGTGGAGTTTCTTGCTCGTTCTTTTCCATAGATGCCTTTAGAAGGAGCTTCGATTGTCTGACTAACTGATCGACTAAATGACAATTCAAAAGTGCTTGTAACTAACTGGTTTAATTGTAATAAATTCACAGACTTGAAAAACAGCAAAATTTTACTATATTTTTTTAAATTCCAAACAAAAGAGGCATTTACCTACATGTAGAACTTCAAATATTTTCTTAGCTCAATAAATAAATAGGTACTTATATATAATACGAGCTAAATAAAAACCTCCATTCTTAGTAGACTTACCGCTTACTTCGCTACTGGAAGTCTTCCGTACTAATATAACTGAGCTAGCCAAGCCACGGTAAGCCAATATCGGTTTCTGAGTAAGCTTGTTCCTCCACTACTGTACTATTTCGTACCGTATTTTTCTTATAGAAAAGTTACAGCGTGACCAATATTTTATTTGGTAACAAAAAGGAATTTTAAATTGTTTAAAATTCCTTTTTATAAATAAATTAAATGTATTTAAATCCTCCTACTAATAATATTGCAAATGAGAAAGTTTGTGAGGATGTACCTATGTATGTTTGTTACTCTTTCACGCTAAAACTACTGAACGGATCTGGTTTACATGTGGCACATTAGATTATAGTCTGGAATAGCAAATAGGCAAAATTTTATCCCTTTGACGCGGACGAAGTCGCAGGCTGAAGCTAGTGTCATATATTTAAACTTTATATGTTGATCTCTTCTAAGCTTCACCATAGTTTCGTTGTAAAAAGGGCTACGCTAACATGATCATGTTTAAAGCGCAGGCCACACCGCCAGCTAGCGGGCGGGCGGGCTAAGCGGGCGAACATCGTTTCACCTCTTTACATACTTCGGTTCACACCGCGAGCTACCGACTATTCAACCTAACAAAATATCCGACGATTCCTAGCTAGCGGGCGGGCGGGCTAGGCGGGCGAACATCGTTTCACCTCTTTACATACTTCGGTTCACACCGCGAGCTACCGACTATTCAACGAGCTAAGCTAACGAAATATCCGTCGCTCGTCTGTCCGTAGTTTTCGGTGTGAACCCCATAGTTTAGCTCGCCAATATTTCGCGTAGTTTGTATAGTTTCCTTCGTTCGCTTCGCCCGCCCGCTTAGCCCGCCCGCCCGCTAGCTGGCGGTGTGGCCTGCGCTTAAAGCTCTTTCTTACATTAGAAAAAAGATAGTATTGACTTTCATATTGCGACTTATGGCCACGGTAAGTTTGTAAGGACGGATGAATAGATGGATTAATGTTTGTTTGTGAGTCTTTTGCCCTTAAACTGCAGAAAGGGATTATTTGAAATTTTGCACACAAGTATAGATATAGATTTAGCTTATTCATATATAATGTTTATATTTTTTTATTGCGTTTATGTGTTCTCGTGGGATAATTTAGGACTTTGGCTTAATTCTGGGGTCTACGCAGACGAAGTCGCGGTTAGAAGCTGGTTACCTAATAATTCCTTGAAACAATTTTTCTAATACACTTTACTTTAGCATGGAAAAAGCGATTAATTTCCAATTTAAATTAAATTATCACTCACTTTGAAATCAATAAAAGGTAAGCCAGTTAAGTTGGCAAATAAATGACGTCACAACAATCTATTTTCTTACACAATCTATGGGAGAAATCGACGAAACTGCGTTTTGACAGCATTTCACTAGGTCAATATCTTCAGTAAACCACTGTCCTGCAAGATACCGTTCAAACCTACATTACCGCATAACGTAACAACATTACCATTCCTCTGCATTCATTTCAAAACTTCCCAAAAGTCACGTACAGTTCAAGTATAAAAGGCATGAATACATTTACGGTTTGCCAGCCTATAAAAATTCTTAGTGAGCTTGTTAAAAAGTTCTAACACAGACGGGATGCACAGAGTGTCCCATGATGTTAAGGGACTCTCGATTTATGGGCCAACTTGCTCCGTTATAGCGAAGCAATAAATAAACTTCGTTTTTTGTCGCTTCACGATTTATTTGATGTTATTAATACAAAAATATTTTGTTCAGTGTATAAATCAAGTTTGGTAGATAATTTGAGAGGGTACAGGATACAAAAAGCCACTTTTTTCGCGTGATTGTCATGGATTTATGGTTCCCGTGGAATTATTGGATTTTTTTTTTACGGATTTTTCTACATTGTTTATCACCGTTACAATTAAAGGTTGATTCGCACATATCAGTGAATTCACAGTTCCGGTGTAATTCCGGCATCGTTCCGTCACCGTGATAATTATTATTTCTTACATTCTCTATGAATGTGTTCACACCTATCAGTATCAGTGACGACACGGTGCTCTCAGTGTCAGTTTCGCAGCACTATAGGATATAGGTACAGTAATACAACTTAACGATTACCTAACTACCTAAATTTCGCCTAAAAATCTAATTTTGCTACAGAACCATACAGACAAAGATGGATATCTTTTGTATTGTATTGACTGAGATAAAATATCACTTGAAAAGTTCACCTGTTACAACAAAATTCCGTATGTGCACTTTAATAAAACGAAACAAACAAAAGTTTATTATCACATAAAGTTCTGTATCAACACACGAACGGGAGTTTGATTCCGTTGAATATGTATGAGAGTACAATTATACGTTTTAACATTGTGTATTTTATTCTAGAGAACCCTGGCTACACGTCCGGGATAAAATGATAAGTACATAGCTAGTGTATCAAGTAGTGAGGAGCGTTAATCAGGCCTTAGATATTTGATAATTGTTTGAAACTTTGGGTGACTAATCCAATTTATTTAGGTATTTACACTTTTAGCACCAATGGTCACGAAAGCGTACTTTGTGTGGCTCATTGCAGCGTAAAAATGCTGTAATATAATTTTAGAATAAGAGTTCTTCTTAGTTATAAGTTATAAGGTGCTGTTTTTTTACTAAATATTCAGAAGCATGAGATATTATTTCATCTTGTAGAAAAGGTGTGCGTAATTTTCTTAATCGGTAGTTATGCATTTTATTAATCTGACTCGAAAAATATATTTGAAGAGAGAGATTAGTTAAAAAAACAGTTTTTTTTAAATACGTACGTCATGTTTTATGTCCATGCAGTTACAGCAGCCTTCAATCCGTACAGCATGTCATGCTGAGTCTACTTTTTGTTTCCCCAATCAACGTGGAAATAAACGGACACACATTCCCTCGTTTTTATTATTGTTTCACTTACATGTCTGTCGAACATTTTCTGTAGTCCAATTAAAGCCTGATGCTGATGCTGCGCGATCCGATAGCGAAAACTGTTGTAAAACAGTAACTGTACCTACATTTAACGAAATGAAGTGACTTTTAATCGAGTTTTTTGTTGATTTTCAACCTTTGGTAGGTATTATTGAAAGTAAACATGTGAACACTATTAATATTTGAACATATTTTAACCTTTTATTACTTAATTTGTAATACTATTTAAGCATTATGGTTGTATGATGGTTGATATGGTTGTATGATTTTGTATGCAAATATTGTAAACATTAACTTAAAAAAAGTACATATGGAGTTTCTTGCCCATTCTTCTCCATACAAAACTACCTTTTGGAAGAGGCAACTCGATTCAATTCCTTTTTCTTTCTTTTTGTATATGACGTTCAAAAGTGCCGTTATAGTCCGAACAAAGCCTAAACATTTGGTTTGGATAGGTGAGCCCGTTCTTGAGTGGCCTAATTGAAATAAGTGATTTGACATTGACTTTAGTAGAACTATGCAACTTCGTGATGAACAAGATTAGAATATATGTATAAATAATATGCTGATATCTTTGAACTTCAACCCTCTGGAAATAATTGTCATCTTTAATTTTTTCTGCTATTCTTTGAAGGACATTGACCTTTTTGTGTAGGTGGCTTGTTTTTCGGTTGCTGCTCGACTGTACCAACAAATTATAAAAGTTTTTGTTTATCTGTAGGTATAGGTGCCTTCTTATATCTTTACGTTTCATTGTCTTTTGTAAAATTGGTCATTTAGATAAATGCCTTGCCAATACTGTATTTTATATTGAGACCAAACATTTTTAAAGTATTTGACGTCCACTTTTAGGTATGTGTTTCATAATTTTGGCCTTCAATTTACAAATTTTTATTGATTTATCTAAGCATTATTATACATGTAAAAACTATGCGAAATACCCTGCTATATAAACTTTCAACTAAGTTAATAAACAAAACAAAGTAAAGACCCTTCACCCAAAAAAAAAAGTTAAGAACACTTAAAAGAGAAAACGTAGAAATTATAACACGCAAAACCGTAAAAAAATACATTTTCGAGATTAAAAATCCGTGACTTTTGATTCGACGCTACACAATTTTACGGTTATTTTATTTTTAAAGTCTTTCAGATAGCTGTAATTAAAACGAACTTATGCGGTGGAAACCTCATTAAAATGGGGGTTGTATAAAATACGGTATACAAGATAGAATAAACCCGCATTGAATGAAGGGGTCTCGTTACGAATACTGGGATATTCACCGCGCCACGGATTCTATGTCATTTTTGAATTCGTACGAGAAATGCTGGCATTTTATTACGTCAAAAGACCGCTGAATGCGAAGTTGGACAGTGGTCGGGCATTTTTTAGCAACTGTGTTTGCATAAATATCATTCATGCTTTTCAACCTGCGGCATTCAAGTTGTTTGAAAATGGGGATCGTATTCCTATACATATCTAACTGGCAAAATGTGGGTCTACTAACGGGTACACTTCTGCCTAACCCTTCGGGGGTTACAAGCGTGATGTTATGTGTTATGTTAACCAAAATAATTAGGTTATGAAAATCTTCCTTTGATCTACTAAATGTAATCTGGCATCATAAAAATATCAAAATACGATTATCTAAACATCTTCAGGTATCCATTTCTTGAAAAATCTAAGAATAATAAACTCCGAATCTTCACAACATAACAGCACTCAGATAATAAGAAGTTCAAAAGAAAACGAACATCAGCTAAGTACCTTTTCGCAGCGATTACGAAATACGAAGGGAGATAATAAAAAATCCGTTATATTTTTTCACAACGGTAAAGAATATTTTGCGAATTGCTCGCGGAGGCATTTCGCGATTTCAAATTGTACGCATTATGTCCCGAAAACGTCGCTATCTCTGTTATTACATTCCATCGTAAGTAAGCTCCTCTCGAATATACTAAAGGCGCATGCCTTGCCGACATATTGCAATGTTTGAGAATCAGCGAAAATATCGTATTATCATCGTAACGCAACAGCAGAATCGTATAAACAAGGGGTAGGTAAGTAAAGGGTGTCTGTAATTTATTCTTCTACTAGCTTTGGCCCGCGACTTCGTCCGCGTATATGTCGGTTATCGCGGACGCAGACGAAGTCGAAGTCGAAGTCGAATAAAAAGTAGCCTATGTCCTTTGTTGGGGTTCACACTTACCCACACAAATCGGTTCAGTAGTTTAGGCGTGAAGAAAAGACAGACAGACAGACAGAAAGACAGACAGACAGACAGACAGACAGAAAGACAGACAGACAGAGTTACTTTCGCATTTATAATATTAGTTAGGATAAACATTCGGCCTATGTCTCGGGTCTTAATGAGAATAATTTCCATCGATGTGATCGACAAATGTTTTGGGGTACTGCCTCGTTGGTCTAGTGGCTGCAAAGCGCGTCTGCTGAGCATGAGGTCTTGGGTTCGATTCCCAGGGGCAGTCTTATTGAGTTTGTCCATCAGGAATTTCTCAGTAGCAGTCTCGGAGTCTGGCTTTGTGTCCGGTTGATAGCAATACGCTCGCTCCCTATTACGTGGGACTTAAACATAACTGGCGAAATGTGGGTGTACTAATGGGTACACCTCTGCCTAACCCTTCGAGGATTACAGGCGTGATGTTATGTTACGTTGGGGTAATTGGCTGAAATTGAAATGAAAATATGAGCCAGTATTAGATTACGCTGCTGCCGGATTTGCTCATGTAAATATTGTTTGTTAAATTGATTATTCATAATTAAGTATGTGTTTGTACAGGTCGTGATGGCCCAGTGATTAAGGCGCCCACCTCTCATGCATGAGGTTGTGGGTTCGAATCCGGGCAAGTACCAATGTGACTTTTTCAATTCATATGTACTTTCTTAAGTTTATCTTGGACATCACTGACATCGGTGAAGGAAAACATCGTGAGGAAACCTGGACTTGTAATTAATATTTGTCTGAAATCGCCAATCCGCCTTGAGCAAGCGTGGTGATCATGCTCATGCCTTCTCTGTATGAGAAGAGGCCTTTGCCCTACAGTGGGACAGTAATAGGCTGGTATTATTATTTATATATAAGTATGTGTTTGATTAGAGCTTTTAGATCTCGAGCAAAACATAATTACATCAGAGCACTCGGCTTTTGCAGTGAAGCGATCACGGCGATAAATTGTTTAAAACTTTTTGTTACTATACCTTCCTAATCAGTTGTAAATAATCGATAATTAAATAATTATTTCTTTGTACACGCTCTACTAAGTAATAATTGTATTTTTAGCTTATGGTAGGTATTTCTGTATCAATGATTTTTGTAATCTTTAAGGAATAAATGATTTCAAACCGTAATTAGAGAGGAGACCAAAAATATTAAATATTCTAGAAAATGAACTAGTTATAGGTATATTACTTAGCTAATTATATGATGGAAAGTACTATTTTATTCAAACAGGTAAAATCTTTTGGCTGCCCGAATAAAATTGTGCGTTAATCCTTTAAAGTAAAGTAAAGAAAAAAATTTGGATGTTTTAATTTAATAAAATAAAAAATTGTACAAGTATTTATCTTAAATTGACTCTCAAATGACGTTATTATTTAATCGGATTAAAATTAAAAACGATCGAGTCTTTTAGTCTTTTAAAATATAAAGCTTTTATTAAGTGATCTTAAAATAAAAGTTATTTTCAAAAGGTTTCTTTGATATTTCTTTAAGCATTATTTATTTCGCATCTTGATCTCTGAAAGGGCTTTTTCGAGAATATCTTTATCGACCTTTAGTATTCTGATATCCTCAAGTGAATTAAATTTAAAAGTCATTTTTCTCAAGAAAATAGAAAAGTTATGATATTAATATTTTTTACTGGAACTTTTTTAATGTTTTAAGTGCGCATTCACGGAGACGCGGGGCGTCGGGCGTCGCGTGCAGCGTGGCGACTCGCGGCGGGAAAATTAGTACATCTAAAATCGCTTCTCCGTGAACGCTCTCATACAACGCCATATATTTGAATTTAGAGCGGGCCGTCCCGCACGACGCGACGCCCGACGCCCCGCGTCTGCGTGAACACGGCCTTAGAGTACTTTTTAGTACTTATTAAAGCTGCCTTTTATAAATACTACTACTACGTATTTATTGTCCCACAGCAGAGAAAAAGCCTCATCTCATACAGGAAAGGCACGCGAATTGATCACCACGCTTGCTCAAGGCGGATTAGCGATTTAAAGTTTAAGACATTAATTTATCAAAATCACGATTTCAGACTTATATTAATTATAAGTCCAGATTTCCTCACGATGTTTTCTTTCATCGATGTCGGTAATATTAGAAGTGGGGTCCTTTACCCCTAGGTCAACACGACCATACTATTTTTTATAGTATTAAAATAAATATGGTGGTCCTGTTACGTTTTGCAGTCTGATTTTCCAAACCGTAGCAAACAGCTCGTAGCACCGTAGCAGATGGCTACGATATACGTAGCACTTTCACATGGTAAAGAATTATTTCTACTCGTATAAAAAAAAGTACAGGTAATTGGACCACGGTATGACGTTATCACGGTACCGAGGGTTCAATCTACTTCATTGACACAGAATTTTTAGCCATATTAGATCGTTTTAAGAACTTATTATTTTATTATATTCTTTTACATAAAACAGTCTGTCAGCCAGCGTGGCGGACTGTCGAGTTTTTATTCTAATTTAGAACAGAGTTTATCTCATAGAATTAAGTACGAACTAATACAAGAACTAAAACAATAAGGTTGAATATGGTTAAACCAGCCAGAGTCTCTACAGTGATGTCCGTCCTTTTCATTTTAATGTCGATCAGATGAGATAGCAATACTCTGACATTAGATAAGTTTACCTCTGACATTGTTTACTCCAAATAAAAAGAACCATCACATCCTAATAATAATGCATTAAATTCTATGTGGTTTACAAAATTCAAAAAAAAAAAAAAAAAACATGCAGAAATCTGGTCACAGCAAAGTTTTGTGTGTAGGTGTCTGAGAGACTGGATGCAACACCGTAACGCGAGTATTTATGGAATAAGTTACAAAACGCTGTAACGGTTCCAATGTACTGAAAGCTCTGTTTTAGAAGGAGTATGTAAAAGTGGCTCTAAAATAAAATATTGGTGGCGAAAATAAATAGGTTGATGTACTATGAAAGCTTTAAAATTGTGTTTATATTAGGTTGAACTATAATTGTTTGTTTGAGTGCCTTTCTATTATTTATTTTTTTAAATTTCTAATCTTATATTTAAAACTATCAACGCATTTGTATGTACTTAGAGGATAACAATATTATTTTAAACACGTTTACTTAATATTATAGACTACTTTTTATTTGTTTTTTACTCTACCGCCATTTTTATTTACTGAAGTTACGAATTATTGTACAGCTAGTTATTGTACACTTCTTATTATTTGTTTTTAAACGTTTATTAAAACTTGCTATTTCCAAATAAAATACATTTCTTTTAAGATCAAGGTTAGATAGCTCGATAAAATTAAATGATTTTATACCCAATTAAAACTTTAACTCAATCAATTTGAATACGGCTATAGCTTCAATAATCCCTAAAATACACACACATATTTTATATATTTCCGGTACATAATACCTAAAAAGCTGAACGCGTTTATTAAAACGTAATAAGTTAAAATGAAGGGGTTCTCCGCCCTGACCAGAGTAATATAACAGCTGGCGACGATCCAAATTGCAAGCCAACCCTCAAGTGCTTCCACTTTAATACCCACAAAACTTTATGAAAATGAAAGAAAACCCTATGTTATGCCACGATCAAATAGATCGGTTGACTTTCAAGTGAGGCATTCTATTGCAATGAGTTTTAATTGCAGATACTGAATAGTTTATTTATTTGGTATTTTTAAATTATTATTATATATATAATTAATAATACCAGCCTATTATTATCACAACACAGAAAAAAAAGGTAAAGGCCTCTTCTCATACAGAGAAGGCGGATTGGCGATTTCAGACTTTTATTAATCATAAGTCCAGGTTTCCTTACGACGTTTTCCTTCCTTGTGAATCTAAACCATCCAGGGAGCCATTTACACACACACAAAAAAAAAAAACATTGAAATCGGTCCAGCCGTTTATGAGGAATTCAGCAACAGACACACAAACAGAAGAATTATATGAAATAACACAAAAAGATTATACATACATATTCATAACAGGATAAACCGGTCTGAAAGGAGTTAGAATGGGCAAATATGAAACTATTAGAGGTTGTACCTCATTGGTTTCTGGAAACCATGTTAGGCGAGGCGAGGTGGCCGGTGGGGGGGAAGAGGGGCGTACCTCTGCTTCGTCTAAAATTAAATCAAAAACCATAATATCAGTTTCAACCCGCTTTGAAACTGTGTCACACGCGCCGGTACCAGGATATTATAAAGTAACCAGTATGAATAATTAGCAACGTCACAGAGATGTTGGCTAGACCTTAATTCCCTGAAGACGGGAACATTGTTGATTCAATCTAGGCTTCATCTCCTCGCCTCTAACGAGATTTTGATTAAAAAAAATAATGAAGAAAGAATGGTTTTAATTTTGTTCTTGAATGGGACTTATTAGGTGTTGATTAACTGTTATGAAGTTTATTTAGGAGATTACAGAAAAACAAAGTATTTAACTATTTACTTTATATATCTCGGGACCCAGAGGTCCAACCGGCCTTTATAAGGCCAACTCACAGCTTCAAATTATTTTCAGTTTGCTAGGTCTTTGATCATTTTCGACCACTAGCAAAGAAAACGTATAGTACAAGCTATTCGTACAAGGGAAGAAAAGAAGAACTTGGTAAAATCATAAATTCTAGTTATACTGTCTAACCAATTGTCGTTTTTTTCGATTTTATTCATTCATTCATTTCAAGTTTTTGATATGCTATGAACTCTTATTACTGAATAATTACGTAAAGCATTACCTATATCATATTTTATTAGTTTGACGTAGTTAATTTAATAATTGACAGTTTGGGGGTTGGTTTATTTCGGCAGAATAAGGTTTATTTTATCTCAAAAATATCTCTATTGTCTCCAACAAACCACTAACTACACAAACAAAGCCGGCTATTAACTGTAGTATTTGATTTCCGTTCCTACGGTGTTTGGTCACGACCGACCATCCGGCCCACTGTCCCCATGGGGGTCGTAAGATGGGACCAAGGGATTACCCGGAGAGGAAATGCTATCATCTGAGAACTAATTACGTCTGTGATTATCGATTCGCCGGTTTAGCGTGATTGTGATGTCCCTTAGGAGCTATTTAATGGAGGAGATTGGTAAATACTGGGATAACGTTAACTGTCTTGATGCTGTGACTATTTAGATTACGTTTGTGCACGGAAATTAACAAAATCTCTTCTGCCGCGAAGAGAGACAGATTTCTTCTCATTGTTTAATTTCATTTGTTGATGACAATGAATTTGGTTCACATAATAGGTACACATAACTACCTACACCTTCTCTACGTAGTATAAAACAAAGTCACTTTCCGCAGTCAGTACGCTTAGATCTTTTAAACTTCGTAAAGGATTTTAATGCGATTTTCATCAATACACTGATATAGAATGATTCAAGAGGAATGTTTAAACGTATTTTATGTTTCGACATTTTACCCAAGTGAAGTCAGGGCGAGATGCTAGTTTATTATATAATTAGAATAAATAAATATGGAATTACCAGTGTCTGCCCGCGGCTTCGCTCGCATAAAAAGTAACTTTCCATAAAGTAAGTTGAACAAAATTATTCCAAGGGACCGGGACCATTACCGGGAAAAAAGTATCCAATGTGTTAATCCAGGAAATGGTCTATCTATCTATGTGCCAATTTTGCTCCAAACCTGTTTTACGGTTTATGCATGATTGTGTAACAATCATCCAATCATTTAAACATCTTCTTATACTATAATAATTATTTATAATATCAGTAGGATTATACTACAAAATAAACACCCAATATTATCCTGATTTACGAAATATGTTTTTATTTTACTCATTATTTGTCAATTGTTGCTTAATTTAAGAAAAAATAATAAAAGCCATTTTGGGAAGTCGTTTTAATTATTGAATTTTATTAATTATTAATTGTAGTTTAAAATTTAAGCTGAACTGTCTCAAACAAGCCTGCTAGTAAAACTGTGTGCGTTTATTAATTATAATACGAAGCATTAAAAACTTTCCATTTTATATGCAAAGTTTTGAACGGCGCTAATATAATTTTAACAGCAGCGGATGAAATAATTTTAAATGTTAAAATTTAATTTATACTCTTTGTGATGGTAGTTATATACCAAACCTTAGTTACTTACGGTTTAGTTAAGTAGAAAACGGATTTTTGAAGAAAATTATAGCTGTAATAGTAGTTTTAAGAAGTTAGTTTTTGTAAAGTTAATGACTATTAAAAGTTTATAAGCAAAAGATTATAACTAGAAATCTAAAAAGCTGCTGGGATTTATATTACGTAATCTTTATTTGAATATTGAATCTGATCTTAACTACTAGAATAATATAATATTAAATAATAATATTATCTTTTAACGTTTGTGATAACGACAAACTGTTGTTAATGAAATTTTTATCTATTTAGAAGTTGACTAGTATAGTCAGCATAGTAGAATTCTACTAAAAATAATCAATAAGTGATCCATTTATTATAACGTTAGACAAACATCGTTATTTCAATGTTAATAAGTTTTATTTTAACTATAAATACAAAGCAATTATGTATAGTTAAACAAGCTATTTGGTATACAAGCAGATAACTTGCAACTACTTTTAAACAATGTTTCGAGTGTGTCAATTTTTTTTTATCACTCTAAATAGGTTTCAAAATTATTTTAATTATTTTATTGACACCACAAGCTTACCGTGCGGTCGGGCGGTGTACGTGTGTTAGGCATCAACGGATTTCTTAGAGGCCAATGCAACATGAGATCCGCTTCACCGCCAACCGCGGCGGTGCGCGGTTCAATTCTGTATTCCCTCTTACGATCTCCCATTGCTCAGTAAACTTCCAATCCCAGTCCACTACTCGTACAATTAAGCGGAACAAGCGCTGAATCCAGCGGTATCGATCAGAAGAAACAAACGTAGTTCACAAACAATTTGCACTTCATTTACTGTAGAACTTGAACGTCGGTTAGAATCAGTCCCGTCTTAGTTAAAGCCTTAGCTTCCATAGAGTAAATCTGTTTAATCTTGACGGCAACTAGAGTTAGCTCTGTTTGTTTGATTTCTTGTTTGAGTTCATTAGGTACACGCTTTAAAGCCTACTGCGGCGGTGCGCGGTGCCGTGTGTTAATCGCCTTATAAACAAAAATATTTCTCTTTTAAGCACCCGAAATAAAAACTTTCAAAAGCCCACAGGCAACGGTTTCCGAATTTTATGAAAACGAATTTCAAAAGCAATTTCAGGGAAAAAGTATTAAATTTTTAATGACCCCTCGTGCATGCACGTCATTAACCATCAAGAATATAATAACTAATAACTCACAGAATCAAGCTCCATGTCTCTCTTATCAGACACCATTATCAGGTTTTCGTTGCAATTATACAGAATCTACGATACTACGTAACGTTGTTGTGTAGGTGTATGGGCAGAAGGTACACTGTTTTAGAATCGAATATTACACGCGCACACATAACCTCGCACAAAGATAGAGCGAGGATCTTGACAGGGTGGTTGCAGCTGGATGAGGAGGAGCCGAGAATGAATGACATGCGTTTTCAGAGGTATAATGCTCAGCAGTGAGCTGGGGCCAATTTTTAAGAATGATCATAAACCAATCTTAGTTTCAATCTGTCAAATAAAAAAACAAGAGACATTTTTCGTCTTTACGTTTGGCGGACAGAGGAAAGTTAAAACAATTATTGACAGCATTTCAATTGTTTTTCTCCCCACCTAGTGTCAAGTAACATTGAGAATTTATAGTCAAATGTTTCTCTCATATAAAATTCGAAGAAATTATGACAGATTTAATTCTTCTCACAATAATTAAGTCTTTGCATTGCATAGTATTATTCCATTACTTTATCAACCTTCTGGGTTCCCTTACCATGTGCCACAACGTTTTATTAGCATGTAAATTTGCTCATCAATTAAGTCGCTATACGCTTCGTGTTTCGCGTACATTTCATACGAATTTGCATAATGAAATTGGCCTGGCATGCACCGACCTTGCGATCGCTTCGTGGCCTGTTGTCTGTCGGTAATACAGCGCTGTAATCATTTTGATTGATGGGAAGGCAACTTTTATGCATGTAATCGGAGGAGCGAGAAATATTTAATAATATTTTAGCAGGGAATTTTCATGGGGTATTTAATATGGCCGTGGTGTTTGGCAGTCAAAATTTTGTCTGAGTGTGTGTGTTAGCTTTGGTATAAAAGAATATTTAATTGTAATAATGTAGATTTATTGTTGATCCCATGGAGACCTCATTCTCAGCAGTTGCGTCAGCTTTGCTACCACTAGACCAATGCGGCAATACATTTAAAGTATGCTTTTGAAGTTCGTCTTCGTCTTTTCAGACAAACTTAAAATATATTGAATTTGAACTCAACAAGAAAATTGCTACTGAAGTTTGCCAAGTAGTTTAATTTTTTTGCACGACGTATTTAATAAGATTTATTACTACAACTTTACATTTATTTCATGAAAGTAAATAACCCGTAATAATTCAGATTAAAGTTAAAAGCTAAGTATAAAATAAAAGTGCTGTTATAAACATTGAACCCTTTAAATAGGACACAAGGGACCGCCCAATACCGGGCACATAGCTCACCGAAGTTACTGATGGCAACCCTATCATTATCCTTTAAGGATAAATACCGGAAAACTGGGAATTAAAAAGGGTAATTTGATGGAGTTAATTAAAGGAATGACGCTGTTTGTTTAATTGTAAGAGTGGATTAAAAACCTTTGGAGCTCGTGGGCTTTGAATTGCTTCGGATTTCCTGAGTTCGTTTGTAATCTGGTCCGAGTTTCGGAAAGAACGTTAAGTCCCGGCTGTCATACGTGGATTTTTGACAGTCGTGGCGGGTCGTCAGAAGCCTGGACAATCAGTCGTACCAAGGGGTATCGTATTACCCAGTTACTGGGTTGTGGATAGGTAGTCACTCCATGTAAAATGCTGGTATTCAGCTGCATCCGGTAAAACTGGAATCCGCTACATTGTCGGGAAAAGGCTAGGCAGATTGAGTATGCAGCATTCAATTGTATATAATAATTTGAATACTCATAATATTTTGCGCCATAAAAACGTTATCGGAACGACGCAGCGGGAATTGTATCACACGGATTATGTATTGTCAACTATCGTAACACATTTTATTTACATGGAACAATGGGTTTATGCAAATAGTCGAATGTGATCGACACACCGATGTTACGTGTATTTATATATACCTACTGTTAAGGGAGTTAAGAATCGATGATAACAAATAATATTTTTGAAATTGGGTCAAAGTGACCAACAAGGAAATTACATGTAATTCTAAACTTGATTGAGAATAGCATTGTACGATTAAAATCATGTTCCTTTTTTATCTTATGGTAAAAAGAACAGAGTTTTTTTACACTAATATTATGTCCAGTATTCAGGTATCCTAGAGAGGATAAAATTAGTTAAGTTAAGAGATCGTTACTAGAGTAATTAGCCAACTAGGCCTAGCCTTTCTAGAGTACTAAATTACGCGCTGAGACGTATAGTTGCGGACACCAGTCTGATATACAATACAATATGTCCAGTAAACATTGACTTAACGTAGACGCCACGTAGTTACTGCGTAAATATGGTTGCGACGTACTAGCGTTCGTGCATCGTGTATACGGTGTAGGTATATTTAAATGCAAGTAGATACCACGGCAAATAGAATGAACAGTTTAATAATAATATGAATGTCCCGTTTAAAACTTATCATTGAAACCTGTATCCTGTCCCGACGTGAGGAACGTGGAACAAGTTTTAGGAACGATTAAAACTTGTCGGTTCAAGTCGCACGTTACGTAGTCTAAACTTGTTATAAGATGCCTGTAAGGAGCTTGTATGGTGCCGTGTGTTTTTGGTAGTGTGTCGTCAAAATACGTAGTTGGCACGTAAATATGTGGTGATCGGTCGTTAAATTTATGTTTTTGATACATTTAAAAGACAATTAAAGGAGACTTTCTCTGTCATTATAAACGGGTGGTGTGTGCGTTCAAGTATTGAGATTCAAGCAGCAAGCATTGAGCGCGACCAGCTGTATAACCTCAATTCTAAGCACGTGCCACATGTATATTTTTTTGAAACTTATTATTTCTTTTTTTGTTTTTGTTTTAGGTAATTCGAGCGGTTCTTCGGTACTCAAAGAGGGTCCCTCGACTGCATTTAAAAAAACAAAGTACACTGTAAGTGCTTCACATTATTGTAGAATTGTGCTTTTTCGTAATACCAGTACAAGATATTGCAAGTACAAGTCCCCAAGATTTAAGTTTTAGTCATGGGACACTTGCGGAGTGTTATCGTTTCATTACAACACTTGTCCTAAGTAAACCGAGCTGTACAAGTTAACTATCGATTAAATAACACCCCTTTTAGGGTTGTCAGTTTTAAGGAACTGTATGAAGTTGTCTTGTTTATAATTGGGCCGTAGTTTTGTATGTTCATACATATTTTGGCCCGTTGAGATACATTGGGGGTTAGTTATCATGTTCGTTTAAACCAGGCCAAATTGTCAAGAAGTGTCAAAAGGCGATCATGTATAATGTTTAGCGATCATGTATAAATGATACAAATATATTATATGGATCAATTAACTAAACTTACTTATATAATTTCGTCACGTAAGTAATATTTCTTTACTGGTAAGTACTGCATGCAGAATGCCTAAATGCCAGTCATGAGATAATTGAAAAATCTATTTTTAAAGTTCCAAATAATGTCCAAAGCTTTCACTGAAAACATAGCTTCACGCAAGTCTAATAAAACGGCTTTACTTAATAGCAGATAATAATAATAAAATAATAATATCAGCCTATTAACCCTTAAACAAACGCGGCGCTGTGTAAGACTTATCAAAGATGTTAAAATGGATTTAGCTTACATTTAGAAATAGTTTTAATGTATGATAAATTAAATATAAAAAAAAACATAGTATATATGTTTTTTTCTGGTGGGAATATATTTCCCTATGTTTGGTTAGGATATGTTTTGTTTCAATGGTGGAAAATTATTTCCCTATATCCTTTACTGCAATGCCTAGTTGTGCTGCATGACTAGTTGTTGCCTTTGACTTTACTTGGTTTTTGAATAATTAAGAAACATTTATTGTCTTCTTTCTTTTCATTTTAGATTGCAACGACATTTTGAAACTCTTTACGTTCCTAAAAATAACAATAATGATTTCAATATTCTTTGTTATTATTTTTATTTTAAAATAAAAAATTTGAACAAAAAGACAGAATCAACATTTTATATATATTGATAAAACAATGAACGCGAAAGGGATATAGGGAATTAATTTCCCACTTAGTAATTACCGAAATGGATATAGGGAAATTATTTCCCACCTAGTTTGGACATACAAAACTAGCACGGAGTTTTCTTTTTATACACTGTTTATACCATCAATATATCAGAAATATAGTCTACTTACAGAAATAAGGACAGTTACGTACTTATAAGAATTTTTCTGCTCGTCAGACAAAAAACACTTCACAACAATCCTAATTTAGAGCTAAATTGGCGGAAAAAACGGACCTCGAAGTTTGAACTGACTTTGACGTTTAAGGCATGTGACATTTATTAAGACAGTGTTGCCAAAAATTAAAAGAAATATGGTATAGTTTTTGATGGATCGAAATAATTTGAAGTATCGATTATCGATTAATTATAAAATACCAAAATGTAGATCATTGTCGGGTGGGAAATAATTTCCCTATGTTTGATTAAGGGTTTGTCCCACAGCAGGCCAAAAGCCTCTTCTCATACACAGAAGGCACGAGCATTAATCACCACGCTTGCTCAAGGCGGATTGGCGATACAAATGAATTGTAAAAGCAACATTGGTAGGTACTTGCCCGGATTTAAACCCACAACCTTATGTATGTGAGGCGGGCGCCTAGCATAACCACTGAGCTATAACGACATTAAAAAAACCTCTTAGTAGGTATTATTTTATTCTATGTAAGTGGTCCACGATCATACACACATTAATCTGTGAAAAATTATTTCTCCATACACTAAATAATAGCCGGAAATCTTATGTCATTTGCATAGAACTCGCATCAATCGTATACAGGGTTCCGTAAAAGTGGCCTCCATTACACGCAGTAATAAATCATTTTATCTCACTCATAGAATGACTAACGAAGAGGGAAAAACCTCTAATCCTGGGGCTACATTAGCGGGCGAAGCTTCGTATCGCGTTGGCGCGCTAAAATATCGTATATACGAGTAGGCGGAAAGCCGATCCGAAATATCATTAAAATGGCAAATTTTTTCTTCAATTAAAGGTAAAAAACTGTCTTACAAAATTGGGGAATCTAGGAGAAGCAAAGAACTTTTTTCTAAAATATAATCTTAATAAAACAATAATAAAAAAACTTTTTGCAACTGGGTGGAAGTTTGGTGGGGCATATGCAATGTTCTTGTCTATATTAGGCGGGCGAAGATTCATCGTGCCGGATTGTGTTGTTCTCTATTGTGCGGCGTAACGTAGGTGTAGTCACCCAAATCCCTTTGATGCGCGCCAGTTTACCGCCCCGATTGTACAGCGTCTTCGCCCGAATACTACGCGTTGCAACGATCTGCAAAGCCACACTCATAGCGTTAACATCACGAATATTCGCCGTAGCCCGCTAATGTATCCTCAGCATATGCGAGTATTCTCACTACCACAGAACACCGAAAAAAGATTTCTGAAAAATTTCGCTTTCCAAGAAATTGTTCATCGTTCTCTTTATAATTCTATTTAGTTCCTACGTTAGTCATTATTATGTTAATAAGAATCTTTTTAATTAAGTTCTTGTTAGCTCATTAGAGTAAAAACAAGGAGAAAATTATGTTATGTTTATTATTTTTTTAACACGTTAACTGCCACGTCAGGCACATGTGCCTGACGCTTGTGGAGGTTTGACCTTCAACATTTTTGGCCCGGCAGTGAACGTGTTAATGTTGGTAACACGGGTAGGTTTAATGCGGACTGAACTCGTTATGCCGGGGATTTACAAGTATGTATGTATGTACTTTGTAATAAGAAATAGAAAATGGATTCTAATATAAGTACAAAAAATAAATGCAAAAGTTTGTAAGGATTGAGAAATAAATGGATAGATCGTTGGATGTTTGCCATACATTATAGATATAGATCACTAGCTTTTTGCCGCGACTTCGTCCCCGTTTTATCCCCTTAGGGGGTGGATTTTTGAAAATCCTTTCTTTGCGGACGTCTATTAACTATAAACTACCCGTATGCCAAATTACATCTTTATACGCCAAGCAGTTTTCGATATTGTGTGTTCTACGCAGACAAAATCGCGGGCAGGAGCTTGTATAATTTATACTTACTAATAGGTTATTTTTTAATCGAAAAGACTAAATCGACAGCTTTATTCGTCAAACGTAACAAATAATAATGTGCTTTCTGTTCATAAAGCACACCCTTTCCAAGTCGGTCATATACATAAAGCCGTCAAATCAGCCTCAGAGATTAAAAAAAAACACTATACCAGTATAATTTACTTCGCTGGTTATTATTATGTTTTTCTCTCAGTTACCAATACACAGGAGGGCGACAATATAAAAGGACCAAAATTGCGGACTGCGGCAAGCTGCGACTAAGGTCGATATTAAAAGACGTTATCTAGCACGTGTTTTGATAAGGCATTATTCTTGTCACTGTTGCATCCATGTAATACTACAAGTGTTAGAAAGAGACGGAAGCATGGCTAAGGTAAGCACGTGCTAAATCAAATTTACATATTAACCTCAGCCTAACTGTTGATCTATTTATCATGCTTTTCTGATGAGAACCCAGGTCAAGACTTTTTTTTACTGTTTTATGTGATAGAAGTATTCAGTTGAACTGCCTTGTTGATCTAGTAGTCGCAAAGCGCGACTGTTAAGCATGAGGCCTTGGGTTCGATTCTCGGGTCGGGCAAAGTGTTAAGTAACACTTTGATGATGGTAAACCCAGTACTGGGTTTATCATCATCCAGGAATTTTTCAGTAGTCACCTCGGAGTCTGTATTTGTGCCCGCAGTTAATGGCAATAGGCTCGCCCCCTATTACATGGAACTTCAACAATATAACTGGCAAAATGTGGGTGTACTAATGAGTACACCTCTGGCATGTATGTGTAAAAAAAGACATTACAAATAAAGACGTTTATTTTTTTATGGACTGTGGTTATTTTGGAATTTCCTAATAATCCGTGCCGTGTTCAAAATTACCACTTTCTGACTCCTGACTTACCGCATCAGGCCCTGTTAAGAGATAGTTTATCCCGGTGTTATTCAAAACTCTTCACTATCAAACCATTTACACGACTATCGGCATAATAATTGTTGAGTCTATATTCTGTACGCTGGTAACCAGTCCACCAGTCATGAGCGCGGTAGAAAATATAAACGTGGAAGTTAATATTATGATCCAAATTTCTTTTGATATAAAAACGAGGCTTATTTCATAACGTAACATATTTAAATTAATAACAGTACATGAGTAATAAATTGATGATCCGTGATGTTATTTTATAATCCTGGGAAAATTATAAAAATGGTATTATAAGTAGCTTGTGCCTTTTCGGGACATAAGCTCTATACAATTTTTATGAAGCGCTGCCCCATTAACTTTGTATCAATGTTGTTGTGTAGGATTACAAAATATAAGGTTCAAATTGTAATGGTTTTGAGTCATGTGAATAAAAATTACACTTTGTATATGTTTTATAATAATTTTCATCTTAGTATTGTTATAGGTAACTGTTGTTTGAGTACTTTGCACCTACCATGTTATCTCTTCACCGCCTATATGGTTGACTGAAAGAGAAAGTCTAAGGCAATAAGCCCGCCTTTGTACTTTTGTTGCATAAAGTTGAAATAAATAAATAAATGCGAAAGTATGGATGGATGTATGGATGTTTGTTACTCAATCACGTCAGAACGGCTGAACAGATGTGGATGTTTGGCATAGAGATAGATTATAGTCTGGAATAGTGGATAGGCTACTTTTTATCCCGGAAAAAAACGTACCCGTGGAATAATAAATCAATTTTGACGCAGGCCAAGTCGCGCGTAGAAGCTAGTGATATTATTAAAATGAATTCGGTTTGTGGTTTCAGACACGAAGTAAACAGAATAGGACGAACTGAGTAATGAAGTCAAAAAAAAGCAAAAAAATATATCAATCATCAATTAGTCTGTGAGTAAACTGAGCGCCAATAATATCGGAGAGTCGAAAATAAAAAGGATAAAAAGAACGTTAATATTACATATTTCTTTCTACAAATATCGCTTCTTCAGAATAAATATACTCCAGTAATTTGTTTCGCGTTAGGTATAAATAATAAATCTGTCAATATTCCTGAAGGATACATCACACAATATATTAAAGTGTCTAGACATTTGATAAATTACTGTTCTCAAAAAGGACTGGAATTACTAAGTTTTTGGATTTATTGGAAATTGGAAGTACCCTTTGAGCAGCCCTCGGCGTTCGTTGAACGTTTACGCTGCATTAACGGGACGCTTATGCCTCTGATGTACTGATCTACATAAGTCCTTTTGTTTCCAATTGGATGCAGAAATAAGAACACGGGTGTCTCAAATGAATGCTAGTTTAATACTGATGATTTGCTCTGATACATTCACACAATACTACAAATGAGTGAGCGGGAAGCACATACCTACACATCACCTTTGCATAAATTGTATACAGAATTCTTACAAAACAAATAGAAAAGAAAAAGAATTTTGCACCGAATGTCCAAAAACCTAAAGATTATTTTAGAGTGGACGCATAACCGACGCAAGTAGTGCTTCGCATTGTGTGTGACACACTAGAACAGCTAAATAGACAAAAAAACATTTTAACTTACACACAAAACCGATGATGCGTTAGTTTAAATCAAATCAAATCATTTTTATATCGTATCGTTTTTATTTCGTATAGTTCGTCAAGCGTCCTACCCACCGACGATACGTCCGACGCATTTTCGGTCGGTCTACAATCGCAGGCAATTGCGGCGAATCACTTTTCACCCTTACGCCCTTAGTAATAAGGTTGAAAAGTGGTTACCTACCATTATTCTCGGTTGACATCCACCCTTAGATTTGACCATTGTAATTCCAAACACACCATTATATTTCATAGGTAACATATTAGGCAGCCATTAAGGCATTACAATTAATCCACTTAGCTAATGGGTAAAACATACCTGTATAATTTATTTATAGATTGGGCTATTGTTGTAGCCGGTCACGTTGTAATTAGCTTTGAATTATTGGATATATTATTGGTATTTATGGCTACCATGTAAATCTGGGGTTTAAGAAGGGACCAAACTGATGTTGAATAACAATATGAATACCAGCTTTGCCTTATACCATTGCAGGGCAAATGTCTCTTCTCATATAGAAAAGGCACGAGCATTGATTACTATGATTCCTCAACGCGGATTTACGATTTCAGACTTACATTAATTATAAGTCCAGGTTTCCTCACGACGTTTTCTAAAAGAAAATCAGATGTTTCATACATTTTGATAGTGTGCATTTTTATAGGGAACAGCAGATTATTTTTTTTCATCTTTCGGAGTTGGTTCTATAATTAATGTTGTTCATATTCACGAGTACTTACTTTCATTTGTTCAAAACCGTTAGTGAATGAAAGGTCAGCCTGAATATTATTATGTACTACTTGCTGCCTGCGACTTCGATCCCGATTTTTATTTTTGAACTAGGAACCTTTACGGTCATACGCAAAACAAGTCGATTATCAATTATTATTATTATCAATCGATTATCACAATCGGCTTAACGGTTGAGGAACGCATAGAAGACAAACACACGACCTTTTTTTTGTAGCACTTGGTAATATATCCATATTATTTATATACGTTCTTATTTAGTATCTATCCTAGAAAGAAGGTGAAGTGCCAATATCCTATTTAGATGTCGATATTGGTCTGTTCGAGGAGGTGCCGCTTATGAAGACAATATAAATTGATAAGTCATATTTATAGATCTGAGTGTCGTGATGGCCTACTGGTTAAGGCGCCCATCTTTTATGCACAAGACTGTGGGTTCATAACCAGGCAAGGGACCAATGTGACTTTTTCTATTTTATAACTACTTTTTAAGTTTATCTTGGACATCTCTGATATAGGTGAAGTGAAACATCATAAGGAATCCCATCTAATATAGGTCTGAACGCCAATCCGCCTTGAGCAAGCGTGGTGATAAATGCTCGTGTCTTCTTTGTATGAGAAGATGCCTTTGCCTTGCAGTGGAACAGTGGCTGGTATTATTTTATAGATCTGAGAATACTATTCATTTATAAGCTTAGGAGCCGAAGACGGATTCATAGCACCTTAAAACATGAATAGTTTCAAAAGATCAGTGGGTTGGTAGTTTTATATAGTAATTATACAGATCGAACGACTACCAGATGGCGCTGGTGCCACTGGGTACCGCAGTGGCCACGAAAAACTTTGTAGATATGATTTAAATCGCCCGTTCTTGAACTTATGTGGTGAAAGTTTTAATGATTCAAAGAGTTTTGTTTGATTTATTTCTGGAATGACTGTGGTTTTTATTTTTAGAATAAGGCCGAGATTAATTATAACGAAAAAACCATTGTCGGGATATTTTAATAATTCATATTTCTTTTACTCAACTCACACACTACACAACACAAAAATGCAAAGCCAATTATTAATTTACGTTTATATAGGTACCATTTGCAACCTTGTTCCACTAAAATAATTTAAGAGAATCTTGAGGATCTCCCACCAATCGTATTAGGATAATGCCTTTAAAGGCCGCAAGTCTACCCAAACCTTCTCGGCAACATTGTCCTAACCCTGACCACGGCTAGTTACAGCTGCGGCTGATGTTCAAAAAGCCATAGCGGTGGGTCACGTCGTTGCCATTAATCTGGCAACAGATGCACCGCCATCCAGGCCGGAGTCGGCTCCATTACTGCCAGCCACCGGCGAGATGTGCGTGAACGGTATACGACTTCATTATGGGGTTAACATCTGGTTAGAGTGTAGTGGTTTTGGGAAAATAAATTGTATGATATTAACAACTAAGTAACAGTAGAAAAGAAACTACAATATTGACCTTGAAAATGTTTGGTGACATTTTTAAAAACTCGCCCGGTTTCAATTTGATAAACGCCACTTTTTCATAAATATTTTTTTTCAAATCGGACCACTAACTTCTGTGATTACCGCGCTCAAACATACAAACTCTTCACGTTTTATAATATTAAGTACAAATAAGCGATAACTGTCTCAGCTCAGTACAGCAAATATTTGAACAGAGTATTGCAAGCACCCGATCTGTTACTTCATGACAATACGTGTCAGGTCCTCAAGTGATTTGCACTCGGTCCTCCAAAGTGAGTGTATTGGGTAACCTCTTGCTACCGACGCAAACATTTGTTTAATTAACCGCCCGACTGTACTTCAGTAGAGTTGTCTAAGGGTTCAACCAGACTGCATAGTCGAACGAAGGTAGGAAACAAAATCATGTCATGGTTGATGATGTCATCGATGCATCGATGTCGATCATAGGTTATGATCGCTCTTATCGATAGATAGTTAGTTGTTCATCGATTGACTATTCTCCGACTCTGAACCATCACGATGTATAAGGAACATTAAATGGGTGTTATTGACTGTGACTATATTATTATCTACTCAACTTCGACAGAGCGCAGTCTGGCTGTACCTTCACAGACTTAGTGGAGCGTACTCGTGAGGACATTCGCGTACACAATAGATTAGGCGAGAGCTCACTAGATAGCTAATCTAACTTTAGTTTTAACTCAGTGCACTTCGTAAATGGTTTTGTTCGCGAAGCTTTGAAGGTTTTCAGCAGTAGGTACGTGCGTGCTTCACATAGGTACTGATTATATTTTGTTTTAACATGAAAATTGTGCAATAGGCTCGCCCCTTATTTTATAGGACTTAAACATAACTGGCGTACTGGGTACACCTCTGTCTAACCCTTCGGGGATTACAGGCGTGATGTTTTGTATGAAAAATGTGCCGCTTATGTTCACGTAATTTTTATTAGTAAATTTTTATTCAGGTATTGAACTCTAAAGTATGCTAACAACGCCATTGTTAATATCCGATATTTAAAATTCTCCAATACAAAAATTATGTTCACTTTTTATAACACAAAAGAGTTAAGCGCCAGTTGTGTAGTTCACATTTTAGCCAACTTTGATATCAACGGTATGCGGACGGGACGACGCTAATAAATCATTTTCCACCATAAAAGAGGAATATTAAATCGAAGGAGGGGAGCGAAAATGAACGAACGACTGAAGGGAACGGAGCGATGTGAAAAATTGGGCCGTAAAAAGGCAATCCCCAATGCGCCAAAGCGATGAATAGTGAGCTATTTTCAATTACCTACGGCTAGTGTCCGCATTGTCTGCGCGGAAAAATTGCCCGCATATTAATGACATGACTTTTTATTATTTTTTGTATGGTTAATTGGTTTCTAATGAAAATAAAGGTAAGACTTTTTTGAAGATTTGATTTTTTTTTTTTTTACATAACATAATACCTATATAACATCACACCTGTTATCCCCGAAGCGTTAAGCAGAAGCTTACCCATTAGTAAACCCCCATTTCGCCAGTTATGTTTAAGTCCTACGTAATAGCAATTCTGTAGATTTTCAGCTGAATGAACACAGTCAAAAAAGAAAACGTTTGCACAGGTGGACTTTTTAAGATTTGATTTAATCGGATTATTTCGTTTGAACCTGACTGGGGTTCTGGGACTTTGAAAGCTGATCATATTCCACTGGATACTGTCAGCTGGAAAGCTTTTAGTAGAACTACAAAATTGTTCCTAGAACCCAATGCTTTTCTCCGCCTCGACGTAGGGCGCCCACACAAAACTGCGAATTCGCATCGCATCGCAAATATATTCTGCGAATTCCTGTGAAGTTAAAGTTCCCGAAGTTCCTGCAATACGGCATCGCATCGCATCGCAGTTTTGTGTGGGAGCCTGTAGTCCAAAAAAATACGTAGAAATTACAAGTTACTCTGTATGTGTAACTAGCTGCTTGCTGCGACTTCTTACCTACGCGTGGTTTTTTTCACCCGTGTCATGTTACGTCTTTGGTTACTGCCCCGCTCGCGTGGGTCATAGCGTGATATTATATAAATTGTACTATTCCCCATAATCTGGCTATCATATACAAAAATATTTCTCCGATCCGACTAGTGGTTCTAGAAATTTAAAGAAACAAAAAAAGTATAGATTCTTTCAATTCTAAATTCGAATAATTTAAATTGTGCGTGACATTCAAGGACAAGATTTGACATGAGACGGAATAAAAAGAAAAAAAACTCACATAAAAACTTTTTAGTTTGGCACAGCCAAATCTTGAATGACCGAAGTTCATTCCATTCTTTTTTGAACCTAAACAAAAAGGTCGTATAGCTATCTATTATTGACAATCCAAAAAGAAAATGGAGCCAGATTTTCATAACAATAATATTCCTTGTACAATAGCGAAAGGGATAATATCGTGGCTCAATATTTAGAGAACACAGTAATAAATATTTTCGTCAAGGCCAATGTCGGCTGGAACAAGAATCATATGTATTTTTGTGACAACCGATATACGAGTAACATTGCTCAAGTAAGGTATATTTAAACATTAATATTATGTATGTTTTGTGTGTGTTTGTTTATTTTTTGGGTAGTATATTAGTCTGGTGGTTCTCTGATATAGCTCTGAGAGTGTTCTTAAAAAGATTTGTTGGTTCATACAAAAGGAGTTTCGTTAATTTGGTCTTCTTCGGCGGGCACCTTAACCACTGGGCCATCACGACTTGACTTGTTAATTTTTGGTCTACAAAACAAGTTATAAAAGTAAAAATAAATTGTAGATAGAATAGTGGGGGAGGGAAGGCACTAGGCTCGTAGATAGTTGGATTTGGAATTATTTTTGAATCTCGTACGAGTGTAGCTTACTTGTTGATGACAATATAATTATACTCCATACATAAGTAGATTACTTATGTATGGAGCGTGTCGGGAATATAGGGTTTAAAGAACATATAGGTATAACAGTTCGCTTTTAATGAGATACTAAAGTGATTAAAACTTGTACTATTAACATTAGTTACCTCTAAGGTGTTGGAGACATTGAAATAGCATATTCTATTTTATTTTTTATGTTATTTTAAGTTATGTGATTTTAACATCTGAATTTTTAAGTTGAAACTTCATGTCTTCGAATAATATGTTTAAAATCTAGTTAAGTTAATCGGTACCTTAATTTAATATATCCATTATTTACAAGCTTAATAACAAAAATAAAAAAAAACAATCAGAATAAAAAAAAAGAGAAACTAAATATAAATTCATTTCATTTCAATTGTACAAGAAACGACGACTAAACTACAATACTTCTAAGATACACTGGCTTAAAGGCAAGAACATAGGTCTATAACAACAGCAAAAGGAATTTCTCAAGCTAAGGCTCTCAGGCAACATATCCTATCTAGGCGAATAGGATGTCTTCTGGAGGCTGCAAGCCAAACGACTTACAGGATTATGAAGCAAGCTTAAGTTCTTCGACTTCCTTGAAAGTCGGAACTAATTTTAAAGAGTGATGACGTAGTTAATAATTCTGTTACGTTAGAAAACTTTCTCATTATGAAGGAAACTCGTAACGATGCTGTTAAGCGTGGACGGATAATGGTACAGGTATAGCTATCTCTGTCTAACAGGTAAATGATGAAAGAGACAGGTGATATTTTATCTGTTAATATTATTTTAAAGGTGATGGCCAAAATGTGCCCCGTATCTGTACATGAGCAAAGTATTAGTATTAATTTTATTAAACATAATTTCATTAGACAATTAAATAACTATTTACATCTTAAAGCAAACGTTAAAAACATAATTTTAAGTAGTTTTCCCTATAAACGTCAGAAAAACACTCATTTTAATTTTTAACCTTTTCCCTTTGAATACAAAACAACCATTTAAGAAGTTATTTAACTACCTAGCTGTCTACCATTTTGTTTTTCCTCCCCTCCTTATCTGTTCCATTAGCTAAGGATTAAAATAATTAAATATTCGCTTTCAGAACCACTGAACACTTCAATAGCCTCATTCACAGCCTTCTCTATATTACGTCCCTTTGAGCCTCGAGTTTCGTCTCGAATTTCTTGACTCCATTCATTACTGAGCTGGAAAATAGCTGTACAAGTACTTACAACTTGCACGAGGAGCCGAACAAGTTTTTGCCGATTTATACTTACTGTTGAAATGTTGCCTTTATTAGTCAATTTCTGCAAACTGTTCTTTGGTAGAACTAAGTACTATTTCACGTTTGTTTTTAAGTTTCTGCTCCGTTGTTGGGAATTTGCTATTGTTTGTGAACAATTCAATGGAGAAGGAGTCGTTGGAAATAGTTATATAAAAACTTCTACCACCGGTGCCTTTCAAAAACTTTACAACATTATCCTTAACACATTAACCGCCGCGTAGGGCATATGTGCCCTACGCTAGTGGAGGTTTGACCTTCAACAGTTTTGGCCCGGCGGCGGTGAAAGTGTTAATGTTGCAGTCATAAGCGTGATGATTAAGCAGTTTTTTTTTACACAGCGGTTATTCGTATACCTATTTGTAGTACACGACATTCCACTCCAGACACACCTTCTTTCTTTTTGCGTCGGAGTATCGTCATGCATACCTTCCGTCTGGGAAGAACGAAGGGTTATGTTGGCCTATTACTGACTAAAACCCCTTGGTTCCCCCTGCTACCAAGGGTCGGGAGCCCGCTTCGCTTGACATATGATACTGGATTGGTACTGGACCGCCATTGGCCCCTTATGCATGTGCAGCCTGCCTTGCGACTGCATATTTCCCTAGAGCGGCGCACCCGAAACACAGCGCGCCGCAGTCACAGGTCTACGTCTAGGCCCCTCCTTAAGATGGCTGGAGATCATTAAGTGCCCTCCGGCTCCCTGCTGTCTTTCTGATGCGGGCGGACTCCACGTCTACTCGCCCTTCGGATGTGATTTGCGACGCTCAAAAGTTTTCTTTTGTTTTTTTTTTATGTTTTTGACAGAAGAGAAAGATTTGCCGTAGAAAAATGTCCTACTAATACTATTTTTCGCTCTTTTACCTATTAATTATATCGTATTTACATTTGAAGTCGAGTTTGTTTTATTTTATACTTACCTTTATCTATGTATTTATTTATTTAAACCTTATGCAACTAAAGTACGAAGGCGGACTTAATGCCTTAGACATTCTATAACAGTCAACCGCACATTTGGCGACCGTTACAAATCAATTAATGTAATAGTAAAAAAGAAAACGCACTACACTAAATCCGCATCCCTACTACCTTTATTCCAATATTTTTCTTATTCCTATTATTCCCTTGCTTATAACATCTTATTGGAGAATACAAAAGTTCTCCGACAGCAAATAATGCTTGAGATTGAACGGTTTATTATTTATGATATGTTGTACATACGGATAAAGTGATATTTGTTGCATAAAATGCGAATGTATTCCATTTCGGAGTTATTGAAAATGAAGGATTTTGTAAATCTATTTTGGCTTAGATCATCGTAATTATTTATAATTGTGTAAATATTGTAACGCAATAGCAGCAAAGGGTTACATTTTACCAGTTTAAACTTTATTTTATATTTGTTTAGCTTGACATTATTTTAATATTAATATCTTTTAAATGGAATGCCCGATTTGAAAAATTGAAAAACTATTGAAACAGTCTTGAATACGAAATGTTTATTTGTTTAATGGATTAATACAAAGGTATGGATAGCATGGACTAATTTTTATTCGGCATTTCTATCAACTTTTAACATGTAAAACAGTAGTTATAGTAACAAACTACAATAGTTGGACATATGGCATTGCGAAGCTTTTGCGTAAATATTAATATGTGATTTAACATTGTAGATTTTTTTTTGTTCTATCATTCTACTTCATGATTGTCCAATAATGGCGTAGTGCATCAAAAGTAAACTTATAAGATCACTCTCCATGATTGCTTGAACGGGTATTTATTCAGAATTCATTTGAGAGTATTCCCAAAGTTTCAGATCAAAATCACGGTTATTAAATGTGAAATTAAAAGCAGGTAGGTACTCAAATTACCTAACTCAATATACATTGCCTAAAAGCCTGCTTACATTAACATTTTCTCGTTTACAAATCATAATAACCTGAACCGTTTTCCTGGTCGCCCAAGTAAACCCTATCTTAAAAGCGATCTAAAAACAATATTTCTTGTACCTACCTACTTAAAAATTAATTTACGTGGGCCGAGTTCAAATAACGGCCTTCAGAAAACTTTCGGTAATGGCTCTGCCGCCCTCGAAAGGGCGAAAACCCTAGGAAAATGTGTTCCGAGGACAGAAACCTATATAGATAAATGGAGCGATCGCCAGCCCTTACGCGATTTACCAATAAATAAGGATATACGCAGTCCCAACGATAAATTGCCTCATGAGAACTTGTATCGAGCGATATCCCGGAATACACATGTTTTTGTACCGAATACTGGGAGTTGACCTCTACCTAAATATAACAAACAAAAGCTTTTATACACACACACATACACAACATCACGCCTATAATCCCTGAAGGGTTAGGCAGAGGTGTATCCATTAGTACACCCACATTTCGCCAGTTATGTTTAAGTACCATGAAATAGGGGGCGAGCCTATTGCCATCAACCGGGCACGAAACCAGACTCCGAGGCTGCTACTGAGAAAGTCCTAATAACACTTTACCCGAAATGGAAATCGAACCCAAGACCTCATGCTCAGCAGTCGCGCTTTGTGACCACTAGGCAAAAGAGGCACTTGCTGAAAAAGCTTTTTTATTTCACTCAAAATTGCCTACTACAATAATTCCTGTCAGAATAATGCTGTATTGCTCTTCGTTGCTCGTAAAAAGCAATAAGAAAGCTGGATAGCAACCGAAATCCTGAGCCTAATATAGTATACACAGAAACATTTATTAGTGGAATTAATAACAAAGATTATATAAAATTCTCCTTGTTAAAGAAACACAGTGTATATATTATTTACCAAAAAAAAAATCCTTTTCACATTTTTGCCCTTAATGTTTGTTCTTTTGAAGTACTCCTCTACTTATACTTAACTTAGAATATACCTACATAATGTACTAGTACTTTAATGAACTCGTTTTCTTCAGACAGAGCATTCCAGTTTCGCCCTAAGCTATGACACAGGAGAGCAGTAAAGATATTAGATTTATTACTGCTCTATTTTAATGTTTATACTTCTTTGGTCCATTTCTCCTTGAAGTAGATGGAATTTGAAAGCGAATGTTAAAGTAGTTAAGGCGAAACTTGGAAGCGATTTTGACCTCTAACGACTTCACAGGTTGGCCCGAGGTCGACATTGCGCATTTGGTTTGAATTTCCTTATGTTCGTCCGTATCTAAGCCTCTGTAATCTCTACACTAATAAATGTGGTAATGTTTTAGAATTTCAAACACACCAGAGCTCGGTTTTTTGCTGACTGCGGAGTAATCTGAGTAAAAAATGGGATAGCAAGGGTTTCATACAAGGGTTTGCAGGCGGCTAAAGCCCCGGAACAATCTGGGTTACTATTACAAGCGTGTGGGTATGTTTGCGAATTGAAATTAATTCTGCACTATGCAACGAGGTGTGTACCGCATAATATGAAAGAAATGTAGCTCTTATGGATGCATGGTCTTTTCTAATTAAATTTTTTAATTAATGTGTACAAGATAAGAGTAAGGTATATTAAAAGGTGTGAAAAGATGCTCAACTTAGCCAAAAGTTACATGTTCTTCTCATCATGGCGATATTTACTCTAGAGCAGGAGTAGTTTTATTGGAAGGTCCGTATTTGAAAATTATGAGACTGTCGCGGTCCACTCGGTACAAATAAAACACATATTTTTACTAAGTAAGGCTCGTTTAAAATGCCTCAAGTTTTTATTTTAATTCACATAATTATATTGTAATATACTTCAATAATAGTTTTATGTATAAAGTTTACTGTTATCTTAAGGTCCGCACAATTTAGGTCGGCGGTCCGCCATTTTGGTGACCCCTGCTCTAGAGTATAGACTAGTCTAGGCTTAAACAAAACTGGCGAAAAGCGGATATACTAATGGGTACATCTATGCCTAACCATTCGTGGATTACAGGCGTGATGTTTTGTTATGTTGTAAGACACAAACATTGATGACCACGCTGGCAAGAGGGCGGTTTGGCGATTTCTACTTAGAAAGAACTTACTTTAACGACTTTTTTCGACTTAAATTAACTGTAAGTCCAGGTTTTCTAACGATATTGTCCTTTCCCGATGTCAGTAATATCCAAGATAAACTTAGAAAGTACATAATGAATTGAAAAAGTCAGATTAAGGTTGGACCTCATCTGGCAGCACGGAATCGCCTTTTTCCGTCGCCCTTTCTCTTTCTGTCGCTTAGAACTGCCATTTGCTAGGCGGAGACAGAAAGCATAATGCGATAGCACGCGGCGGAATCCTCGAGGCGATCGCATTATGCTTTCTGTCTCCGCCTAGCAAATGGCAGTTCTAAGCGACAGAAAGAGAATGGGCGACGGAAAAGGCGTTTTCGTGCTGCCAGGTGAGGTGCAACCCTTAGTAGGTAAGATTACTACCCCCGGATACATGAGGTTCTGGCTACTCATTTATAAGTTTAACCGCAGAGCCATCACAACATTCTTTCTGCTTATTTAAGCAACTTATTAATAAGAAGTAAAGTCTTGAAAAGCGAAATCCATTAACAAACCAACTGGATTTAGCAAAACTTATTTTCTCTCAGATAACTGGGGATACTCTTATAAAGGCGTTTTTGTCGGAGAACAATACTCGCTTCTCTTTAAAAGAGATTCTCTTTCTACTGTAATGAAAAAGTTTGCCGGTCAGCTTCACAATTGTTCTGTTGTTTCAATTAAAGAACTTGTTTCTTGGTTATTTTTATGTTGATTGGCGATTTCTTGCTCTTACTTACTTTTCACGTTTCCATGTTTTCATTAAATAAATAAATAAATAAATAAATACAATTTCTGATTTATACATGGTCATTGAAAATTTACCAGAAACCTGAAAAGCGGTCATTGTACTCATCATTATGAACAACTTTTCCTATGGGACAAACCCTGAAATCATGAAAAAAAATCAGCTGTTCCCTACAAACATGCTAAACACGATTGTAATGTATGGAACAGCTGATTTTTTTTGTGTATTTAAGTGCATTTCATTTATTTACTAGTTTATGCCCGCGACTTCGTCCGTGTGAATATCGATTACCTTCGGGGATTTTTTGCACTAAACTCAAATTTATTTTCTAAAACCAAGTACTTAGTAGTCCCGTCAAAATCGGTCCAGTCGTTCTATAAAGGCGGACGAATGCCTTCAGCATTCTTTGTGCATAAAGTAAAGTAATATTCATATTTATAATGTAAGTAGTTTAAAGATTTTAGTCATATCAATGCGTGCTTATCGTAGAAAATTAAACCAAAATTCTTTATGATAGTCGTACCTATTTCTAATTCTAAACTGACATAAAGCGAATATTTATACGTCAGCGCGTTCGTACTCGGCTCTCTGATCTTATTCTTGACATAGGTCATACAGCAGCGGGGTGTGTTTTAGTTCACAGCTGTCCAAAGTAAGGTCAGCGGGCCGTGGTTTGTATTTGTGCGGGCCGCGACATGCTTTTGATCAACATTCCTAATTTTCTTAATAGGAATTAGACCTAATCAAATTTTTTGCCCGACCTGGGAATTGAACCCACGACCCTACACTCAACAGTCGCGCTTGCGTCCACGAGATCAACGGGGCAGTCAAATAGGGGTAAAGGGTAGGGTCAAGTAGGTATAGGGCTAATAGATACAAAAAAAAATAGAAACAAAATAAAAATCCAATAAAAATCCTTTTAAATCTCAAACAAGCGTAATGAAAAATGAACACAAAGCATGTCATAAAAAGCTGTCTGTCTGTAAATGAGTGCCATTTAAAGGTCGTGATACATTCATTGTTTTATAAAGCGAGAATATTGACGTAAAAAGCCTAATAAAACATTTATGAAATATAAAATCTTGTATTCCGAAATCTATCGCCACGTCTGTCGAAATGTCAGTTCTGATTTATAGGAGGCAGAATTAAAAAATCACTCGATCCTGCTCGATTCGGTAAAATACCGATGACGTTTCACCGAAGCTCGTTCGCTCATTCGGTGTAATCCGGAATTATTTATGGTGTTATTATCGCTTACAGGACCGATACCCCGTGCCGATATTTGTAGGGACCGTAAATTGGTAGGCGGGATAATAATTCTGATGAATGTAGTGAGAGGACCTATCGTTCCCGGTTTTTTCTGGTTTATTATTAAGAAAAAAGTATTGAAAATGGATTGGCTTGATTTTGAATGTGACGCGTTGAAGTGGTGGTAATATTTTGAGAAAAGCTTTGAATAAATTAATGTTTTTCTTATTTTTCAACTAGTTTTCTTGGGTTGATAAACCAGAATAGTAAAAGCTCATAATTTTTTTATAGCCACTTATTAGTTATTAGCCATTAATTAAAAAAACAATTTTGTATCTGAATCTGAATCTGAACTTAATAGAAAAATATTTAAAATTTTAAATCAATTAAATCATAACACATTAACACAAAAAGTCATCAATTACAAAATAAAGACACTTATTCATTAGGAAACTTCTGAGTTTGTACCTCAAAACAGCTAATGTAGGCAGTGCTTTATTTATTTTCGACAATCTAACTCCAGCATTCAATTCAAACCAATACGCCACAGCTGTCAAAACCAAGAGAATCATCCACCAAGATAATCCAAACTCAAGTGAAAACCATCACTGGAACCCAATACTGGCATTCGCCCATTAGACATTCGGTAATTGGAACATGTCGACGAAGTTTCCAACTCTAAAGCACTGTATTCTGTAAGTTGTACCAAGTCAAAGGCCCGAGGCAAATAATTTCAAATCGGAACAGTTACAAGTTCGACAGACTAGGTAATGGTGGGTCCTTAGGGATGAACGATTGAATCGCTGCGGCACGTCTCTGCGAAGGCTGAACAGAGTCCCGGAGGAGTGCTATGTCCGGGTGTAAATAATGCTGATACGATATCTTAGCTGTCGTGAAGTTTCATGTTATTGGTATCAGGTAGTTTTGTTTTATGAGCTTTGTGTGTGAAGGAGTCGTGTATGTATTTGATTTTGGATCGTTTGTACATTCGATAGATTTGAATAATTTATATTTTAGGTATTGTATTCACTTATTTGCATTGTATTTCTACGAATAAAGAAAACTGAGTTACCTAGGTTGACGTATTTCATTGTCTTTGACAGTAACTAGAACTAAGAGTCCCCCAAACGCATAGATTTTTTTTATTTAAAGTTATAATATCTGAAATTGCTGGTCCGTTGACAAAAATTCTTTCACGAAAAGAAAGCTATACTGCCAAGTTAGCTATGTTTTATGGCATATTTGACTTCCATACAGACAAAGTCACGAGCAGAAGCTAGCCATTAATATTACGATCAGTACCTGTAATCGCAACTGCTAAAAACTTATTCTATCCGTGTAATTTATTCGCTGGATTTGTCTTCCACATCTTCAAACGTGAGAAGCTTTTTACCCGAATCCCGAATCGGTTCCGAACTCGAGAGCTCTTGACGGCACTGCAGAAGAGCGGTCGGACTACATCATATAGTCAATGATACAGATCTGGGTCAGTTCGGGTCAGTTCACTGTATTTACCGAACACTCGTTTTTTGTTGATCGTGATATTTAAATGGTATGCGTTATTTTTATTTGCCTTTAAATATAGCATGTTGGTCTGTAAATCTGTACTTATATTATGACGAGGTAAAATTTACTTATTTGATATTTTTTTCTGTGTCTGTTTATGAGAGGTGTCGGGAAATACTGGACCGATTACAAAAAATCTTTCACTGAAAAAATGAGACTCTATTGCGGAGTGTTACCGGTGTTTTATGGATATTTTAACTTGTCTTTTACGTGGATGAAGTCACGTGCAGAAGCTTTTATTTTTAACTTAACGTTACATTAGCATGTCGGTGACGCAAACCCTAAAGTTTTCTTCTGCCAAAAATCGCTTAATGCAACTAACGATGATATCATTTCAAAAATAAGTTGAGAACAATTTTGCATCTTCCATTATGATCAAGTTTATTATCACACTACCTGCTCCCTGCGGCTTTATACGCGCGGTTTTTTCGCGGTAATGTTATAAAGCCTATACTATTTCTCATAGATCTGGCTATCATTACACAAATAATTTTTCCAATCCGACTGGAAGTTTCAGAGATCAGCGCGTTCGAACAAACACAAATACCTACCTAAACAAACAACAAATCTTTTAAGCATATTATTACCTATAAAAAAAATTAATGTAAATCATAGTTTTACTTATATTCGAATAAATTTTATTTTATTTTTTTATTTATTTTTATTTTATAGTATAGATAACATCATATATAACTCCAGCAATTCACTATTACAACAATCGTGTCAAGCCCTACTTACCCAGAAAGAACAGAATCTGCATTGAAATATCGCACTCATTCTGTACACTTTTTTATTTAAAAAAAAAACAGCTATTTTGTAGACCGCTCGAGCACTTAAGCAGAGGAATTGAAATAGAGCAACTTTATTTTCTCCACTTTCATTATTAGGGACGGAGTTTAAATCGCTTTTACTATTTTACGACAGCAATTCCAATGCGAACAGGTAAACAACGATGATCGATGGTTAAAATGGAAATAATAGGGGAAACTTTATGAAACTGAGAGAGAAAACAGTGTCAGAAATGTATTTTTTTTTTCAATTATGTGAATAAAATGATATTCTTATTTTGAACTAGCTTAGCGAATTTCGGCTATGTGCTTTAATTTTTCTTGCGCGAAACTTATATTCTTTTTCCAAAATAAAAGTAGCCTAAATAGCTCTTATTATAACGCCAGCTATCGGCCAGTGAAGATCCCGTCAAAATCAGTACAGCAGTTTCGAAAATTACCTGGAACATACAAACAGGATTCTTTTTTTTTTGTATAATTATAGTGTGATAAACAGACATTTTAATTTTATTTATTTGTATAAGTAGAGTATAGATGGAACGTACAATACATAAGTATTAAGAAGTTAATTGTCTAAAAAGTAAACTTTGATTTGAATCCCGTAATTCGATTTTGTAACATACAAATAAGAAAGTAAAATTGATAATATATACTTCCTATTTTATTTTCATGTAAACTAAACTGCTAAAATAATAAAAGTAAAAGCTGTTTTTATTCTTTGGGAAATTTAAAAATTTACCAACGATTAGGTAAGATCACAACATCAGTTTCCATTAATAAACACAGCTCCTCTACGTAAACAATATTACAAAACAAACAAGACAATATCATTTTACAATTTCCATTGCGCACAAAAACAAAGCTAAACCCTAAGCCTGCAGATACTTTTCAAACACAAACTTTTCTTATTAAGGTCAAGTTTAAAAACAAATCGTGGCACGGCAGGGTTAGGGGAAGGTACATAGGTAAACAGGTACACATGTACACAGGTACAAGTCAACAGAAAGACGATTGCAGGTAGATCCGCTGTTGAGTTGTTGACTAACCTTCGGATTTCGATCTTGTTTCATCTGACTGACCCGAGCTATTTGCTTTGGTTTTATTTATATTTATTTATCTGGGACCCTCGCTCTTTTTCTATAGATAGAAGAGGTACGGTCCTTGTTTGATGTTACCTTCGGTTCGGTGACGTATTTTGGTCTTTTTTCTGAATTTTCGAATTAGGAATTGGATATGGATGGAAGATAAGCGTTATTTTTTAGGCTTTTGCACCCATTTCTAAGACTTCGCTATCCGTTCGCCCGTCAGTCTTTCCATCCATCTGATACAGGGTTGTATCTTTTAAACTGTATAAAAACAACAACAAAGAATTAAATGGCTCAAGTTAAAATTATATACAAGAAACGTGTTTTTTTCTTATAATTAGGTATATGTATTATGTTCGAATAAATAATGCTTATCAAACTTGCTTTTTAATTTTAAGCCTTAATTTACTTGAATATTAATTCCAAATCAGTTCGCCCCACGCTGATAGAAAGCGACTGTATTGCTGAGTATTTTAGTATAAGTTATTGTACAGTCAACAAAGTAGATAAGTATGTAGGGTCATCAGATATATTTGAGGTTTTCTTAGAAATCGATGAATGTCTTCGATTGAAACTTAATTCATGAACTGACTATTATTAGTGTACTAGCTTCTGCCCGCGACTTCGTACGCGGATCCTGTTGCTTATGCCAGCGACAACGGGGTCGTCAAAATAGAAAATCTGAAACGTCTGATGTAGAATTCTAAGGCCCGGGGACGGGAAAACAACGGGATGAGCGAGACGATTGGAGTCGTTCTAGATCTTTCATTTTTGTATGTCAACAGGAAATGCCCATCAGGCTAAACAACTTTTACTAAGACGTCATTCCTATATATGTTATAGTGTAGCTGGGCTCTTGGAGTTCCACATCAGCTGTTCCAGATCTTCAAATTTTATACGACAACAGAGACTGTTTATCAGGCTGAACAACTCTTGCTAAGACGTCGTTCCTATATATGTTATAGTGTAGCTCGGTTCTTGGAGTTCCACATCAGCTGTTCCAGATCTTCAAATTTTATACGACAACAGAGAGTGCTCATCAGGCTCAACAACTCTTGCTAAGACGTCATCCCTATATATGTTATAGTGTAGCTGGACTTTTGGAGTTCCAGGTCTTCAAATTTTATACGACAACAGAGAGTGCTCGTTAGGCTGAACAACTCTTGCTAAGACGTGATTCCTATATATGTTATAGTGTAGCTGGGCTCTTGGAGTTCCACATCAGCTGTTCCAGATCTTCAAATTTTATACGACAACAGAGAGTGCTCATCAGGCTGAACAACTTTTGCTAAGACGTCATTCCTATATATGTTATAGTGTAGCTGGGCTCTTGGAGTTCCACATCAGTTGTTCCAGATCTTCAAATTTTATACGACAACAGAGAGTGCTCATCAGGCTAAACAACTCTTGCTAAGACGTGATTCCTATATATGTTATAGTGTAGCTGAGCTCTTGGAGTTCCACATCAGCTGTTCCAGATCTTCAAATTTTATACGACAACAGAGAGTGCTCATCAGGCTGAACAACTCTTGCTAAGACGTCATTCCTATATATGTTATAGTGTAGCTGGGCTCTTGGAATTCCACATCAGCTGTTCCAGATCTTCAAATTTTATACGACAACAGAGAGTGCTCATCAGGCTGAACAACTCTTGCTAAGACGTCATTCCTATATATGTTATAGTGTAGCTGGGCTCTTGGAGTTCCACATCAGGTGTTCCAGATCTTCAAATTTATTCTCTTAGCAGAAAATGCTCATCACGTGAAACAATTTTTGCTATGGTATCATTTTTGTATCTCTTATAGTTTAGCTGGTCTGTTGCGGTTCTGCATCAGGTGTTCAAGTTTCCAAGATAAATTATAGCCTATATGTTGCCCAGACTTAATACCTATACAACAAAAAAAAAATCATTCAAATCCGTCAAGTAGTTCCGAAGATAGCGTGTACAAACAAACAGACAAACAGACAAACAGACATACAGACAAACAGACAGAATTTTTTTTTTGGTTTCGTGCTCTGTTACTGTTTCTAAACCCCCCTCAATTATTATTTTTTTAATAAATTCAATGTACAGACACAGTTTTTTTACTGTTTTATTATATGTATAGATTAGTATTAGTGTTATTCTGCTTGTGACATTTGCTATTTTATAACTGCAATTTAAGTTACAAAAAATGTTTTAAATTAATTTAATCTATAATTGATGTGCTGACTATTTCAATTTAATTTATTTGCAATCAATTTAATTTATTTTCAATCAATTTATTTTCAAATCAATTTTAATAAATTACGACTAACATAATCTTAAGATAGAATGTTACTAACAAAATATGGACATTAGTCTGAAATAACGACTTTTATTCTTTATTTATTTTTATTACTACTTTTTAAATTAAATTACATTTGTTAACATCCATCGGTTTCTAAGAAAACCTCAACTATATCTGACGACCCTGCATACTTATCTACTTTGTTGACTGTACATAACTAATTAAAGCGGACCAAGTCGAGGGCAGAAGCTAGTAATATTACAAACTACAACGTTATTTACATCCTGTACCCTGCGGGCAGCTCGGACAAGCGATATGCTCAAGTAACTCGCATCGTATAGAAGCACCAATACTGCAAGCAATTTACTGCAGAGTTACCCGACAAACTACAGACGTGTGAAGCAATATTTTGTAACGGTCGAGCGGATAATTCAAATTCACCACCACGCTAAATGTAGGGGAAAACACGACCAGAGATTGATGTAGGTATGCTGCCACTCTCTAAATCATATTGTCGGCCGAAATGATTTACTTCTAGTAACACTCGATAGACCGTACAGCGCTCACAATTTTCACCCCTATCACGTCACGTTTACGACGATATCTGCGTGCATTATTTTGACAAATACGAGTCACTATCACTAACCCTGTACAATGAAGTGGTCCCAGGAGACAATGCGTAAATCGCTGCATTTCATGGCTCTATGCCCGTAAAGATAGTGTACTGTTCGGATACAAAGTTGATAAACAAACGGTCTGTAGTTAAATTTGATGTATGGACTACGCACTAGCAAGAATAGTTTTACAGTTGCCAAATAAACAGATCGATTAATTTTGAACTCTATTGCTTGGGCTATAAAGTTGATCAGTGATGAAAAATTGCTTGTTTGAAAGTTACTTTAAGTTTGAAATAGCCGATATCGCGAAACCCGGCCTAGGGCGAGGTCGTCACTCAATTTTTTTACCAGCCTTCGAACTCTGTTTACTTTTGTTATGAAGATACAAAATTTTGTTGGCTATATTGAAAGAATCCGGTGTAAGCTGGATTTGCAACACTTTTGTGGGTGTAATTTTAAAAAAGAAATATTGGCTATTAGGAATTTTATGCTGTAGTGGATAAACTTTGAGAAGATAAAGGTTATTGTACTTTTAAAGCTGTAAAGGGTTGTTTAAACTGGAGCTCTGAAAAGAAGCTATAAGAGTTAGGCAGAGGTGTACTCACTATAGTATACCTACCTACATTTCGCCAGCTATGTTTAAGTCCCATGTAATAGGGGTCGAGCCTATTGCCATCAACCAGGCACAAATCCAGACTCCGAAACTGCTACTGAGAAATTCCTGATGGAAAAATCCAAAAACACTTTTTCCGACCTGCGAATCGAACCCAAGACCTTATGTTCAGCACCACTAGGCAACGCGGCAGTCAAAATAATGATTTCGCTTCATTCGAAAACCAGTTCCGCAAACTCCACCCACAATACCCTTAAAAATTTCAAAGAGTTGAGAAAAGAACAACACGCACCCGACGTTCCGACATGAATAAATCTACGGAACACGCATACCCAGTAAATATAGCAAGTCAGTTGCGATTTTTACAACGTTACCTTTGTAACGTCCCGCAACTCAGTCCTCTACGTGACCAGGCCCTCGTATAAAAATAAATAAATGTATTCTTTTTGGGCAGCTTCCAATTTTACCGAGTCTCGTAAAAAAGCCTACATTGACAGCACCCGATCTATAACATCGATACTAATATTTGTTTTATGAAAGGTTTCGGTACAACTAGCGAGAATTTCTGTATAACCTAAAGTTTACGCAAATAGGATACTGTATTTGTTGATTGTAGTGTTCGAGTTTCGATATCTATTTTAGGGAATTCTATATTGGAATTACATCATTTGTTCTGTAAAGTTTGGATATCGAATCGTGATTTGAAATTAAATTCCTTATTGGAAGATAGTTGACGAGGTAAATTGTGATCTGGATACCTTATTATACGTATTATGTTCGTATTTCGATTTAATCGTTGTAAAAATAAGAGTGTTGAATGTATACCTAATATGAAAACAGTCTTCTGTTAAAATGCAATGTTGTGTATTAATTTTAAGACAATCCACCAATGAAATATACGGAAGCTGAAAATGTAATATAATAATGTTTATATTTAAAGATTAAGTTAAAATGCGTGTAAAAGCTAGTTGTTTTCAAGTTTGAAAAGGGTCTCGAAATCATTTATACCACACCGCGGTCTATCGCGCCAGGGGTAGGTATGTACAGTCAGCAAAAGAGATTGGTATGCAGGGTCGTCAGATATAGTTGAAGTTTTCGTAGAAACCGATGGATATCCTCGATTGAAACTTAATTTAATTGATGAACTGACTATTATTAGTGTATTAGTATTAGTGTTATTCAGCTTGTGACATTTCCTATTTTATAACTGCAATTTAAGTTTAAAAAAAAATGTTCTAATTCAATTTAATCTATAATTTATGTGCTGACTATTTCAATTTAATCAAAGTCAAAGTCATTTAATTTATTTTCAATTTGTTTTCAAATCAATTTTAATAAATTACGACTAAGGCGATTAACCCACGGCACCGTAAGCCGCTCCGGCATGCGGTGGCGGTGAAGCGGATTTCGATGCGGTTGTCCGCACGGTGATGCGGTTCAACCGCATGACCGCACGGATCGATTTTGACCAGTTTTGGTTTTAACCAGTTATTTTTTACCGGTTTTGACCAGTTTTCAGGGTGTCCAGGTTGGGGTTTTTTTTTCCCCAATTTGGGGAAAAATTTTGGGGAACTTTTGGTGAAATTAAAACTGCGGGGAAAATTCTGGGGAACACATTATTTTTTGGCGTAAGTTTGGGGAAAAATGATTGACATTGATGAATGACACGAACACCGCACGACCGCGCGGTCGTGCGGTGTTCGTGTGCAAGGTTCAAGCGGATTTCATAGAGGCTAGTGCGACGTGAGAACCGCATCACCGCATGCCGGAGCGGCGTACGGTGCCGTGTGTTAATCGCCTAACATAGAATATTACTAAAAAAATATGGACATTAGTCTGAAATGAACGAATTTTATTTTTTATTTATTTTAATTACTACTTTTTAAATTAAATTACATTTAAAAACATCTGCCGGTTTCTAAGAAAATAACAGCTTTATTTGACGACCCTGCATACCTATCTCTTTTGTTGACTGTACTACGCTATGGAAAATTTCTCTTAATTTAGTCCTACATCAAAAGTCAGCGTGTGGTAATCTCCCCGTGTCCCATTGAATATACACGTATTTACTTTTCGGACACTATGATCCACGTTTAGGAGAATCCTGGCTTAAATGTCTGTGAAAAGGTACGTTAAAAACCCTCATCAAGTTTATACTAATGTACGATTGTATTTTGTTTTATATTTTTGAGGAAAAAAGGTTTAAATTTATTTTTTTGCGAGATACCTACTGTGAGAGCATGGAATTTTATAATACTTGAATTAAAGTGTGATTAAAAGAAAAATTTTGAACTAGTTAGTTTGTAGCGAAGAAAGAAAGCACAAACTAACCTCAACAATAAAGTTATCGAAAAAAGAAAGGTAAGTTAGGTTAAGGTATCGAGTTATAGTTCTTTTGATCCTACTTCTATTATAAGTAATTAAGTAGTCTGTGAAGATGGATGAATGGATGAATGAACGATGGTACAACCACTCTTTCACGTGTACAGAATTAGCTGTTTAGCACTTATACAGAAATTGATCTAGCTTAAAAATTGACATAATTATGTGGACAATTTTCACCCCATTTGTGTGTTCCCGTGGAACAATATATAACTTTTCCTTGCTTTAATTCAGAAGTCTTCGCAGACGAAGTCGCAGGCAAAAGCTAGTAACATCATAAGGTAACCTTAAATCAAAATTTTAAAGTTCGAAATTTAAGAAGAAAACGTAAATGAAAAACGTACCCCACTAACGATAATCTTCCAGCAATAAAAAAAACTAACATCAAACCCTAAAATACGGACTTTCTATCGGTTATTACATAACAGGTGTATTAATATAATGCTACTTTAATCCGTTTGAGGCACGGTTCAGATAACGAAGTTTGTGGAACATAATTGGAGAGTATTAATATCAAGTTACCGAGTTAAAGTTCGAGTGAACTTTGTTGAGACTAATCGCGTCGTTGCGAGGGTCGACGTCATACTGCTACTTCGCGAAACCTCTTAGCGTGTATATTCACGAGTATTTACTAACGGTAATATGGTACTAGTTTATTATTGTCCCACTGCAGGGCAAAGGCTTCTTTCTATACAGAGAAGGCACGAGCGTTGATCACCACGCTTGCTCAAGGCAGATTGGGGATTTCAGTCTTAAGGCCGCTGCATACGTGACGGGTTTTTATCCGGACGGGACGTGACGGGAAGTTTTGGAAACATCGTTGCATACAAAATGTATCCAAATACGTATATGTCACGGGAACATGGACGGGCCGGGAACGTGGACGGGAAAAATATCGTCGGCGACGATGTTTAGCACGTCCCCGTTTAGCAATAGGATTTAAAGCCAATTCTTGAATTGAAAAATCCATCTTTCATTGTTCACAACACTAGCACATTAGATACGAATCAATGTCACGTTGCGTATGCGTTTGCACCACGTTCCCGTTTTGAACGAGGCAATCACGTGCCCGTCCCGCTCACGTCCCGTCCGGAGTATTTACCCGTCACGTATGCAGCGGCCTTTATACTAATTAATGAAGTCCAGGTTTCCTCACTATGCTTTTTCTTCAACGATGTCAGTGATGGTCAAGATAAGCTTAGATACGAGTTACATGTGACTTGAATAAGTCACATTCGTACTTACCCGGTATTTCATGTTACCCTGAAGGTTGTCCAACGACCTGGCGGAGGTGGCAAGTATCCACTTGATGCGCGGAGCAGGCAACCATTTGGTGATGCTTGGGGAAGAGTGCCTTGTTTAGTGTAGTTATTAAAATAGGAATTCAAAAGCTATCGTCAACACATCCTGCTTTTGCCACCCCTGGACACCTGGACTAAGTCCTTATTTCTTTTCTTGTGTTCTCATACTTTCAAGGTCTTCATCACTTGTACTTAATGAGCCTTTTTTTTGCCAGTGTTTAAAATTCTCATGGGTGTCCACCGCCCTAGGGAAAGCGGAGGTGTCTGTCTGACTCTTACGGAGTATTCGACTGGTCCTTAATCAGACAAAGCCAGTACTGTTTTTGCTATTATCTTCTTGTTACAGACTTCAAAGTTGTTATCATTCGTTTACGTCTCGTCCATTTTCATTTTCACAATATTTTGTCATTTAATCACTGTTTATTTTCTTCTTAATTAGGTCAAAACAAACTTCACTCTCAAAAATAAAAAATCTTTGACCTTTTCGTTAGCAAGTTAAGTCTTAGAATGTACTAATGAGTTTCCTGGAACGTGGGTAGTTCCGTTTATCATTCACCGCAGTACTGGGTCGGGAGGAAATTCACCGAACGAAATACTTAACCGACCGATGCTTAGTATTCGCAAGGTGTCCTTATTTTAATGAGTGAATTTTTATTGTTTGAAGTCGTAGTTATGCCGGTTTAGTGGGAGTTGGAGATATTAATCGGACATTATAAAGTCTCAGCTCGTTGCTGCATTCCTAGGGCCGACGACATCGGGTGACGTGTTTTCACGTAGAATAGGGCTGTTGTGGTCCTTTAAGGTTGATTCACAAATATCAGTGAAGCCACAGTTCCGGCACAGTACCGGCACCGTCCCGTATCAGTGATAATTATACTTTCATATATTCTTTATGGACGCGCCGGAACTGACACTGACAGCACTGTGTCGTCACTGACACTAACAAGTATTAATGCTTTCATAGAGAATGTATGAAAGAATAGGTTATCACGGATACGTGACGGTGCCGGAACTGTCTTCAATGATATGTGTGAATCACCTTTGTGAATCACCACCACAGAACCTTTACTCGGTTGATGTTTAGGTAATAGCATAAGAATATCTCATGTCGTTCAGCAGGTTCGTAAACCGGACCAAATACCCAAAGGGCGTGGATGTTAATTAGTACTGTCAGTCACTCATGAAGGCAAAAGGATTCAACCTTTTCATAATGCAATGACCCACTTTATTTGGATCCCGGCAATTGTTTCATTATTGTGTCAGCTAGGTAGATAGAGAAGTAATGCTAAGATAATTCTAGTGAAGAATAATATGTAAAAAGTCTAATTCAAACTAAAGATATATCATCTAACTACACTTATCCCAATTTAGTTGCGGTTGGCGCAATACATTTTCTTCTTGCATTCTATCTTGTCAACCGTCATATTATCACCGACTTATTTTTCTTTCATGTCATTCTTTACACAAGCCATTAATCTTTTCTTAAATTCTTTCTTTGTAACTCTTTTAGTAACATGCTTTTTGTCCCTCCTTTTCACATGACAAATCGAGATCACGATTCCCTTTTAAATTTTCTGTCACTGGAGCCACTTTCAAACTTCCTCTTTAACTTTATTTCTTACCTTATCCATACTCAACAAAACCATCATAACATTACGAGAGCAAAGCAACAATTTGAGAAGAAAATTACAATATACGCCCCATTTAAAAAAAAGTTCTTAAAAAACATTTACTGATTATGTTATCTCAGTATAAAAAATGTGAGTCCAACAAAATTGGAGATTTGGAACCGGGCGTTTAAAAATCCCACGGATTTTACTCTGGTTTATAGTTTAAATAGCGGGTTAAACCAGTGCCAGTCGGATTTTGAATCACTGCCAATGTTACGATGCGAGTAGCCAGTGATCATCTTGTTGCATTTTTTTTATTATGTTACAAAATGTTGCTACTAGTAGATATTGTAAGTACTGCCACGTGATTACTGTATCGGCGAATGCAATCTACTGGATTGAAATACACTCTGAATTACTATTATATTGATCTAATTATGTTATCACGTCATTGTTATTATAATATTCTATTATTATGCTATTTAATTTTGAGTAAATGGGTTGGAAGTTCTTCATTTTTTTTTCTACCTCACTTAAGGAATTCTAATCTTCTGCAATTCGTAATCTTATATTTTGAGTAGATAATATTTTTATAAATAAAATTATCCACTTACCCAAATATCACGACACCAAACAATACACATTAACGGCTCAACATATTCCACACAAATACAATAGAAACATCCGTTCGCCGTTTATAATATAATCTTCTACTTGCCCTACTAACCATCCAAGCAACAAATTTTAAAAAGAACTAAAATATACCAAGTTAAAAGGAATGAATGAATACAGGAAACCAATATTTCTTCAGTATCCACGTCTGAAGTGAAACGTAAGAAGGTTCTACCTGACACGTATAGTGTAAAATTGAAACTTCTACATCCAACGCGATCCTTTTCACAAAGGAACTCAATATAAATTGAAAACTGTGAATCGAGAATATTGTGAAAGCATACGGCGATATATCTTTGCTTCTGTGTCGATGTGAATGTATGTAATTTATATGTAAGGAAAGCTATTTTTGAAATACAGTGTTCGTACAGCTTGCTGATATTGTCGGTTGGTTTTGTAGTAACGTAGGTACCATTATTATAATGGATGTGGCGCCTGTGATGACGTCTCGCAGTGCTACGCAGAGTTCCATTTCGAATTTGGAATATTCCAAATTCAAAATTGAACTCTGCAATGTTTATGTGTGTTCTGAAAATTATTAGCCAGCCAGCAAGGTGCACTCGCTGATTGGGGCTTACTGGAATGTAAAAAGAATTGCCATTCGTAGATTCACACTCGTTATTTTTTAAGCGTCCTTTTTCTGACGTGATGAAAGACTGACAACTTCGGGAGCATCGTCCAGTAATTGGTTTATGGAGATTGGAAGGTTCTAAGGCAAATGGCCGCATCTGGTCCAACTTTTAGCCAACCCTAACACATCAAGAAAAGCCAGATAATAACCGGCAATTTAAGTTAGGATAAGTATATTCACAGTTCACAGAATTTATACATGGATTGTATTTCGATGAATCCTTATAATGATACGTTGTTATTTTGCGACTAAGCAGAAACTTTGCTTGCTCTGTAAACTTACTCGAGTATTTAGTTATAGAACTATGCGTAATTATATTACATATCCAACGAGCTTTACTTACTGATAACATTAAGTCAAGTTCACTGGATCAGCATAATACAGTCTATTTAATGTCTTAAGGCCGTAAGCACACGGCGTATTTTAAACACGCAGACGACGCGCGTATGCGTGCGTTTGAAGCAATGCAAACGCGTGTACAAAGGGGTGGAGGAAGGGTTGAGGGGGCCATTGCACAATTGAGGAAGAGGAGTCTCTGATCAAAACGCGGAAGCTACAAGCGACACTTCAGCACGTTTGTATGGCTGCAACTGTGCGTATACGCGCAGTAGAGGGGGGATTTACGATCGCAGGCATAGGTCATTTGTACGTTTAAAATACTCCGTGTGCTTACAGCCAACATTACCAGCCAGTCGGTTGCAACATTTGCTTGAATTGGTACAAAATGGTCTGAATAAGACGGAACGTAGCGAACGGCCAGTGTCGACGGATGAATTTGCGGAGGCAGCAAAATTGTACCTACCTACTGCATTTTGAACTCATCACTGAGCAGTGGATTGGTATGAATTACTAACTAGACACAACAGACTCCATAGTCTGTTATAATTTGACGAGGATGCAAAACTGAGCCTTGTATTCATATGGATGAATCGTCGTCAAATTATAGGAGGTAACTATGCTGGTGATTCTCAACACGAATCATTAGTATCATGACGTGTCTCTGTCTGTCTGTTTGTTCCGCTTTCACGGTATGGGGTGAGTTTGAAGCCCAAGAAAAGGCTACTTTTTATTCCGCGACTTTGCGTTTACGGTAATCGAGATTTACGCAGACGAAGTCCCGAGCAAAAGCTAGTGATTGCTAAATTATATTTTTTTTGTACAAATTCACATACCAAATTATCCTTATTTTTTATTTTCTTATTCTGGTTGTTTCTTTTTTTATATTGTTTTTGTTAAGCTTGTAAATAATGTATATATTAATCTATACTAATATTATAAAGCTGCAGTGTTTGTTTGTTTGTTTGAACGCGCTAATCTCTGGAACTACTGGTCCGATTTGAAAAATTATTTCAATGTTAGATAGATTAGTTATCGAGGAAGGCTATAGGCTATATACCATCACGCTACGACCTACGAGCGGAGCAGTAACCAAAGACGCGAGTGTAACCGCGGCCAACAGCTAGTAATAAATAAAAGAATGCCTATACATTTATCCTTAATCATTAGTTCTTTAGCTCTTCACTACATAAAACTGCATTTAGCATTTAGCCATTTAAAAACGAATTAAATTGTTAAACTTGCATCGATTGACGTCGAACGAGAAGAGTCTAAAAGAACTAATGGGTCCTAAAAAATTAGATTGACTGCCCGCCGGGTGTTAATTGGCAATTAGGTCAAATGGTGGGTTCAACGTTGGCACAAAGTGTAATCTATGAGCGAGTATTTTTATAGTTGGAATTACGAAAAGTGGTCTTAAAATCTCCTAGTTAATGCCATTGGATTAACTTTGCGCCAATTTATCCGCTGATAAAAAATATTATTGAAAAAAGCAATATCTATTCCTTGTTTTTGAATGCCTCGTTGGTCTAGTGGTCGCAAAGCGCGACTGCTGAGCATGAGGTTTTGGGTTTCATTCCCAGGTCGGTCTAAGTGTTCTTCCATCAGAAAGGGGTTTGCGTAAAAGTGGCGTCATTTTGAAGTTGGATGGCCACTAATGAAACTTAGATATTTTGAAAGATCAGAATAATGCGATCAAAAACTAATATGGACACATTTCTCTAAACCTTATCGGAACGGAGATATTTGGTTTTGATAGCTCATTAAACACGAAGAAGTTATTATACCTATATTTTTTTATAAACCCTTTTAAGGTTCTGAGGTTTTTTTAGTAACTACCTACTTACCGCAACCTAAAGATAAACTACTATAACATGGCGCGCCCCTCCACAAATTGAAAACGTTTGAAAGTGTTTGTGAAAGTATCAACGTGTGCGTACAAACAAACTTACAATGTGTGCGTACTGAGACGGCTCTCGAAACAAAAACAAATCAGCGATTTGTTGCTCGACTAGCGGCGTCATTAATTACTCATTATTATTAGTATGGCGCTGCACTGACATACTCTATGAAAATGACACGTGCGTTGTCTTGTGCGGTCTTGCTAGTTATGATTAGTTGACCAACAAATCTGCCGGCCTGCTAATGAATACTACAACTACATAGAAACTCTTTCATATGGATATGGCTACACACATTGAAATAGTAATATGGAGGGGCGCGTCATGCTATAGTAGTTTTTTTTGTAACTATAAGTGTAAGAGCAATAGCGCACTAGCGGCCATGGCCGCAGCGGCCAAGCCGCGGCGGCCATCGAGATACACACCTTAGTATGAAATCGCCACGCGTGCGGCCAGGCCGCTAGTGCGCTATTGCTCTTAATGTGTTATTTCGAATTAAGGAACAAAATGTCTCTAAAACACTATTATCTCGAAACTAATTTTTTGCACTTAATGACTTCTTGCTCTACAACGAGGTAATGTGTCTTTATTATTTCCCAAGACCCAAAAGTAACGTAACATTGACACATGGTCGTGAAACAGTAAAGTCAATCTCTAAAAACAACCTTCAAAAACATATCTAAGGTTTCTGTACGCAGGACAGTAATTGAAGTTTTTATATTGACGACATTTCTAAAATCTTCAAATGCAAATATCTCAACTTCGATATAACTTAGGATAAAAATAATTGAACATATATTATGTGTACTTAAAAACACAACAAAGTAACATAATAATTATTTGTGGCCACTGAAAAAAAACATGACGCCGCTAGTCCATACTAAGTTAATCAATGCCTTTTCTCAGTAGCAGCCTTGGAGTCTGATTTGTGCCTGGTTGATGGCAATAGACTCGCACTTTATTACATGGGACTTAAACATAACTGGCGAAATGTGGGTGTACTAATGGGTACCTATGCCTAACCCTTCGGTGATTTCAGGGGTGATGTTATGATATGCAATATCTATTGCAGTTAGGCTGTTTAGAATTTCTCCTGTGTCATGGGTGTGTTTAGAAACATGTAAACTCACATACACAAACAACCCTTACTTTCACTGTATTACCCGATTGCTTAGCAGGGTTAGATTTTAGATAAAAAAGTTGCGCTTTCTAAAGAACATCAAGAGTTGACTCTTAAATAAAAGACTTGACAAGAAAAGTCGGCACTTATCCTTAAAAAAGCAAAGTCCCGCTATGCTCATCGCTTACACTTAGCTTAAAATGTAGTCACAATAATTCACGTGTCCGGCTCCAGCGAGCGGCGACGTTGATGGATAGGTCACTAAGCGTGGATTATTACGATTTTCTGACCCTTTAAGTGATTCACTTGTAGTTTAGGGATACTTCCGTACCAGTCGGGGGCGCGGATCATACGTAATGCGAATACCGGGCTCCCGACTTATGGTAGCAGTAGGAACCGTGGGGTTTTAGTCGGTAAGAGTCCGACATAACCCTTCGTTATCCCCAAACGGAGGTCATCCAAGAGGATTTCCACACGGTACTTCCGTAGTCCTTAAGCTATGTCCACACCAGTGTGCTTTCATGTTTATCTTGCGTTTTCGTCTGACGCAAGCATGAAGTGCAACACAGCGCATGTTCAAAACAGCGCATGCCTATAGCGCACGCTGATTCGTCACCGGTGGACATACAAGTGCAGACAATAAGATGCATGGGTCTATAGACCATAGATAATGCATGCGCTTGACGCGAGACGAATTGAAAGTTGAAGACGCAAGATAAACGTGAAAGCGCACTGGTGTGGACATAGCTTTAGAGGTTGAAAAGGCACAAGTACGTAGAAACCTCGGAAGGAACATGCAAGAAATCGAAGTTCTTACGCCAACTCATAAAGCTACATTTTGAACTGAATTTTACATTAAACTCCGAGTTTCTTTGTGTGTAGATCTCACGCAAGAAGACAGGGTAGGTACTGTAGAGGGTCTGGTTCCTTTAACCATATTCAAACTGATTTAATAGTTCTTTACTTAAAATTCAAATAATGAGAGAAAACACAGTTCGAATATAGAAGGTGAACATGATAGTCAGTCCGTAGAAAGAGAAATGACAAAACCTAAATAAACTACCTAATTATACTTCTATCCTAAATAAAATCAAAGAATAGTATGAAATATACCTCCTACCACACTACTGTATGAAAAATTCTATCTTCCCTCGAAAGAATGAGATATAGAAATGATGGTTGGCACAAAAACTTGTAAAGAACTATTTCTATTCATATGACGTCATCACTATTGACTCCTGACATCTGTCACCCGTGTCTTCGAATTTTGAATACGTTTTATTTATTCATAAGTCTGTTTTGTCATTGATTTCTACTATCGCTTTTTTTTGTTCGTTGTCTTTTGCTGAAAATTATTTTTTTATGAATTTGGCAAATAAAATGAGATTCTACAGCTAATAAGGACGGCCCATTGCCACTTCAGCTTACTTATTCTGTGAGCTACGTCAACTCTCCGGTTCCTCAACCTCAAGCTCAATTCATCTAATTTCATGGAAAAGAATAGCACTACTGATGAGTGCTGTCAAAATTTTTGACTACTAAAGTATTATTTCTTCTACGCACATTGTTTTCCAGTATCGAATTCAAGTAACAATGCACACAATCATTACATTCATTATCACTATTAAGCTGCACTTCCATTACTTTAACAGCGTATTTAAAAATCCCAGTCCGGTAACAAAAGTTCACATTTATATCAACTGTTGGCAAATTGTCAATCGGATTTCCGATTCCCTGGTGCGGTTTGCATGAGAATTGAAACACCGAAACCAACAAACTCTGTAACGATTACTTTTTGAACGAATAGTCGCCGCAGCACTATTCAAACTGAATCAATTGTGGCTTTCTGGTTTTTACACGGTGTTGAATAGAACTGAAGGTGGATTGAGAGAAAAATTGGTTTGAGGGGACATTTTATAGTGTGTGAATTTCTTTGCTGTTCATTTTATGTCTGAACGACCTTTGTTACTGACCGTACCTACCGGAAAATGCAAAATGGATGTGTAAAATTAATTCCATAATGACAATTTTTTTTATATATGGCGCATTCATACATACATAGATGATATCAAAATAAATGTTTATAGTGATTATGTAAGTTTATATTTGTGCAAGAACATGTTCACTCGATACTCTAAATTCTTAAAATCTTGACAGTTAGGGAAATCACTTACTTTAAGCTGTTGAAGAACAGCATCATCATATTTTCGTATCTACATTATGCATTCAAACATCCAAGTCAGTCATCCAAATCATCCAAGTCAGTCAAACAACCAAGTAGGTATCTATAGTTCATACTAATAATGAGAAAGATAAAGAGTTACAGCTTGTATTTTTTTTGTTTGTAAGTGGTTAACTCTGGAAATACTATGGATTATAAAAATTCTTTCACTGATAGAAAGCTACTTTATTTCCGTGTGGATATATTTTATATATAGGTAGATATCACAGAAATATTAAAAGCAGGAGAAGTGGCAAGGGGGCGTGTCGGCGACCACGTGATGCTGAGCGTTTCGCTCAGCTATTGAAAAAATAACCGTCACTGCGAGTTAGTGTGTTGTCAACCGCGATCGTGATAAAACCGCTTAAAAAAAACGATTATGGCGTCTTGTTCAGTGGTTTCTTGTAAAAATAGAAGCCAAAACAAAAATTTCAGAAGTCATGGCATCAGTTACCACATCTAAGTACAAGTATTTTACAATTTTTGTCTTAAAAATCACGATAAACAACAATCCGTAAAATATATTTCACTTGTACTACTTTATTTTTGTTTTCTTATATTAATCGACCTGTGTTTGCAATAACACCATGCAAAACTAAAGCAGGTATCCGTGCGCCCTTGCGCCGAGTAACTAATAATTTTAACACATATTTTAAAAACCTTGACCTGTTTGCCAATCCTGCTGGTAAGTTTAGAAACCTTGCAATTAAAACACTAGATTCACTAGATATCTGATTGTAACTATAACTTTACTTCTATCTAAACTTTTCATTTACAAAATTATAATATATATATCTTTTTCTTTTATTCTTTGAGACTGTATTGCATGACGTAGTTTTATTTTTAGCGTTACAACTCACATATTTTGTGGATAACGTGGTTGGATATACAATTGTATAATTTTGTTACTACCTACTTGTACACTATATTTAAGTAAATTAAGTATGTAAATGTTACTCCTTATATAACATATATTGTATATCTGTTTGTTGTTCCAAATAAATAAAATAAAAATAAAATAAAAATTACTCCGACTGTATTATTTTTGCATGAAATACATTGCTCTTTTACAACCACCTCAGTCTGTCACTGAGTGACTAAACAAGCAATGTAAAACTGACATAACGAAACCTCGATAAGCCGTAATGTCGCATGGTGCGTCCGCTGCTCCGGTCCGCCGTATTTGATCCGCCCCCTAGTCCCGACAACACACAATGATAATTGTTTTAGTGTGAGTAAATTATACGGAAAAAGTACGCTGTGGTTTAAGGAATAAGGTTTATATTTAAATGACTGAGTTATCGATGTCACGTGTGTGTACTTGTTCGTAGTATTGTTTTGACAGAACTGTGTGTGCAATATTAGCGTTATGGAGGGGCAATTGTGGCTTCACCGGTTTTCTATACATTTTGAACTCCACGCCATATCTCCTTTTTTACTATATCTATGGTAGATATAGTGGACTCCACGTGCACGAAGTTGCGTCCGAAATAAGTTATTAATAAAGGCAACTCTAAACTCACTCACATTATCATCTGATAAAGACTAAACAGATCACAAACCGACGCCATCAAGTCAATTGAAACGTTCAATTTACGTACGTCATGCCTATCAATAATCGTGCCAATCAAGCGTAAAAGGGTTCCTTTAATTCAACCACGTTAATTAATAAGAACATTGCTCAGTTAATTTTGATACGTCCGGATAATCTCTATGAGAATTAATTCGCTGGAGGATTCATCGTTCCTCGTTAGTAGAGATTTGTAGATAATGTGAACTGTGAACTATTGAACGGATTTTTAATTGCTTTATTGTCGGGTGATTTGGTACTGCTTCGAAAATAAACACAATATGTCTAAGATATTTATTCAGTTACATGTATATTTCTCGCCCCCTATTACATAGGATAAAAACATAACTGGCTGAATGTGGGTGTACTAATGGGTATACCTCTGCCTAACCGTTCGAGGATTTCAGGCGTGATGTTATGTATAATATTTACAGACTTAATAAATAAGAATCGCATCGCCGTCAACTGAAAATAGGATAAAAAGAACTGGCGGCATTGCTATGTTGAATGATAATGTTTAGTCTCTATCTCTAGCCAAGGTAAGAGTCAACTCTTGGGTCACACAAAGTGTTACCCAACACTGGACATTTTCTTATAAAAGGTTATGGGCACACGGACCCAACGACGCGAGGGTTTCCATCCCAAACGGGTCGAAAATATATATACTTCTAACGCATTATTGTTTACAATCCTTCTCATCAATTGCCAAGACAATTAATTACGCGTAATGTATTAGGAGATTAGGTATCGCAGCAGGTATCTATTTCAATGATAATTTTACTGGCCACGCGATTCAGTAATCAGTTGCGTCCGTTGTGTATGCTCTAATAAGTTAATGATATTGATTACGTTGTGGGTAGATATTGATTTGTTGGTGCTCTGTATTGTTATGGTCAGTTGGTTGAATACCTTTCATGTTTGACTAATATTTGGTACTTAGTCCTAATGGTCGGTTATGATTAGACTAGGTTTTCGAGGAATTTAAATAACTTTATAAAATTGATTTTAAATGGTTTAGAACACACTTTTTTATGCTTGTTTAATTGGTCCCAATATAGTTCCCTATGGCACGCCAACTGCTTACTACTATACTTTAATGTCTTAAACCATACAGAGTACCAAATACATGTAAAGTTTTCATAATATTGCGCTGTAATAGTCTCAATTATAGAAAAAGAGTATTGCTAGCATTCGTCAACATTTGGAAGAGATGTCGTATGATGTCAAACGCTTTTCATTAGTCCGCAACCTAGATTACGATGCGTAGGCACAGATAAGCCGCGAGCTATATGCTCACGCAGATAGCACGCCTAGACGTCTTAGGTTGAATAATAAACACGTCTGAGGTTCGCTGTTAGGGTTGTCACCTTTTTTAAGTAAACATATACTTATATTCTTAGGTAAAACTTAGATTATTCCTGCGACTTTGTTCGTCTGAATGTTGATTATCACGGGGTCTTGTTTTTTGTGCGTATGCCGTATTCTTTATCTTATAATCGGAGATTACCCGGAATACAGAAAGATAGACAGAAAAACTGTTTTTTTCGTTTAAGTACCGTGTCTATTCGTTTAGAAAACGATTAAATAAAACCTTTTAAAGTCGTATTAGGTAAAAAAAAAGTATTTTCATGTACGTTTACCCGAAATATTGTATAATGTTTTATTATAAAGATGGGGTGGTAACCCTATTCACTGTAGAGATGTGAAGATGCAGATATTACGATCCTCTGATTGTATGTTTCTATTAGTCGTAGAACATGTAGAGGTAGATAAATTATAATTTCTGTTCCAGTCATGTAATGAAAGCATTGGCATTAGGGAGGACTAGCTTTTGCACGTGACTTTGCCTGCGTTTACTTCAGAAGTAAGGTTGACTTATAAATTACTCGAGAACATAAAAAGGAGATAAAAATTATCCTATGTGTTAAGGTAAACCTATACATTGTTTGCCTTAGAACCAAGAGCAAAGGAAAATTATGTATTGTATAAAGTAATAGTCATAATATTTTTAGCTAGTCCGTACTATAAAAATACTTGCAAAGAACATAATAAAATGAAATAAAAATATCGTGTATCGATATAAGAAGCTTTCATCGCACAGGGCTATTTTTGGCAATGTCCTTTTAGCTAATTCCGTTCGGCCGTGTACGCGTGAAACAGTAATAAACATTCATCCATCCATTCACACACACTTTCCCATTTCTAGTAATAGTAGATAATAGAAGCAGGGTGTCCAAAGAATGATCTATGTCATCAACCCTCTATGCATACGCAGTAAAATAACAAAAATGAAAATGAATTAGAAATTGAATAAAACAATTACCTACTTTGTATATCTGCAAACAGATATCTGAATAGAACCTTTCCCGCACCCAACTCTAACGAAGGTACAAAACAAGGGTTCTAATTAATAGTCCCGGGGGCTAAGCAATTGATACTTTCCGTATTACATTTATCAATCACTTTTTGGCTAATTTTATTTTCATATAGATCATGCTTTAAGCTCATTTCAGACTACGCTATACTATTCTGCTATATAGTACAACATTAAAAGAAATATAGTACACAATATAGTATATCGAAGTGTGAACGTGTTCTAAATAAATGTGTGGTGAGCGATATTGTTGTACTATGAACTATATGTAGATATACTATTTGCTATTATATTATAGCGTAGTCTAAAATGAGCTTTATATTCTTGATAAAAAAAATGAAAATTTGAGTGTTTGTGAGTTTGTTCGTTATTCAATTACAATTTAGCCGATAAACACATTTAGATGAAGATACATAATCTATTCTAATATAAGAAAGCTGAATGGTATTTTGTTTATTTGTTTAAACACGCTAATTTCTGGACGTCAGATTGGAAAAATCTTTTTATATATGATAGTCGGCTCCGTGAGGAATAGTATAGTTTTTAAAATAATAATAACTCATTTATTGCAGGCGACACAGGCCCATAGATACATACAATCTTAACCTAAACATAATTACTTAATATTTTATAATTGGGTGATCCAATTCATAAAATGACTAAGTCCATTTTTAACGCTTTTGAGTTAGCAACACTGGCTTGTTAAGTTTTTCATTCCCTTTCGAATGGTCTATTCAAGGTTCTTGGGAAATATCTCTAAGTGCCATTTCCAAAAGTATAAAAAAACAAAAAAGGCGGATCTTCCATTCATTAAATCCCTATGTCCAAGAAATCACTAAGTCGTAAGTTTTTTTTGGAAGAAATCGCTAAGTCCATTTATTATTTGTTTAAGTCCTAATGGCAATCCACGTCATTACGTCAAATTATATGACAGAATTTTTTCTTATCGGTTTTTATAACTAGATTTACTGACTAGATGTATTATCAAAAGGGTAATTTGGCTAAGACAGTTAGATACCGATTGCGAAATTGTTTTTTTTTATTAGGTTTATTATATTATTACAGAATAATGCAACAAAGGGGTCTCTTTGTCTCTGGGAAAAGTACCACCAGAGATATTGGGGATTATTCTGCTTCATCTGAGGACGAATGGACACCCAAAAGAACTCGTGCTTTCAAAAATATCGTACCCGCTTTGAATAACGACCAGCCAATAAATTCTCTACAACTACCCTCATTTTCTGGCATTACACCAAAGCGCATGAAGCAGAATGTATATATATATATATAGTCCTCTTCACCCAGACTATTTGTGTTTGAAGCGGAATCAGACAGATAATGGCTATAGTATTGGCGATTATTCTGATTCATCTGTGGACAAACGAACACCAGATGATTCAAAACGAAAATCGTCCATTACTTTTTTGGCTGATGTACACCTACCCACTTAAAGCTACCTACAATCTTAACGTTTCTTCTACCATGCGTACTCGTAGTGCATGAGACAAATAAAATTAAATCTTTTCAAATGACAATCAACAGTAAATTTTACGATATCTACATATTGCAAGATGTAAAGCGGTTGCTAGAAACTGTTCCTGAATCGGAAAGGTATTTTTATGAGGATTTATTTCATGGATTTCAGGACCCCATAACTGCAGAATTCGATTCTGAAGAAGAAGTGGAATGATAAGCTGATTTTGTATAAAATGTTGTTCTGGATACTGCAATAATATATCTAAGTCCTCCATTTATCACTCTAATATGCCTAAGTCCAGGGATTAGAAATAAGTCCAATTTTTTTGTTATTTTATTAAGAGACTCCAGTTACGTATATCATTTTGATTATTTCAATAAATAAAACTACTTAGTTTGCGCTATAATATGTATTTAAATTGTTTTTTTTAACCAACGCATGTTATTTCAGCTGACATTTATAACATAAAATTATAAATATCTCAAATGTCACTTTTAGGACTTAGTCATTTCTTGAATTGGGTCACCCAATTGAAAAGATCACTTCACTTCATAAAACATAATGGTACGACCTACAGGTGCTGAACAGTAACCAAAGACTTGTGAAACTTTTGTGAGACTTGTGAAGACTTGTGCGGGTGAAAAAAAACCGCGCGAAAAAAGTCACGGGTATAAGACCTAGATAAAATTGATACTTTTCAATAGAGTGCACCCTAACTGAGAGCAACAGTTAATACTCGATGATTGAACCAGAAAAACGAGTCCCATCATTGTAAATAAAACTTGCACGACCAAAATCGATAAAAATGAATCGTTTAATCGTTCTCAACTATCCAATGAATATCGAATGCAAATGTTTGCGATCCAATTTCGAATCGATTCCATTAATTATTATAGTGATGACAACGTTGACTAGCTAATACTTTAGTTGTTCTAGTTGCCTGTTATTTGGCATGTAATTAACGCAAAATTGCCACGCAGCTGTTGTCAAAGACTGTAGTTTCGAATGCTTTGATTATGATTATTGCAATGGCCGCGGGGTGTCCAATTTGGCTTTTCTAATCAAGACGTGGTATTGTTCATAACATTGCTTTAGAAAAAATACAATTAAAAAGTTATGAAGTGTTTTTTTTTGCATCTGACGGTCATTGTTTCTCTTGCTTGCAATTTGAAATAGGTATTTATTATTTTTTAACTTGTTTATCAATTATATGAATTAAATAACCTGCTGAATGCTGTATTTTTTTAGTATGGTATTGTTAGAACATTTATTAAGGTCAAATATTGTTTTAATGTTTGTACATTAAAACAATATTTGACCTAAATAAATGTAACTGACTAGGTTGTCACTCCTACTTTTATGTAGGTAGTAGTAATATTATAGTATAATAAAACCCATAAAATAATTATTTATTAGTCTTTTACAAGCACTCTTCGAATTCAAAAATCTTATTTACATGACTCACAATTTATACACAGACACGGGTACTCTTACATTAGTAATGAATCAAATCAAATCTACTACCTTAATTTAACATTTAATAAAATTAAATATTTAATTTACCACTCAATCGTAATCAAATATGTTAACCGAACAAATCCCATCTAAATTCCGAATGAACACAAAAACAATCAATTCACTAACCACGAAACAGGCTGGTTTGTATCAAAACTAGCACAAACCACAAAAATCAGTCGGTACAGTGCGCGAATAAGCGCTAACCAACCTCATCGATTCGGCGCCTATGTTAATTATCAAATGTAATTGCGTCAGCTCGAACAATTGCTTCAGATTTATTAGACTTACTAATTAAATCCTATTTGTACAGACTGATTACGACGTGGTTTTTAGAAGTAGATTTGCCTCGTTGTTCTTGTTTAGAATTTGCTTGTAATTAACTTTGTCGTTGTACAGGTAGTTTAAAATTGAACGGGTAAAAGAAGATTCTTGACGGAGTCAAAAGTTACATCTTCTTTCCTTTGCGATACCGTTTTTCGGTAGTCGCTGAATAAAAAGCAGCCTATATCCTTTTTGGGGTTCATAACTTCAAACTTACCTTGTACCAAAATTAATCAAAATCGGTTCAGTGGTTTAGTTGTGAAAGGATAACAGACAGGCATACAAAGTTACTTTCGAATTTTTAAAATTAGTATTAATAGAATGGATTGAATTTTCTTATAAAAACATTATTAATAACATCATTATTAACTAATAATATATATATTATTGTAATGAAAAATATTTAAAATAGGTATAGATTAAGTGAAGTAGGCTCTAATTTCAGTCTAAAATCTTAACGAAATATTGATATGTCTAAAACCTGGGTGATACTTAAGAATGATTTGCTAAAACCAATTAAAAAATTAAAAAAAAAAATATACAGAAATATATGAATAAGAACGCGTCGACCCCTCACACAATATCATTCATCATTTGCGAGCTTAAGCTGGGCATCAAACTTTATCTCTCAGTAAATGATGCATAAGGGCATAACAATTAATATAATGTAGGTACCAACCTACATGACGTGATAAGGACTGTTCTCCATATCTGGCAAGTGTGATCGACCTCAAATGGCGCCATCATCGTTAACCCATGGAACACAACATATGATAATGGCGCTGGAGCAATCATGAGATTGATATCTATATATTGTTTGTTTGTATGTATGCTAAGTACTTGCGCGTTTAGTGGTCAGGGCATATTGTATAGAGCTGTGAATTTAGTATTGTTTGTTGTTATTTAATTCTTTATTCAGTTCAAATTATATTGTGTTGTAAAAATAGAGGTCTTTTGGTGTGTGAGGAATCTAGTTAGTCCAGAACCAATATAAACTAGATTCCTCACTGGTGAATGACTAAGTTTTGACCAGGCGTTTGTCTAGCAGACTTTTGGCTGAATAATAAAGTAAAAAATACCAATACTTTTATCATATATTTTTTTTTAATTCTCAGTAGCAGCCTCGGAGTCTGTATTTGTGCTCGGTTGATTGCAATAGGCTTGCCCCCTATTGTGTAGGACTTAAACATAACTGGCGTAATGTGGGTGTACAAATGGGTGCACCTCTGCCTAACCCTTTGGGGATTACAGGCGTGATGTTATGTTGTATTTTTTATTCTTTTTCTCTTTTTCAGTTATTATAAATTGTTCAAAAGTAACTTGAGTTACAAAATAACTGGCATTTAGTTATTTTTAGCACAAGTTACTTTTCGAGGGTGTCAATAACTTCAGTGGAAATGAAGTATCTCAAAACAACCTAAGTTTATGCTTCTATTTAGCAACATACCTACTACAAAGGTACCACTTGGGCGTACTAAAAGTGTTCTACAAAGTTTATAAAAATATGTATATTAGAGAAGGGTAGCAAAAGGCTGACGTGTAAAAAGGCTTTGTAAATGTAAACTTTGTAAAATTCGTTGTGTATGGAAACGTGGACCGACGCGGCGACGGGAGGGTTGGGGCAAACTATGGCGGAACTAAAGTTCCGACGTGCTCAGAATAATTGTTGCTATAAACCCGTAAATGGTTTTTTATGGACTTAGTTTTGAGCATATGAAATACCATTTTTGTGTTTGTTGTGTTTTTATTTATCTTTGGTGTTGTAAAATGATATAGTAACAGTCGTTTATATGTTATCTAAAATAATAAAATTCAGATAATCCGTCAAGTGAGGGTCGTTTTTAGGCATAAAGAGTTGTAGGTACCAAAATTATTATAGATTTCCATCTTGTTTTTCAGTCCGATTTTTTTTTTGTGTTTTTAATGAAATTAATACCCTTTCTATTTTGTGTCATAACATCATAAAATGACGGCTGTAATCCCCGAAGGGTTAGGCAGAGGTGGCTGTACCTACTAATGGATTGTGTCAAAAAAACTTTTTTATTCTTTCAATCTTTTATTATTTACAACTGTGATCGCAGTAAGTAAATTATGTACAACATGTGTTTTTTTAAATGTTTTAACTGGCTACTTACTGTTAATAAGATATAATAATAGATACATGTGACATACAGACAAACAAACGGTGATGACGTAGTGATAGATTGGAGAGAGAGAGATGATGATTTATGTAATTTGTAGGTATTATGACGTACAAAAGTTTAATTCTTTTAATTGTCTTTTAACAGTTCTTTTAATAGTCTAATTGAAATAAATGATTTTGACTGTGACTTTAGGATCACGTTTTCAAACCTTGGAACAAACATCGGCATCAATAGTTCACCTACATAGATATTTCCAAACAATATTTCTCTAGAGGATACAACAGCTCTATATCGATAAATTAGTTGCGAACAGAGTATTCTTCAGAGCAATCAAGATATGCTAATAGACATCTTTGATAGTTAAACTATGCAGATGCCTTCCCCTTACGGTCATCAGCAGGGATATCTGACCATGATGGGTGAATTAGAGAGATGGTAATGTGCATTTCATGCCTATATTATGGTGATGTAGGTACTAAACGTTTTATTGTGTTATGTAGGTACTGTATAAACATACATAACATCACGCCTGTAATCCCCAAAGGGTCAGGCAGAGGTGTCCTTATTTATATACCCACATTTCGCACGTTATGTTTAAGTCCCAAGTTATAGGGGGCGAGCCTATTGAAATCACATAGATCCAGACTACAAGCCTACAAAGCCTGCTACTAAAAAAATCCTGATGGAAAAGCCCATTAACACTTTGACTGACCCTTAAAGGCGAGAGCACTGCTCGACCGCGCGGTCGGGCGGTGTTCGTGTGTTAGGCATCAACGGATTTCTTAGAGGCCAATGCGACACGAGATCCGCTTCACCGCCAACCGCGGCGGTGCGCGGTACCGTGTGTTAATTGGCTATACGAAACAAGCAGTAGAGGAAAGCGCAATTTTAAATTGAAACGTCTTTGCGTATTACCTATGTAAGTAGGTAATACGCAAAGACGTTTTATAGTTAAAAGTCGGGCAGTCAAGCCCGCTAGACCCTCGTCTGGTCGGAGGATCCTTCCTTTTCAGCAGAGGATGAGAATCTTTACTCCCTGTTTCTCATACCTCTAAAAATTCAATATTGTGTGAAAATCTAAAAAAGAACTTTTCGTTTCTGTACAAATGAAAAGTAAAGCCAGATGCCTACAAATCACTCACGACCGGTATCGCCACTTGTGGTTAGCGATAATCACTTATCATACATTTAACAAGAGGCCGAGCCCGCACCATCTACACGTGTATTATTCCGTAGTCTGTGTGCGGTTTGCCTAAAGACATCCTATATCTATCTAACCCTAATACCTATTTAATTATTAATTTATATTTCCCTGCTACATTATCGCCTCCAGATATTATCGCTTTAAACAATCGTTAAATTGGTTACATTTTATCAACCACAGCATATGCAACACAAAGAAAATATTCTTTCAACAGCATTTTATCATAATTATCCTTTACTAACTGACCCAGCGAACTTTGTATCGCCATATTTTTTTAATTTTCTTTCTTAAGAGAATTAGTGAAATTGGTCTAGTGAGATGCCGTGACCAAGGGAAATAGGATTTCTATATATAGACTAGCTTCTGCCCGCGACGTCGTCCGCATCAATGTTGGTTTCTCCATACAAACTTTGGACACCTGTTTCATTCCCTTATGCGGTCAATTTTGGAAAATCATTCCTTATCGGATGCCTACGTCATACAAAGAACACACCCTCCAAGTTTCAGGTCTCTACGATCAGCGGTTTAGGTTGTGCGTTGTCAGTCAGTCAGTCATTCAGGACAAAGCATTTGACCTATGTATAGATTATACGAAATTTTGAAACCTCCACAAATGTGTTACAAAATTCTCCAAGACGTCAATAAAACAGAGTAGGCACATCAAATCGACCCAGATTTGATGTCCCACCCATTAGCTGACAAGTGACAACTTGTTAGAGACATTAAACTTATCCTTCAGTCCTTCTCGTAAGGCATTAACTTAAGCCTCAAATTTTATGTTCTATACAGATGCCAGTACTACTCAAAACGAAGCACCCATTCACCGCATGCGCCGCCTTGTTTTACGGTCCTTCGAAATTCTGACATTAATGTTGTAGCCTGATTGAAGCGCCGGCAATTATTTAATATTCCACTGGAATTATGTTGATGTTGGAACGGATTTGTGGAACTGTGTTGTTGGATTTATGCAGGATTTCTGAGGCCCTCAGATATACTCTTAATAGTTTAATTCCAAGAATTTATCTATTTAAGTGGTAGATTACTGTAATCCTCGGGTTGTGGGGTCCGAGTGTCCATAGCCTTTTTAAAGAATTTTACGAACTGTTGTTGACACCTACTGTGACCCAAGGGCTGGCTTTTACCTTGGCCAGAGACTAAGCATGCAAGTTTTATTTAGTTTCTTTGTATAATTTTAATTGTTAAGGGTTATCTTATTAAGTGCGTAAATATTGTAGATATTCGAAATATTAAAATAAAATAAAATTATATGTGAATATGGGTCTTCAGAAATAAAATATTGAACTAACAGTTAGGTACTATCGAACGTATAAACCTTCGCTTATAAACCTCAAAAACCAGGCATTAGCGAGTTCCGCATATAGAAAGATCTGCAATATTTGTTAATTTTCGTAAACACGCATTTTCTTATAGGAACGCGACATCAAAAGATACTGCTAGAATCAGGACTGGTTTTTTATAATTTGGTACCTATTTATTTATTTTAGTATAACATAATAAGGCTATTGGCCAAATACATTAACTATAATAGACATATTTGGCTACTAAGCTAATCAAGGAAGGCATAGAGGGCAAGAAGGCAAGTAGGACAAAACATAGAGGTGACCTATTAGAACATAAACAATATATTTTTCACAAGTTTTAAACTGAAACAGAAAATATACAATATGTTTTTTTCTGGCCACGTCATTGTTCGGTGGACCACAAATTACAGTTCGGTGTAGCGAAAATAAAAACCCAGTAAGTTGTGTATTAGAACTAGCGAGCTGTGTATAAAATAAACAACTTTCTGTGATAATGTAAAGAAACTATTAATACGTAAGAGACTCTACGCAGTGATAAAACGTTATTTTGTACAATGATAAGTACTTTTAAGTTCATTTTACCCCCGACGCAATAAGAGAGGTGTTATAAAGGACCATGCGACAATTTGGGCCCACTTTCAACATTGCTCAACAGTAATGAGACCTATATCAAATGAAAGCTCTTAAGATAGGCTTCATTTCATTCTATGGCAGCTAAGTTCAAATCGAGCGTGAAAATGGTGTTTTAGTGCATTTTGTCATTTTTATTAAAACCTTGAGCCCAGTTTTCCACATGGTTCAACAGTGATGAGACTCATGCCAAATGAGAGCTCTTAGGGTGTACTTCAATCCATTCTAAGGTAGCTAAGTTCAAATCCAGCGCCAACATGGTGTTTTAGTACGTTTTCAAAAAAAATATATATCTGTAACTACTATAACTGAAAAATATGATAGTGCTTCTCAACAGTGATGAGACCCATGCCAAATGAGAGCTCTTAGAGTGAACTTCATTTCATTCTAAGGCAACTAAGTTCAAATCCAGCGCCAACATGGTGTTTTAGTACGTTTTTAAAAAAATATATAACTATTATTAACTGAAAAATATAATAGTGCGTCTCAACAGTGATGAGACCCATACCAGATGAGAGCTCTTAGGGTGAACTTTATTTCATTCTAAGGCAGCTAAGTTAAAATCTAGCGCCAACATGGTGTTTTAGTACGTTTTCAAAAAATATATATATCTGTAACTGCTATAACTGTAAAATATGATAATGCTTCTCAACAGTGATGAGACCCATGCCAAATGAGAGCTCTTAGGGTGAACTTTATTTCATTCTAAGGCAGCTAAGTTCAAATCCAGCGCCAACATGGTGTTTTAGTACGTTTTCAAAAAAAAATATTTATAACTATTATTAACTGAAAAATATGATAGTGCTTCTCAACAGTGATGAGACCCATGCCAGATGAGAGCTCTTAGGGTGAACTTCATTTCATTCTAAGGCAGCTAAGTTAAAATCTAGCGCCAACATGGTGTTTTAGTACGTTTTAAAAAAAAATATATATCTGTAACTACTATAACTGGCACAGGCATCTATATGCTTAAAAGGAGGCGCCATCAACTGCACAATGTAAATAATAACGTGTAATAATGAAAATAAAACAATTTTGTTTTTTTTTTTTGTATAACTGAAAAATATGATAGTGCTTCTCAACAGTGATGAGACCCATGCCAGATGAGAGCTCTTAGGGTGAACTTCATTTCATTCTAAGGCAGCTAAGTTAAAATCCAGCGCCAACATGGTGTTTTAGTACGTTTTCAAAAAAAAAATATTTATAACTATTATTAACTGAAAAATATGATAGTGCTTCTTAACAGTGATGAGACCCATGCCAGATGAGAGCTCTTAGGGTGTACTTTATTTCATTCTAAGGCAGCTAAGTTCAAATCCAGCGCCAATATGGTGTTTTAGTACGTTTTCAAAAAAATATATATTTATAACTATTATTAACTGAAAAATTAAAACCTTGAGCCCAGTTTTCCACATGGTTCAACAGTGATGAGACCCATGCCAAATGAGAGCTCTTAGGGTGTACTTTATTTCATTCTCAGGCAGCTAAGTTCAAATCCAGTTATAGTAGTTACAAATATATATTTTTTTTGAAAACGTACTAAAACACCATGTTGGCGCTGGATTTGAACTTAGCTGCCTTAGAATGAAATGAAGTTCACCCTAAGAGCTCCATTTGGCATGGGTCTCATCACTGTTGAGAAGCACTATCATATTTTTCAGGTATAGTAGTTACAGATATATATATTTTTTGAAAACGTACTAAAACACCATGTTGGCGCTGGATTTGAACTTAGCTACCTTAGAATGAAATGAAGTTCACCCTAAGAGCTCTCATTTGGCATGGGGCTCATCATTTTTGAACCATGTGGAAAACTGGGCTCAAGGTTTTAATAAAAATGACAAAATGCACTAAAACACCATGTTGGCGCTGGATTTGAACTTAGCTGCCTTAGAATGAAATGAAGTACACCCTAAGAGCTTTCATTTGGCATGGGTCTCATCACTGTTGAGAAGCACAATCATATTTTTCAGAAAATAATAGTTATAAATATTTTTTTTTGAAAACGTACTAAAACACCATGTTGGCGCTGGATTTTAACTTAGCTGCCTTAGAATGAAATAAAGTACACCCTAAGAGCCCTCATTTGGCATGAGTCTCATCACTGTTGAACAATGTGGAAAACTGGGCTCAAGGTTTTAATAAAAATGACAAAATGCACTAAAACACCATTTTCGCGCTCGATTTGAACTTAGCTGCCATAGAATGAAATGAAGCCTATGTTAAGAGCTTTCATTTGATATAGGTCTCATTACTGTTGAGCAATATTGAAAGTGGGTCCAGGCTTCATACAAAGGTGCCCATGCTCCTTTGACGTATCCATCTAAGTGTCTGGCTGTGACACCTTAGTTCCTAAACGTTTAAAGTTAAGTTTAAAGTTTAATTTACCTGTCGTTTGTCAATGAGGAAGAATCAAGTTAATCTGTAAAACTAAATCTGTAGCTGAATTGTCGCGAAAAAGTGCCTCTTCTGTGATATTGAGACCAATAAAATGATGATGAAATCCATATTGCTGCAGCATATTTGATGTTTAAGTGACAAAAAAAAAAACAGAAAAACAAGGAGTACTCCTCCGATTTTCCTTCAACTCTTATTATGGTTGTCATTTCGCCACACAAAGACGAAAACCGAGGACATTACTTCATCCAAGAAACAAGAAACTCAATAATCAAGATCATTACTTTGAAGAAGACAAATTAAAGATTCCTTAAAGATTCTGTACCCTTTAAGGTTAATTTGCCCTTTTTATAAGGAGCTTGCCCACTATAATACCGTGTCATACCATGCCCGTGTTAGGGACTTGTCGAAACTATACCCACTAGACCGTTCCGCTACCGACAAACAAAGTCGCGTGCCATGCAGAGACCGTTAACAATATCGGTTGATACTTGTTTTGCATAGTAGCCTGTGTCACGTTTCTTTCCGTGCATGGTGCGGTTTCTTCATAGCGTATCGATGGCAAATACCTATAGATAATGAATGATAAAATTATATAAAAAAAATTGTTTGGCCCAGTATTCAGCTACAACATGAACAATATCATCCGCTGATGTAGTCATTAGGTCCATGTTCAGGTGACAGGGCTTGCGGCGCAATATAAAAGGTGGGTCATGATCTAAAGATCGGTGTCATCTGCGAAACTCCACCTTTGGAGAATATTCTCTCTGCTGCGGCCAACCTGGGTGCGGAGTATGTATAAAGTTTTCCAAGTCAGTCAGAGCAACGCGTGGGTGATTTCCACTTTTTTCTAACACGTTCTTTGTATGGTACAATGTAGTGGGCAGACTCCTTTAAACTTGACTTAATTCTGTAATTACCTACTCCTACAGTCAAGCTTTTGAAGTGAAAATGCTTACTATAATTTAATAATCCGTAAATCGGATCAGCCTAACTAAATCAAAGGAATGTCTGTATTATTTCATTTAGTTAATTTTATTGAGATTTCGCTTTGTGCTGTCAAGCGAATGACTAGGCTTTTATGTCATAAATAGATCTTGATTGGGGGATAGTTATTTAGATATTCAAACGTGAAATTGAGTTAATTTAATTCTGGTATTTTAGTCTTAATCCAAAAAGATAAGGCAAGAAAATGAAATGTTTTGTTTGTATTATAACACAGTCTTCAAAAATAGAATCTTACCACTGTTAGGTGGATGGATTTGTTACTCAATCACACTAGAACGGCTAAACGGATCCGACGAAATTGTACACAGAGGTAAATAATTGTAGTCTATAATAGTGCATAGGCTACTTTTAGTGATCCATGCTCGTACCTTCTCCGTATGATGAGAGAGCTTTGCCCAGCAGTGGAACAATAATAGAAGCCTATTATTGCCATCAGCGGATGTTGTTAGCAACTAACTCTGAATTTTTTGCACAAGTGGACTTTACTGATTCGAAAACCGCTGTTATTTTGAAGATCATAATGATGAGTTTTGTATATTTGACACCATCAAAGCTGGTGATAATATATGATCCGATCCAGCGTGTCCCTTTGCTGCCCTCCCCCAGCGACGTCCTAAGCCAAGGCTCGTGCCGGGGTTGCGGGACGTCTTATCAGGATACCGTGGCCCCGGAACGTAAAGGGCAACAGAAGGAACAGGGTGGATTTTTACCACCTAAAAAAAAAAAAAACCCAAGGCTCGTACCCTACAGGAGTTGCCCTTAGCGTGTAGTCGCTTAGTTTTTAAGTTTTAAACCCTGGCTGGATGCCTTTATTTTTAAGGCACCACAGACAAATCCAATTAAGCAGCCGACAACCTCATAGGTCGACCTGCAAGATGCTCGTCCGAAAAAAATAAACAGATTATAATATAGACGGATTATTAACACATACCCTAGAGTTGTCAAGAATTACATTTATAACGACAAGATGAGAAAGCAGACAAGACCCTAGCTTCGTAATAAATTATTTAGACGTCCTAATTACAAACATGACAGGTATAATATTTGTCGTCTGTCTCATATTATTTACATCCAATGTCCTACACGACAAATAATATTATTTGATATTTTGCTAAAAGAAATACAAGAAAATAACGCCTTCACTGTTCAGTTGTGTAGGATGGGGGCGTATTGGGCAGATGAACTGATGTACCCAAAAGGGGACTGACCGGAAGGTGTTGTACCGAAACTTGGGAGATTCGTATGGTATATTAAATTGTCTAAGTTTTATGCCATAGTTGTTATCACATCACTGACGGGGGTGCCATTTTTAAGAAGGGGGATTTCCACTTCTTGAACCAAAAGAGGTTTTTTGTTTCAGAAAAATATTTATTGGTATGACGGGCGTGTATCATGAAAAATAGACCAATTTATAGTAAAATTAGCGTCACTGTTAGTTATCTTAGTGTATATTGTTATTTAAAAATAAGTTAGTTCTTTTATTCGACTATAATAGAATTAGAAAAATTAGTCAGTAAGTTATCGTCCTAATAAACAGTTTTCCCATAAACAAACAAAGTATTGGACATTTGCGTAACCAGACTTAAGTATCCTTCCCAAGAAAATATTTTAAATCCGCACCTCTATCTTTTGGTCCATTACACATTCAAAGATAAATTTTCCATTAGATGGCACAAAGAAGGCGTCACACCGGTCGGGCAGGTAAATAAGCGTTTGAGCGAGAGTCCGCACAAAATCGGCGTCTTCCTTCCCCGTCCGAGACCCCAATAATGGCCTGTACGTTCAAAATGTGGCCTCTGAATGTACCAATTTACCCTTCCAGTGGCCCGGCCGGGTATCTCTGGGTAAAAGAGGCCATTCAATCTCCAGTATACCGGAAGGATCGCGTTATTTTTAAATGAAATGCTTAGATGGCGCTCGCGTCTTTTTTCAGGTACATTGTGACAGCGCCGAGGTTTCATTGCGTAATAACCATTGGATTATGGTTATGTTATTGGGATGTTTTTGCTGTAATGTTATGGAGAATTATAAGTGGATATTGTGAGGTGATAATATGGGTGTATCGGAGAGGTTTAAAAACCCACTGTTGGTCCCGGCTGTTATACGTGGATCTTTGACAGTCGTTACGAGTCGTCTGAAGCTTGAAAGTCTGACAACCATCTTACCTAGGGGTATCGTATTACCCAGTTAGTGGGTTGTGGAGGTCAGATAGGCAGTCGCTCCATGTAAAATACTGGTACTCAGCTGCATCCGGTTAGACTGGAAGCCAACCCCAACATAGTTGGGAAAAAGCTAGGCAGATGATGGAGAGGTTTAAAAACCATACCATTGTAGACTGTTTATTTAGTTTCTACCGTTAACCATTGGTCTCAAGTGAGACTGCTGAGCTGTGGGTTCTGGGTTTTATTCCCAAGTCGAATATTTGAGTTCATTCTATTAGGGATTTCTCAGTAGCATCCAGGAGTTTGGAAGTGGGTGTGGTGTTGAAGTGGACTTATCAGACTACGAGAGTAAGAGAACATGGAGCTTAACCCTGTATTAGCACACACACTTGTGCCCTATAAAATAAATTCTATGTACTTAGCTAGTCTCCATTGAAATTCGCCGCCGAGACATTTAGTCGGGAAATTTTTTCATTAGATTCTATTTAATTTCTCAGGTTTCGTGAAAAGTTTTTTTTTTCAATTAAAATCTTTTCTTATTTTAGTATATAATCACCCTTATGAAATGTAAAGCATGTTAGTATCAAATATTATTATTAGTACTTAAAACCGAAACTAAATAAAGTTTAATAATAACGATGTTAGTCTACTCCCCCACACTGAAAATCGCTGTTAATAGAAATATTTAATAACAACACGCGATATTACTGTTCAAAATTAAACGGTACACAGTAAGGGTTGCTGAGCCCTCACCGGGTGCGACTAAAAGCCTGTCAGGGTCACTTTACCAACCTACTCAACGGGGCTTTGCATACCATTTACGAGAAACTACATCTCAAACTATCGACAAACATACATTTTATCACTAAAACGCTCATACATTGCTCGCTGGACTAAGTCAAACAAAAACAGATATTTTGCTTACACTTCAATGTATTTTGAACATCGTGTAAAGTACAAGCGCTGTAAGCTCGACGTTTGCTGTTAGTCTTTAAGCTTTCTTCGTATGAATATTATTTTCAGTACAGCGACCCAACATTTGTGCCATCTGTTGCTGGCTTTTATACTCTATACTATTTTATTAAAAACTAAAAGCTAGTTAAGTCGTATTTTGACTATATTTTTGCTAAAGAAAGATATAATTATAGCTTTTGTTTATTTAGAGAAAAAATACGTAAATTAAATCCTTTGACATCGGAGTATCTCATTTCCATGGTTTTTTACGTTAGTCGTGACAAACAAGTTATTATTACGGTATTCTCATTATTAAAAGGTACTATTGGCAGGTAATTGGAGTTTTTATTTCGGTAATATAACTTCCCTACTTACAAGTGTATAAATCAAACTCGACAATATTCGTGAGTATTGTAAAAGCGTCCTTAAGAGCGTTTACGTCTTCGAACTTTCAAATCCTTATTTTTCTAAATGAATGAACCATTTTTAATGAAACTTCCTACACATAAGCAGTATAGATAGGTCTGAGGGCTCATTTACGGAAACGCGGGGCATCGTCACGCGCTGCGTGCGGCGTGGCGTCAAGCGGCGCGAAAATTAGTACGTCAAAAATCGCTTCTCCGTAAACGCAGTCATACAACGCCATATGTTTGAATTCAGTGCGGGCCGCGCTGCAGAACGCGACGCGCGACGCCCCGCGTCTCCGTAAATGAGGCCTAAAAAGTTAGTTGAGAACATTGTATGTATCTACCTAATTAAGCAACCTACGACAAAGGCAATTAAAATTAAAATTCGACATTGTAAGTATTATATTTGTACTAATAAACGAGTATGGTCGTACAGAACGTAAAATACTAACTTTATAGAAAGTTGCCCTTTTCTATAAAACTGTCCAAGTAGACCCTTGCACTAAGGGTTCCGTCCAACTAAAACTATTATTGCTTGCGAGATTAGTTCGTGAAGAAGTCAAATGAAAAAGGGTTTTTATTGTTTGTATTAATTGCCACGACAGAGGTCATAGTAACATCTTTCTATTAAGTAAATACATGTATACTTCATGCATTTAACTGTTACATTTATATTTAATATATGGAGGGGGGGTATGCTTATCGCGCGGGGTTCTCAAATGGCGTGAAAATATTTTTTTTTTGTAATTTAAAAATATTTTTATTATGTTAGCATCTTGTACTTAAGTTATCTTTTAATAGTATTTTTCTATGTTGTGCGTTGTCTTATGTGTGCACCAAATAAATGGTTTAGCTGTGCGGTACACAATAACGTTTTTTTTTTTTAAAATACCTTTTTATTTTTATATTCGTGTACAGATGTTAACGTGTCAATAAACACTTTTTCTTCCTTTCTAAAAAGACGCCCTGTGTATGACAGACGGGCGGACTGTCGGAGCAGCGTTACGTTTTCACCTTTAAGGTACGGAACCCAAAAACCTGGGCGAAGTAACAGCAAAAACTTAACTTGTTTAGCAATGCTGTAATTGCGAGGGCCTGCCAAGATAAGCTCGTTTCTTTTTAATTTTCCTTCTGGAAATTACTTCAATTCCCCCGTTGAATAAATGAAGACTGCACTACGTTCTTTAAGCGTTTTTTTTTTTTAATTTATTTTATTACCGCGAAAGAGATCTCGGCAAAGTTCTCGAGAGCTTTTAGTTCAAGGTTTGATTAACTAGCCTTAAGACGGTTAAGAAGAAATCTGATTAAGTGCAACTGTGGATCGTGTTTATACAATGGAGTTTTAGAGTGGATTGGAATTAAAAGTTATACCTTTTATTTTTGGTCAGACATTCTAATTTTAAATGTTAAATCGTTTTAAGAACAACTTCCCTTACAATAGATTAACTGTAAAACAGCGTTTGTTTGTAGTATTTTTTTTTAATTTGCTTTGTTCAGATTCTCTACTACGTGGCTAGCAGAGTGCCTAGTGGTATTTCAACTGGAGTGATAAGCTCATCAGCTTAAAATCTCTGTCTGTCGCAATTGGTAGGTAACACTTGTAATCCTACAAGTAATAGATAGATAGAAATATGGCAATCAAATACACATCATATAAGTGTTTATATGTCAATTAACAGCAATAAATAAAAACGACCTTAAAACAACTGTAATGGCCGCTGCCTGTCACCGTTAACAGAATTGATTAAAGTAAAGTAACTCCTCGCTCAATTGTGTGAGCAAACAAAGGAGGTAACGACTGTTTTATACGTGTTTTATTTAACTTTTAGGGTATTAACTTCCTAATTATCTTGATTGCTTATCTTTTTCTAAGATAAACGTGAAAGATTTGGAGATTGTTTAGAAAGGTGGAATAGTATGAACTGTCGTTATAAGAGAAAAAGGCTGAGAGGGCTCATAGTAAATGTGAATATTGTTAATTATTAAAAAAATAGTTAAGCATTTGTGTATAAAAATTCCGACAACAACCGTCGAGCAGTAGCGCACCAGACAGAACACCCGTCTGGTCGGAGGATTCTCCCTTTTCAATAGTCGATGAGATGATACCTCTAAAAATAATATAAATTATGCTACAGGTTTTCGTACCCGAAAACAGAAGAGTGCATAAATAAAAAAATAAAAAATCCAAGCAGTTGTATTAAACTTCGTTTTTCCTCAAACATTGGTTGTTTTTTAATATTAGAAATTGATTTTCATCCGAGCAAAAAGCAACACCTGCGTTATTTGGCGTCTGTTTTTCATTAATATTCTACCAAATTGAAATGTAAAGAGCAAATGTTAAAGAAATATACGTTTATTATTTTTACAAACACTTTTATAGCTTAATACTCTTAAATGTAAGGACCAAATAAGTATGGATAAAAGGCGAACTATGAACTGTTTTGATATTATTTTATTAAAACCAGTAAACATAATTATTAGTTGTGATTACAGTTGGCTATTTAATTGTGATTTTGAAATTTTGTTATTTTCACTTTTATGAGGTTTTCATTATGAGCCATTTCAAACAATAGGTTTGCAGTCGCAATAATGTAAATCAAAATGCATTATTAAATTGGGATGATCGAATAACTCAATAAAAACATAAATGAGAAAAAGAGCCAAGTTCGGTAGCAACAATCTTTAGGGTAGTCGGTGTATACAATAAAAGAGTTGATATTTAAGGGCTGCCAAGTTCCTTAGGATAGCAGTTCCATTAATCATAGTTGATTGAATAAATAAAGTTTTTCAATACATTTAAATAATAATTTAGTATTTTATTTGTTTTTTTTTATCTTACGAGTTTTAAATATTAAATTTCTAATAGGTAGGTATATAAATTAGTATGATCGTGACGAGATACTAGTAGTTTAATTGGAGGAATTAATGTTTTAGTATAACAACTATAACTTGTTCGTATTGCTAATAGTCGGAGATCATTCTCACAATAAAACTTCATAGGTTTTTTTATTAGTTCCTTTATAATTTATTTATACATTTTAAATATTAAGAAAAGATACTTCTTCGATTTTATATTCTGACCGTCTGACTTAGCCAGTACACAACTTATCAACATATATTCTGGTGTTGGAATTGTAAATGTAGCACATAATTATGCATAATTATCTTTGATTATGCCATTTTAGTATTTTATAACACACATGGGTAGTAAAGATATTTAAATTCAGGTTTAGAACACACAGCTATTACTGCATTTTCAGAATAAACTTCGACACGTGTGCCTCTTTCTGCATCACACAGGGTTGGCAGAGATCCAGACAACATCAAGCCACTTCGGAGTAAAAGAGCATCAGAAACGCTTTTACCAAAAATTGTATTTTTGTGAATTTAAAACGACGGATTTTTATTGGTACAAAAGAAGTTTTCTGTTTATTTCGGTCACAATTTTTATAGCTTTGTTAATTTTGACGCACTTCCGAACACCCGAAATTATGATTCGGTTTGGTCTTGTATTTTTTTTTTTCTATCATTTGATGGCAAGCAAGGCAACGCCAACGGGTGTCCAGCGCCGCCTATATTTATTTTCAGAGACAAGGCTAAAATGTTTAATGAGTCTATGCCAGGGTTTGTGTGTTCATTTGTCAGTATGAAAGCACACTATGCATTAGATACAGACCTGTATTGGAACGTTGTAAAGTGCAGATACTCGTACAAATAATGTTTACAGTTTCAATCGAAAGGGCAATATTCCGGCTGAAATTGTAAACAATATTGAAATACTTTAAAGTGATAGGTACCTACTGGTAATTTTCATTAGTAGCTTTGATAAAAATTTTGGTAAATTGAACAGTAAGTACTTAATAATCGATACTAACTGCAGTCCAATTATTTATTTATTTGTTTCAAACAAACTGTCTTCGACATTTACCCAAATCAACAACTTTTTGGACTCGTGTCTTTGTCAGAAAGAAAACCTTTGTTGCGCCGTTCAATGAATTTTTAACACAACCTCAATAATAAAAGGAGGTATATTACAAATTTGATCAACTGGAAAATATGGGGAAAAAACTATATTTGGTTTTTTAACCAATAAGGAAATGTCTATGCGATTTTGATTCTTAATAACACAAAAAAGGAAAATATATATTTATAATACCCTAGCACTATCTCCGCGACTTCCTTACGGATCCCTAATTTTTTTGACTTATATTTAAAACCATCACGACGCTATGTACTGTTACTTGCACCCATAAGCACAATGTTTTGAGTAGGTTACATTGCGGGCTACTACAGTAAATTTTCACACCAACAAAAAAAAATGAATTCTATTTTTATGCTAATGGTTTTAAGCTTGAAATCTCTTGGCGATGGGCTATTATGATTATGATAACTAGCTACTTACTAGTTATTGTATTGATGGACAGTTAATGGCAATTTCTACTAAAGTACCTGCCATATTTTAGTCTACATTTCAAAAGGTTTATTAGAAAGAAGATTATCAAAGAAATAAGAGAAGTCAGTAACTGTTTCCCTATTATTTTCATAAAACGTTTCTTTATGTTTGTAATCCATTGGCGTGTGTGCCTGCGAATGCGCATATCCCTCATGGCTATATTTGTTTTGTTTGTGGCAAGTTCCATCTCTCCATTTAGTTAGGTCTGGACCTTCAATGTGGGTGCACGGGACTGGCATGTTCCTGAAAGAAATACTTGCGTTATTTTCATCTTTCTTCTTAAATTACCTGGCAACATGCAGCTACATGTTCTGAAAAGTATTTTGTTATAAGTAATAATTATAATGACGTAAATATACGTAAAAAATAATTTGCACGTACGCTTGCTTGACTTTGACTTGTGTGTTTTAAGTTATAAAATCTTTCATTGGAAGCAAGGTATTTTTTTTCTTGCAAATAAACATAAAAAAGTATAAAGGAATTGTTACTGTCAAATATGAATCATATATTAAGTACTAGCGACCCGCCCCGGCTTCGCACGGGTGCATGTATTATACATATAAACCTTCCTCTTGAATCACTCTATCTATTAAAAAAAAACCGCATCAAAATCCGTTGCGTAGTTTTAAAGATCTAAGCATATATAGGGACAGACAGACAGACAGACAGGGAAAGCGACTTTGTTTTATACTATGTAGTGATAGTGATAATTCTCTGAAATTCTTTATAGGTTCCTCGAACCTAACGATCAACAAACAGCCGGTATATTCTGTAAAAATCTTCTGCGGTGAATTAAGGTAAAGTGAGTTTTACCTATCATAGTGATTGGACAGCTCACCTCAATCTCACTTCACCAAAATTCACCAAGGGAGATCTTTACAGAATAGCACTGCTGATTGATGATCCTACTGAGTATTGAAATCCGTGCAAAGGAAAATGGAGCTGCATTTTCGAACTACTAAGCTACTACCTAAATTCCTCTAAGACTATCCTCTAGTGATTAATACAGCTTCCACATTGGATGTCTTCCAGAATTTCGTTAGTTCGTTTAGGTTTTGGTAAAAGATTGTAATGAAAGTTTAACTTAGAAGTATACGTAAACGTATACACTTTAGAAAAGCGCCGAGGAAAAGAAGCTCAAAGAGTCCCCGAGAAACGATTCAACTGTCTTGGATCCCGCAACCAAAATAATCAGAAATGAATGTGGAGGAGTAGGTAAGAAAAAAAATGTTCCGGGTTTGGAAAATCGTCATGGGTCTGAAAGACTTTTAATGATTAAAAACTAGCCTGGTGTTCTGATAGTTACGCTGGGTATCCCGGAACCGTACGTGCCTTCTGCGATCCCCGACTGGTGCCCGGCCCGCAGGTCAGGGTGTGAGGTTATTGACTCCCCTCGTGACATCAAAGGGGACGCCCGTGGATCTCTACGCGCCGCCGCCTTGGGTCAAGTTGAATGGGTGTCGACAAACGTAAAAGTATACATACCCCGGTCTCACACTCATGAAGGCCTGAGGTTGGATGTACTTGATTCCATCAGCGTTGCTGCATGCCAACCGCGCCATATTAGTTTTTCTTATTTCGTGTAGTTGATCTATGAGATTATAGATTTGCACTTGGTTTTGAACTCTGATTTTTAAGAGATTTAGGGCCTGTTTCACGACCTTTGATTAAACGCTATTCACCAGATACTTTCAAAAACAGAACAGAATTTGTATGAAATAATCTGCCAAATAATTTAATCGGAACTTATTCGAAGATTGTGAAACAGGCTCTTACTTTAACAGATTCAATAATAATTATAATAACGAAACGTAGAAAAAGGTTTCATCAAATTTATCTATTGGTATTGTAATTTTATAACGACAACCTTCTCAATTTCGTCCAAGTGGAACTCAAGTGACACACATCCTATTACACTCGGTAAATAGTGTAACTTTCTATTAGTAAAACAATTTTGTAATTGGACCAGGAGGTACTTCCAGAAATTACCTCTAACAAACTAAAAATTTCACCTCTGTATCAACCTTTTAAAACTTACCTAAAGCAAAGCTGTGGAACTGATCGCCTCTTTCGAACCAGAATCTATCAGAGAATCTATAGATCTGTAACTGCTTTGTCATGATGCAGAACAGCGTGGGGCCCACGTGGATACCCTGAATGTCGTTTTCACTCATGATACCCGCCAACAAATCTACGTCATCCACTTTTTCGTACAGTTTCTTTAGGGTTTCTACTTTCTGGAAAGAAAACAATATACCTATATTATGGAACTAATAATACCTGCCTATTATTGTCCTCTGCAAAGGCTTCTTCTCATACAGAGAAGACACGAGCATTGATCACCACGCTTGCTCAAGGCAGCTTGGCGATTGCAGACTTATATTAATTATAAATTCAAGTTTCCTTACTATGTTATCATTTACCGATGTCAGTGATGTTCAAGATAAACTTAAAGAATACATATTAATAGAGAAAGTCACATTTGTACTTGAGCATTATACCCGCAACCTCATCATGAGTTGCTGGCGTTTTAACCACTGGTCTATCAAGTGCTAAAAAATTACAATAAGGGAAGCAAGTTGATGCTTTTATAATATAACAACTCTCACAGAATTTGTTGGCAAGTAATACCAAAACAATTTCCTCAGTAGCTTCGTGTAATGTGACATAAACAGTCTCAAAACGTTCATCTAAGTCTGAAGCAGCTTTAGTTAATGTTTAGTCTTAGTAATAAGATATTACTGCAGACTTGATAAGCAACTTGATATAAGGGAATGCAATTTAATTAAAGAGGAAGCTTAAGACAAGCTTGGCGAAGACTAAGTAATAAGACTGTAATCTGGAGACTATGAAGAGAGAAAAACTAAATTGACTAACTATAGTCAGTTCATTTTGTTAAGTCTGCATTGAAGAATAATTGAAATATTTTTTTAAATAATTTCTATTAATTCGATTACTTTCTATTTTTATTAATAGGTATTCGAAATCTATCATAATTTATGTTACCGCCCATACTGGATTTGTAGTCTATCTATCCGACTAGTGTCTAGGGCTATTATTTTGCGTAGAGAATATAAGGTTATTGACGACACAACAGATACAAACACGAACAGTGCACAAAACAAAATAACATAAAAACTGATCATAAACAAATGGTGGAAAGGACATCATGACACAAAACTATACCATAGAATTAGTTTACGATTCTAGCCCTTCCAGAGTTAAATTTTTTCGTCGGCTATAGCTGTTCTATACAAAAGTACAATTCATAGACGGTAAAAATTTATAGAACAGATGATTTCTTATTTAATAACCAACCACCCATTTTTATCACCATGGTCTTTAGACTCAAGTAATAAATTCATGGTAAAATTTGATGCATCTTCCACGGCGTATAAAGTAACTAAGTGGAAGATTACTTTGTAGGTACCTCAATTTCCATAACGTCTATGAAGTCTCGGAACTTCTTAGCCGGTTTTAATCCGCACATGTGCCTGTAATCATTGTAGCCGCGAACGCCCATGTCTCTGCCCCTTTGTATATCCAAAGCTGGTAAATCATGAGCTCTTTGAAGTTTCTTGCCGTAGTAATTTTCGGAAATCTACAAATAATGAAAAGATTTTTTTAATGAAAGAAACGCACCAGCTGGTGATTTCTCCCGATGTATAATTTGTTTTCTGTGCCTGTGTTCACCAATTGTATTTTAAAATTAAACTAAAGGACAATCGGCAAAAATAATTAGAAGATGGTCTAAGAACCAATGATGGTAACCGCACATATTATGTCGGTAGATAAGTATTTAAAACCTGGATTTTCTGTATTCAATTAATTTTTTAAGTAACCCGAAAGGTTTTTTTGCACTGGACCATTACAAATAACAATTGCGATAACGTACGTCAGGATCCTGTATATCATCAAGCTTAGCAGCATGCTGATGGAATATCCCACGACTGAGTTCTTCTAAAATCTTTCCTTTCTCTAGAAGACCAGATCGAAACAGTGTGTCACTGTAGGAATACTCGTCTTTGTAATGATAACTTTCGGTGTATGTCCTAGAATAAAAAAACACTTATAATTTTAAATTGTATGAATAAAATTATGCTATAACAATTATATTATTGTGATGTAAGTATAAAGTTGAAAAGTTTCAAATGTTAATATATTTTTTTAATAAATTATCAATAATTTAAGTAATAAATAGAACATACAAACTTTTCGAATAGGTGATGGTGATATTTTGATAATGCTCCATTCTCCACAAGGAAGGATTACCAATCAAATTATTTGAATATAATTTGTAACTAGACTGTAGGTATTTAATTTATATCTCAATAAAGACATATGGCTATGATATATTATGTGTGAATGTTCTAAATAAATATATAATAACTTACTTGATTCGGCCGTCCAGGAAAGTATGGAAGTATCTGATAGCGATATCAAACTCTGCATATACAAGAGGTACCGCTTCCGCGTCGTATGTACTCACATGCTCCACATTTTCTGATAGCAGACCATAGTTCACCATGTGTCTATACCCTACATTATAAAAACAAATATTTGTTTATAAATTTTATTATAGACAACACTTTTATCTCTGAATTTTCTAAATTTAAAATTCAGAGATAAAAATGTTCTCTCAGAGGTAAAAGCGTTCTCCTAAAACGAGACAAAACACAATCATCCAATAATTCACATGTAATTCAAATTGTAATTTCATAGTCATTGCATTGTGTCCTGTTTTTTTGCACCTGTGCACCTGCACAAAATTTTGTTGCAATACTATCCAGCAAAAACAGGTCAATGCCATATTTAAAAATAATTATAATTATTTAGAATATTGGCATGGGTTGGTTAGTTCTGGAAGAATTAAATCTAATAATTGCAATCAGTAATAAGGGAAGAAGAAGAAGAACTGACAGGTTGGTTTTTATCATTTGCCTAGTCTTTTCCTATATTGAGGACAGCTTCCAGTCTAATCGGATGAAGCTGAATACCAGAATTTTACACGTGGCAACTGCCTATCTCTCCTCAACCCAGTTACTAGGTAACACGATACCCTTTGTTCTCTTACGAATGTTCATAATAATATCGTTTCGTACAGATTTCCCTATCTTGTGTTTAACTTGATTTCTATAGTCAAGTTCAAGTTTTGCTGACAAGATGTAATTAACAAAAGCTGAAGTCGAGAAATTCAATTCATTAAAAGTTTCTGTCGAGACAGTATTCAGGAAGTAAAGAGAACTTTAAACTTGAAGACTTACCTAATATAGAAGGTAGCAACTCATACATGAAGATGTTGGAAGCTGTACCGATGTTTATCTGCCTTGCTACCTTAAAAAGACGGTCGTCTTTCCAGCAAGGGTTAATCTCGTGAAGAGCTTTCGCCAATCTATTGTGTTCTCTCATGAAGAATATTGTCAAAGCTGTTGTTCTAAGATCATAGTTTCCTACTTCTGGAAAACCTATTTAAGAATAAAAAGGTGTTTTAAGTATCCGTATCAATTTAATTTTAAATAGTAGTTACCTATAGAATTAATTTTTTGTCATTCAAATTTATTATTTTAGAATATATTTAATTTATTTATTTAGAATTATTTTTTTGTCATTTCCCCAGGAATCTTTTTACTATAAAAATGTAGAGAAAATAAGTCATTATAAATTACATTTATTATTTATTTAAAAAACTCACAAATTATATTTCTTAATATTATTATAAAAATACCGCGCCCTTTCCGCGTCAAAGTTAATATAATATCCCACTAGAACCTTATATTTTACCGGGATAAATAGCCAATTTACTATTCCAGACTATAATCTATCTCTATGCCTTTCATCCAGATCCGTTCAGCCGTTCTGGCGTGATTGAGCAACAAACATCCACTCATTTAAATTTTCGAATTTAAAATAGTACCAAGTTATTATATATTTTTTTATTTTCACACACATTTTATATTACTTACCAAACTGATAGCAGATAGTTTCAGTATCATTATTTTGTATGCAAACATTTTCTGTTACATTTGGTGCTAAACTTAACACCATATCCGCTACCATACCAACCATTGAATTGGCCAGTATATTCGCTATCGTATCGGCTACTACATCAGCAGTCATATTCGTCGTAAAATTAGACATTATTTTTGGCATAACATCAGACATAATGTCTGGCATTACTTCAGGCATCATATTCGGTATGTTAGGGGTCATGTTACCTAACATCTCTAACGACATATTGGCCAATAAATCGGTCGTCATATTTGCTACTCCGTAATTCTTATTAGCCATCGTCATTGTTAGTTTAACCATCATATCGTCTTTTATATTCGATATTATATTGTTCTTCATATCTTCCAACATTTCAGAAGATAAATACGGCTTATTTGCTGTTATATTTTCAGGTACATAACGGTTATCTCTTTTCTCGAGTATCAGAAGGCCGTCTTCATATTTCCTTACTTTAGCTAGTCCTTGATAATCCACTCCATATATAGTTGAAAGGTCAATCACCGGTGTTTGGTAGTTGATCTAGAATATCATACATTTTTAGTTGATAACCGACTTGATTTGTTGTATGAGGTGAGTAACAGGAGTTTAATATGTTATCTTAAATTAAACACAAACAAATATATACTAGTGGTCAGAACAGAAAAATATTGAAAGAAAAAAGAAAAGACTTACTAAATCTTTTTAATAATTAGTTAGATCTAGGGTATATGGACAAGTTCTAACACTTAATTCGCTCTCAATATTCGAGCAATATTAGTCGACACTATTTGCTTTTATATAAGGTATAATAAGGGTTTAAAATAGCCACTCAGATAGCGACAATACCCCACTCTCCCCGGTGAAGGGGAGCGAACGATCATCGAGGGCTGATGGTAGGACTACCATCGCCCGCCTCACGCTCAGGGTACCGCGCCACATCTCATCAACGTGGCTTGTGAGGACTCACATAGTGTGAAAGTCTCGAGAAGAGCTTACTATAGAAATGATCCTATGAAGTAAGGTCTTAATTCGAAACACGAAATCGAGGAGGGTCATTCACGCGCGGAGAATCTTAACACCGCGATGTAAAAAATGACGTCATTTGCACAGCGCCATCTATTGAAACTTTTTATAATTAGAAATATAGGTATTGATTATATAATCTAAATTCTGATATGGATAAGTTAAATAATTATTGATTACTATTAAATAATTTACAAATAGGTGGATAAATACTATATCATTTAAATTGCAGGCAATGAAATAATCGTAACGTTATTAAATGAATCTAACCTGATAGATAAAACTAAATGGTTTTGAATGTTAAATAATACAAATTCTATCAGTAGGTAAATTTAATCAAGTCAACTTAACTAATTCATTAATCAAAACACTGAACAGCCTTCAAAATTTTTTGTACCTACGATCCACATATAAATGTGACATTAGTAGTGACATCTATCGGAACATTTAACAACGATAAGTTCTTATAGATCCCGTTTTATCATGGCGGCCATAACAGCTGCGCACGCGCGCATACGTCATGTTTCTAAACCGGTATTGGAATGTGGATATTATTAATTCAGACACGACTGTAACATAATCGGAACAGATAACAATGGAAGCGGACTCGATAATAGTTTATTAGATAGAATATTGAATGGTTACTCATTGGTTACCAAGGAAATGATGCATGGTGTTGTGCTAAAGATTGTATGGTCGGAACTGGGGTAAAGATTAGTTAACAGTTGATAAAGACGATATAAATAGCAATACTTAAATTGTAAATAGGTTAAAAGTAACACGTTTACACTTATTTGCTTGGAAAACTAGATAAGGAGGTCGTTGTTTTTTAGTCGACTACTTTAAAAGGAAACAACATGAAGCAACTCAGAGGTCAAAGTACCTATCTTTTATTCAGAGGTGTAAGTCCCATGTAGAGGTTGCAATCGAATATTCGAATATTCGAATTATTCGAATTCGCTTTCCAAATTTATATTCGAATAGCAACTAAATACATATTCGAATATTCGAATACTAAACTACCAAAAAATTACTAGTCTAAGTCTATGTTGGTAGAACTTAAAATTTGTTGTTGGCAACACTGCTTGACGGTTTGACTTGACTGACGCAATTTTGTTTCACTTACAGAACGCGTTGTTGTCAATTTCAATGACAAGCCTTTCAGAAACTTTGTTAAATTTTATTTGATTTTTCCAATTTTAATTTTATGTGTCCAAGTTTATTATGTTTTGATTTTAATTTTCTAATTGACGCTATTACATTGTTGTTTTTTTTATTTTATTTGATTTTCCCAATTTTAATTTTATGTGTCCAATTTTATTATTTTTTTAAATTTTAATTTTATAATTGTTGCTAAGACATTGTTCTTTTTATAAATAAATAAAAGGCTGATTTTTAAGTGGTTTTTTTTATTTTAAAAATATTCGAATATTCGAATAATATTCGAACATCACTGAAAAAATATTCGAATATTCGAAAATCAAAATTATCGAATTTTTGCAACCTCTAGTCCCATGTAATAGGAGGCGATATTCCCTATTCCCGTCAACCGGGCACAAGCCTCCGAAGCTGCTACTGAGAAATTCCTGATGGAAAAACCCAATAACACTTTGCTTGACCTGGGAATCGAACCCAAAGACCTCATGCTCAGTAGTCGCGCTTTGTGACCACTAAACCAACGAGGCAGTCAAGTTAAAGTCATTACAGTTTTTTGTATGAATGTATGTAGGTTAATGTCTGACGTGGTATTTTTAAGGTTTAAATGCTTCGTCCAGAAAGTGTGGACACTGTCTGGACGAAGCATTTAAACATGGGGACCCACATGTGTCAGTTATTGTAAACTCAACTGAATGGAAGAAATATCCTAATGTCCCCATTGGGTTGATGATGATAATGGTAACCAAACGCTTGTTTCTGCGAATTCTGATTTACAAATAAACAAAGGTTTACTTTCTAAACATTTCAGTGTTTATTAGGCCCCAAATTGCTCCTTAAAGTGTTCCACCGATACCATTCAGTTTTATTGGTTGCAGTTTAAATATTTTAAACACAGCTAAAAAGCTCATAGCCGCTCTATTTAGAGTATCATTTCACGGATTTGATATTGAAGCAAGAGCAGTAAAATTTTATTCCCTTTTCTTCAATGGGCTTTATAAAAAAAAGAGAAGACAATAATTTTATCAGTGTCAATGTTTGTTTTAGATTCAGTGAGTTAGTTTTTTTATAAAAACATTATTACTGCGAATTTAAAATTACCTACTATTTATATCCTGGCTTTTGATTCACTAATTTATGTTTCTTATTTATACAAACATCATTATAGCGTGAATATAAAATTACTATCTACGAGTATACCGCGGATTCACTCGCCTTATCTTCGGAATCTCGATAAGGTATTTTAAGGTATAAAATTTAAAATACGCAAAAGGATTTATCAAACTGGAACAGTAGTTCTTCAGATTAGCGCGATCAAACAAACAAATAAACTCTTGGGCTTTATCTTGTCTTTGGCCTTTCCTACAATACGATCGAATAAACATTGAGGTAAGCTAATCGTCTTCAACATTTCCTTTTCGCTATTAGCATTCCGTCCTTATTCCAAGGGTAAAGTCACAATTCAAGTCACTTAATATTGAAACGTTCGAATTAAACAAGAGTTCAAAGTGAGATCATTTTCACACGTAGCACAGAACTTATATATAACTTGTATGAGAGTTTGAGTACTAACCTGCTCGGGAAGTATTATTTCGGGAGTACAAGCGGAGTCTTGGAAAGTTTCCGCTCGAGAGAAGTTAAGACAGCGTATATCAGTCACTTTGAGATACGGGTCGTCTTTGGGCACACGTATTGGGATACACCTCGGGTCTTTATCACCTATTGGCGTACAGCAATATTGCCGACGTTTGAGGTAGTCGACTGGAAGGTAGAACTTGGTGATTGATATTGGAGTTACGATGAAATATATATCTAGTACCTACCTATGTTGTAAGATTATCTATACTTAATTCTACTAAGGAGGTTATGGATTAAACGGCTTCATGTGTACTGAATGGTGTACGTTTTGTAAATTTAGGAGCCGATCTTCGTGTAGATAAAATATCTATGATATGACTAATAAGACGTGCGCAGGATTAAGTAACTTGAGCAATTTAGATAATATTTCAGACTTAATAAGTCAAGGTTTTCTCACGATGTTTTTCTTCACCGATGTCAGTGGTGTCCAAGATAAACTTAGAAAGTACCGACATTTGAATGGAAATGTTATATGCCCGGTATCGAACCGCATGAGAAGCGAGAGGTTAACGCCTTAACCACTGGAACATCATGACACTTTTCCAGTAGATAAAAATAACAGTGCTGATTATGCTCTCTTGTCAAAGCGGCGCTATGACAGTTTTTCTTAGCATCTGCACGCAATATTAGTTATCTCGTGTTGTAAATACTTACCAACTTTAGCTACACATTTAAACATACTTTTTAAGTTTTATTATACTAATTAAGAAATGTGTGTAACTGTTAGTTTTCCCAAATTAAATAAATAAACTTTAAAATATACAAAGGCCTAAAAAATTTAAAAATCAGCAAATTATCTGAAGGAAATTCTTTAGTAACTTCCACGATTAAATATCACAACACAGAATAACTACTTACATGGTCCATCCATGATACTAATGTCTCTATGTATAAACTCCATCATATGGACAGCAGCCATGTTGAATGTGACCTTATCTTCGACCCGTCCGGTGGAGTGAAGTTCCGTCCTCACCTTCCGGGCTGAGGGCAGCGGCGCGCCATGTCTGTTCATACGGATATCGCGATCTGGGGGTGAAGCCAGAAGTTATGTGTTTCGACAAACTTGAGTGTGATTATGGGGATTTTACCGACAGCCCGTTACACAAAAGTAGTATATAACATTTAGTAGATTGGATTCAAATTAATATCACAATGACATATGTAATTCTAAATCTCGAGCGAGATTTAAATATTATTTTCATATTGAATTAAAGTTGAAGTTATTTAATGGAAAATGAAAAACCACTAACCTTGATATTAGAGCCTTTATCCACATAATTTCATAGAGTTAAATATAGTTGAAGTTTTCTTAGAAACCGATGGATGTCTTAGATTGAAACTTAAGTTAATTATTGTCTATTATCTACTTTTTAAATAAATTCCGTCGACCCTGCATACTTATTGTTGACTGACTTATTGACCAAAATGTCACTAGACTGGGTATTTTTTAAAGCAGGGCGCAGTCGGTATGATCCTCTAAAATTCCTGTCTAATGTTAGGTGCGTATAATATATTTCCAATCGTGTTGAGAATATTTATAAATAATTATTATGATTTTCACATAACCTAATTTACTTCTGATTTTAATCTCGTGATTCCTCTATTTCCTTAGTCCTTGATCTGGACAAAGTACTAGCTTCTAACTTAAATTAATTAATAGTCTCGACGAAGGTAAGAGGAGATGCATTCATTCGATGAAAATACCAGTTCTACTAATTTAAAACGTTCAAAATCTAGTCGCGATCTCATATCATCAGCAACCAATAAAATAAAAGTAAATCAGAAGTATTTCTGACAGATTGAGACAAAACAGATTACGATCGTTCCTAAAAGTTAAAAGAATTGTCCCCTTGGTATTAGATACAAACAGTTCCCTTTATTTCTAAGCTGTTACAAAAAGTACTGAAGTATTTCAATTTAATATGTGCGTGCAATAAAAATCATATTATTCACAATAAAGAAATAATATTTCCTGTCTAGAACACTCGCTTCATTTATTTCTTTATTTCCCTGTGGGAAGTATGTATACAAGAGTGTCGTAAAAGACCTTCATGTTTACTACCAGGAAATGTACATCCGTGTTGGAACATTACGAATGCTTTTAATATACCTAGGTACGATATGGTTGGCGCATAGCTGAGTTATTGGCTGTTGCACTGCTTGTCGTGAGATCGATTTTCGCTCGAAACAGAAAATGTATGGCCTTTTTTTTTTGGGGGGGTGGTAAAAATCATCAAACGAATCCTTTCGCCCTGGGTGGGGTGGAAAGGACTTCCAGACTTTTACTGACAAAAATACCACCCTGTTCCTTATTTATATTTCCTGATATCCCGCGACCCCGGTAGGCATTTGGCACTATTGGGGCTTCGTTCCTGTGCTGACAGCTCTTTGAGGGGCGCGTGGAACAAAACGCGCCGTCAACCTGGGCCTGGTCCTAGATCGGACGGCGAGCTACCCATCACTCGCCGTTCGCAAGCCCGCGCCTACGGTGGCCGGATATCGTCTCGCGGCGTCCGACGCCCTAGGCGTCTCCCGCGGCATTGTATGGCCTTCAGGTAGTTTTTCCGGCTTTGGTTGTTTGTGTATGTAACAAGTAGTACTAACCATTGGCATAGTCTGGCTTCAGAAGTCTCAGATAAGGTCCTTTGGCTGACCCTCTCGTTGGATACTTATAGTTGTTACAGGTACCATCAACCCGGCTGCCTTCGTGGGGTGTACACCGCTTTATATCTATTGTACATCGTCTGGAAAGACACGTACAAAATATTGATTGACCTTGATACGGTGTTATTTTTTTTACTCTTTGGTGTTTGAACCCTTATTCGAAATTTAAATTTCATCGATTTTGGAGATGACGTAGGAACTTTGATAATTTAAGTAGGTAAAAGTATTATATTTCGAGTTGATAGTACGATAATCTTATAGTATGTATTTTGGTTCAGTATAGGTACACTTTCATGTAAAAAAGACTTTAAACTAAAACCAGTATAATTTTCACAGATGTTACCGATGTCCAAGGTGACCTTCGAAAGTATATATTAATTGAAAAAATCACATTAGTGGTTTTTTTTTTTTTTTTTTTTTGAGGTGGTAAAAATCATCAAATGAGTCCTTCCGTCCTGGGTGGGGCGGAAGGGACTGTCAGACTTTTACTGACTAAAAAACCACCCTGTTCCTTCTGTTGCCCTTTACGTTCCGGGGCCACTGTATCCTGTTAAGACGTCCCGCAACCCCGGCAGGCGTTTGGCCCCTATTGGGGCCCCGTCCCTGTGCTGACAGCTCTTTGAGGCGCGCGCGAACAGAACGCGCCGTCGACCCGGGCATGGTCCTTGATCGGACGGCGAGCTACCCATTACTCGCCGTCCGCAAGCCCGCGCCTACGGTGGCCGGATGTCGCCTCGCGACGTCCGACGCCCTGGGCGTCTCCCGCGGCGGCTGGGGCGTGAGGTGGAGGGTGTTGTTCTCTCCCTCACGCGGCCCGCCTCCTCCTTCGCTAGCATTACTGCTTCGCAGAAGGAGGTGACTGCATCCCATTCCCTCTCGCCCCGGAGCATGGCCTGAACCAGGTCCGGACGCGAGAGGTCGCCGCCGCCTATCGCCTCCGTGAGGACACGGCGGTGCTCTGCCCAAGCGGGGCAGACCTGCACCGTATGCTCCACCGTGTCCTCCGGGCGGTCCACACAGTGGTGACACCCGGGCGTTTCCTCCCGTGCAATCCGACACAGGAACCTCCCGAAACAACCGTGTCCGGTGAGGACCTGCGTCAGCCGGAAGGTGAGGACGCCGCGGCGCCTCTCTAGCCACTCCTCAAAGAGGGGTCTTACCGCCGCGATTGCAGCGTGCCCGAAGTTTCGCCCGGTTTTGAACCCACAACTTCATACACTAGAGGCAGGTGTTTTAACCACTTGGCCAACACGACATAACCGGTAACTATTACAAAAAAAAAACAACAAAAACTCATCTTACTCAGTAGCGTTCTTCAATCGCAGTTCTTTCGCTTGTGCCGTCTCAATTTTCTTTCCGCTATATCTATCAAAAAGTCCCGAGTCGACTCCACAAATCGCTGTAAGTATTAAAACGTTAAATAAATAATACATTTTCTACTGAACGACTTAACCGTGCCCCTTGTTACAGTTTACTAAGCAGGACCGGCCGGGTTTCGTAATCCCGAATGTATTTCGCAAACTGAATCGATCGATTCCGTTTCCCTTCGTAAATTAAATGAAGGATGTCTGAAAAACAGCAACAGTAAAATTCTCTTTCGTAAAATTTTGCGTGTTCATTTGTTAGTGTTACTTTTTGTGATTGTGCTTTTGACAGACATTAATAATATACCAGTCTATTATTGTTCTACTGCAGGGCAAAGGCCTCTTCTCATACAGAGAAGGCACGAGCATTGATCATCACGTTTGCTCAAAGCGGTTCTACGATTTCAGATTTATATAAATAACTCCAGGTTTCCTCACGATGTTACCTTTTAACAATGTCAATGTTGTCTAATATAAACTTTATAAAGTGCATAATGAATTGAAAAATTCACATTGGTACTTGCCCGGGATCGAACCCACAAGCTCATGTATGAGAGGCAATTTTATTTCCGGAATGGGTAAAATAATTGCTTTATACTTATCTCTATCGCTTAAAATTAGTAAAATGAAATCTGGGATCCAGAATTTTAATTAAAAATAAAAATAATAAAACAATTCTCAATAAAGAACGGGAAGCATTAGCCAGATCTTGTAAAACATTCTAATATCTTTTTATTTTCTTCAAACACTATGTTTAAAAGATGTGCCCAGATGGACGGACGGTCGGACTGACAAACAGCGGAGTTTAAAAAAAGAATTCCTTTTGTGTACAAAACCCTAAATACAAAATACATTAAATATACATAGTTTCATCAAATTAATCATTAATTTATAATTAATCGACACTTTCCTGTATCCACTTTTTTAACAAACAACTTCCAACATCCAGTTCCTCGCAAAAACTAAAAAAAATAAAATAAAGGAAAAAGTAATTTAAAAACAACTCGAGTTTTATTTAAACACAGACAGATTCCGCGTTGTATTTCTGTGAAAAAAGTTATAATGAGTATCTTTTACGGGGTACCTAGTGTAATGAGAGGTCTTTCCCAACAGGGCAAACATTCCAGGGAATCAGGTAACGGTAGGGTTGGAACGTAAACTAAATGTTAATTGAAAATTTGTTTAATTCATACTTACATTCATAAATTCATACCTTTTCCCGGAGGGATAGGCAGGACTCGCCTATGTGACCTGGCCTTTTTAAAGGACATCGGTCTTTTAAAAAGGCCATTTGAGGAGAATTCTTACTTTTTATTTCTTAATTAATGTGATAATGTTAAAACTATGCCTAAATATGACTGTTCATAAAATTTCTAAGGCTGATAAAAATAGTTTTTCCTAATTACATTTAAATTACTGTTATAACAATAATTAATTAGAATCAATAAGTGTTATTAGGAGGTTAAAGGTTAGAGGCGCAGTACCTACTCGTAACTGGCGTGCTTGTATGACGAGGTGTATGAAAGGCTATCGAGGCGAAAGGAGTATTAAAGATCGTATCAGGTGGCGTTCTGTGATTTCTACCTACCAACAAAAAACCCAATAACACTTTACCGTGGCGCTTTGCGACCACTAAACCACCTCAATATCTACATGGATGTCAAAAAGTATCTCCTTTTTATCTTGCTTTTTAATGCGGAATAAAGATAAGTTTTAATAAAATTAAAACGAAATGATAGAAGCCACGATAAATTCTCAAGTAATCCACTTTATCTACATTCAGGCACAAACGGCTGTAAATGTAGCATAAACGTAAAAGTCCTAAGCATTTATCTAATTAGCGTTTCAGTTTTATAATTAGGATGTTACTAAAATGACGTTTAAATGTTTTCACCAATTAGTTTTTTTTACCTTTTTTAGGATTTTCTTTAGGTTCGCAATACCTAACTACTATTTCGTGTCTATTTCGTATTTGAATGTCTTAAAACAAAGTCACTACCCGTTGTCTGTCTATCTTAAGCTTAGATATTTCAAACTACACAACGGATTTTAATTTTCAACATGGTTTATAATTATGTATATAGTTTAATTTTTTTTTTTAATTAATTTGTTGTAATATGACGATAATATTGTTCAAGATATCGGAAGAAATCATGGCCGACTCAGAGCTTACATCGAAAATACTGTTTTATTATTTTGAAATATATATTAATCTCCCTATACTGACACCAGATTAGTATCTATATTGCAACCATGCGAAGCCGGGGCGGATCACTAGTCTACTTATTTATTTTTTCTTTAAATACCCATCAATTTCCTCTGATAATGTTTTCGTCTTTTACAATATTCCAATTGGAAATGACACCTAAGAAAAAGTAGCAACTTTTCCGCCAAAGGAATTAGAGATATCTATTGGGTAACTCGTAGAAAGGGAATGTAGGTAGATATAGGTACACGGGGGCCATTTAATTTAGATTGAAAGTCGTCCCCAGTTTTCGTTCCGGCTTCTCTCTTTTCTGAATTTTTTACCTTTGAATACTTTTCGTTTTGTTGATCTCTGTCAAATAAGATCACAAATTGGACTCCGAATGGACGACGATTTCAAAGAGAATTTCGTATTAATCTACGTTGAATTAAATTTGAATGGTGATAATAATTAAAATGATTATGAAATGAGTTCCTTTGCGTACAATGGATTAATCGCCGAGTGGGACTTGAGGGCTGCTTCGTTAATGATAATTGAGATCTCTCTGCGGTTATAAGTTAAGTGTTTATACTACTACTAGCTTCTGCACGCGACATTGTCCACGTGTTTTATTTCATTCATAACATAACATCAAGCCTGTAACTCTCGAAGGGTTAGGCAGAGGTGTACCCATTACACCCATACCCATACCATTAGTACACCTACATTTCGCCAGTTATGTTTTAGTCCCATGTAATAGGGAGGGGTGGAGGAGGGCGTGTAGGGTTTTTTTTCATCCGCGTGAAGTTATCTTTACCCTACAGAGAGACTATAATAGGCTGATATTATTATTATTTATTAAAAATATTTCGTAATAAATGAGGATCTTTTCAAGCTAAAATTCCTACGAGTTACTTAATAGTACCTTACATTTTTATCCTGCCGAAGTGTGAACAAAAAATACTTGGCGTGCCTTTTATGTTGAATATCCTTGTTTCTTTGTAAATTCCTTACGTTGCCCAAATTAGGGTCACACAATTTAGCACCGGTATTATTAGGTACTACCGCCAGGCTCAATATAGCCAAGATGGTGGGACCACACATCGTGTGGACAGTTCGGTACATTGTCAAGCTTATTAGCTGTGACAGACAATGCACATTCAATGACCACTCATGTGGTTGGGAGATAGACGGACTACATTAGGTATGTGTGGTGGACAATTGAATCTGGACGTTGGTTGTGTGTGTGTGCTTACCTCTATGGATAATGTGGAGTGTTTCTTTTATTAGCCAATAAAGGGAACAAAGACTGTGCTGTTTTTTGATTTAAAAAAGCTAATTGTTTTATTGGATTAAACCTATTAACTTAAATATAGTTATTAGTCTAAGAAAACTAATACTTACTGCCAAAAATATTCTTGCAATGCTTTCCTGTAAAATATTCTAAAATTTACTGTACAAGTACCTATACAGATTGTTCACCATGCTCTTTCTCACCCATGGCCTTTTTAAGGGGATGTCCAAGTTTACTTCTCGTGACCCAAAGCCTGGCTATTACCTTGGCCAGAGGCAAAGAATTGCCATCCAACGTTGTAATACGGCCAGTCTTTTGGACACATTCCCAGTTGACGGCGATGCGGAAGAATTTTTTGATGCCAATATTACCTTAATAAATAAAATAGTACCTCTTAATATGCAACAAAGTTAATATTATACAAAACGTCCCACGACCGGTTCTTTATAATTTTCTAATAAAATACTGAGAAAATTATATCGGTAAATTTTCCGCATGGCCCGGCCCGTCATCGGCACAAACTCCCCAGGGTCTTAATCTTTTTATAAAATTTCGTGTCTTTAGAGCCATGTTGACAGACGCCGACTACATTTGGACTGAGCGAATCAGTAATGAGACCCGGTTTTCCTTTTCAAATCATTGAGTTCACAGACAGAAACTCATTCTGGTAATAATAATTTTGTTTTGTTATATAATTTTATTGTTAAACATTCACAAAAGGCGTTAAAACTGAACTGTACAGGGGGCAATTCTCGAAACTTTTAGATTTTTTTAAATTTCAGTCTTAATCTATCAAAAATGCGTCTAATATACCTATATTTATTTTTTACATTGATTATCACTGAGAGTAAGTTGCAACTAGACTTGGAGCACTTTTGATGGACTTTAAAATTGGCCTTCTGATACGCGTACGAATTCCTAGATGTTTTAAAATCACACAAATATCTAATTAAAAACAACAAACATCGGTGTCATATCTACGTACGAGTATTTTAACTATGTAGCTATGTTTTATTATACGTACCTACACCATATAAAAATTCTAATATTACTTCCAGATTTTCATACACCTAGTTGCAGGAAAAAGGACCTAATTCTCAATTTCCAGACCGCAACACCTTAGGTACTCAGGTACAATAGAAATGTAGATGGGTTTCAGTAAGTGCGGTTCATTGTATCGGAGAGAGGCACTTAGGTAGGTACCACATATTTGATTGGTGAGTGTGGTGGCTGTTTCACTATTGTTTTGAGTGCGTGTTCATTGCAGGATGGGGAAATGTTCCAGTTTTTGTGGCATGCAGTGTATTTTGAGATGGTGTTTATTTGTTTAAACTTTATGCAAAAGGTAAAAAGGCGGACTTAATACCTTAGGAATTCTCTACCAGTCAACCAAACGTAGTGAAGAGACAAAATGTCCAGTACAAACTGTAGTACAAGCGTAAAATAACAAAATAAGATATAAATCAAAATCTAAAATAAGTTTCATAAATATAGTGAAACGTACACGGACACATTTACAAAATATCTACCTGTATAATTTATAGATTCAAATGTTCTACGTTTTTTAAATCAAAAATAATTATTATGTATCGCATACAGTGGCAATTTTATATCGGCATTTGACTTCATGTCCTTGCAAATATAAACTTATTTGTGATTTTTAAAAGAAATTAAGAAGCTTGATATTGAAATATGATTTTTATTCGGTTAACACACATTTTCGATATAAATAAGTGCTCTAACCCTGACAAAAAATGATACAGCGACAGAATAAATGGATGTAGGTATTAGTTAGGTCCCTACCATAAATCTTAATCAGAGTCAGTGGGAACGGGGGCTAATCTTTAAAGCTCAAAAGAAAAACCGGTTGAGAAGAGCGTTCTAAAGCCGGCTTAATTCTAATCTTAGTTGAAATGTTCTTATACTATGTTACCACCATCAGGCGAACTGGGCGGCTTCCGTTATACCCGGTTTTTTTTATGTATGGAGTAATTTTATAGAGAATGATCGGGACGTGTGTGGAAGAATGCAGTTTTTAGGACGTGTACATGTTTTTATTCTGTTAAATATTAAACTGTAGGCCAATTACCGAAATTAATAACGTTCTAAATCTAGTCAATGATGTAGATAAAGCAGAGGCACTCTTGACAGGCTGAGACTGACATTAGGATGCAACTGTTTCTAAAAGTTACGAGAATTGTCCCCCTGTTTTTCATCGGTCCTTGAAATCAAATTGATAGCGAAGGAATCAGTGGTCAGGCGGGTTTTTGAGGCAGTGTCCAGAAAACGTACTTCTACCATAGCTCAACTCGCAATCGGTAGGGTGTTCGTCCGTTCAATGTGGTTCAAGAAGAATTTCCTCCCGCGAATGCTACAGTTGTGGAATAAGGTCCTTGTCGAGGTTTTTCCAGAAGAGTACAGTATAGGGTAATTCAAGAAAGGGGTGATTAGGTTTTTGAAGTCGGCCACACTCTTGATGTTGCAGGGGTCCATAGGCTGCGGTGACTGCCAATCATTAGACAAGCCGCAGGCCTGGTCGCCACAGTTGTGGTACAAAAAAAAACCTTTACTTACCTTCTGAAGATAGCAGACAGTTGGTGCCTGAACATTCTGCCTAGCCCCTTGTGAGTTACGATATATTTAAGTTAGTTTAAATAAACAAACAAGAATAAACAGTTTCTCTTAGATACGTAAACACTACTGCACTCAAAGAGCTTTCAAAATAAACAGTTAATTAAATAACTTAACAACATGTTTGCTAACGTTTTCTTTCTAAGAGTTTCTCTGTAACTGATTTAATCAACTGTGGACACGGTCGGCAAAAGCGATAAGTATTCATGGAGCTATTAAACTGCTACTTTTTTATGGTTCCGTACCCAAAAGCTACCAAACGGAACCCTAAACTGCTGTCTACCTACCAGGGTTGCGGGACGTCTTAACAGGATGCCGTGGCCCCGGAACGTAAAGGGCAACAGAAGGAACAGGGTGGTTTTTTAGTCAGTAAAAGTCTGACACTCCCTTCCGCCCCACCCAGGGCGGAAGGACTCATTTGATGATTTTTACCACCTCAAAAAAAGACTGCTGTCTATCCGTCCATCTGTCATAGGGTTGTATATTTAAACCGGAATATGATATGAAGATTTTACAGACTGTGTATGGTCATTATAACATCAAATAATTTAAGTGAAGTTGAAAATATAAGATAAGTGTTTTTTAGGGTCACGTATCTCAGTCGGCAAAAACGGAACTCTTATAAGATCATTCTGTCATTCGGTCAGTCTGCCTGTCCGTCTGTTGTTGATTTAGTACTCAAATGCATTTTGTATAAGGTATATAATTATAATATTTAATAGCTAAAACTACAAAACAAATAAATAGTATAACAGTTCTACAAATACTTATGTAACAGCCAAATAGGTCAATCGCAGTGCTTCTTTCTCGATTAAATGGAATCGATGTAGGTACGTACATCATTGTACGATTTTATCGATAGTAATGCGTCTCGCTCGATTTCACGTGGTCACGAGAAAGAGTAGTCACTGTAACGTCTAGGGTTGTCTAACATATCCTGTTTACGGATACTACACGCCGTTTAGCCGAATCAATTGCTTGTTTTCGACAATTTATTTCTGTTTGTACAAAAATATTTCGCTGGGTTATGTTAGGAAATGTTTTTGTTTGTGTTTTACCATTTATAAGCTGATCTTTACTTTTTTTTGTCGGCTTTTTTGCATAGCTTTTTGTGACATTAAAGCATTTATTTTGTTTAGATGTTGTATGTTTAGCTGTCTAAAAAATAAAAGGATGGTTTTGGTTTCCTAAAATAATTAACAAATTGTAATTTTATGTGATCGTGACGATAATAATTAAATATTGACTTTTGTACATTTATAATACTCGTAATTTGACATTTGCTAATTAGTTTTTTTTTATAAATTGTACATACTATGTAATTTTATTATTACTTATAAGTTGTGTGTTTATTGTAATTATTATAAAGTGGTGTACAGTTTTGACTGAAATATTGAGATGCATTATTTGATTGTAACTTTAATAGTTGAATTATTACGGTTTGGTTAAGTATCTTATTAGGTACCTCGTTAGGTTTTAATACAGTGTATCTACCTCCAATTTTTTCGTAACACCTTATTAACCTGTATAATGCAAATAATTTATTCGATTTGATTTACCTATAGCTATCCAGTTTCTTATTTGAAATCCGTATTCAATTACCTAAGTACAAAAAAATCTTTTGAAATTAGAACGTTTCAATTCAAATTGGTACATTTTATTGACAGCAGCCCTAATAATGTGGATGCATTCGAGTGCATCGAGTCCACTTTGCACTGCACTAGTGTAAGTGCGGGTCGCTGCGGACGACGGCCGGGAAATAAGAGGATTGTCGGCTCCCAGACCGCTATACCACACATGTACACATCACTAGCCCATGCATCATATACCTAGGTACTTAAGTAGATAGGGTATAATCTCCTATGAATTTTAGGTACAGCATTTTGGCAAGCTCTTAGTTTTCACGAGAAATGTTCTTATCTTCGTTGTATACAGGGTGTTTGTAAATTTATAAAAGACCTGAAAAGGGGTCAGGGGGGGTGTTAAATAAATCAAACTTAGATTGACTATGCTTCTTCTGGCAAAGCTCACTCCATCATCTTCTTTGTTTCTGTGACCTCTGACCTAGACTGGAGTCAAAAGAAAACAAATCTCAAATAAAAAAAAAGTTATTTCATAACCTTCGAAGTTCACATTTCAGTGCAAGTGCATCTTCAAAAGTCAAACAGTTCTTATACAATCCTTATGTCTACTATACACCCTTTAAACAGTGTTTCATTTAACCGAACGTTGCTTCAAAATGTCTTCAAGACGGAATGTCCAAGAAAAATAAATTGACTTACTATCACAGTGCTCGCAATCTCTACACAAGCGTCCAGCTGAATTAACATCCGGACCTTTATCAAGAAACAAAACGGGTTCTCTCAGAGAGTCCAGAATCCATTCTGTTTTATTGCTACTCTGTGGTAACCAGCACCTAGGGGACTATTCATTTAATCGAATAACCTCAACATTGCGTTTATCATGCTGTTCAGATTAAGATTTTATTAATCTTTAGAGGGAAGCAGAGGTGCTTTATCTTTTGGTTACTTTAAGGGATGTTTTCGTCGTTTGTTTTATTTAATGGTTTTTGGTTAATTTAAGGCACAATTTAGTTAAAAACGGCCCTTTTTTGCGGTCGGGTAAAAATAAAATAAATAAATACATAATATATAAGTAACATGACTAAACTTTTAATTGCTACTTATTTTCTAAGGAGTGAAAGTACCTATGAATATGACAAACTTTTATTATTAATAATTAGCTGTGTTAAACATTTTATTTTTCAGAATTAATCCTTTAATAAATGTTGTTCTTATTCATCAGTACTTTCAGCCTTTAGAGGATTGGTAAATCAGTCTGTAAAGGTTAGGACTAGTTGATGGCATTTGTGGTCTAGCTATCTACTACTTTTCTGAATGATAAAACATTTTTTCAAAGGTTTACTCTTACTGCCGATAAGAATAAAAATTGTCTAGTCCAAATTCAAATTCCATAATATAATACAGGATGAATTTTAATCCATTGTCTATCTTACAGGGAATGAAACTACTCAATAATATGAATAACTTTTATTCTGGGACCAACCCTGAAATACAAAAAAGACAAATCAGTTGTCATCATTTTGATCAGTTTGAAGTGACTTTTATATGGAACAGCTGTTTTATTGTTCTTTTTTTAAAGTTAGTCCAATAGTAAAAGTTGTTCATATAAACCCTTTGACTTTGAAACATCAGTGGGAAATTAAAAGTATGTCGTACTTATGCGACTAAACGTTTAGTTTTGAAAGGTCGACAATAACCCAACTCAAGAGGCTGTGTAAACGTTATGTTTTTGTTAGAACCTCGCCGTGTGTGTACTCAAAAGATATATCTTCACACGTATATTGTGTCATTGTTTCGTATTGTTCTAGTCTCTTCACCTTTGGCCGAACAAAGAGATAATAATATACGCTTGAACTGCCGATATTCTGACCGTATTTCAAAGGAGTTGATGTTAGATTTTAGTCGTGTGGAGGGGTGTGTGTGTGTATGTTATTATGTTACGATTAATCGTCGAAGAATGATTAACGATCATTATGAATACGCGACACCTCGCAGCGTAACACGACGCCGACAGTTCGTGTGCAGTAATTTTTATAGGTTAATTATATAAAATATGTATTAGTTTATAGTTATTGTACTTATTTATTTTTGTATTTGTGTTTTATGGCCCTCAGTTGTCTGAAATAAAGGTTTATTATTATTATTATTCACATTTATTTATTTTATATACATATATAATTACATTTTTAAATATTAATATAAAACAATAAAAACATTTAAAAATATAAAAAATAGTATCACACCGGCATCGGGAACAGGGTCCAAGCTACCGGTGGTCAGGGCTCCTGAGAAAGGAATCTCCTAACAATACGCGCCGTGTCCAGGAGTACCGCTTTCTGAATCAAGCCCTTGATCCAACCGCCCAACGAGAGCCTCCTAAGGTGTTGGTCGAGGCTCTTGGCTATTATGCCATTGGCCGTTACGACTATCGGCACAGTGATTGCTGTACTCACATCCCACATGTCGACAACCTCGCGAGCCAAGTCAAGATACTTCATTTGTTTATCTTTCTCAGCCTTCACGAGGTTCTCGTCATGCGGGACTGTTATATCCACAATCACTGCGCGACGCTCTAATCGATCTATCACCACTATGTCAGGCTTATTGGCAACAATAGTCCTGTCAGTGATGATAGATCGATCCCAATACAATGTGATATTGCCATTTTCAAGAACTGGGTCGGGCACATACCTGTAGTAGGGCACTTCCGATTCCACAAGACTGTATTTAAGAGCAAGCTATTATTATTATTATTAAAAATTGGTTGAACTTGCCTCGTTGGTCTAGTGGTCACAAAGCGCGACTGCTGAGCATGAGGTCTTCGGTACGATTTCCAGGTTGGGCAAAGTGTTATTGGGTTTTTTCATCAGGAATTTCTCAGTAGCAGCCTCGGAGTCGGGATTTGTGCCCGGTTGATGGCAATAGGCTCGCCCCCTATTACATGGGACTAAAACATAACTGGCAAAATGGGGGTGTACTAATGTGTACACCTCTGCCTAACCCTTCGCTGATTACAGGTGTGATGTGGCCACTAGACCAACTCGGCAGTCGAGGTAAGAGCTATATACAGGTAGGTATTTAATCTAAATCAATTACAAGCGAAAAAGTCCAGTCCTTATTTTATTTCAAGAGAAAATCTTAGTAATACTATCCATAATTTTCTATAAATATTAATGAATAGTACATACAATCTTTTTCCTCCTCGATTTGCTCGTGACAGCTAACGAACGAAGGTAGCTATTAGTTGTCAGATTATCTAGTTGCTATGTGATTTTCGGTAAGTAATTCAGCTTGGGCTAAATACCCTGTGACGTCATCAATCAATGATGGCTCATTAATTAGGCCTTCAGTGGTCAGCTGGATCGCTTAGTCGACGTGACCTATTTCTTTGGTAAAATGTCGCCTGTTCGTAAGTATTACGGATTGTCTAACGTTTGTTTTCGTTTGATAGTTACTATACCTAATCCATTTCTATAGGTGAGCACAGAACTAATCAAAAAATTAACAACTTTAATCGTTAACTCGTTAATAATAAAGTTAACTTAGTTAATCGATAAAGAATTAAAATTTTCGAAATATAACCCAAGTTAAAGTTAACTGTTAAAAGGTACGTTGGACATTTTCTTAACTTCGTTAATTGAAATCAAATCAAATCATTTATTCCTTTGCAAACATGGGTTAATTTGTACATAGATGTTGTCCTTAAGTTAGTTCTCCATGTTCTGCTGTCACATGGGCATGCAAAAATAAGTAATCAATTAATACCATTTTTTTTTAAATAACATTAGAATTGACGATTTCAATGATACACACCAATAACATAATGTAAAAGTATTACTTATAGTTTATTTGCAGAATAAATATCATTTATTACAAATCTATACTAATTATTATAAAGAGGTAAACTATACTAATCATAAAGAGGTAAAGTTTGTATGGTTGTAGGGGGTAATCTCTGGATGTATTGAACCGATTTTGAAAATTCTTTCTCAGATTGGAAGCTTTGTATCGCTATAAGTGCTGAGGGTATATTTTATTATAAAAAATTACGCGAATGACGTCGCGGGAAGAGTGCTAGTAAATAATAAGAAAATAATACAACTCTAAATACAAACCCGAATTTCAAATAGGACCAAATTCTGACAAGTGTGTTGTCACATTTATATTATGATTTGGGAAAATTTTCACAAGAGTGACCTTTGACCCTTTGTACACAGACTTTAATACTTGTTTGTATATTATATTTGACCTCAGGGACCACCCACTCTTTCACGATATTCAAAGGGGAAGTGGTCCATTACTAAAAATATAATTTTGTATTTCTCGTTCTCTGTTTTTTTTCAACTTATTTGGGTAATTTTTTTAAAGGTTTTTAGAATCGTGAATGTTTTGCGTATGTACCTACAAGGTCTACGCGTAATTTTATCAATGAATTTTTTTTTATTGTAAATCTCTTATTACTTATTTTCATTTACATATGTACAACATTAGCACCCACCACCCGCTCCCACGCGAACCATATATTATTCTGGAATAAAAAGTATTATATTATGTTAGGCTAAATGCTATTCCAGGTCTCTATACCAAGTTTCATCCGTAGTAAGATTTACACACTTAATAAATAAAATAACCTAAGTATAACAATGAAACAAAAATAAAAAATCTAATTAAAACGAAATTGCATCAAAAAATTATTCCGCATCGCCATCAACTGTGCAAAAGACAGGCGGCATTGCCACGTTGGATGGCAAAGCTTAGCCTCTGGCCAAGGTAAATGCCAACCATTGGGTGACAGGAAGTGTCAACCAACTGTTTGGACCATTCTAAAAGCACACGGAACCTACGACCGGCGGGTGTTTTACCCCAAACAATTCTATCATATATTTATGATACATAAATTAACAATGGTTCAGGATACAGTAAATCAACGTACATTATACACGTTACTTTGATAAAATTATTAACATAGATTACGTCTGAATTTTTTCAAGAGTTTCATTTCACCATTTCATCAAAATTAAGCATGAAGTTTAAGTACTCGTGAGATAAAAATATTTTCGCCGGGCGAAAAAAAGAGTAATGTTTTGAAACAAAAAATATGTGGGGTGAGTACTCCGGTCACTTTTGTCGTAAAAAGCACAAAGCAGTAATAAAAACTAAATAATGATAAGGGACGGCCAAAAGTACCAGGGAAACAGAAGGTTGCAGGAGTTTAAAACATTCGGATTAGGGAATATAATTCTGTCTACGAAGTTGTCTCATGACGTAATGACGTACTGTAAAAATGCTATCGTTCTTATCTTTACGCCTTTTTTCACTCGGATTTGGGGCGGCTTTAGAAAAAAAGGCTGTAAATAAACCTTTTTTTCGCTCTGCGACCTTCAGGTCATTGTTCATTTTAACAACACGGCTCCGATACAGCAATCGATTTGCCGTTCAAGTTAGGGTTTTAAATTGTGTGCTTTAGAATATTTTTTACAATGACAAGATATAAAAGATGTAGGCTCGCGGGCGGCGTGCTGACCACAAACGGTTATGTTTTAGGCCGCACTGTTGCCATGTCGATGCGGTGCTGTTATGTAATAGGTATAATGCTATAACCATTAGGGTCAGCGTAAACAGAGCAGCATTGAAAATTGCTCGAGCATATTGAACCAGACTGCTCTGATAATTATGCTCAGCTAAAATGTCTTGGTAAAAAGATAGGTAGTTATTTACTAAGGATCAAAAGACATTAAAAATAATGAGCAAGTTTGGTACAATTTTCCTCCAACGAAGTATATGGTAATGGAATTTGAAATGAATTTATTACCATTTACTGCAAAATGTAAGAAAGATACTCATTTATGGTAATAAATAAAATATTTCAGTTAATATATTATAAAGCTGTTTGTTTTTTTTTATACCCGCTAATCTCTGAAACTACTGGCCCAATTATTATAAAAAAACTTTAACTATTGGGAAGCTACGGTATCCCTGAGTAAGGTTATAGTATACAAAAATTAGGAATCCGTAAGAAAATTCACTAGGACGAAAACGTGGGTGGGACATTTGTAAAAAATAAGAAATGTCTATTTATTTTAGACAATACTAGCTTCTGCCCGGGACTTCGTCCGCATGGATTTTTTCACCCGTGTTAAGTCACGTCATTGGTTACTGCTCCATGCCTATAATCTTCCTCGATAAATGGACTATCCAAGACCGAGATAATTTTTCAATTCGAACCAGTAGTTCCTAAGATTAGCACGTTCAACCAAACAAACAAACTTTCAGCTTTATAATATTAGTATAGATGTAAGAAACGCTTTATCGCATCTAAAAGTCGTTAATGTAATGTAACAACATTTTAAATAAAATAATAAAATAAAATATTTTATTAATCGTAATATAAAATAATATGTTAATTTTCTAAAATAAAAACGTTGTAAAAGATACTATTACCAAAAACATTATTCATATAACGTCTTAATTTACTTCTCCAATTACTTTCAATAAAGTGCTATATCAATTTTCTACCAGGAAACGGCGCAAAGTAGGAGAAATGTAGGTATTTTTTCATCTTAAAGAAATATGAGTGCGCAATACATTGTAGCATCGTAAAAAGCATTATGACGTTACGCAAAATGATGGTATATTAGGTTAAATCCAAGAATGATAAGCAGTCATATGTTTTGATGTAGCTTGTCTGGTATATTTTGGGTGATACATTGCTTTGTAGGTACTGGTACCTAGGTAGTGTAAAAGTGCTGGCTGTTTCCATGTTCAACCTCATTTGAATAGTTTATTACTTCTTCTTCCTTTTTTAAAAAAAAAACGATGGTTTAAGTTTATCCTATAAATTAAAATTTCATGTTCTAGGAGGTTCTATTTTCAAATGTATAGGTATATATTTTTAAAAGCTTTTTTTATGTATGTTCACTGATTTCTCCGCCTATTTTCGACCGAAAGCTATTTCGTTTAAATGAATAGGTTTTGAAATATAATATTCTTCTGTAACGATATTTTCTTCGAAAATTAATCGTTTTCAAGATCCGTTCAATACTTTTTGTAAAACAAAACACTCCATTAAGATGTCTGTTCCACGCAATGAAAAATATTCTCCAAGAAATTATGAAAAGCAGACACGTAAAATTATTCCGTTTCAAATAATAATTTCATATTCTCAAACGTAATTCTGAAGTATTAACGATTTTCATAATTGAGAGGAACATAATGTATTACTGCTATGTAGCGATTATTATATACACGTTATTATTAAACTCTAGCTTTGTTATTGGATTTAATTAATTTATAAACTTGTGCTAAAGACATACAAATTAATCTTAACTAATATTATAAATGCGAAAGTAACTCTGTCTGTCTGTCTTTCCGTCTGTCTGTCTGTCTGTCTTTTCTTCACGCCTAAACTACTGAACCGATTTGTGTGAAATTTAGTACAGGGTAAGTGTGAACCCCAACAAAGGACATAGGCTACTTTTTATTCGACTTCGACTTCGACTTCGTCTGCGTCCGCGATAACCGACATATACGCGGACGAAGTCGCGGGCAAAAGCTAGTTATAAATAATTGCAACAAGTTATGAAGGTTTTGTTTTTTTTAATAAGGATTTAAATTCTGCTTGCATCTGGCCTGACATCGGTGAAGAAAAACATTGTGAGGAAACCCGGACTTGTTATAATAAATATAAGGCTGAAATCGCCAATCCGCCTTGAGGAAGCATGGTGATCGATGCTCGCATCTTCTCCGTATGAAAAGAGGTCTTGGCGTTGCTGTGGGGCCATAATAGGCTGGTTTTATAATTATTATTATTTATAAACTCTGATCGAGGAATAATAAATAAGATTAAGTCATATCACACATACATTGGTCAATTCTCAGTACAAAAACCCAAAAAAGAAAACAAGAAATAATAAATATATTCGTCATTCTTTTTTTGAACCAGATAAATGCATTTGGGATTTACTTACTTAGCCAAATTGAAGAGCAGTCTAAATTGACACTCATACGAGACAACTCAGACATTATAGCAACATGAGGACAGAAAATAAGATGAATTAAATACAGTAATAGAATTGAATATTGCGTGTAAGATATTACACACTTCGCAATTTCCAACTGTTTTGTTGTATTTTTTTTTAGTTCACTATCAAATTAATCAACGATAAATGCTCAAGCATTTTCAACTCTAAATTCACTTTACGTTAACGATACAGTTACTTAAAATATTCGTGCTAGGTTTGCAACAGACGAGATATACTTAAGAAGACACATGAAGCAGACTAAAAATGAAAATAGAATTTTCTAGACAAAAAACATTATAACATTACCTACTTGAAGACATCTAATTTACTTTTTTCATAATAATTTTACGTACACACGGCTACACATCAAGCTATACTTATCCAGTATAATATGACTTCTGATTGTACGAAAAGCATATACAATGCGAGGTCAGCTAAAACTGGTTTTGTATAGCTTGATGTGTAGCCGTGTGTACCTAAGTAACGTTCTGAGCACTTGAACATGAAAATACATATAATATAGTCTCGTTATAAGTTGAGTGATGTGCCTCAATTACTCACACGCATTATGTTTGCAAAACATACTTTAGTAGGTAAATGGTTCGCGACAGAATCTACATGAAATACTATTTGCCAACGTAATTGAAAGGCTAAAAGCCTTGAAATAAGTTCCGATTTAATTATTTTGTAGATCGTTCCATAGAAATTCTGTTTCATCTATACAAATGAAAAAAAATGGAGTGTCTATTTGTAATGTCAAAGTAAAAGATATTTAAAAGAGAATTAATTAAAAAAAAACCATTTAAAAATTTTGTCTGTCTTTCTTTCTGTTAGTTCTTGCTTATCTCCAAAACTGCTGAACCGATTTTGACAAGACTTTCACTGGCACATGACTGATGTTCTTTTTTCTTGTTATGATTTTCATTTACAAAAAAGAATTTGGCTTCCGCACAAAACAATTAAAACATCACAGATGGACGCAGCAGTCCATAATTTTATCATGTACTGATCCTATGTAAAAGTTTTCCTTCCGATGCCTCCACTTCGTAGCCAATATTTAAAGGCAATTAGTAAGTCTAGATCGTGCATTTGCTTGTTTCAATATAGCAAGGAAAAACAGAACATGGCATGTAATTACGTTGGTAATATCGGGAGCTGTTATTTTTTTCTGAGACAGTAACCAGAAACTAGTAACTAGAAAACATTCTGCTACTTATGTTTGTTGTTTCAGTATAAGCAAGACATTTATTCTGTTGTATTGTTTTGTAATCACCAGGTATTTTTTGTTAATCTTTCAGGGGGTGAAAGTAGTCATGAAATGAATACGAATAACTTTTACTACTTGATTAAATGAAATATGAAAAAATGACATTTTGTTCTCTATAAAAACATATTAAGATAGGCGCGAAAAACTTAACCCTTTCCTTGCAGTCGGGTATAAATGCGTACAGATGTTTTTTTTTCTCATATTTCAGGATTGTTCTCATAGTACAAGTTGTTTGTGTTTAAAAGATGCACATTGATTTAAAAGTTATGCTGTATTTGTGTCTTTGTTGACTGCGACCTCGTCATCTTCCTGCCCTGTCAATTTTTTTGGGGTCAGTGCATCTAGTCTTCTTTCATTACATCTCCTTGAACCTTCTTCTCCATAATCACCCACTTTCTAGCTATACCAACCTCCACAATATCTATTTATTTATTTGGAAAACAAACAACTATACATTTCATCTTAACCTAATTATATAAACTTAACCAATATATTAAGTATAGTCAACTGCGTTTTCACGTATTACAGAATGATGTACAGTGACACGTACATATCCATTCATCATTCAATGAATAATTTTAAAGGATCTAGCTCGTGTAGGTACAAACTTATTTGGGTACCTACCTACATGAGCTAGTGGGCAATTTATTAATATATTATATTTATTTAAGAATTTTAATATGAAATGCTATTTTGTAAGCTTTAAAGGACGGTTGGCCATTGAACGGAAGCTTGGTCTGGAACCGGCGTGAAATATGGTTCTTAAGAAATATTTTAAGACTTTACCACAGATATATAAGTGGTTAACAAGTATCCATGGTTTATCTTTTGTTATGTTTAAAAATCCAACCACTCTTAACAGTACAGCAAACAATAAAATAGTAAAAAGAAAGAAATAAAAGTAGTGAACTGCTGTTTAAAAAAATGATGAAACAAAATAATACCTACCTACAAAATTTGCATTAAAAAATATGGAAAAACAAACGAAACACAGCCCGAAAAAACAGGTATTTCAAATAAACCTACCCAGATTCTGTTACCTGAAAACAGTAGGCTTTCGAAAATTCAGCCTATATTATTATGTTTCATTTTTTTGGTCAGTACTGGTGGTCTGTTCCGTGAAATCTGCTTGTGGTGAGCTATACCTAGTATCGTGAAATGTAGCTCACATTAAACTCACTGCCTCGGCACTGGAGAAATCCGTATGCCACTCCGAATACACATTATTAACGTTCATAACTATTATGTTTGCATATTTTCTTTACAATACTTCTCGATATTTTGTACCATGCCATTTATACCGACCGCCTCCAAACATAAAATTTTCGCACCACATCAAAAATACTTTAAAAGTGAGCAACAAAATTTAAACAAAGCGACTGAAATAATCAACCTTAAAAAAGGCAACATTCAGGCTTAATTAAAAATACTCTTACTTATACGTTATATGCACAAATTCATTGAACTAAATAATTACCTTATATTCACGTCAAGAACACTCGTTGCAGGCGACCAGCTAAAAGACTTGGCCGCTTTTGTGACACCCAGCCAAGTACTCTCATGATGTGACTGAGAATGGTAGCCCACTTAACCTCTTTTTACAATAGGCAAGCGTCTTGAAGCTAGTTTTTAAATAGGTTAACTTGAAACGGTACGCTGCGCTTGAGGGTTAAAAGACTTTGCAAATTACCTACCATTATTAACTTTGGTCTAGGGGTTATAAGAGTCGTTAGTAGCGGAGTATCTACTCGTAACCGGCGTGCTTGTATGACGATATGTATGAACGTAGATGAAGCGAAAGGAGTAGGTGAGGATCGTAGCAGGTGGCGTTCTGTGGTTTCTGCTTACCCCCATGGGAAAAAGGCGTGAGTTTATGTATGTAGTAGCTTCTATTTTGATGTACACGTTCGGATTTTTTTATATTGTGGTATGATATTGTCATCATGTACCATTAAAATTCAATTTTATTTTTACTCACATCAAAATGGAAGCTTCAACTTTTTTTGCCTTGGAAATATATCTAAAATTCAGCTTTTCCACAAAATATCGTACCGCCGGTAAAATGAAAGCGTTTAACGCAATTATATACCTACCTTCCATCTTAATCATTTTCAGATTGTCTTTCACAGTTCCCTCTGTGCGTTTAGTCGTGATTGCTGATTCTCTGAAGATGATCAGTTCTTTTATTTTTTAAATTTTGCGTTCATCGGCGCTTTTGGTTTTTTCTGCAGGCGATAGGTACGCACACAGCACCTTGCATTGTTCAAATAATATCCCGCACACAAAAACTGCATTTTGTTTGCGATCGTTCTGATTTGATTAGGTTCTACGTATTCCTTCTACGTTCCTCATCGCGGTGCAGTTATTTGCCGTGCAGTTCTCCTGTATTTGGCGGCACACAGTGACCATCCTTAGTATATTTGATGGATAACTTCAGGACCGCCGACACACACCCGCCTTTACTACCTCTTGGGAATGGAGATAAAATTGTATCCTTCGGGCTTAGACATTAAAGTTGACTTTACAAGAGCACTTGAAAACACATGCATCCAAACACAGGTTTTAGTAGTAGTTGGTTAACGTCTCGGTTAGCGCTGTGAGCGATTTCGATTTTTGCACGAAATAGAAAATATTCGTATGGCCTACAAAAAGTTGTTCCGGGTCTGTTTCTGTATGCGATATTATTATGTTTGTATACACACTCACGATTCAGGGGAAATTCCTAATTTAGGCCCACGTTTTTTAAACTAACTGAAGTAACATTCCTTTTTATTTTTTATTTTATAATGAGTGAGGATTATTCAACAATGCAATGCATAGTAAGTCCTCTCCAAACCTAACAAAAGTAATTTTCTTTTGTCAAGATTAATTGACAAAGAGCGCATGCTGGCAGACGAGACAAAAGCCGGTCGCAAGACACGGCATGCATAATAAACCAAGCAGTCCAACCGGCTAAAAATGCATACCTACCTAGGGGTGCTAGGTAGGTATGCATTTTTAGCCGGTTGGACTTCGTGTCTAGAATATGAACTAACTGCTGAAACGAAACACTTGGTTACACAAAACATTTGCTCTAATAAGCTGTACGTTTTTTTAAATTAGATAAAAAGTGGGGAAGCATGTGTCCGGAATTTTGGAGCTCCTAAACTAATATGTGCGGTATAAAGTGGCGAGGTTTTATATTTTTGGGTAAAAGCAAACTGGTTTTTTAGTGGACCGCAATAACGATGCAAATTACGCTGTGAAAAATGTCATTAGTGTACATAAAGTGTTTAGCTTGAACTAAATAACTGCTGCTAGGTTAACTGCGGCTACTAAGTAACTGCAACATTTGCGGTTTGTCGAGTTTTATCATTAGGTACTATAGGTCTATCAATATCAATCTGTCTAAGGTAGACTGGTAGAAAATACCCAAGGAATAAATATTAAGTCCGCCTTTGTACAGTGTATTTTTTACATTATTTGCATAAAGTTTTAATAAATAAATAATCAAATATTATATCATCTAGGCCTAGATTTTAGGCACAAATGCATAGATGATATCGAACTATAATGATCTGCCAAAACGTGTTTACAATACGGTTTAATAATGATGAATAATTAATTTTAAAAAAAATGAGTTATATCTTACTAGCTTTTGCTCGCGACTTTATCCGGATCCCTATTTTTTTTTAATATAAAATATAGCCTATGTTACTTGCTGATAAGCTTAGATTAGCTTTCCTTAAGTGATATAATTTTTAAAATCAGTTAAGTGGTTTTTGAATTTATCCATCACAAATAAAAATACAATTCTTTTCTCTTTATAACATTAGTTTAAATATAGATCTCAAAGTTTATACCCAAAATGTTCTCTCATTGAAAAGCTATTTCGAGTCGGCACTACCAACTACATAATATCAAATTCTACCAAAACTACGGGGTCCGGAAGGCCTTCACGATCACTAAACCCACAAAATAGAACAGTAACACAAATCGCAGGTAACTTAATTCAATAAAGTCACCTTAGTATCTCCGGTATTATATAATATCGCCGACTACGGTCTGTACCGAGGGCACCCAGAAACGCTTTTTGCATATTTCATATCAGATTTCATGAGCAAAGGCCTTGAAAATGTTGACTGGGTTTGTTTGCAGGAATATCGCGCTTGTGTTCTTGTGTTAAGCTAGATGTATAAAGTTGATAATCCTGTAAATACAAATAGAAAACCGTAGCCTAAAACAAGATTTTTTTAAAATGGATGTACCTACTCCTTTCGCACATAATTTTAATATTTATTACGATTGAACGCTCTAGGTATTCATAATATCAACGGATGATACTTTTTGTGCCTGTCGTATAAAATAACCAAAATGCTATCGAATTCCCATTTTCGATTTAAGAGTTATATTGCCTTATGAACGTATGTTTTAATGAACATATTGTATTGATATAAAGTAAAAAGTTTATCTTGGACATCACTGGCATCGGTGAAGGAAAACATCGTGATTAAACCTGGACTTACTGTTCCATTCAAACCATGTCAGAGGCCCTTGAGGCGGTTTAGAAACTCTGACACTAGGGTGTGTGGGGTCGTATAAGACCTTACTGCCCACACGATAAAGACAGAAGATTGTATTGATGCAGAATACTTTGATAATACCCCCTAGTAATAAAAGTAACGCCCTGTGGTAACGCATATTTAATAGTTAATAGTATCCCCTATCTCCCAGTATCACTAGGAGCATACAATAAATAAACATGAATAAATAAAGATGGTAGCTGGCATCACTATCCATAAGAACAAAGACAGTTAAACAGTTAAAGTCATACTCTTGGTTTATAGGCCATTAAACGTAGACACGTTTTATGTCCTGCAAACGACGGACATCTCGATGAGAGAACGATAGATAGTGTCGATAAAGACGTCATCAGACGACAAATTTCTTCGCGTATCCTCGTTCGAACGATTGCACAACTGTCTCGTTTATTATTGCACTCGTGAACAGAAGATATCTTTCGATATCTGCGGATTTCTCTTGAATTTATGACGTCACAGCGCCTGCTTCAGTTCGCTTCAAATATGTTTATAGCGATGCGATGAAAGCTGAGTAGTGTAGAGTTATTGTTAATGAGAATGATAAAGATGGTCGTGGTTGGTGTTGGATGGTGGTGATGGTGATGATAGATGGTATTGGTGGTGGTAAATGGTGGTGGTGGAGGTATTTATGACTAAATGAGACAGATTAGATTCCGATCAACCCTTAAAGTTAGTAAAATTACCCCCCCTCCTCCCCCGTTGTTGCTTTTATCTACCTTTTGAAAAAAAACCTCTTTATACATTGTGTCGCTAATTGATTGTGAAAAGATTAATATGCTTTTTTTTTACTTCAAAAATAATACCAGTCTGTCAATTTTACTGCAGGGCAAAGGCCTCTTACAAAGAAAAGGATTACTTGCTCACATTGAGTTTATCTATAGGAATAATTATACAGCGTTCGATTTCGATTAATTTCATACTGTCGGTGTGTGTATACAAGGGTTCATTTACCTCATGACTAGCACGAAAACTAATATCACCTAATGATATTAGCTTACCAACGAATTAACATGCTGTTGGTGGCATCGAACGGATCGAGACGACGAGGCTTAGCTCAAAGATTAATGGACAATATTATCATTCATCATAATTATTATTTACCTACGTTACGTTTATTAAATGTTAATGAAATTGACATCTCTACAAATTAATTAAAATTGAAATGTCTGTTTGTAATATCAAAATAAACACTAAATACACGGTAATCAATCTGCCTAGCCTTCTACCGACTATGTTGGGGTCGGCCCCAGTCTAACAGATGCAGCTGAATTGGTACCAGTATTTTACATGGAGCGACTGCCTGTCTGACCTTTACAACCCAGTTTCTGGGTAATACGAAACCACTTAGTAAGACTGGCTGTCATATTTTCCGGCTTCCGACGACTCCACTAAGGTTGTACTTAATAATAATAATATTACAATACTCAACAACAACTTCCCTGATACAGGATTCGCTTACGAACAATTATTCGTAAATGTACTCGTATATTTCTCACCACAAGACGTATCAGAAAACTAATCTGGGCATTTAAAAAACTTAGACACGTAGCCAATTTCGAACTCCTTCGCACTGTGTACTATGCGCTCGTGCAGTCAGTCGTAGTCGAAGACAAATAAATGGTATTCACACACATATATTATATACACACTACACACACACCCCCACACACAAACGCCCCCATGCACATTCACACACCTGTGCCCCCTATTTCTAATTTCCAATTTATTTTTATTTTTTGTTTCATCCTGGCTGTATTGTAATTTGTTCCAATTTTATTTTATTTTCTATTTTTATTTTATTTTACTCCACTCACTATTGTAAAATTAATACTGTTTTAATTTAATTTTTAATCTAAATTTGTTTTTAATCCTGATTTTATTTTATTCGAATTCTGTTTTAGATTTAATTTAATATGATTTAATTTGCTTTTATTTTTATTTTAATTTTATTCTCTAATTATATTTTTAGTGCATAATTAAATGCTTAATGTAAATTACTAAACTTAATTTTAAGTAATATAATTTTTATCACCTTTTTGCTGAACTTGCCCAACTGTAACCCAAATGGAAGAAGTCACTGGCTCCTGAAATACAGGTATTCTAACCTAGCTCTGGAGCCAGGGTCTCACATTTTTCTGTACCTGTTTTCATGGCAATAAAGAAATTTATTATTATTATTATTATTATTTATCCTAATCTTCATCTCGATCTTTGCTGTAAACTATTCAATGGCACAGGTTTATAACCTTGAGAGAGCAAATTATATGCAGGAGTCAAGGACCGCGGATCAAGATAGGGGATTGAGATACATTATTGATTTCAGACGTAAATAAATAGAGATACTTACCTACTATAAAACTCTGTCTAGTTTAGCCATATCCGACCTTATTTTTACATTGCTAAGAGGTAAACCCTGTTCTAAATTAGAATAAAGACTTGACAGTCCGCCGAAACAGCTGACAGACGGTTTTACGTGCATAATAAAATAATATAATTAACAAGAAAAAAGGCAAATTGTATTTCAATCAAGTAGATTGAACCTCCGGTATCGTGTCCACGTCGTAGTGATAAGTATCTAGACACGATAGTGCAGAACACTGGAGTAATTGTTTTTACATTTGTATTAAAGAACGTTTTACATTCAGTACAAATATTAATCTGCCTAGCCTTTTCCCGACTATGTTGGGGTCGACTGTCTGTCTATCCGGATGCAGCTCTGAATACCAGTATTTTATATGGGGCGACTGTCTCTCTGACTTTCACAACGTAGTAACTGGGTACCTAATACTATCTGTAACTTTTAGTAAGACTGGTTATCAGACTTTTGGGCTTAACGTGCTGTCCGAGGCACGGAGAAGTCTCGGTGTGTAAAGATGGTCCCATCCGCGGACCAACCCTGGCAAGCGTTACTTAGCCTGATGGATCGACGCGTGCGGCTATTATTACTTAACCGCGAGTAACTCTGTTTATTCTTACACATTAATATTATATGATTAAAGGAACTGTTTTGAAATTGGCACCTGTTAGATCTCAACTCTTTTATTGGTGACACCGACTGCTGCGAATCTGGTTGGTACCGAACTTGGCCCCTTTTACACATTTATGTTTTCGTTGGGATCATGCTATCTGTATTCAGTTCGTTGCTTGTTTTAGTTAAAGGATATTCTGAAGAGGCCTTATTATCTTCAAGCAGAATTAATTAACGCAATGCCTAAGCACTAATTGTTAGCTACTGAGTAGTTAGAGATTATAGGCCTACTGCTAAGTATGGGTACATATATATTTACACTAGTACCTATATATGGGATAAGAACTAGCGCAAACAGAACAGTGTTCATTTATTAATTGATAAAATGATTAACTTGGCTTGATTTTATGACACGCCTGGGCGATTGGCAGCTGGACTGCATGTCGATTCGTTCGATTCCTGCACGAAATTAATATTTTTATGGCCTATAAATAGTTGTTCTGGGTCTTGATGTTTGGGTTTATGTTTTTAAATGCATCTACGATATAGGAGAACTTCCTTACAGTGAGGCAATGTTTTCTTGCATGCATTATTTTGTGGCTTCAATACCGGACAAGTACCAATATGACTTTTCCAATTTCACATGTTATTCTTTCTAAGTTTACTTAGGTATCTGTATGAGGAGAGGCTTTAGCTCTGAGTTGGGATAAGCTGTGTATTGTTACTATTTTAATTGATAATGAACTAAAACACAATACAGATAGAGCTTAAAATTGTATGCGAGATATAAATTCAATGCGGCATTTATGATCTTGCACGCAATTATGCAATTCTCGACTTTATTACTGTAGTGTTTCTGTCGGTCTTTGTTTCTGTTGTATTGTTGTTGTTGTTCATAATCAATTAATCATTTAGAACTGCTCAAACATTTTGTTGTTCTATCTACGCTGACCGTAATACAGCCTGGCTTTGTAATCGACGTCTGAGAGCTAATGATGACGTGGCATAGAGCATTGTTGATGTGTTGATGCAGCTTGAATTATTGTGCGAATCTTGATCATAATTATATGAAGTGGAATTAGTTATTCTATAGTGTTCCATAAATCAGCTTTAATTAATTAAACCTGGACTTACAACTAACTAACTTTTGCTCACGACCTCGTCCACGTAAACGTCGGTCATTTCCGACGCGGACGAAGTCGCGGAATAAAAAGTAGCCTATGTCATTTCTTCTGTACCAAATTTCATCAAAATCGATTCAGCGGTTTTGTCGTGAAAGCGTTACAGACGGACAGACAGAGTTACCTTCACATTTATAATATTAGTAAGGTTATAATACAGAGATCACTAATCCTCGATTATTGCTCGTGCCTTATTAATTGTTGATTCGGATATACAAAACCTACCGAGCCGCGAAAGGGTTAGGTCAGAACGAACCTGTTTCATTGCGATTCAGAGAAAACTATTCTCGTGGGCTCCAGTGAACTGGTTGTCTATTATTTGATGCTTTCCAAGAATCGTAATATTATCTGGTATAAGAAAAGCCTGTATAATAGAATCCTTGAGCACATAATGTTTTAAACATGAGGGGTATAAAGTATTTGTATGAATACATGGTTTTATTTTGTTGCTGATGTGGGAATGACAGATTGATAAGTACCTACAGGGTTTCGTCAGTTTCATATTCTTATGCATCCAGAAGCGTTAGTTTAGATTCAAAGAGGACATAAAATCAGCGTACTAATAAATTATTTGTGAAATAATACTTATAAGTAAAGTTAGTATAAATCTTACTAATATACTAATACTATGACTTTGTCCGCGTAAATGTCGGACCTCTGATTCATCCCCTTAGGGGGTGAATTTCGAAAAATCCTTTCTTATCGGATGCCTATGTCACACAAAGAACACACCATCCAAGTTTTAGGTTTCTCCGTTCAGCGGTTTAGGCTGTGTGTTGATTCGTCATTCAGTCAGCCAGTCAGCCAGCCATTCTGGGCAAAGCATTTAATATGTATAGATTACTGCGGAAGTATGGATGGATGTTTTGTTACTCAATCACGCTAGAAAGGCGGAACGGATGTGGATGTTTAGCATAGAGATAGATTATACTCTGGAATAGCACATAGGGTACTTTTATTCCGGAAGAATGTACGGTACCTACTCATGGAATAAAATATTTATTTGACGCGGATGAGGTAGTAGCTAGTATAAGCTAGTCTAATAATAAAAATGAAATAAAAGAGAAGAAAGAACGAGGAACGAGTGACAAGGTCCCACTGAAAATGCTATTGACTGTTTCCATTGACTACAGATCGCCAGTCGCCATCCTTGTTTAACGCTCACAGGTAGTCGTTGTCAATTACAAACGACACACGTGTCATTAGTGAAATATTCGCACGAGTAAACACTATCCACACAAATAAATATGTCACAAGAATATTGTACAGTCAAGAAAAGAGATAGGTATGCGGGGTCGTCGGATATGGTTGAAGTTTTTTTAGAAACCGATGGATGTTTTCAAATGTAAACAGTAGAAAGAAGCAGTTAGCAGATTTCAGGATTAAAAGTTGTTCATAATGTAGTTTTTATTATATTTTAATATTTATTTATTTATGATCTCCAAAAAAAGAAATACACAAAAATCATGACATACTGATCAAATAATGTTGATTTCAAATACCCTTTTTCAAGTATTCAGTTAATTCAAATACACTTTGAATAAAAGCCATAGTACTTACCACAAAAATATTCCTCTTTCTTTTGTAAGAAATCTATCATGCTAATTCATGTAGATCTGGCGAATCTAGGATCTTGGGCTATACTTCATTTAAAACAAAAAAATGACCCTTTCACTGTCAGCTTTTGTAACCCTGATAAGAAAAACACTTAAACATACGAAATAAGAACCTATAGTACCTAGAGTGTGACCTCAATACCTCAAATCAGTATTTGAATTCTACTACTAAAGTGACCGTTTCAAATATACGACAAGTGAGCTAGTGTTACTAAAATGTTCACTCATATGAATTCCTTCTGTCACACTCTACGCTGAATATCCTTTGTGCGAACGCCGGCGACAATTTTGTTCAATTTGCAAGTGTATTGTGCCTGATTTATTGATTTTGTGTTATACTGGAAAATATTGACATTTAGTTCGGGGAACAAAACACAGGATACCACTGTGTGGCAAGTCATTAGAGACTGGTAAATGAGATTATGCTCTGGAAATTATACGCCAAAGTTTAATTTGAATAACATACATTTTGATGCAGTTGGGAATTCGACTATCCCGTTGGCCTTGTGGTTACAAGCCCGACCGCGTCGGGTTTTGGGTTTGTTTCCCAGGTCAGGCAAAGTGTTATTGGGTTTTGTTTGGAAGTTGGTGGTATGATATCCTGCCTTGGAAAGTACGTAAAAGCCGTTGGTCCTATGCCTGAACTCTCCTCCTGGTCGTGTCCGATTGCTGACTTGTTGGACTATGAGAGTGAGGGAAGATCTCCATAATATCTCCTCTGCACTTGTGGCTAGACTTTATTGAGATGGCCGCAGTGACCGGAATTCGGTCAGTAGAATAATATTAAGCGGGAAATACATAAATGGAGGATTGTTTTATCAAATTGTAGGATAAAGTACACAAGAGTCGAAACTATGTTTATAAGTAGTCAATCTTGTATTACTTATTTATCAAGTCAATCTTTTTTTGGCGTTCAGTGTGCGTGTCTTTATTCAATTTAAGATGGGAACACGCCAATGTAGACTGTGACTTGCAAGAGTATAAACCAATCAGTTTCTGCCGTGCTTGGAATAGATTTTAGATACATACATATCATCATGCCTGTAATTCCTGAAGGGTTAGGCAGAGATGTACTCATCAGTACAACTACATTTCGCCAGTTATGTTTAAGTCCTATGTAATAGGAGGCGAGCCTGTTGCCACCAACCGGGCACATATCCTGCCTTGGAGGCTGCTACTGAGGAATTTCTAATGGAAGAACCCATTAATACTTTGCTTTGCGAGATTTTTTCCAATCCGATGGCGCGTTTTAACAAACACACAAACAAAAAATCACTTTAGCTTTATTGTATTAAGTATAAATAGTCAAAAATCAACCTACATTACTCTATAGTTAAGTTTCTATTACCTTGTTCAGTCCCACTTGGCAGAGCTTTCCCTCCATACCTTCTAACTTGATGAACTGAGCATCTGTATGTATAGCATCACAGAATTCGTGTGACATGAAATGCAATTGTGGATTATTAGATGGAGCTGGTTCGTAATTAATACTACAATGGCTTGAGTGCGACACTAATTATCCTTTATTTACGACTAGCCTTTGAGCCAGGCGACGCTTGTGAGGTTAGCCAAAAGTGTGTTATATTGCTCTACTATTCCAATTTACTTAATCCAAAGCTAAGTTATTTGCCATTTGTAATCTAGGTTTAGGAGATTGCAAATGTTCTTTGAGAGTTATTTTAGTAGGTGGTAACTTCCGAATGAGTTAACTTCTGGTTTCGGATTCTAAAATTAATTGGTATTTGTAATCTTTTTACGTGTTATCTAATTTCTAAACATGCTGGTTAGTCCATCATTGGCGACTGTGTAAGACCGTAACCGCTAATTTGTAATAATTAAGATCTAATATATACAGAAGCTATTGGATAAACATGAATGAATAAATAAATAAAATTATAAAGTTATTGTATATAATTTATCAAGTTTTTGTTTAAATCGGTAGAAATAAAACGACAATTATTGGAAGTGTCGGAAAAAGTCAAGCAGCTGGGAGCTTCCATCGACGATTGCAACCGTGCGAAGCCTGGGGTGGGTCGCTAGTACAAATAAAATAAAAATAATACCAGCCTATTACTGTCCCACTATAGGGCAAAGGCCTCTTCTCATACAGAGAAGGCATGAGCATGATCACCACGCTTGCTCAAGGCGGATTGGCGATTTCAGACTTATATTAATTACAAGTCCAGGTTTCCTCACGATGTTTTCCTTCACCGATGTCAGTTATATATATTATAGTTTTTATTTAACAACTCTTTTCTTTAATTATAAAATTGCACCACCAATAATTCATTTATAAACTTATGTATTTATTGGATAATAATTATTCACGCCCCTTAAAAAAAAGGTCAGTTCGCAAAAAAGGGACAAAACATACCAATTTTTATTACAAAACACGTGTTAGCAAGCCCAAATTTCTTGGAAAAAACTACCCTTTTTCTGAAAACCACGCACCCCGTTATCGTTTGGTAAATAATACAGACTCACCGACAACCTTCTATTATGGCGTATTTTTCCTTTGTATTATTTGACAAACAAAAAGCAAATAAAACAGGCCAAGTGCGTGTTGGGACACGCGCAGTGTTAGGTTCCGTAGTTGCCCGTCTCACTTGTTAACTTGTAAAGCCAACTTAGTTGTGGGACTTTACTTGTTAGGGAAGGTACCCTATAAACAAATCACAGTAGTAAGCCGCGGGGAGATATACAGGCAGACGAATGAACATGACAAAACTATAAAGGGTTCTTTGTTGAGTACGGAACCCTAAAACGTTCTTTAATTTATCACTGCGTAACTTTAAGTTATGTTATCAAAAATTTTGTGATGGTCCAGTGCTTGAGGCGCCCGCCTCTGTTTTATGAAGTTTTACGTTCAATACCCGTGATATAATGTGAGTTATTCCATTCATTTGCACCTTTTGGAGCATTATTAACATCGGTAAAGGATTTTTCCTTTACCGATGTTAATAATGCTCCAAAAGGTGCAAATGCGATTGCGAGGAAATCTGGACCTGGATAAATAATGCAAGAGTGAAATTGGCAGTCTGCCTTGAGCAAACGTGGTGATTAATACTGGTACCTTTTCTGTATATAAATAGGTCTTCGCTCTGCAGTAGGACCAAATACTATCTTACTTACTTCAAATTATCTCAACAACAAAATCGTAGTTCGCAACATTTCTTTACCAAAAGAGGCATATAAGAAAAAACACACTGTAGGAAGCCTACTACCATCACACTCAATCCAATTCATAGTTTCTATGCTATTTGAATAAAAATAAGACATACATAATCTGTACACGTACATGTGGCGCGGCTTAAATGTGTGAGCAAGGGTGCGTCTACATTTACGGAATGTGTACATTGTCTTTATTAGTTCAATGGGTTTCTGTTATTATTATGCTGAGCGAGAGGTATAGAAAATGCTGGTTATTTTCTTTCTTTTACTTAAGGGCTATAACTGTAATCAGCACCCTTGTTTCAATGGCACATAGTCTAAATTGCTTTATTTTTTTTTTACTTCTCTTTCTAATCAATGTTCTCTGTGAAAATAGTAATTTAGCTTTTTATATATACCCATACAACCAAATCCGGTCGTGGTGACTAAAATTTCGGTAACAAAATAATCGACTGGTTGCAATGTCGTAATTGTTACTACGCTTTGTGCCTGCGTGAGGTTTAGCCTCAAAATATTGTAACAGAGTATACACTTCGCGACTGAAATGTGTCAAACTAACTTTTGGTAACAATGTTTCGTAAATATATCCACCTTGTTACTACGTTATGACACCAAGAACACAACTATCCAAAAGTGCTTACACTGTGACTACTTTTTTTTCCTAGAATGTTACTAAACTTTGTGTATAAATAGTTACAAGTAAATGTGCACCTTAATTAACTTGGTTTTGTAACATAGTCGAAACTAGTACACAGTTCTAGAATATTCGATTCCTATTAAAAAAGTTCAGTGTTACTCAAACATTTCATCTGATAACTGAGTGCTAGTACTAGTATATGTATATATAACAATTAACAGTATGAGTAAACCTTTTAGACAACTAGTTATTACAATCTCAATATACATGCTACATTAAAAAACTATGAGCAAGAAGACCTACAACTATACGAACTAAATCAAATAGTATGTAAACTAATTTCAATAAGGGATAAGAACATTATAATATTTCTACCTATACTTGCAACACTAGACGTTTTAAAATCCTTGCACTACCTTTATTTATTATCACTCATAGAAATAAACGTGGAAATGAATAAAACTTTTTTATTTTATGTAGGTACTTAGTATTATTTATTTATTATTTTTAATTATAATCACTAATTGGTTTTTAATTACAATCAGTCAGTAAATCACAGATTATTGTTATGCACATACAGTGTAAAATATTTTTAACACACATTATAAAAAATTCATAATGGTTACAACATTCTTGTTGCTTCTTCATGTGAAAACAATGAAGATTAATTTATTATTATAAAATAAAGTAATAATAATAATAAAGATGTAAGCCATGGCAGTTAAGAGATGACCAGTCCCAACTGACAGCGCCCATTCACGAACATGACGCGTGGATCAGCACCACTTAGCTCAACCATCTTGAAGGGAATCAAATCGACGGGACGGCATTGAAAACAACTGAAAATAAATAACTTGAGGCTAATTAATCAATATACGAATCTGCATGACGACAGCACATAGTTACTTGATACATGTTTGGAACCACTGGCCTCGGATTACTCCGTCGGCCATAATAGATTTTGTTACTGAATCGAGCAATATGTACACTTTGTGTTGACTTAGTAACTGAACATTGTGTAGCCTTACAAAATCAAATAAGTTGAAATCAAAACAATATAAATACACGTTTTTGCAATTATTATTGTATCCTAGAATAAATATTAGATCTAAATAATTTAAACTTTCTAATTAGCTACAATGACACCTATGAAATATTAATTTTTCTTATCACAAAATTAACAAAAAAGTAAATGTTTTACCTTACTTCTTTATAAATCGCCGGCGCCCTTATTATTTGGAATTATCTTCCAAATTCCCTCGACAAACGAACTTGCGCACTTTGTAAATAACTAGGTATAATGTTTAAAACTCAACATAAAATAAAAATTATAATAACTTGTGGGTGATGGCTGATGACATTGACATAATTTAAAGTAAAATGGATGTCAGATTTAGGTTGCACTATACGTTCAATCATTCGATATCGTTCATTCAAAACCGTAAAAATTATAGTAACAATGTTACTATAATTTTACGAAACATCTTTTCTAAAATGTAACCACTTCTATGTTTCTTAAATTCCCCACTTTTGGTCAAGGTGTCGAAACTAGGTAGACACAGCTACTATATTTGTTACCAGTGTAGTAATATACCCATACAACCATTTCGGTTGTAGTGTAGAAACTGTTACTTATTTATATTACTACACTGGTAACAAATATAGTAGCTGTGTCTACCTAGTTTCGACACCTTGACCAAAAGTGGGGAATTTAAGAAACATAGAAGTGGTTACATTTTAGAAAAGATGTTTCGTAAAATTATAGTAACATTGTTACTATAATTTTTACGGTTTTGAATGAACGATATCGAATGATTGAACGTATAGTGCAACCTAAATCTGACATCCATTTTACTTTAAATTATGTCAATGTCATCAGCCATCACCCACAAGTTATTATAATTTTTATTTTATGTTGAGTTTTAAACATTATACCTAGTTATTTACAAAGTGCGCAAGTTCGTTTGTCGAGGGAATTTGGAAGATAATTCCAAATAATAAGGGCGCCGGCGATTTATAAAGAAGTAAGGTAAAACATTTACTTTTTTGTTAATTTTGTGATAAGAAAAATTAATATTTCATAGGTGTCATTGTAGCTAATTAGAAAGTTTAAATTATTTAGATCTAATATTTATTCTAGGATACAATAATAATTGCAAAAACGTGTATTTATATTGTTTTGATTTCAACTTATTTGATTTTGTAAGGCTACACAATGTTCAGTTACTAAGTCAACACAAAGTGTACATATTGCTCGATTCAGTAACAAAATCTATTATGGCCGACGGA